>JACGCN010000006.1:0-1266710 GCA_014905825.1 Lyophyllum atratum | reverse complement strand
GTTGGTTCCGCTTGACCGTCATGTTATACCACATATCTTTTTTCTCTGCTTATATATTCCTTCCACTACTGCCCTTCATGACATCCTTCTATAAGTTTTTCCCCCTTTTCATTTTTTTTCTGTACGGAGGTTTGGAGGAACGCAATGCTCCACATGGTGTGCTGGTTCCGCTAGACCCTCACCTTGTTATAACCCACTGTTTACATCCTACTCAGCACTTAGTCTGAACCATGTGGGGGCTCTGGGTAGTCTTGCCGTTACCTAGATCTCGGCTTGCTCCGCTTAGTTTCCATCGATACTTTGGATGTACACATATTTGACTTCATATTTTTCATGCTATTCCTGAAGGTTTCTCGAGTGAAGACGTCTATGCAGGCCTGGGTAAGAATTACTCGTCGATCGCCGTCTCCGCCTCGAATGCCGTAGTGGAACTCTTCTGGAAGAGATAGGAGATAGTGCCACCAGGGACGTCGTGGACCGTCAAAACTCTGCTTGCAGCAGTTACGTTCTGAAGATCGACAGCCGAGAGCAACCTGTCGAGTCGCGATTTCGGGGATGGTAAGATGCTGTCTTTTGCTGGCGTCTTGTGGAAGTCGATAAGCTTTCGGAGGATATCATCTTGTATGTCATCTCTCGTAGAGGGCCGTAAGCAGTTGATATGTTTCCACTCGCCCAACGCAGCTAGTCCATCTTTCTTCTTCTGCAAATACTGAAGCCAACGGTGTCAGAGTATGCTCAGCATGTTAAAATAGTGCCTTACCGCTCGATCCATCTTATTACTCAGCTCAGGCTTCACATCGCAAGCCCTGACGAAACCCTGCTCAGGCTCGATATCTTCGTCGTCGCTTAGCACTGCAGGAACATCATCGGGAAGTGCGGCGCTCGCTGTACCCTCACAAGGGCATTCAAGTAGATCGTGCGTGTTACAAGGGGTATTCGGATCGATTCTGAATATGTCGCGAAGCTGATACAATATCAGCAACTTGTTGGGACCCAGAATGTGACAACTCACATCTTTCCTAGTGAAGGAGTCACTCTTCGAACTTGTAGAACTCTGGGAAGCGCTAGCATCAGTGCTGGGTTAGCAGAAGTAGAACTTATCGTACTGATCCCATGAGAGCTGAAAGGCATTGACGAAAGGTCAGTAATCGTACCCCGTAACAATGAGCTATCGAGAGGACTAACAGCTGCTCAAACCTAGCTTCGTTACTTGTCGTTGATATATTTTCTCTGCGCAGAAGGTGAAGTAGGTGACAAATTAGCGTGCAGGCTATTGGCTAGCATACCGTCAATTGCTCCCGCTGTTAAAAACCGATAGATGTAGACAGGTCGCTTTTGCCCATCGCTTGGACTGGTAAGGACAGGGATGCCTAAAGGAGGATGATTTCCTACCGGTGACATCGTGCCATTGACTGGAGGTCGTGACTGATGGAGCGGAATATTAAACGCCGTAAGATAAGAGTCGAGAATATCAGCGCACCTTGGGTTCCAGTCAGAGTCTATAAGACACAGTCGGGAGGCGCCTGGAAAAACAAGTTTAACATTTCTAGGACACCAAGCCAGAGCCTACGTACCAATCAAATTAATCCCGACACCTCCTGAAAATAGTATGGCTTGTTAAGATGGTACCGACAGAGGTTGGCAACGAAGAACAAACCGGCTTTCGAACTCAGAAGAAAAAGAACTAAGTCATAAGGGTGTAAGACAGAGGATTAACAAGGGTTGTTGCTCCTATACACATACAGCTTTGGTTGCGGGACGATGTATTGAACGTATTCACGAATTCCTGCCTTTTGGCTGCCGGTGTTTGGCTGTGGAGACGTAAGTGCTGAGACTAACGGCAGCGTGATAGAATGCCCTACCCGTCTAACCGAAAGTAGGAGTATTTTTTCGTTCGACAGAAAGCTTCCAGAATATTCAGAGTGGAGGTATAGTGTGATACGAGGACACATTTTTCCTCAGTGGTCTATGAAGAAATCCTGTGAAGCGATCGTATGAATAGCCTGGTAAGCCTTACTGAGCGAATCACTCGAAGCAATCTTGAGAGCGCTATCAATTTGCCTGTTGGAAACTAATATCAGCCGAGGGGTGCGGTAGACGGATACGATCATACCGCTCAGAGTCACATCGTCAATTTGAGCCCGTTCTGGGATCAAACATAGTGCCTCGTCTACGCCAGCTTTTTGTAGCGTATGTCCCGAGTTCATTTTCGCCTTATCGGCTGTGGCTTTGAGTAGGATAGGGCTATTGCTAACTTTCGTAAGCATGCCGATAAGTGCAAGGGACTCTGCCGTTGAGCTTTGTACTAGGTCATCTAATTTGTCTGGGTGCAGTATCTTTGAGAAAATAGACAATTGAAGAGAGGTCGGCGTCACAAAGACGACGTATTCATCTGACACATCATCTTCAGTCATGATGAAGGGGAAGTTGGGAGAGTGTGACATACGCTTTGGCGGCAAGACGTTCTTTAATAACGTCGCGTCGCGGCGGAGGACGAAACTTTTTGCAACAGAGAGCAGCTATTGCACTTACGCGTCACGGAGAGATAGCCAAATAGTTCGAATGAGCTCTGACCTGTGCGGTGCGCGCTTCACCAATTTCCATATCTTGCGGAGAGGCATCCGGCGCCCTACTTCTGAGAATAGGGACTTCATACACCCGGCGGAAAGTGCTATACTCATCTAGGGAAGTTTAAGAGCCGTGTCGAGCAGAGTTGTTAAGTACTGGCGAACCAAGTAAACCAGGATTACAGAAGTCAGCCTTGGTGGTAAATATAGATTAGTATGGCGAAAGTCATTTCACTAGAAAACGTACCATTGCATGGAACTCGCCCAAATCATTCTGAATCGGTGTCCCAGATAAGATTATCCGCCTGGGAGTTCGCAAAGTCTTGAACATTTGTGTCGTCTTGTTGTTCGCTGACTTTAGCCTGTGACCTGGGAACGATAACGATACTCTAAGCCTCGCGATCGAATATAGAGCATATAAGTTGCTGACCTTCATCACATATGATCAACCCGATGGGAGGACTTGTTAGATGGTCAACGGTTAGCTCTGCATACGTTACATAGGATGGTTGGACTAACACCATGAGAGCCAAGTCATCTCTGTTGAACATTAAATCAGCAACGTTGCACCTGATTCAGAAATACGTACATTACTGTCCGCAGTCGCTCATAACCGATTATCAACACTTGTTGATTTCTCCTTTATTGACCCATTCTAGGTGAGGGGAGAATGAGAATATGGTGATGTGCCACGAACGCATTCATGAACATAAGAGCCGTCTTCTTGTCCTTGTCGCACGTAACGACACCAACGCGATCCCTCCCTAGCCATTTATGAAATTCGGCTTTCCAGTTCTGTCGAGGTTCACCTGAGCAACCTGCAAAGAAAATTCTGGACAGGGGACACTCACGTTCACCAGGGAAACTGGACAGACAATCAGAATTTTCTCGACGATAGCCGTGGATGAAGCATATAGGTTTTGTTCTGTGAAGATATCTGAGAATGATGAACGGCAGGAATTGGAAAGTGTTACTGAGAAGGGTCCAGATGAGGGCAATCGTCTATGCTTCGGTTAGTTTGGAGGCTAGGCACAGAGTAGAAGATGTTATCCTCACTTGGAGAGTTTTACCGAGGCCCCTGTAACTATTGGTGAGCGGATTGAAGCGAATAAAGCATGAATCAAACCCACATCTCGTCAGCTAATATACAACCGTGGCCTTCATGCTTTCGAAGGCCCATAACGGATTCGTACATAAACTTCACGCCTATTTTGCACCGCATTCATGATATGCATACGTGGAAAGGTCTGCATTTACCTTCGATTTGGTGGGGTCTCATCCGGCGAGAGAGGACGGGATCTAGGACCACAGGTACTACAGGTAGGTTTCTAAGACAGGGTCAGGTTCCATGGTCGTTGCAATTGAAGAAGCCTCACTTTTTGTTAAACTTCTTCATATGCTCCTTTGTTGGAGCTTTCATGATAACGGCGTCTTCAGCATCCGGGTCATGTCTAGACAAAGGCGGAAGATGAAGCGAAAAACTGTTATGAGATGCGGCAGGACTAGGACCCACAGTGGTCCCTGGTGCTTTCGTTTTACAGGAGTATTACCAGTAAAATGATGTTGGTGCAACAAATTTGACGACTGCGGGAGCGCTGACCGATTTGTCTGAGTACGCATCGTCATATGGAAGGGTGGTGCCTGCATCTGTGCTCTTGTCGCCGCCTGAGGCGTGCGGGGCGCCAGTCAGGTTCGGGAGCTGCGATGATTTGACTTGGCTATCAAGCTCTACTTCTTTCCCGCCAATGTATGTACGATAGCCGGAGGCAAGTGGGTCTCCTTTCCAAGGGGCAGAACCCATGCTTAAAGGAGACGTAAGTTAAAACTACACCATGAGAATAAGCCATACACGTTGCTCACAATTTTCCCTCCTCCGACATCATCACAAGTTTCCCCTTTGTATGCGAGATGTAAGCGTCGCCATCCCAAGTCTGATGCTTCTTCTGCTGTGGTTTGCGCCTGAAAGCGTGCATTAAGCAAGTAGTCGACGTCAATGCCGCGTGTCTGCGTACCAGTTAGCCGTCCAATGAGTATCTTCTACTTCGACTTTGAGAGGTGAGTTATCAGTCACAGCTATCAATTCGACGGGTTGCAAGGGTACGCCTCGTTCACGGGTTTCCAGTGGTGCCGTGAATGACGCGCTTGGGCAAGGCTGAATGATTGATCTTGAGAGGAACGAACTGCTTAGACACCCTGTCATTGCTGGAAACACCTGAGGCAGTGTCGGGTACACCTGACGAAGAACCAAAAGCTCGTCCAGAGATGTATTCGCTTTTCGTCAAGGGCCTATCAAGTTCTATGGCTTTATTGGCGAGCGAAAAGGCTTTCCCTTCATGAAGAGGCCATTCGGGCTTGCCAACAGCAATACTATCAACAAAAGAAGACGGGTTCAGAGAGGACGGCTTATCATATGCTTCGAAACAAGGAGCGTACGTTTTCCCATCTACATCATATAGTGTGGCCTTGCCAGCGCTGGCGACCAGGATCGCATCGCCATCCCAGGTCTTGTGCTTCTTCGTCTGATGATTCCTCCTGCGAGGAATCGTAAGATTTGGAAGCTGCTGTGGGCAGCAATCAGGATAAAAGACTTGCCATTGAACCATCCAGTACTCCTCTCCAATGCTTGTGCCGTGGTCATGCGAAGAACTAGAATCTAAAGCAAGTCTCTTGCGACTCGATTCTTCGCTATGATCCGACTTTCTCTTGACTGCGCTAAGTTGTTGAAAAGCAGGCATCAAATTTGGCACGCCCAGCACAAGCCGTGGAAGGAGTAAGCTTAAAGCAGTGGTACTAGTACTTAGCACAATGGCAGAAACCAAACGTGACGTGACAGACGCGTGCTGTGACGGCTCGCGACGACCGAGTTTGGCCCTGCTTGCGTTCTGGCTGCCTTACGGAAACCCTATATTAAACGGTAACCCGCGCCTCTTGGCAACCCTCGAAATCTCTCCAGAATTCTTATAACGCGCAGCGATGGGCGTCCCAGCTCTTTGGGAGGTAAGCGTCCAGTTTTGTATCTCTGTCTAGTCAGACCAGGGTTTTTGGACAGTTTTTGAGTTGATCGCCGAGGATCCGGCGGAGCAGCGACTGGCGCATCTCGCCATTATCGAACGCTTCGAGAAGAACCAGTCATCAAGATAATTACTCTACCTCGACAAGGTGATGGGGGGGGGGGGGGGGTGGAGCTATGCGCGACAATGGCGAACTCGTCCTCGGGAGGCTCGCCAAGTTTTGCGGGCAATATTCTGAAGTGGGGATACACATCCGTCATGGTGAAACGGTTCAGAGATCTCCTGTGGCCATCGGCTGTCATGCATGTCCTGCAGCGCGCCACTCTGGAGGGTTAGTGATCCAGAGAGGGCAAAGCGAGCTGCTCCAAGAATTGCGGACCGCTCCATCCGGGTCCCCACTAACCCTCCCGCGCAGGAGGTGGGGTTACTCCAGCATCCCTTATGAAAGTTCATTCGCGCCATCTGACAAGCCTGCTCAAAATCTGAATGATCGGATCGCAGCAGTGTTTATCAATCGCGGACCGCATGCTACTACCGGTCCATCCTGAGCTTAGCCATAGGCACTTAGCCATACGCAGGACTCGTCTGTTGCGTCTTCTTTGCGCCTTCAGAGCACTATGTCAGCGGCGCAAGTCCTAGCAACAGTGCAGTGACATATCTCAAACCGACAATTCGCAGGACAGCAGACTTTCATCTCGTTACGACGACGTCCTCGACCTTATTTGATATGCACGAACTGACTTCCTGTATCATTATCTGTCCATATTGTTTTGTAAGGCGCATTAGCGTATGTGTAGCAGTGTCGTATATCCCTTAATTATCAGCATTATATTGGTGATATAGTGTTTTTCAGTAATTACTTACTATAATTGTATATAGAAATCTATGAGTATCAATGCAGTAGGTATGAGCGTTACTGGGGCACGTAAAGGCAAGTAATCGCTGTCTACGGTGAGAGGTTGTCGATGTTCCATTTTGCCAAGAGGTCAATTGTATATTTGTCATAATCTTGGGCGAGGAAACGATGCATCGAAGCCCATGCTATCATGACCGCGTTATCTGCGACGTAACCGTCAGCGAGGAGAGCTTGGGCGACTGATGATATTTAGATCACCTGTACAGAGCGCAGGAGGGGGGAAGCAGAGGGATATGGGTGTCGTGGAATTTCCGACCTTCGATAAACATATCGCCAGGCTGAATTTAGGAAAGATGATATCAATATAGGTGAAGGCCTTCACCATACTCCTAGAGCTCACCGTTCTCGAAGGTAAGTGTTGCTAGCAACCCCACCACTCACGACAACATCGCGGACCTGGATATTATTCTCCGAACACCAATTAAACGCGAGCAAGAGTTTTTCTTCAAGTTGGGCCACCGCTGCGGTCTGAAATCCACGTGCTAAGGCAAGTCTGGTGGACGTGTCTATGTTGTCAAGTCCTCCCTGGGCGGTGATATAGCGTTCCACATATGAATGGAGGGACGAGTACGAGAATGCTAGTCGACCTCTCAGAGGACGAGGATAGGGAGGAAGCTCCAGCGAATTGGCTTCAATAGGTTGGGCACAAAATTGCTCGAGGGCTGCGCCGGGACCTAGCGAGGTCCAACCTAGACCTAGCATTCGAGAGACTTTGTCGAAAGATCGGCCGATACTTTCGTCCGGAGTTGTTGCAAGGATCTGGAATGAGTTGAGAGACTTTGCAAGGAGGAGGAGTGTGTGTCCGCCCGATACGAGGAGGGTCAAGAAGGGGAACTTGGGCGGGTTTGGCCACGATGTGAGCAGTGGTGTAAGTGCATGCGCTTGCTACCAGACCTCAGGAGTCAGCCTTGGATGAGATTGCGACGAGTCTAGTGAGATACCATGTGGTGGACGCCCACTATGGGCAGGTTCAGCGCTGCAGCAAGTGTTTTTGCGGCATTCGAACCAACACTTAAACAACCCCCGATGCCTATTGCACACTCAGTATTTATTTGAGAATATCAGCACCGGGGCGCACCTGGGCCTCGCGTGAACGCGATTCCATCAATATCCTTCCTTATGTCCAGGTTGGCTTCGCGCAGAGCCCTTTTGACAGCAATTGGCTGGGTAATCGCGTCAAGACCGAGAGAATAAGGACGAGGATGAATCATACCATATTGCGCTGGTGGGCCTGTATTGCGACCATTGGGTGTATCCCACCATATCCTTCGTGTCTGTGGGAGTCGTGAGCCCCAGAGGGAAAGAGCTAGGATGACCAGACTCACAGGTCGTTCTGTTTGATGACGACATTCGAGAGGATGTCGCGGGAAGAGGTGACTACAGCGGCGCAGGTGTCGTCGGCTGAGGATTCAACGGCGAGAACGGTGAAGCAGCGGGTGGGCCATAGGCGTTTGTGCCAGCAGGCTGAAGCTGATGAGCGCGAGAGCATCTACTGGAACCGGTTGTATTTGAAATTTATGATTTCAACAATTGTTGTACTTGCTCAGCTCTTCGATGTGGGCGACGTCGCATCCGCCGCAGAGATCTCATGATCAGAACCGTACAGCATCGCCTGACAACGCCACAGACGCCCTGGGCCGCTCGTCCACTGACGCCACTCCCTCTCACCCATCCACCACCACCACCACCACCACCACCCTCAACTCCACCCCCGACGTCTCCTCCTCCAAGCGCCTCGGCTTCTTCTCAGACAAGCTGTCCGCGACTGCTCATTCAACTCTGAAGTCCTCGCTGCATCCGAGCCAGCTCCTGCATCCGCACACTCATTCCCGTAACGATTCCCATCAGCTCCCTCTGTCGCCACCCATGGCTACCTCTTCAAGCATGTCCAACGTGTCCAAATCCCACACCTCCCCCTCCAAGGTGGCGTCGGCTCTACTTCCGGTCATCACAGATCAGCTTCTTATGTCCTTCTTTTATTTCAGGCGTCGTATGGGCGCACATATGATTCAAAACTTGTGTCTCGCGAGATGCACCGTCTCGGCAATCTCGCACACCTGCCATCTGCGCTTGCCCCGCCAATTACCACTGCGCCCTCGGCCGCTTCCCTTGCCCTGCCTGCCGCTGGGACGCCCACCAACCTGGCCTCGACCTCAACCTCGGATCCATGGGGCGCGTTGCACGTCCATGTACTGCCGCTCTTTAACGGAGAACCATTGAGAATACCTATGTGGTGTCCATAGGTTTGCCACTTTGCAAGTAGTTCTAATCGTCTCTTCAGTAGAGACCTGAATGTCCTGGTCAAGAGGCACATCCAGTCCGTCGTTTCCTCCTCCCCTTCAAAGGCTGTCGGAGGACTAGAACATGACGCATCAGAGTTGATCGCTTCTGGAATGGTCACTCTAAACGCGAAACTTATGGGAATAGACGATGAAAAGCTGGTCGCTCGGGTGGTGGAGATTTGGGGCTTCTTCTGGGACCAGGTCCTTACATATCTAGAAGGGGTGAGTTCCTTGACGTTCTCTCCGCTACGATGCAGACCGACCTTTCTACAGGTTCTCCTACCATTGCAAACAGACTCTCTATTGTCCGCGCTTTATCGGACGCCCAAGCCCCATCACCGAGCCACTTCCCCAGGCCGACAAGGGATCTGCATCGTCGTCCATGGGCAGTTCGTCATCGGCTTCCCACATCGACGTGCGCAGCGTCGCCCTGCGCTCGTTTCGCGACAAAGTCATCCTCCCCCTTTCTCAACGGCTGTACATGCGGTTGTCTATACCCAATAGACAAGACAATTTCCAAGAAACCTCGGCGTATCAGCAGCCTCGATTGCAACAAATGTAATGGCCCTTACTTCTTTTCTGTAACTATGCTCACGGTTATGGAAGGCTTCTCGTCTTGACATCGCAACGGCGGCCACGGCCCGTCGCATTCTCCCTGACTACACCAGCACCCACGCCCACCGCTGGCGAACAGGCCATCACTGACCTCCTGCGCATCGTTCGCAGTCCACGGCCGCAGTACGACGCCCGAACGCAAGCATTGAAGAAGCTTGGACCGATGAGCCCGCTGTCGCGCGCCCCAAGCTTCCTCTCCGGCGCCCTACCTCGCGATAGGCGAGGGCGTATTGCCCACAAGCAGAATGGAAAGGTCCCTCATTTGTCGGGGCTTGGGCTTGATGTCGGGGAAGACGAAAAGTTCGGAAATGAGAAGCCGAGGGTTGGGGCCGTTGCTCATATGGCGGATCTTGAGAGAGAGCGAGAAAGAGAGTTTCTGGAGGCTCTGAGAAGTCCTGACTTGGACACCACGGCTACGAGAGCCAGTGTAGGTGGTTGGGGCTTAGGCGCTGGACATGAAGACGTCAGCAAGACGGCGGAAGAGGAAGAGGAGGAGGAACTGTTGGATTGGAATCAGGCTCAGGTAGGCTTGGTCCTTGCATTTGTGCTGTGGATTATATTGATACATCCCATCAACTTTAGGCCATTGTCGAACATATGGTCGGTATGACTTCACCGCCAGAAAGCAGACGGAGGATGACTTGACAGCAGGATGGATTCCTGTAGGGTACTTATTCATCTGGGTATGTCTGGGATATGTATGTAGTTGTAGTTCAACATGTATCATTACTGGTCTAGGGGATATGGTATAAGGGAGCCAATCCGAACGCTGCGGGTTCAGAATCAACTGTTCCCTGACCGACTGAGCTCCTCTAATCGGTTGAGCAAGGCATCGACCCTACTCTCAAGACCGGCCACGTTCCCTCGTACGACGGTGCGGTTCTCTTCCAGGCTGCCTTCCACCGTCTTTACAGCGCCTTCCAATTCAATTAGGGCCTCGTGCATCTTCTGCTGCTCCTGCTCGAGACTCTCAAGCGTTTCCTGAAATTCGGCGGCAGAAGTATGCAACGCAGCGAGAGTACGAAGGCGAGTGAGTATGTGCGGAATGTGAGGGAGAGATGGTCCAAGGCGGGATAGAAGAGGCAGAACTTGTTCTTGTATTTGGGAGATTTGGGGCGCTGAGTTAGGCTGGGAAGGATGACGGCGATGAGAGTGATTCTGGGCAGAGGCACGGTCGAGATCTGAGAGTAGGAGTTTGAGCCGGCGGGAGATTGAGTCGATGTGACGCGGTTGGGTCAGCAGGGTCAACTGTGCGTTCAGCCTTGAGATGAGAGGGAGAAGTGGGGCCGGTAGAGGAGAGGCCTTAATCTACATGAGTATTCCACTCGCGGATGAAAGGTGATGAACGCGTACCTCGTCTAGAGCTGCGCTGGAGGATCCAACTAGTTTTTCGAGTTCCCCAACGCGTCGATCCATCTCCACAACGCTTCTGACATCAAGCTTTCCAGTCTCATCGCCCTTGGGTTTGTCCTGCTCCGCGCTCCTCTTCTCCTTGGTCACTTCATCCCCTCCAACCAGCTCCTTATCTTCCCCAAGGACAGCGCCCACAAGCTTAGCTCTCCCTTCCTTTCCTTTCCTTATTTTATCCAGCCTCCCTCTCACATCAACGAGTCCACGAATCAGGTCGCCAGGATCGATGTTATCAACTTCCTTCTCCTTTGCAAGTAATGGATTGGAAGGGTCCGCCAGCTCAGTCTCCAACGCGGCCAGTTCGTTCTGGAGCGCTCGTAAGCTGATGGGAGAGAGGCAATGGGCGCGCGTTTGCGGATTCCTCGGACGGTGAGGGCGAAGACGAAGGATACGCGTAGCGTGTCCGCGGACGGTCTGAAAGGATAGAAAGACGCGAATGGTTACTTCGATAGAAACTCGCGGCTAGATGAGAACGGTGTACCACGTTTCCTTTCTGCTTTCCTGAAACGCTTACTTGCCTCCTCGGGTTCCATCAGGTTGGTCGAGTCGATCTCATCTTTTCCTGGGACATCGTTTCTACCTCTTACCTGCCCCTCGTTGGGGTTGCGCTGCTTCTTCATCACTATCGTCGCCTTTCTGCAGGATGTCACGATTCAGCTCGCGAGCAGGAGGCAAGAAGGAATTCTAACCGTAGTCTGCGCAGAGGGGAAAACGTCCTCGGTTTCATAGATATCTGGCGCGGTATCCTTGACAGCGATGTTAGGGATGGAATAGACAGGTAAGAAAGAACGAACGATGTCAGGCAGATCAGCATACTTGTTGCTGCTCATGATATGAACGAGAGTGGCGACCAAGGGTTACAGTCGCCAACAAAATGAACAGTAGGCGAAATGTCGAAAAAGAGCGTCACCTGAGCGATTCGAACACTCGCGGTCAAAGACCAACCGCTTAGCTACTGGAATAGCAGGCGATCCCGTTAACCACTCCGGCAAAGTGACCATGTAAATCTGTTGCCATATTTACTATACATCCCTCCTTTGCTTCCTCAAACTAACAACCACGGTCCGCCACTGCCGCACCCTTGAGTCCTCCTCCCACCATGGTCCTCTCCGAGAAGGAGAAGCAGCCCCTCCTTCAGGCACCCTGTTTCCAATCAAGAGGACAACGCTATGTCCTCGTTATACATGGTGGTGCAGGCACAATGTCCAAGGAAGGCTCAACGCCAGAGCAACAGGCTGCCTATAAGGCGTCCCTCAGCGCTGCTCTAAGAGCTGCAAGTGCTGCTCACCTCTAGCCCTCTTTTCGCATCTAACAGTACGCCACAGGGATATGATGTCCTCCGCGGAGGAGGAGAGGCTATGGATGCTGTGGTTGCGGCTGTAACGTCAATGGAGGGTATGTGGTGACCCCTCCCCTGCGTTCCATCAGTGTTGACCATCAAACAAGACAACCCACTTTTTAACAGCGGCAGGGGGGCCGTATTCAACGTCGAGGGCAAAGTACATTGTCTCTTCCATCTGATCTATATATCGCCTTCTAACCCGACCTCCTTGTTAGCATGAACTTGAAGCATCCCTCATGCTCTCAAAGCCTCCCGCATCCCATCCTGACATTCCTTCGAGTCGACGCGGACTCGGTGTCACTCTGCTCACGAGGGCGCGCAACCCGTGCCAGCTCGTCCGCGATCTCTATCTTGCCCCTTCCGCAGCCCCTCATACCTTCCTTTCCGGGGCTGCAGCAGAAGCACTCGGCGCGTCCCTTGGCGCCGAACTGGTCGATCCATCATATTTCTTCACCGAACACCGGTGGAGGGAGCACCGACGTGGGCTTGGGCTTCCGGAAGAACCATTGCCACAGCATTTGCTTCCTATTGTGGCCAAAGACGGCACTATATCACCGCTTGACCAGCTCCCCACCGGAACGGTGGGCGCGGTTGCCCTCGATGTTAGGGGCTGCATTGCGGCGGTGACGTCTACAGGTGGCCGTACAAATAAACTTGTAGGACGCATTGGGGACACCCCATCTATGGGCTCAGGGTTCTGGGCTGAAGACTGGGGCACCGTTGAACGGACCTGGTTACAGAAGGTATTGGGCAAAATATTCAAGGAGAAGAAACTTCCGCGTGCTGTTGGCGTATCGGGTACTGGAGATGGAGATGTGAGTACTAAGCTTTCCTTCTCTTGACTCTAAGCCCAAGCCTCATTTGCGCTTAGTATTTCATAAGGCTTGCGACAGCTGCGACTATTGCTCGACGAGTCCAATACCTCCATGAGCCGTTAGCGAAGGCGGCGGAAAACGGCTATCGAGGATCTCTTCGCTGAAGGAGGGATTGGAGGCGTCATAGCCCTTGATGACCAGGGAAATGGCAAGATGGTTTGCCCTGTCCAACGGTTCTAGCTCTGACACGTCTTTTTACTCCTAGTTGCGATGCCTCTCAACTGTCCTGGGATGTATCGTGGCGTTATTAGAGAAGATGGTGTTCCGAAGACAGCGATATTTGCAGATGACGTGCTAAACTAATGCTATGAGCAGGCTCTACAGGTAGTCTTATACCCTGACATTCTAGACTGGAAGCTGTGTCGAAGATTTCACTGCTGTGTAGAATTTGAACATGAAGATATTGGATGCACTCAATGACTTGGTGGAGAATGCACCAAGACCTCTTAGACGCCGATCAAGCTCGATGGACCTATAGCCTGTGAATGTGGACTCGATGAAGTACAAGGCCTGTGTTCCCATCAATCCCTGACTGCTCGCTTTTTCTAGGTGAAGAAAAAAATACAACGAACCTAGTTTCTTGATTGGGACATCGTAAAGGGATATCCAAATTTGGCATGTACCGACGATGGACGCTGACCCACCGATGCTGGACTTCAGGTCATCCCTTGAATACAAGGATGTCGCACCCCGAAATGAACAAGGACGCATTTTTAACGGCCGGTCTGGATCGACATCGTACATCCCCCTACCCTCCGCCAGGTCCATATCGAGGCCTCGAAGGTCGCATTTTCTCTCTCTTTCGTTCCACACATATCCACTTCCAGTCTGCTCGTCTACTAGGTCTTGAAGGCCACACGGTACCTGCGAAACGTCCGCGTGCGCGCCCCACTCTCCCTTCTCTATACTGCGTTGCGCGATGTCGGCCGACACGACCTTCTTCTCTATCGTCTCATTTATCACATTCATCCTCGTCGCTATTCCATTTCCGTGGCATCTCGAAGGTACCCATGAGATGATCTCTTCTCCCCGAGCAAACTGACACTCGACTATTAGCGTGGAACACCGGTACATGCCTGTACATGGCCTGGACCTCCCTGGGATGCCTCAATCTATTTATCAACTCCGTCATCTGGCGGGGAAACATGGTCAACTGGGCTCCAGTGTGGTGTGATATATGTACGTTCACGCATGTTATTTTCAAGGTGCCAATGTCGGTCTGACAAGGGTTGCGCCTGTAGCGACGAAGCTCATGGTCGGAACTTCTATTGCGCTCCCGGCTGCGTCCCTAGTGCATCAACCGACGCCTGTATCACATCGCTATCATCAGGACGGTCACCACAACTAAATCAGATGTACGTCTTCAACGCTACAATAAGAAGGAATGGAACTCAATCAGCGGACCCTGTAGAAGCGACGCGCCGTGATCACCGACTTGTCGATAGGACTTGGACTTCCAGTCCTCTTCATGATTCTTCGTACGTGCCATCAGTCATCGCTCTACCCTAGTCAACCGACTTAGTTTTTTTGAACGTCCAGAATATGTCGTACAAGGCCACCGCTTCGACATCTTCGAAGACTATGGCTGCATGACATTCACCTACAACACTCCTGTCGCTTATCTGATTGTTCAAACACCGGTTCTTGTTCTTGGGCTCATCTCCACCGTCTACGCCGGTGGGTACCTTGCATATCCTCGACGCGCCCTATGACTCATAATTCGGCCAGTCCTGAGCATCATGGCATTCAAGCGCCGTACGATCGAGCTTCAGGTCCTGCTCTCCTCCTCTTCAGGTCCCAGCCCGAATCGCTATCTACGCCTCATGTGCCTTGCGGGTATAGAAATTTTGTTGAGCATGCCTATCGCCCTCATCGGCATCGCAATATCCGCGCAGGGCGATGTCGAGCCGTGGATCTCCTGGGAGGATACGCATTTCGGTGGGTGACTTGGCGTCAGATGATGGAGGTGCATGTTGATGTTGATCATGGGTTGCAGACTTTTCGCGTGTGGACCAGTACCCGGCTGCGTTGTGGCGTGCAGATGTAGGGTACGAGGTTCGCGTTGGAGCAGGCGCGTTGGGTGGTGGTCGTGTGTGGCCTCTTTTTCTTTGCAGTTCTTTGGCTTTGCGGAGGAGGCGAGGAGACACTACCGGGTTATGTATATGGCCGTTACGCGGCGGCTGGGTGTTAACGTTGGGGAAGACGAGGCCAGCATGGGCTCGAAGAAGACGGAGGTGCGCATCGAACTCATTGATCAGAAATAGCAAGCCCTGACTTGACCATAGGTCCAATTTCAAAATCAACCTCGCACTCGGCACACATGAAGGCTTCGGGCTCGACTACGAAAGTGTATGTAAAGAAGGAAACCGTGTCGCAGCGCGACTCTTTGGCATCAATATCCACTAGTACGCATTCGTTCCAATTCCAGGACGTCGGTGGGCTCCTGTCAGATGCCACGGTGAACTTGGTCAAGGGCGAGACGGCGAAATCTGGTTCGAAGGTGGCTGCGAATCCGTCCTCTGTGGGATGTAACAGAGGCCGAGATTCCTCGAGGACGGCATCGTTCCAGTTCGAGGACGTAGGCGGGCTCCTGCCGGATCCGACTACCTCTAGCTCGGAGACGACGACTGCTGTATCATCCCCAGCGACGGAAAACGAACTAGAGCTCCCTGCGAATGAGAGCGCGCCGCTGCCAAGCGCAGGCACCACGGAGTCCATGTATAGGCACCAGGACTGAGCCCGATCCTGGCCCAGCTCTGCCAACCCGTGGTGCCGACATTCATGTGCCTGCACGCCCGGCCAAACGACCTTCACCGCCGCGAAGATGGAGGCCCCCAGCCACTGTGGCGCCTGTGTTGTGTCGTCCTGTCGATCAGGATCGGGATCTTGAGCGAGGCCTGGACGGTGGGGAGTCGTTCCTGGATTTGTCAATGTGACGGACATGTGAATACCCTTGTTGTATTTTTAGCTATGGTCTTATCGTCGCCCCTAATTTGGCCCCGTGCCATTTCTGCCAGTGACGTCATTGTTACAGTACAGTACAGTACACCACCTAATATTATAATCAATAATATTATAATCAACCTATGGGTTCGATGGTTTGGACAACGCCCGACGCAGACGCTGCCGCAGAGGACTTTCCTCTTCTGGAGAAGACGAGGTTATCGTCCCCACAGCATGTACCTCCTGACCAGGCGTAGCTGTGGATACATCAGATAGAGTCTCGGCGTGCTCAATGCCAACAGGCCCATCTTCCACCACTTCAACAGTCTCGCTCACTATCGCTACACGGGTCCAGCGGCGGTGGCGCGTGTACTGCAAGTCGTTTAGCACGTATTTAGCGTATAGACACCATGGAATGACATACTTTGCCCATTCCACCTTTGCAACTTGGCCCCTCCCACTTATTGTCCCCATACACCCAGCCATCAGGGTCAGTTGTCAGGTTGTCCTCCTCGCCGCCCTCAAAACCTTCCTCCGTCCCATTCTCTGCCTCTCCAGCAGCCACGGCCCCGTTCGCACTTCCCCCACCGATGATTCCCGACTCTCGCATCTTTCCTGCAGCTTTCAGCAGCCTGCTCCCAGTCGTGCCGCTTGCACCCGCTGTCGTTGGAGTTTCTTCTGGTATTGGCCGCTCGACGCGGCTGAGGGCCCCATCATCCCGCCGCACCACGACCTTCCATTCGGGCTCCTTCCAGTGCCACGTCGCCGTCCGCTTCACGCGCCCGCCCTTCCCATCGGCCACAAACACGGTCGTCGGCGTGGGGAGTGTAAACGCGTTCGGCGGCGAAACGGGCTGATGAGACGGCGCAGGAGAGCACCACGAGGGGCGCTCACCCGGTAGGAGGGCGGCAGTCCAGTCCAGGCCCATCCACCAGCGCTGGTTCTCATAGATGGTGAAGAGAAAGCGGAGGGAGGGGACAGGAACCGGGGAGCTTGGCGTGGGTTGGTGCGAGAGGACGACGGGTGGCAGGGGGTTGCCCGTGATAAAGGACAGGGAATAGCGGAAGGACCAGCGGAGCCAGGCACTGCGCGACAGGGTGGAGACGATGACGCGAGTGAAGGGGCGCGGGCCGTAAGCACGATAGTCCCAAGGAGGGCGAGGAGGACGCGCAGCGAGACGAAATATGTCGCTAGTAGATAAGGAACGTAGGTTAGGGCGGCAATGTGGAAAAGGGTTTTGGAGGGTGGTACAAGGGGCGTGAATGGGAGCAGGGCAAATATGGTGGTTAGATCTGTGATAGTGTTTTGTAAACTCTGCTCCGTCGTTGGTGGCGGGGAGGATCGACGCGGTATACACAATATAACAACGAGCACGACAGGGAGTAGGTAGTGCAGCGTCACGTCGGCCAGCAGACACACGGCCCACCAGAGGGCAATAGCCAGACACGCATCGTACCACGAGCTCCGCCAACTGAAGATCTGTAGTGCATGGCGGATGGCGGCGACGATGGGGGCGAGCTGGACAAGTGCGGCAGTGACGGGCGGGGGAACAGTGTTGACAAAATCGACGAGGACGACGGGCATGGGCGTCAGAGGTCAGATTTGTGATTTCACATGCGTCTCACTCTCCTCTCCCGTCTGCTTTCTTTCCTCGTCCTCATCGTTGCCCACCGTCTGCTCCCCCTCTTCGACGCGTCTCCGCGTCTCGTACCCCAAGCAGCATGGTTCCAGCCCCTCGTGCGCTGGGACAGCCTCCATTACCAGGCAATCACAAACAACGGGTACACGTACGAGAATCAATGGGCATTCCTTCCGGGCACCCCCTTCCTCATGCACGTCCTTCGTTTCGGGGCCAGCAATAGTTTCCTATGGCCCCTCGCCCTCCTCGCAGTAGCATCCGATATGACGCAAACACTGTACGAACTGACGCGACACCACTTCCCCGCATCGCCATCACTGGCACGTCTTGTATGCCTCCTGTCATTGCTCCCCAGTAGTCCTGCGACGCTGCATTTCGCTCCGTATGGAGAAGCGTTCTTTACATGGCTGTCATATAAAGGTTTGTCTGCGCGTCTGTGTGGACTCCTGCTCTGGACTGACAGCCGATACAGGTATGCTGTACGCAGCTAAAGAGTCATGGCTATTTGCAACTCTCTGCTTCACGCTTGCAAGCACCTTTCGCTCCAATGGGATCATGCTCAGTGGTTATCTTGTCTGGGGCCTCGTCGTGCAGCCTTCCTAGACAGAAAGAAAGTACGTCCTTAATTGTTCCCTTTTTCCTTTCTCGTGCCGACCATTTCCCAGATATCCCCCTCCAAAATAGCGTACTCCCTCATTCTCACAGCATGTGTGTTCTCGCCCTTAGTATACCACAACTACACCGCCTACCGCCTCTTCTGTCTCTCCGGCGACTCAAAACCAGAGTGGTGCCACCGAGTCCCACCCTCTATATACACATACGTCCAGTCCAAGTACTGGAACTGCGGCTTCCTGCGTTATTGGGAGCCTGCACAGATACCCAACTTCGTCCTCGCCGCCCCGCCCCTTGCGCTCCTTGTCATTTTCTCGACACAACATCTCCTAGCGGGATTCGTCCCGCGGCTCTATGCGAGGTTTGCACATCCAAGCGTCGTGCCACAGGCCGTCACGGCTAGGATGAGCCCTTTCATGTCTCTATCGATTACGCCTCACCTCATACACACGCTTGTCATGTGCGTCACCCTGGCCTTCTTCTCGCACACACAGATCGTTCTGAGACTTGCGGCGGCGCTGCCGACACTATATTGGGGCGCAGCCTGGCTGCTTTTGGGCGAGTCTGAGTCTGACAAGAAGCACTGGGGCAGGATTTGGATTGGGTGGAGTACTACGTGGGGATTGGTCAGTCTGGGACTTTGGGCGGCGTTTCTACCGCCTGCGTAGAGATCGCTGCGCGCAATGTGTAGAAACATGGATCCTAAGTAATAACACAATTCATTGCAACACAGTGATACATGAGATCCGAAACAAAACACTACAAAGAAACGATGAGCTTGTCCAGTTCCTCCTAATGCAAGTAATCATGAGTGGAATGTGAACGTAATTTCGTAATAACGTAGGTAGCGGCAGCTACGTATCAGCGCCTCGAAAGGTAGAAAACAATAAAAACAACTAAAGTGGTATGTTCGTAAGAGTCCTTTGAATATGCAGGGAGGGACCTATTGGGTGGGTATGTAGGGAGAGAGAAAAAGTCTTGCCTGTGCCTAATCCGTGGAGTCTGATACAGCTTTAGCCGCGGGTGCAGCTGACGTAGCTTCAGGCGCGGCATTGGGCTTCGCCGTCGACTGCGGTTTGAGATCGGGAACAATGCTCTCCGGCGGCACATCTGCGCTGGGCTTTGGTGTCGTAGCGGGCAGCTCTGACGCGGTAGATTCTGGCTTAGAGTCGTCGGCGGCGCTTGTCGAGGGAGGAGCCGCAGAAGTATTCGACTCCGCAGCACTGGACGTAGCCTTGATCTGCTTCGCTTTCAACTTCAGCTCGGCCAACCCGAGAGACAGGTTATATTCCGTTGGCACGCCCTTCTGCTCAAGCGGGAGCCAGGGGATCTCATATCCGCCCTTCCCAACACGCAATGTCGTCTTGGCAAAGATATCAAGGTAGCCGAGTGGGATAATGTCGAGAGACGCGATGGCACCTTGCGTGAGGAGGACGTTGGGGAAGTCGCCAGAGTTGACAGTTTGGCCGGGAGGTATGACGAATGTGGAGAATGGCTGTGCGAATCGCGCATATGTGATACCATTTACACCCCCGTCTGATTGCACAAACTCGATGACGAGATCCGCATCGAGAGGGTTGTGAATCTAGTGCGTCTCTTAGTACACGGAGAACAGAGCTTAGGCATGTATGAGCACTTACATCGAAGTTGGCGGAGACAAGATTGGTCACGAGAGAATCAAGGGTGATTGTAACGGTGATGTGCGTAATGAATGTTGGGTGGTTCAGGCCTGGATGAAAGAGGCCATCAGCCCACAGCTAAATGACATGCCGGTCACTGCTCACCAGTCAGACCCGTACTCAGCTGGAGCTGTGCTAGACCTGGGCTCAAAGAGGGGAAGGGGCTACTGTTCTGGTCGCCATGTATGGTCAGATCCAATTGGTCGCCCGTCATAATGAACTCGCTCAAGAATGCCTGTGTTCCGAAGATTAGCGAAGCTGAAGACGAAAATAGCTATGCATACGGAACCTGTGCAGTAGTATCATTTGCATTATCAGGTTGGTAATGGAACTCGGTCGCGGTTGGATTGTCTCCAGGTACAAGATCCAGAGTCTTCAAGGCATTATTAAGACATGACATGAGGGACTGCAGATGGGCTTACATCGATGACCGCGCGCCCAATCTTGGTGCCCTTGAAAATGACCGGTAGGGAGACGTCGACAGTGCTGAGCGAAACGTTTGACGGGTTTCGCAGGCTGGTGGTAAGGGGGGAAACAATGAACTCGCTGCCCCCGGCGCCTCCACTGCCAGTAACAGAAACGTTGCTTAGCGACGCGGTATGTTCGAAGGAATTGATGCCTGCAGATCATGAGCTGAAAAAATGACCATGACCGTAATACCACGACGCTCACCCTTCAAGCTTGAGGGAACGTTGAACTGTATACCGGAGATCGCAACATTGCCGATAGCTGTCTTGGCTGTAACATCCGCAGATCCCTTAAGTGTGAGATCGAGTTCGTCCAATAACGTCACCCCTGCGAACATTTGCGCGAATGCAGCTGGGTTGAGTGCCTTCAAAGGCTGGTTGTGGAAGGATATGACAAGGTCGGCAACATTCCCGGTGGAGACTCCCCCGACGGCTGGAACTTTCGGTAACAGAAGCTATTGTAAAACGGTAAGCTCGTAGCACACGGTAAATATGATTGAGAGCTCGCCTGAGCAATGTCCACGCCACGTGAATTGAGAACAAGAGTTTGACCGGCTTCAATTACTTGAAGGGAGAAGCCGAACGGGTTTTTGTATTTCGCGAGGGTGAATTTAGAGCTAGTAGGTGGTGCGAAGGCTTGTTCCGGCTTCTCCAGTGTGACGCTCAAGTCGTTCAAAGCGATGGATTGTATAACCTAGGAAAAGGTGAGCAGAGCTTCTCCGTAGACAATTTTATCACATACGTCAGACTTCTGGCCAGGCAGCGTGACTTCGAGCGACAGCGTTTTGAAAGCTGTGCTCAACCAGGTGACAGGACCATCCGAGCCATCTGGCTGTACAGAATCTCCTTTCGTGATCAATGTCTGGTTTTCGCCAGACAGGAACTTTGAAAAGAGTATGCCCAGATTTTCCAAGTCCTTTCCACTCTGAGGCTGTATACGACCTGACAGATGGCTCTTCGTTTGCGAATTTGCGGCCAGGAAAAGGTTCTCTCCCGAGAGTGCTAAAAAACAGTTTTAGGCATTGATCGGAGAGCCGACGACGACGCTTACGCCCAACGAAGGTGTCCTGGAAGAAGGCTTGGAATGTAACGGTCCCGAGATCGATGCCCAGTTCTAGGCAATCAATTTAGTATGAAAGCAGCCTGCGATCAAAGAGTGACTCACGGGCTGGCGACGGGATGAGAGCATCAGTTTCAATATGGATACCTCCAGCGGGATCGTCCGCCGGAAGCTGGAAGTTGCTGATGGTAACGCCTGGGAGACCATTGAAGGCTTTGAATGTAACGACTTTGCTCAGCGCGACGTTGTCGAAGATGGTCCCAAGTGCCGTCAACCGAAGCTTTCGAGTGGAGATGGTCCAATCGAAGGTCGGGTTATGAAGTAAAAAGGTTGCGAACGATGTGAACCTGGTGACGAGAATATTGTGAGTCCGATTATTCCCTCGATTGAAGGTAAACATACCCTGAATCTTGCGTAATGGTAACTCGAGCATTACTGCGATAGTTAGGCACTCCTATATTCGCGGCAGCACAAACTTACTGGATATCAGCACATGCCATTTTTTATAAGATAATCGAACTTACTCGGTGGTAGTGTGATTGTTGCGATGTCTTGCCCTTGCCATGTAACTCTGTAAAGGTATTTTAAGTCGGCCTCCGAAGAGAGGAGACTGCTCAGGCTTACGTCAGTGGCTCTGTGAAGTCGATCGAGGCATCCAGAGGGCCGATGTTTGTCAAGGAGCCCACCAACGAAAGATCGAAACCAGTGTTACTTATGTTGCTGTGGAACTTGTCAGCAGCATTCTGAACTGGTGATATGAGTGCACACGAACGTAATGTTAGCTTCCGTAAATTTCAATTCTGAGCCGTCCACTAGGTGCTGTGCGACGGGCCCAGCAACTGCACCAATGAGGTATAGAGCCGTCTTGTCCGTCTGTGAGCATGAGCAATATGAGCTGAGTTGATTTTTCGTGCAGACTTTTGGCTTACAATCGCAGGGACCCCCTTCTGGTCAAATGACAGATCCGTTGCGACTGGGGAAGTGATTATGAGTGTGCTTATACGGTCGATCAAGATTTTGGGTTGTCCAGCTTACAATCATCTAATTTCACGGAGGTCTCCACTGCCAAGTCAACTTTGAGGCCAGCCAACGTTTTCAAAATGGCCCCCGCCGCGTCAAATTGATGTCCGCTTAAGACGTATCCGGTTAGTGCTTGCATTTTATCATCCGAAGATGAACAACACACCTGACACAAGTAGGCGCGCTAGTATCGACGGACGCCACGACCTACAAACATGTGAACAATAGGCAAGCTGCAAGATATGTCCCACATACTGGAGGCTTGAAATCTGGGTTGGCGACGATGAACTGGAACAACTGTGCGAGCGGTCCAAGGTCTACCCCATTTTGTTGCGACGCAATAGTCAGCAATTGGATGATCGCAAGTGGTTGCAGGTTGAACTCCAGAGGTAATGTGGGGGATGTCACGGTCGAATGCCCGTCTGCATGTATAGGTCTGGAAGATGCGTCCACGGTGTTGATTTTACCTAAGAGAACTCCATGGAACGTTGCCGTTGCTCCTACTTTCAAGAGGTTGATGCTCGCCGTAAAGGGATTCGCCAGCGTGAAGGACGTAGAAGCTACTCCCGTCTTCACAATGTCAAGCGGGAACACCAATGAAGCACTTTTAATGAGTGTCTGATGCAAAGCTGGGATGCTGACAGGTGATAGGCGGATCTGGGAGAGCGCAGACTTTAGCGAAGGAATTGGTGTGGAGCCAGAGGTTCCAGCGATGGTCGTATCAACGTCGATGCCTTGTAAGAAATTTTGCAACAGCGCACGACCGGCCGATACTGCTCCGCCTTGGGGTGCATAATGGACATCTTTGAAAAAATAAGGGTTAGGATATGAAAATGATAAGGAGGGAGCTCTACCAATGGAATAGTTGCCATTGCCCTGGCTTGATCACCAGGTCATTCTAGAGACGATGTTAGACGATTCTGAGAAATGTATCTATGAACATACTATGTCTGCAGAGCCAATTGTCTGCCCCCTGAAGTAGAGTCTCACTTAGTTCGTATTTCTGAGGAACAGTTGAAGATGACCTACTGGAATTGCAATGAGAATGATACGTCCCCAGTTCCTAGTTCGGATCAGCAAGACAGTAAACACTCCGTAGAATTTAACCAACCGATAGTAAGATTGCTGTAGATAATCAGTACATGTGATTGAAGAAAGAGAAACAAACATATTCACCTCGGGTTGAACAGATTGCTGTCCACTTTGATAAGTAGGAAATCAGAGAATCCATGACTGACATCCACATTGCGGACCAAGACTGGCTTGGTGTTCAAACCTTGCAGACCATCAACATGCGAGTCCACTGCAAAATCGATGCCCTGCAAAGAGAGAAGGCCGACTGCTGTTTTGGCTTCAGCATTGGCAGATCCAGATAGATGAAGGGTTTGTGTTTTTCCGACGGTTGTTGCGGCGACGAACTTGTCGAAGACGGAATGTTTATCAGCGAACACGGCGAAGGGCACATCGTCGAAGGTGAGGTGAATGATTCTATTTTGAACATCCGTGTGACTCGGTGCCTTGGGCAGCGCCAATTGAGCGAAGGAAGTACCCTCAAAGCCGAGGGTGAGAGTTTGCTCCAGAGCTGAGATATCAAGCGGGAAGCCAAAAGGCAGAGTAAATGCAGCATCAGTTGATTGACTGCTCGTCGAAGGATTATACGCCGTATTCTCCGTGAAAATAAGCTCCAGTTGCTTCAAATCAATAGACTTGATGATATTCAGCGCCCCGCGGTTGGGTAACACAGTAGCAATCCGGAGAGATTTGATGCCTTCGTTTAGCCACGTCACCTGGAGAAAATTAGCTTCTAAGAAGGGAGTCTGCGCTATCGATACGTACTCCTTTTGGCCCAGCACTTGCACCACGGACTTCGACGTTGCTATCCTTGCCATGAACAAAGTTATTGAAGACTCCAGAAACTGTCGAAAGCCCTGTAGGGGTGTTCTGAGGAACAAGGCGTCCAACAAGGGAGAGATCGGAGGTTGAACCAGGCGCAAGGGTTACTGCTCCAGCACTTAAAACAGGCGCGATCATGACATCGCCTACATATGTTTCAAAGCCAATGGAGCTAAGTGCGATCCCAACTTGCGAAGGCTAGGGAAACATTGCATGAGATACGGATGGTGCGTATCATCTTATCGAGCACTCACATTTGTCGTAGCCGCGTCGAGAGTGAGACGGATGCCACCAGCAGGATCATTGGATGGTAAATCAAATGTGCTAATCTTCACGCCACCCTTTAAGCCGTTGAACCCTTTCAACGTAACTCTCTTCGACGAGAGTGCGATACCTGTCACATGGATACCTATAGTCGAACCATCAGTGGTTGTACTTATGAACGCCGCGGAGGGACTGACCCAAAGCGCTGACTAGGGGTGTATATGGGTTAGTCTCACGTTTTGTATATCCCAGTCGCGTGCGCTTACCTGTGAGATTCTCTCCTGAGATATCCCAATCGAAAGTCTCCTCAGTAAGCAAGGTCTGATGGGGAACTTGAGTATGGGACATAAAGAGAGACTGAACAAGGACATTGACCTTCGTAAAATCGGTCAAGTGGGCCACATCCGCAACTTGGAAAGATGATGCCGCGTCAATAGCTCCTCCAACGTCTCCGATCACCTTTACATCGTCCATCTTGATACGTCCCAACGTTTTACCGCCCCAATTAACAGTCAGACCCGATGGGAATGATATAACGGCGTCAACTGCAAAAGCATTTCTTTCAGTAAAGGTTTGTATCGACGGCGTTCAAGGCTCACAAGGTCCAGCGTTTCCGATATTGCCCTTTAATTTCGTGCCTATGTTTCTGTGTCAACAGCATAGTATTAACAGTTTGCTTGGGTATTTTACCAAATGCAGTTTGCTCAGGATCAGTAATGAGCACATTCGAGATCCTGTACGATTCGAGTTTACGGTTAGAAATGGTATCTCAAGTTTTAAAGAAAGAAGAACGTACCCCAAAGAAGAGCCACCAACAATCGTTTGAACAATGGGTTTCGCCAGGACGGGAGGATGAAGTCAAGGCTATCATCTGTAGCGGTTGGTACACTCGTCTGTGTATACTGTAACGTAGTCTTGTAATCGCCTGCATGCACATAAACAGGATGTCGACGAAGGGAGAGACAAGGATCCTACCTATTGTAACGTCTACAGCCAATTCTACATCTGACCGCAGTTTCTTGAATGCAGTATGTACGAATGTGGGCAAGTCAAAACCACTGTCGTACAATGGGAAGGAAGGGTTAGACTGGTCCTACAGAGGGCAGCGGAGACATACGTAAAAATGTTCGCTCTGCGCTTCAATTTAGGAGGGTCACCAGTGATGGAAAGATATTTGATACCACCAAGTGCGACAATCCCGTCCAGAGGATCCACGTCCAGGCCAGCTTCGACTGCAAGGGCGCGAGTCACCGTGAAGAGGGCGGCAGGATCAAAATTCATGTTCAAATCCAGGACTGGAGACTTCGTCGTTGATTTTGGAGCCGATTTGAAGTCGGTCACGGTTTCGATAGTACCCAGCGGAATGCCGAAGGACTTGACCGTGGAGGAGATCTTGGTGATCTGGAGTGGTGCGCTGAAGGGATTCACAAGGGAAACGGTGACATGGCTGATGTTGTTATCTCGACCAGTCGTGGACAATACTGCGAACAGATATTAAAAATTGAAGGCGTAGGAAGTGAGACTCGTCAACCTTCAAGTGCAGCAGCGTCAAGTAGGTTTGTCTTCAAACCAGGTAATACAACGCTGATATTCAGCGTCTCGAACGCCTCAACCAGCGATGCCATTTTCGTGCTGCCGTCGAATCCAGCAATGGTGAGTTGTACATCTAGAGCAGACGCTCAGTGATATGTATTGTTGAGAAAGACCGATCTGTACCTTTCTTTCCGACAAAGTCATTTAGGGTTTGGAGACCTTGGGGACTTTTGTTGGCCTAATAGAAAGGTGATTCGGGACTGCGTCAAAAAACAACCCTTTGTTCTCTCTCACCTCAAAACCTGAAGTCGCATGGAAGGTATTGTTGCCTCTTACAAGGGTGAGGTTGGGTAAAAGTGCAGTGCCGAGCGCAACGCCTTCCCTAAACAATTGCAACGCTAGCAGAGAGAATAAATGAGACCGTGGGATAAAACGAGCAAGGTGGAAATGAGGCGTACTGAGATCACCAGTGGCCAGGTCAAGACTCGATGGATTGAATATGGAGACTAGTTTGGAATGAGACTATCGCTCGGCCGGAGGATAAATGGAGCTGACCGTCAATGCCAAGGTTGATAGCGTCTTGGCTTCCGCCTTGCACGTCCACGCTTTCGATCGTTGTCAGCCCTTTCAAGCCTTTCAAACCGTTGAGCGTCGTCGACACGTTGACTTTGATCGGATCCAAGGTTATTTGACCAATGCTCATATTCGCCACGGCACGCGACTTTCCAACAAGGCGGAACTCCGCGACGTCCATGCTTGTCAAGTCAGCATCTTCAGAGCGTGACTAAGTATTGATAAAAGGAGAACATATGCCTTGACCTACTGAATTTGGAAAATGCTGGATGTTGGGGGTCCGGGCAGCTCAACTTCGTGTCGGTAATAGATATGTTGATTGTCCCTTCAGTATCGACGGGACTGACAACCGAGATAGACGATCGGGACGCTCCAAGAGGCTGTCAAGGCATCAGTGCTTATGATATTTTGGTCATTAAAAGAGTGACTGAACCGTTGAGAGTCCAGCAACGTTGGCGCCATCACTTGTAACGATATTAAACTCGTTCCGAATCTGGTTAATGGCAAGGCTAAATCCAAAAGGCAATTCTAAACAGGCAAGTAAATTGGTGGAGGAATCACTGGAAGCATGGATCATACGGAGTTTCGCTTGTACAGAGTTACTTTCTGCATTGGGAGTCCAGGGAGAGTTTTGATCGAATTGAAGGTCCAAATTTGAGATAGTAATGCTCCGGATTGGATCGATCGGACTAAACGCTTTGAAAGGTACTGCAAGGGCGAGTGCCTGTAGGCCTTGGCTAAGCCACGAAATGGTCGAGTTGTCCGCCTGTAGCGTAGACTGGCCATGTAGCAATCACGGGCGAGCTGTCACCATTCAGATAGTTGGTAAATAGCTCAGACAAGGCTGCTAGGTCCGAAGGGTCCGTTTTACGCTGCAAAAATCCTTCAAGAACGATGTCGTTAGGCCCAGGAGTCTAAACCCAAACAAAGTTGTAAACAAGTCACGCTCGAAAGAAATAAGGTTCCAAGAGTACGCACTATGACCGTGTTGGTACCGGTGCCTATTCCAAGCAAAACATTTTTGTAGGAAAGGGCAAACACAACCGTGCCAAGGTTGAGCGAGAAAGGGCTACCCATGTGATCAGTTGCAAGCGGGATTTTCTGGGCAGACATAATACCTTGGATTGTTCAGCTCCGTTACCGCCTTGAAATTGATTCCCCCTGCTGGATGGTCGCTCGGGAGTTGAAGATCTTTCAAAACAACATTTCCAGCGAAGCTATTAAAACCTAAAGTGTACCCTGATTAGGAATGACACGAGGAAGATGAATAGGGCTCTACCATTTAACGTGAGGGTCTTATCAAACGAGATCCCTTTCGCTATGGGAAATTTGAGTGCTTGAACCCGGAGATTGGAACTCTGCATGCGCCATTGGAAGCTTGGCGCGGTGATCAAATGAGTAGAAAATCGACCGAAAGCTGCTTCGTCCGTTATCAGGAATGTGGTGTCGTCGTTAATCGGTGCCCTCTTGTGCTTCGCTGAAAGTTCTTTGAGGTTCATTGTTCCAAGGGGGGTTTCTGAGCCATCGTCCTCAATCCAAGCAACACGAACAGGTTCCGTAAACTTGATCTTCGCAGAAAATATACCAGTATGTGTCACCTAGAAAGGAGGGCTTCAAAATTGAAGGACAATTAGCGACAGGATGGGACATACATTCCCTCGCAGGGACAATGCAAAGCTTTGAGAGGGAGATGTCAGAATTGCGGTCTGTCGTGGATCTGATGCACACTGACCTGGTGTTCTGGGATTGCGAGATTGTTGCCAGTTCAATATCGAGTTGAGACCGTTTCACTACCAACTGGACGATCGCTCGGACGACCGGGAACAGCACGATGAATAAAAGCGCGATAGCTAAGGGAATCAATATGATCTGAGAGATAATGAACCATCGTTTCTTGTAGAACGGGACGACAGGGGCGGCAACTGGAGGAGGCTGCGATTGATCCCAGTGTGGAACGTCCTCGGAAGCGGTCGCTGCACCTGCTCCGCCTGCTGGCACGACCCCTGCACCAGTCGTTCGCGCGACACCAGTCCCTTCAGAAAATCGAGAGCCGGCGGGAACAGCAGCATGGCCTGCAAGACGTGGATTGGTAAGGAAAGAGAAAATATGGACGTGTCGCACTCACCTCTCAGTGATGCCGCGGAAGTCAGGCTATGAGTGCTTCCGTAATCCACTTCTTCAATGCCGCTGCTGCGTCGTGCAGGCCGAAGTTCGTCCATCACCGCGTCTAGAGCTACGGGGTAGCTGATAGAGGGGAAAAACACAGGCTTTGGACAAAAAACACGGGAGAGCAGAAGATGTTACGCGTTCGCGTCAGTTGTATAAGTAGCCAAGTGCCAAAAAGGGGACTGGGGAGTCGGATTAACTCCACAGATCCCGGGTGTTGGTGCAACGGCTTCTAGAGATTGGATCGCAGGAACCTGGGGAACCACATGGGCAGAATTTTTTTGACATTGCAGTCACTGGACCTATTTCGAGTGGGAACCTTGCATGATGGCAAGTGATTAAGGAGGATCACGAGGACCCATGGACATACGATTGGAGGCTATTGAAGAATCAACAGCCATTGTGATTTGCGGGAACGCTCCGTACGAAGAGAGCTTAGATGTTCTGCGCGTCAGGAGCCCAGATGGAATCGGGGTGATTTTGTATACTACATAACTCTCCCCCTGGGGCCCCACAGTGCCCCAACAAGGCACAAGTCTGCTTTAACGTGCATCATCAATCAGGGCTTCTGTATATGAGCAAGGAGTAAGACGGGATACCTTGATGCCGCGACCATATGGAACATACCTGCATGCCATCTCACAGGAAGCATGTGGGAGATCTGACAATCCAAGATGCAAAGTCGCGTCGGTTGCTGTTGTAGTTATTTGTTCCGGCTTGTTGCAGCAAATTTAAATGTCCGTGATCATCGAGCTGAGCGCTGAGCGCTGATTGAGTGATTACCACTGATCCTCGCTTCCAGGAGACCCAACTGCACTTATAAAACTTAAGTCGTTGCGAAAAGTGCGCGCTTTTATCTGTACCCGCGATGTCATCCCACTGGCATGTTCAAATGCGCTCCGGGATAGTACCCCACCTATCAATTGATACATGTCCGGAACCTCTCCAAGTATAGATCATCATCGAAATAGCTTGTATCAATCACATGAAAAAGTTACTGGATGCAATTAGTAGCGTCCACACCCAGATATGTACTCGTGGCTCACACATTCGAGAAGAATAGAAGCTATTATTATCAGCGATCTTATCCCCAACCCTCTTTCTGAATCGTAGCTTCGTTGGCGCCCATCCGTTAGTGTGGCGTCCGAACACAACTTGAAGCCATGGTTATGGAGGGGACTGCCATCGCCGCACCAAAGATCCGAATGCAACGAAGATGAAGTCGACTAGGCTTCTGTCGCGATTCGCCACTGTCGACACTCGCAGAAACTTGCTCCGGACCGATCATGACGTATTCTCATGGTACAGTGGACATTTGTCTAATGATGAGCGGATCAGGAGGGATCAGGCGAGGATCAAGTGGCATGGAGAATCTGGGGCTAGAGGAGACTTAATTAACACTTGCTATCTGTGTTGAGGATGTACCCGATAGATTCCATCCAATCTGTAAGGTGACGATAGTACTTCATTTATTTTCAATACAACACTGAGATATATAATTTACACACAGATCCTGTGATGGGAAGGACGGAGCGTTTGGGTAATTGTACGGCGTAGAGATGGTACGTATACGAGTGTATCATGGCGCGGGTGAGTAGGGGGCGGCATCATGACGTAGTGGCTGGCTGGCCTTCCTCGCTAAGCTCTCCTTCTTCCTTCTCGTCGGTTCTGAGGTCGCCTGGATGTTGTGATACAATATGATCGGAAATATTTTCCACCTCCATGAATTCCTCCTCCTTTGTAGGGCCAACTGCCCCAGCGGATATTGAAGACGCAGCTTCGCTTGCGCTCGAATCTCGACGTTTCGCGGAACCTCGCGACCTCGTAGATCGTCGGTCCAGCTTCCTGTCTTCTGGAACCTCGGATGGCGGTTCGGGTGTCGGTGTCACGTCCGCCATGATCGACTCCAGCGGTGATTCCTCATCGGCGGCCATATTCTGATTGGCAACACCCCTCGGCATACGTGTTCGTTTAGCAGGGTATGTAGCGTCACCATCGTCAACCTCTTTTCGCTTCCTTTTGGAACCACCTGCTCTCCTCTTCCTAGGACTGGGTTTGTCTTTCGCTTCAACGTCAAGGACAGGGATAGCAGTGGGAGTAGGGGCTAGAGACTCGTCCTCTACGTCGCGTAGTTTTGCGACAGGTCGACGGGCACGTGCAGAGGAGCGACGGACCGCGTCATCTGACCTGATAGGTGTTGGAAGTCCGACGCTTGCAGGGTCTAGAGGTGGGAGAGAGCTTGCGAGGCGACCAAGAGGGTGGTACAACGGAAGTGGAGGGCCCATTGGATATTTTTTCCGCCTCATCGGTGCGCTTGAACCATGAAACCGAACCGGGGTGGCCGATACTTTCAAGGTAATGGGTTGGGCTATATTCGAGGACGACCCGCATTTCTGCGGAACCGTAGTTAATGAAAACGGTCCGATGATATAAGAATCCCCTCCGGAAGGTGACTTGTAAGTCATTCGTGGCTTTCGCCGGGCAGTGGACGCGGTAAGAGTTTGCGTAACGGTACAGGTAGTTGGTGTACTGCATGAAGGGTAGTTCACACCAGGGTGGATGTCCATTCTGCGGAATGAGCTGAGGGTCGAAGGAGACAAGTGAGAACTTGTGCGAAAGCCTAAAATTGGACGATGCGTACTTGAGAGATCTGGGCGAGTGGGACGTGCTCTCGAAATCTCCTCTACTACCGGCGTGCCGTTCCAAGTTCCAGATCTAGACTCGTTGATAGGGATTTGGGAAGATTGCTGTAGAAAAGAGAGTGTATCCTCTGTGTGGGAACGACGTGGCTGGTGGCTTTTCAAGAGGCTGATGAACAAAAGGAAGGCAAGTACAAGTTCTACAATACACCACAAGCCGTCTCGGATTCTCGGGAAATCTCCAAAAGGAAAGAGCATCTTCCGCACGTGGCGTCAGATCACCGAATTTGGTGATTTCCTGTGATTTCTCGATCGCGAAAATTGCTGATAGAATAGATAACGGAGCCAAGCACAATCTATGTTATTGTACTACTATTAGATCTACCCAGATAAAAGGCCACCTAGATTCATGATATGCTTCTCGCATATGGCAGAGAAATAAAACTCGTGTTCAGAGTTGTGAGGTTGAACCAGGTTGTGGGCGATCTCGTGAGCGAGTGTGAAATACCTATATAACAGATCGAATCATGATCGGAGAGGAGGGAAGGATGGGCATACCAGGAAATGTATGCTGGGTTTAGGATTCCTGCAGCGACATCTAAATCATCTGTGTCAACCGTAAGTAGGCTTGACCTCGGTTAAAAATGGTTGTGCCCAACTCACGCCATTCTAGGTAATAACGAAGGTTTACGAAAATGCTTCCGTTCCGATTGAATGCGATCAAACCGCCACCTAGGTCATTGAAAACGTGCATACTTGTCAAGGGAAGGTCATAGACTCTGGATAGTTTGACCAGGATATGGATGAACCTCGCAATCTGATCCTTGTGGTTGACCACGAATTCTTCTTGGTTAGGAACCTCTGGAAGAATGCATTAGGACATGCGAGGGATAGTCCTTATAGGAACTTACCCTGAGACAAGTAAATCTTGACACTTCCCATCTCCCCTACATGATTGAGGATCAATGAAGGGTGCGACGACCGCTAAGGATCCACATTCACATACCGACGCGATTCAGATCCCCCACTCGCCCAGAAACGTCACAATACCCTTCGTTCAGCGACTCCCTAACCTGACGCATCTCTTGTCTATTTCTCAGGAGATTTCCTGATTCCGGGCGGCAGGCTTTTATGGCCATATCGATATTGGATGCTTTCGACGAGGATCAGTCGAAAATATCGAAAACAAGGGTCAATACTGACAAATGTTGCTCAAGGGCGTTACATGAGAATCCGTGTCAGGTCTAGTGGGCGAGATGTGTGAATAAGGAGGAATCAGCGGGGGAAGTTCAACAGGTGGCAAGGAGCCGGTCTTTCGTTTGAACATCTTTAGAGGATTTCTCGATGGGGTTGGAGGGGGTTGATCCATGAATGGTACTTGGGGATCTGGACTTGCTTTGATGAGAGGGGGTTTCGTGCTAGGAGGTTTCGTGCTAGGAGGTTGGGCGCTAGGGGGGGTTAACGGTGTTGAAGGGGCTGAATCCCCTGCAGCACTCGAGGGCGGTTTGGAGAGGAGGGTCGCGTTTTCTAGCTTTGCCTTCTCAATGGCTTGACGTTCCGCCTTCTGTTGCCGCAGTATTCTATCGACTGTGGGATGGATGTCAACGTTGAGTGAGTAGAAGCATCTAGATGGCTTTTACCATTATATCCCCTTCGCTTCAGAGCCTTGAGGTCGGTCGAGAGAATCGTCATAAACAGAAGTGCGTCGTTGGCTCTTGGGGCATCGAATATCAAACGGTTCAATGATATTGCCACCCTGTAGAGCAATGTTTAATGACCATTCATTCTATCCTGTTTCTGGAAGTCAAACTCACTCATACATGTCAATCTGAGCATTTCCCGCTATCCACAATTGGATGGGACCCATGTTGCCAGTACGTTGAGCTACGGCAGACGCGTCTTGCTTCCGGGATAGGCGGAGGTCTCCGAAAGTCAAGGACTTTGTGACAGAGAGCTTGCCGTAAGTTTTGACCACGAAATTGACAGTGGAGGTGAGCCAAGTGTAAGACACACGGGTCCGTGCATGGCTATGTTCGTGTAAGAAGAGTGGAAGTCTCTCTAAGATCAATGCACGTGTATCGGCGGCGACCTTTGAATGTTTGACCTCTACAGCCGGTTGATAGTCTTCCTTGACCAATGAGCTCAGTCGTCGAGATCCCAGCTGTGCATAGAATGCTATGAACAGAGTAAGTGCGTGTAAGCCTCTTCAGCTTCGTCGAAGCTGACCTTCAAGAATATCCTCTTGGGGCGCCGTGAAAAAGGAATCGCCAAATGCCTGATGAGCATGAGTGTCATCCGCGATAATGATTTCTTCGGCTTTCCGTAGGTCATAATGGACTTCCCAGTCTTCCTCGTCAAAATCATCCGTATTACCTTTCTCGTCAGCCTTTCGAGGTTTGCGTTTTGAACCTAATAAGATCGCCGATTTCTTCATTTGCGCCATAGTTCCGGACTTGATGAGTTTATGATTCACCGCTATATTCCTCAACTCGTTGAGGAATCTTTTGCGAAATACTAGTCAGCTAAGGCACGCATGAAGGTCGTTTCACTCACTGTGTAGGTCCTTCTGCGGAGGCATAAAATCTATGTGGATCCTCCAACAACATTTGGACGACCTCTTCGACGCTTGGTTCGTGCTTTGTACCGCATGCCGATAGAAAGCCATTTGCAGGTTGACCGAAGTTGACGAAGACAAATAATTTGGAATGGAACTTGCCTTTGGCATCCCCACCGAAATAGCAATGGGCGGGTTCAAGCCAACGCAGCTCACCATCAGATTTGACAGGAACTATTTTCAATTGCATCATGCTCTGAAGCTCCTGGGAAGAGAAATCTGTGCGCAATGTCAGGATATCATAAACTGGGACTCATTGATGGCATGCCTGAAATGCGGCTAGCAAGGATGGAAAACCATGATCTCGCTTCAGATTCGTCTTTGGGGTGTGTTCGCTCGAGCAAGTCCACAATCAGCGAGGTGGGGGGATGCTGCTTGACCTTGAGCTTTGACACTGCATCTATGTGAAGTGAGGGGTGTGTAACCAGGAAGCCCATGGTCGCCCAGTCTGAATTGGAGAACACCTGAGGCTGTGTGAGAAAGGGCAATAGAATCTATGTGTTTCCTTCAGGCCAGACCTCTTTGAAAGTCCCCATACACGGCTTTGAAGACTTGACTGCTGGGATGAATGCGACTTCCCCGAAGTTGGAAGGGTCGTAGTCTTTGTAATGGGTCCCAATATTATCCAGAAGATATTTCAATGCGACTGCGCGAATCTAGAAAAAGTCAGGGAGACGGTGGACCGCAAGAAAAGGTGTCGTACATCCGAGTCTGTGCTGGCGCAGAGGTTGACTAACACGGGAAGCGGAGGGAAGCGGAGCAATCCCAGCTCGAACAAGAATTTAGCTGAGACAAGTTAGTTAGTCACAAAAAAGCAGAGGGGGCATAAACGCACCTTCGTCAGACGAGCTTCGCCATTTAGATTGTTTTCCCCAGTCCATGACGGGCAGTCTGAGCTGCCGAAAGACCTCGACTGGCTCATACAGTTGTTGGGCTTGATATCTTGTCGGCTTCTGTGTAACATCTCCCGTGGAATTTTCTTCCTTGGAAAACGCAGCTGTCATCTTGAGTCGCGCCCATTCCTCAACGCTCAAGGTCGACTGCACGGAAACCAAGTACTTTGACAGGTCGCCGACAGTCCATTCGTTCGTCTTGATCATCCTGATATGATCGATCAGCGTCGCACATCTTAACCCAGTGCAATAATTACCTGTTGAAAACCACTTGTAGATCGACGTGCTTACGAACTCCGAGGGTTTGAAGCACGCGCTCTACATTGCCCTTGATGCTGACACCTGACGGCAGTTTGACGACCGGAAGGTCATTGAAAATGTTGGCCTGAGCAAAATAAGATTGGTCGGGGGTTCTCATCCCAGTAGATGTGGGAATGCATGTCATGGATTTCAGCTGGGCGAATATTTCTCCCTTTGCAGCGCCAGACAAATTTGGCCATGCGCGGGCCAAAATTGTCAGGACGCGCTCTGCCCACGTAGCCGACAAGTTGATGTCGACATCGACGTTGGCCTTTCGGACGGCTGGAGTGCAGATGTGCCCAACCCACTCGGGTATAGTCAATTCCGTCCAGGGGAAAGATGCAAGGATATCATCGGGCGCGAAAACTTTGCTGACGCCGGCAGGGAGTAGGTGGTTTGGGAGGGGTCCATCGAGGGGGATCACGTTGGCGATTGTTCGACTATTGATGAACGTTCTAACTGAACTAAGAGGCACGATTTTCTCCTCTTTGCTGCCTAGGGTACCAATGGTGAGCACTGCAGCATTGAGCAGCTGTGTCCGGGGCGCAAGTTGGAATTTCGAAGCCTCCTTGTTAACACCGATCCACCATTTCAAACACGCAACCATTTCATCCTCCGTCAAAGGCCGTGAGCGGAGTTCCTGCAAAACATCCTCAAACGAAATGCTTTTTATCATCCCTCGAGTCTGAAGGTTTGATATCGTTGCCGAAGCATTTGCGAGGATATCATCCGGGATTACTGGGAGTTGTTTGAGAAATCCAGCGAACGCTGGATCTGGGAGGCGGATCTCAGAAGCATTTCGAACTCCAGCTGTCGATATCAGGGGGAAATTGTTTCCGGCGCAGGCAAAAAATGCCGTTTCAAGAAGGTTAGACACATCAGCGGATGGAGTCGATGGATGAAACGAAAAGAATTTGAGAGCGTGCATTGAGCGACTGCGTAGCCAAGATTCGAGTTCTTGCTCCACTATAGTCTCAGGAACGCCTAGAGGTATAGCGCCCTCCCAGAGGCTCTTGATAGTGTTTAACTCTATGTCGTAAGCAGAACGAGCTAGATATCCTCCAACGTAGAGTAGTTCCTTATTCCATACTGGAACTGGATGAGACATAGGAGAATTGGTATACACAGAGGTGCTCACCGGCCACATTTCGGTCCCTATGGAAAAGCAGTTGATACAGTATTCAACATGTCTCGAAGAGTAGAACGTACATTAAATCAATGGATTCTCGTTCTACTGTCGGGATGAATCGAGTTGCCATATGTCCTCCAAGGCCTGTCGTTTGACCAGTTGCGTGTCCCTTAGAATAAAATCAACATCGGAATTGGTGTATCTGTTCAAGTACTTACGATGAAAATACGAGTTGTGCCAGAACTGCTGAATATGAGAAACGGAGTTTGACACTACAGGAGGATGAAGGACATCACTAACCCATCGAGATCTGCCCGTAGACCTTGGAAAATGCTGCCAGTAGAAGATGATTGTTGTTCATCCTCTTTTATACTCGCGTCATATTCATCCTTGGCTGTCTATAGCACCGTTCAGATCTATGAAATGGAGTGCAGCGATAATACTGACGTAGATGAGTTCATATTTGAGCCTAGTGGGGGGGTTCTTCTTCGTCGACCTGTGCAGTTCAGCTGCGATCTTCTTGTTTAGGCGAACATCCACGTCGACTGAAAATATAGACAATGAAACACTCGTTTCCTTGATTGCTGAAGGATCGATGTCCTTCGCTGGAGTGGGTAAGGGTGTTGATGAGCGCTGGGGGGTAGCACTTCCCGCGAGCGAAGTGAACAAGAAGAAAAGAATCCGCCTGCGCCTGTGGCTTTCGGTTTCAATGCTGTTGGACGTGGCTTTTCTGACCCGGAGGAATACACCAATTGCATCACCTGAGCCTGGATGTGAAGTGCTTTCCAAACCAACTCAGCTGGTAGCAATACCTGAAGGACAGAAACTTACGGGTGCATTTGAGGTCCTTAATTGTCATAATTCCCGAACTGCTGGAACTCCGTAACCCAGGCGGAAGAGCCAGCGTCTTGGGGACACCTGGCGTTTTCTTCAAGTGTGCTAAACATTTATCGTTGAAAAATAGGCTGACTTCCGACAGGTATGTCATGAAAGTGATTGACGATGCCAGAAACCGGGTAAAATCAAAAGCAATGGGGATAGGGACTGGCTCCCGCAATACCATTTCAAAGGTGGTCCACGGTGAAGGGTTTTCTTCGCTGCCTGGAAGTTGTCCACGTCGCGCAAAAAGCTACAGAACTCAGACAGGTCGGCCAAGGAGCGAAAGGCTTCTTACTTGATCCTTTTTATCCTTCCAATAGAACCCCATCCATTGATCTTTCAAAGGTGTTATAAGAGACAGTCGGAGTGAGATAGTTAAAGGAATACCTCCAGATGTCACAAATGGTTCCTCGGTCACGGAAAACAAACTGTAAAATCCTGTATAAAGCTAGAGAGGTTTTGATGGTCTAAGACGGAATCAAGACTTACCGACACCAAAAGCACCGATCTTTTCTTCGTCGGGGTTCCCTTCCGCTAGAGGCTGATGTTAACAAAAACTTAGAAGTTGTGATATCAGGTTGCGAACCGATCTTCTTCAGCCTGTTCCAGTCTTCTTCGCGAAAAGCAATTCCATTGTTCTTGAATGACCATTGATGAACCTAACAGCTCCTGAGGTTTAGACTCCAAGGAAAAAAGGCAACAGATTGACGCACCAGGGTTGTCTTCAAATCCGGCAAGGGCCCCTTTGAAGATTCTCCTTCTGACTGGAGTCCGTCCTTGCAGTCCAGATATTTCCGGGTATCAAAATGTATTTCTACCTGTAGTGGCCTGGGCATCGTCTGAATTTTGCAGCAGTTCACGAAACACCGTGAATTCGCCAGAGTACCGGGCAAGAACTTTGTCAATTAGAGCTCGTTGGTTGACTTCTACAGACTCGTCATGACCACTGGCCCACTAGAGTTCTTGTAAGCTCGGCCGAATTCTGACAGGACCTCTGGGCATACCAAAGCATCGCGAGGAACGGCCATGGAGTGTGACGCTCTTCCGGACGAGTTTACAGAGGCGTTGGATAGTATGTAACGTGTGTCTTGAAGTAATGGCCTCAGTGAGGGGTATCCGTTAAAAGCAACTCTATCCCTGATTCAAATCAACGTTTCAACGACCAGGGTCAGCAACAAAGACGGCAACACAAGCCGCTGCCGCCTCGCCACGTGTCGGATCAATCAGTCTTCAGACTACCGAAGTGATCGGCATGATCGGCTATATATATCACACAACGGACCCCCAGCCTGAGCAAGGGGATAGAACGTTCAAACTTTCATGTTACGTAGCTTAAAGCTCCAGCTCGACCTCAGATCTAGATATATTTCACAAGGGCCTGTATGGTAAGGAGGGTAAGAAAGGGAAAGTATGCCATGCGATAGAGCAACCAGAATGATGATAATGTATGGTGGCCCAACAAAGTCCAGGTCGGGATGGTGCATGGCTGCCTTGGGTATTAGACTGGTATTTAGCTACGATAAATTCCAAGGTCCACCGCGAAAGAATATGGGTGATAGGGACGAGCGGAATGAAGTGCGGAGGGTATATCAGATCATAGATATCGGGCATCGGTGGGCCATGGGATGAAAGTGATGTAATCGTAGTCTTCAGAATCTCATAGCGGGGTCCAAGGGACCTAAAGGACCATAGCGTTCTCCAGAACCATGCCTTCCGCCTGATGCGCCTCTCGGAGGCTCCCCGCTCATGTTGATCGTTGGTGATGTTGGCGAAATCATGTTCGGCAAAGGTACTCCAAGTCCAGGTGATGCTGATCGTGTCAAAGGAGCATACCCATCTCCGTTGATGTTCGCCAACTGCGCCGTTGAACCGTCAGATAGCTGATACCGAGGTGCGTAGGTTGAGGTAGGTGGTGTGGGTCGTTGTCGTTCGTCAAAACCCATCTCCAACATGGCCTCAAGTTCCGCCCCGCCTACGGTTTTAGCTGTATGTAGCTGATCTCGAGGCAACAACAAGCCGACAGGCGGAGGAGGGTACTGCGCATGATTCTCGTTATATGCTCCAATCTGTGGGCCCCAGTGGTCGTCGTCAGAAGACGTCACTGATATGGTGTCTGACCCATCATATTGGCTTCGTGCATCCACGCCTCGGACACTGAGCAACTCGCCATCGCCAGCGATGTACCCGGTAGGGTGCGAGCGCTCAAAGTCTCTTCGTCGTCGTTCCTCACGCCTGAGTTTGCGCAGCCTTGAGCGTTCCCAGTCTTCCCAACGGCGCATGGGCAACTCTGGTCCGTTGGATGCACCACCTCCATCCCCATGCCCTTCTCCTTTCCCTTCTCCTTCTACCTTTCTAGGGTACAAAGACAATCAGCCAAGCTCGCATTACAAAGAATAGCCAGACATACCTCGTTTCACCCCAAGAAAAGTCATCAAAATGCCAGAACGCGTAAACTGGGAGCACGAAATTCCAGATAGGAAGTGCAAAGAGGTAGATCAATCATCCAGAACACGTAGATCACCTTCCTCGTCGTGATGAGAATCAGAATCGCAGGTAGACCGAGTACTGCAATCAGCAGCATAAGCGGAATGGCTTCCTCGAAACTCTTCGGTGGCGCCAACGCGATTCCCACTATTAGCGCGTATGTAAGGGACAGAGCGACGGGGAGGACAACGGTCCCGATGAGATCCATGAAGACAACGAATTGCATGCTGAAGCAGAAAGTGCCACAGAGATTGCGAACCAGGACAAGTTCCATGAGGTTGTGGATGGTGGAGTTAATCCATCGCCTGCGCTGGGAGAGTAGAACAGCGAAAGTGTCTGGAACGACAGTTCTACACTTGGCCTGAGGCAAGAACATCATTTTTCGATTCGGGAATGTTCGTAGAAGACACGTTGTGAGGAAACGATCTTCACCGAGAAGTAAGAGATTCTTCTGATGAAGGGTGGTTACTTCCGATTGACTGTATTCCTTGACAATTTCGGGCTTGATGATGAGAGGAACCCAATCGTCGCCGGTTGCCTTCCGTGCCTTCAAGCGAAACATGGAGAAGCAACCGGGTAGACATGAGACACCACCGAAGACAGACTCGAAGGCTTTGGCGAGGTGATGGGAGATAAAGTACTCGAAAACCTGGATGGCAGTGACCCAAGACTGTCTTTTGTTCGCTATCCGAGTTTCCCCACAGACGCCCATGATCATCTGATCGTGATGCATACAGTTAACAAGATAACCCAGTGATTCAGGGAAGACCTTTGTGTCGGCATCCACCTGTATACGACATTAACATGAAGAGAGCGAGGGAGAGGGAGACAGAACACTCACCATCAAAACCACCTCGAAGAAATCAGGCGTTACTCCCATCAGAATATGAATCTTCCGGAACAGGTCGAAATCCAGTGGCGTCATACGGTCGTTGTACGTTACACGAGAAAAAAAGTTCATGAGGATGAGCTGACTATCACGTTTGCCGCGATTTCCGGGTTTCTTTTCTGTAGCTGCCTCCTGCTCCGTGCCACACTTGACCACTATGACGGTGGGTGTTCGACGACCCGCAACAGCTTCATTGTGATTGTTAAGTTCTAAGTCCGAATCACTGAAATAGAAAAACACATACTGTAATGACCAGCATAGACCATGGCCCTGTTCTGGGCTTTTGAGCCTGAGCCAACAGCACCATAGCTCATAGGTATCGGGTTTCCAAACCGGGGATCGGCATCCAAAAGCGAGACGCAGATATCCGGAGTGCTCCTCTTTTCCCCGGCACCAGTTATCATACCGTCTGCTATGACGAACAGTAGTTTCTTCGCGTCTGAATATGTAGTAGTCGAGATGGAATCCAGCGTGGTCCGCAAGGATTCTTCGCCCTCCGAGTAGCAAGTCACCAAGCAGACTGCAAAGAGCTCGGCGCCTATCTGAGTCAAACTCATGACGGGGGCGGCGCTATCACCACCGTTGATGAGGGTCGCGCTGGAAGAGGAGGTGAAGGGGCGAGGTGCCTTGGTGACCTTCATCTTCTTCGTGCCACCAGGGCCTGCCCAAGGAGCAGTTCCATTCTTGTTGTCAATGGAGACGTTGGCACCTTCGGGCATGACGGCAGGGCTGATGACTGAACGATTCAACTCCTGACTGTTTGGGGGCCCTGCAAGTCTCTCCGACAAGAACCAGTTGAACACGCAGGCCATGACGAAGCGGACGAAAACGAGGCCGAGAATGACGATCAGCCCTGTGTAAAGGAAAAGGGCGGAAACAAAACAGCCCGGGGTGACCTTGTCTATGTTTCCCGCAAGATACCGTTGCTTAAGGCAAGGGATGGCGGAAACCAGTTCACGGACGGCTGGAGAAAAGACGAGTCCCGTCCTTACCACTTGCACTAGAGGCCTTTTTAAGGAGGGTACGGAGGGCTCTATCTATGGGATCAGATGGAATGGCGGTGGGGTTGAGCTTGATGTAGGGCTTCATGTTGAGGACGGCGCCATCGAGGACGAAGTAACTATCGAGATCAGCTACTTGATCCCATGAATAACCGGCAAGAAACCCGGTAGGAGTAATAGAGAGGGTTTTAAATGTAGAGGCCCCGATTGGTCCGAGGGGGCAAGGGGTGGCTGTGGAGCAGGGATCGTCTTGGGCAATCCGAATCTTAAGGCCCGAGCACTTTGGAAAGTCCCTGGCAGCGCGACTAAAGGATGCAGTGATATCCTGGCCTGGGCGTCTAATCAGATTCGTGAAGTCAACATCGGCTGGAGCCTTGACGTTAGTGACGTTGAACATGGCACCCTGGATACCAAGGGTCCCGGGAACGCTGCCCACGCGAAGAAATCTACTGTCTGAATCGGCATTTTCTGGACAGAGAACCTTTTGGAACCCGACGGTAGCGAACCCGAGCCCAGCGCACAGAAGGAGGATGAGGAAGCACAATGCGATCTTCTCCCTCCACGCCTGCCTGACTGCCTTGTCCTTCAAACCACCGAGGGAACTGAGAAGGAAGTTTGGAGCCCAAAAGGTAACGGCTAGGGAGAAATATCTCCAAGAGGTCGAGCCATTGTAGTCGTCGCTTGGGGGCCGTTGAGAAGCTGCGCCCTGTGTGTGAGGGATGGGGAGGGCGCCCTGGGGATTGGGATTAATGAGGGGGACGGGGGCAACACCACGCTCTGGTCGTGTAAGAGTCTTTGCCCTGCGGATGGTTGCTCCTGAATGGGGGGGTTGTCGTGTAGTGGGAATGGGGACATCAGTGGGGCGAAAACTTGACTGCTGAAAACGAAGGGCCATGCTAAAGGATAGGAAGAAGCTGTCGCTCGCAGCTTCAGTCGTGGAGACTGGAGCGGAGGCAGTCCTGCTGTGGATTGACGAGACGAGAAACGAAGGAAGAGAAGAGGACGGACGATAGATCAGCCAACGCTGTCAGGGCGCGCACGTGCCCATCAATATTGCGACCGCTTCTGCCCTCGACATTGTCAGGTAAACGACGCCCACCATGGCCACCCTCGTCCAGTCCCACATCCTCCCCCACCCCTTCCCTCGAGATCACCCACCCGTGCCCCTCACCCTGCCCCCATCCCCCATCCCAGAAGTACACCAACTTCTCCTTTCTTCGCGTCAACAACTCACCTCCTCCTCAGCTTGCACCCCTCGCCTCCCAACACCACACCAGCGAGTACAACCGCCTCAAGTTTGGTCTCCAAGGTATGTCTACTCTATGCGCGACTAATCCGATCCCCTACTCACCTCTGCTAGGGTGCCCGATCAGATACCTCCCATTGTCCATACACCTTCCAGACTTCTTTCTTGAGTTGCAGCAGCGTCAGATCCAATGCGCAAAGGCAAAGTCATGGTGGCCGTGCAAAAGAGTAGCTGCCTCTTCTCCCTCGCCAGTCATTCTTGGCTCGCGGGGCGCTCTACCCCAGGACTCGGACACCACTCACCTTCAAGAAGAGATCGAAGCAGCTATTGCTGCACCCTTGGACAACACGCCACGCCCTGTCGATCCCCCGTCTACAACGATATGCAGCCACTCTGTCAAGACGTCGTCGACCCACCCAATCAAGTGAGCGCGAAGCCGTTGGACATATTCTGGCAACTGATCACTTTATAGCATTTCCTTCATCATCCCTCACGAACTCATCCCTCATATATCCTCACATCTGCTCTTCAGGAACTCGTCATCCACGTCTCCAACTGTGTTCGACATTCCGCCTTCCTTCTCCTTGGACCGTCTCCTTACGTCGTTGTCCACCCATTGCCCTGCGCGCGCCCACATCTACTCAGCGCCAGTCCCATCCTTTCGACCTCAGTTGGTTGTCAAACATCTACGTACGCGCTCCAGGGTTAGCGAAGCCCTTCAGGCGGCCATTAGCAGCAACCTCTCTGCTCCAAACCCACCGACAGGTGTGAAGAAAAATAAGCAAAGTCCTTCCTTCATACCTCCTTCTCCACTCCGTATTCTACGAACGGCATCTACGGATATTCTACCGTCCAAAAAACCCTCGACGATGTATCACCCAAATCCTTCGTCGATCTCCTTATCCTTGTCCTTGACAATTGCCGACACTGATGCTGCATCAGCAAATGTGGTTCCCAAAAAGGCGTCCGAGTCTAATCCCCCTGCGTCGAATCTACTCGCGGAATCCCAAACGTGAGTTGTGGCCTTTAAGCCACCCGCAGTTGATTTTCAACTCTATCTTAGATTGAGCAAAGATACCCTTTCCGCAACTTCCACACCGCCTCCGTCATTGATCGGTAATCTCTTCCTCTCCTCGTGCCCTGGGAAGAAAGGTGCTGCGGCTTCTTCAGTTTTTTGCCCTCGTGTTAACATCTCCCGTCTTAGTACGACTACAAGGACCCGTCAAAGGGCGAAGTGGCGTGTGTAGAGACTTGGATACCGACTTGAAGAGAATGAAGAACTTGGGTGTCGGCTGTATCATATGGTGAGCAGCTCACCCTTGGACCCTGCCACGAGAGCTGACTTTCGCGGGTAGCTGTTTGGACGATAGCGAGCTCGAATTTCTGGGTGCTCCTTGGACGGAGTATGAAGCATTAGCGACGGCTAATGGAATAGATGTTCTCCGGTCTGTACTCATCTCTTTACTATCCGATGCCAGTCCAGGGACTTATTTTGTCTTCCCTGTTAAACCCTAGTGTGCCGATCCCGGAAGGCCTTGCCCCACTCTCTCCAGCATCCCTCGACGACGAACTGACCAAAATCATCAATGCCTACACCCTACATGGTATACCAGTGCTTGTCCATTGCCGTGGTGGTGTTGGGCGCGCTGGCGTCGTTGCGTGTTGTTGGCTCATCCGCCTTGGTCTCTGTGGATGGGTCGAAAGCGAACGCGCTTTTTTCCCTCCAGCCTCCAATGAAGCAAAGGTCCCGCCAGCCCAATGTGTACCAGGGCTGAACCTGAGCGCAGCTGGATTGAGAAGAGATACCGTTCAGTTTGTGGAACAGGTCATCACGGTTGTTAGACGACGACGGAGTCTCAAGGCAATTGAGACCTACGAGCAAGTGCAGTTTCTAGTGGACTATGTAGAGTATCTGAGGGGGAAGGAAGTTCACAATAAGGAGCTTGATGCCATTCCTGGATGTTTGTAATTTTTTTCCTTCTCGCCGCATTGTTTTCTTATAGCTAAGTTATGACCTGGAATCATCCAATACATTAGTACTCGCACTGTTGTATACATACAATACTTTTATTTTTGGTTCAAGCACTCTTTGTACACTCCATCTTCTTCATATACTACAGTATGTGATGGCTAGCTTATGGGCACTGGGGGGTTATGAGGTCGGTCTGAACTTGTCTCAGGCTACTTCCTCGCATCGGCCAATATTTCCATCTTTTACAATTTGACAAGAGTCAGCCAAATTGTAAATATGGACTTATTAAACGGCGCCCACAGCGAGGCAGTCGGAAATTCATGGAGATGCGGCGCCACGGCGTGGCTACTAGTATAATTGTAGTTGAAGCAAAGAAATAACCAATTGATCCAGAAGTTATTACAAGTACTTAGGCAGTTCGCGTGTAGCCACAGAGCCACCTAGACTGGTGACGGTCGAGGCAGCTTGCCTCTCAATTGAGGTGCCGCAAGCTTGTGCCACCGTCCATTGCCACCCATTGCCAGTTAAAAAGTTGATGTGCGAGTCGGCCCGGTAGCTTGTTTGGTGCTCGGCCGGCCTGTTACTTAAATTACAGCATTAGAATGGATTCGGGGTAGTATATTGAGCGAATATGAGGCATACTGCGTTGTATTAGCTGCAAAGTGTTGCATAGTTTTCTATACACTAGGTTCGCCAACTTCCAGCAAATGGCAGATCACAGAATCTTCGCCATTGAACTTGCCGTTCTCAGTTGTTGTCTTTCCAAACAAGCATTGCACCTAGTCTCGATACCAGCCGTTACGGATATGGTACACTGTTGGGGTGTAACCTTGGAAGTTATTACCCCCCTCACACAATCCCAAAACGGAACACCTCAATTTCTCTGATTAAACATTGCACACTCTCATTCAGATAAAACACTGCGATAACTGACAAGGCGACTGGGATCGAGTCTACATTGCACCAAGCCACCGGGCCGACTTCCACATCGATCTTTTACCCACGGCTAGCTTACTTAACTCAAATTGCCTATTGGCATCGCCCAAAAAGGAGGAACGTAGAGATTATCGATTTTGATGCGCGCAAACGTGATCACGTCTCTTATTGCTACAAATCTAAACATCCTGCGCGCCCTCGAAGATTGATTGGTCTTGAGATCTGAGATGTCATTCGTGAAGAGCAAGCTCAAGGCAGCGCGGGATGCTCTGGCTAAGAAGGATTATGGTGCTGCCTGTGATGCTGCAACGCAGGTTTTGGAGCATGAACCGGATAACTACAACGCGTAAGTCCAATTTTACAAGTCGATCTTAGCTTACGCCCTTTGCAGTAACGTTTTCCTAGGGCTCTCATCACTAGAACTGGGCCAATTCGAAAAAAGCGAGCAAGTAATTTTTCTGTCCATTATGTCTCTTTTCATGTTGGACTGAACTATGACTTAGGCATACCTCCGCGCCACCACCCTAAATCCGGACAATCCATTAGCCTGGCAGGTCAGAGTGATGCTTGATTTCTCTTACCCTCCTATATCAAATAAGTCGTCAGGGTATATCCAAGTTCTACGAGCAAAGGGAGGAATGGGAGAAATACGCGAACAGCCTCAACCATCTCACGGAGCTCTACAGTAACATGTGCGTGTATATGGACTCTGTGCATTTTGCTCTTTTCATCAGAATTTAGAAATGAGACAGTCAAATGCGCCGAGTCGTGGCAAAAGCTTGTCGAGTTGCGGCGTGAGAGGGGTACGCGGTTACAGGTCCGGCCATCCTTTGCCATGCATTTTTCCGATTCTTACGCTCTACCAGTTGGTCGAAGCCCTATCCCTTCTTCTTCCTCAGTCCCCCATCTACGTGACACTTTTGAGTCTGCCTAGACCTGACCTAACCAATCCTGCGTCGGCCACAACGTTCACAGCGCAAACCGCCATCCACCAATCTCTTCCTCACCTCGAAGAAATTGTTAGCTTGTTGGAGATACACGAGGAAGAGACTATAAAGAAAGAGGTAGAGAAACGGAGAACACGCCTTGGGGCGGCTGGCCCCGAACTTGTAAAGAAGGAGGTAGGAAGAGAGGTTTGGGGAACTTCAAAGGTGAGTGACACTCGCCTTCTTATGACTTCGTCTTGACCTTGATTATCCAGATTCCGCTCCTTTATAATGAGATACTCAACCACCCTAACACTTCCGATGAATTACGTCGCTTGACGGATGCCAAACTCCTTCGATACAAGGAGCGTTACCTGTACGCAATCCCAGATACAGCATCTTTTGGGATTGAGAAATCAAGAGTTTTGATGGAAGTAGATGAGCTGGTTGAGGGAGTTGTGATTCTGCGTATTCCCGATGAATTGGCTTGGACGATATTTTTGGAAGGAAAGGACCATGAAACCATCGGTTAGTCTCAATCATCAACGCGTCAGTTGGTGTGCTCATCCCAATTGTTTCAGCTGGCTACGACCATAGGGTTGTGAACCAGTTTATTGAGCTGTTCCCCTCCTCTCCAGCAACTTCGTTGCTGAAAGGATATTTCGCTTACATGAACATCACTATATCCAAACAAGAAGACGAAGACGAAGCTCCTGCGGTGGTGGTCGGAATGGAGGAAGACCCTTTTGACACGATCCTGGTATGCATGATCCCCGGAACGGCTTCATTTCCTTGACTTATCGTAGACATTTAGAATGCGTATGCAGCCAACCCCAACTCAATGATAGCCAATCGAGTGTTGGCCGAGCTTTATGTCTCCGAATTGGACTATGAAAACGCTATCAAGGTTGCCGAGAGAGGTCTGGAATTGTTGAAAAGGTTCGAGGACAGTACTGGCCGCAAGCTTTCTTCGTGAGTCTGCTACATAGCCATCAACACCTTTTGTCTGACCATCTTTATGCAGCGTGTACCTAGGTTATAAAGTCATATTGGCCACGTCGCTAGTCCATCTATTTCCACCCAAGCATCATCCGCGTGCCCTAGCTCTCATCGATGAAGTTCTCTCCCAATCTCCAAACCATGTGGCTGGCCTCATGGGTAGGGCCTATGTTCTGCAAGCAGCGAGCAAATGGGAGGAAGCCGCCGCGTTCTTTGCAAGAGTAGTTGAACTGCTTCCAGATGACTTGAACGAGGGGCTCCGCGCAAGGGAAGAGAATGCTTGGTGTCGGTGTCAACTTCAAGACTTGGAGGTCGGAATAGCTATTCTTAAAGACATTGTCGACACCCTCAAAGATCAAGATGGGCGTGACGAGGACACAGCCAGATGTTTATGGAGGCTGGGTAAATGCTATTGGGGAATGGGCGGTATGTTTCTGATTTTGAGGTCTCATCCTATCTTGATATGTATTCATAGAGTCCCAGCGCGAGGAAGCTTATCGGTTCTTTATCTCATCTCTCAAGGCCAATGCTAGTTATGCACCTGCATTTACGTCGTTAGGGATCTACTACGCCGAGTCGTCGTCTCCTTTAGATCCCAACCGTGCCTCCAAATGTTTTCAAAAGGCCTTTGAGTTGGATCCTCGGGAAGCTGAAGCTGCCCGCAGGTTAGCCGAAGGATTTGGGGAGGATCGCGAATGGGACCTTGTTGAGGTTGTTGCACGCCGGACAATCGAAGGTGAAGGTGGTTTGCACGCAGGCATAGAGGGAACTGGTGCTTCTGGCGCATCGCGATACCTCCCGACTAATTCATGGGCGTGGAAAGCTGTCGGTGTCGTCGAGCTTGTAAGTCACGACCATCAGTTGTCCAATCCAGCGTATTCACTGCAGTACTAGCATCGTCGGAACTATCCACCAGCCATACAGGCGTTTCAGGTAGCGCTGAGGGCTGAACCAGATGACTCGGTGTCCTGGGTGAGGCTGGGCGAGGCCTACAGCAAGGCTGGGAGGCATGTTGCGGCGGTCAAAGCTCTCGAACGAGCGCACGAGCTAAATCCTCATGACTGGGTGTGCTCCTATCTCATTGGAGACGTGAAACACCAGATGGGCAGCTTCGGAGACGCCATCAGCATCTTTGAATCGATTCTGGCTCACCGCCAGTCGGAGATTGGTGTCCTGGTGTCGTTGGGCCAGGCATATCTAGATCTGGGCCGCTCAGAGTCCTCCGAGGGCTTTCATCTCAGAGCAGAACAGTCGTACACAACGTGCATTTCCATAGGACTACGAACGATACAAGCGAGCCCCGGGTTTCGCGGTGTTGCGTGGAAGACAGTGGGCGATGCTATATATGCACTTTCTGGAAGGTCGACGTACGGCGAGGAAGGTGTGGTCCGCGAGGTTCTGATGGCCGTTGTTGGTCTTTTGCCAGCGGAGAGCATCCACCTGTCTGGACTTGTGCCACCACCAGCACTACTGGATGAGCAACCTTTAACTGGGCTGAAGGTCTTGGAAATCGCAGCGGCGGCGTACAGCTATAGGATATCTCTTGATTCGTCGGAGATGACGCCGAAGAGCGGAAGTCCATGGTTTGATCTTGGAATCGCGCTCCATTCGTGGGTCGTTAAATCGACCGGCGACGTGAATGCTTCCAAGGCACAGGCTGAGGTCGTTTCTTGCTTAACACACGCCCTACGCGAGAATCCAGGGTCCGATTTGTACTGGGCGGGACTAGGAGATGCATTTTTTCTGTCGAATGCGAAGAACGCCCAACATGCATACATTAAAGCACTAGAAATTGATTCTAAGGTGACGTTCCATTGTGACTTATTCCTATACAAGTGCTCATATATTCAAAAGAATGCTGCCACATGGACAAAACTCGGCTTACTATACTTGTATCACAGTGATGTCGAACTGGCGAACGAAAGTTTATATCGCGCTCAGACATTGGATCCAGACTATGCCGTTGCGTGGATCGGTCAAGCCCTTGTCGCAATAGAGAATGGGCATGATACAGAAGCAACCGCCATGTTTGAACATGCAGTAGGGTTGGCGCCCAATGTTGTAAGTTGTCACTGTGGTAGCCTAGCCAAACAAAGCCTTATGCTTCTCATTACAGCCTGAAGGCGATCTCGAGTTTGCTTCCAGGTCCTTCAACAGATATCGATTCTCGAGATACGATGTTAAAGACTCGATGGAGAACTTGCTTCCCGCCTTCTTCGTGCTCGATCGTTACTGTGGACGGCGCCCTGACGACGCCACTGGGCTTCACCTCTTTGCCCTCGTCTGTGAGGGTCTCGGGCACCTGGACACTGCCGCCAGCCTGGTCACGCGCACCATATCCATCCTAGAAGCGGCTTATGAGGTCTCAGAGGATCCCGCCGTGGAGCGGCAGTTTACCGTCGCAAACTCGAATCTTGCACGGATCCGATTGGCGCTCAAGGATTTCGAAGGTGCTGCACAGTCATTTGAGAGTGCCTTGGGACTGTTGCCAGAGGATGAGGAGCCGGAGACGAAGCTTTTACGCGCGCAGGCGCTGTTTGGGTTGGGCCTTGCGAGCTTCATGCAGGGAAATCTGGAGATGGCGCTGGCAAACCTTGAGGCGGCGCTGGAGAGTGCTGGGGAGGATAAGGCGCTAAGGGGACAAGTGACCGTGTTACTTGCGCAGACGATGTGGGCTATCCAAACAGATGAATTTAGGGAGAGTTCTAAAGCACAACTTCTTGACTGGTGCGTTGTTCGTCCAGTCTTGTCCTCCGATATTCATGACTCTTGTAAATATAGCATTTCTGCGGATCCAGAGAACTTGACAGCGATCAATACTCTTGCCGGGATGGGAGTACTGACGGACGACGAGAGTTTGGTCGATGCTGCACTTTCAGAGATCCTAGCGCTGCCCTTGGAAAAGCGACACGAGCTGGACCCAGACCGCAACGTGGACTACCTTCTGACGCAGTACCATCTTGGGCAGGTGCGTGTTCAGTAAGGTCTATGGGGTATCATAGTACTGACGAATTGAGCAGGGGGACGTGAAAAAGGCGGTGACGGTTGCCCAGAGTGCAGTTTGGGCGGAGCCGTCACGATCTGAAGCCCGGACGGCACTAGCAACGTTGATGCTGCAGCAGAACCAATTCGATTCTGCCCTCGCAGTACTGTCTGGTTCAGATGATGCCAGCATTGACAACTTGCCTGCCTCGCTCAACATTCAAGCGGTTGCCCACTCGCACAGCGACAGGGCGGTCGCCCTTCGAGAAGTCCAGAGGGCGGTCATGCTCTCACCGTCGAACATGCGCTGCTGGCAGGCCTTGGCCCTGGTGCGATCCCAGACAGGGATAGGAGATGAGTCGATGGCGTGTATTATGTATGCTATGTAAATATTATAAGCAACCTTTACAAAGTGGTCTCCCCTCACAGTCTATTAATTGATAGATAAAGCCGACGCGTCTCTGACGTCGACTGTTCGACGGAATCTAACCACCACTTTAATTGTGATTCCATGTCCTTCGGCGTGAGGCCCTGGCTTATGCTGAAATAGGATTAGAATTGCGGTGAACGAGAGGATGATGACAGCACTTACATGCCACGCTCCTGGAGAGCCTCCTCGAGGCCCTTGGGAGACAGCTGTTGCAGGAGGTTGTCTTGGACGAGCAACCGGTCATCTTCAGCAAGGAATTGCAAGTGATGACGTATGCGTCGTATCCGCAGCGCATCAACACCAACTGTGGATAGCCTTAGGACACTAGAAATAAGGGGTCAGGATGCGGGTTCGGCTTAATAAGTGATGACGACGCACCCGCAAACAGCGGCAGAGGCCCCGGTCATCTTCAGGGCATCTATTGGTAGTTGGCCAGCAGGTGATTCCTTGAGTCTAAGTTGGGAATAGATATGGCGGTAGTCGGTGGCAAAAGCTATAGCCTTTTCAGTGCGCTTCTGATCTATCCTGTCACGCTGGGACGGTAGGATACAGGTCGAGGGAAGCATGAAGGGAGCGTAGATGGCAATGAGGGGAATAACCTCTTCCAGGAGAAGGGCGATGAATAGGAAAGGCACGACTCTGGGAGTCGAGTTAGCGAATCAGATGAAAAAGGAGGTAGGAGGGCGTACTTGTTGATATCGGCCTTTTGAGTACGGATTAGTCTATTTTCCCATCGCGTGAGCGGGCTGCCACCAGCTTTTATTCGGGCGCGAATGAGGTTAATTTCTTTCCGGCGGATGAAAATGAGCTTTACGCCACGGTAGTAAAATTTCTGGGAAAGTATTAGACAGCGTGGATTTGGGAAGGTAATGTAGGACTTACGGCGAGCTCGATACCCTTGTGTAGGGTCCGCCTGAACCAGTTTGCATCCGGCGGTGGAGGTGCAAGGATGCCATGAGCCTCTGCATCTCAATGTCGCGTTTGGCGTCTTCCTTGACGGAGTGTAGAGAGGGTGGTGGGGAGAGCTTGGTGGCAGGTTGAGCAAGAGGCACGGTTGGCTTTGTGGGGATGTGGTTGGCAGATACAGTGGACGACTTTGACGGTTTTATTGGGGCAGGCCTGAGGTCGAGCTTCTGCTTGCGCTGGGCGGCGGTCAGGTGCGAGTCGGAAGAGGAGGTTGGTTTGGGATTGGGGACAGGGGTCGAGAGAAAGCGGGCATGCGCTGTCAGGGCAAGTATTGTGCGGGACGAGTGTGGCGACGACCACTGGTGCGAGGGCGACGACCAGAGGAGATTGCGACGACCGACATGGCGAGCAGCCAACATGGAGAGAGGAAAGAGTATTTTTTGAAGTCGTGTCACGCGTGTTACGTCACTCAATGGATCTCGCTTCAATTCATAACAAAAACGATCTCACTCGCGCCATCGCCGACGCGAACCAGCTTTCTCATGCAGAGGCCGGCGCCGTCGCGTCCACCGCGCTGATGGTCGGTGAGATCCAGTCCTTTGTAAACGACAATGCCCCGCGATCCAGGTTTGATCCTCACACGCTCATCCTCCTGCCTCCGAGTCTGCCGTCTCAGCCCAGCGAAACCGTCCAGCGGTATCTGCACCGCCTCGCCCTCGCGGCACTGGCTACCGCTGAAGAGAAATTCTGTTCCAGCATTCTGGCAGGGCAAGGGAGCGAGAGTGATGACACCGGAGATGTCGGGTTATGGCTGGGCAGTGGAGAGTTTCAAACCCCACGGCAGGTGCTACATGCCCTAGGGTTGGCAGACTGGGCCAGCGACGGCGAGGTATCGCAGTGTCGCTTCAGAAACTATGTTCGACTAACAATGTATTCAGATCGCGGCTACTGTGTTTCCTCCGCTCGCAGGTCTTGCAGGCTCCCAACTGGGAGATCTCATGGCAGAGTTGAAGGACATGTTTAGCTTTAGGGCTAAAGTTAGCATGACGGATGGAATTGTTCTATTTTTCCTGGTTGGACGGTTGGAAAACTGAGGGATGGGGAGGACTGGTGGGCATTGGGACATGGTCGTAACTACATCACGTGTACGAGGTGTAAATACGAACTCAGGGTCCTTTTTTCTGCTTCATCTCTCTCAACATGCAGTCTGACAAAGTAGTGGCACTGCAGGCGCAGATACAGTCTCTGTCTGATTTACAAAACCGTCTGCAGACACTTCGACGGATCCCACCCTGCTCTGCTGAAAACGCCTACAACATCGACCCAGACTCTTCGGCGCGAGTTTCTGCAGGTGAAGGAAATAGCCGACACCATCCGCACGGAGACTATTCAGGAAGCCCTCGGCATCGCTCGAGATAGCCTGGAGGCTGATACGAGTGATTTGAACCCCAATTTGCGCAGAGAGAACCGGAAACGGAGGTGCGTCTCCGAAACCCAATAGTGCGGATGTGACGACAATTTTGGGTTATCAGGAGGGCGCCATCGCCAGAGTCGCCTCAGCCGTACGTCGGGCTTGAGGCTAAAACGACGTCGCTGTTTCCGCTGACCGAGCATGACGCGGGGGCTTTGAAATTCGAGGGTCTTTCCGAATATATCAAGGACTTTAATAAGACGCACGAATCGAAACTACATCTGTGGAGACGGACGCGTGGCGCTGATCAATCGTCGAGGATTGTGAGATTCACCACGCCCGATGTGCTGACGGCGTATCTTACGTTGGAGGTGGCTACGAACGGGGTACTAATGATAGAGAGCCTGGCCACATTTGGGCCACGAGAAAGGGTGCGCGCTGGTGATGTTTATTTTTGGTGATCTACTTATGGATTACCTGTAGAAAGCGCCACACTCGCAGTCTGATTTTATGGTGTACCGGAGCCTTTCGCAGCAGATTGCGAGGATGCTCGAGTCGCAGCCCACCGTGGCGCTGCCAAGCGTAGTGGTACGTGGTGTGTCTGGGTGTTGCAGTTGGGGCTGACGTTGTGGCAGGAACTGTTGTGCGCATACACGGGGCTGTTCGTCGAACGGTGCACGACGTGCTCGCGGGTGCTGTCTGCGGAGGGCCACACGCCGCCTGTTGTACGGGTGTGGAGGGAGGGACGGTGGGTGGGAACGCATATTGGGTGCCAGCGATAAGGCAGAGACCCCAGGGCGGGATGGCCGGATATGGAAGTCGATCGGCGGAAGTAGCCCCTGACACTGCATTGTTTACGGATTTATAAATATTGCAGCTGGTAGTGTGTTGGGCCACCCCGATGCCTCACTCTTACGCCGTCTACCCGTCTCCTATTCAAGACCAAGACTGCCCTCCTCCTCGTCCCAGCACCCGCCCCCCGCCCCCCGTCGTCTCCCCCCAGGGCATCATCCATGTTCTAGGCTATACCCCCACCGAGGGCGAGAGCGGCGCACCCATCTCCGTTCGCATCCATTTCCGTCCAGATCTCGCACAGGAAATTTATGTTCGTCTCGTCGTCGGCCACAAGGCTGTCCCCACCACCGTCCGCGAGATCCAGGATGCCCCCTACGGTCGCTGGCAGCTCGACGCCGTGGCCCCGCCCTTTGACCAGAACTCATCCACTTCTCCAAAGGTTCTCATTTCCGTCCAGGCGCTCACAAAGGACGATGCCTGTCCTCGACACCGCTACCTTTGGCGAGTTCTCGTATTGGGCACCCGCTTTGTTGTCTCCTTTGCCTACACAACCTCCGCCGCTATATAAAACTATGAGAATAGGTTCATCCTCGTCCGTCCCCCGCTGACGTTCCTGCTGCCCCTCGTGAAAAGCCCAAGCTCCAGATCACCACTTCGCTCCCCCAGACAACTTCTCTTTCCGCCGTCGCGGCGCCTCCCACCTTCCCACTCCTTCCCCCACCTCTCCCGTTCGCCTCCGCTCCGCCTCGTCCATCTCCAAACCGGAGGTCCATCTCCACCGCCGCACAAAACTCGAGGCTATGATGCGTCCAAAAGGCGGCAAAAATACCGATTCGCATATACAGACTCCTATTCTTGACCTCATCACCCCCCTCCAAAATATCTGTCTCGACTGGTCCCCTGCAGAGTCCAGCGTCGGCCGACGCTTGGTGCGCTTCAGCAAGGTTCAGGACGGTCGCCGTCTCATCGTCTCTTGCGAGCCTATCAAGGCCGAAGACTACCGCGACTCTGACAGCGTCATTTCTTGCATATACCGAGAAGAATCCAACGCCTGCTACGTGACCTCTGTAGACATCATCTTCCTCCTCGAGCGCCTCACCAACTAGCGACTTTCCCGTCGAGGAAAAGAACCGCATCAGGCGCAACCTCGAGGGGCTTCGTCCCACCACCGTCTCGAAACACAAGCATGGCTTTGAGGATTTCTTCCAGCGCATCATGGAGTTTCCCGATCCGAAGCCGAGGAATATCGAAAAGGACCTAAAAGTCTTCGAGTGGTCGTTGCTGGACCAGGCGTTGGACAAAATCTTGTCGAAATACGTGAGTTACCCCCTATTTGACAGACTATACGACCTTAGGGTCTCACCCTCTTCAGACGATCGACACTTCTTCCATGGCCGTTGAAGAACCCAATTCAGCCGAGTTCTCACCGTCGACTGGCTCAGAGGACCCTGACTGTGAAATGGCATACCCAAACGTCAAGATGGAGGACACGTATGTGGACCACTCTCCTCCGCTTCCGACGCCTCTGCAGGACGAATTCCCGTATCTGACCTCTTCGGACGGCTCTGAAACTTGTGTTCACCCTTGGAGACCCCCGCTTCCGCGTCATATCAACTATACAACCATGAGATGGTGCACCCCGACCCCAGCGGCTCGAATCCGGGTCCTGGGGCGATTACAAGGCCGTGGACACTATGACTCTTGATCATTACGCAGCCTACGAGGTCACACAGCACGGCACTCCCATCATCAACTACCCCGAGGTCGACTTTGCAGGATCCTACGAAACATTTGCGTATCATAGCCATATACCTGGCGAACCTTGGGCGTGACGGACCATTCGTATCCCTATGACTGTTATGATCCCCTTACGATCACCTTTCCCCCCCATTTTCTCTATTATTATTCCTTCCATTCTTTTCTTGGGTTTGGGTTCGCCTTGTACCAGTATCCCATGGACATCTTACATGTACACCTCCGTATATGGTTACAACGGGCCATTTTCTTTCCTTCTTTTGTAACAGTGACGACTTTTATCATTATGACTATCATGCACGCTTTCAGAGCCCCGCTTGTAACTTAGATCCATAACAAAATTATCCAGTAATAAGAAGTTGTGTTAAAGTACATGATAGCTTCTACATTCAGCAAATGCTCCAAGAGTCCAACAAAGGAATTACAAAATAAAAATTACAGAGAACAAAGCAATGCCCACACCTCTTACGAATTTCCGCGCCGTCGGAAGCTCAGGCTCCCGAATCGTGAGAACCGTCCTTTGAGCGACCCAAACGAGCCGAGGCTGCCCACGTGCGACGGCGCAACCGAAGTGCCCGACATCTGCGCCCCAGACGAGGTGTGGACAGCGTTCGCGACGTTCACAAAAGAGTTTCGGGGTGACTCGACAGACTAGCGAATCGCTGCCGCCGTTCTCGCCCGGCGCCGAAGACACACCGTTGATCCCATGGCGCGCAAGATGCGCCAGATGTCGCTGGAGCGGCGTTTGCTTGAGGTGCGGTGGAAGGTTCTTGGTACTCGTAGGTGACTGGGGTGTGTATGATGATGACGACGGAGGCGTCATGCTCGACTGGCCGAGCTGCAGTGGCGGAAGCACAAAGTTGCCCCGAGTGGTGGAAGAGGTGGACATGGTGCGTTGCAGGGATTGCTCGTAAAGCGAGTGTTGGTATGATGATGATGACGCATTATTCTGCGACTGCACAGGGGATATAGATTCTGAAAGTCCGTCGACGGCAAGGCGCCGGATTTCCTCACGGAAATTCTTTTTGAAGAATTTTTCGAGCGTCTCATGGAAGGGTATAAATTCAGGTGGACACAGGTGCCCGTGGAGTTTCAGGCAGCTGTCGATGACGCGAACCTGTTCACAACATTAGTGCGGTGTGGTAGCAAATTGACAGTATCCGTACCTGGTCATCTATGGCAGCTCGCAGTTTGTCAACAAGTTCTGCTCGCTCGGGATTTCGGGCTACATAGTCTGGACTGAAGAACAGCTGCCGGTAGGATGCGATACCAGTGTTCATCGGGGCATCTACCGCACTGTTCAGCGACATTGCCAACGCATTCGTCGACACGAGCTGTGACGTTTTCGCGAGCGCCTGATACTTCATGTTCAAGGCGGCCAGCTCCTTTGTCTTTAGCTCCACTTCACTCAAAGCGTTTTCAAGAGGAGAAATTTCGGCGACCTCGAGGGCGACAACTTCAGATCGTCGTAGCACGGTCGGGAACGCCTCCTCGGTTGTGAAGTATGTCTTCTCCAGCCAGATCTCCTCGGTTCCATCTCGAGTTGTCTTCTTGATTTGACGGGACGAGCTGAATAAGTTGATGGCGCTAGAAGGATATTTGACATCAGACCAACCAACGCAGCGAATTGTGAAGAACTTGCCTGTGCTCGTAGTAGGTACGAACTGATAATGGAACGTCTGGATTCGTAAATATCGGGCGCGTACGATCAGGTTCTGGCGTGACAGCAGTGCATTGAATGTACTGCTCATTTCCGTAACGAATGTCGACAGGAGGGTCGCCAAGAGTCCTCAAGAGCTGAGCACCCGTATGCTTATTCAGCATACGCTCACAGAATGCGCCAAACTTCTCCCATTCATAACCACGATACTACAAGGTTCAGTTTAGTTGTGCAATATTATAGAATCTCAATGACCTACAATAAATCGTTTGTCACGAATGGCGCCGGGGAAGTTTCCGTAGAATGTCACTCGGTAGTAATCTGGATAATACCGTTGATCGGTGACGATATGTTCAAGAAGCATTGCCTGGTGCCGAAGAATCTCTGAAAGTCTGCCGCTGTGGTGCCACGGTGTTACATGAGCTATCGAGCGCAGGAATGTTGGCGAACATACTAGTTGAACGTGACTTCCGCATGCTGGTACGCTAATTCTTTGCAGATATCGATGGCACGTTCCCAGGCCTTTCCTTTGCCTTGAAAGCAAAATGGGTAAGAATGACTAGGATTCGCGGCTTAGTTGAGCTTTTACCCAAATAATCGAGGATCAGCAAACACAAAGTCTCTTTTCGATGGAAATGGGATTGCTGCGGAGACCGAGATCCTCCATAGGACCCACAAACGAGTTCAAATCCCATTCGTGCAGATCAGAGTGCAATTTCAACGTCAGTGCAGCTTCAACGTAGTTCTGCGACTGGAGGTGCATCTGTACGATAGTCAGTTGACAGGTCAACGTGCTTGAAAATAACTTCCTTACATTGACAAGTTGGTGGACGTATTTGATATATATCTCATCGCGTCCAATGCGTCCTGATAAAGTTCATGAGCCTCAACTACGAAAAATTCAGTATGGGAGCCTGATAACATGCGAAAACAGGCCTACCGTAGCAATGACGCGATCATCAGCAAATTCTTCACCCTCAGGCAGCGCACGCACACTGAGCAAGAGCTCAAGGAAAAGATCCACCGAGTCAAGGAAGCTGGACACCCGTTCCCGAAGCTGTTCATCGACATCAGACGTCTCGAAAAGGTGACGCAGCTGGCCAATGAAAAAGGCACGGGAAATATCATCGCCCTTGCTGTCCGACATGAATAATGAGTCCAATCGCGTGACGAGCTCGTTTTCGATCTCGTCAAAATGCTCCGATTGGTGATATTCGGAAACAATCATGCTGTAGAGGATCTGCACTGCGTTGTTTCGTAGTTGGTCGTGATGGCTGAGGCACAGGTTAACAACTTGTCCGACGAGCGAGTGAAGGTACGCCTGATAGCCCTAACTTTAAATCAGGATATGGGTGCATCACTGAATTACTCCTTGACTCACTCCATATCGTATCGCTGGTTCGCCATTGCTTGAGACATGCTCAGCCCAGCCCAGTGCTTGCCAAAGTGTTAGCAATATTGAGGCACCTTCTCCTCGTATGTCTCCTGCGAGCCGCCAAACCGCCCGACGTTTCTGGTCTCAATATTTAGCTGGAACTCAGATGGCATAGATCGAGATCCTACCTGTGGACTGAACTCTTCGATCACAAGTTGGTCAGATGATAAAAGTTTCAGTAACATATATAGACACTCTCTCCACAGGTTTGCGTCAAATTCAGATTCAGATTCCTGTGGCGGAATGAATTCCTTTTCCATCATCGCAGCTATAGGATCCATCATCTTGATCAACACCTTGTGAGCAAGGATATTAACATTGAGCCAAGATTTTGGGAAAGCATCGTTTTCCAGTATTGAGGTGGCCACGTTGAAGAAATGGGACAGAAGGGAAACAAATCTATCGCGCCCTTCAATTTCCAGACTGTTTTCAAGGAAGTCCAAGATATGCTTCGTCGGCGAGGAGAGAATGAGGACAAGGAAAACGATCGCAGTTTCTCCCAATCCTGGGTTAAAGAGAGCGACGACTTCTCCTGGCAAAGGCGTGTTATTGGGTCCACGAGGAGCATCCGGCAGATAGGCAAGTAAGGAGAAAGGGTATGATTCGGGGAAGGTCACAGGGATGGGAGCCTTTGATGTCGTTGGGGACCTCTCGATGGCCTTGCGTGAGGCAGGATTCTGGAACTCCCGATACGAGTCCAAGAGTCTGTGAAATGGTTATTCTCTAGAAATACCATGTATAGTCACATATCATACCTGGGTAAAAGAGACAGAAGGTACTCCACGTTATCCTGCTCCGCCCGTAACGCTAGTCGATCAGCAACAACGGCAGGGTTTACTAAATTCTCCTGCAGCTTATCCAACATTACGGCGACAATCGTAACGCATAGTCGAATGCTTTCCAACCAGCTTACTCGAGCGGCATCTCGAGCAGCTTCATTATCGTTCGACTGAGTATGGATATACTCATCATATCGACCAAAATGAGGCTTGATCCAGATGACGACGGCCTCGACCAAAAGAGGCCGGGATTGGGGGTTGTCAAACAAAAAGCCCTTCACGATCTGCAGATACATGATAAGCTTCCAGATGAGGATCTTTCCCTTTCCCACTGTTACGGCGTTGGCAAAAGTTGTCGCAATGGAGACAAGTTCTACCGTTGAGAACACTTTGGCCAGCTCTGGGAGGATGGACGTAAAATTCTGCAAGGCGATCGTCTGGGTGCCAATAATAGATGGTGGAGACGAAGTAGACATCATGCGAGTGACTTCGGCCAAGTGTGAGCGCAATTCCCTTTTGAACGTGGTCTCAAGATGTTCTGCAGTGGCGCCGCCACCCATGCCAACTTCCCTTACCCTCTGCAGTTCCCGAGATCGCGCGATGAATTTGAATATATAGTGCCAGACCTTGAGTGCAGCGCGGAGAGGCGACGCTGTTTCCGTCGACGTCGGATTGAGAAGCAGGCGGTTCATAGAATGGATCATGTGGGATGAGGCTGGGGCACAGTTGAAGTGTTTCTCGATATAGACATCCAGGACCGGCTGGAAATTACTGAAACGCCGATCCTGAACAATACCGAGGACAGTCACAAGGGCGTTGAAAACCAAGTGGTCCATCTCGCCGGACTGGTTACTATGGGACACCAAAATCCCGAAGAGAGAATCGAAGATATTGCGGAGGAATTTGACGATTTCCCCTTCCCCGACAAAGGTGAATTTCGATAGGATAGTTGGGAGCAGCTCCTTATCGCCCAATTTCTCCCAGCTTAACAGATGGAGCAAGACGGGATTCTGGGTGAATCTGGTGGAACAAAGGGAGGAACGGATTGTAAGAGTATCCCGTATTGGTGGTGCAATACGCTGCATTTCGGGTGGGACAGCAATCTGATCGGGTTTCTGCCCTGCAGCGAGCCATGACGGAGCAGCTAGATAAATATCGGGCGAGACTTGGGCCAACTTGTCAGCGCGATACATGACAAGCATGCGACTACCATCCTCCACAAAAGCGTGATTGTCGGGGAACAATGGTTGAAAAGCAAATGCGAAGGGACGATCTATTGCCTCGGGTCCAGCTTTACCAGTAGAACGTTTGCGGAAGGTGAAGAACAGATGCCACAGCGGTCTGCCCTCTAGTGGAAGTTGAACTTTGATCAATTCGCCAAACGTAGGCTCGTTGCAACGCTGGAAGACCATGGAATGGAACCTAGTCATTAAAGGTTCCCCACTGCCTTGGGAGATAACGTTCTCTATGGTCGTCCCTTGTTGGTCTCTCACTTCGATGGTGACTTGCACGTTGTTCGAGGATGTCCCCATTTGGCCTCTTGCCAGATTTACCATGCTTAGGCGGGGAGTGGATGCGTGTGATGACGTGAAATCACCACACCAGAGCTTTATGTAGAGTTCATTGCGAATATCGCCAGGGAAGACGACGTCAGGAAAGCCAAGGCGCAATGTGGGAGGGGCATCCTGCAGCAAGGACATGTTTTCTCGGATGATCGTCTCAGAATCTCCTCGGAACATCTTGAGCGACACAGCTAACATTTCCGCCCTGAAAAGCGCCGAGTTAATCTCAATTATGTAGAATCTGACTTGGGACAACCGCACCGAGGAGATTTGTCAAATTCTTTCACATTATTATTGATGATGTTTTGGTGAATCATCGAAAAGGAGACCTCGTTGGTAGGTATGTATATTGGCATCGTGTGCTCACGGAGCGGTGATACGTCTGCGTGTTCTGCTGCCATTTTGCCCAGTTGAGTGAGCTCTAAAATGGCACAACCGAAGGGTCGCCGGGATTGTGAAGGTACATCACCAGGGATGGAGCCCTTCGCATCAGCGTCTGTGTCGGCCCCAATCAATGTAGTGTGGTCAGGCCCACCGTCGAGGGAATGAGTACCAGAAGTGATGTGGTGGCCTAGCTTTAGCGCACCATTGCGGACAATGCGGCATACCAGGTATATAGGGTCCATTACATCGGATGGCGCCAGATCTGTGAAAACTGTACGAATACGACCGTTTGGATTACGAGACGACACTCCGTTATGGTTGAGAATTGCACAAAATTCTTCCGTGACAAATTGCGTTCCCTGTTTCTTGTATAAGGAGAAGAACAGCTCTGCTGTCTCGCCTGGTGCACATAGAGAGGCGACGAAGGCGCGGACTTCGAGATAAACATGATAGAACTTGGCTGCTGCCGGCTTGGCGGGCTGGGATGGGCCGAGGCAACCCTGCGAACGCGTACGAATGTGATTCGGGAGATCGGGGAAGGCGGAATGAGCAGGCGTCGGTAAGGGCCCTACGGGAACGTAATCTGTGCTGGGGCCAAGGGTATATGGTCTTACTTCATCAGAAGATAGAGTCAGGTATGCCAAAGAGTTTTGCATAGCATACATGCGAACCGCACTGACCCAGCTCCGAGGATCGATATCTCCCTCAACGTCAACGCTGACGAGACCGCCCCATGTCGGATGGCGGACTATGACATCTAGTCCTTGTACAAGATTCCCACTAACAAGCCTGGTAACACACTCGCGGCGCATGCTTACTGTTTCCTCTTCACTCAAAGTCTGAGCAAGGAGTTGTCGTCGACCCAAGTGCAAGGCCTCGATATGTTCTCTGACGACGAGGAATAGTTTGTAGTCGCGCCGTGCGAGGTAAGTAAACATCAGGGTATGCCATTCGCGTAACGCGGAAGCAATTTCATCGATGATGGGTTGAGCGGCACCCGACGCTGTGTCATCTCCAGACTTGAGTGATGGGCGCGGAGGCAGCGGTTTTATGAGCTGAGAGGACGCAGGGGAGGATGAACGTATGCTTGTTGGATACACTGGCAATCCAGCTCGAGACGAATTGGCTTGGTCAGGGGGAGGACCGAGTCTGAAGGATTTCCTAGAGTGATAGATGTCGTTGTCCTCTTCTTCTTCCTTCAATGCATCCATACCAATACTCGATCCTCCCTTCCTCCAGGATAAAGCGTCAGAAATGACACTTCCGTGTCCGTGAGGACTGGTATGGCCATTCAAGCCGTTGATTGGAGTGCCAAGAGTCGTGGCAAGATCTTGGAGACGACCCTCTGCATCAGAGAGTTCATCACGGACGAAGATGTGAGACGCGGGGAATATTCCTATAAAGACTTGCTGCGGTTCTTCAATTTTTGCGGGAGCCTTGATTGAGGCAGAGGAAGAAGGATCGTGCAGAGACCAGGTCACAGGTGGTCTACGAGCGGTGCACACCACATAGCTGTGAGATCGAAATGAGTGTTCGAAATGATATGGTATGATGTTTGTGACGCACCCTCTGTACCAAACGCCTTCGACGGGTTCTTTATTTCTCGGGGTATACTTTTCAAACGCGTAGACCTCATCACCGACCTCCAGGGAAACGACGTCGCGATGAATAAGGTCACCATCAGTGGAAGCCTCGGTCACGGTTGAAAGGCGGTTACGACTGGAGATTCTTGTGTCGCGGCGAGAAGGAGTGAGGGGATGGATAGCGTAGCCATATACAATGAGCGGCAACGGCTCCCACATGAGTCGGAATGGGGTATATGGGCAGCTGTGAGCTGCACTGGTGTAAGGTGGATGAGGAGGGGGAGGAGGTGGTAGTAAGGGAGGACGGGGGAGGGGGAGCAGGGAATGAAATGAACGTTGGAATCAGCGAGCGTTTTGGATCAGAGCTCGCTACGATGCCTGCGTGACCCCGGTTGTTGCGTTAATTTTGGCTGTGACACGCGTGACAACGGTATGGCTTCGCTCTCTGACCAGATTGACCGTCTGTCGCGACATACAAGAGCAATCAAGAACACGGCCGCGACGACTGCGACGACGACCACCGCCTATCCCTTCACTCATGCCGTCCTCTCTGCCCACCTCGGCGATCTCATACGCGACGTCGACCCCTCCGAACTCGGTCTCTTCTCCCTTCCCTCATCCGCCGCCCCCACCTCGGGCATAACCCGTGCCGAGTTCTCGGGTGCTACTCCCCTTCGAAAGCCTCCACCTCGACGTGATGAAGCGCAGAAAGTGAAGGAAATTGAGCCAGAGATCTACGCGCAAGCCGCTCTCAAGTGTATCGATCGCTAGTAAGTCGCGAACCTCCTGATCCCCTTTGACGCGTCTCTCATACCTGCAATAGCCATGCAATCAGACCCATGCCGCGTGCCCATGCCCAAGTATCTATAATCTTGGAGCGGTTGACTCTTGTACGCGAAAATATCCAAAGTCTTACCGAGACACTCCAACAAGTCAGTCCGTTTGTCCTTGCGTAGCGAGATATACGACGATTGATTGCAGGCTCAATCTGCTGAAGGTCCGCCTTTGAAATCCTTACTAGACGACGAAGAGAAACGCGTCCAAGATCTCCAGGCGCGACTGGCTGAATTACAAGAGCGCGTATGTCTCTACACCACTATCGAGTCTCTCTCGACATTCACGCACGACTTGTTACCAGAAGAGAAATGCGACGTCTGTGCAGAAGGCCACGCATTCGAAAAAGCCAGCACCTACACGCCTGAAGCCAAAACAGAAAGCGCCTCCTTTACCCTCGTCACCCCAAGAGGATAATTTCTGGAATACTCCAGCTGCGGCAGCTCGAACTCTCCACTTTTCTGATAATCTTTTGGACGAACAAGTTGATCTTGGAGACATCACGACGACGTCGTTCATGAGCCCAACCCCGTCTGTCAAGACCGGAGTAACATCACCTTTTATGCCCCCAGATGATTCCTTCATATATTCTCCTCCCGTGTCAACTGAGCGCCACGAAGAGGAAGAAACGGATGATCAGGAAGGCGAGGAAGATGAGGAGCATGATGAGGAAGACGAAAAGACCGTGGTTCTCAGAAAGCCCCTTCCCGAATCCAGAACTCCGGAACCTCAAACGTCCCATCCAGCCTCCCTCCCAGAAGTATCCATTCAGGAATCTCCTACCCCTTTCCCGTCAGGAACCCCAGGTGCAATACATGGGAAAGTGAGAGTGAACAGCGAAGTCGAGCGCATCACGGTAATAGTTGCAGCTATATCCAGGGTTTTCACAGACTGCTAACGCATGCCCTCCAAGGCCAAAATATGGAGTACTGTCGGTGACATAATCATGCCTGGACATCCTTTCAACACTACCAATCATGGTGTTGGTAGCAGACCTCCTCGAGCTAAGGAAAGCATGTACGCTATTACATTTTCTATATGTGTCTTCTTCATTGACTCTGCTCGACTCTGACAGAGCGCATCTCCAATCGCTGTCTGCTCTCTCTCCTTCTCCTCCACCTATTTCACCACCAGCATCAAGTGTTTCCTCGGCCTCGGCGGGAGGGCCTACTCCACCTACATCCCAGCAAGTATTGACAGCGCATTTGCTTCTCTCGCTACTAGCCAGTCCTCCGCAGTTCTCGCTCTCTTTGAATAAAGCGAAGGATCTGCTGGCTTCGAAGGCGAGTGCTGGGGGTGGCACAGGAGCTGTAGCGCAAGGCACAACTCGAATCTTATATGGCTGCGTCGCCAAGAGACTCCTGAAGATAGAAAGGGGTGGAGGCGAACAAATTGTCAAGTTCGATGTTTGATCAATAGGACAGATGTATATTTCAATCATCTATTTCGAGAATTGAGGTTAACTTTCTGTGTCACGAAGTCAGTGTCTTCCTCTACATAAAATATTGATGGGACTGGTGGATGTGAGTGAAGTCCTTGGAGGAATGACATGCTGCACCTCGAGTCCATTGATGTGTAGCCGGGCGTGTGGGATCGACAAATTCTCCCCACCATAAGTAACTTTGACTCTTCAGGGCGGATGTACGTCCTCGTGGCCCTTGCTACTCCCTTGCTGCCTCATCATCATCCTCATGCTCTCAATTAACATCCGCGCAGATCCGCGCCCTCCGTTCTTGGTAACACTCGGCAATCTCGATCTTAGATCTCGTTCGCGTACCGTAACACAGACAACCTGATGAGGCAGCCTCTCAGTAGTGACTTGCTCTTGAACTGGACAGTCCATAAAGTTGTCGTGAGGTGAGATATGGCAAAACCACCCATCCTTCGCCCCCAGATATATGATTCCATGATGTCAATAACAAGTCCCTGGAGCGTACTGTGGACCTTCGAATCATTTCAAGGCAGCGGTTCCTTGCATTGATGGCGGTCAAGTCTCCACTCACAACTCTTATGCGACTTATTGCTGTTATGATCGAAGCCCTAGATGCCCTTATTTATAGGAACTGTTAATCTTGGTCTTTGTGGTTTTCCTCCTCACTCCCCGTGATGGCGTCCTCGCCACTGCCAATCGAGGCGCTCATTGACCTCCATCATTATACTACAATAACCCGGTACCTAAGCGGTGAGTACCGTCTCCCTCATTATGAATCTCCTGACGCATCTCCATCTCCAAGCTGCGGGCCTCATGCTGCTTGTCTATGACCATATTCTGACAATTTCGCCTGGTATGCAACGCTTAGACAGCATCCCAAGTCATCATGGCGCTCATCTTGTACTCTTGTCCAAGAAATATCCTTGATTTGGAAATCACGGCCATCCTTTACAAAATATGTATTCCTCCTGAACCGCTACCTTGTACCTGCGGCTCTCCTTCTCGTCGCGTATGGTTGGTTTGATTTCCATGTCAAACTTTTCAGCATCATTGATTTCGGGTGTTCACCAGAGATGAACGGATTTTCGGACTCCCATCTCACCGATCAAGTATGATTTCATCTCATCAAACGAGCAAATGGTACTTCCTCTGATAACCACCTCGATTACAGGGGTAATTCGATTCATTGCTGTTTATCCTAGCACAACTAACATGGAACCAAGATGTCGATATACGATTGGTACGGTCGCGATTATGTCTGTCATATCCGTCGCCATGGCCAATGTTCTCGTCCTCCTGCATATTGTTACATTGTGGGACGGAAACCCAGTATGCCACCCACCAATGGCCACTTAGGAACTCTCATCTTACAGGCATTCTGGTTAGAACGTAGCGGCTTTGATGGGTGGTGGATTCGCAATAAGCTTTTGCGCCACCCTGATCTTGATGCTTTTAGCTCTTTCGCGACTATGGAGTATGTCAGCCATGATGTGGATGAAAGACCTCGCCCTCAACCTTTTCTTCGTTTTTAAACAGGTGCAATCTCATATTCCCCGTTTCTGTCAATGTGCGTAATATCGAGAACCTCTCCATTGCTAGTTGCGGTTTGGTCGTCACCGGTTTGTAGATTAATCTCCCTGTTGCTACTCAAGTACTTATTCAGCCTTCCACACATATTAGGCTCTTTTTGAGATTCTGGTTCTGACGTCGACGGCATGGAATGCGATCTCACGTCCGCGGAATGCTCAGCTTCCTTTAGTCCGTGCTCTCCATCGCGATGGTTTGACTTTCTTTATGGTATGTTATCTTCATCGACCGACATGTTGATGCTGTGGCCTTTGAACTCGTTCCTCTGATAGGCCTTGACTATTCTACGAATGGTAAATCTGAGCTTAGCTATTACATTTCGCCCCGAATTAGTCCTCCTGGCAGTCTTGTAAGCCAGCTTACCTGCTCGCAGTCGTTCAGAACGTTAACTCTTCACACTAGCTTCGTCTGGTCGATGACAACACTTGTTTTGAATCGGTCACTTCTGCGCCTGAAGCGTGCCAGACTGCTTAACGAGGTGCAAGGTGAATTTGAGTCCAAAGCTCTCGATACTCGGGCTCTGTCGCCTTTCGGCGTACGGCCAAGACTTCAGGCCGACGCTTTACTTGAACAGCCCGACTTTGAGATGTATGAACTGGATGAGCAAAATATTGCAACTCACTTGGCACACTCGCGATCGGGGTCGGACACAAAATCACGTAAGTCACTCAGCGATAGATGTTAATGATGTCTTGCCTGATTTATATATCAGCTTGGTACACTGTGAAGTGGTGACGTTGGGTTATGCCTTAGGCCACGCATTTAGTTGCATTGCCTATCGCCGTGTTCTGTATTATATTTCATTTTGGGTACTGGGAGTACACGGAGGTTATCGTAAAGGATTTTAGCCATCAGTTATGTCTCGCGAGAACTTCCATTTAGCAAACGAAGCCCTCGATTAATCCAAGACCAGAAAATAGATAGCTTATCAAAGAAAGGGTATATAGGCCTCCTCTAGCTGGTGATCCCTATGCAAACATTGAGCCAACCGTCCGCACCTGCCATACAAGCGCCAAGCCACGCCATCTCCGCTTCAGGTGGTGATCGCACACCTTGGATCAAGGCATAAGCCAATTCAGAAGTGTGGGACTCAGGGCTGTTTGGAGTATTGTGTATCGGGGTCGATGGACGAGAGTGCGGTGGAAAGAGGAGAGGTATATGGGTCGTTAGGAAGTGCGAGAGTGTGGTTGAAGAGCCTGTGGTCGTCGTCAGCCACATGTCTCAGGATAATTGTCGACGTAGATGCAAAATGTCTGGACAGAATGGGAGAAGTGATAAAGGGTGAACACTTACCATCTTCTAATATAGGCGGTACTAAATCCTGAAGTACAGGTCCATCAGGAAGATATATTCTCGCTGGCACACTTCTAACATTGTATGCACCGTCACGCTCAGGCTGTCCTGCAGGATCCGCGGAAGGGGGACGGCTATGCAAGGAGACAGTGGTTGTCGGTGTAGGGGAGTGGGGACGAGCAGAAGCCGCGGTCGGTGTCACTTTGGTTGCGACTCGCCAGTAATGGTCGAAGTTATCTGAGCACAATGCACTTAGGAACGGTTGTCGAAAGAGTGAAAGAAGGAATGCGCACGATCTCTGATACCCTCCCATAACCCATCCTGATCTGCCTTCCTTAAGCCTGTTATGCGCTTCGTGTTCCCCCATCGTATGAAGTCTGCTTCCTTCAGTTGACCCATAAACGCTACTTTGCACGATTCGGCACTAGGAGATTGTAAAAGCTTCTCTGTTGGCGGAGACGCAAGATGGAGCACTAGGCGCATTGGAGACGGTGTACTGTGTAGCTGAGACGATGAAGGCCGAACAGATGTAGATATGGTATGGTTGTCATAGATCAATCCAATCGGCCAGTGCCTGATATGAGTCTCCATAAACATCGGACAAGTTTGAGGTTGGCGAAACCTCACCATTTCAATAGTGTTCCCTCGGCACTCTCGAACCACCAGTCTTCCTCTTTGAGGACTTTAGCAGCAGCTTCGTCAAAGACCACATCCATCAGAAATCGGCGGATTTCTGGCATCAAGAGAGGAAGATAGCTGACACGAGGAGCTTGGATGTAATAACATTCCAGACCACGATCTGAGTTTGCAGGAAGCTCCTTGGGGTCGACGCGAATTTCTAATGGAACAGTGCCTTCCCAAGTCAAGCGTCGGAAGAGAGTAGTATGATAATCGGTGACACGCTCTTTCGTTGAAGCCGCTCCAGCTGGGCTTGGGGCGTGGCGAGTTGTGCCATAAGTTGACATGGAGGGTTGAGTTAACAAATGGAATGGGACAGCACGTGGAAATTTACACACACTATACTCGCAGGTCGCCGTCTATACATCGTTCGCCTAATGATTTACCCTGAAGCCTGAGGACTTGCTTGCCCAACATCTGCTGGTCACACGATTTATTCGAGCTTCTAAAGATGCAGGGCTCAGAGAGGCCCTTTAGCGTATCAACCCCAACATGAATGCTCGCTTTTCACAATCTCGCCTGCTTTGGAGACCTATCCATCCAGCCTCCACCAACGTCGAAGCCTTTAGACGTGCTATCAACCGACAGCATCCTGGACTGAACCTCCGTGGGTCGTGAAAAACTCTCTAGATTCTAACCTCATATCGTGTTCAGAAAACTATCAGGACCTCCATGCATACTCTGTCACTGATTACGAATTCTGGATGGATTTATGGCGATACCTAGGGGTCATATATTCTTCTCCACCACAACGAGTGCGTAATCTGGGCTTGTCGTCAGCTTCCTATCTGACAAGCTGCTCAGGTTGTGGCTGAAGGAAGGTCTCCTGAGAACCCCCAATGGTTTCCTGGAGCTAAACTAAATTATGCCGAGAATATCCTTCGCCGATGCGATGATGCAGTTGCTTGTACCATGACTGGAGAGTCCGGCGTTGTAACCCATGTTACTTTTCGGAAGCTGCGAGAGATGGTCCGTGAAATGGCTGCAGCCATGAGGGCTTCTGGAGTAGTTGCAGGAGATCGTGTCGCAGGCGAGTGTGCAGCTCAACTAAATCCCCTGGATTTGATCATTAACAAAGACCCTTCAGCTATTGCTACGAATTCAATTCCAGCTCTTGTCATCATGTTGTCTACAGCAAGCATCGGCGGCATTTTCACAAGCACAGCTCCGGATATGGGTGCAAAAGTGAGAAATAGCGCCGGATGCAAACCCTTGCTGACTTATTGTAGGGCATCCTTGACAGATATAGGCAAATTAAAGCCAAGATCCTCTTCACAGAAACAGAAGTCTTTTATGCAGGGAGGCTGGTCAACTTGATGCCCAAGGTATCTGAAGTCATAGCAGATCTGGCAAACCATGGACTCCAATTGGCTGTTTTGCTTCCAAGTGTGGCTGCTAAGACTGATTTCCCGGAAGGTCTGCTGCTGGCACGCCAGACGTTGGTCTAGCTTCATGCCACTACAACTGTATCGATTTCTAATTCCCAGTCCACAGGGTTACATTACCAACGTTCTTGAATCTTGGTGGTAGTCGACAGCTTGTTTTCGAACAGCTGCCTTTTGACCACGAGCTATTTATTGTTTACTCCAGCGGTTAGCCATTATATGCACAAACTACGCAACTTCGCATTTACCCTTGTACGTTAGGCACAACTGGCGCACCTAAATGCATCGTGCACTCGGCGGGGGTATGTTGTAAATTTCCTACCCTTCAAGGAAAGTTAATTTTCGTCACTCTTTAGGGCATATTACTCCAGACAATGAAAGACATAGGCTTTGGGTACGGAGTCACCGACAGCGATACACTCTTACAGTACACCACGGTCTGTTGCCGCCTGCTTAGCTTGATGTCGACCTTTAACATTCAACAGACAGGGTGGATGATGTGGAATTTGATGGCGGCAGGACTCGCATTCGGAACACGCTTGGTTTTGTACGATGGATCACCGTTGCACCCCAGCCTTCCTGCGTTTCTGCGCTTGATACATCAACAAGGGTGACCTACTCTCCTGTCCCAGCCTCACAAGTAGCTCTAACACTCCATAGGGTATCAGTTCTTGGGATCAGTCCTCGTTTCCTGAATGCGGTACATGAACAGGCAAATAAGCCTCGTAAGGGTCTCGTACGTTGTGCTTACACATTCATCGCTGAAACGGTCACAATTGATAGTACAACTTGCCTCGTTTGTTGCACTCCGGACGATAGTATCTGGAGGAGCCGTTTTGACGGCGCCGTTGCATGAAGTGGGCGCAAGATGCATTCGGAAAGCAAGTTCGAGTGTTCACTGGCATGGGTGGTACTGACATTTGCACTGCATGTGAGCCTGTGTCCTTAGTATCTTCGCCATCCTTGATCTCTCCACGCCTCAAATAGTCGCGACTAGTGTTTTGAGTGAGCCCGTGTACGCAGGAGGTGCGAGCCTTGTGTTTTCGCGGCAGCCATGGCTTAATAGCTTGATATTATAGAGATGCCATGCAAAGGCCTAGGGATGAAGGTCGAGGTATATGATGCATTTGGAAACAACATCGAGCAAACAGGCGAGGCTGGTGAACTAGTCTGCACGCGACCTCATCCATCGATCCCTCTATACTTTTGGGGCGACATTTCGGGCAACAAATTTCGTGATACTTATTATAACACGTATCCTGGTAAAGTCATTCACTTTTTGCCCTCCGTTTCGGTCTAATCGTAATGGCCAAAGGAGTGTGGCGTCAGGGTGACTATATCGTTGTCAATCCAACAACCAAAGGCATGATGATTCTTGGGCGCAGGTTAGTTTCGGACAACCCTGAGCAACATTACTAACGATAGACATAGAAACCACGATAAGAAACGGGCTCAGCTCGAGGCACGTGCCAGATTTCATCTTTGAAGTTGAGGATATTCCAGTGAGCATTTCCTTAGTCCTACGCGACTTGAACGCGATGAGCACTAAACAGTCCATAGCACACCACGAATGGCAAGAAGATTGAAGTGGCAGTCAAGCAGATCGTGTCTGGAAGTAATCTCACGCCAAGCGGGGCAGTGGCGAATCCAGAGGCGCTAAGGTTATACTACCGGTACGCGACGATGACGGTGAAAGGGAAGTTGTGACGTGACAAGGTCACGTGGCAGACGCGACACCGTGCGGTACAGTGCATATTTAAATTGCAGCTTGGGTAACTGGGTTGTCGCTGTGGTGTGGGTACGTAGTTGTTGATGAAATTCGGAGTAGAGTAAAGACTTTCGAAGCGAGGACCGCGTAATTTTCGAGGAAAACAAACAAGATGGTGGCCTGCTTGATGTGTGACTTGTTGATAAACGTGACGGACGTGTCTTTGGTTGATGGGTGCATGCACTCCGCCCCTTGCCTCTTGCCACCACACCTCCCTGTGCTCCACAACCATCTCTTTCTTGTTCTCTCATGGCTACCCTTAACCGTCGTCCCCTCACGAATCGATCACTTCAGCTCCCTTCCACTGTCTCACCACTCAAGCAGAGAACAATCTCTGGTTCCAAGCGCCCTCGATCACCGGAGCTTTCTGCAGACCCATGCACATCTTACCCTACCACTAAACGCGTCAGGGCGGCCGATCCATCTCCCTCATTCAAGGCACGCGATAAGTTCAAGGAGCGTAAGCACCTAGAGAGGGAGCAACAGAAAGCGGAGTTCAAGGAGAAATATACTCGAGCCTTCCCTGGTTTTACCTTCTATTTCGATGAGCTGAATATGGGGCCTGTTTCTCTCGATGTTTACGAAGACCGGATTGAGCATCTCGGAGCGGTAAGATATCTGGTCCACTCGATGCTCGTATCACCTCAACTCAGATCTTGTTAGAAAACTGTCAAATTCCTTGATAAAGCAGTCACACATTTTATCAGCAATCGTCCAGATGCCGCCCTTGTTGCCGGCGACAAAGAGAATAACCCGAAGCCTGGAATCGCATTGAAGAGTCCAATTAAGCTCAAGGGTCGGTGAGTAGCAAGGCCTGTGGAGACTGTGAAGGTCTTATTGATTGGTGCCTCTCCAGGATAAATGAGGAAACGGAATGCAATAACACCGTAATGCCGTCCACGACCCTCAGTTACAAAATTTGGAATACGGCCAAACTTGAAAGCGTGCTCGCGCGACTTCTCGAATCGCCCATGGCGTCCACATCTGCCCACCCCTCTACTGTGAAAAAACCAGCACCATCTCTTGCGCGACTCTTGAAGTCGGAACAGATCCATGGAACGACGGAACGGGATCCCACTCAGAAGCGGCACGACTACAGGTACTTTACGCGTGGCAGCAGATTTGTACTCATCGAAGACATACGCCAAGAAATAGCTACCATTGTCGCGCACGAATACCACGTGCCCAAGACAAGAGAGGGCGTCACGGCCAACCCCCCGTGGCCTGTCTTGCATTGTCATCCACAAGCAAGAGGTCCTTTCATTGCCTTTGACGAAAGGGAGAAGAAGCGTTGGGAGAAGCTTCAGAAGACTGAAGGGGAGCAGAAAGCGGAACGAATGGAGTATAGCAACCGGGTTAGACAGGCTGAGTTCATGAAGCAGAGGGCAGAGGCCAATATGCAAGCAAAGCGGGCCGGAGATTTGAGACGGTGTGTGTCTATGAACAACCTTCATCGCAGAGCAGCGTTTCCTACAACCCCTCATGATGAATACTTGGTCGATCCTGACGGAATCGGCGAGAATCTCGACTCCGCTATCGCTTCGGGGTTTCTCGCCTCAGGAACTGCTGGGTACATGGCCGCCTCTGGCAACAGTGTAGGCATCACATCCACTACAGGAACCACGTCCACTGCTGGTTATACGTCTAGAGCCTCGCACTTGCCGTCAGCACTTAGCGGACGTATGAAGCACATCGTCACCTCCCGTAAATTCCCCTCCGCCCAAACAGACAAGGAGAACAAGCCGCCTTTAATGGGACCCCCCTCCGTAGTACCAGAAAGGCAGTCTTTGCTTCGAAAGAGTCGAAGCACGACCACGCTGAAGCTTCCGAAGCGTGAAGAGGGTATCAAGCCGGGTTATTGCGAAAGTTGCAGGATTAAATTCGACGATTTCAAATCGGTGAGTCTCTTTTCACTTGCGCCTTACTTGGTGTTTCTAAAGAAAGCCTAATCATAGCATATCGCTGGCCGCAAGCATCAACGATTTGCCACCAATGATGCCAACTTTCTGCAACTTGACTGTGTCCTCGCCCGCGTTCAGCGACGTACCAAGGACGAGGTATCAGAGGCTCGCATGAAGAGGGAGGAGAGGCGCAAGTATCATTGTAAGAACGCCCGCGAGCGGAGAGGAAGTTCATTTGATGAGCTTGAGTACCCGTCTCTTGCATATGAGACCATCCAGTATGAGGTGGAACAGGATATCGATATGCACGGGATTTCTGACGGGACCTCTACGGTTCCTCTCTCCGCATCTGATACCTACTATTGACAGCCACGTTTATTTTGGTATCACAATTGTATTATAGCAGCATAGCACATGGAGGATTCCTAGCCATTCTAACTGTCTTGGTGGTGTATTCGCATAGATCTTGCACTATCGAACATGTTACAGGGCTGTCAATCTATTACTTCGAGGATTGTTCGTCGTGAACAGCCCATGCGCTACTATCAAGACTGTCAACACCGTTGTAATGCCATCAGTTGCGATGCCTGCCAAAGAAGCGTAAGCTGGACTTGTATCTTCACTTCTACAGGAAGGAGGACGCACCGTGAGTGACGCTGATGAGGCATCGATTGTGAGTCCATATGGCTTTGATTTCAATTAAGATACGTCTTACTTGTTAGCACCGGCAGCGAGAAGACTGGTCAGATTCTTCGCGGAAGTCGTACAGGAAACACCCCCAGAAGCTAGTCATCCCGATTGCGCTCTGGGTTAGTCGGTCACGACCTCGTTAATGCTTGATAATGATCATGATGATGCACGTAAATTTGGCTTGCCGATATCATAGCCGTTGGGGGAATATGGTATGGCTCTGACTGATATCCTAAATAAAGCCAAGGACTATAACAGGGGCGATGTCCTAGAGATAGTAGAGTTACTTACCTCCTCTTGCGAAACACTATGAGAATTGCACAGGATAGAGAGTCAACCGTGACAGACAATATGAATTCAAGATTCCTTACGCTAGGAAGAGTGCGCCGCTGTTACCTGTCGGTCCGTTCTGTCGATACATTCTGTGAGACGAGTAATTCAGTTTTGGAATGAGCGCAATAAATGCTATTGCAGCCCGTTAAAGAGCCATCGCCATTGAATGGGACGGCGTAGCCCATGGACTGGCTTCACCGAAAATGATTTCCGCTAATGAGACTCTCGAGACAAGTTCCAGCATCTGGATCTCCGTAATCCTCGCGAAGTCCGATCTTATGATCACTAGTCGACAAGAAGATAAGTAAACTTTACTCAAATTGCACCGTCTGATTGACGAATCCATTCCCGTCGCCCAGGTTTGCAGACTGCGGATCACCAAGATGAACACAGTCGAACTACGAAATTGTTTAACATTAATCTAGATTACAGCGGTAAGAAATCAAAACGCACAAGCCGATGGCCTTGGCGAAATTTATGATCCCGGTGTCAGTGAGGACGTCTGGGGAGCTCAATCCGGAGATTATAACCTGACAAGAGGCGCATTAATACTAAGATACCTGATACTGGTCTGTCTCATGACCGACATTCAGAGGCTCTCCCCCTCCAGTACCCGCTATAGGGAGGGTAGGATTAGGCCAATGGGCGCGACGAAGCCCTGCCAGAGAATGATACCGTTGGCCAGCATTGAAATTTGAGCCATCCCCAGCGGTAAGATCAAGAAAATCCACAGCGCACTTTTGGCAGTTTGAGAGGCTTGGAACTTGGAAGCCATTCAATCGTGTGTTCCTGCGAACCATGTGAAAGATCTGTCTGAGAACGCTCGGTCTTCATGGGATCCTGCCTGACCATCAGGCTAGGGGTCAAGGTGAGAGGAAACAAATTGACTGGTTTAACTATGTCCGGGTTTGCCCGGATGGGTTTGTTGAACCACGTTCACCATATTTGGCAGTCCCTCGGTAAATTGGAAGTAAACCACGTCGGAAGTCCAAGGAGTAGCCAATCTTGTGGTATTGAACTTGTGACGATTTAGCCCTTGTTGTAAGTTTATATCTCCGAAGCGTAGAAAACGATAACTACTTTGGATGAATGTTGGCTGATCATTGCTGACTGGCAGCGTCACGGTCCTCGGACGTGATTCAAATGATCTCGGACAAATTTATCTAGATACCTGAGGGAATCTGTTGGCGAGGTGTCCGTGGTCGGGTGCTCGTTTCTCTTTTCATTACCTCTAAAGTGCTTCCTGGTTGCTTCCTTCAGAAAAGTATGCAACACGGTTGTTAGGCGAGTTTGTTGAGACAGCTCCTGGTCTAAATTTGTAATTGAGGTGATCGGGAGTCACTTTGTCACGTCACAGCAATTTCAAGTTGTAAGTAAGATCAGGTTCCGAGTCGTTGTTGTCATCCCTCTTTCACAGCATAACTGTCGAAGAAACAGCATAGGGCCCGGGAAAACTGCTTTCTTCTCGGGAGCGGATCTACCCCGACGTCGTTTTACAGTGGTCATCTCATCTTCGCTTTGAAACTACACTTCAAGCCGACGAGGAGTAGGTTTGTTTGCCGCGGCTTCAACCCGAGCACAATCGTTGCACACAACGCACCTGTAAGTATTGAATTCTTCTCTAGAGTCTCAACCCGACCTTAAAGTCTTACATGACTGCTGTTTCCTCGTTGACTCAGAAACGGACACTTGAGTTTAGTTTTTCTCTTGCTCGCCTAGCGCTGTCGCTATCAGCGAAATGTCTGACCTTCCAGAAGAGAAAGAATTCATGGGAGATCCCAGTGAAGACGGGCAGCTAACGATTAGGATACCCAATCCTAAGGTTTATATGGCACGCCAGTCTCTGTGGATTGGTCGTCGAGGCAAGCCCAGGTGCGACCATTGCCGGCTAAATAATTTGAAGGCTCGTAAGCTACAGCTCGTCTTCGCTACCGTTTACTCATTTTTTGTGTGTAGTGTGATCGGGTTTTACCTGCTTGTAATCATTGCTCATGGACCGCAGGAAGAGAGTGTAAATATACACCACTACCAACCCCTGCGCATCGAGGTATTCCGCGGTGTGATCGATGCCGTCTGAATAATTTAAAGGTCCGTCTCCTCTCTCTTGGCTGTATCAAGTGCGCCATGATCAAACGGCTCCATGGGTGCAGTGCGATCGAAATCTGCCAGTATGTAATCACTGCAAGGAAGAGAAAAAAACGGAGTGCAACTATACTCCTAAAAAAAGACGGAAGAATCCTTCCGAATCAATGCATTCCTCTACAAAACAGGACCCTTCTAGGAAGACGGAGGCTTCCCTGGCCGGGTTTCCGGACGGACCCCATTTTTACTGGCCAAAACATTGCGTCGTCGTCGCGGATTCACGGGAAATCTGCTTCTCCTTCGTCCGATTCCTCTGAGTTACCGCACGCACAGAGCGTGCGGACTGGACGCTTTACAGCAGAATTGCAACTGGCCACTCGCTCTGCAAAATCCGATCTTCCTGCAATTGCACCGAAACACACCCATTCTAATCACCGTCGCTCTTTGATACCTCTCTCCTATTATCCGAGCCGAGGGGAAATCAAACGCACCCAGCTAGTGCCTTGGAATAATCCTTCATTCGCCCCTCTCCCTGAATTTATCACTCGAGGCATAAAGTCTCTAAACTCAACAGAATTACCAGATTCTGCCGTTTTCAATGAATCCCTTGCCGTTTTCTTAGAAGGGGTCATGCCAGAACTCCGAGAGACATCCTGCCTTGCGCCTGAGAACTACACTGCTCTTTATCGCTGTCTTTCTCGAGGAGACACCGCCAAACTTTCTCCTAGGATGCGCGAATGGGCTTCCTGTCATCACCTCTGTCCGGGGTCGGATAGGTCCCATCTGATACTTGTACCCCGAGAATCCATTTTTCAGGCCGAAGAAAGTATGCGTGAGACATACCGTCGGACGTATTGCGCTCGCGTCGATGGAGGGAGTAAAGAGGAACGAGAGAGCACTCCTGGGATGTACGCTCCAGAGACGATGGAAGATGCACAGCTTTTCGAGCGCCTCCCTGTCCGAGATCAAGTCTTCGATATCCTGACATATGCTCATATATCCCACGACAACTCGTATGCCATGATTCTGGGTATCAGAAAACTAGGATTTGTACGTTCCACGTCTCTGGGCTTTTCGTAGCCACACTGACTATGCGCCCTCAGGCCTCTATCACCTGGCCGATGGCCGAGATATATACCCGCCTTTGTCCAACATGTAATCTCCGGGATCGGCAAGGAGAGTCTCATTCCGCTCACGGAGAAGGCGAGGTACAATAGACAAAACGTGTTATATTTTAAATACATTCACATCCGACCTCTTGGATCAAAATGGTTGTATCGTCCATCCAGCGTTCTTCCATCTCCACCGTGAGATTCCGAGATGCCATGTCAGTGTTGTCGCCCCCGATCATGTCTCGCAAGAGGCACAATGCAGCGTTGGAGAAGATGTTGGAACGGGAGTCCAGAGCCTGTCCAATAATATTAATCCAATGACTGATTAAGTCTTCAGTCTCCATGCCCGTGTATCGGTCAGTCGATAGTAGCCCATCCGAGGTTAGCAGAACGAAGTATGGCGGATCTGGCACATAATGATATATGTCAGGGATATTTGATACGTAGGGAGGGGTCAAGATACGCCGAGCGTATTCCTTGAATTTTTTTGAAGATATCCACGGTTGCTCCAGATTTGAATACACTCTGGAGGCATATATGGCAGGTAGTTTGAGCCAAGTATCTCCGATCGCTGTTTAGTAACCAATCAGACAACAGAGGATGTGAAAAAATCTGATAAAAGTTAACCTCTGGTGGGCTCCAGAAAACCGACCACACGGCCGCCCTGGAGTGCCTCTACTTCGCCGGGATGTTCACCAGTAACGCGATCTAGCTCATCCGGGTTACTTAGATCATGCACCGAAGTGATTTGGCTGCCTGACCAGCCACCTTGCCGTCGATGGCCCAATACTAATGGTAGCGCAAAGATGAGTATATATCCAGAAATCGCAGTTTCTTATGTAAAAACACCTGCTCGACAATCTGATCGAATGAGATTAAAATCGAGGCATTGCATTATGATCCATACCTCCAAGATTGACAACCCATAGATTTCCTCTTGAGTCGGTCAAACTGAGGGCCATGGTCATGCCACCTAGGCTCCGAATGGCGATTTCGTAGTTGGGGTTACGTTTCCCTTCCCGACTGAATATTAGTCGGATATCTGAATCCTTGAGGCAACTGAGGGAATCGAGATCTCTCGGCAGTAGATCGAGGAACTGTGAAGTAATAGAGGTATCTGTTTGCTGGACAGATGAGCGTAAAATATCGGTTACACGGGATGGATGAATGGATGCATCATCCAAGAGTGCAGCATGAAGGGCTTGCTTGATATCGCCTGGTAACGTTCGTACGACAGATTCTACGGTCTCGTGGTTAAGATGCCCTAGCCTATAGATTCAATGAAAAATCCTCAACGGTCGCCAATGAATGTACATGCCATCGAAGACACCATTGAAAACCCATTTCCCATCTGGCAGGTACCATTCTTCAACGACATACCGATCTTGCGACCGTGATATATCTGAGGGGCAAGGTTGTAGAGACGCAACATCGACCCCGAATTGGTAGGTTGTAGCTGCAGACATTCGAGCTAAATCCTCCGTGAGCGATGGTTCCTGTAGAATGCGGTATGCCCATGGTCCCTGGCCTGGGTATCCCATGTCCGTGAGGCCAAAATTGGCCACCTCAGCGAGGGCCTGTAGATTTTCAGAGGAAGTGGCTACTGGAAGGGTGATTATATGGGACTCCATTCGGCGGATGATAGGTAGAAATGCTGAAGAATGATTCAAAGTCTTTTAAGATGGACCCAGATGGCCGTAGTCCACGAGGATTAATATCACACCCATTGAATGCACGCATCACCATAGAGCCAAGCTGGCGGGTGATGCCGCGCAGGTCCGAGAGACTGGTGAGAATGGTACCGGGAGCCATAGGATCGCTTGAAGGCATTCTTGACATAATGAGCAATAAAGCAGGTAACGTTATGTTCTGAAATCAGATGGAGATCAGGAAGGAAGATTAGAAGCAACTCGTCTTGCTTCGAACATCATATCCGGCGACCATACGGCAGGAGCATATGCATGGAAGCAGCTCTGGGGTGACCGTCTGTGGCATCTTCATCCAAAGCAGAAACGATGATGGGCGTCGTGTGGCGTGTTGCATCACCGAGCGTTCCGGTGTCTTATTAGGGCCCGTTCGGGTCCCCGGCTCTGATCGAGACCTGCCTGCCAAATTGAAGGCTTACGCTTAGGTCTCCAGCCTCGGACACTTATCGGCATTACGTACACTTTTTTTTCGTTGTCACGTCGATGAATTTGGCAACTTTGATGCTCGTTGCCTTGAACAAATTTTCAATTGCTTCTGCTCATCGTTCGCAGCAGCGAGCTCAGAGAACATCATCTGCAGGCACTTTTCGAGGGCGCACTTCTTTGGGGCATCATAGAGAACACATTAGATTCATTTTTTCCATGTTTATAGCAGATTTAGACAGCTTTTCGCCACAGCATCTGACCCCGACGCATGACGGCGGGATGCGTGAACGAGCGGCGCCGCTAGTTTGGACGACGAGGAACATGTTGAAACTTTGATATCATTTGATCTGTCAGCGTGACGTTGATGTGACTGATCATCAAAACGTGAGCCAGAGCGTAGGTCTCGCTCAAGGCCGGGGACCCGAACGGGCCCTTACCTCCTTGAAGTGATTAAGATCGTGTCCGTATGAGATCCGACTACTGGCATCACTTCGGAAGCTAAGATTCAGGGTTATGGTCAACCAGAAAGTTGAAAAGTTTAGGACCCTCGCTATCCTGATTACGCTATTCAAGCCATCGACACTTAACTCCATGATCAGACGTGCGATAGCGTGAGGGAGTAAATCGGAAATCGACTCACCAAGTTATGGATTGAACCCCATTCAGTGAAGAACAGCCGGAATCATTGGAGCAGCGGAGTGCGTACGTTTAGGTCTCAGGGAACGTCTTTTCTTCCTTGGTGGTTTTAGGAATTTTGATATGATGAAAGGCGATTTCGATGGAAGTATGGTCCGCACGGTGTACGAGGTCCCTCCGCAGGCTAGTTAAGGTCGCGCACCTGACAATCTGGATCTAGTTCTCTTGAGGGCGCCTGCTTCTTGGGCTTTGGAGTGATAATTTTGTCACATCGGACTCAAGAAGTCGTCCAGCTGAACTACAAGACGGGATCAGCAGTGTGTATCCGTTTGACTGAAATAGATCTGGCAGATGAAAAGGAAGGCGCGACATTGCCGGGCGCAGAAGAATGTAGAATATAAATAAGTAAATGCAAACACTTTGCTGGGTGACGTGCGGGGCGAATAGAGAATATGGTGTTTCGTGTTTACAATACACAGCAGGTGCATGAGATCAATGGAAAAATAATAGCGATCTTTACAAATGGAAAAAGCAGTCAGCCAACATATGAGCCGAGATGGTGACCAAAGTAGATGTACACATTTTGTTGTTCATGCCTGAAGCTCGAAGCTTGCGAACGCAAGGTCATAACCCCCGAACTCATAGTTTATCTTGTCGGTCCTTTTATAGACTCGCTCCCCACTGCCACTTGCGTGCTGCACGAGACTGCCGTTCGACTTTGGGCACGAATGATCGCGAGCAACGCCAGGATCGGTCAGCGCCAGTTTGAACGCTCTTTGCGCTGCTTCAGCACTATCCCCTCGGTCCGCGTCAGTGCCGTTGCTGGAGATGAACAAGGTGAGGCTTAGACGGCCCGGTTTGAATATGGTCACAACACGCTGAATGAGCGTCTTGAGATCAGGAATGGTCCGGGTTTTTTCCGAGGTGTGTGACGGGACATTGCATTCGAAGCTGGCATATGACCAGCCTTCTTCGGGGGTTACGTGGATCGTATAATAGCCCTCGGTGAAGCCATCAGAGCCAGCGGGAGATTCATCCTCAGGCCGATTTTGACTTGGGAATTCATCAACGTAGATAGGGCCGGTTGGGTCACCACCCCGCTTAACAAGTGCGTTGGCAGAATAGCCGCAGGGAGAAAATGAATACGCGTCCAGAGTGGTGAGATGGGGAGGAAATATATCGGATATGCCGAGAGTTTGTGATAACGTCATGGCGTGCGCGTGGGGGTCATCGGAAGGCGAGAGGGAGGAGAAGAATGGGGCGCGTGCAGTGGTTGCAAGTTCGCTCATGAGAATTTCTATGGTGTAGTCTGGCAGCAAATCACTGCCCGCGGGATCAATTGGAGAACTTGGGGTCGTGTCAGAGCCAGCTCCGTCACCTGGGTTGGTTAAATATAACAGCCAATGGTCTCCATTGACTTTGCCAACAGTATAGGCCGCGCCGTTTGTAAATATATTCTCGAGGAATTCGACTTCTTGCTTCCAATCTCTGTGAGGACCACGCTGGCGTTCAGGAAACATGAAGGATTTGCGGGAGTAAAAACAGCGGTGTACGGAAGGCATGCCTGCTTGTGTAGCAGCTATTTCGAGGATACGCGGCAAACCAAGGAGGTTGAGGGTGGTTCCGCAGGTTTTGAGGATGAGACGGTGGGGGGAAACGAAGAAAGAGGATTCGCTGGGTATGCGTTAGCTAAGGTACAGGAATAAAGGGTCGTAGTGATAGCTCACCTTAATAGATAGGCGTCCATTTCAGCGCCTTGAATGACGCTAAGTACTTGACACTTGACAATGTCTAGCATTTCTTCCCAAACTTTACGATCGACCTTGCGGAGGCCGGTTTTTCCATTGGAATCTGGCTCTGCTGCATCTGGAACGTCGTTTGCAGAAGGTTTGAACCAGATCTCCAGAAGCTTTTCTGGACCTTCAAAAGGACCCTGGGGATCATCGGGGATGTCTTGTGCCATGTGTGTTAGGGGTAGCGATGCTACCGTGCAGGAACAGAGGAAAGATATCGGCCTCGGCAGGCAGTTTCAGGATGCATGTAACGGGGGGAGATGACAGTAGACGGCTCTGAGATTTTCGACTGTTCCAGAGAGTTTCAGAAAGTCGATCGATCTCAAAATTTGAAGAAGCGGGCCTTGCCGTGCCGAGCGGCATTGTCGGTGGTGGCTGTGCAGTTACTCGCCTTTTGCTGGTCTCGCCATGGTTCGCAGTTTCCTTCCTCGATTTCCAGTCCTCAGGGCTTTCGCGCCACGCCTGTCTTCTGCGCCACTGTTGCCCGTATCTCGCCTCAGACCCCCAATCTCCATTCCACTCCCTCGTCAGAACAACTCCCGCCTCTTCCACCACTTCCCCGCGCGTCTGACGTCCCCGCCCAACTCGCCCAATTCGCCGACACCCCTGCCGCCCAATGCATCCCTCTCTCAGCGCCTCAAGCACCTCATCAAAGCATATGGCTGGTACGCCCTGGGCGTATACATCGTGCTGTCCGCTCTCGACTTTGGCGTTGCATTCGCGGGTGTTAATCTCCTCGGCGCCGAATACGTGTCGCAAGTCGCGGCAAGCGTGAAGGAAACTGTCGCAAGTTTCCTCCACTCACATCCTACCGAACCGGGTTTGGATGAAATAGAGAGCAGCAGTGCACGACCGGGTCAGGGCGGACAGGAAGGGCTATATGCCATGCTGGTGTTGGCATACACAATACACAAGACGCTATTCCTCCCAGTCCGCGTCGGCTTGACGGCCGCGTTCACCCCCAGGTTAGTCGGTTGGTTAGGTCAGCGTGGCTGGGCAGGTAGTGCAGGGACGAAGCGCGCAGCAGTCGAAATGCGGGAGAGAATTCGGGAGAGACGCAATCGAAGCAACTAAAAAAGACTACTCGCCGCCACTCATCACTCTACATACCTCTATCCGTGTGATTGTATGTGTGCCAATTTCACCACATTGTCATTTCACTAACAATCGTCCCATCGTTCAAGCGTACACACTGCTATATTTATTCTGGATATATTCAAGGCCCACTCAATAATATGCCTCATGACGGAGGTGCTTCCTCTGCTAGAAACATGATTAACATTAGGTCGTAGACATCGATGACGGCGGTCTCGAGGATACCTGTCAAAATGCCACCTTTGACCAGTTCCTCTGCCTTGGGGCGTTGCTGCAATGCGTGATCGAGCTTGTTCTGTTGCATGATTCAGCAATGAATAGGAGCTAGTGCAGCTTTTAGACCTCAAGTTGCGAACGTTCAAGTTTCTCTCTTGCAGCTATCAATCGGGGTGCGACGCCCTTGTCGTCTATAGATGAGCAGACGTTATGATAAAGTGAGTGGCATGGGTTAGATGACATGCCCTTGAGGACGTTACGCTCGACAAGCTCTTTCTTGAAGGCGCCTCTCCAACTGCTGGCGGGTCCCCTCGTCCACAGAAGCCTTTCTGATCGGTTGCTCAACTTTGGAAGCTATGGAATGTTGTGTCAATCAAAGTTGGAACTACGAATCGGACTCCATACCCATATTCAGCGTCAATAGATGGTTGTGGGGATAGTACTGGATCGCGTTGTGATCAACTCGGATACTTATAAAGAGCACATGTGCCTCGATCACGAGGAGTTCACACCCTTGAGATAACAGCCAAGGCAAGATTCTTACATAGTAGGCTTTATGAATATACATTGGCAGGCGGTCTCATTTAGGTACTGGTTAAGATCAACTTCTAAATCTGCTACGCTTCATTCACTTTGCTCGAGCGTAATTTTGTATGCACAGACCGCATCATGAGCCCCCTTGATATGATTCGAAAGCGAGCGACTCCAGACTCAACTTCTCTATCCAACCTGTCGAGTGACGTCGAGGAACGATACGATGGCGTCACGAGGTGATAGAGGTGAGAAGGTTTACAGAGTCATGTTATGTCCCAGTAGCTGCCAAGGGGCGGTCGGACCCACAATGAGCAGTGTTGCGAATACCTCAGAGAGGGTACGGAGGATAGAGCGGGAAACGCTGAGCTCTGATTCGCTTTTGTTTCTCTGCATTTGGTCAGCCAGGTAGAAACGAGAGTATTCCTGAGGTGGGGTCATTGTACAGGTCTGAGTAGACCTGAAAGTGAGGGGAAGTGAGAAATACAGAGGGTCAGATGGAGAATGGACACGATCTTGGAGGTAGGTTGGTTTCGAGGGGAAGGAGATACAAGTTGAGGTTGAAGAAACTCGAAACCGATAGAGGGCCGCCGAGGCGTTGTTTACCCATGTTGAATTCGGACGATCTCTACATAGTCGAGGCAATATCTCTTTCCAAGTTTCATGATCAACCTCTCCATGTCCCTTCCAAGGGCGTTGCTGCTGGCTCGCCAACGATCCGCAACTACCATCGTATCCCGTCGCAAAGCATCCTCGTCTACTCACGCACACCACGAAGAGCATTACGAGGAGCACCAGTATCCGAAAGAGGGTGAGTCTTTGTCCATGTCTGCCGAGGTGTCCCTCCAACTATCCTTCTAGGATTCAGCGGTCCGTTCTGGCGCAACACAGTCCTGGCCTCTTTGTTTGCCGTAGCAGCCTATAAATACGCCCCTGAACCGACCGAAGATGTTTACCTGACACGCTGGATTGCGCTCTACAGTCCATCACGCGAGCAATGGCTTGACATGGCTGCAAAACACACGGCGTTGTCCGTGGAGAGCTCTGAAACGACTCTTTTGGTCACTAATGCCAAGAGACCTCCTGTTCACCGTTACCGGTATCCTCAGTATGTCGTAAGTTAGTTTTGCGCACATTCCGGGTTGACGATGTCCTTCGCAGGCTGTTGGATCAAAGTTCACCATTCTTGACGCCTGTGGGAGGAGAGGTTGGAACGAGTAATATTGTCGTGAAGGGGGACAAGGAATGACCGTTCGAGCTCGTTTGTACTTAGAGTACCCGGAATGAGCCGTGTGAAAGTTGAAATTGCAACGATCACTCGTTGATCAGTCGTGTTGTCTTCGTGCTTGTCGTCGTCTTACATCTCCTTCTCCCCGCCCTGCTCGCCGTCCAAACCCCTAACCTCTTTCAGAGGTTGATACCACCTTAATACCCAGCGTACTCTCTGTATGCCAACTCCTCTTCTGTAATGCCGACAACCTCCCCCTCTCGCCTTCTCCTCGCCTCTTCTCTGTTCGCAAATGCTGTCTTCGCTGCCCTCCCTCAGGTCGATTTTGACCGCATGGGCACCGTTGGACTGGCTGGCGCGTTTGCGGGTGTTGATTTCTTCCGAAACGCTTCTTCCTCCATAGCTTTCGACCCCACCACCGCTACCCTCTTCTCACGCGACCTCGATGGCGCACTCACTCGCCTCGCGTCAACCAACGCTGGTGGTCGTATCGCGACTGGATGTACCTTAAATGACATCTTTTTCGTCGCTGGCTCATTCTCGTCCATCGCTGGCACGTCTGCTAACAATATCGCGACCTACACGCCCTCATCTGGCGCGTTTGCTGCGGTGGGCTCTGACGGCCCCAATGGCGAGGTCGATGCTATCTTTTGCGACGCGAAGGAGAACAAGGTTTGGGTGGGAGGAAGTTTTACGTCGCCCGGTTCCAATGTCGCAGTGTGGGATCCCAAAGCAACCATTTGGTCCCGTCCTCCCTTCGTTGGGCTTTCAGGCGCACAGTCCAAGGTTTTTTCCATCACAACCAACGCTTCTGACTCGGCCATTTTTTTCGCTGGATCCTTCATCACCGCGTTTCAGGGCGATGGCTCGTCGGCGGTGAATGGCACCAACAACCCCAATGTCCCCTTCTCAGCAGGCGCCACGCCTTTCTCTACCTCGCTGGTCCCAATTCCTCTCCAAGACGCTGAGGTCGACGGGTCGCCTTCGTCATCCAATACGCAGTTTAATAACATCAAGAGCATTCTTTGCCCAGTCAGGTGGGGATGGCCCTGGTAATTCCTGGTTGGCTGCAGAGTCGAGCACGGCTGTCGTCACGATCCGTACGTTCACGTTCATGTCTGCCAGTGGCCTACGTCTGGGAAATACTTCCAAGCCAATCACGGAACTACTGGCTTCAGGTGACGACTTCTGCTCTGTATCTTGAACAATTCCACTCATTGACCTACGCGCAGTGTTGCTACTATTCCAGACAACAAAGTGCAAACTCTTCATTATCGTGACCCGGTCACAGGCCACATGCAAACTTGCTCTGATCCTTGCCCTCTGTCGACCGACTCGTCGTTGCTATACCAAGACTTCCTTTTCGACAATACCCTTACTATAACCGGTGTCCAGATCAAATTATCCGAGTTCGTTGGAGTAGCACCAGGTCTACATCTTTTGCAACTACTTTCATCCGGTGCTTTCGCCTCTTCCATCGATTCAAACAACGGCGTATCCTGCTTTGCACCAAACCCATCTAATACAACCCGGACAGGGGATTGGGTTGCAAAAGTTGCGAATACGAATATAGCAGGAACGATCCAGACCGTCCTCGTTTCAAGCGTGGACGTTGGCACATCTGCATCTGACGGTCCTACATTCACGTGGATTCCCTACGTGTCAGCTTCCGGAAGCTACGAGATCAATTTACTTGTGCCGGGTTGCACTAACTTCCAAGATTGCGCTTCGCGTACAACGGTCAAGATTACCGTTTTCCCTGGGGAAGGTCTGCAGCCATGGGTGTCAACGATCTCCCAGCAGAATCCAGCCGACGCAACTATTCTCATTTACAGCGGTCCCATCCTCCCATCATCCCCGAAATTTGTCACAACCATCTCCATGACACTTGCCGACAATCCTACTGGTTCTGGACTGGGAGGGAAATATGAATTGGTGGCAGATAGAGTACAGATGGTTCTGAAGTCAGTCAATGGTTCTTCCTCCGATGATTCGGGCGGAGCTGGGTCAGGGAGTGGTCAAGGCGCGGATCAGCAGTTTTGGATTCTTTGAATGGCCTCGAAGTCTCAATGCTGCCGATTCATCTATCGATGCAACCAAAGTGCTTCCAAACTCGACCTTGACGCCCATGGATTCCGTTGGCATCGACCTTTTCAATGGAGCTGGAGGTAGCAATGGTTTATCATCTGTCAACCCTTCCGCGATTGCCACCGTCGTCCATCATCTGTCTGGGACCATATTTTTCGGAGGAAATTTCACGTTGTCTTCGGGTTCAGCCTCTGGTTCAGCGAACCTTGTGGCGTTCAAAAGTGGTGCACTAGCCCGCCTTACAGATAATGGACTCAATGGGCCTGTGACATCTCTTGTCTTCAGCGGCGACCGCTTATTTGTTGGTGGTGATTTTAGCGACACGCTATCCAGTTCCACAAATGGACGACTCAGAGGTATTGCAATGTACGATGTTCAAAAGGGTAGTTGGAGCTCTTTGGGAGCTGGTCTGAATGGTCGCGTCACCAGCCTAGGGTTGGCCAATGGACAGGTCCTGGTGGCGGGCAATTTCACGCACGTTGAGTTCTGCAAATGACAGTGCAGGTGTTGCCGCTGCTGGTTTTGCGACATGGGATCTAGAGAAAAGTGCATGGGTCAATAGCGGAGGTTTTGTGGTGGGAAGCATGTCATTTGTTGGGAACGGAACATCGTCAACACAACTCATCGCCGGTAACGTGGCGGCATCCCAAAAATTCGGTGCTAGTGGCATGGTCTTTCTGAAGAACGGCAACAGCAAAACTGGTCCGAAGGTTACTCCTATTGGTGTACAACTGGACCGTCCTGTTAGTGGACCATTATTACCCAACTCCAAGCGTCGTCGCTCCAGTGTCGTCCCCAGAGCATCGGCTTGGATATCACACGTCAAATTATCCAAGCTATTCTCGAGACAGGTGTCATCATCGCAGTTGGCACCCCTCCCTGCGCCGCTTTCAGCTCCTGCTCCCGCGGTCCTCGTAGGAGCCTTTTGGACCAATACGACCTCATCAGCGGAACTGACTATTCTTGGTGGCAATTTCTCATTCCCGTCCTCTGGGTCGCTGGCTCTCTCCCAAGGCGTGGCTCTCTATGATCCCACTTCCGCCACAATTCGAGGCCTTCAAGGGTCGCAATTGAACGGGACCGTGCGTGCTCTCTTGGTCGATGGAAGTCAGTTGTATGTCGGGGGCGAATTCACAATCCAAGGTGCAAATGTCAACGGTCTGGCCGTCTATGATCTTTCGAAGCAGGAGTGGAACGTCAACGCGATTCCGGCCCTCCAAGGAAGTGTGGGATCGACCGTGGTGGTACGGTCGATCACAAAATCAGCCTCAAAATTAAATACCGTAATCGTAGCAGGCTCTTTTTCTCAGGCGGGCTCCCTTCGCTGCCAGGCTATTTGCGCCTACGACCTCTCAAGCAAACAATGGAACGCTCTGGGTAATGGTATTCAGGGAGAGGTCGCATCCATAGCATATGCAGGGGTATGATCGATTCGGTCTTCATTGGAAATCCCATGCTGACTGACATTTCCATGTGCAGAGTAACCAAGAACTCCTCGTCGTATCTGGCTCCATTGCACTATCTGACAACGCTATCTCGAACGTGGTGCAATTCGGCTTCTCGAATGCCACTTGGACCGCCCTTGGTACACCTGCAGAGCTTCCTGGCCCGGTTTCCGCCATCGAAGTGAACAATGGGAATGGGAGTAGCATCTTTGCTGCCGGGCGGTGAGCGCTCTGTCTCAGACTCCGCCGCATCTTCTTATACGTTTTCAGAACCACCGATGGCTCCTCATCATTTTTATCGTTCTGGAACGGTGTCAATTGGTCGACATTGGGTACGTTTTTTTCAGTTTCCTTTGGTCGATGAAGATCGAATTCTCCCCACAGGCTCCACCTTCCAAGGAAACACTACAGTGGCGCAACTCACCATGGTACCCTTGCAAGATACGCACTCAGCCACCGGTGTGATCGAACCTGATCGGATGCTTATGGTGTCCGGGTCATTGGATGACTCTTCATTTGGCAACGCATCATCTGCCCTATTCGATGGACAGACATTTATTCCCTATATTGTGTCAAGTTCTGTAAGCGGCTCTTCCGGAGCGGTCGCTTCCCTCTTCCGGTCGTTCTCTTCCTTCAGTTTCAGTCATCGCCGTAAGTCACCAATTATAAGTACTAGTTCTTCACAGCTGACGGATCTTGCCTTAGGTTTCCTAGCCACTGGGGTTGTCATCTTGATTTCAATAGCAATCGCTGCAGGCGTGGTGTTCCTTCTTGCACTGATCGGAATCCTGTGGACACTTTTGTCTCGGCGCGACGACAAACTTAGCAAGTTCGACGCGGCAGAAAACGATGACGATGACTCCACTCATCATCGGCCCTCATCCTTGCTTGAGCATATCAACGCCGCAACTCGTACGACAATTTTGGGCGCGAGTCCATTTAACAATGACAATGGAGAGAAGGAAGAAGAAAAGATTGCCCGCGATATCCATGACCCCTTCGGTCCGGATGCCAGTAACTATGTACGCGCTGAGACACCCTCAGACGCCGTCGGTGGTATTTTGGCGGAAGAGACTAGTCGTCCGGCGCATGCTCGATATTCGTTTGACGGTGCTGGTGAGGGTGAGCTAGCGATATCTGCAGGAGCAGAAGTTGAGGTGTTGGATGACCGCGATGCTGCGTAAGTCGTTCTGTTTTGATCCTCCTGCACCTCGCCCAACTCTTTCCCCCCCTCCAGATGGTGGTATGCACGCGATGTTCGTACAGGCAGAGAGGGTGTTGTCCCCGCGGCATATTTGTATTAGAGAACTCATTTGGAATTTTTTCTTTGTTAGCAGCACATACTATACCCATCCAGCTTTTCGCCATTCCTTTTCTATTTCCACATCACACCCTAATTTACGCCTCTTGGGCCAACTCTCGGCCAACTAAAGATCATGGCAAGGTTGAACTAACAGATCGATGGCGAGCGATGAAAAGGGACGACACAGAAGCCAATTTACTAAAGGGAAGCGATTAGTAGTGGATGCAAGCAAGCATAAGACCACGAAATAACGTACCTGAAGCACTGAAGATGGAGGAGGTGCATTAGTCGTTGTCGATATGAATCCATATCCCAAGAAGACTCACGAGGATCCCTGTAGTGTTTTTGGGAATTGCCGATGAAACCGATCTTCGTCTTGAAATCTTCACGGCGCTTTTGATCCCTAAACTCTCGAACATGTCTTCCAGCTTCGCGTGCTTCCCCGCGATTTCTCGCTTTGACGACTTCGGTCCCAGATCCAAAAGCCCCAAATCCTCCTTTACGAGGCACAAGGGCTGAATTCTTGTCTGCAAGGAGTCGGCGAACCAAAGCAGCTCCTGAATTGGGGTCTTCAGGTTTATTGCCTCGAGGAGCTCCAGGAAAGGATTGGGCGTAATATCTCCGCATCGTCCGATGTCCTATACGCGCCCCAGAAGGCAATACGAGTTCGAGGTGCGAATCACCATATGTTATGTTGTCATCAGGAAGGCTCTCCTCGGATTCGCTTTCAAGGCTCGAATCCTCGTCAGATGTGTCGACGTCGACGATTTCGTCTACATCACTTTTATCTTCACCTTCAACATCCTCCCAAACCTCGACCGCCTCATCTAACTTCTTCTTCTTCTTCCTCGATCCAGCGTCGGGGTACGAGCTGGTAAAGTCGTAGTAATCGGATACTTCGAGACGATCGTCGGCAGAGTCGTAAGAAATTTTGCAATGGCTCTTGTCGACCATGTGCTTCTGGACAGCCTCCAAGGACCTGAACTCGCGTCCCTTATCATTGCAAAAAACGCAAACATTCCCACAGCGATCTTCTCCCCTAGATACGTGATCAAGCCGTGAATGTCGATCAAATAATCCGCATCGGGAATGAAGAACGAATGGGCTTGTGACATATGGGTGAGATTATCTTCAAGAGATGGTGCTTTCTGCGGGCAGAACAGACAATGTGATGGTGAGAGGCGGGCACGCGCAGCAGCGATTTTCTCGTCTATACTTTGTTCCAATTCGTGGTCTGTCGTGGTTTCATCAACGCTGAGGGTTTTTGCCATGGTTTCCATGACTGAAAGGGAGTCCCGCAGGGATACGTTTTCCACAGTAGATGTCGCCGACTCTGAAGACTCCAGATGAGAAGGTACAGTATCGTCCGCGGCCGAGGAGGGTGTATCTACGGTAGGAGGCTTAGTAAGGGTAGTGGCCTTCATTTCGTTGTCCTTGTGCTTTTTCGAATTTACGTGCGACCTATAGGCACCTTCGGTGGTATATACCTTACTTCTCAAATGTTAAACATCCGACTAAGTGGAAGAAACAGGCAACATACTTGCAAATCGCACAAGTGGAATCCTTCGCTGAGGCCATTACAGCGGTTTCAGCCCTGCGTTCTAGGACTTTGCTATCGAAAACCGTGGCGCTGACTGGCGGAAGAGAAGCTACCCGCCGCTTCATGTTGTATCTATGATAGTCGGAGCGGTAATGAACGCCTGGATTCACAGTGGCGATTAGATGCAGTGCATTGACATAGCGCACGAAAACATACGTTGTTCCTCAGCAGAAAGAAACGCGATAGAACATGATAGACATGTGAATAGAACTTGCTCCGATTGTGACTGATCCATGGTGGCGAATGCGAAGGGGGTGAATGGGCAAGTCGAGTGGTGAGTGTTATCTTAAAACTGATTTTGTGGGCTGAGTCATCTAGATGCGGGTGCTCTTGCCAAATATTATGCGGGGCCGCCTCCAATAATCAGAGATATCTCTTAGATATTTCCTTAGCACAGGCTTTACAGTTTTTGTACAACAATTGTGGTATCGTCCATCCATCGAAAGGGCATCTCCACCGTGATCATCCTCGAAACCATTTCCTCATCGTCGCCTCCTAGTGCATGACGTAAGAGATAAAGCGCAAGATTCGAATCATCCCAGGACTTTTCTCTTCGCGCCAGGAGTTGTACCCACAAATCTGCGAGAGCGTCTAAACTCAAACCTTCGTCTTCGTATAGATCAAGCAATCCATCTGAACACATAATGAGATATGATTCATTCTCCCTGAGCTTGGCATGTTGCACATCCGCGCGATTCGAAATGTACGGTGGCGTTTTATTGCGCCCAAGGAAATCATCAATCTTCCTTGTGAGCAAAAACCCTGGTTTAGCGTTTAGAAAAATCCGTTTGGTATACGTGGTGGGTAATTTGAAAAGATGGTCGCCAACCGCTGTTGTATATCGTTTAGTATCTCAGTTATCACTGTCACAGCCTCAAGCCACCATTTACCTCGTGTTACAGCAATGGCACCAAGAACCCTGTCCTCCATTACACATTCGGCCTCTCCAGGATGCTCTTGCATAATTCTTCTCCTCTCTCCTGGGTTTGCGCCGTTATGGTAAGAGCTCAAAAGAGAAGTCTGCCAACGCCCATCATGTTGGCGGATCCCAAGAGCTGGGATCGGCGTCACTAGTCGATACTCAGTTATATCCTGAAAAGTGATTGCTTACCTGCCTGGCAGTCTCCCAAGCTGGCCACCCAGATGTTTTGTCGCATCGGGTCAACAAGCGAAACCAAGACTGTTGTACCTCTCATACAACGCATGACAACGGAGGAGTTTTTCCCGCCCGAACTCTGATCATTGATGATTACCTGGATATCCTCATCAGAGAGACTGGATATGACATCGACGTTGGGAAACAGTTTAAGGACGTCGTTGGTTAAGTCGTTATCCAACGAAGATATAGCATCCGTAAGGACTCGGGAAATGACCTCCACATTCGGCTCTGTTCCTTCTTTTGATATGAGTATCGTAAGATCGTTCTGTATTATCGAAGGCAAAGTCTTGAGGACATATTCAACTGTGTCATGGCCAGCGTGCCCTGTGTCTCACTATTGTAAAGATAGTTGTTCGCAAGACGACAAGCGGACCAGCACCAACCATCAAGAAGAAATCTGCACTGCCAAGTACCGTTGCCCAGAGTCCAATCGAAAATGGCATATCGATCTTGGTTACTCTCGTCACGGTTTGGACAAGGCTGAAAGGTAACACAGTCCGTATTATCGTACGATCTCGCTCCTGCAAGCCGGTGCAGTTCAGAGGAGAGTAGAGGTTCCGATAGTGAGTCGTATGCCCAAAGAGCATCTTGTTCTGGCCACCCCATATCCGTGTACTTGGTAGTTCTTGACATGATGCTAGATAAAACTCTAGAGCTGATGAATTATACTTATTGGAAGCGAATTATTGTGGACTTGCCTGAGTTGAGGGCAATCAAAGTCCGTGCTTGACATTTAGGTAATTGGAACCAGGGACCTGGAACGCCGCGATCACGTGATCACACACTCGAACCATCAACCAGCTTTACATTATCATTGTCATTGTCAACTCTGTACTGTTCCAAAACCACGTTCTCCTTTTCCGCCGCTGCAATCTCTCAACATGCTCGAAAGGGTTCGTCTTTTTCGCTTTGAAACTAGCTGTCTTCCTATTGACTCTCCCAATAGCCAGTCACCTCTGTGGCAGACCTAAAATCAAGGGTCGAGCTTCTCAGACCAAAAATCACCCTCCCAGAAACCGAAGATTCCTGGGAAATCATCTCTAAGGCCTTGCAATCCCTCAGCGACCTCTGCTTGAATGGCGCCTGCGATTTTCCAACCGAGCTGATCTCAACCGTACGCTCCATTTCGCGACCACTTACAAGCAGTATGGTTTCCGAAAGGACTCGTTTATCGGGAGTCGCGATCGACCTGACGAGCGCGGTGGCAGCCGGACTTGGCACGTTATTTGAACCCCTCCTGTCGATCTTCATGCCTGTGCTGCTGTCACTGTGCGGCCGCACGAATAAAGTACTCATCACACGCGCGAGACTATGTATTACGAACATTGTCGAGACTACCCAGCTACCATCCATCTTGCCCTACTTCATACAGTCTATCAAAGACAAATCGACGTCAATCAGGCTCACGGCCGCCGAAGGGACCTTGTCATGCATGAATTGTCTCAATCCACCGGATTTGGAGAAAGATACACGCGCCCGAGACATTGAAACAGTTATCCGAACGACAGCTAGGGATGCTCAGGCGGATATCAGGGCGGTCAGTAGGAAGGTTTTCGAGGCATATAAACTTTTATTGCCGAGTCGTGTTGAGAGGTGCGTTGTGTCCTCCTCAAGTTCTGGGACATTGCTGAGCTTAGCCTGAAACAGCTTCATCGCACCTCTCAGCCCAAAGATGAAGAAATATCTCGATATCAAGCTCGCTAATGTACGAACAGAACCTCCGATTTCACGTTTGACATCCTCTCTGGATGTCAGAAATCACCTGTCCTCTTCCACCTCCGCTATGCCTTCCACACGGGGTCGACCAGAATCCGGTCCCTCTGTGACGCATGCTCGGTCTGCATCTTCGTCAGCCCTCTCAACTGAAAGGCATATGGCGACAACTAATCCCAAGGCACCTGGACCAGCAAAGACGATGAATCAGCAAAAATCAACAAAGGCGACAGATATGCCGCCCCCACTTTATATTCCTGTACGGCCTACGCAGACTTCTAAGGTTGTTTCCGTATCTCGGTCGACATCGGGCGTAGAAGCTCGGCCACGCGTCGTGTCTACAACACCAGTGCTACGTCCAGGGGCAACTACAGCTCATTCCAAACCACCAGTGGGGCTCGCCGCTCGCACAAATCCAGCAGATAGTCATCGAGAAGGTCCACACCGTCCCCAAGTATTGACCACAAATTCTGCTGCCTCACAGCAGGAATCATCATCTGGGCCACGTAGAGTGCCCATTCCGGATGTGTCACTGAAAGCCTCAGAGACAGAGAAAAGGCAACAGGTCGAGACTACGAGGGCTCGAGTCAACTCCGCTGCTCCTCGTCTGTTGCATAGCAGTGGCAAAGCAACCAATTCTGGGGCCAATGCGCTGCCTGTGGTGCCTGTGCGCGAAAAACCAAAACCCGTCCCGAAAGTGGTTCTAGAAGACGCTGCCCAGACAGGAGCTTCATCCCGCTCGGCGAAGTCTGGCGACGTAGCAGGAAAAGCGATCAAATCCGGAGGTGTGACGCAGCCGACCTTGTCGCAACTTTCGCGCGTCAAAGCTACAGCTGAGCGCAATCCATCAAGTGTGGCAGCTGCCAAACAGCTTTGGGGTCGTCCTACCTCCAAGCCAAACCTTTCGTCCGCTTCGAGCCAATCCTCGTTCCCAAGAAGCAAGAGCAAGCCTGGGCCTGCGTCCAGAAACGGGGGTAAAGAACCCACCCAACCCAACGACATTCCACTTCCTCCTTCCCCTACGCCGCCTACTACTAGCACGCCAGTAGGTGATGATGACGAACCGTCTCCGCCCTCGGAGGCTTCCACATGCTCCTCTCCTTGCTCCTGTCACTCTACCAATCGAAGATTCCGAAGCCGCTGCTGCAACCGGGGAAGTCGCTTTGCCTACGTCCGGAACTGAAGAGGGCATCAAGACCCTCCCTGCTGAAGAGATGAGATTGACCGGGAAGGACGATGAGGCAGCTGATCTGAAGCGATTGCCCAGGATGGTGACAAAACCGTGACCGATGGCTCAGCTCTCGAGAGCTTCATTGATCCCATCCCCGAATTATTAACAGGGCCGACCACGCCCTGCACATTACTTTTGCCTGACAGTCTCTCGGAATCCCCTACAAAAACACCCATATCGTCGTTACTGTCATCCATTCAGCGGGGATTTCTGTTTACGCCTTCTTCTCCCTTGTCACCGCCCCAGTCATACCTGGCTCGAGGTCCTGGAATGCAGGACTTACCCATTCCGTTTCCTCTGAGCGTGGATGGTTCCATGGAGGCTAGGGAAGATAGGCCAGTGCAAAGCAAGAAACCATTTATGTTCGGAATTGGAGGAGAGGACTATGGACGATCAGCATTGGGGAATGTGGAAAACCTCAATATTCACAACTAATTGCTGACGGGTAGAGCTACAGTCACGCAATGGGGAGTAGTAATTCAAATTTCCATAATCTAGAGCTTGTATTCCTGGTGAGACATGAGAGACAATATCACGAAGAGGGCAGAATATGACAACGTACCACGTTCAATGCGTCAAGTATTTTCTCCCCTTATTTAGCCGCCGGCCTAGAATCTTTCGCCCTCCAAGACTCCGCTTTCGTGCAAGGAAACCATGCTTCCTTTTCCTCTTCCTCTGAGACGGCTGATATTCTGTGCCCCGTTGTGCGTGCCGCAATTGCAGTATGGAACTGAGTATGGGAGATGTCGTCCAAGCAGGTGGCGTGGAGAGCGGTAAAAACGCAGGACGCAAGAGGAGGAGCGGCTTTGGTGTTGTAAGGGATATAATGGAGAGAGACGGGCGGCTGACGAGGGAGGCAGTCGGCAGACGCGGTGGATGCGCGAGGAGGTGGGCGAGGGCGCGGGGTATACGAGGCATGTGCGGCGATGGCAAGTTGGAGGGGACAGGTTGGTGTTGGTCACTTTTTGCCAGTCACGTGACAGCGGAAAGTGCCGTCACGAGTCAGAAATTATGGACATTTGTGTATAGGAGATTAGCCGGATGGTCCTGCTTTCCAGCTTTCCGTTCCGACCGCCATCGATCTTGACTCGCCTCCGCAGAGAAGTCCATCGGCGCAACGTCTGCAGCATGTCAAACCAGCACCACAACGGCCCCTGGTCCTGCCGCCAAAGTTCGCGAACAGTTCTTCACCTTTTTCCGTTCAAAGAACCACACATTCGTTCCATCTTCCCCGACTATACCTTTTGATGATCCTACTCTTTTATTCGCCAATGCAGGAATGAACCAAGTAACGCGTCCTCTTTTTGCCGATAAACAGTGCTAATCCTCCCTGCCACAGTACAAGTCTATTTTCCTTGGCACCGTCGACCCGCATTCTGATATGTCCAAATTGAAACGTGCGTTCAACTCCCAGAAATGTATCAGGGCGGGTGGGAAGCACAATGGTATGACATCTCTTCACGGTTTGGACCCGTCTTCACATATAATCTTCGGACAGACCTGGAGGATGTTGGAAAGGACTCCTATCATCACACCTTCTTCGAAATGCTGGGAAACTGGTCATTTGGGGATTATTTTAAGGTGAGTATCAGTCCACTATACCCTCCCACGACTCTCAATGTCTTTTTCCATCAAAGAAAGAAGCTGTTGCATACTCATGGGAGCTCTTGACGCAAGTCTATGGACTTCCCAAAGACCGACTCTATGTGACTTATTTCGAGGGAGATCCTAGGAATGGACTGGAGGCCGATCTCGAAGCAAAACAGTTCTGGCTTGAACAAGGAGTTCCGGAAGACCACATTTTGCCCGGAAACGCTAAAGATAACTTTTGGGGTACGTCCATGCCTTAAAGGCAGCGAGCATCGATGCCTTAACCCCTGTTACAGAAATGGGAGCGACCGGCCCTTGCGGTCCCTGCAGGTTAGTATTGTTTCCGCAATCATGCAACGTATCCATCTGATCTGTGCCTTCTAGTGAAATACACTTTGACCGTATTGGCGGTAGGAATGCCTCTCATCTAGTCAATCAGGACGATCCAGACGTGCTCGAGATCTGGAACAACGTTTTTATACAATTCAATCGTGAAAACGATGGTTCTCTCAAGTCATTGCCATCGAAGCATGTCGACACAGGCATGGGCTTCGAGCGGCTGGTTTCCATTGTCCAGGACAAGCGATCAAATTACGACACTGACATCTTCACGCCTATTTTCGAGAAGGTGCAACAGTTGACTGGTGTTCGACCCTACGAAGGACGCTTTGGCGATGACGATACGGACGGCATCGACACTGCATACCGCGTTATTGCAGACCATGTTCGTACTTTGACGTTTGCGTTGAGCGACGGCGGTGTGCCAAACAACGTTGGTCGAGGTTACGTTTTGAGGCGGATTCTGAGGAGAGGCGCTCGTTTTGCTAGAAAGAAACTCGGTGTGACTATAGGGTCATTTTTCTCTTCTCTTATGCCCGTCGTCGTTGAAAATATGGTGCGTACATTTATACTCGTCACGAGGAAAAGTCCTCATTCGTTCTTCTCTCAGGGCGATGTATTCCCGGAGATCACGAAAAAACTTGATGAGATCAAGGAGTTACTTGATGAAGAGGAAGAGTCCTTCTCTCGCACGCTGGATCGAGGAGAGAAACTTTTCGCCCAATTTGCAGCCACGGCGAAGGAACAGGGTGCAACAGAGCTCAGTGGTAAAGACGTGTGGCGCCTTTATGATACATTCGGCTTCCCAGTTGATTTGACGAGGCTGATGGCGGAAGAGCTCGGTCTTGGCGTTAATGACGAAGAATTCGAGGCGGCACAGGCGGCATCCAAGGAGGCTAGTAAAGCCACGAAGAAGGCCGGGGTGACAGATCTAGTCAGGTTGGACGTGCACGACATTGCTGCTTTGGAGTCAGATGACACTGTTCCCAAAACCGACGACTCGGCGAAATTCAGTAAGTCTTAAGGTCGAGACGGCGAGAGACTGAACTAATATTCTCAGACCTTGGCAATATCACTGCGCAAGTGAAAGCGATTTTTCATCAAAAGTCATTCGTGACCACGACCTCTGAAATTTCCAAAGATGCTACATTCGGAATTGTACTTGACCGAACAAGCTTTTATGCTGAATCCGGTGGCCAGGAATACGACACTGGCAACATCGTAATTGACGGTGTCGCCGATTTCGATGTGACCAATGTCCAAGTTTACAATGGTTATGTTCTTCATACTGGCAACCTCAAATACGGAAAGATCAGTGTTGGAGATGAAGTAGTATCTTCGTATGACGAGGTATGTAATTTACGGCGAACGCTTGATTGCTGACTAAATCTAACGCAGCTTCGACGGTGGCCGCTGCGGAATAACCACACTGGCACACACATACTGAACTTTGCCTTACGTGAAGTGCTCGGCGACCACATCGACCAGAAGGGTTCTCTCGTTGCTCCAACTAAGCTCCGGTTCGATTTTTCGCACAAAGCCCAGATTGGTTTGCCCGAACTTTTGCAGATTGAATCGATGAGCGTCGATTGGATCAAGAGGAATGTTCGGGTTTTCAGTCAAGAACTTGACCTCCAAACTGCGCACAAGATTCCTGGGCTGAGAGCTGTCTTTGGAGAAACATACCCGGACCCTGTACGAGTTGTCACGCTAGAGTTTGACGTCAAGGATATCTCCAACGACGTCGAGAATCCCAAGTGGCGTGGGACAAGTGTCGAATTTTGTGGTGGAACGTACGTTTCTGTCGATGTTATTTTAGGGTTCACGTCGTCCTTAACCGTCACAGGCACGTCGCGAAAACCGGTGATATCAAGGGTTTTGTCATTACAGAAGAATCGGGGATCGCGAAAGGGATTCGCAGGATCGTCGCCGTCACAGGTTACGAAGCGCAGGCTGTGACCCGTGCTGCCGAGGCACTCAAAACTAAGCTCGATGCCCTCGAACTGTCTAGCGGGAAAGAGAAAGACGCCGGATTGAAGGCATTCAGTGTGGTGGGTAAAGTCGACTTTGAAATGGGATGACGAATGTTAACTGCGCCACTCTCCTCATCAGGAACTTGGACAATCAGACATATCCGTGATTAAAAAGGCGGAGCTTCGGGACCGTCTGGCTGTCGTCCGTAAGGCGTTTGATAAGCAAATCAAGGAAAAGGAAGCTGCATCTAATAAAGAGGTCAGTCGAAAACCACTGATTTTTGATCCGCTCTGATGTTGGTTTCTCAGGCAATCGATCAACTCCAGCAATATTTCAAAGATGACGACAAGTCTGAGGCTTATGTTGCTATCCTCGACGTAGACGGCAACTCGAAGGTAACAATTACCAGCATCGCTTCTCCGCAACTAACTTAATACTTCATCTTAGATTCTCCAGAGTGTGGTTTCACAGGGGAAGAAACTCAACAAAGCAGTCTATGTTTTGAGTGTGGACGCAGAAGGAGGAAAGGTCGCCCATGTTAATTATGTTCCTCCCTCGCTGAAGGGGAAAGGGCTGGATGCACGAACCTGGGCGAGTCGCGTAACTGATGTTGTGGGTGGAAAGGTAAGTTCTCGGTGTGGTGGATATCGACAATTAATCCATAATATTGTCTTTACAGGCCGGGGGTAAAGAGGATAGTGCACAGGGTGTGGGTACGGAGGTGTTGAAAGTGGGTGAGGCGTTGGAAGCCGCCAGGATATACCTGAACACAAGCTTGTCGTCATAGCCTGTACTGTAGATTTGCTGTAGATGCTCGTTCTATGTGGTTGTATAAAAAGTACAGAATCGTTCTCCGCGCCACCGGAACAAACAAGGCCATACAAACGGGAGATGCCGACGATGCGAAGTTTGGGTGTACCAACGATTCCACCGCCGTTTACATCAAGTCTATCCGGGCGTGCGCAAGGTGAGGATTTCCCGATTGTCGGTCAGACGCGAAGGATGGGTTGAGGAGATGCATATTGCGACTTGAACCAGGCGGATTGCTGGATTTTTGGGATGGATGGCGGGACTTGGGTCTGGATGTGGAACAGGGCTATATGCTGACTTTTCTATGATCAGGCTAAAACTACCGCCACCATGTCACTCGTTGTCCCCGAGGCCCATCAGCAATTCCAGGTGCGCCCTTTCTGCCTTACACTGCGCGCGGAGAGCTGAAATCTCACAATACAGCACATTCTCCGTCTTCTCAACACCAATGTTGACGGCAAAAGAAAAATAATGTACGCTCTGACCGAGATCAAGGGTGTCGGTCGTCGTTACTCCAACTTGGTCTGCAAGAAGGCAGACGTTGACTTGAACAAGAGGTGCGTGACTGTCCATCATCGAGAATAGAGGATCTAGGCTGAACTGAGGGTGGAAGAGCTGGAGAGCTCAACTCGGATGAGCTGGAGCGAATCGTCACCATTATCCAAAACCCCACGCAATTCAAAATCCCCACATGGTTCTTGAACAGGCAAAAGGACATTGTCGATGGCAAGAATTCGCAGATCCTGTCCAACGGCGTGGACTCGAAACTGCGTGACGATCTAGAGCGGCTAAAGAAGATCCGGGCTCATCGTGGTCTCAGGCATTACTGGGGCCTGCGCGTCAGGGGTCAGCACACGAAGACGACCGGTACGTGCTTATTGACGTGGATGCTATTATTTATTGCTCATGCTCCTGATCATGTCAGGTCGTCGTGGTAAGACTGTCGGTGTGTCGAAGAAGCGCAACTAGGGGGGCGGCTTATACTATGGGCTATGCTTGTTTTGTATTCCATTTATCTACTATGACAAACGCATGCAGCCATGAGAGATTCGATAGTTTTATGAAATTGAACGTTGGCACGTGAGGCTTTGAGGAGTGCTCTGGAAAGTTCGCGTCTGTTGACGTGAAGGGATATATATTGACCTGCAAGTTGCCACCACCATCGACCTGAAATGACGACCTGGGTATCCTCTGCTCCTATCTACCATCCCTGGTTCACAAAGCCCACTGCCAAACGAAAGCTTTCTGACTCCCCGAGTCCTAGCACCAGCCCCAGCCCCAGCCCACCCTCCAGTCGCTCCGGCTCGCTCCCTCCTCAAAAACGCCCCAGATACAGCGCCTTAGAAGCTGGATTTTCTACGCTCACCCTCGGCAACCCCAATACCACGGATCCCGGTAGCTCCTCCGCCTTGCCCTATGTTTCTGAACCTATTTCCAGCCCCAGTGATATCTTGGCTATACCCACCGTAGTCTTACCCGACACCATAGAGGAGCCGAACATCCCTGAAGTGAAGATGAAGTCGTCATCGTGGTACGAGCCTGAGCCTGATCGTAAGTCCAGCCTGTCCCACACAACCAAGCACTCACGTTTGATGGCAGGAATCGTCATTACCGACTTGGAAAGCTCTTCCGATGAAGAGGATAACTTGGAGGCCGAAATATCCATCTCGCCTGCGCTCTTACAGAAGATCTCATCACACTCTCGCGGCCTGCCAGAACCAGGGATCCCTTTTCCGAACCAAAGTCATGCCCTCATCCTGTTCAAACCATTACCATTACCATTACCGTTATCGGGATCCGAATCAGTCCCTGTTCAGGAGGACCACAAGGAGGAGACAAGTTCACCAGACAGACTTAATATTGCCGATGTGATTGAGGACGATGATGCTATGGACGTCGAGCCGTAATAGGTGGAACAAACAAGCGATCGAGAGATGACTGTAACAAGGAAAGCATGAAGTATAAGATGGAGAACTTCTACATAAAAAGGGATATAAATAAAGAATGGAAACAATTAAAGGTCTATGTCTAGCTACTGCCGGCAGCGCCAAACTGGATGATCTCCTCCGTTCTCCTTTGCAGTTCTGCGGTATTGGAATTGATATTGGAGTCTGGAGTGTTGTACAAGCCATGGTTGTGAGTGTAGTTGATGTGGGAGTGGTGGTGCCTCGCATGAGCGTGAGGATGGGGTACGTGGTGCATCTGCACAGACGGGTAGGGAGAGTTGAGGTTGATTGGAGCAGGGTTTGTAGCTGACGCTTGTTGGGAGTATATATTGTGCGAGGGGGACACTGACTTTGTGGGGGGAGTGTGAGACTGTGAGTGAGGCTGAGACAAAGGAAGGTGGTGGTGTGTTTGGAGACGATAAACAGCCATAGGGTCCGCGATAGGATTCATAAAGGGATCACGGTCGTGATCAACTGGGACAACCGGAGAAGGAACATCCATGGTGTCATCGTCTTCCATGTCTTCCTCATTTTCGTTATCGGGGTCGGCAGGATGAGTGGGACTGGAAGGGTCAGCTAGTTTCTGCGCAGCGATTTCATCGGCTGTGAGAAAGCGACCACCAGGGCCACGGGGACGACGCATGGCGTGTTTGTGGCGAGATTCGTGGAGGTACGGCTGTGGAATGGCAGGTTAGCTGGGACGTAGCGGGGATAGCGACTGCTAACTTTGCGCTGGCGCGAGAGACGATGAACCTCCTCGAGACGCGCGCGTGCAACGCGCCGTTTGAGAATACGGAAATACTGTTTTGCGTTCACATAGAGGGGCTCGTCGTCGATAGGCTGATCGTCGGGGACGGCGGAGGGTTCATTCTGCTGATTGAGTGGGTGGAAGAGGGGATGCTGGTACTGGCGTTCAAAGTTGAGCTGATACGCGGGAGGAAACAGCTCCATTGTCGCCGCGACGTCGCCGGCAACAGCGAACTCTGCGATTGGTTCACAACTGTCACACGTCACGTCACGCACACACTCCCTCCACCACCATGGACGACGAGCTCAAGGCCCTCAAGGTCGCCGATCTCAAGGCAATTCTCGCAAAGGCACACGTCCAAGTCTCATCTAAAACGAACAAGCCCGATCTCGTTGCAAAAATCCTCTCGTCTCAGCCCGCCCTCGATGCCTACAAGTCCATGTACAAGCCCGACGCAGACCTCCTTGCCCCCCCTGAGGAGTACTGCCAATTTTCTATCTCGCTGAGCCTATTATAACCCCCCTCCAGTGACGAGTGGATTCACCTATCCACTTCTGACACGCCAGCAGTTCCTGCCGCCACCGAGCTTCCCATCCTCGACAAGCAAGACACGACTGACGCGAACGACGCGAACGACGCGAAAGACGCGCCTGAAGCGAAAGACACACCCGTAGACGGAGATACGGAAGCAGAGAAGCGCCGCAAACGTGCCGAACGTTTTGGAATCCCTGTCGTCGAGCCACCTATACCTCGCCCTCCACGCGCCGCCGCTTCACAGAAGCGGCCTCCTCTTGATGTAATCGCCTGCTTCCTACGTCTACCTCACTTGACTCACTCTACCCAACAGGACCCCGAGAAACTTGATGCCAGGTCTGCACGCTTTGGGACTACCACCACTACCGCCCAGAAACGACGTGCGCCTGCGGAGACTATTGATGCCGAAGAGCAGGAGAAGCGCAGAAAGAGGGCAGAGCGCTTTGGGGTCGCTTCTGCGGTAGGTCCCTTCAAGCCGCATATACTCTGCATAATATCTCACTTTCGTTGAGTAGGCCTGACTTGCGTACTTCCATGTATCCTTCGTTTAGCAACTTTCTCTATCGACTCATTCGTACCGTCAGTTCCAAGTACGGCAAGAGGTATCTCTGACGTGTCCTAGATAATGTCGCTCATGGTTCAAGTTGAATTAGTGCGACATCGAATCAGCGCCTAACAATCTGACCTGTTCGTGTTTGCAACGATGCGGTTCTGAGTGATGTTTTCGAGTTGGCTGCCAGGTATTTTCCCACGCTTTCATCTTCATCTTCGCGCAAGTAGCTGTCCAACCCATCATCTCTTTCTGGCTCTCGTCTCCTCGGCTCCTCCTTCCAGTACGTGCTCATTCGGTTCAAATCATGTTGTATGTGCTCTACCTTAACAAATCTACTATGTCAGTTCTTTTTTCCTGTATGCAATAAGATGAGTGACCTTGCAATGCCCCAATTGCATCAGTGAACCCACAAGCTGCTTGTTGTTGGCTTGTTGTCGGTTGTACCGGCTTGTACGAGCCGGTACAAGTTGCAACAGGTCATTAGCAACAAGCATGACCACCCTGGTCAAAAGTTCGGACAATCTTTCCGTTGAAAGGTTTGTTTCTTCAGTGACGAGCTGGACAAGCCGCATCAGGAGGATAGTCCTTAGGCTATTGCGCCCCCATGTAGGGAGGGTAGGGTTATTATGTAAGGATCTCCTTTTTAGGACACTGTTGATGTCACGTGAACAGCCAACGAACCACGAGGCGATGTGGCTGTGCCGGCGGAGCCAGCCGAGCGGAGTCCGAACTACCTTAGAGCCATTTCCATGTTGTAGACACGTCTTGTCATCATCTATTCGCATCGATTCACTTGGTTTCTCTCGGTTTCTCTTCGTCAGCTGTTTCCTCCTCGCATCGGTCGGCAGGAGAGCCTAGCGGCCTCCAGCAGGTCGTGTGACAACTGGTTGCGACACTGTGCCAATACTTCGCAACGGGCCACTGCTGTTGTCAAGAGACGCGCACCCTGAACATGTGTCCAATGTCGTCGTTGTGATTGTCCAGGTGCCTTTATGGGCAGACCGTTGATGATGTGCGAAGGTCCGTGAGTGTGTAATGACACAACACAAAAACCAACACAAAACAAATGTGCAAGAAGTCAGGAAAGTTCCTGGACATGAAGTGGAAAGTGGATTCTGAGGTAAGGAAAGGGAATCCGAGGTATGGGAATGATGGTGGAATACAGATAGAAAGTCAGCAATGGCAATGGAAAGTCCAGAAAGTGCGGGAAAACTCCGGAAAGTGCAGAAAACTCCGGAATCAGAAAGCGGAGGTGCAAACTTCGGGAAAATGCGAAAAATAAAGCATTCCGGCAGCCAGGGATGTGACAGACTTATCACCGTGCAAGTATCATGTGCCGCCTTCTTGATTATGTAAGCACAATGTTCGAAGTCTTCTGTTCAGTGTTAACTCATGCTTCAATGTAATCTATGTCGGTTGAATATCATGTCACATCGACAGCCAGATTGGTTTTCTCTTTCTTCTTCAGGGTATTCACTTCTCTGAGCCTACTGGTAATATTCACATAATCTCTTTAAATTATACTATCCTCGACTATGTGCCACCCTTTGCCGACAATGGATGATGTGCTATTCCTCATGTCCTCCTTCTCCCTCCTCCTCTCCCTAGAATTAATTGATTAATTAATTTAATTTTTGTGGGGCCACTCCACCTATAGTTAGAGTGCCATTCTTAATGTAAGCCCATGACCAAGTCTTAATGAGTCAAAATTCGATAGCTGTCCAGGTAATTCGTAAGCCCATGACTAAGTTGAAAGTTCTAATGAGTCAAAATTCAGTAGCTGTCCATGTATGTAATGATTTCTCCTGAGGCCGTTTGATATTTCATTGAGATGGGCTCATATCTATGTCAATTTGCCTTGAACAGAAAAAAGGCGTGACATTCACTGGGAACGATAAATCAACCGTCCTCAGTTGTGCTGAAATTGATAATGCAGGCTCAGTAAAGCAAATACAAAACATGTTGTGCAGGTAGGTCAGATGCCTAAGCACTAACTCTGGCGGCTATGATCATCTTATCACTGTCGGTGCTCTCTCCATCTGAATCAGCATTTTCCTATGTTGTCTCAGTATTCGATACTGTTGCCTGATAGTAGGCTTTCAAACTTACATTGGAATAGTTCATTATATTTGTGTGCGTAGTCCATAGAGTAGGGTCTGTATCGATGGAGTTGTTACAATATGATGATGATGAAACTGTGGTCGCAGGCGATGGTGTAGGAGATTCAAAGTATGAAGGAGGGGATTTGATAGGCAAAAGCTTGGGGGTGCCTATGACAAAGAATGCCGGAGAATGATTTGGTGGCCGTGACGTGTTGATTACCAGTAGCTTGATTGATGCCTCATTTCTTCAATGTCTATAGCAGATAAATTCCCTGACCAGATAGTATGCAAAGGCACAGAGAATGATGAAGCATGAGAGCGAGACACTGATAATAGACTCCATGGTGTGTTGGTTCATTGTTGGGTTACTTTCCTGCACACTACAAACATGTGACACTTGTGTGTTGCCCATGTTGTTGGTCATATGACCTTTGCTTACACCATGTTTAGAGATCGCAACGTGCATGCAGCCAATACTATGTGAAGTCTGCGAGGTATATACAGTGGTGTGAGAAAAGATTGCAGAGTCAATGCGTCTCGATTTGACGCGTCAGCCACACCACAACGGTAACACTTACACCGCGGGCATTTTCCAAGGCACGTAGAATACACATGCCTTGAGTTCACTTGACTGGCACATTGCTGGCACATCCCATATACATCTCGTGGATGTCTCGTGTCCATCAATCGGCAGGCGGCCTGTGCGTGGGAATCTCGTCAATCTCCTTAGCACAGCCTCGTATCGTTCCTTCGCATCGCGCATGTCGGCTACCTCAGCATTTCGCTACAACAGTGAATGCTGAGGTGAGTCTTTGCAGTCATATTCAGTTGTTTTTCAATACTCACTGAGTTGTAATCAGCCATTTATCTACCTAGGTATCTATACTACGGCCTTTCCTGATCTCACTAAGAGCGTGAAACACTTAGTGACCGATCTATCTACAGATTGCACGAAATTCGACCCCTTGGCAATGGTCAAAGTCATCTGTACCTGCAGCAAATGTTCCCAGTCAACATGTATAGACCATGGATATAATGTGCCCGGCCGTAAGGTCAGCTCTCAAACACGGAGAGAGCATGAGTTGCAAGACAGCAGACGGTCGGCCCCATCATCGAGCCATCCTTATCATCAGCAACCAAATGATCGGACCCAGATACGCCACACTCCACCTCTCCAGGTACCTCCAAGACGTTTGGATCTAGCAGAAGGTGTGATTCAATTCCATCACTAACTCAAGGTTCAATTTTGAATGGTTCTTAGTTGTCGCCCCTATCTTTGAACTTTGCTCCCTGACTGTTGCGTGGCTGTCTCTTCATGCTGGGGTTAGCAGGGTGACAGCAAACACTGTCTTGAAGGCTTTCTATTTTATTGTTGCCACCATGCTTGGACTCATCCAAACTGCACTCGCGTCCACAGGCGTCCAGGCTACAGTCATTCATAAAATCAATATCCCGGCGGACGTTCGCACCTTGTATCCCCATTGTCAGCTTGAGCCAGATATTCTTCGTGTTATCTGCTGCTCTGAATGCTTCAAGCAATATGATACTGGAGTAGTTCCTATAAAATGCACTTGGCGACGTTCTCCACGCTCAAGGCCTTGTGGTGCTGATCTCTATACCCAACGTCACACTCGAAACGGATTACAACAAGTTCCCAAATGCCTTTACACTTCTCAATCATTTGAAAAGTGGCTCATCTTCCTCCTCTCGCGAGCACAGATTGACGATCATTTGCGGCAAACATTTGCCAAACTTCAAAACCCCCTCATCCCTGGTCGGATGCATGATATACATGACAGCCCAGCATGGAACACATTCCGCAGTTTTCTCCTATCCCCGTACCACTTGGTTTTTGCCATCTACATTGACTGGTTCAACCCATTCACCAACAAAATTGCTGGTAAGTCTTACGGTATCTTGGTTGAGCTCGAATTGACATGAACCAGGCAAGGTCGTCTCCTGCGGTGCGATCATTCTATATTGTTTGAACCTGCCACTGTCAATCAGGTTTCTTACTGAGAATACGTTTATCATTGGCATGACGCCCGCACCCAATTCACCAACTGTTTGGACAATCTCACATGTTCTTGATTCTGTCCAACGCATGATCATGGAATTTGACCTTCCTGGAAAGAGACTTCCGACACATCGCCATCCTGATGGCGCCACAGTTGCCGCTAGAATCATTCCCCTTCTTGCAGACCTTCAGGCTATCCGAAAGGTTTCTGGCTACCTTTCTGCCTCAGCGGGTCCTTTTTGCTCCTTTTGCAAGTGCCGCAAAATTGATATCGAAGATCTGCAGTACCAAGCATGGGAAAAGCGATCAGGGACAGAAGTGCGTGCACAAGCAGAGGAGTGGCGAAACTTGGTCACCGTAAAGGCTAAAGAGGCCTTGGCCAAGGATACTGGCGTTCGATGGACACCACTTCATGCTATCCCTTATTGGGATCCTGTCAAACATGTTCTTCTGGGCTTTATGCACAATTGGTTGGAGGGTATTCTTCAATACCAGCTTCGTGTCCTTTGGGGTATTGGTCGCACAAAGGCGGCACTCAAAGAATTTGCGGCCGCAGAGGAGGATGACAAGTGGAATGGCGATACATCCGAGTTTGATGAGGAACTTGAAGAATTGCCGCAGGAAGGTGACGAGGATGGCAGTCAGCATGGGAGCACATCAGGTCTGACAGATGACTTTAATGGCATGGATATTGACAACGAATCGGATGACGATACCCCCACACCTCCTATCATCCCGATTACCCTATCCCACGATGACGACGAGGACGATAGTGATATCGACAACAGTGATCCACTCCTCAGTGACAACGACATATTTAACTTTACCGAGGATGAGTTGGAGAAAATACGCGCCTGCATTCACAATGTTCAGCTTCCAACATGGGTACAAAGGCCGCCCAAAAATCTTGGCGACGCAAAGCACGGGAAGCTCAAGGCCCATGAGCTTCTCATTCTCTTTTCCGTCATTTTTCCTCTTGTCATGCCCCAGCTCTGGTGGGGCACTGATGATTACAAGACCCAGCTGCTACAAAGTTTCGGTGACTTGGTCTCATCTACAAACATCATCACAGCTTACTCCGTAACCAATGCTGAGGCCGATGCATATATGGCCCATTATTCCAGATATCGCTTCTCAATTCAGCACCTCTTTCCTGGGTTCAAGTCAAGACCTAATCATCACTTCGCTATGCACAATGGCGAATTGCTCAAATTCTGGGGACCGCTGTCCCTATTGAGTGAGTTTCCTGGTGAACGGATGAATGGCGATCTTGGAAAAATCAAGACAAATCGCCGTCTTTGTGAGTTTCTCCTAGTACCATTTTGGTTTTACCATTCAGTTGTAATCCTACCACGACTTACGTAACACATCACCTTCCATATATATACTCGCCCACTCGTATATCCGTCCTTCCTTCCTTTCCTCCCCGCTTATCCTCGCTATCGTACTCTCATCTCTCTGCAATACACGCCGTTCCTGTTTACGTGGTACGTTCCTGTCAGTGTTGTCTCCTATCCCTAGTAGACTTCCACTTTTTTTTAAACAACGAACGCTTCGCGTTTTGCCTCCGTCGTCGTCGTCATCGATCATCAGATTGCCGTTAGGCGATACCTCCGTTTGTAAAACATTGTTCCCGTGCCTTTTTTGATTCCGTGTTACGCGTTTCCGCCCTTTCGGATACCTCGCCATTGCTACTTGTCCACTGTCTTTTGAGAATCGCTCGTGACGGATCGAACATTGATAAAATTCACGCATATAGTCACCATCCTGGCGTCCAGAGCCTCACGGTTACCCTCCACGCCTACCCCGCTTGCCACGCGTAGTCGTGCACGCAGAGGTACGGCTTCGGGATCATCATCACCAGTGTCCAGCTCTGACGAATCGTACGAACCTTCTGACTCCGATCCCTCTACCGATTTTTCGTCGCGTCTCTCATCACTATCGTCTTCTGTATCGCCTGCTGCTCCCTTTCCCGCATCATCGTCGCCCACATCATCGCCACATTCCATGCCACCGTCACCCGCACTTGGTGTGCCATTGCCGCTTTCCATGCCACCGTCACCTGCACTTGACATTCCCAGCCCCCGAAATCGTTCTCGCTCCAACTCGTCTTCGTCATCTTCCAGCTTCTCTCCGTCACCACCTGCCCGTTCCCTCGTCCGTCCTTCTGCAAACAATATGACTTCTGCTTCGGATTCTTCCCTCTTCGCAACGCTGGAGCACACGCACCCTTCCAAGTGTCCAACTCTGACCCCCGGCGATCTTTCGCCCGAGGTCCTGAAACGATTTGAGCGTGCCTCCATGCACTACTTCGACCATAAAGAAATTAAACCGGCCGACCAGGTTCGGAAAATTACTGCAGCCTTTTCAGACTTACGGATCGCCGACTGGATTGAAAACGAATACGACACCATCATCGCCTTGACATTCCCCGCTTTCATGGAGCTTGTCCGCACGAACTACCTGGACGTCGACTGGGAGCGGAAGCTTCGTCGCAAGCTGGCTGCCTCCTCCCTCGTCTATCCTGCGACGTTTTGGGATTGGTTTCAGGAGATACTGAAGCTCAACATCATGCTGAAGAACACCAAGTCGTGCCTCGACGAGGACGGCTTGCGACGCCGCATCGAGTCGGGCATTGACGAGGACCTCGACAAGTTGTGCACTCAAGAGGGTGTAAACGACGAACGGGACTACAAGAAGTTCATTGCGGCTGTTCGTGCGTGCGACATTAAGCGTCGCGCCGAACTGAAGCGAGCTCGCGAGGCCGCTGACGCAACGTCGAGGAAGCGCATTGCCCTCGGCGGTCCATCCAGGTTCGCGAATACGGGCACTACCGCCGCTCCCGCTAAACAATCCAACAAATCCGATACTGCCTCCAGCTCCCGCCCATCCAAACGACTCCGTCTCCTTGCTCTTCAGCCACAACAGCGGGCTTACCTCTTCGCCAACAATGGCTGTTTCAAATGCAGGATGATCAACGTTCCTGACGACCACAGGTCCAACACGTGTCCCACCGGTTACCCTGACCCCGATACCTTCATGCAGAAATTCGCGCATGCGGCGGAGGTCGCATCAGTGGAAGCCAATCCTTCATACGTTGCTCCCTCTGCCACCCCCGCTGTCCCTGTCCCCGTCGTCGCCGCCGTTCCTCGTGCTAAAGCCAAGCCCGTCGCTTCCTTCGCGAGCCCATCCTGGGGCGATGAAGAAATTGCTGCTGTCATGCCTTCGAACACATCGTACAACGAACCTTCGCTCGAAGAGGACTCGGAAGACGTGAGTTTTCCCATTTCCGCCCCTCACTTGTTGTTCCGCTGCGTTGTTGAAGGACCTCTGGTCCCCTTACCTGTCCCTGTCGTATCGCTGATTGATAACGGTGCCCATCTGACGCTGATTTCACCAGAATTAGTAGCTCATCTCGGTATCCAGACCTTCCGACTCAAAGACCCCATAGACGTTGCCGTCGCATTGAAATCTCCGAACACGCCGAAAACTGTCGCTACGCTTACCTCTTATGTTAAACTTTCGGTTACATCATGCGACGGACAATGGACCTCTTCGCCAATCCGTACTCTCATCGCTCCGGGCCTGTGCACACCTATTGTACTTGGACTTCCATGGCTTATTAAGAATCACGTAGTTATCGACCATGAAGCCCGTACCTGTATAGACAAATCGACGAATTATGACCTCTTCCATCCCGTCCCTCGTAAGCCACCTAAACCAAAACGAAAACGGGCTATCGACCTGCATCGTGAGGTCATGAACACGCGACGTTTGGTTGCCGCAGAACTGAAGTATCAGTGTGCTGAACGCTTGATTGTCCTTACTCGTACAAATGCTCTGACCGAAACGCCGCCTACCAATTGGATTGCGGCTATTCGCATACGAATTGAAGAGTTGGCATCGGGCGCGATTCTTGACGACTTCGACAAGAAGCTGAAGGAAGAATTCGCGCCGATTTTTGAACCGATCCCGCATGTCGACCAGCTGCCTAACGATGTGATGGCAGAAATCCACGTTAAAGACGCTTACAAGAAAATTGCGACCAGGACTTATCAGTGTCCACGCAAATACCGCGACGCATTTAAAACGCTCATCCAACAACATCTGGATGCGGGCCGCATTCAACCGTCGTCGTCCCCCCACGCCTCTCCTGCTTTTATAATACCCAAAGCCGACCCAACTGTGCTTCCCCGCTGGGTGAACGACTACCGCCATTTGAACGCCAACACCGTAACCGATAGCCACCCCTTGCCTCGCGTCGATGACATATTGGCGGATTGTGGCAAGGGCAAATACTTCGCGACCATTGATATGACAAACTCGTTTTTTCAGACAAGGATGCACCCTTCGCATGTGCCGCTAACGGCCGTTTCGACTCCGTTTGGACTTTATGAATGGCTAGTAATGCCTATGGGTCTCCGCAACGCGCCCGCAATCCATCAGCGGCGGGTTAACGCTGCGCTGCAGAAACACATCGGAAAAATATGTCACGTTTACCTAGACGACATCGTAATCTGGTCGTCCACTCTCGATGAACACCATCGCAATGTACGTGCAGTCCTCGAAACACTTCGTGAAGCCAAGTTGTATGTCAACCCGAAGAAAACGAAACTTTACTGTACCGAGATACACTTCCTCGGCCACCGAATTTCCGCTAAGGGTATCGATGTTAGAATGAGTACCGTATATAGACTGTAACAAGACAGAATAGACCTCAGTCCGATGTATAAGTGACTATATTGATGATCATACCTGTAACAAGACAGAATAGACTACGGTATGATCAGTAAAGATAAGTAAGTGAGATAAGATAAAGTGGCTCACCCTCAGTCCGATGTATAAGTGACTGAGGGTGCCCGAGTACGTGCAGTAGGTATATATAGGTAAATGTATGATAAAGAGTCGTTTGTGTAAGTATGATAAAGAGACCGTGAATAAAGAGACCGTGATCGAGCGACACTCACAAAGGGGTGTTTGCGGTGTCCCTCAAATCCTAACACTCCTCCTCACCGCAAATACTCCTCCTCGCATGGAAACCTGGGGATCTATTGGAGACCGAGTAGAGAGCGAAGGCGATTGAATAGCGGCGCCGGTAGTGCTTTAGTGAATATGTCCGCGACATTATTCTTGGTGTTAATGTATCGAATCGCGATTTCTTTGGACTGTACGCGTTCGCGCAAGAAGTGGTACTTTATGTCAACGTGTTTGACGCGCGCGTGGAGTAGGGGATCTTCTGATAGGTTGATCGCGGCGTTATTGTCGCACAGCATGGTGGTAGGCGTCTGTGTGATGTCGTGTCCAATGGCTTTGAGGAGCGCGCGGAGCCATATGCATTCTTGTGCGCTTTCGAACGCAGCCATGTACTCTGCCTCGCATGAGGAAGCCGCGACGGTCTTCTGCTTACGCGCTGCCCAGGATATCGCCCCTGATCCCATGTTCCACGCGTATCCTCCGATACTGCGCCGCGTATCCAAGCAATTCGCCCAGTCGGAATCGGTGAAGCCCAGTAATGATATGGTGCTATCCTTGCCGCCAAGGGTCAGTTTAAGATCGCGGGTACCTTTCAGGTAACGGACGAGGCGAATGGCCGCGTTCCAATGGATCTCGGTGTAGGAATCGACGTATTGGGTCAGTTGTTGAACAGCGTAGGATATATCTGGCCGCGTCGAGATCGCCAGATACAATAGGCATCCGACGAGTGATCGATATGGGATTCGGGATAGGGCTTCGCGTTCGTCGTCTGTAAGAGTGGCGCGATCTACGCGTCTTAGTTTAAGTCCGGGATCCATAGGTAGGGATAAAGGTGTAGCGTCTTTTTGGCCGAATTGGGAAATGATTTTGTCGATGAGAGCGACCTGAGAGAGTTTGACGGATGAATTCTGATGGTCCCATTCGATCCCGATACCGACGACGAATCTTGGGGTCCCCAAGTCGGAAATGGTCCATACTTGGCGCATCTGATCCTTGAACCGATCGTTCTCGTCTTTGGAGCTAGCGATGGAGAGGAAATCGTCAACGTGTACGGCTGCGATGACGGTCCCAGTGTCAGTAGTTCGATAATAGATGCATGATTCGCACGCGAGACGAGTGAACCCCCACGAGATCATATTCTCGTTGAGGGTCTGGTTCCAAATCCTTCCACTCTGCTTCATCCCATATAATCCCCGCACCAATCTCCATACGCAATCTCCTTTTCCTTCCTCCTCGAATCCCTCCGGTTGTTCCATGTATTGTACTTCGTCGTCAGGTAGTAGTCCATATAAGAAGGCGGTTTTAACATCGATTTGTGTTGCGTTCCATCCTGGTTGCGAGGCCGCGAGGTGAAGCAATATGCGCCAGGATTCCATGCGCGCTGTAGGTGAGGTTGTTTTCGTGTAATCTTTCCCATAGATTTGCTCGTAGCCTTTGAATACCAAACGGACCTTAAACCTTACGGCTTTCCCGTTCTCGTCCCTCTTGATCTTGAATATCGGGCGACCTTTCCGGACCTTGTGGCCTTGTGGGACCTCTGATCTCGGAACGAGCTCGTAAACCCCCATATCCTTCAGTGATTTCAACTCATCTCGATACCCCTCCTCCCATTTCTTTGCATCTGCCGACTCTCTGGCTTCCCTCCACGACTTCGGCTCGTCCTCGAATTCCAGGGTTGTCGGATCTATGTCGCCGGTCTCCGCAATCGCGGCTAATAGGCGATCATGATCGAGATTGCCTCCGATATGTGCGAGATCAGGAACAGGGTCCGCGTGATCGACGTCATCAGGGACTTGTGCCCGACGTTCCGTCCTCGCGGCCTTGACGCGTTCGGCGCTCTCTTTGGAGTCCTGCACGGCGCGCTGAAGTCGCGTTGGTTGAGGATTATCCGGATCTGCTTTCTCAGTTGGTTGAGGGACGCGTCCGGATCGGCGGGGCTCGATTGGAGGTTCGGGAGCATCTGGTTGGGGAACAATGTCGGCAATGGGGTCCGCTATAGCGTCGATAGGTGGATTAAAGTCCTCGTCATCATCGAATATTATGGGTTCGGCGGTAGACTCGTCGCGAATCTGGCTGAGTGTGACGGGATCATCGAGTTCCGATTCTGGGTTGATTGGTGTAGGGGGAGGATGTCCTTCATGGCTCTCGAGGAAGCGAACATGGTAAGTGCTGTAGACATGGCCCGACTTCTTATCGTAGCACCTATACTCTTTAGCCTTCGGGTTGTAGCCGATCAATATGCACTCGATAGAGCGCTCGTATATTTTTGGGTTGTGGCGGTTCTGGATGAGTACGAAGGCTTTGCATCCGATCTCGCGGATGTAAGAGTAATCGGGTTTACGGTTATGCCAAAGTTCGTACGGTGTGAGGCCTTTGAGTGATTTGGTCGGTGTCTTCTCGTGAAGGTGGCAGGCTGTCAGATAGAATTCTACCCACATGTTTGGCGGGCATTCAGCGGAGATGCGCATTGCGCGACCTTTATTCATGAGAGTTCGGTGCATTCGTTCAACGCGTCCCATGTGCGCTGAGGTGTAGGGGGCGCCGAACTGTTGATCCGTACCCGTGGATCGCAGCCATTCCTCCATTTGATGTCCCGAGAGCTCACCATCGTGCCCAGTACGATATGTCCCGACCTTTAAGCCGGTTTCGACTTCCCGCGCGCGTTCCCATGCCTGTAGTTCTCTAAACGCGTCGCTTTTCAGCTTGAGGGGTATTGACCATGGCTTATTTGAGTAGTCGTCAACCAGATTCATTATGTATCTGTAACCCTCGCGCGATTGTACAGGAGCAGGCCCTGTGAGATCTACCCAAACAATTCCCAGTCGCCTCGTCGCTCTATGCCCCGCCCCTTCCACCCGCATCTTTGGAACCGGAGTCTTGGTCTGCTTTCCAAGAATACAAGATTCACATTTGGGCGGTAGGATGGGGAAGGAAGAGGGCATACCTGCAACCGTGCCCGATTTCGCCATCTCTTTGAGCGTCTGGAAATTCGTGTGACCAAGGCGGCGATGCCATGTCAAGAGATCAGGTGCATGTTGAGCGGATAGGGCATGTTCGGCGGATACAGAGTGTAAGTTTAGCGAATATAGGCGGTTTGGCAGGAGTGATCCGCCGACGAGGAAGGCGCCGGTGGATTTATCGTAGATCTTTACCCCCTCGTCGTCGAAGCGCGAGAAGGTGTTGGCGTCAATGGATAGGGAACTGATGGAGACTAGGCGGACGGTGGAAGTGGGTGCATATAACGCGTTTGGTAGGTCGAGATATTTCCCTCTCGCTATGCGGAGGCGAATTCTGCCTATCCCGATGGCGGCGAGGGAGGATCCCCCGACGCCCCCGATGAAACGGGTTGGAATGGATTCCAGGTGCATGAAATCGTTAGGATCCATGCTGATGTAGACGGATGCGCCGGTGTCGGCGTAGAAGGGGAAATCTTCAGTGGATACAGGAGTGCGTTTGGTTTGTTGGAGTGTGGTCGCGGCGAGCGCGGACTCACTGGCGATCGTGGTGTGCTTAGACCAGTCGACAGATGTCTTGAGCTCCCCCCCAGCCGCCGCTAGCCAAGCAACGTCTGGAATAGAGGATGCGTTAGGGATGGGAGTGGGCGCTAGGCCGGCGAATGCCTGCTTCGCGCCTTCAGTCGCGATCTCCTGGATAGAGCTTGGGTCGACATGCGCGATGTGCGCTTTGCCGTTGATAGTGAAGGGGACGGAGATTTTATTCGAGCCCGAACCTTCTGAGGATGACTTCCCAGCTCCCTTAGTGCGTCGCGCCGCAATCGACTCAGTGATGGTCTTCCCTTCCATTCCTCCTCCTTTCCTAACGCACCACTCCTTCTTATGTCCCTTGCAAGGTTTCCCGGCCGCGAAGCAGACGCTGCAGCATATGTCGTGCGAGCCGTGGTTGTGTGAGTTGGAGGACTTAGCGGAGAGTGCGACATCCGACGTGTGCATTTGCTTCTTGCTGGAGATAAGGGTATCTTCGCTTTCAAGAACCCGGCGAATTTGCTCGGAGGTATATGGCTTGTCGGTGGTAGAGTCGGATAGAGCCCGGGAGATATTGGATTGGATGGACTCGAAGGATTTGTCGTTGAGACTGTTGAGCAGCGCGATACACTTGAACAGGTCCTCGGTGATGTTCCCCATCGCGAATGCGCGTTCGATCGTGCCGCAGATTTTAGTGGCGGTCGACGCGAGTGGCTCAGACAAAGAACAGTATGTGGAGAGAGCGTCGCGGATGAGGGAGATTTGTTTCACGGGACCGGCGGATTTGCAACGCTTGGTAATGGTCTCGTAGCAGGATCTGGCGCCCTTCGTGTAGTCGATGAACTCCATCTCGGATTCGCCGACGGCCTGCTGTAGAGCGGCGACGGCTATGCGACTATTGGCGGTGTAGTTGCCATATGCGCGCGGTTCGTCCTTTGGGGAGGGAGGCCTCACGTAGGGTGCGATAAAGTAGCCGTCTAGATGGTTCATAGTAATGAAGAGCATGAAGTCGCGTTCCCACTTCTTGAAATCGCCTTTGTCCCGTTCGAGTTTATCACCCGAGAAGGAAGTTCGAACATGAAGTAGGGGGATAGTTGGATGTGTGGCATCGTTGTTGTTGCCTGGTTCGCCCATGATAGTGACGGTGATGATGAGGTGCGTAGAGAGGGTATGAGGACAAAGGACCTTTCCCTGTGGAAGTCGCGAGGCGCGTCGATGAGATTCCGACGCGTTGATAAGATTGATTTGATCGGGGCGCGGCCCGAGATCAAAAATAGAACGGTACGGATTCTAAATGCTCGTGCACTAGAGTGTACGGCAATTGCCCATAACCTGTTAGAATGAGTACCGTATATAGACTGTAACAAGACAGAATAGACCTCAGTCCGATGTATAAGTGACTATATTGATGATCATACCTGTAACAAGACAGAATAGACTACGGTATGATCAGTAAAGATAAGTAAGTGAGATAAGATAAAGTGGCTCACCCTCAGTCCGATGTATAAGTGACTGAGGGTGCCCGAGTACGTGCAGTAGGTATATATAGGTAAATGTATGATAAAGAGTCGTTTGTGTAAGTATGATAAAGAGACCGTGAATAAAGAGACCGTGATCGAGCGACACTCACAAAGGGGTGTTTGCGGTGTCCCTCAAATCCTAACAATCGAGGCCGACGACAAGAAAGTGGACAGAATTGTTGCATGGCCACAGCCTCGATCTGCTACCGATGTCAAACAATTCCTTGGGCTGGTCCGATACCTTAGTGCTTTCCTCCCGGATCTCGCGACGCACACCGACGTCTTGAACCAACTGACGTCAAATGATGCCAGAAAATTGTTTCCACCCTGGTTACCGATACACCAGGCGGCCTTCGATGCTATCAAGTCGATTGTCATCAGCCGCGAGTGTTTGACAACTATCGACCATAACGACACATCGAAGAAAATTTTTGTGACCACAGACGCGAGCGACCGTCGCTCAGGCGCCGTCCTGTCCTTTGGGGAAACCTGGGAGACTGCGCGTCCCGTTGCCTTTGACTCAATGACGTTCAAAGGCGCGGAATTGAATTACCCAGTTCACGAAAAAGAGCTGCTGGCTATTATCCGTGCCATGCGCAAGTGGCGATCTGACCTCCTCGGTTCCGAATTTCTTGTCTTCACCGACCATAAGACCTTGGAAAACTTCGACGCGCAACGCGACCTGTCTAGGCGGCAGGCGCGTTGGATGGAATTCATGTCACAATTTGATGCTCGAATCGTTTACGTTAAAGGAGAGGACAACACCGTTGCGGATGCCCTTTCTCGACTGCCAGTTGCCGAGTCCGAGAACAGTCTCGAAGCCGGGCGTGCCGCCCTTGAAGCTTTCAACATACCTGACGATGACTTGGTCTCCAACAGCATCAACAGCATCCTGATTGTCTCCTCTGCCGCTGAGGCTCCCATCGCCACCGCTCACGCCCTATCTGAGCTAGACGACGCGACCGACTGTGCACCGATCGCATCCACACTCGAAATTGCTTCGGACCCCGCTATTCTGCAATCGATAATCGACGGCTATGCTGCTGATAAATGGACTAAAAACATGGTCAAAGGCAACGCCGGTATCAAAGGCCTTCGCTGCATCAACAAGCTTTGGTATATTGGTGACCGTTTGTGCGTACCCCGCGTCGGGAACGTACGAGAAACGCTATTCCGGCTGGCGCACGACGCGCTTGGCCACTTCGGTTTTGACAAAACATATGCATCGCTTCGGAACGCCTATTACTGGCCGAAGATGCGACAGGACTTGGAACATAGTTATGTACCTTCCTGCCGCGAATGTCAACAGAATAAGTCCAGCACGAAGAAACCTTCCGGTCCTCTACACCCGCTACCGATCCCTGACCAGCGCGGCGATTCCGTCGCGATCGATTTCATTGGGCCCTTGCCGGAAGACGAGGGATTCAACTCAATTATTACAATGACATGCCGTCTCGGTTCCGATATCCAGATCATACCCTCGCATACAGACATCTCCGCGTCAGACTTCGCTCTCATATTCTTCAATCACTGGTTTTGTGAAAATGGATTGCCTCTCGAGATTGTATCTGATCGTGATAAACTGTTCATCTCGAAGTTCTGGAAGGCGCTGCATATCCTAACCGGCATTGACATCAAGATGTCGAGCGCATACCATCCAGAGACTGACGGCTCTAGTGAACGTTCGAATAAAACTGTCAACCAAGCCTTGCGTTATCATGTCGACCGAAATCAAGCTGGTTGGGTGCGGGCGCTGCCGCGTGTCCGTTTCGACATGATGAACACAGTTAACAAATCGACCGGATTCTCTGGCTTCCACATGCGAATGGGCCGGAGTCCTCGTCTGATCCCGCCTCTCGTTCCACGACCCGACCGTCAACTAACGGATGAAGAAGACGTCGCTCGGACCCTGATCTCGCAAATGCAAGTCGATCTCCTGCAGGCACAGGACAACTTGCTGCAGGCAAAGATTTCTCAAGCGGCCCAGGCGAACAAGAACCGGAAGCCGAACTACTCGTTTAAAGAAGGCCAACGCGTTATGCTCTCCACTGAACATCGTCGACATGAGTTCAAAGTCAAGGGAGACGGGCGCGCAGCTAAGTTCATGCCTAGATTTGACGGGCCTTACACAATCTCCAAAGTAAACTTACAGAACTCGACGGTTACCATCCTCATGCCGAATGCACCAAGGACCTTCCCCACATTCCATTTCTCTGAAATCAAACCCTTCGCCGAGAACGACGCCCAACTATTCCCCAAGCGCCAGCTCGCGGAACCGGGCGCGGTAGTCACCATCAATGGCGAAGACGAGTATCTCGTCGACAAGATTATTGACGAGCGCGTGCGTGGACGAGGCCATCAATACCTCGTGCAATACCTCGGTTGGGGCCCTGAAGAAAACAGATGGCTCTCCGGCACCGAGCTCGCGACCAACGAGGCCCTCGATATCTGGCTGGCTGGGAAGGAGTAGTTGGGAATAGTGTACCTTCAACTTCCTCACCTCGGCCACCGGTAGCTTTTTCCCACAGGGTTTTGACGCCCCCGTGTGCGCATTGTTTCCTTACTCTACTGACTTATATTTTTGCTCTTCAAAATTTTTTTTCTTTTGGTTGTTTTTCTAGTGTGGAGGGGTGTAATCCTACCACGACTTACGTAACACATCACCTTCCATATATATACTCGCCCACTCGTATATCCGTCCTTCCTTCCTTTCCTCCCCGCTTATCCTCGCTATCGTACTCTCATCTCTCTGCAATACACGCCGTTCCTGTTTACGTGGTACGTTCCTGTCAGTGTTGTCTCCTATCCCTAGTAGACTTCCATCAGTTAATGTTTTATAGATTATATGGAGTTGACCATGCTCCGCCAGACAGCTCGTCGTGGGCGGTTGGAGGCTTTTCTCCATGATAACAAATCTGGAAGCAGCGCAGTACGCCAGTTGGCGGAAATCCTGGAGGCTGACAATGACGGTTCCTCCTGGTCCACTCGCGCCCTCAGTGATGCTGAGATTGCCAAGGCACATGCTTGCGCAACAGAACTTGATAAAGACCACTATGAATGGCTCCTTCAATATCTTAACTCTATTGGAAAAGATTATCATTCGGCATACAATCAGGCCGGGCCGCACATGCTAGGCACCCTCATTCTCCCTCCTGCAGCACGTCAATCACACCAATTCAAATTTGATGGGCGCACCTATTCTCTGAACAACAGCCATGAAGGGAACAGCCACATTCAGTTCTACATTCCAGGAGCAGCAGATGATGCGGTTGAAACAGGAACCATTGAGGCGATATGGGAGCTTCCACTTGAAGGTGTTTGGCAGGTGTTCTTCCTTGTTCGACCCTGGGAGGCAATCTCACCGGCTCAGCTGCGGCAGACCCCCTATGCCTATGAGCCATGCTCAAATTTGCAGACGAAGGTCGTCAGGATGGAGCAATCACGAAGCGCTTTCATTATTGAACCACGGCATATTATATGCCACCTTGCTGTCTATAAAAACCCGGAAAGAACATATGGACTGACAGGTGAGACATTGACGATATGTTGGGGACTGAACCGTAAGCGTAGATAGAGTTTTTACATTTGCTAAAAATCAGGTCACTCTATATACAATCTCATCCGAGTTTTATTTCAATCTAAGATAGTTGTAAGCACAGAATATTACCGACGCGGAATATATGCACCAGCAGCACCCGTCTCCCTCTCCCTCTCCTTCCCCGCCCTCCCCTTCCCCGGCGTATGGTGATGGTGGTGATGATGGCTGTGTGTGGAGGTGCGGTGGTGTCTGTGTCCATGGCCCATCATCTGCGGAGACGTGGCCAGGGCTGGTTGAGAGGGGGAGGGTGCATGTGCATGTCAGAGCGAGGGTACAGCAGCCGCAGCAGGACCCGCCTGCGCGCGTCCCCCTCCCCCCAATATTTCAGGTAGCCCCACTATCCCCGGTCTCGGCATCGCATCCGGTGCACCCCCGCTTCTTCTCTCATGCGCATGTACATGTCCAGGCTCCTGTCCCTCACCCCCCGAGTTTGATGTTACCCCCTCCCCCTCCCCCTCGCCTTTCGCACCCAGGACCATCCCCTCCGCCCGCCCCCCCAACCACAGCGATAGCCCCAGGCACCCCCGGCGGCGCCCCCATCGCAAAATCATCCTTCGCCTCCAGCGACACAATCCCATCCTCCACGCCCCCCACTTCCCCCACGCCCCCACCCCCCACCCCAACCCCAAACACCCCACCTCCACCTGCTCCGCTGCCTGCTCCCTCTGCCTCTGCACTACCTGCGCCTCCCTCCTTGTCGACCTCTGCTCCCTCGTCTCCCTCGGCATTCCCGTCGCACTCGAGCTCGAGCCCACCGCAAACCCCTGATTTGCCAGCCACACCTCCAAAATACACCCCAGCACCTCCAGCGTCCCCGTCTGCACCACCCGCGACTCCATGGGCTTGCTCCCATGCACGCCGATGTTCACGACACACTGGAACGCGAGGGAAAGCGGTAAGCGGCCTGTTTGTCAAAGGTCGCTGGGTTGAGCGTGGGCACGGGCTTGGGGGGGGTGGAGCGTTGGCGGGATGAGACCGTAGAGGACTGCACCGTTCCCTTGGGGCGGGGGGCAGATGCAAAAGTCATGGAGAATGCGCGCAAGGCGCTCGAGGCCACTGTCCATGGTCATGATTTCATGGATCCGGGGCGAGGTGGAGGTGAGGTAGGTGAGGAGGGGGAGGGGCGATGTCGTGTCCAGGGCTGATTGGTGTCAACATGCGAGGAGGGGTGAGGGGGAGGAGGGGGAACTTACCAAGACAGTCATAGAGCTGGGAGGTGATGCAGACACATGCTCTGTTTTGTGTGAGAAATGCAAAGTTCGATTCGCGCATTCGGGGGGAATCGATGCTCAGACGCTGAACGTGTGAATCGTAGTCGTGGTCGCTGCAAGATCACTCGATGATGTCCTTGATACTGATGGGGAGATAGTCGTGCCATTAGGTGGTGGTATCCAGTGCTTGAGGTTGTTAAGCCACCGGTCTTATGCGGTGTGGCGACTTGGCACACGCAGCGCCGATTCCGATGCGCCCCTCAGTGCATTTCGTTATTGAGGGAATGGAATCTAGGGGAATCAACAGTGGTGGTGATGACACTCTGGATGGGAGGATAACATTCTCGGCCCCTGTGGAGAGAGGGTAAGCATACATATGAGAGAGAGTAAGTTGTGGAGCACCTGGACGGGTGTTTCAATCATCAAGGGTAAGAACGTAACCCGGTCCTCCGTGTGTGTTGGGCTAAGCCACCGCCATGGATGGCCGTCATAGTGGCGGTGAGAGTGGCTGTGATGGTCGTCGGAGTGGCTGTGAGGGTCGTTGGAGTGGCTGTGATGGTCGTCAAAATGGTCGCAGTTTGCATTATTCTTGTACTTCCATTCTGAACGCAATATTAAGGCAATTGGTGTGCGACACCAGCATATAAAAGAAGTCATAATTTGTTGGACACTAGGGTGAGAGCATGTAATAGACAGAAAGAAGACGATCATATGTAGCATAAGGTCATAATGTCGTACTGAGGTCGTGAAAAAAATCATTGTAGGAACAAGAGGAGCAACGCAATTGGTGGTACCATAAACCTACCCCTCGTTCATTGGCGCATGTTCGTCCCCTTGGTCTTGATGGTTGCTGTTACCCTCCCCTCCCTCGTTCTCTTCCTCCTCTTGGTTGCCGGCGCCGCTACCCTCCCCTCCCTCATTCCGTTCCTCCTGCTCATCATCATCGAGTGCTCGTAATTCTTCCTCAGTAGGAAGATCATACTTCGCTTTGACATGGTTGCCATATTTCTCCATGAACTTGTCTTCGGGCATAGCCTTCCAGTCCATGACATCTTTGACGATATGCTCGTGAAGAGGCAGAGCAATTGGAGCGTCAACATAAAGAGCCCGAAATTTGATGTCCATGTCGTTGAAATATCCTGGATCAAACCAATCGAGAGGGCACAATATAGGGAGGCGTTCAGAGATGCGGCTCTCTTGGTTATCAGGATGCGCCGTGCGAGGTAATTCCATACGAGTGTTGCTGCGCTGACCGCGGAAAAGGGGGGTGCCACGTTTACGGGATACGTCGACAGTGCGGAAAAAATTTGTGACATGCGAGTTTCGGGCGCGCTTGTACATGATCAAGAAGCCTTGTCCAGCAGGGTCTGACTCCTGGTCAGAGGTGCATTCAACTTCGTCAGTCAAGAGCTGGATGCGCTCGTTCCACCCATTGTTCTTCAACCAAGTGTTCCGTCGTTTTGTAAGCTGTTGAATATATATCAATTATGATAAAACTCAGGTGATAGAAACAAATTACACACCTCGGTCCGTGATTTGTAGGCTTTGTTATCCCGTACCGCACGCTTGAGAGAGCCTGGCTCCTTCTGTTCCTTCACTACTAAGTCCTTCATGTATGACCAGAGAAAGTTTCTATACAACTTCTGTATGAGCGAGGTATCAGGAAGGTATCGCATGTTTGGTGCAAGATGTCTGTAGGCAAATGATGACGCAGCCTGCTCGAAGGTCCAGAGCGCAATGTGTTCTAGAGCTCCATTGTAAAGAGATGTTGGAGTACCGCCGAGAAGGTCTGGGCGCCATGAAGGCAGGCCGAAGGAATGAATGGCTGCGAAGATTTGGCGAAGCGAATGCTCCGGAACGCGTGAAATGGCAAGGACAATGTTTGAGGTCAGGTCTGTAGCACAACGAGCTCTCAGGTCTTTAAGAGACTGCAATGCAGCATGATTGCCATTCTGGAAGGTTGTCTGGCCTTTGAGCAATTTGTCGACGTCGCGAGCATCGGCGAACCGTTGTTCGAATGTGTTGATGGCATGCAAATCAGGAGTCTCGGGAACGGAGATGTTTGTTATGGCACCTAAAAGAATGCGGATATGGGTCTCTAGGGCAGTCTGAGCACAATTTCGGTTCAACTTGATGAAAGCATGAAAGAACATAACCACATACTTTGAACCCTGACGCATCCTCTGGAACCTCATCCTTTTTCATGTGGTAAGGGTCCTTCTTGGCCTTCTTTGGAGCTGTTGGTGGCATGATACCTCGTGCTCGCTTTGCAGGTCCAGGTCGCTCAGAGTCGGAGGACGAGGGTTCGTTTGCAGCCTTTCGTTTAGGCGAGGGATGCGTCTTGCGTTTTGCAGGGGAGGAACGCGGAACTTGAGTTAAAGATTCGGAACTTGACATTATATAGAAAGTTGAAGTAACAAGGAAGGAGCAGATAATGAGATGTGTAGACGAAGAGACAAAGGATAAGTCGCGTGAAGCGTGCTAATGAGGTCACCTGATCGCATAGATCTGACACGTGGTAGATATGATAAGAAGCAGTTGAAGCGTACCTACACTCCAACGGACGCAATGCTAAAGTGTTTATCGTGTTTACTCCTCCGTCTAGGAGGTATCCGCATCAATGAACTCCCGGGATGAAGAAAATTTGAGGAGAACTCACGAATGCAAGTTCCCAAACGCACCGCAAAACAGAATCCAGTCTCCTCTACTCAAATGGTGTGATGTCACATTTGGCGCACCTTTTCCTGTGTCTGCAAAGGTTTTGGCATCAGATAACGCCTAGGGTAACGCAAAGCAAAGTTAAACTCACCGAAGAGATAACTCACGAAACGATGACGTCAGTGGGGCGCGCATCTGGCTGGAATGCGCGGTTGTATGACGTCATGAACGAGATCAAGTTGAAGTTGTGCAGTGTGCGGAATGCCCATGCTGGGGCGAGGCAGACTAACGGCCATATAGCGCGCAGAGCTCGTCAAACGGCAAGTTCTTGTGCATAAATGGATTGGCATGAAGTCGACCGTGCCGAAACGGCCATTGATGGGTCCCAACGAGCTCCTTCACCACGGACCAGAGGCTTTGGTATTCTTCCACATCTTGTCGTGACGGAACGCTAGCTGCACCAGCACGACCTACATTTCCCACGCTTTAAGTTGAGGGACTTTTTCACGCCGGAGAGGGAAGAGACAAGGCCGCCCGAGGACATTTTAAGATGGTGATGGGGAGGCGATTGGAGACGATGATGAATGACCGAGGTAGCCGTCATTGGCTGTACAAATGCGGCCGTTTGCGGCCGTGCACGGCCCGCGGATTTTTCCATTTTCAGGTTGGTAAGGATTCTGGAGGGCGCAGGTTGCGCCCTCCAGAATCCTTACCCGTGTCATGTGCCTCGATCAGTCTTTGTCAGAATATTAATATCATATTGGTCGCATCGAGGCAGGATTCATGTCACTAAAGGTGAGCGTTTTCTCGAGTACATGAAGCGTGTGCGACGCGTGCCCATCATGTACGGTACAAGTGAACTCAAGGCATGTGTACTTGACATGCCTTGGAAAATGCCCCCGGTGTTATGGACTAACTTGCCAGGAGAGATAGGGAGCTAAGGACGTGTAGTTTATGTGTGTACATGTACAAGTATGAAGAATGTCATTGAGGCAAGAAATTCTATGATCACACTGACATGTCGTGAAATTGTGATACTGTCACATTGACACGACGCGTCGTGTTTGTCGATTTTCTTCACCCAAACATCAAACCTCGCATCTTTTTGCTGGAAGATCACTCTCAAATATCCATTTCAACATGGTTGCATGTACCCCAACCAAGAAAGCCCGAATTCTTGAGATGAAGGCTCAAGGCAAACCTTTCCTTGAAATTGGCAATGCACTCGGCATCCATCCCACCACCGCTTCACGCAACTACGACAAAATCATGGAACCGGGCGAAAACCCCAATTTCTACACCAAGACACCAAGTCCTGGCCGTCCGAGGGCTCTGTCACCTCATGCAGAATGTCGTGCTAAGCGAGCGATCACGAGCGGGGAATGTTCGGACGTGACTGATGTCCAGCGGGAACTTTTCCCGCATGTCGACCCCTCCACAGTCCGCCAGATGTTTATCCGCATGGGCATGCATGGCAGGATACAAAGGAAAAAGCTGTGGTTATCAAAGAAACACATTACAGGTCGAAAAAACTGGGCTCAGTCACATTTTCGGAAGTCGACATCATTCTGGCGGGGAGTTTGGTTCACAGATGAGTCCAAATTCAATTTTTTTGGGTCAGATGGGAAGCAATACTGTCGGAGGATGGTGGGGGAAGAGCTAATGGAGAGGAATGTGCAGAAGATGATGAAGCATGGCGGGGGCAGTTTGCAGGTTTGGGGTTGCATCTCATGGAACGGGACAGGCTGTCTTCACCGTGTCGATGGCCGCATGAACGCAGTGCAATACTGCTCTATTCTCTCCCAATCCTTCCTGGGCTCCCTTCAGGACCATTCAAAAACCCCTTGCAACATCATCTTCTAACAGGATCTCGATCCGAAGCACACATCATGTCGCGCGACTCAGTGGTTCAGGGATCACAACATCAAGGTGCTGCCCTGGGCGCCTTCGTCACCTGATATGAACATCATTGAACATGCCTGGGAGGCCCTCGATCGTCGTGTGCATGCCCGCAACCCCCGTCCACGCAATCTTGAGGAGCTGTGGGAGGTTCTTCAGCAGGAATGGGCCAAACTGGACTTGCACTATGTCCGTCGCCTGTATGACTCGATACCAGCTCGTGTTGAGGCATTAAGGGCTGCCAAGGGTAAATATACACGCTATTAACCTCCTCGCATCATATCCTCCACTATTCTTATGCTTTCGTGATGTCATCGATACAGACTGTTTATGTACCATATTCAGACAACTTGCCTACTGACTTGCGAGGCTCAAAGCTCCGCCATAATACCTCAATATGATATATCATTGTATATAACAAAACTACATATGATAAGCTAATTTTTACTGCGTGCAAGTTAGTCCATAAATGTTACCGTTGTGGTGTGGTTGACGCGTCGAACCGAGACGCGTCGACTCTGCAATCTTTTCTCACACCACTGTACGTGTCATAGCAAGGAATGGTCACAAACTTCTGTTTCCCTACGTACTGCTCTGATTCTCAATACAAAACAGTCGTGGCGTAGGACGGTGGCTAGGTGGGTTGCAATGCATGTGATGACATAGAAGATTCTGAACTAATTCCTGGTATGCAGGAAGAGGATATGTGAGAGAACGTTGCAAATAAGTGGATGAGTTGAACGTGCTGGGAGGGTCAAATGAAGGAGGAGTAGGAGGGATGAGGTAACTGCTGTGTCGAGAATGGGCAGTTGGTATAATCATATCTAAATGTTCAAACAGAAAATAATGAGGGTCATAAATGCTGGGCGGAGGGCTAGTCGCAGCAAACGAGGAGCAAGAAAGCGAGGAGGAATCTATTGAGCATTGAGGGAACGGTACTATCATTCAGGTATGTTGATTTAATGCTAACACTGGCACAATATGCTTGACTCTTACCTGGATTGAAACGAAGAGGAGAGAGGGGGATTTGACAGGCATCATGCTCTCGCTCTCATGCATCTTTGTAGGAGAAGTAGAATAAGAAAACGACCAGTGCAAGACAAGCAAGGAAAAAGAGGGTAGACACCAGGAGAATTGCGGCAAGGACGTTGATGTTGGTGTAGATTAATTGAGATTTCCAAGGATTGTCTTACCTGAAATGGACTTGATCACAAAACATGGAGTTGGAATCCTAGGTACCTTGTGGTTCCTACATGTGCTCTTTTTTGATTGTGGCGGCTGATTGTGATAAAGTGTTGCTCCGTCCAGAACAACTCTGGTGCTGCTAATTCATTTTCCGGCTTGACTGATACAATAGCATACTTTCCACAAAAGTGGTAGGTCTTGTGAAAGCTTGATACAACTTCCACTGGTAGGATGCTCTATCTAGAACCTGGATTAGGTCGCCTTGGGATTAGGCTTTTGAGGTCCGGTTGCACCAACCGGAAAAGACCGGAAAAAAACTGGACCGCAACCGCAAACAATTGGACTTGTGGTTGCAATTGTGGCCGATTTTCAGACCCCACAGTTGTGGTTGCTGGGAAATGGTCGGCCTGCCCAACCGGTCGTGACCAGTCACAACCGGTCAGAACCCACGTGAAGTCACATGGTACACATACACAACCAAACCATTGTTGGCGCGTGTTGTTGGCTCCCTTTCACCCACGAATACCAGCAACACCACTGTCGTTGCGTTTGTTGGTGCGGTCGACTCGACACTAACACCATCTGTGCACTTAACGATGTTTCCCATGGCCTCTGTGGTGGGCCCAGACGGTCGAATATGGAAGGAATAGATGGGAAGGCGAGCAGGGCAGACTCCAGCTGGGGGAGAGCCGCAAGGTACGTCGTTGTGCCCACCCCCAGTCATCCTGACTACTGGAGACGGCACTCAGGAGCCACAGTCTACCTGCACGCGACCCGTAGAACCTCGCCGCATCACTCGACGACCCCCAACACCACCCACAACCATGACGTTGACCACCACATCATGCAACGACCCCAGGCCGCAACTCACAATGCCACCTGCAACCCCACCACGTCACCCGTCCCCTGCTACGTCCCCAGCCCACATTGGCCACCAGCACCCCTCAGACAAATCATCCACCATGCCGCCACGTCACATCACCAAACATGAGAGGGCGCCCCGCCCACTCACAATCATGAGGCCACGACCACAACGTCGACGGCTACATCACTCAGTGATGCACCAAACTATCTCGTCCAACAACCCCAGCCCCAGTGCCGCCACATCACCATTCGCCCAGGCTGCTGCTGCTTGCTTACAACCCCCCCCCACATCACTCGACCCTTGCCACATTCCACGACTGCTGCCACATCCCCCAACCATGCCCAGGTCATCTGTTATGCATTTAATATCTAACCCACGCTCTTGTACACTATGTACCAGTTCATGTATGTAGTATAGTTGGCTCGCAAATTATAGATGTACCGTGGGCCAGAAATTAAATAAAATTAAATAAATTAAATAAATTAAATAGACGGGGAGGAGGGAAGAAGAGAGGAACATAGAGAAAACATATAAAAGACCAGAGAGAAATCTACGACACCGCTTGATATGGCTTGATTCACCGGCTATCTACTCAAATCTCGCATGAAGCCGGCCCGCAAATGGCCCTGGACCTGGAAATTATCATCAAAGTCTCGGCAATGCTCGTGAAGTTCCATGTCCCTCGCTCCCTTGCTCGACCCTGTCTCCCCGTGTCATTGAAAGGACCGTAAGATGTTCAAAGGCGTTCTTAATCACTCGGAATTCATTAGGCAGATGATTATAAGATAGTAAATAAGAATTATTGACATGAAACTGGCATTACTAGTTTATAATTGACCTTGACGACATTTTTGAATCCGCTAAGACTGTTTGGCGGTCTATGCGTGTCAGAAAATGAACAGTTGAATGAGTGCGGGTTACGTACACTGGTAGTGGTGCATGGTCGACTTCTGAAAGCCCCATCGCAATCAGCCCGATGACAGCGTGGGCATGACTGCGGCTTCCGCTTTGATACGACAACATGAGGGGTTTCATCCATGGGCAGTGCTCGTTTCTTTCCCTTATCTGATCGAGTAGGAGGAGGTGGTCGTTCGCCATAGTGAAAGTGAACCGTAGACTGTTGCAGGGAGTGTCGACCGAGAAGAGTAGAGACTTGCCAGCTTGATACTTCACTTGATGGTGATTCCAAGCTAAGATTGATCTGTTAACGGATTGACCGCGGTTCAGCAGCGTTCACGGGCGTGCGAGAGGTGGTAGAAAGTGCGAGTGCTTCTGCGATGTTGGTGTACGCTGCGTGATTGATGGAGATAGAGTTTTTCTCGTTTGCATTTGCCTGCCATTTCTTCCAATAAGACTTCAAATGTTCGGCAAGCTGTGTGATGACGACTGAGATTTGAACATCTCCGGATGAATGAACTGTTACTTACCTTGTAGAAAATGAAGACACCATCAGCATGACCGTTCCATCGTTCTGCAAGTTGATGCCAGTTTGGCTCTCTTCTGCCGGAAAAGAGCCCATGTGGATCAGCCATGAGCAGTTTGAAAAGTGCACGTTCCTGACGAGTATGAACTGGAAGTACAGCAGCACGGGTGTTCTGCCGGACTGCTAGATATTGATGCCGAATTTGTTTATCCTTTGCGAAGTCGGGATGGTAGACAAGCATTCCAAGCCTGTCTCTAAGATCAACAGGAAGGGGTAAGATTCCGAACACTTCAGCGGATCGAACAAAATTGTTCCCGTTGATCCATCCACCTGGTCCAAAGTTCGGAGGGAGGTCTGAAAATCGAGTCGACATTGAATCGAGGAGCTGCGAGATTTGGTTCCTTGTCCAAATATCAAATGAGCCCTTGTACACAACACCAGTGCGGTTGAGTGTACCAACCTAAACCAATTAGCCATCAAAAAAATGTAAATGGGTATTAGAACTCACTTTCAAGTTGTGATAAAGTGCGTAATCCCGAAGTAATTCTAAAGCGAAATCAGGAGCGGCGTTAAAGGCCCCAAACCATCGGATGATGTTTTGATGAACTCCACCCTCAACTGCATTCGTGCCGCGGCAACATCTGTATCGCAACAGTCCGAACTTATCTCGATTGTGCACATAGTACAGGGTAATGCCCGGGGGATTGGAATAATATCTCCGACAAACATTCTCAAGGACATTGGAAGCAATGTCCCAGGCCTTCTCATTGAAGAGAGGTGAACCCGTCTTCGCATCTACAAGGGGTCCATAATCATGTAATACCTTTGATACACGGGGAAGGAGCTCTTCAGGCGGCGGTACAAAGTGTTTGACGCGTTGAAATAGCCAATTTGAATGGTATAGGACCATGCTATCCCACCCAACTCCCCTGGTAGAAAGAAATGCTTCGATGGTGGCTTTATCCTCAGCATCATATAGGAAGAATGCCTCTCGGAGTGCACGAGCGAAGGGGCGTCGAAGGCCATGCTGCATCGAGATCGGGAACTGGTGCATTAGATGTCATATATCTCTGAGGACCCCAGATCGTTTTATGGCTTCACTCGGTCGACGGACAAGAAGAGATTGCACCGTGCAAAGAAGTTCCGTCGCACGTGTGGCTCCTGATGAATCTTGTGGCGAGAGCTCCGGAATTTCGTCATCCTCGCCAGGTGCATTGTCCACCTCACTGTACCAGTACGACGATCCGGGTTCTGAAGAGCTGGGAGCAGATTCAATTTCGATAGGATGAGCTGGTGTCGATGAGCTGGCCTGTGGTGGATTGCATGTCACGGTTGGCGAGGCTTGTTCTGCTGCTGTCTCCTGAATCTGTTCCCGTGTTTGAAGGTGTTTCACCTTACAGAGAAGTTGAAATGGTGGTGCTGGGAAGTCCGTAAACGGTGTATTCTCCCGTGCCGGAAGTAGTTCACCGGGAACGATGTGGCCTGGTACAAGGATAGAGGTAATGGTGATTAAGAGACGTGCCTTGGTAACATTGATACCAAGATGCTTCTTAGGCTGGTCGGGGGTAACATGCCCGAACGTGACAGGTGTCGAGCGGTCAACAGACATCAGGGACACAGCAGTACCTCCAGCAGTAAGCTGCGTCACGGGCTTCCCAACAAATGTGTCACTCAAGACCCGAAAAATGCGCCAGGTCGCATACACATCAAGTGCAGCATAAGTAAGCTGTGCATGGCTGAGGTTACTGTTATCCCATGACATAGAAACACGTATAGCTGGATCCTTCGGCAAGAAATGTCGCAGAACCTTGGAAGTAAGATCCGCAAGGCTAATTGATGCATTCGCTGACACATTGCGTTCCTTGGCGAGTGGTCCGAGCTCGATGGCCCCCAAGAACGGCGGGTCCTTCTCTGAGAATCCACAGTCCTTGAAGAGTCGTCTCATGTCCGCAGCCACATTGACTCCAACTTTCCGGACACGTCGCGATCTGAAGAATGTCAAAAGGGCGGTGGGGAGCTGAGCATCACGCCAATGGCTGTGAAGCTAATTCTGTTGTCAGTATGAACTCATTTCGTCATTTGAAAGAATCAAAACGCACTGGAAGCAGGAAAACCTCGCCTTCAATCGCAAACACGCCCCTGTATACCATTTGCGAGATCGACTGACCACTCCATGTCAACAGCCATGAAAAGGTCCTCGTTGTCTTGTAAATTATCCAAGATGGTATTCAAACGAGTATTGACTTGGTAACGAGATTTGAGTGTCGTCACATTCCAGTTGGTTGGGATAGAGAGTTGTGGAAGGGATGAAATATCAGTGACAGGTACAACTCCGTCTAAAAGGGATGGAAGAGCATTTTCGAGCTCGGGCTTATCAAGTCGAGGCATATCCGTGGACACAACACCAATCAGATTGTGACCATACATCTCGAGTGATTTTGAGACTGCCTTGATGGCTGGCATGAATTGGGCATAGGGCTTTGTCGGTGTAAGAGTCATTGTTCGGATCTCGACCATTTCATTGATTCCGGTATGCAAACCGCCAGCAAAGATGGTTTCACCGGCAACTTTCCCAAGGTGTTTAATAACCTTTGTGTTGATGTCGTTAATTACTTTTGGACATGGCAAAATGGAGAAATTGCTCACTTTATAGCTATGATCAATTTGCAGTACTTTCGCAGAAAGCATAGCCATATGCTGGTCCATCTCACCGGTGTGTGAGGAAATGAACTTGACGTAGAAGTCCCGAAAATAATTTGGTGACGGGGTGAATCCAGCATAACCGTCACGGTCATCGAAGAGGCCAAACGGTTTGAAGTTTGCAAGGAAATGTGCCGTTGATGAGTGCAGGCGGATGGAGACTGTCTCCAGGTAATGGAGATGCAGTTGCTCGTATCGACGGAGATGTTGGGTCCATATCATTTCTGCAAAGGGACCAGGACCAATACCATGCTGGAAAGATCCTCGCATGAGGGAGACCACACGATCGGTCAAACCACTGCGGTATGTAAGGTGGTGGGTGAAGTGCAGTGATACCGACCGAGGAAGCGAGCTGAGAAAATCAGGGCTCCAGCTCAGGTATGACTTCCGACATGCGGTATGAGGGCAGGCGTAGCGATAGCCAATGACATAGATGCATTCCTCGAGGTCGACGACTCGTCGTGGCGTGTTCGGCCAGCCTTTGATGTGGAGATACTGAATGCCGCCCTTCTCAGCATTGCGCTTAGCTGCCAGGCAGGACGGACATGGGATCTTCGATACGAGAAGATGAGGCAGCCAAACGAAGTAGTTTGGGCTGTAAAATTCCTCGGGCGTCAGTTGAAATTTACGTGCCGTTGCAAAAAATGCAGCAGATGAGCTGTCATTGAACATTCCACGATCGTAGCATGTGGGGCGACGGGATGCATTCTTCGCCATCTCGGAGGTGAGGCGCTCTCGAGTATCTGCGTAATGCTGTTTCAACCATCTTGGCAGGGATGCCCTCTCCTGCCGCGGCTTATCTGACCGTGGTGAATCCTCTATCTCCTCGTCATCAGGAATCTGCCTGAATTCCTCCCTCTCATTCTGCTCATTAGGGGCAGTATCACTAAGTAAGTAATCGACATTGTCCTCATCCTGATCTTCAACAAAATCTTCGTGCCCTCCTGATTAGCCAAGTCAAGAAGTCGGGTAACATAGACAACATACCTAAGCCAGATGTCGGCGTCGGATCCTGTGAGCCTAGTCCAAGTCCTCGTGGCGGCGACCAGTAAGTCTTTGCTGCAGATTGTGGTAATTCTGTCAAGTATGAGAGGTTGCGATCGCGAAGAAATAGATGAAGCCCATACCTGACGTGCCATGGTCTAGATCTGTCCCGTTCTTCTGTTCCCGAGATCCTGTGTCGTGGGCTGCAGTGTTGAGAGGGGCTGCCGCCATGGCATTAGTCGGAGAGAGGCTAACTATTGATGAAATTAAACACACGAAAAATGGCACAGGATTGAAAAAACGTACTGATATTATGCTCGTTAGCGAGCGTAGGCGACTCGTTGGACGACGTGGGTTCAAGGTTGGTGGGGGAAACCCCGGGTACAGGTGATCGGTTTGTTGAGTGCTGGGCAACGGTTCCTAGATTGGAAAAGCGAGCCACCAGCGCAGATGATGGAGTTGTGCTGCGAACAGCGGTTCCTAAAGTAGACAAAATCAGACCGTGTTCGCAAATAGCTGTGATGTTTCCATCTGGAACTCGAAGCCCCTTGGTCTCTGGAATTAAGAAAAGGACTCACCCTTCTTCGTACCCGCTGACCCGACAGGTTGGCCGTCCTTCCTTGGTCTTCCAACAGCACCGGCATTTGGTCCATTTTTAGTGCCGGGCGGTCGTCCTCGTGGTCGTTTCGGTGCATCACCGCGATTATTTGATGACGACATCAAGTGATAATGAATCCGCTGGAAGAATTTCGGGGACCAGTCACGGTGTTCACAAGGGGCAACAGGGCAGCGAGCGATTTCCGGGACGGCGGGCTCGACAAGGCGTCGGTGATGTGGCAGGCTTGTTTGCGCGAGTTACATTTGTTTGCTCTTAGTTATATTTTCAAACTCAGTTATATTGCGGCTTAGGTGTAGGCATAGAATGACTGCTGTATAGTTAATCAGATTTCGTACTTTTGGTACTTTTTCGACTGATCTAAGTTATTTCGTGGCACCCTCGTCGGTCACAACCGGTTGTGACCAACTGCAACCAGTTGACACTGGGTCCAGTCCCAACCGGTTCTTGGTGTCGATGCGACCGATGACAACCGGTTGGACGTGGTCCGGTTGTCGGTTGCATCAAGTTGGTAAGTTTCCCAACCGGTTGTGGAGTTGGTAAGTTTCCCAACCGGTTGTGGTCGCGGTTGTGGCCAAAATAGGCCAACAACTGGACCCAACTGGACTTCGAAAGCCTACTTGGGATAGCTTAGGAGTAGTTTGAGTATGGAAAGGAAGGTCCAGGAAGTGTGAAATGTGATAGGCAGTATTTGCAACGTCCAGTTGGACTGCATATGTTGTTCCAGACAGAGGGAGTGGAAGAGCAGACATTATTATGAGAAACGAAGAATGCAAATGAGAAGAGCAATGTCAATTTGAGTTAAGCGATGTGTAGGAATTTATAGTCTGATGGAGGACCCAGAGTGGATAGCAGGTTGCTCTGTCGGAAGAGTTGCTTCATCTGGGTCGCTGAATCCTAGCACATCATCAGGGTCACTGAATAACTGAGTCTCAAAACTACTAGTTAGGTCAGGAACAACTTTTTCTTCCGATGAGCTGTCAGATTCAGGTTCTTCGGGATTCGGGTTCGGCAGGAAACTCGTGTTCCTGGGTCGTGTACGCATTGAGGATTACATCTGCAGCCAGAACGTAGGCATCGACTTGTCTGTTCCTTTCCCTTTAGACAAGATTAAGGAAGCAGTGAATCATGTCCTCCATCGAGATCGCTTCGATAAACGTCTCACAGATATTGTGGCCACCAAAGTGACTTCTGAACTGGATGAAGAGTCTTTTTCAGATAAGAATGAGTCTGAGCATAAGCAAAAGCGTGAGAGGATGCTCAACAAGCAGCACGTAGTAGACACATCAAATGGATCCGATTCGGAGGATGAAGCTCCAATACCTCTCCAAGTGATTCAGAATCTAAGAAGGATACACAGGATGATGTAGAACAGATCATTAAACAGCTTTCGCAACTGTCCATAGTCCCGCATACAGCTTGCTTTACTACAAGGCACTCAAGCTAGACAGTGATGCATCGCTCCGCCAAATACACACCTACCTCCTGCCAGCAACAATTATTATCCAAGACAGCCTCCTTCAATTAATTCATTCCCTAGGCAGCCACACGCTATGCCACCAGTTAATTCTTTTCCATGACAGCCTCCTCCTATGGAAAACATGAATTTGATACAAACTGGACCACCCTGTACTATTCCACCTCACATGAATCCAATGGCAGAGATGCGTGGACCCATGACGTGCTACGCCTGCGGCATTGTAGGTCATTCCCTTCGAGATTGTGATGCCTTGAAGAAGAAGATAGGGGAGGGTGTTCTTTTAAGAGACTACCATGGTCATATCACCTTCCAGGATGGAACAATTGTGCAGCGTACTAATGAAAAAACCATCCTTCAGGCAGCAGAACGATGACTCAGAACCGGACCTAGAGCTCATTTCTTTTCCATGGACAACAACTATGATTATTACCAGACTGAATATGATGACATTGAGGTATTTGCAGCAGAACCAGTTCCTAAGAAGACTCGCCAAGCCAGAAAGGAAGTGTTTGATGGCGTCCACATACCTCCGCATAGAAACAAGGAGAACGAACGACCACCTTCTAAGGTCACTACTAATTTACCGGCTCCACAGGTCGCAAAAAAGCCAGGACCACGAGTGGGTATAACACGAGCAAATTGTAGACCTTATGTCCCATGCATTGATCCAGTTAGAATTGTACAAGTCCCACAAGAATTCATATCGAGCCCAGTTGATGTCTGCCAGATGAATAACCCTAGTACTCCAACATCTGCTGACATAGAAATGCTTGACACTCAACCACTTACTTCCTCAACAAGTCAAGCCAACAGGTGAGAAAGTAACTCGCAAGGCAGTTCCTCGACAATCTGAAGTCTCACTTCAAGTAGGCAAAACTCAAATTCTGACTAATTCTGAATGCATCAATGAGCGTGGGAGAAGTGCTTGCATTGTCTCAAGATCTGGCCGACCAACTCACTGGACTTATCAAGTACAAGAACCAGCCAGCTCCAGCGCCTCCGACTCATACATTATTGACCCCGCAGGGATTCCCAATAAACAGACCAAACTTAACCACCAAATCGGGAAGGTTAATATACGTCCCAATACGGATCGGAAACATGGTCATGTCAAGAATTATTAATATGAGATCAGAGGTTAATGTCCTTAATTGGAAATATGCCCGAGGATTGACTGGGAGCCTAGGCAATCTACAGAAGAAGGTTGTGATGGATGCGAATGGAAGTACTGGTTATCTAGAGAGATGCGCTGAGCAAGTATTGCTGCAGTGTGGCACAGTGTCCATATTCGCAGATCTACACCTCGGAAGAAATGTGCCATTCGATTTACTAACTTAGTCGACCTTGGTAGCACAAAAACCTCGTAACCATCACAGAACGCACGGAAGGAATATACCTCGTATTCACTGACTTACTTGGACACCAAGGTACTATATGACCTGCTTGTTGAAGACCACTCCCCAGCAGAGAAGACGAGGTGGAGTTCTATGAATATACAGTAGGGATAATCATCTCAGAAACTGAAGGTCAAGTACAGGAAGAAGCTGATAAACTGGAACCCCTGATCAAGAGATGTGGATATGACCAGATCAAGTATGATCCTAAAAAGTTACAAGCCCTTCCCAACTTCCTAGCCCTTGAGGATGATGAGACAGCCTATGTGCACTTAATTCACCCCCAGAGCGGAATTGGTTACACAATATATTGCATACTAAACAGGCTACATATGTTAGATGAACCCAGGCCATCCCCTCTTGACACTGGACTAGATAATCCTCAAGAAACAGCTCCAGAAAGGGACCCAGCAGTAATTGAAGCAGGTAATTCTCTATCAGTTGAGACAGAAAGCACTGGATTGGTAGAAGAGCTGGGGTTACCTGGGCTCATTGACATTGAAACAAGAGCAGATGGTGTGTATCTAATTTATATGAAGACCCAACTGACCCTTCAGCACTAGCAAAACTGCTGGTAGATGAATATTCCTTCTTCAATTTAGAGGAGTCCAGGATGCTCCCCTGACCCCTTTGAACCATTTGTAGGCATGATCAAGACAGAATCCTGGCACCGCGGCATGCGACCCGATTTCTGGGGCAATTCTTCTAACTTGTCGCCACATACCGGCAATTCCTGCGACATCGTCTTTGGTGGCAACAGCCCGGGTGGCTATTCCTACTTCCACGTTATCGCCAACCTCACAGGCTGATCCTCGCAGTCTCCCTCATCCTATGAACACCTCTAGCAGCCTGTTTGGAACCCGTCTATCGCACCCACTATTCCCCTCGCCAATTGTGATCCCACACTTTGTACAATAGATGGCACAAGATCTGAGCAATTAAAAAGGGTTACGGAGGATTCCGGTGCATCATTTATCTCTAACTATGTGTATCGGCACTCAGGCAGCATTCTAGATGAGGACTGCATGCTCCGACGACAACGAAGACTCCACCTCCTGTCCGGCCTACACCACCCTTATACCCACCTGGTCTCCCAGCACCAGCTCGATCCATCTTTATCATCCCTGACACCCCTCTATCGGTCCTGCGTCCACCAGTTACTTCCAATTCCCTTCCTACAAACGACTTGGTGCACTAACCATCACATCAGCGCCTATCCAAGAATATAGGACCTTGCACCAGTGTACTGACTCTACATCACAGGGAAATAGGTGTCCCAATTGTGAGTCTCTACAATCTCGTGCAGTATTTGATCAGAACCTAGACCTAGGTAATATTTCACACCCGTATCATCGACACCCGGTTGCTCAGGTGCCTACAACTGGCCATCTACTCGCAGCCCGTGCCATTCAGCTCACAATTGATTTGAGAGCAGCAGAAACATCTTCTGCGTCCGTAGTACCTACCTCCTTGTTTCCGTCTACTTCTACTTCTATCTCCCCATGTACCCTTGATCTTGAAGATCTCTCTTCTATTCCCCTTATTCCCGCCTTACCTATTTATGGACCTAGTCTTGTTGATACATTGGTTTCAGATACGCGGACACTTCCTTACCCTTCTTTGTTGGTGAACCCAACATATTCTCCCACGTCAAATTTCCAGACACTTTCCGAGATTTCTTCCTTGGATATCACTGCTTATCCATAGCCAAGATACTTTATGTTGGTTTTACATGAACTCAAGGCATGTTGATTCCACATGACCTTGATAATGTGGTGTGAGTGCGCTGCATTTGTTTTGAAATTCTTTCTACTGACTCAGAGCCATATCAGACAAGGGGGAGACCTATGTATCAGACTCCAATGTTGACCTAGCCTTGGATTTATCTCAGGATGAAGAAAGCGAAATCACGACGACTCTGTATCTCAGTTGGGAAGAGGGCCTATGTCAGTAGCTACCCATATGATGAGGAAGTAAATGGAGAGGATGACATACTAATATTTCCCACTGAACAGACAGATTCTTGGGAGATTTCTTCCGCATTCAAGACATTCACAGCCTACAAGAAGGTAGCCCAGAAGGTGCACCCTATCTCTGGAACAATGCCACAGGAAGCCCGTGTTCGTCGTTTGATCCCTTTCGATTTCTTAGACACCTTGCCTCCCCTACCATAAAATCCACCTATATTTACACCTACAGAGCATCTCACAGAGGAAAGGATCAAAGGACTAAACATCAACCCCGATGGATTTCTCCTCCCTGAAGAAGAGAAAGTTTCAACACATCATGAAATTAAATGAGAAAACCCTACCCTTTGCCAAAGCTGATTGTGGAACACTAAGAAAGGATTACTTCTCAGATTACATCATGCCTACCGTTCCGCACACTCCATGGGCATTCAAGAACATCCCTATACCTCCAGGAATCAGAGATAAGGTTATTGCCCTGCTGAAAGACAAAATGGCAGTAGGAGCATATGAAACAAGTCAGTCATCGTACCGTGGGCGCTGGTTCTGTGTCCCGAAAAAAAAGTGGAACACTTCGAATTGTACATGACCTGCAGCCACTGAACAAAGTCAGCATTCGTGATGCAGGTCAAATTCCTATTCTGCATGACTTTGTAGAATCCTACGGAGGTCGTCAATGTTACACAGTGTTTGATTTATTCTGGAAATTCGACGCCTGCATTGTAGACCCAATCTCCCGAGATATGACTGCCTTTTACGCACCTTTAGGAATGTGTGAAGCTGGGGTTGTGACTTCGGGTGTCCGTTGGACTTCTCACTGGTTGATCCTGGAGAAGGCTCGAGGCCAGCACTTGCTTGCTAGGAGCTGAGTCTCTGCAGCGCAGCTCAAGAATGATGAGGTAGCAGCAAACGGAGGTCCAGCGAAGCGGGCCCCAAATTTTATTGGCGAGGAGCGATGGGCTATAGGAAAGGTAGAGATGTTGATGAGGGGTGGATGGTGAAGGAGGATGGAGAAGCGAGGAGCTGTTGGACAAGAGCTAGTAACGGAAGCGGAGCCTCAAAGCTGCCAGCTGCAGTTCTGCACGAATGGAAGGGTTTTCACGAACATAAATCTTCCAAGCAGCAGATGACCATCGGCCGATGGCCTGAATGATGTCCTCAGACAGACCCAGCTGCACGGGGGGAATGGCCGCCAAAATCCCTGCGAAGAACCGCAAAGGACTTGGCATCAAACCAAGACCGGGTGGGATGTGAACCATCCCCGCGCAGGAAAAGAGCTGGGCGACTACCATGTACACGATCACGTAGCGAGGGCCACGGGGTCCGCCACATCCTGGGCAGTGAAGAGAACATCAGTGCCATGATACAACGGGTCGGACTTGTGATAGGGCAAGTGGTACTGTGCCCGACCATCGGCAAACACCAGCAAAGCCTGTTTTATGACCTTCCGCCCAATCAAAGAGGTCCTTTCCATTCTTCTGGATGAGCTCCCCCGACCGATGGCAAGCGTAAAAGCAGACAGAAAGGATGGCGGCGAAGAGGAGATCATAGGAGCCGGACTGGCGGGCAATGAGGAGAAAGGTGGAAAGGTGTGCAGGGCGCAGTGGCAGCTTCCGTCTGACGGGGTCAGCACGAATTTCCTTGGAACCCGAATGGTGGTGGCCTTAACAAGAGGGTGGGCACGATTGTCATCGAAATCGGGGTACAGATCGAAGGAAGTGGCACACGCCAGACAAATACTTTGGTCCGGAGGCGATGAATTGGGAGGTGAAGGCGATGTAGCGAGAGAGGGTCTGGGGAGTGGGGTCGAGGGGTAACTGGGCGTTCAAACAGCACCAGCGGCATAGCCATTAGCGGTGGACTTCTCGATCACATGGGCCTGAAGATGCAAGACATGCTTGTCAAGATCATTCAGGTCCACATGTGAGCGAGCTGTGCGTGGAACGCGTGACCTGCCCAGGACGCTCAAAAGCACACCCTCCATCGCGCTGGCAGCAGCTCCCGAGGTGGAGTGAAAAGGCGGACGCGGTCAGCAGGAAACTTGCGATGATACTCATCGAGCATGAGGTGTGAGAGGAGGTCAGCGCGAACATTCTCTTTACCCGGAATGTGGCACACCCGAATATCGATATTGGTCTGCAAAACAATACCAGTGACAGCGAGGAGGGGACCATTGTGGAGGGTCGGCGACGCGAAGGGAGTTGAAAACAAAGTTGAGGCTGTCGGTGAGGAGACGACGCGGAGGAGATGGCAGCGACGCCACATGGTGGATAGCAGAGAGGATGGCAACGAGTTCAAGGAAGATGTCGATGCGGATACGAGGGGGACAAGGCTCCAGTGCGTAACAAAATCCCTGATTGCTGTACACAAAACCAAGACCCGTCTTCAAACTTGCATCAGACCAGATAACCATGTCCGCCTCATCCACGCGCCACACGCCATCATCGATAAAATGCACACCAATAGCGTCGGGGATGACTGTTTTCAGCCATGTAAGGTCGGTGACCACCGCAGCATTAATGGGGATGCCGTGTGATGGAAGAGACTTCTCGTTCATCTTTCTGTACAATTCAGTGAGGGCTGGACACCCCCAGGGCAATACATTAAGGAGCCAGTTAAGATGGCCACCGAGACTTTGCCAATCACGAAGGGTAGGGTGCCACTTCTTAATGGAAAGGAAGTCTTGGATACGGTCGAGGATGTCGATGATGGTGTCAGGAGCAAGGGACAGAGTTCCGTGGTTGGCGTAGACCCAGAAACCGATGATCTTCAGGACGTCACCATGCTCTTGCTTCTTGTCCTCCCATGGACACCCAATGGCATCCCAGAGTAATAAAAGCTGAACCTGACGGCGGGGATGAAGCTTCCTGTGGAACCAGACGCAGTTCCCTTCAAAATCCCAACAGAAGAAGTCGTCCATATATACCCAGAGCCCAATGGAGCTTCCGAGCACCGAGCCAAACGAGGCCAGAAACAGCACACCAACAACGAGGTGAGGCACGGTTGCCGAAGACCAGACGGCGGACAATGTAAAGGCGGCCGTCGACAGTAACAACCTGATGAAGTTGCCAAATGGGATGAGCAGGGAGGTTGAGGAAAGCTGAAGCTACATCAGACTTGAAAGTGACGAGACGGATTGGTGTTACGCGCCTCGCGCAACGCCTCCTCAAAAGTGTGCATGTTGTCATATCCTTTCCCCTCGGCCTTTGGGATTCCATCGTTGATGCCAGAACCACTATGGTCGGTTGCCCTTCTGCCAGACTACAAACATGGGCGACATCTTCATACCTGGCAAAAGCTCAGTGTCTGGCAAGGCATCGGACCAGCGACCAGCCCCGCACTCCTTGTCCCGAAAGGCGCGAATGGCGTCAAGATCACGATCATTGATAGAATAATTGCCAATGAAGTCCTTGAGCTCAATCTCCCACTTATCAAAGGGCCAGAAACCTTTGCGAAGGCCCGTCATGACGGACTTGACAAAAGGCTGGTTGGGATGGTCATGGAGCATGGACTTGTTAGAAACGCCTTCTGGGCTATCTAATCTCGTTCCCAACCTATCTCCCATCAACCATCTTGATGGTTGTTACTGTACAGCATTCCTGTGTTGCAGGCTGTGTTGGTTGCATCACCATCTTGATGGTGACTTACTACACTGCCTGTTGACCAGATCAGTTTCCTTAGCTACCATCTAACCAGTGCACACAGCCTTCTTGTGCACAGTATATATAGTAGATTAGATTGACCTGCAGTCCCCAGTTTCTAACTTCGGACTTCAGGTGAGTAGATCAGTCAGTTCCTCAATAAACCAGTTTCTAACTTCGGACTTCAGCTTGTAGCTGTCTAACCCAACATCCCTGCGCTTGCCTGTAACAGGTTATGGGCCCCGCGCTCTAAGAGCTTAGTTCGATTTTTTGATTCTCATTTGCCTTTATAGTGTGTGCAGCTCCCTTTAGTTCCTTTGCCTTCCAACTGTTGGGCCTCTACCCTTTAGTGGGTGTTGCTTATAACCTACATCAGAAATATCGCGGTAACCCCGTTCATCTGGGAGGTGTTACAACTGGGAAGTCAGCAGTTACATACCTACCTTTACTATACCTCGCTTTTCTTGCTGCACACATTCCTGAAGGCTCAAATTGGAACCCTGCCAGCTCATTATTGCTGGAACTTGGTTGTATTCCATTTGATTCATAGTGTTCAAAACACCCCAAAGCGCCATGTCATCATCCAATTCCAACACCACCAAACTTGGCTTTGCCAAACTCGATGCTACCAATTATCCCACCTGGTCAGGTGAAATGCAAGCCTGGCTGATGTCCCAGGGCCTCTGGCGCATCGTTTCAGGCAAATCTACTCTGCCTGCTGTGTCATCACCCCGTTCCTCCACGGAACATGCTGCCGTCGATGCCTGGGAACTGCTAGCTGAGAAGGCAGCTGGTCACATCTACTTAATGGTCCAGCCTGACCAGAGGATTCATTTTCAAGGAATCTCTGATGACTCTGTGCAGATGTGGAAAGCACTAGAGAAAGTACATCTGCAAAAGCGCCCTGGCACTCGTTTCAATGCCTATGACGACTTATTCATCAGAAAGGAGGAAGAGGAGTCACTTCAAACTCTTATGAACAGAGTTGACCTGGCATTGCATCCCAAGGATTTGCGCCCTGCTTCCTTCAGCATTGACGAATTGGACAGTGAGCTAGCCTCCATGGCACTCATTAGACCTCTGCCTGAAGAGTTCTCCAACTTCACCTCGTCTCTCCTCCTTCTTGACAAACTCGACAAGGCTACCACCATTCAGCAAGCCTTCTTCTGCCTCGACAATTGCCATGGCTGCAGCCCTGGTCAACGCAATTTGTGACTTCTGTGGCAAACCTGGTCATAATGTGACTAAATGCTTTGCTTACCAAAGGGCACAGAAGCAGGCTAAAGACAATGCACAAAGGCCATGCCAGAAAAAGCGCTCAGAACAGGCTAATGCAGCCAAGGACACCCCGGAGGAATTTGCCAGAAATGCAAGTACTCGTCTCCCAGATCATTCTGATCTCTCTACTCCGCTTCAGCCTGATTGGATTGCAGACACAGGCGCCACTACTCACATGACGCCCCACCAAAATTGGGTTCGCAACTATACCCCATGATGCATTCCAAGGTTAGCAGACAACACACTTATTTATTCAGCTGGAGTTGGTTCTGTAGTTTTCAAGCCAATAGTCAATGGCAAGGAGCTCAGAGCTATAGAGTTTACCAGAGTCTTGCATGTCCCCTTACTCCGAAACAACCTTCTATCCTGTCTATACTTAACTCGAAATAAAGGCTATCATATCCACATTGATTCTAAAGCCATGCATTTCGGTTTAGATGGAAAGAAGTTGTTCTGTGCATCCATTAATTCCAACAACTCTGCACGTTTGGATGGATCCACTGAACCAATTTCGGAGTTTGCAGGCATTACCTCGACGCTTCCCCTTGATCTGACCCTGTGGCATCGTCGCTTTGCACATCACAATTATGCACATGTCAAGAAGATGATCAAGGATGAGTTGGTGACTGGGCTTGTGTTGAAATCGTCTCAGAAGCCTGATCCGATTTGTGAGCCATGCTTGGCTGGCAAAATGCGCTCAAATCCTTTCCCCTCATCACCTAGTCGTGCTTCTAAGCCACTTGAATTGATCCACAGTGACCTCCATGGTTCTGCCGGTTACCTCACGGCAAGGCAGCCGTTACTGGGTTACATTCATTGATGACTGCACCAGCTTTAAAGCTGCGATGGGTCTTAGGCGAAAAAGCGACACATTGGTTGCATTCCAGACCTTCAAAGCGTACGCAGAGAACCATTTCGATGCGAAAATCTTGGCGCTTCAAGAGGATAGATAAGGGTGGGGAATACATGTCCAACGCATTCATTAAATTTACCAATGAATGTGGCATTCAGCGCCGCCATACCACGTAATCGTCCTCAGCAGAATGGTGTTGCAGAACGCACCAACAGGACTCTGGCTGATGACATTACTGCGATGCTTAATGAATCTGGCTTGCCCCCGTCATTTTGGGAATGGTGTCTAGGCGCTCAGATACATGTTTTAAACCGTCTCCCTACTGCGCCTCAGCCAATTACGCCTTATCAAGGCTGGCATAAGCGCAAACCAGATGTTAGCCATCTTCGAGTTTGGGGATGCCTTGCATACGTCTATGTGCAAAGGGATAAGCGCAAATCTCTTGAACCTCACATGCAGAGATGCGTTTTCATTGGTTATCCGCCTGGATACAAGGGCTGGTTGTTTTACAATCCACAAACCAAAAAGACTATCATCTCAGAGAGAGCAGAGTTTGATGAGCACTATTTCCCCGGACTGTCTGTCACCACTAGACCTCCACCTCCACCTCCGCCTATGCCCCCTGTAGATCTCCATATCCGCCGTGAGCACTCTTCTCCCATTCAGGATGCAGTTCAACTACCTGCACTCAATGATGGGGGGGGGAGACATTTTGCTTCATCAATTGCCTCCAGCGCCTCCTGCACCTGAAAATCGTCCTATCACACCGCCTCCGCCTCCTGCACCCGCCCAGCATCACGAGCATTCACCTGAACCTGAAACGCCAACAGCTCGCAATCCAACACCGCTTCCTGCACTCGCAACACCACCTCCTGCACCAGTGTCGCCGCCTCTTGCTCAACGTCGTGAGAAACGCACTGTTAAGCCTCCTGGCAACTGGTCGGTTGTTGCACGAAATCCTCCACCTGTTATCCCGATAGTAGTGACGAGGATGAGCCGGAAGCGCCAGAGGATGAGCATTTCGAAGATGTGCAGTTTGCGGGAATGGCTTCTAGCTCAGATCCGCGCACATACAAGCAGGCAATGAAGGCACCGGATGCAGAGAAATGGAGAGATGCTGCTAATGCCGAAATGACATCCTTGGTTGGCAATGGCACTTGGGAGATCGTTGACCTGCCTTATAAAAAGGCAATTGGCTCTGGTTGGGTATTTCGCGTTAAGTGCAATGCAGACGGTCCTATTGAGCGCTATAAAGCTAGACTCGCAAAGAGCTATAGTCAACGCCCTGGCATTGATTACAACGAGGTCTTTGCACCTTTCCGCCCTGCTGCTTTGCGCCTTATTCTTGCCATTGCAGGCATTGAGGACATGGAGTTGCGCTCAGTGGATGTTACATCCCCTTTCCCCCAATGGTGACTTGGAGGTGGATATCTATATGCGCCAGCCTAGGGATTTCATCAAGGTGGTCCCAACCAGGTTTTGAAGCTGAGCAAGTTTTACTCTATAACAAACAGTCAGCCAGGCAGTGGAATAAGTTGCATGCTGCATTTCTAAATACGGGTTTACTAGACTTGAATCTGACCGCTCCATTTACATTTATGTCAAGGGAGAGGTCAAGATCATTGTCCCCATCTACATCGACGATATCACACTTGCATCGAAATCCACTTCCGCACTTGACAAGGCTGTCAATGAGCTCTCTCAGCACTTCAAAATCCGTGACTTGGGCGCTTCTAAATTCCTGCTGGGTGTTGAAATCATCCGTGACCGTCCCAATCGCTCAATTGCACTCTCCCAACGTCAATACATTGTTGACATGCTCGAGCGCTATGGCATGAGCGATTGCAACCCCGTTTCCACGCCTATGGCACCAGGGACAAAGCTTTCTAAAGCAATGCATGCTCAAACACCTGCAGAAATTGAAGAAATGCGCAATGTGCCGTATTTGAATGCAGTTGGCTCTTTGCAATACCTTTCTACAATGACCCGCCCCGACATCTCCTACGCCGTGTCATGCTTAGGTCGCTTCAATTCATCTCCTGGACCGAAGCACTGGGCTGCAGTCAAGCATTTGTTGCGCTATTGCAAAGGCACACTTGATTACAAGCTGCATTACAATGGTAGTCTGGGCACAGAGCTGTTTACCACATTCTGCGATGCTTCTCATGGTGATTGCCCTACTGCGGGATATCTGACAACACTTGGTGGTGGAGCAATTGGCTGGAGCAGCAAATTGCAAACCTTTGTTGCGCTTTCAACAACTGAAGCAGAGTACATTGCTGCAGTTGAAGCTGGGAAGGAGATCCTATGGATGCGCAACATGCATGAGATGGGCTACACAGTCAAGGAAGCCTCTCCCCTCATGATTGACAACCAATCCGCTCTCAGTGTCACCAAGAACCCCGAGCATCATGGGCGCATGACACAGCTTGATCTCTGTTATTTCTGGCTTAGAGACGTTGTAGATGCACGCAAAATTGCGCCTCATCACATCCCTGGCACTGAACAAGTGGCAGATATACTTACTAAACCCCTTCCTCTTCCAAAAGTCGAATTCTGTAGACTACACATGGGCATTTTCGTTTAATCTCCCTCTCATTTACTTATTATTTCTTGACTTGGAGATATGCTGGTTCAGGGGGGAGTGTTAGAAACGCCTTCTGGGCTATCTAATCTCGTTCCCAACCTATCTCCCATCAACCATCTTGATGGTTGTTACTGTACAGCATTCCTGTGTTGCAGGCTGTGTTGGTTGCATCACCATCTTGATGGTGACTTACTACACTGCCTGTTGAGATCAGTTTCCTTAGCTACCATCTAACCAGTGCACACAGCCTTCTTGTGCACAGTATATATAGTAGATTAGATTGACCTGAAGTCCCCAGTTTCTAACTTCGGACTTCAGGTGAGTAGATCAGTCAGTTCCTCAATAAACTAGTTTCTAACTTCGGACTTCAGCTTGTAGCTGTCTAACCTGACATCCCTGCGCTTGCCTGTTCTAACATAGAGCGTGGGCGATGTTGCAACGCCGAGTCAAGGCTTTCGGATTCGATGGACGATTGGGAAACTATCCAGCACGCGTTCACATCCGAACGGTCGATGGCCAAGTGCCCATCTCAGGACCAATGTATGGCTCATCCCCAGCCAAACGAGGTATAATGGATGAGCAACTAAAAAAATGGTTTGAGTTGGGAGTGATAGAGCCGTCCAAGAGTCCATGGAGCGCTCCCGTTGTGATCGCGTACAGGAACGGTAAACCGCGTTTCTGTGTGGACTACAGGAAGCTGAACGCGGTGACGATACCTGACGAATTCCCTATCCCACGCCAATCCGAAATTCTAGCGTCGCTAGCGGGTGCTCAGGTGCTCTCGTCACTAGACACCCTCGCCGGATTCACGCAGCTGGAGCTTGAGGAATCAGAGGTCGAAAAAACAGCGTTTAGGACGCATCGGGGGCTCTTTCAATTCAGGCGGATGCCGTTTGGGCTCCGTAACGGGCCCTCCATCTTTCAACGGGTAATGCAGAACATCCTCGCGCCCTACCTGTGGTTGTTCTGTTTAGTATACATCGATGATATCGTGGTGTACTCGAAAACCTACGAGGAACACATTGATTGGATGCGGTGCTCGGAGCGATCGAGAAGTCTGGCATCACGTTATCGCCAACGAAATGCCACCTGTTCTATTCCTCTATTCTGCTGCTCGGCCACAAGGTATCCCGGCTAGGCCTCTCTACACACGCGGAGAAAGTTAGCGCGATATTGGAATTGGAACGGCCCAAGAAACTCTCACAGCTACAAACGTTCTTGGGGATGGCGGTCTACTTTTCAGCTTTCATTCCCTATTATGCGAGCATATGCGCGCCGCTGTTCCACTTGTTACGGAAAGGGAGTCGATGGACTTGGGGGGCGGACGAGGAATATGCTTTTGAAGCGGCTAAAGAAGCATTGCGCTCAGCACCGGTACTTGGTCACCCCATAGAGGGCCGTCCCTATCGCTTGTATACAGATGCGTCGGACGAAGCCGCTGGATGCGCATTACAGCAAGTCCAACCGATCCTCATTAAAGACCTAACAGGAACCCCAGCGTATACATGTCTCCAAAAAGTGTTTCAAGCAGGACTTCCACCACCTAAGCTGACCGTGAATACGGGAGGCAAATCGGATAAAGACTACGAACCAGACCGCTGGGGGGCAAATTTCGAAGAAACGACTGTCCACGTGGAACGCGTCATAGGTTACTGGTCCAGGACGTTCAAGGGAGCCGAACAACGCTATTCAACGACAGAGAGGGAAGCTCTAGCAGCAAAAGAAGGCTTAGTGAAGTTTCAACCCTTCATAGAAGGGGAGAAAGTTACGTTAATAACAGACCATTCCGCGCTGCAATGGGCAAGGACGTACGAAAACTCCAACAGACGCCTAGCTTCTTGGGGGGCTGTGTTTTCAGTGTACGCCCCTGACCTCGAGATAGTGCATCGGGCAGGCCGAGTACACTCAAACGTGGACCCATTGTCGCGTCTGCCCCAAGCTCCTCCAGTACACACCTCCCCCGCCCCAGAAGACGGACCATCCATCATCACGGAGGACCATCCATCATCACGGATATGGACCTAGCCGAAGCCCAGGAGAAGGCATTCCAGGAATCACCAGCTAAACGAGCAACATTTGTGGCTTGGGACTGGGACGACTGCCTCGAAGGGTCATCCTCGATCTGGGTCGAAGTTCAGCAAGCAACGACAAGATCGAAAGGAAAGGGGACAACGTCCACGCAAGCCGCTCAGCCAACCTCACCCAAAGAGACGATACCATCGTTACCGACAGTTACCGACAGCAACGACATAGACACAGTCGATACCGCTCAGGAATATTGGGCAGCCTCGAATCCACCCCCCAATATGCACGTCATAATGGATCCGACATTCCGCACAGAATTTATAAACGCCTACACAAGCGATCGAGGATTCGCCGGGTTATGGAAGAGCAAGGAGACCGACCCCGATCAATGGGTGTCGGGGCGTCGGTTCTTCAAAGATGAGGAAGGCCTCTTGTTCTTCCTCGACGCTGGCTATCAACCTCGCCTATGCATTCCAGAGAAATATCGCATTCAAATCATGACCGAGATTCATGAGAGCCCACTCCAAACGGCTCATGCGGGAGCGAAGAAACTATGGGAGCTGATGAGTCAGAAGTACTACTGGAACAGGATGAAGGCCGACGTACTCCGGTTCTGTGCGACCTGCGACGTATGTCAGAAGACTAAACCCACGAACTTCAATCGTTATGGATACCTTATACCTAACCCCATCCCGAGCCGACCCTACGAGTCCGTCTCGATGGATTTCATTGTGAACTTGCCTTGGTCGGAGGACAGCAATGCCGTATTCGTGGTAGTGGACCGCCTAACGAAGCACTCTCATTTCATTCCGACAACGTCAGGTCTGACAGCCAGGGAGTTCGGGGCGTTATTCTTCAAGCATATCATATGCAAATTCGGTCTACCTACAAGCATCATTACAGACCGGGACCCACGATGGACTTCAGATTTCTGGCGGGGCGTAGCGGAGTGCATCAACACGACCATGTCCCTGTCCTCGTCCCACCATCCCCAGCACGATGGACAAACAGAGATAGTCAACAAAACTCTGGAGACGATGGTCCGGGCCTATGTCAACAGAGATCGGACAGACTGGGCTAAATGGATTCACCTATTGGAATTCGCGTACAACACGAACCACCATGCCTCTATCGGGTGCAGCCCCTTCTTCCTACTACACGGATTCGATCCCCGCCTACCTCTCGACTTCCTGGCAGGCGATTCGAACGAGGCGCCATCCTATGGTTTGACGGACGAGGGCCGTGAATTTTTGGAACGCCTGGAGTTGCACAGGGAAAGCGCTCGACTGGCGATAGCGAAAGCGCAGGACGAACAGGCCCGATACTACCACAAGGGTAGAAAACCGGTCCCGAAGTTTGAAGTGGGCGACCAGGCGTTAGTGAACCCGCATTCAATGGAATGGATCGAATCGAAAGGGGAAGGAGCTAAATTGGTACAACGATGGATAGGCCCCTTTGAAGTCACGCAGAAGGTTAACGAGAAGACATACCGCTTACGGATGAGCAACAAGTACCCCGGTACCCACGTCTTCAACATCGACCACTTGAAGAAATATAAAGCATCCCCACCGGAATTGGGCGATCGGACGATTATGCCAGAGACGAGGGTGGGGAAGCCTGCAAAAGCCGAGTATGACGTTGAGCGAATCATCGCTCACAAGCGATTTGGAAAGAAACGCGAGCTGAAGTACCTGATCAGATGGGAGGGGTACGGGCCGCAGTTCGACACGTGGGAGCCAGCCAAGAGTTTCGGCAACGCGCGCCAAACGCTAGCCGACTACCGGAAGAGGAACAACCTCTAAACGTTCTCGACGACAACGATCACCCGTTTCGCTCGTCGATTACCCGACGGGCCTACACAGGTGAAACAGACTCGGATATACGACACCTCACGAACACATATAACGACAGACTCCACAATTTCTACATGCCTCGGACCGACTCTCTTCTCGATTTCATCTCACATCGCGTTCGGGTAAAAATTGCAAACAAAAACAAAACAAAAAAAAAAAAAAATCTTCTCTCCTACTATTTCTTTCTTTCTCTCTGTCGTTCTCTCTTTCCCGTGTTTTCTTTCTTTTCTTACTTTCTAGGAGTTTCCCCTCCCGCTTCATCGCCTAGCTCATCAGCTGGACAGCCACCCACGCGGCGGGTCACTTCCTTCCATCAACCGATATCACCGGTAACTGATCCCTACCATACGCGAGGTCGACCCGTGCGGATCTACTTCGGAGCGATGGCATGGGTGCTATACTTAAGGCGACCCACAAGATCGAACTCCGCCGTCGACGCTGGGACGAGCTCTTGTGGACGTGGTCTTTCCCGCCCACTGACTCTCCTTGGAACTGATTTGACTTGGCCTTTCCAGTCAGATTTAGAACCATGCGCTTTGAAGAACTCCTTTTCCGCGATTCGCGCGACCGTGTGACTGGTTTTGAGGAACGTCGAATCGACGATGAACTGTGGATCGGACTCAACGGCGCCGTCGACACAATCCCATCCGAGGCGCGAGCGTACAAAGACCGCCCCCTCTACGGTAATACGGACGCGATCATCAAGCCCGACGGCTCCTACTTGGACATGGAGTGGGGAGCGCAGCCAGACTGGTTCGACCTCAAGCATCACTGGCGAGGTTACATTCCGGTGTCAGACGGGAGAGATATCTCGGCTCCGTGGTTCGTTCGCTTCCAGCGCCCCGTGAAGCTGCACGTTAGTCCGGATGGCCAAGCCTGCATCGATCTGTCCGTGAACATGGAGATGATATACGACCTCGACGCCATTCAGGAAATGGTCGAAGACATTCGAATCTTCGGCAAGACCGGGGTAATGGACAGCTTCCCCGATCCCTTCAACACCGAGTGTCTGCATTTGGCGAGTTGCATCTGGAGACCTACAGGAAATGGGGTATCCTCCTCGATCTGGAACGCGATTGGCGGGCTCTAGACTTCGGGCTATTGACGCGTCACGACGTCCCAATATTCTATCACTGGACGGACAAACTCGCTGCGGACGAGCGGTTTGCAAGGTTCGATCCTAAGATTCTCAGGGAATTCCACGCGGGGCACCTGGCTGTGGGCAATCTTCTTAGAGCCCCGACACCAGCAGAGGCATACACCATCGACTGTCATCAACGTTTGATCACCCACGACAATTTCCTACAGTTCCAGCGCATCGCTTACGAAGACGACCCCCTTTACGGGGACCCTACCAAATGGAAGGCGTCATACTTCGTCACCGACTTCATGGGGTGGCATCGGCGTCCTATCAAGGATCACGCCCAGTTATGGCTCATGGCCCAGCAATTCGCGGCAACCACCCTCCAGGAGGATTCCGGGGAAGTCATCGTCTATCATTGGTGGATAACGCGATCCCCGGAACCAGAGGACGGGATTGACCAAGGTGGTGCGATCGAAGGAGATGGCGACAATGGGACGACAGCCATGCTGGGCGATCCCGACGACATCCACGAGCTGCAGGAACTCTTCAAGGACCCCTACGCCCCGAGCCGGGCACAGCAAGTGGATGAGACAACTGGCTTGCTCATGACAACACCCACCATCACTTCCACCAGTCTGCTCGACCGCATAGCAAGGCCCGAAGGACAGTCTGCACTCATTACCAACATGTCAGGAGATCGGGGAAACAACGGAAGCCTCCTGGACCGGATCGGAGGCCCTCAGGAGAACCCGGAGGCCATTGACAACATTGGGGAGCAAGCAGATGACAACGACGGCACGGTCCGAGGGAGGAGTCCTTTATCGAACCGCACCACGATGCGGAGGCGCCATGACCCACGGGAGGATGCACCACTTCCTAACCGACACAGCCTTTCACCACTTCGCGGCCCGGAAGCCAGAACAGCCATCGCGTCACCTTGGGCGCGCCGTGTAGCTGACATTCGCGGATCGAGCTCTGATCCCGGGAGTTCCAGGGACCCGGACGCGAGGGAGGACTCAGACGGGAACACCCCTCGTTCTGCTTACGGGGTCGCAACTGATATGTTTCCGACTGAAAGAAGCGCTTTCATAGACCAATTCCGAGGTTGGGGTGCGCCTTTCACACACGCCACGCGCATCGCCGCCTTCCCATCGAGCAAGGTCGAATGGGATGCCAATCTTCTCCACGACGGATGGCTGATCATCGACCGCCCCGAAGTCGAGGTCCGTATGCGGTACTACGCAGCCACGCACCCCGGCGTCCACCACATTCGACAGGTACTGGAATACGCGATCGAGAAGGGCCTCCGCTTTCGTTTAGGAGTCCAGCTCGCGGATATGGGGAAGTTTCGACCTCTTACTCGCGACATGCCCACCATCGAATGCACCACAGGGCGTCAGCCCCACCAGATGGGATTCCAGGAGGACGTTCTCACATGGGGACAAGGAGGGACGGCTTTCCGCATGAACTACTTGGGGAAAATGGGCGCAGTTCTGAATCGCGCCCACGCTGGAGCCTTCATCGGACGAGGAGGTGGGCTGAGCTGGATCGCGCAAACCTTTGGCGGCCACGTCATCGTACAGAAGTTCATTCGGGGGCCGTCTACCACTATATCATGGCACAATTCGAGCGAATCAGACTCCACCTCGGATCAGCCCTCTCACGCCCAGTACGACTTTGTCTCGCCGGGCGAGGAAAGTCTGATCCTAGGCCATATCCCTCACACGGATTCCGAACACGAGCGCTGGGTGTTCCCTCCCGAAGACTTGCTCGCACTCCTCTGCGATTTCTGGTCGGGCGAGTGGAGCCCAAGAATCGAGCGAGTTTTTCTGGACATCAAGCGTGAGATCGATCAGGACCGCATCCGCGCCAGGACCAGAGGCGAGTGGCGCGCGTACTTCCGTCGTGCGAATCATAGCACGCGGGAACCCGAGCACAAGATGCACGACGATGCGGTCACGGAGGGGAACCGACGTCTCCTCGGCGTGTTTGGACGATCATGGAGCAGCCAACAGCTGTGGACCTTGAGACTGCCGGAAGCATACGACCCGTTGACTAGGCAAAAGAAGGGGGGCTTTGTGAGGCGGTGCTAGGAGGACCAGTGAGGGGGACACTCTATTATTTTACCTAGCAACTTCTGCATTAGGATTCCGTTATGTTATGTCACAAATCACATCACAGTAGCAATACCACGTAGAGTACCGCTATTTGTGCATTATCACTTTTTCACCATCAGCCTCTGCTTGAGTAAGACTCTCGAGCCAGTAGGCCTCCGGGTGTTGCATTCAGCTTTCACAAGACTATAGAGAGGATCAACAGACTTCCTCCCTCTCCCTTAGAACCTCGCTCGCGGCCTTTCCCGAGTAGGAAGGACTATTAGCTTGCGGCCTTTCCCTAGCGAATAGGCCTTGATTCTACGGGAGAATCTAAGTCTGTGGACCGTCTTACTAAGGTCAATTCACCTTCATCTCTCTCTTCCAGCCCGCCGGGATCACTCGTTAGTCGGACGACCCACTCGGAACCCATTCGGACACAGAAGCAGGTTCCACACCGGCACAGCAGCACACTCAGACTGGTGAGGTTGGATGGCCGTGACGTTCCTGTCGCCCAGCATATACATTCGGCACATACATTCTTTTCTCCACTGTATCCTCTTAGACATCCTATTTGTATCCCATGCGACATCCCTCCCTTGTTAGGGCAACACTACAACCAAAGGCTGCAAGCGGGCTCCCACAAGAATCACTCTACTAGAAGAGAAGAGAAGCAAGGTTATTCGTATAGTCTTAAGGTTGCACACTAGGTTATAGTGGAAATCCTAAGAGAACCCAAATGAGGACTCTAGGCATAATATTAGAGTTTATATACCTGCTAACTACTATCCATGCTTTAGCCATGAGGCGCTGTGCATGATGTCATATACATAAGTCTGAGTCAGCTATATTCAATGCACAGTCGTGCATGGTAACGGTGCATTGTCCATGAGGCAAATAAGATGTATGATTAGATAACAAAAGTAGATAAGATAAAAGAAAAGATAACATCCAAAAACCATCTCCTGACATCCCTTGCGACACCCCTTTCTCTGTTGTTATCACTGTCTTTAATAGTTTTCGATCATAGAAATTGTACAATTCTTTACAAAACAATGAATACATTACATACATTACAAAATGATGCATACATGAGAGATAGTAAGACATGTCATTGATAATACTGCCCAGGCTGAAAGTAAGTGACAGTTGGGGCCAGTGCGACAGGCTGGGTAGCGGGTAACACCTTCACAGTCGGGGCCGGTGCAACAGGCTGGGTGGCAAGTAAAAGCTTTACCTTCTTTCCACTCCGTTCGCCCCCGCCATACGCTGCATCTCCAGCCGGCTTGCTTCGAGCTTTTTTCTTGGGCAAGGGACGGACCATTCTTTGTTTCGTTTCCGCCCATTCATTCTTCTTGTTTGGAGGAAGCTGCTGATGTCGGGGCAGGACCGTTGCATGGGGCAATACCTGGGCCAATGCTGTATTGATGTTGTCTTCGAGGGCATAGATGTGCGCCATAGTGTTGGATTTGAGCAGGGTAGCATGGAGACAAAGCTTGTCGGCCAGCCGCTCAAGCTTCATCGCAAATGATGAGATGTCGTGAGGGTCATGATCGAGCTGTTGACTGTTGTTACTGATGGAGGAGCAGGGTCGTTTCTGATGGAGAGGGGCGAGGATCACTTCAGTGTCATTGGGCACCGAAGGTTTGCGAGGCCGGTCAATGCTTGTCTCTGGGTAGTGTTGTTGCACAGCCGCAATGTGCTTGCAGAAGTCAATGAGTGAGTACCAAGGGCAGGTGCAGGTGTAAGCATCAAGGTCAATAGTGTAAAAATGATCGGGCTGTGATGCCGACCGAACGAGATATACCTCAGGCATATCACTGTCGTCCTGCTTCTGAGAAGACCTTTAAAATGAGATTTACATTGATGAGGAGTTGACTCACCACAACATGATCAGCTGGAATGAGCCCGGCACGCCGTAGAGCCTCAGCTCGCTCTTTGTTTTTGAGGTCATCACCTTCAAAACCAAGAGCTTGACGTCATTCCCTGAGAGCGTAGTAAGGGACGATAAGGAAAATCAAGACATGGAGAAGTAGTGTTTGAAAGTCCGGTTCGGTTCGGTCTTTTGGCCCAAATCTGGAAAGACTGAACTGCAACCAGTTGCTGAGATCAACGAAACAGCTACAACTGCAACTGAACTGGTAAAAACCGGTCTTTTGCAGTTGTGACCGGTTGTGCAACCGGTTGCAACCGCATGCCGGCCCGGTTACTGTTCCGGCAGATCCGGATACTTTGGGGCTTCAAAACGAGTTCTGGTTCATCGAAATCAGATAAGAATTGACAGAGTTACTGAGGTTTTAATGTTGTTATCAGTTTGAGCATCAGCAAATACTATAGTGGCTATAACTCCACCAATTCTGGTCAGATTTAGATGTTCCAAGGCTCAAAATGACGGGAAACCACGTTAATATATGGTGCATATAGTGCACAGCCACAATCGGTTGCAACTGGTTGCACAACTGCAAAAAGCGCAACTGAACTGCAGTCTTTGCTAGTGTTAGGAGGTCGTGTTGCAGCGACCGCAAAAGACCGCAAAAAGACCGGACTGCAACCGCGGTTGCTACAACTTCAGGTTGCAGTTGCTGGGATTTGAAATACGCACAAAGACTGCTAGCAACCGGTCGCGGCCCAGAGGTCCGAATCAGCGGATAGCCCTTTAAAAACGCGTGAAATTGACCCCTGGATCATCAAAAATGGTTGAGAATTGAAGCAGTTATGATCAAAATAGTGTCAGCATGCTCTAAAATGACATCCATTCACTATTTTAGTCGTATCTCTGTCAATTCTTGGCAGTTTTGGGAGATCCAAGAATGAAAATCATCGTGAGATATATGCAAAAACGTCTGTAGCAATGGTTAGACATTAATGCTAGTGCTTCTAGTTGAAAATGCACAATAAATAAGCAATTTACATGTAAATACACATTAATTCATCCTAATTCGTCTAAATCGGTTGCAACTCGGTTGCAACCGGTTGCAACCGGTCGCAGTCGCGGTTGCTACATTTGGGAATATGTAGCAACCGGTTGCGGTTGCGGTTGCTTAAAAAACGGTCAAAAGACCGGACCCAACACGACTTCAAACATGGCTCGTTGCCACGGTGTTTGAATCAGTAAGCAGAACATATTCGGTAGAAGATCAGAACCAGAAGGGACCGGGCACGCGAGCGATTTGAATCCGAGAAGGCTGCCATCAGCTCGAAGCTTCTCGACCCATTTGAGCATTGATTGGCCATCATCAGGATGCAGGTGGATGTCTTCTGCCTCAATAGCCTTTCCAATATGGCAAATATCAGCCAGTACAATATATTCATTACGAGTTGGAGGTTGTGCAGTATATTCCGGGGTGATAGTGGTCTCGCCATGAAGAAGTTTGAGCTTTGAACATGTCAGTATGACCACCCTGAACGGGAAATATAGGCCAGATGCACAATATAGTTGCTATTGACCCTCATCCGTAACCTGCCGGCAATCCATTCTCATGTTTCGTGCGATATCTGGGTATAACATAGGTTCTTGCTCCCAAGGTCATGGTTGTGTTTGCAACGGTAGTGTCCTAGCACGGTCTTGGTGTTATGATACGTCTTGACTGTCAGCGAGCACGGGCAGTCAGTCCGTTTTGAGGGTATCTTTCGGCTCCACGCAGGGTTCTTTTTCGCGTAATTCTTGTTGCCGCCCGTCCCACTTCTTGAGCATACGTACCTGGTCTTCCATTGATATCGCTCAGCACTGGATGTGTTCTCGACCATCCGAAGCTCGATTATCTTCTGTGATTGCTCAGTTGCCAGGAACAGTTCGAAGTCGTGCCAAGAGGGCCAGGAAGCACTGTATTTCGTGGAATTCGAGTCAGAAATGAAATCGCCATATCTGACTTGCTGCGGTGCGGAGCCTGCTGCACGGAAGTTGTTGTATGAGGGATCTAGGCTTCACGGCATATATACAGTTGGTAATGAGCTCCCAACAGAGTGGAGGGCTGATACCACAGAGGTATCAAGCTTGAAGCATGAGAAGGACATAAATATGATCTATACAAATAAAAAAAAGAAGGGCGGGGTATCCAAGCGGGAGATAGATGTGTGAAGCAGGGAGGGACGGAGATGTGACCTGCTAGGAGCGGCGCGCTCCCAATTAGATCCAAGCCGCGCCCAGAATCTGAGATCTGACAGCTTACGTGTTGCGGCAATTCTGGCATTCCGGATTAAGAATTAAAGTTCTGGGCGGAAAGTCAAGAACGGGTTCGGTCAGTATGCAAAAGGTAATGAAAGGAAGCCTGTCCACTATCACAGAGGTGGTGTTTACAAGTGTATCGCATTTATAAATTTCAAATTTCACGACTGATAAGGCTCTTACACATTCCACAGACCGCACATGGCTATACGTGTTGGAAGGGACCTTCTAATAGATACACCCTACAAAATGCCAACTAATATTGCTAAAAATTGCGATCGTTGCTGTTTCTACAGTTGAAAAGATTTGTGTACATGAAAATCAGAAATCGGAAATCAAGAAGATTGAGAGCGCAAAACGGACATCGGAGTCGCCGAGTCTTCCAAGGGCCTACCCTACTATCTCCAAGACCCAATGAACCACTGCGATTGCCTGGAGACGAAGCACAAGATGTTAAATGCTCGAGATCTTGATTTTCGACCGCTGGTGCGTGACATTGTGGTACAGCTTCTTTCTGACTCCGCTCCTTCGACAAGCAGTGGATTGATGGCACCACCACCAGTTTTGCTGGGCGGGGTTTCATGATGCATCGTGGTTGTTTTTTGGAAAACTGTGAATAATGTCTCAACAACTTCCAAGAGAGCGTTTTTTTTTTGATAATCTTATTCAGTAAGTCTTAACAAATGGTTCATGTGCTGGGATCATGTCAAGATCTGGAGTGGATCACGTTCTAGAGACGACATCAAAAAAATTTAGAAACACCCCCTCTGTGATAGTAAGTACCAAGAAGTGACTGCACGAGAATATAGAGTATACGAATACCGCCATCACATAAGTATTCTCAGGGACAGCTAGTCGTCTCATGTAGCAAAGGAAACTTAGGAAAGTCAAGACCAGGATCCCTGGGGACTTGTTCGTCAACCAATCCTATTGTTTTCTGTGTATACCTGCTGGACCAATACCGTTACAAACAAACACAGCCCGCTGCTTGCTCCTCGTACAGCCGGCAGATTAGAATAGTGCAGCAGGTTGTGTTGATGCAGTGTAACAGTTCAATTCAACTGTCCTCGAAACCTCTCGATAGTTGATTTTCACTAACTTCTGAACGTCTCATTTGAGACGTCTTAAGTGACTAAATAAAAATCATCGAGCAAGAATTGAACCCTCACAGTCATTAATTTTAGGCATTCCATGCAACAGTTACGTCCTCTAATCCTTTTCCCTCATCCAACTGATTGTACTTCTCCACCAAAAACTCCACCGTCTTCCTGATCAATTTCTTGGAGAATTTCGCCTCATCTGCCCTGACACTGCCCCGATAAAAATCCTTCAAATTGAGCCCAAACTTGTCGCGCAAAGCTTGAATAATGAAAAGATGGTCCCGGGGAGTCAAAATCTCCTCCTTGCTGAAACCCTCGGTGACCATGGTGCGTCCAATGATCTCAGACACCGTCCAAGTCTTCCAAATAATGAAGCCCAACAGAGCATCATCTTCACGGCATCCACAGCTGAGGCACTTTTCTTCAGTATCGTGTTTATCCTGTTCCTTACCCTTATCCCTTTTTTTTGATTGGCCGAGCGCTGTGATATCACCCCTTCAATTGAATTCCGGCCATCAGGCATTCCGTTCCACCGTTTTGTAGCCTTGTCCTTGTGAGTATGGTAAATGCAAAAGATGTTCTGACGACTTGTTGTCAGGACCTCAAGTGCAAGGTCACATGAAGTGGTGGCGGCCTCCGGGAGAAAATCATGTTCAGTCCGAATTTTGTTCTTGAACTGGTCATTTAGAGCTTGACCCGGAAGCCAATTTTCCAATTCCTGAAAGCCTTTTTCTGGACAAGTATTTAGAAATATGTTCTCCTTTACCCGCAATACTCACCTCTTTCAGATTTCCGATTAAGGTCCTCTAGTGTTTCACGTATAGAAGTGTCTAGGCCTGATATCAGAAGACGATATCTCAGATCTTGCTCAGATCAAAATACACATATGACTTACCTGTGCCTTTTTCTGCAGCTTTCTCTTTTTCAGAGCCCATGCCATCGACAAAGGATGTGCTGATTTCTAGCAGCTGATATCAGCTCCTAACATCTAAAATGATAGTTGTTTTCCTTACTTGCACCTTTTCTGTGAGTTTTCTCCTTTTTGGAAGTGCCCACATCATCTCATGAATCAATTGGATGTTCTGACAAGCTTTCCCTAGCCTTCCGTTTCAAATTTGGCATATTACCGTCAGAATCTAAGCAGAGTTTCAAAGATCAGATCGGAAAAAATTTATAGCAATGAGCAATTACCTTTGTTGACCAAGTTTTCTTCCCTGGTATTTTCATGTGGCGCAGTTATAGGCTTGGAGGGTTGAAGCTCAAGATCACTAAGACGGACTGTGGTGATTACTACGCATGATTAGCTCCGTCAGTAGATCATAGTAAAGGTAGCGTACACTGTGATTTGTCCTCCTCAGTGATCAATCTCATCTGGTCTTTTTCACCTTCTACCTCCGCAGTAGCAAGGTCAACATTCATCATATCCATTGCGTCACTTGAAGGAGCAGGAGACAAAGGGCTGGATGGCTCTGAATCATGGCCTTGATCAATGTTCCCATCTATTGTCACTGGCACATTATCGGTGTGGCGCTGCCTGTTTGCGAATATCTCTGCCATCGCAGACTCCTGTTGTGCCAAAGCACGCTGGGCCCAAGCTTTTTTGGCTTTCTGATGCTCCTCACCCATAGCATTTCTTGCCTCCCTGTAGTCTTCGGCCATTGAAATCCTCTCAAGATTCCTTTGAACAGCATCAATATCTTTCTGGATACCACGCTTTACCATTTCGGCTGCCTTTGCTTCTGCTCGGGCAACCTCTTCATCTACTGCTCAGACACTGAGATAGTTGGTTGGTATAGGAAGTAAAATTGTGACTGACCTTTCTTCCCATTTCCCCGCTTTGCTTTACGGTTTTCAAGGATTGTATTAGCTTTTTTCAAAACAGCTTGACGGCGATTTTCCTGATGACTCAGTTCTTCTTGTAGTTTTTCAATTTCTAAAATCACTGATTGTAATATATTTGTTATAGAGAAACAAGCTACCTACTCAAAAGCAGAGAAACTGCAGTATTTTCTTGTTGAAGTGACGAAGACATTGAGAAATTGTATCAGTGCCTGAAAGGAGATGGTACAATGCAACTATGGCCCATCTAAAAATTACTCCAATCCATCATCAACATCAGCCTTCTCATTTCGCTTCAATCCTATGTCCTGGGCAAATGAGCGAACTGCTGGTGAGATGAATCTGTCATTCCGATTGGAATATCCTGGCGCCGAAATGCCAAGTCTCGTGATCACAGCATGCCGCATGAAGTGTGCATAGCATACTCGATTTCCTCTTCCCCATTCCTCGACCTCATGTAACAAGAGATTTCCGCATAGCAGAATTGCAGTGCCAGGACCATAGGTGAATTCTGCTCCCAGCTCTGGGACCTTGAGCTTTGCTGTCTGGTAATCCCCACAAGCGATCAATAAATCATACCATGTGTACGATGCGTTTCGGTCACGATGCTCCCTGGTGATCCGATTAGAGATCACAGCTATCCCCGTGAAAGCGGACTCCCATTTCCCCGCATACGGCGCTGTATCCTTCCGTTCCCAGATTCTAGCCAAAGCCTTCATGCCAGCATCATGAAGTTCAGGGTGTGCCACAGCAAGAATGCTGTTGCAAAACTTTGAAATCTCAGCAATTGCTTCCATCCACTCCACGATGCCTCGATCAATGTTATCGCGAATGGACAATGAAGTCACCAGGTGTGCGTGTGGGTTATTCTATGATAGAAATTGTTCATCTGATCGGAACTGAGGTTAATCAACTTACTCCATGTCCTTGAGCAAACCATCCAGGGGAAAAGTCTCTCGATCCGCATGGAAGAGAATTAGGACCAGTGTGAGGAACAAAGTCGTTCGGGTTATTTCGGGATCCACATTTTGATTTGGAGCATTTTGGAACATCCTCCAAGATATCTTTCAAATGGCTTGTTGCCGTGTACAGCTCATTCTATTTATAGTCAATAATTGCACATGTTTATGAGTTGTGGACTCACATGCTGACGTGGAGAGAGGATGCCTGGTAGGTACCATATCAGTATATTTCCTGCCATGTCCACTACAGTGCATGGCTCCGAAATGGTTCCCAACATTGGGTTTTTCGCCAAAATATCATTGATGCGACCTGGTGACTTCAGGCCACTGACATCACAACCAATGTAGACTATTCAAAATGTTGGAAAACAAGATAGCTCAAGCATCAAAGTAATCGTACCAGGGTTGAGAAACGCAGCAGTTGTAATCTTGATTAAATCTGTTTTTGCTTGTTCAAGCGTTGGGCAAGCACATCGTGTAGATCCGGACGCTGCCTTAAAAATGGGCCTAGACTTCAAATCAGAGTTGCAAGGCTATTAGAGTTCAGATGTGACATACATGCCCGACACCGCTATCAAATTCAGCCTCTTTTGAAAGGCCATTTGAACCACTTCAGACAGTGGCTTTACTTCTGGCACTGGCTTTCTGGGCCGTTTTTCGCGCCCGTAGACTCTGCGCCTCCCTGAAGAGTTTTTCACCATCTTCACACAAGATGTGCCTGTTCACGTTGCTTGTGACGCGACGGAAGAGCAGCGGCGTGGTTCAACCTTTTTTTTGTTCACGTGGTAGTGGCGTGGGAATTCCTCGAGCCAGACTCTTGACATGTGCAAAACTACGCAGTAGACTCAGACTCGCGGAGGAGAACAAAGCATAGACATAATGTATTGAGCTAAGTAAAATACATCAATAAATTTAGTCGGTACACACCGTTGTATGCCGTCCTCGTCCTTGAGGAACAGCGGAGCACGTTCAGCACGCCGGGGAACCGGGGTTGTCGGTAGTTATAATAAAATAATAACACCATCGAGAGTTGAACGGCACACGACGAACACCAGACGACGCCCCTACCCGCGACGGCGGCCGCGACGCACCGACAAAGGGCCCGACGGCTCCCCGCTGCCACGTCACGCAAGCCAACGGTGCACGAGCGACACGAGAACACGCCCGACGCCTGCCCGTCACGCCATGATGCTCGGGACCGCCGACGCCGCCCCCACGTCGCCTCAAGCCATCACGGCACACGATGAACACCAGACGACGCCCCTACCCGCGACGGCGGCCGCGACGCACTGACAAAGGGCCCGACGCCCGACACAACACCGACGGACCGCACACCCCTGCGAGCCCGCCCGCTCCCCGCTGCCACGTCACGCAAGCCAACACCACCCCCACGTCGCCTTAGCCACGCGACACCACATGCCCGCAACCACCACCGCCACCATGTCACCCACCCACATGCGAGGTGGCGACGCCCATGCCTCCAGCCACGCATTCGTGCACGGCCTTTCATTATTACTTTTAACCAGTCAATATCAATGTATTAGATAGTTGTGAACAATACATTTCTTTTATAATTCATGTTGCATGTTCACTTGGAGTCCTAACCTGATGTTCTCGAGCAACCAGCAACTGCAGTCTTGCTATGAATTCTACTGTTCACATCTCCTCGCGTGGGACGGGGCCCAAGCTTGTGTCTAAGAATAGATGGGCTTGGCATCTTTTGACATGGCAACGCGCACGTTGGCTGTGTTTGCCTCGGAACTTTCCGGGCTGTATAAAGGATGAGCATGTTCAACTTCGATCCTTGATGCCCTTTTCCCTCCTCCTATCCATTGCGATGTTGCGGAAGATTCTGCCCTTGACACTCTTGTCCTTCCTCGCCAGATGGACATAGAGTGTTTTTGGGTGAGAACCGAGGTGGCTCCTCGAGTTCTTTGAGTTGAATGCATGTTGCGTGGCCTTGGTATTGGAATTTCGGGTATCCTTTGGGTTGTGGGCTCCCTTGCATATCAGTGCGCTGGCTTCAGAGAGAGCCAGGGCCTGCCCTGATCAGAGAGTTGGGGATGGGTGCATGGTTCTTGGTTTGGCTTCGACATTGCTGCTTGGCAGGAAACTCTGAGCCAGCATCAGCCTTACCAATCAGGTTTTATCTTCATGCCGGTTATCATGGTGAGTGTAGCTATGCACGCCATGTACGTACTCACCGATTTCATAGGTCATATTCATGTTTTTCATGCTCGTTATCATGGTGAGTATGGCCTTGCATGCCATATACCTACTCACGTCTTTCATAGGTTATATTCATTTTCTCTATTACAGTGAGTGTAGTCTTCTGAGCTATGCATGTACTTACCAATTTTATAGGTCACGTTTAGGTTTTTTTTGTGGTGGTGAGTATCTCCTTCTACCCCATGCACTTGCTGATGGCTTATTAGGTTATTTCGAATTTTCCCTATACCATAGTACGTTTTCTTTTATTATATGGGCAGAAGCTGATTTATTTTCTATGTTTCACAGGAATAGAGTGCTGGTAGTCAGGTATGTCTTTCTCCGTTTTTCTTTCTGTTACTTATCAATTGCTTTATCTAGTCCCTCGATGATCTACTGCGCCATTTCTTTGATTTTCTTTCGTTACGTAGACTTCTTTCGGACAGTACTTGTTTGCTGGTGAGGGCCCACATCAGCTTACATTTGCTGCGCCACCTTTTTCTTCATACAATACCTAGTAGTTTCAGTTAGTTTATTTGTTAAGTGATACAAGTTTGTTGTTAACTTAGTTTAGAGCCCAGTGTCTTGGATTAAAGATAATTTTTCGCTTTTTGAAGTGGCTAACCCTAACCCTAAGACGTTCAAATCAGGAAATTTACTGGGAGATAGCTTGATTAGGCAGTTATTTTCGTTACACATGATTGGTACCTATAACAGGAAATTTTCGATAACAATCGCGTCAAGGCGATAGCCATCACACCAATTGATGGGGCAAAAAGTTTCTTATAAAAAGACCATCTACCTTACAGTAATCTACCCCATCTTCCACATCCTCTTCACATGGCCAGAACCAAGAACACTGCTAGAAAAGTTATGGGCGGACCTGCCGAAAAATGTGATCTGGATGCCGACACTGCCACAGAGGTTGAGAATACCCTTCCTTCTCCTATTGCTGTTCCAGCTAGCAAGAGTGATGATACTGCCAATAACGTAAGTCTGTCTCTTTTTTATAACGAACTGGAAAACTCAAACATATTCAAGCTTTGCACCATTTGTCTCAATGGTGGATATCTATTCATTTGTTCCTGCAGACACACGGTATGCGCCCAGAACTGCCTACCTGGAGTAGACTTCTATGCAAATCTTGGCGATTTCACGTGTCCTGCGTGCTTTAAGAATAAAAACTCAGAAGAACCCTACAAGGTTATCCAGTCAATTTTCTCGATATTTTATGCTGACGTTCTGAATAGCCATTTTCCCTGTCGGATCAGCTGTTCGCTATCCCTCTTACGCTAAACACTCGATCTCTGTTTCCATATATGGCCTCAGATTCTATGGTCATTCTGTCTCTTCGGCTGGAGGGCTCTTCTGCCATCTCTAGTGCTTCCAGTATTATTTATGCCCATCTATTCGATTATTTTGATCAGAAGGGGCCCATGCCTGATCTTGAGCTCATTGAGATTGTCTTTAATCTCAGTACCAAAAGCTCAAGGTCCAAGTATACAACAGATCTCGCGGCTATTCTGCCTCAACTGGCACGGTAAGTACAATTTAGCCTTAGTCAGATTCAATTTTTCAAAATTGGTTGGACAGATTCAAACGTTTTCTAGTCTTTGTCGTTGGTCACTCGACTCCTGATACCGGAGACATCTGGATCAAGCCAGGACCTGACCCTGCAGCTGCGAGTCTGGAGCAGGTAAATGTTATGCCTTGTTATATGCTACATATTTCTGATAGATCTATAGTTCTTCAACTGCATGTTCTCGCCAGCGCTTTTAGCCCATATCAAACGTGATCCGGCAGCTAGTCTTTTCCTGATGCTTTGCGGTGGTCCGTTTCTGCATAAAGAAAGCTTCAAAGAGATTTTCGATTTTGTCACGCCGTGAGATTCAAGTCTACCTTTTGCATACATTATTCCAATCTAATTTACTGCCTAGTAATTTCTGGCTTACATGGGGCTTTACAAAAGCCGAATTCCATCCATCTATTGCTCATACCTTCTTGATGAAGGTCGCGGATCGAATCTATATCAACTGTCAACCAGCTGTCCTCGATGATCTACTTCAAGGGGAGACAGACCTTGGTGCACATGCTGAGGGGGTTATCTGCTTTGTTGGAGCCAACATCAATCTCGTCGCCCATTACACCTGGCACCATGATTTCTTGCGGCCAAATGGGCAGAAGATCCCAGTCAGTTGTGAGAAGTGCTTCCGCATCAAGCATTGGGAAAAGGTCTCGACTTCAAAAAACGAAGTTGTACTGCAATGCAAATATTGCCAATCGAAATCGACAATCCACTGCCCCCCACTGGAAGGCGCATTCAGTGTGTCCAAACATGCTAAGGGATGTCATTCAACTGGGGCTTGGCAGGTGCAATACTTGAACAGTGATTCCGAGGTTGTGTCCAAAGGAGTCGCCATTCATTATCCCTTCTAATTTGGACTATTATATCTTTACCATTAGCACTACATCATCGGTCATTCAACTGATGTGCTTCAGAATACCACATCACTCATGTTGTTATTTCTTGTAGAATTTTCGTCACTATAATCTATCATGACATTCAACTGTTCACTATAGTCCATCATGACATTCAACTGTTGAGATACAAGTTCATAACATCAACTGTTGAGATACAAGTTTCTGGTCCTCAAATCAATCTGTTTCATCTCCTGCCCCTTCCAGCTGTTTGATCTTTGCCTGTAAATCAGCAATGACAGACGCATGTGCAATTATTTCGGCATCTTTGTCTGCCATAACCTTTTGTGTCTCCTCCTGTAAGCTTTCCTTCTCTGCGATTGCGATTTGGAGCTCTTTAGCAATTTCTAAAGCTTCATTCCGTTTTGCTACAAGAAGCCCAGATGTAAGAACTTGGAATTGATTAAGAATCTTTGCAGTATCTGCTTTGGCGTCTCGTCTGAGCCGAGGGAAAGTATAGTGTGTGGCTGTAGATGCGCCTGTCGGCTGCTGCACTGCCAACACCATCCACAAATCGCACTCTTCTGAGAGCCTTTCACACTAGCAAGTGCAAGATATTCAGTTGTCAGTCTTGTTGAGAAAAATTCATTAACACTGACACGGGAAACGAGCCCTTGAATCTCACGATTAAATCGTGCACTGACTTCAGATACTTTTGTCAGCTTGGGACGTAATGGCTTTGCACGAGGAATCACTGTTCCAAATTTTAGCAAGCTCTAAGATCAGATACACGTCCCAAATGCTAGCTCACAATATTCCTGATTTCAACGTTTTACGCCAGCAACAAATCCATGAGCCGCAGATTTTTGAGAGATTCTCAGACGCTTTGAAGAACCTGATGCTAGTGATGCCTCTTTATCCTGGCCAGCAGCAGGTGTTGAAAGTACAGATTGAGAGCCAACATCTGGTTCGGACGGTCCAGATGTAAAAGTGGATTGTGACATTGGCTCGGAGCCGATATCTGGTTCAGATCGTCCAAGTGTAAAACGATAAAGAGATGTTGAAGACGCAAATTGACTTTGAGCGATTAACTGAGGATCAATTATAGGCTATGTTATAAATCTCTTTAGTATTGACCAGACTTGATATCACTCAGATCAGCTCATACCTGAGGCTGAGATGGTGTCGGTGTTGTTAGATTTGGCAGGATCCTCGATCCTCCCAAAGGGGTCGAGAGAGTATACTGGACCTGCTGAGACACTGTATTATTCTGTAGAGATGGAAGAGCAAAATGATCTAGGTCTGCATTCTAGTAAGAATATAGTCAGTAGTTTTTTTCTTTTCTATGTTCTGCTCACCGGCTGTGCAGAATCACCTCCTATCTGGGGTTCTTGAGAACTGTTATTATTTGCATAGGATCCTCCTTGCTCCTGTATATCATTGTTAGACGCATCTTTAAAAGTAGTAAAAGTCCTTCTTTTGACTGTATGAATGCATTCATCCCGCAATGGTCGATCTGGGCACTTATTGCATCTTGGAGCCTGGCGTGACACTGTGGGCCTCTTGAGAGGTGTGTGCTTTGCAATTGGTTTACTTTGCCTGTGATCAGATGCCATGGAAGTGTTGAGAATAATAAATCTCTTTTTATATCAATTACATTGTATTTGCTGCAAACAAAAGACGGTACATGAGAGATATACTGGTGAGGCTATAGATAAATTTCCAGGCTTGGCGTAGCACAGGTTGACTATGATCCGACCAAGCATCAACTCAAATCAACACCCTTTATCCCTTTTCTCGATGGATATCACACTGGATAATCCTGCAACTTCTTCTAGCCTTGAAATCACACTTGATACTCCACCCAGCTCACCTCCTTTGCTATCACTTGATGACCCCACTGGACACTGTGATTCACAAAAGCGCTTACTGGAAGATATGGGACTTTTGATACCAAACCATGCGTCTCCTCAGAAAAGACAGCGTACTCGATTTTATGTTCAAAACGATCAGCTCAAGCAAGCACGCGTCAAGAAGCCAAGGCACGGAAACAGTGATCAACAGGATTCCGTTCTGTCTACTACTGCTCAAAGTCCCCTCAGATTTTGGACTGATGATATGCATATGGCCTCCGACCCACAAGAATTCGACTCTGGATTACAAAATGATGTCCCTTCCTCTAATGCTGGTTATTTGGCCTTTGTCGAAGCAATATTTTGCAATGTTACTGGTTTTTTCTGCCTTAAAAGAGATATATTTGTTGTGCAAAGGTGGAATAGCAGTCAAGGCAGAGCTACGGTGCGTAAATTCCAAAGTATGTTTTGACTGTTCTAACTTTGAATCAGAAAGAGTGGTATCACTTGCAGCTTGATAGGTCCTCACCAATACTGGAACCTGTATGCTTATGCCCTACTGCTAAGCTGGTTGGAGAATGTGTCCACCAGGACTTCTTCAATGAGTTTGAAGTAGAAAACCCAGCAACCTATGAAGGACAAAAGGATGGTATGAGAACTACATTATTTCATTTGGAATACACTTCTGATTTCGAACATAGATGTCATCCTTTTTTGCAGAGATCTCAGGGAGACAGACTCAGTCAATCTTTTCTCTGTGGCGTCGGCCAAAAATCCTCATTTAGTCAAGTCAAGAAAGATTGTTGCCTATACAGGGGATGATAGAGGTACTGGATGCTGGACTTGTACAGCAGACAGCGGAAACTCTTGCGCTCATATATATCGAGCAAAGAATACTTTCCAGCAATTGTTGAAAGTAGGCTTTCGAGGTCTGGTTGCACCAACCGAAAAAGACCGCAACCTGACCGGACCGCAACCGCAAACAACCGGACTTGCGGTTGCGGTTGCGGCTGATTTCCAAAGCCGGCGGTTGCAGTCGCTCGGAATTCGCCAGCCTTCCACAACCGGTTAGGACCAGTCCCGACCGGTCAGAACCGACAAAAAGTCACACGGTTAGCATAAACAAACATGGCCATTATTGCTGCTCATTGTTGACTTCGTCCCACCACTACTCCTGCCACCACCACCGCCGTTGCATCCCCTGATGCAGTCCGCTTGACAACAGCGCCAACAGCACACCTAAAACACCTTGCACAGCCTCTGAGGCGGCCCCAGAAGGACAAAAACCGAAGGGATGGATGGGGACGGGATCAGGGCAGACCCCAGCTGGGGGAGAGCCGCTAGGTGCGTCTTCGCACCCACCACCACTCATAACCCACCACTGACCACCTGGAGAGGGCCCTCAGGACCAACAGGCCTCCCGCACATGCCTTGAAGCCGGTGTCGCTCGCTACGTCACCTCACACATCACCCGTCGACGCCTGGCACAGCCCACCACCACCACCACCACAACCCCTTGGGCAGCCCGTGGATGGCCCCGACTGCTGCCACGTCACTTTAGGCCACCAGCGCTAGCACTCACCCCCGCCATGTTCTCTCGACTGCCACCTCAATCAACTGTGACGTCACCTAGCGATACTCACACACGACTACCGCCTTGTCACCCAGGCCGCCACGACTCGCTGTCACCCCCCTCGCATCTCCAGACCGTCGCCATGTCCCTCAACCACGGTGTTGTTGCCCATGCCGCCACGACGTCCCCGACTATTGCGACGTCATGCAGCGCTCATCCTGTGCAACGTTGGACCAATTTTTTTTCATTTATTTGCTATACCATGTAGATCCCTGTATTAGTTATGTTATAACATATGTGTTATTGTCAGTAATGTGGTTGTCGAGTCGGCGGTCGTAACCGGTTGCGACTGACTGCGACTGGTCGCAACCCAGTCCAGTCGCAACCGGTCCAAACCGGTCGTACACGTTGAAGCAACCGATGATAACCGGTTTTGCGCAGTCCGGTTGTCGGTTGCGCCCTGTTTGGAAATCTGCCAACCGGTTGCGGTTGCGGTTGCGGCCAAATGGGGCCAACAACCGGACCCAACCGGACTTTGAAAGCCTACTCTCCTTGGAAGGATCAATCCAAGTGCTGCTGAATGTGGAAATGGTGGATTAGGAAGGATACGGAAATCAGTCAGCTATATGGAACAGGAAAGAGCAATAATATTCACCAAGGTTTTTCTCTCAGTTTGGAATTGGTCTAAAATACAGAGGATGTATCGTCATCAAAAGTAAAAATGTACATTGGAGTGGCTGGGACAGTAAAATTGAATAGGCCTCTGCATGCCTGCATACCCAGGATGGTAAAATTGAACTTCCTCCTTGCATACGGAGGATGGCAAAATTGAACTGTCTGCTATATACAGAGGATGCTCAAATTGAACTATCTCCTAGATATAGAGGACAGTTAAATTCAACTATCCCCTACAGACAGAGGATGGTGAAATTCAACTATCCCCTATATACAGAGGATGGTGAAATTCAACTATCCCCTATGTACGAAGGATGGTTATATTCAACTATCCCCTACATACAGAGTATGGTAAAATTGAACTATCTAGTGCAACTATCCCCTATGTACAGAGGATGGTTAAATTCAACTATCTCCTACGTATGGAGGCTGGTGAAATTGGAGGATGGTGAAATTCAACTATCTCCTACATACAGAGGATGGTTAAATTCAACTATCTCCTACGTATGGAAGATGGTGAAATTCAACTATCCCCTGAGTACGAAGGATGGTTATATTCAACTATTCCCTACATACAGAGTATGGTAAAATTGAACTATCTAGCGCAACTATCCCCTACGTACAGAGGATGGTGAAATTCAACTATCCCCTACAGACAGAGGATGGTGAAATTCAACTATCCCCTACGTACGAAGGATGGTTATATACAACTACCTTACAGAGTATGGTAAAATTGAACTATCTAGCGCAACTATCCCCTACGTACAGAGGATGGTTAAATTCAACTATCTCCTACGTATGGAGGATGATGAAATTCAACTATCCCCTACGTACGAAGGATGGTTATATTCAACTATCCCCTACATACAGAGCATGGTGAAATTCAACTATCTAGTGCAACTATCCCCTACGTACAGAGGATGGTTAAATTCAACTATCCCCTACAGACAGAGGATGGTGAAATTCAACCATCTCCTGGACACAGAGGATAGTTAAGTCAAAATATCCCCCACCACTGTCTAGAGCATTTAATTTCAATATGAAGGACAGTTAAATTGAACTATTCAATCAGAGCAAATTAGACATCATAGCCAAACCAGAGATGTGTAAATTGAACTATTATTAGGGTGTCAAAACGGTGAAAAACAAATTGTCCTTTGTTGGCATTTGTGGCAGAGTGTATGGTGATGATGCAGCAGGCCGTATCATGTTTATGCAGCCCGCTGTATGTGTCTCTAACGTTATTCAACTTTTCCCTACACCGAAAAAGTTTTCTGACCTAGAGACTACTATGAGCAGTAGCAGTCACTCTTCTTGTGAGCGTTACAGAAGTGGACCACATTCTACCACATTTTATGTGGACGCGTGGGAGTTTGAAACGGTTGGGCGCTGCCAGTCCCCACATTCCATCCCCATTTGGAGGTTTGGGTGTAGTGATGATCGAAGCACGTGTGTTCACAGAACTGCTGAAAGTTTGGGTTTGAATCCTCCATGTCTGCAACTCCTGGCAAACCTCGCCAGTCTGGGATTCTTGGACCGGGAAGAGCAAGTGGTATCCCTACTCCCGGCCGCTCAAGAGCATCTTCTACCGTAATCCAACAACATGCACCGACCACCGATGTCGAATACATGTCTCGTGCTTTTGCAGATGCAATAAAGGCCAACGACCCCGCACAGCATCGTTCCAATTATGCCAGTGGCTCAACCTCTGCATCGCTTTCCCCTAGGTCCGCTTCCATTTCCCAATCTGGCCGCCGCTCAGTTGCAGGCCGTCCATCTTCTGTTGCATCTACATCCTCAACAAGCAGCTCCACTTATCCGAAAGAACGAGCGAAGACTCCAGTTTCTGCACACCCGCCAAGTCGGCCACCTAGTCGACATTCCGACGCTCTCGGTGGTAGAAGTGTACCGCGAGCTTTCGAGGTTGGAGACAATGTGAGAATTGAGTCCCTTGGATACGAAGGAATCTTGAGATATCGAGGGGACATCGACGGCAAACTCGGGCTCTGGGCTGGCGTGGAATTGAGCGGAGGCTTCTCAGGTAAAGGGAAAAACAATGGAACCGTTAATGGGTGAGTGGATACATAGCTTGAGGAAGTCTAGAGCGCGTTTTGGGCTAATTGAAATATCAACCTTGATCGTGATCTACAACGACTGTAGCATCCAGTACTTCTCATGCCCAGATAATTGCGGGGTCTTCGTCGCAACGACAAAACTCTCACCGCCAACCGTTGGAGTGGGCGCCATTCCGCGACCGTCGTCTGTAGCGTCCTCTCGTAGCGGGCGAATAACTCCAGCGCCCTCTGGGCGAATGACTCCCTCAGGCTCCTCGTCGTTTTCGGGATCCCGTATGACAACGTCAATCTCTTTGTCTAATGGTCGCATAACACCATCCACCAGTGGGCGGGTGACGCCTTCTTTTTCGACTGGTCGTGTTACGCCAGGAACCACTCCTGCTGCTCGTGTACGTCGTCCCCTGGCTAAATCAACAGCATCCAAACCAGAGATTGCAGTGCCCGTGAGCCAGTTTACTGCCGGATCGAGAGCTTCCAAGTATATGTCTATGACGGCAAAGCAGTTAAGCTCTCGTGATGCTGCATCTGACAGCCCATCGCGACGCGTCGCAGACCTAGAGAGTCCTACACGTTCCCAACCATCACCGTCCTCGTATCTACGAGGTACGGCTTCGCCCACACGATCTATAGGATCCCCTTTTTCAACGCCCAAATCTGGGCTCAACGGCCGCGTATCAGGTGTAGGTGGGGGATTACCAACCCCGAGCAAAAACCGACCATCCCTGAGTACACCCCGAGCCCGAATACCCAGCGCAGTAGCGATGCCCCCTCCTGCGTCTCCTATGTCCTCCCGTTCCGTTTCCTGAACGACCAAGCTACTAGAGACGGTATAGATGGACTAGAGCCAGATGTCCAAGGGAAAGGGCTGCAAGAAAGGAGTCATCCCCTAAAGTCGACCAGTACAATCATCAGTCTACGCGTTCCGAGTCAGTGACTTCAATTCGATCTCTGACCGCCGATGATAGGACCCTCATCGATCAGCTCCAATCGCGAATTGATGCCCTGGAATACGATAATGAGCGTCTCCGCGCAGCGCCTCCCACTCCGGACACGAGCCCCGACCAAGTGCAGATCGCTCAACAGGAGCGCGATGAGGCGCGGAGTAAAATCTTATCTCTTGAAGCAGACCTCGCTGCGTCCAAAGGCGACATCGAAGACCAGCGCATGCGCCTCAAGTCCATGGAAGAGGAGAAGGAGCGGACAGTATCAACGCTGCAGACACAGACTGATGCCAGCGAGAGTAATCTCACTGCGCTCCAGGCAAAGCTAGATACGGAGCTTGGTCTTGTGACCGACTTACGGACGCAGGTCGATCAGCAAGGAACGACGATTCAGCAGAACAATACCCTGATCAGCTCCAAGGAAGAGGTAATCGTTTCATTGGAGCTCAAATTAGCAGCGGTGTCTGTCGAGTTACAAGACGAGAGGAATGAACTAGGCACACAGATTGACGAGCTGCGGTCAGCTGGTCAAGTAAGTGCTCTATGTTCGAGAGGAACTAGAACAACTCCTGACAGTGCCTTGAAACAGGAAACCATCGCCCTATACGAAGAACGTCTCAGCACTGCTGATAGTCAGCGCTATGAGCTGGAACATCGGATCACTACTCTGGAAGCGCGGCTGCACAGTGCCCAGAAAGCATCCTCCCCTACCCCGACCTCCATCGGTGGATCTTCCGCAGCGGAGATCGATAACGAAACACTTCGGGAGCAAGTGCTTCACTTGCAGCGCAAGATCTCCACGATGGAGGACTCCATCGAAGACGCGCATGCCACAGCGGAGAGAGATGAAGCGGCGATACGTGAGCGGATGAAACGATTGAAGGAGAAGGAGGATGCGATGAGGAAAGAACTGAACGATGGCCGGAAGGAAGTGGAACGCATGCTGAAATCCGAAGCAACCGCCAGGGGTCGGGTCGAGGAGATTGAAGAAGCGCTTCGAGAGAGCACGGTCGCACTGGAGAATGCGAGGGCGGAAGTCGAAGGTCTAAGGGCAGAGCTGGCGGTAGGTGCATCAACATTGCTTTTGAAAAGACAGTCCTCTGATGCCGGTGTAGAACCTCGATGGCTTGGTGGCCAACAGCAATGGCGGCGACTTATCTTCGCGTGTTGCCGAAGCCGCGCAGCGGGCTGCCACCGACAAGGCCAGATATATGGAAGAAATCGCGCAGCTCCAGGACTCCCTTGAGCAATATCGCGCTCGCGAGCAATCGGCCGCTAGGACAGCTCCTGATAACGAACTGTCTGAGCTCAAGCGGGAAAACATTTGGGTGAGGATAGCCATATGCTGTTAGCGCTTCTCCTGATTATCCCTCACAGCTCCAAGAGAAACTCGACGACCAAGAGACGAAGCTAGATGCGCTTTCGCGATCGTTGGATGAAACGTCGAAGGAACTTGAATCCCTGAAGAAGAAGAACAACAGGGAGGCGACCATTAGCAATGGCTTGCATGACACGCTGCGGCTGATGCCCTCGTCACCGTCCTCTAAATATGATTTAGCTGCCGCTCGTGAGGAAATCACTGGGCTCAAGTAGGGGCTATATTTATGTTGCCATGGATGCTAGCTGACGCTCTCATCTCTTCTGTCAGACATATCGTACAAGAGCTTCAGAAGGAAAACCTGGCGGCTACACAACGGATCAAGATTTTGGAATCTGAGAATCAGCTGCTGTCTTCCGAGGCAAATCAGCTCCGGCAAGTAAGTAACAATCGGCAAGGAGTATCAGTATGGCATTGACTTGAGGCGCAGGAGGTGCAAATCTTGGAAGATAATCTCGACAAGAGTTTGGACCTGGAAGAGAGCGCGGCGGGGAACTCACGAGGAGGTAATGAAGAGTCGCCGCGAAAGCTAAGGGAACAGGAGGCACGGATGGAGGTTGGTCCATCGATGACGGGGTTGTGTTGGGTCTGACTCAATGTTTAGGTGGAGCAGGAACAATTGCGAAAGCGGCTTGTTGAAGCTGAGATGAAGAGCGCACGAACGATCCATGATGTACGTGGTTTCTGGCTGGGTTGTGATGATTTCTGATGTTGCTTCACCGTAGCTCAACAAGGAAATTAGTGAACTGGAGGCGCTGGTGGAATCTAAGGTATGAACAATATTGCAGATATATATGACGCTGACTACTGGACAGATATACCGGGAGGATGAACTGGAGCAGGAGGTAGAGAAAATGAAGGAGAAGCTGGCGCGACACAACAAAAAGGCGTCGAAGAGCAGCACGGATAGCGTGGCGAGCACGATAGTGGAAAGACGAGAAGAGGTGTGCGAGATCTGCGAGCGACCGGGGCACGACATCTTCAACTGCGACGTGCTAAACAAGGAGGCACCGGTGACGCTGCGGTCGGTGGAGGACTTGTTCTGCGAAGACTGTGAAAGCCATGGCCACGTGGCAGCGGATTGTCCACACTCGCTTGATGTTTTCTAAATAGTACTCGAGTACGTAATATGACGACGATGACATCAGAGGGGATTGGGTTATAAGACATTGTTTCAGCGGCGACAAGAACATCGCCGCCATGTCCTACGCTTCTGTCGCTGCTACTAACGCTCCTCCTCCTTCAGAACAGGTATGTCGTCCACAAAACCCTTCTCCCCGTCCTCAACGTTCCCAGCCACATCCTGACCCTGCCCTTCTCAACACCACCCCCCCCAATGCACCCAATGTCATCGACGACACCGCTAAAATAAACGTCGTCTCCCCCGAATCCAAGACGCACCCTGCTACTACGACCTCCGAGGCTCGTCGCAGAATTTACGGCGACAACGACTCCGACGACGAAGGACCCAACCCGTCAAAGAATAAAAAGTCCAATCGCCGCTTCAAAGAAGTCGAGGCCGAAAGTCTCTACCTCTGGGAGGCCACAAAGCAATATCTATTCCGACCAGGTGTAGCCGGTGGCCTAATTGGTCTTGGTACATTTCTTCATCCCCTTTTCGACCCTGACGCTGATCAAACATCCTCCTCAGTCAACATCGGCCTTCTTGCCGGCGCAGGTCGCGCTTTCTACACACAACCCCACCTCCGTCGTGACAGGACCGTCATATCGTCAGCCGTTGCAGCCACTATCGCACTTCTGTCTGTGGAGGGCTATGCAGCTGAAAAGTATCGCAAATCTCCCCGTGGCCAAGCCGAAGCACGCCGCGCCAAGGAAGAGGGCACTTTGATTTACAAGCACCTGCGCGAGCAAATCCTCCGACCCGGAGTCCTAGGAGGTCTTGTTGGACTAGGTGAGTCACGATGCACTGATCATTTTATTTTTTGTTCTGAAGAGACACCTGCAGTCAATACTGCAATTTTGGGAACGGTCGGATACTTTTCCTACATTAACTGGGACAAGCCCACATGGGACCGCCGCATAGTCTCTGCTGTGACCGTCGGCCTCTTGACCCTCTGGGGAGGAGAAGGGTATGTTGCCTGCCTCCTGATCTATGCTCTGAGCTGACTGTTGTACGCAGATATCTCGCTCAACGGTACCGCGAGCAACGCCATTAGTAGTGCACTTAGCATAATAATTTTCGGACTTGTATTTTAAATTGATGTTATTTGTTTGGCGTTGTGCGAAAAGTTGTAAAATTTGTGATCTGGACTGCTGCAAGGCTTTAACACAATATGTCCCGATTCTTCAGACAAGCAGGCGATTCTGACTCGGACACCGAGTCCTCCGACGATGAGTCCATGTCCAGCGGCGCAGAGGACGTCCCCCAGCGTCCCGCCCCATCCGCAGGGAAACCCGCCGCCTCCATGTCTCGATTCCTCAAAACAGCCGGCTCCGACTCCAGCGAGTCAGAATCAGAGGAGGAGAGCGAATCCGACGACGATGTAGTACCCCAGCGACGAACAGGCCTGCCCACTCTAGATGACACTGATGAGGAAGAGAGTGACGATGCGGAGGCACCAGGAGTGCGGATCAAGAGTGCTACAGAGAGGCGGTTGGACGAGATGAAGGCCACAGGAAAGGTCATGGAGAATGGTCTGAAAATCAACGACTGGGTCGCTATCTCCAACGGTACCACCATTGCTTCTTCTTAACATAACATCCGATTAACGGTCTCCATGCAGAATTCGACAAACTGGCCCGTATGGTCCAACGACAGCATAACGTATCTGAGCCAGTCCCTCCCTTTTACATTCAGACCCTCGCCGGCCTTGAGACGTCCCTCAACACAGCTGTCGCAAAGGAGAAGGAAGCGAAGAAAAAGATGAATGCTACGAATGCCAAGGCACTCACCGCTGTCAAGCAAAAGGTGAAAAAGGCGCTGAAGGAGTATGAGGTCGAAGTCAAGAAATTCCAGGATGTATGTTTTTACCGTATGTCAAACCCTCTTCAAAAATCTCAACTATTTGCTGCAGGATCCCGAGGCCTTTGAGCGCGAATATACAGCAGTAGTTGCACCCGAACCCGTCGTAACCGGGAGACGGGTAGTTGTAGCAGGTGCAGAGGATGAAGAAGCTGATGATTTCACAACCGTTGGAAAGGGAGGCAAGGTTATGCAGTTTACCGCGGAGGGCATCTTCAAAAACCTCCAAGCTGTGCAAGAGGCTCGTGGAAAGAAGGTCAGTCCCTGAACATCCCTTTTCTCCTTGTCCCGCTTCATGATTTATTCATCTAGAATACCGATCGTGCTGAACAAATTCGAATCCTCGAAAAACTCCTTGAAGTCGCTGTCACCTCCTACCAACGGATCCGCGTTCTTCTCGCTCTTATCTCCTCTCGTTTCGATTACAACTCGTCTGTCGCCACCCATATGCCCATAGAACTCTGGCTCTCTGCTCAGCGCGAGGTGGACCAACTGGTATCCATCGTCGCGTCCGACGCAAACTATTCCATTCAAGAACTCACAGACGACTACGACGAGTCAATCGAAAGATCACCTGCGACAGAGGGTGGTGTTGTGCGAATCCGTGGCAGTATCATCAGCTTCATCGATCGATTGGACGATGAATTCACGCGGAGCTTGCAAAACATCGACCCCCATGGTACAGAGTACGTTGACCGCCTGAAGGATGAAAAGGTGCTTTACTGCACCATCTGTCGCGCGCAGGCCTTCTACGAGAAGACCAAGCAAGACGAGCCGCTGGGTCGTGTGGTCATGCGACGCCTTGAGCACATCTATTCCAAGGTTTGTGGTTAAGCCTGTGTCTTTGAATGATCCATCTCAATTCTCTCAACAGCCTAATGCTGTTGTACAAGCCCTAGAAGCAGCTGCAGACGCGTCAGAAATCAAGCCCAACATGATCCTCTCTCTACAAGCGACGACCTCTGCACTCATCCACTCCCTCTGTGTCTACCTCTACAAATCAGGCAACTCGCTACTTAGAACCCGTGCGATGCTCAGCCACATCTATCACCATGCGCTGCACAACGACTTCTACACGGCCCGTGACATGCTCCTTATGTCTCACTTGCAAGAATCGATCCACTCCGCCGACGTCGCCACGCAGATCCTTTACAACCGCACCGTCGTCCAGCTTGGCCTGTGTGCCTTCCGCTCTGGCCTCATCAAGGAGGCCCAGGCAACTCTTCAAGACATTTTCACTACTCAACGCGTCAAGGAACTCCTCGCACAGGGTGTTCATCAACAACGCTTCCAGGTTATCTCACCCGAACAAGAGAAGGCCGAGAAACAGCGCCAGCTACCGTTCCACATGCACATCAACACGGAGCTTCTCGAGGCAGCCTTCCTGGTGTCAAGCATGCTTGTTGAGATACCCCTCCTTGCCAGCATTGATTCTGAGGAAATGAAACGCAAAGCCATTTCGAAACCTTTCCGCCGACTTCTCGATTTCGCCGATCGTCAAGTTTTCACCGGCCCTCCTGAAAGCACTCGCGACCACATCATGCAGGCGAGCAAGGCTTTGCAGGATGGTGAATGGGAACAGTGTCGAGATCTTATCCAGAGTATCAAAATCTGGAGCCTCATGCCGGAGGCTGCAACAGTCAAGGAAATGCTGGCAAAGTAAGTCTCTCCCTCAAGCAACCTTTATCTTTTGCTTACCGTTCTTCCCTTCAAACACAGACGGATACAGGAGCAAGGCCTGCGGACCTACCTCTTCACCTATGCCCCGCATTACAGCACTCTATCTATATCACTGCTCTCGCGGACGTTCTCCCTCCCCGTCCGCACTGTGACCTCGATCGTCTCAAAGATGATTTGGAGTGAAGAGCTCTCCGCCTCGCTCGACCAGTCCGGCGACGTTGTTGTTTTCCACCGCATCGAGCTCTCCCGCACGCAGCAGCTGGCGCAGACCGTAGCAGAGAAACTAGCAGCCATGGTTGATCAAAGTGAGAAGGCGCTGGATATCAAGATGGGCGGCACCGGTGGCTGGGGCGACAGAGCCGATGGTACTAAGGGTGACAAGCGTGGAGAACAGGCTCAGGAACGCAGGGGACGTGGCGAGAGGACTAGAGGCGCCCGTGGTACGTACCCTGTCTTCAACCTTCTAAAATTCAAGACCATTGACTTTTTCATCTACGTAATTAGGAGGTGCGCGAGGTGGTCGCGGTGGTCGCTTCTCACAAGGCCTTGGGAACCAAATGCCGGGCAATACATCACAGAGGGCAGGGTAAACAATGTTGTATGTAATCCTGAATTGCTATCTTTCGTTCTGCTTCTTGCAATCATATTGTGTCTACTGTCTGAGCATGTCTGGCCCCGCCGACACCCGAGGCCTGAGTAACTGATCATTGGCTTGCGTTTACTGAACGTTTAGGCCCACTTCTTGATCCATTCTGATAGTGGTATGCCTGACCGGCCAACTCAAACTGAATCAACCTCAAATGATTAATATTCTAAACATCGGCTTAGAAGATCGAAATTGACATTCGGTAGCCACAGAATGATAAGTAGTTATCACGTCTAATAGTAAGTAACAGATTCTGCAGTCAGTCACTCTCCTCTGTGTCCTGATCACTTCCATCGTCGTCTTGATCGTCGTCGTCGTCGTCATCTTCGTCTGGAGCAGCCATCCAGTCCGAGACGTCCAACTTTTCACCTTTGACAGTTTCTTGAAATGAACGCATGTTAATATAACGAGGGGCATAACGAGATAACACTTCGCACCTCCGGCGTTGACTTCGTACCCAGCCTGAGTAACGCATCGCGATAGCTCAGCCTTAGACCCGACCTTGGTATTCTTGCCCAATATGCACCCGTCGAGTTTCGCACTACAATAATCAGCCAACGTTTACACGAATCCATAGTTAGGCTTACCCATCTTCTATCACGCAATGGTCCAGCAAAACGCATCCGACAATCTTCACCATCTTTCCTATCACACAGTGGCGCCCAATAATGGATTTCTTTATTGTGGTTCGTTCCGAGACCTGTGACGATCCGCCAATGATAGTATCGCTTGAAATCTGGGCTTTCTGGTCGATCAGAGAGCGGTCTTTAGGTTCTGTGGGCAGGCTATAAGTGACTTCGGAGAGAAGCTATGATGGTAAATCGAGGTTATGTGACTGAATGTAGCATGAGTATTATATAACTTACCCGCCGATTCATTTCAAGGTAGTTGGGGATGGTGTTTACACGGATAGCAAATCCAGTAGTGGCGCGATGAATAATCACCCCTACTCGAAAACTATTGGAGCCTTCCTGATCTTCATCGCCCTCTGTGGGCGATGGTGGAACAGAAACAGACGGATCCTTCGAGAGCAATGTGCAAAAGGAATCATCAGAAGCACTTGTATCTTTCGTCATCGTTGAGTGTTTTAGTGCGAGGGCCTGTGATGCGGTGTTCGTGATTGGATTGAGGTCTATTCCGCAAAATCAGCCATTATTGAGAGAAAGAAATGGATCAGCCCTTCACATCGAGCATATTTTCTTCTGCGTGTGCGCTGGTATTGGATTTTCAGCAGCCATGGAAGGAATTCTTCTCGGAAAGAATCAAAATGCCGCTTTTCATGTAAGGCGTCCAGCACGGATCGTCGACAGACGTATACATGCGAGTCCTGGAGAGTGGAGGAAAGCTTTGTTCGAGGATATCTATAATGTAAAGCGGATCAGATAACGCAGGGGCAGAGGATAGGAAAACAAACCGCGACAACAAAGCCATGCGCAACTCGATTTCTTCTGCATTCCTTTCCTGGTCATCCGGTGTATCTATATGTAGTAGGGTCCCTGAGGACTCGTCCCAGACTATAGGAAAAGGCTGTGGATGTGGACCCCACTCGTCTGGGAAAGCGCCCTTTTCAGGTTTGTGGTCAGCAAACCAGCAAGTCGTCGCGATCGATCCATCAGAAATGGCGTCGGCGCGGAATTTATTGAGAAGGGTACTCAAAGGCAGCGTTGGTGGAGGGATGAAATCACAGGGAACGAGAACAAAATCTTCTGTGATCCGGCTAGAAAAATGACGGAGGAGGGTGCATGTTCCGACGCTCGTATCCTGGGATTCGTCGTATGTTTGTAGATCTATTCGTAAAGAAGAAGATAGAGAAACAGAGGCGCCTGAGTGTATGTGATGATATATCGCTGGCCGATGGACTGAGGGGCAGATTAGGAGCACATCTTATCAATAGACATAAGTTAGATATCAAGAGATCCGGACACAACGGGAAGAACCTCTAATGCCAGCCTGTTCTAGCCATGTCAGAGTATAGTCGATCATGGGTTTGTTAGCGACTGGAAGCAGGGCCTTGGGACACGGCTCCTCTCCATGATCACTGGTCAATGGAAGAAGTCTGAAACGGGTTAGATGGCGGATTGGAGTGCAGAGAGAACATTACTCGTTGCCAAAGCCGGCGAGGAGGACGGCGAGGAATTCGCGCTTGGCAAGGTGGACAGACTCGCGCTCGATGTCCATGGTGTTGAGGGAAGGAGGGTGCAATGGTGTTTTCGTCGAGTCATGTGGTCACGTGCACTGGTATAGACCATACATGCATGGCGTCGGTGCACCAGCTCTACAAGCGTGTCGAGACCATCGGGAAGGGTGCCTATGGCTCAGTACACAAGGGCGTACACATTCCCACCGGAAATGTCGTGGCGCTCAAGATCATCAACCTCGACGACAAGTCCGGCTCAGATGATGTTGGCGACATCCAGCGAGAGGTTGCTCTCCTCACCCAGCTCCGAGATGCTCCCAACATCACCAAGTACTATGGTTGCTACATGGATGGCCCTCGCGTTTGGATCGTGATGGAGCTTGCTGAGGGAGGCAGTGTGCTGTCGCTGATGAAGGCGTCAAGGAGCAACTGTCTGGAGGAGAGATACGTTTCGGTCATCGTCAGGGAAGTCCTCGTTGGCCTAGCCTATCTTCACAAAGTCCCCGGTCATCCACAGAGATATAAAAGCCGCCAATATACTAGTCACGGCTACTGGAAAGGTTGTTATCTGCGATTTCGGTGTTTCTGCACTCCTTGCTACATCGTTTAGCAAGCGAAATACCTTGACAGGAACTCCTCATTGGATGGCTCCGGAACTCCTGCAAACCCTCCCAGTATACGACACCAAGGCTGATATCTGGAGCTTGGGCATCTTGATTTACGAGATGATCAAAGGCAGCCCACCTCATAATACTGTGGAAAATATTAAGGTCATGGATCTAATCCCGAAGGCCAAGCCACCCCGCCTTCAAGATCAGGAGGCTGGGAAGGATCTACGAGACTTTATGGCAATGTGCCTCAAGGAATCCCCAGCCGAAGTATACAAACCTACATCTACTTCGCATCTTTAGCTGATTGTGTTTAGCGCTTACCAGCAGACGAACTAAGCAAGTCAAAATGGATCAAGTCTGTGTCTAAAGTCAGCGTGTCACTTCTCAAAGACCTCGTTTTGCGCTTTGAACAGGCGGAAAAGAGAGCTAGCCTTGCCGAACCCCTAGACTGGGAGGAGGAGGAGGAGCAAGAGTAGGTGATGCTGAGGTCCAGCGTATCAGAGGCTAAATCTTGTTTCTCCGATATAGCCTGTTGCGACTGCATGTCGAGGATGAGAATCCTTGGGAATTTGAGACCGTCCGTGGCCACTCGTTTCGACACGCCCCGTATAACGAGGACATAGTGCCTGATACAAAAAGTGACAATGAGCCGACTCAGTCGACTGTTCGCCCTCCACCGTCATCCACGCTGCCATCCTCCCTTCGCCTTCTTTTCGAAGACGACACCACCCCTCAGCAGGAAACCCTTCGACCACCGGTTTTTCAAATTCCTACGAATTCCAGTACTCCAAGTCCACCGAGCTCTGTTCCTCCCTCAACGTCACCTTCGCCTGCGAGAGAACGAATGGCAATGAAAAGGGCTGCAACATTGGATACTCTTGGCGATGAACTTACCGCAAAACAAAAAAGTTTTGTATATCCTCCACGGGGTATGGCCCGCTCACGCTCCAAACTGTCCTCAAGTGTTCCTGGTTCAGACGACGAGCCTACGTCTTTCGACGATGTATCAAGTCACTCCCCTGGTACACGACCAAGTCCCTCCGCTGATCCTTCTTCCCTTGATTTTTTCGGTGACCCGGCCAAGAAACCCACTCTCCGCGAGCTTCGTACCCTTCGTTCGAACCGCGCCCCTTCTAATAACGATACGGTTTCGTCTCCTTCAAATGAGGACGAAGTCAATGACGAGACGAGTCCAGCGACCACTGTTACACCTGGCCTCCCTTCTTTTACTCCAGAAAGCCTTCCCTCGAAGTCTCCTCTGATGATCAGAAAAAGGTCACAGAGTACAGGCGAGGCCCTTGGTCCACGACGGAATGGAAGAGTAGATAGTCTCGATTTGGCGTCACCCTCCTCCTTCCAATTCCCGCCTTCTCCAAAGCCTTTCGCTCCCCTGACCAAACTCCCATCAGCCCACATTCACACAGTCGATTATCACCCACACATCTTAGCACGTCGACCTCAGCGAGCTCATTAAACGCGCACCAATCTACGTATTCCCTGGACACCTCCGCTTCAGCGCGATATATGCCCGCACCTAGCCCCATGTTGCCGACTTCGATCACACGAACAAGGTCAGCAACTACGCTTCCTGAGGCCCCTCTGTCTACCATCGAGGCCCCGTTGTTTCGCAAAGGTCCAACAACCGACGCGACGGCTTTGAATCCCCCCTTGAAACCGTTCGCTCTGTCAGGTAGAAGCAGAAGCGGCAGTGACACCAGTCTGAGCAACAACCCTGGAACACCTGGACTTAAGGACGTTCTTAAGGTGAGTTTGAAGAGCCCTGGGTATCTCACCCACCTTGACGACTGGATCTTCAGATTCCATCCCTCACATCTGAGCATCACCTAGGGATGTCAGACCTCCTCCCACCTTCCCCATCGGCTGCAGTCTATAATACTCGCCATTTTCTGTCATCGCCGAGCTCACTCAGCTCATCTGTGACGAGCAACAGTGCAGATACGCATCGACAATATTCAGCCTTCCGAGACGCGGCATCCTCCACGGCGTCTTCGTTCTCGCTGGGCCTTCCGAGATCACAGTCGCCTCCTCCCTTGCGCAGAAACTTGACGGAACCTCTGTTTTCGGCTGCTCTATCTGAGCGAGGCAGCGCACACGCACGTAAAACCTCCCTCGGTACCACGGCAACATCCACACCACTACTGGGACCCCCAATTCGACCTCTGGATTATAGTAAGCTGATCACGGATGAGAATACGTTTTCAGAACTTGCGCGGACTATCGATGATCTCACACATTGGTTGACTGCGGTCGAAGTCGGATTAACTGGAATGCTGGACAAGGTGTACACCAACACCATCGAGGAAGAACAGGAAGTGTCTAGTGATCTCGAAGACGACCAGGTAACACCAGGAGTTCCAAGTCATTCGCGCCAGACGACTCTACCTCTTGATATATGAACCAGCTGTCCAAGAGTAATTTATCACACGATGTATGACTAGGATGTACAATCGATATAGATACGTAAAACCTAAGGACAGAATCTTCCCGTCAATGGCGGCTCGTCAAGTCATAAAATGTAATGGTTTGCAGTAAGGTATTCCGTGATAATGCCAACGCTTTCCGCGACATTTGTTTCGTGAGTTTTGATGTGTATTTCCGGGTTGACAGGTGCCTCGTATGGAGCAGATATTCCTGTGAAATCTTCCGAGTGGTATTGGTAAACGGAAAAGTATGGTTGGTAATGAAAGTCTACCTTTGATTTCCCCAGCTCTAGCTTTTTTATAGAGCCCTTTAGGGTCTCTTTTCTCAACGACGTGGAGAGGTGCATCAACAAAAACTTCGATGAAGGGTATACCCGCCTTGACGTGAAGCTCGCGGGCCAGGGCTCGATCGACGAGATAAGGCGATATGAAGGCCGTAACCACGAGGCAGGACGAGTCCGCAAAAAGTTTTGATACCTGTGACTTTGTAGGGACGTGAGGTGCACAGAACAAGCATTATTACACACCTCGCCGATTCTTCGAATGTTCTCGTTCCTAGACTTCTCGTCAAAGCCCAGATCTTTGTTTAGACCAAATCTCACATTGTCACCGTCTAAGCGGTAGACAAATTTATGCAGATGCAGAAGGTGTTGCTCTAAGGCACATGCGATCGTTGACTACGAAGGTCTGTTACGCTCTCAGGATCTGGAGCTGAGAAAACCGACACACCTTTCCACTGGCACTAAGTCCAGTCAGCCAGATCGTGACGCCTTTTTGATTCAGAAACTCTGCGCGTTCCGCAGCAGTTACGGAGCCTGATGTATGGACTCTTTTCTAAGCAATGTGCTTTCAAGTTAGGAGAAGAAAACGGACCTGGGTGGAACGTAATATCGGTGGCCATAGAGTTAAGAATGGCTCAGTCTGAGCTCGATCGTGTCTCTGCTGAATCCGGGGCTCGATATCATCAGTCAGTAAATTTAATGGCGCACTTGAATGAGCAAGAGTCGCGCGATCTGGTCAGGTGATTGGAACGGCACAGCGCGTGATAATGCCTTATCTCCGATTTCGGTTATTAATAACGACTACAATTGCTTCCGTCCTATTTCGAGTACAAAATTACATCCGCAGTGCAGAGTCAGTTTCCCTTCAGCATGTCTGCATTCGCATTCTCCTCATCCTGCATCTGCATCTCCTTGCATTCCCACACAACGATTCGTTGTATTGCCTCCGTAACTTCTTCTGTGCTAAGTGGTTGGTTGATGGGTGGACAGTGCAGAAATAGCACTTGAGTGTTTCTGCGTTTTTCGTAGGGGTTGGCGTTGCGTTTAGCTTCCGCTAGTGAGCAGTAATATATGAAGTCGCAAATGTAGTGACCAGCGTCCATGGACGTATAAATTTGCTAATGAATCAGTCAGATTGGCGGTCAAGATAAATGTCACGATTTGGACAAACCTCAATGCCAGACTGTTTCAAATCTTGAACCAGTCTTGTCACATCAATTTCGGTAGTTATCTCGTCAGGAAAATTCTCGTATGCAGCGCCGAACCCACGGGTGGGCCTAACAGCAGTGTCTCCTATGGCCTCCACAATCTCCATCCCCAGCCTCTCCCTTTCTTGGTTCTCCGCGACTAGGGTGTCGTCAGCTCTGCGACTGAAATCTTTCGGTGAGGAGCGAACGACAGAAGCAAGTTTCCCAGTGGCATCCTTCATATGATATCCCAGCTTATGACCCTGCCTTTCCATCCGAAGGGGACCGCGGCCAGCCACACCGATGTGGAAGATAAAATCATAGCCTGAAGGTGGTGGCGATGGAAAGAGTGATTTTGCAGATTCCGGCAGTATTGGTGGTCGCGCATGCAGACCAGGGACAATTGCGAGAACTGCTTCGTATGAAACAGGGACTTCAAGGGCAGAGATATGGATTGGAAGGGCTCGATTCTGGTTTTCTTCTAATACGACTTCATCCTCCACAACAATGGGACTAGATGTATCGGCGGATACGATGGTGTTGTGCAGAGGTTTTACTGCTAACCATGATGGGTTCACCTCGTATTGATTGAATGGCTAAGCTTACGACAAGTTAGGTGTTGCGCCCACTGCCACCACCAGGAACACGACGACTAGATCACTCACACCAAAGCCAGTAACTAGCACACGAAATACACGGTCCGAATGTGAGTCTCCAGCTTCAAGAGGAATGGTCGGCATGAATGGTATAGTATGTATGGTATGGTAGGACACAAGCAGCAATATGATGCTATCTAGCTCAAGACATTAAGCTATTGATCTCACGCACGGGCCAACTTCTAGATCATGGATGCTAGTGTTGCCTGCCCACCCAGTCCTTGCCGCTATTATCTTCATGCTCCCACTGAATCAAGGCATCATCGTCCCAAATCTTGTCAGAAGTCGTCGCCGTCTGCTCGTAGAAATATTTCCCCTTGAAATTGTACTGGGAGGTAGGTGTTGTGAACGGGATGTCTATATATACCACAAATTCAGTGGGCCAATCATTCGCGCAGAGAAACAATACTCACGCGTAGTCTGGGTTGTACAAGTAGGTCTTGCCATATCCCAACTCTTTCATCAGCCCAGTCGGTGCATTTCGCATGGACATTGGTACCGGGATCGTCAAGTCGAGTTTGGCGGCTGCTTCTGCCCGACTGTACGCTTCGTATGCTCGAGTCGACTTCGGCGCCTCAGCAAGGTATGCAACGATATGTGCAAGGTTGATGCGGCATTCTGGCATACCAATCACTTGACAGGCCTGCAGCGCACTCATGGCCTATGCACTTTGAAATTGAATCGCTAACACAAGTTGGTAAAAAGCCGCTCACCAAAGGAAGCGCATGGGCATCTGCTAAACCAATGTCTTCGCTGGCACAGACCACCATGCGGCGAGCGATATACAAAGGGATCCTCTCCAGCAGTAAGCATCCTTGCGAGCCAATACATCGCTGCACTCCCTTGACTTCCCCGGACACTTTTATGAAGCGCGGAAATCATATCAAAATGACTTTCACCGGTGCGGTCATAGGATGCTGACACAGATCGCTTGAGAGCAGCTAGCAATGCTCCTTCCGCGCTATCTTTAGATGATTTAATGACAAGGTCTAGAAGAGAGATAGCAGTCCGAGCGTCTCCTGTTGCTAACGATGTGATGCTCGAAAGTATCTTCGAGGTTAGCTGAGGGAAAGGACGGCATTGGTATTCAGTGGCTTCAGAAGGCGATGATTGGGGTGTTTCTGTACGTGTCTCTGTCTCTGCTTCAAAGAGATCTGCGGTACTGTCACTGACACGCTTTACGGCATTGATAAGGATTGCCTTTATATCATCGTCGGACAGTCGCTCAAGCACGAACACCCTGCTAGTAACGTGAACACAAAAATGAAGACAATCACGATAAATGCAACCCACCGACAACGACTGAGTAATGCTCCAGTTAGTTTGAAGATGGATTTTCCGTTGTTGCACCTACGAGCTGAAGAGCATGTCCAGATCAACTTTTATGCTGGGATGGTATTTGAGCAAACCTGAATATGACCTTGCTCGACGTAAGGGAGAAATATATCCTTGTGGAAAATACCCATTAGGTAAAGACCCAAAAGAAAGACATGCAGCAGAATACCGTACTTGCTGCGCTTTGTTGAAGCGATGTACTTCATCTAAAAACAAAATGGTTTTCCTGGGAAATACAGGGTATCATCCAACCGAGTAGCCGTTCTATACCGCAAACTCACCTTCCTGCGAGGGCGAGCATGTTTTTCGCCTCTTCAAGAACCGTTCGGACCTCGTTGATCCCTACAACAGTCGCACTCAGTTCTTTGAACATGCTATCACTTTGTTTGGCTACGAGCCGTGCCAGTGTAGTTTTTCCGCATCTAATGAGATATCTCGCATTCAGAGGACAAAAAGTTTAGGTTGAAGTAGCCTCACCCTGGTGGTCCCCAAAAGACAATCGACCCCGCCGAGTCACTAGCGAGGGTTTTCATGAGCAGCGAGTCTCGGCCAGTTAAATGAGGTTGTCCAACAAACTCGGACAACGTCTCAGGCCGAAGCTTTTCTGCCAATGGAGCTGCTGCTTCAAGGTTTGCAAGCTTGCTTCGTTTGGCAGGCGGACGCGACGCGTTGTCATCCCCACTCGGACGTTTGTTGGCTGGCGTAAAACCAGTTGTATGTGATATAGATGGTGACTTCTTGTGGCCCTGACTGAATATGTGGGCTATAGGGCTGGAAGAAAAACCGGTGTTTTTCTTTCGGGTAGTATTGGGAGTAGGCTGCATCTTGGATGAGCTACTTGCTGCTTGATTCGGCGCATTCAGATGCTTCGTACAGGAGCTATCAAGATGCTCATTGATGACAAGTGAAGGTACATCTTGAGAACAGATAGGGCTTCGTAGTGTCGGTCAGCAGCTTGTAATTGGGTGATCGAGAAGGCATATATACCATGCAACTAAGGGCTCGAAGGAGGCGTCAGACGAATTACATGTATGGTATACGGGTCAACTTGGTACCTGTCTTGGATGTTGAAGTTGACTGGAGGGACATAGTTGAGTTGGACGTAGAATAGCCAGCTTGGTTGACTCCGAAGTTTAAAACGTTCAAATGTTGTACTAAATCTAATAATGCGTACTCCTTATGTCATCAATAGAATTCAGCATTCTCGCCGGCTACACAATTTCAAGGAGGCTGCATCAGTAAAGTCCAGGAATCAGTCTATGGGGTACTCTTTCTACCCAATCTGTCCATTCTTCTCCAAAAGTTTCAGAAAGCACCTCGTCTTCCCTGCTCATCCGCGCTAGTAACCCAGTTGTGATAAGGGATACCAAGGCCAGGTATGTCACCGCAGCTATCTGACCTATTCTCGTCATGAAAGGCCCACATTCTCGTGCCCATGAACCCTGTCAATCCAAGAGAACATCAGTCTAGCAACAGAATTGCTACGCGAACGGACATACAGAGCCTGCATGCCAGATAACAATGCCAACAATGCAAAGCACTACTCCAGAATATCCAGGATGGCGAACGATGGAGTAGGGCCCACTGGTGACTAGTCTGTGGTCCTTCCTAATGCTCATTTCAAAGGTAAAAAACTGCCCCAGCTCGCGGTAACACCTATATCGGATGATTCCACCCAACCCAGTCAAGAGCGTTCCAAGAGGAAGAGCGGCGAGGTCTTTATATTCTCCTCCGTCCCGCTCATAGCCAATACTGACAGAATGACCTGCGACATCTTCAGACGGGGTGCATGACCGGCTAAGATGACCAAGGCTTCGAAATCGCAGCACCCCAACATATCAACTGGCTCCCAGGTCAGAGGTCGTATATAAGGAATTCGGAAGACACGATGTACCTTCACAAGCAAGTGGACCAGACCTCCGTTTTATGAATCCTTCCATCTTTGTTGACAGCAGTGTCTCTTCTGGAAGAGCAGGAGAATAAGGAGCTGTCGCTGTGACTTGAAGGCCCGCCATGGCGATTAAAATGCAAGGAATTTTAAGCAATGACATGATGCATCGGTATTGGGGCTGTATAGGTAGATGTGCAAGACCCAGTATCAATCAGGTCAACGGTCGATTGTATCGCATCTAGCCTACGAATAAGGTGCGCAGTCATATATTCCGCAAAATCGCCAGAAGCAGCGTTGGGAAGCACCATCCGGACGGTAATGAGTATCAGACTTACCTGGTGAACGGTGGCGCACCGAAAAAACCGGCTTGTACGACAGCTTGCCGAGGCAATGTGATCTGTAAGAAGGCTCGGGGTAACGCGGATAGATCTGAGTCTAGGAGCGTCTATTAGTAGCACCAGCATAGGGTACACATGGCCCATACAGACGCCACCAAGATCAGACGAGTGTGAAACCCGTACATCACGGCTTGAAGAAGGTCTCCGCATAAGAAGGGCAACGCAATATCTTTGTGTGCAGTGAAATGGAGCCTTTGAGATGCAATGTTTAGAGATCGAGCTCGATGCTGACACCTACGCATGTTGTCGAAGGTGCATAAAATGTGGCCGTTACCGTTCTGCAAATCCGATGCCACGACATGCTCGGGGTGTTGAATTCCAAAAGCTTGAATTATAATCGCTTGGCCTTGATTTTCAGTCTAGGCGCTGGAGGGTTTCCAAATTGATCTATTATGTATGTAGAAAACGAAGCATCACAGGTCATCCTCAACGTCTGCAGGCAACAGGACCTCCCGTGACCTAAACCGACTCTGAGTAGGGAACATTAGTACTAGACACATCGCGTGAACATAACAACGCTACGCACGTTGAAGAACGCTGTTAAGCTTGGTGACACGAGACTGAACGCTCAGGTCGATAGTCTTGTCTCCAAAATCAACGACGATGCCGCCCAACACCGAAGGGTTGACCTTGAACACAATTTAATGGCCTACAGCGGGCGTATATGGGTCAGGGACACACCTTGTTGGTGAGCTTCAAAATCTTGGCCTCCTGTCCAGCCTTGGACTGCTTGAGGGAAGTCTCAAGACGAGACAGCACATCCTTTGACAGGGGGGTTGCCGACGTGACAATGACATCCAGCTCTCCTCTATATTGCGCAAACAGCTCATTGAACCCTTCAATGACAGCCGGCGTCTCTCCTAGTCTCCCATTCTCGGAAAGAACAGACAAGAGGTTTTTGGTGATGTCCGAAACGGGCTCTTTCTTCGCGCTCTCAAGCTTGGTATAAAACTTGTGGAGAGCTACGGTGCGCTCCGATGCGGAAAGAGTTGGGTTGCTCAGGAAGGAGCTGACCTCGGGCTGTTGTGAGATTGTGCTGGAAATGGTAGTGAGGTCGGAGTGGACTTTGTTGAGAGTCTGGGGAGACTTTGCAGCGGCATTGTAGACGGCTTTTGAGTATTTGAGGGCAATGGAGGAGGCGGCGCGGCGGCTCAGGCCAGGAGCAGCGGCAACTGAGCGGGCGGCAGCAGTGAGCAACATGGTGAACGATGAGGACAGCAACGACAAGAAAAGTCCGTTCCGACCCGGACAACGCCGGGTCACGTCATGTGACCGCCACACCCTGTTCTTTGATGGCCGCAGCGGTCACACGTTGAAGCGCGCCGCGCTCCGCACACAGTCATTACTTTCCAATTTACCAGGCGACCGCAACAGCGGCGAGCACAGTGGCGAGAACGACGAGAACAACACGAACACCGCGTATCCGACAGGAGAGCGAGGCAAAGGTAGTGTCTGCTCGGTAGCAGTTTTCTACAACTACAAAGAGAACAATAGGCATTGGTAAATTAGGACAATGGCCTCATGTTCTTGGCTGACCTTTTAATGTCGACCAGGCTGTCCAAACGTACCATCTGCCCTTCATGTTCTTCCCTCTCGCCAGGCTGCGAGTCGTCGTTTTCTCTCTTCTTCTTTCCGCTTCTTTCACTTTTTCCAAGGAGCAGTCGCTATGTACGTTTCCAAACAGGCCACAATTCATCACGCTGACATTTCCGCAGTTACTTCGTCAGTTACATACTGCGAACCCCCAGAAACTCTCCTCATCCAACAATTTGACGTCGCCTATGTTGCCAAAAACCAATCGATATCCTTCAACATTTCGGCTGCCAGTGTTGTACGTCACTCCACAGCTCCACTCCAGCTACTTCTTGACGCGTCTTGCTCCTCCAGCAAGCCAATGTCAATGTAACGGCAAATCTCCTCCTCAATGTTTACGGCATTCGTGCCATCAATGTTACCTTGGACTTGTGCAACATCTTCGGTGGTGCCTTGTGCCCACTCCCCATGTACAATTTCACAGGCTCGGACTCAATATCCTTACCCGAGTCCCTCGGTGTACAAGACAGGATTCCTGGGATTGCTTTCAAGATTCCCGATCTCGAAGGGGTCGCCCAACTTGTCCTGACAGAGGTCGGCACTGGCCAAGTCAAAGCCTGTGTGCAGGCCACTCTTTCAAATGGCTGGTCGACCCATCAGACCTCCGTCGAATGGATCACGGGAGGCGTCGCTTTGGCCACCCTATTGGTGTCAATCTGGCAGTCCATCTCCCCCAATGCCCCTTTGCCATTCCGGCTCATCGATCTGCTCCTACTCTACCAAACCATCGCGTCATCTTCTTTCCTGAGCCTCAACTATCCTTCAACCTATCGTGCCTTCACTCTCAATTTCGCGTGGGCAATGGGTCTTTTCTCCACGTCGCCATCATCATCCCTTCAGACGTCCATTGACCGAATGCGTCATCTGACAGGGGGTAAACTCGCAAACTCAACATCCGCCTCCGCTGTTGCTCTCGTTAATAGGAAGCTCAGCCCATATAACTTTCTTGGATATAATACAGAGGTGCCACTACCTCTCGGACGGAGAACTGCTGATGCTTTCGACCTCTCGACCTGGCCCAACCTTTCCCAGTATCCACACTTTCTCCACGCTCGCTCTCCAATCAGCTACTCAAGGTGGAGACGTCCAGACTGTCACGACGTCATCTTCGAACGTTTTGCAAGCTGGCATTCCGATATATGCAAATTCCCTTCATATAGCCACGGCCAATGCCTTCATGACGGTCTTCTTGTGTGCACTTATCCTCATAGCCTGCACACTTGGAGTGTTTATTTTGGGGTTCGGCCTGATATCTATTCTAGGAGACGCACACAAGGAGCGCAAAACATGGCTCAAGTCTACATACCTATCATTTATACGGGCCTGGGGCATTCGTTTGGTAGGTTATTCGTTTGTCTCTCTAATTACAAAACTGACCTCATCATCAGGCCCTCATTCTGTTTTCGCCCATCATCATCTTCTCCTTCTATCAATGGACTCTCAAAGACTCCTGGCTTTCGACCCTCCTCTCTGTGATGACATTCTTAGTCCTCCTCATCGCTGTGTTACATCCGACTTTCGTTGTTTTCCGTCGTGCCCGCCGTGAAGGCGGTGACGCTCTCTACAACGAGATGCAGCTTATAGCAAATGGTCCCCTCTACGCACAATATCGTGCCTCTCGCTTCTATTTCTTCAGTGCCTCTCCTAGTCGCCTCATTCCTGAGGGCCGTCTTCATTGCCTTCGTCAAAGGTAATGGCGAAGCCCAAGTTATTTTGATCGTGATTCTGGAGGGGTTTACGGTCGTTTCGTACCTGGTCCTTCGCCCGTCCCAAGCGAGAGGCGGCGACATATTCTCCACCTTTTTAGCAATCATGCGGCTGGTCTGCAGCGGCCTGATGATTTCTTTCGTGGAGCGTCTTAATGTCGCTCCAATCCCCAGGGTGGTCATTGGCCTTGTCATTGCCGTCGTCTTCTCCATCACCGTCATCGTCACCTACATCAACCTCCTCATCAACTCTGGCATAAATCGTCTTTGGAAGCGCGATAGCTCAAAAGCGTCTGACCATTCGGGTTCCACCGACGCCTCGATCATTGAGAAGGGAGAGAAAACCCTTGTCAGCAAGTCTGATTCATCGGAGCACATGGGACGACCAAACAACCCCACCCCAGAGAGCAGTGACCAGCTGAACCCTCATTTCCTTCATCCCTTCCCTGTTTCTCCTACAGAAACAGAGCGCACTAGTATTTACACGAGCAACAGGACGTCCGGGACCATGACTGTGGGGTCTCTCCTCCCTCGCAGGTGGTCATTTTCCCCACTCAACTCCCCGACTGGGTCCTCCCAGGTTCACGGACCTTCTTCATACAACTCCCAGTCCAATCCTGTCCTTTCTAGATACTCTGACACACCTCCGTCACTCCAGCATGACCAGGAACCCCAATAGCATCGCATTTTCAAATTTAGACACCACACTTGCATATATCTGTCTCAACCACTCGTTATTTTACCCTCCTTAATGCATTAAGCTGTATCCTTAACTACATAGAATATCAACTAGATTTCTTCCGGAAACAACTGTGCAGTGCACGCGATTTAACATTAGGACTATCAGGTCTTTCGGCCGTAATTGCAAGTTGACTGCGAACATGATGTTCTCCCGGGTGACGCGAAGCAAATTTCTTTCGACACCACCACGGGCAGGCGGTACAAGGACAGCATCCACCACAAACTCTTATCCCTTTCCCTCCAACCGCCATCCCAGTCCACATCAAATCTTCCATCTTCCCCCAAATGCCTCCGAAAATGATATAAAAGAACGATGTAAGTGCCTATCGACTCTTATTCACGTCGAAAACAGACTAACTTGCCGTCGACCCAGACTTCGACCTGGTCCGCATCTACCACCCTGACAAGGCGGGCCCTGGCGTTCCTTCTGAGGTGGCCCACGCAAGGTTTCAGTCCATTACGGCAGCATACGATGCCCTGCGCGGGAAGACACCACTTGCTACCTCCCCCTTTGCCGCATCCTCGTCATCTTCTCAGGACTCCCGGTATCCTACAACAGCGGCGTGGAGAGCGCGTTCAAGGCGCCAGGAGCTCTATACGGTCAAGGACGAACGATGGAAAGACCGTATCATGCTTGCTGGTGTGATTGCTGTGAGTACCGTGTCAATTTTATAGGCTACACACTCTAAAGCATTAGCTCGGCGTTGTAGACCGTCATGTTAGTGGTAGCTCAAGTATTTTCCACAAGACGGCAAGCCTTGGCTGAGGCCGTTGCACGACATCGAGATCGAGATCCCGACGCGTTCCAAAGAACACGTACGCCTGTCGCCGTGTCCTCCCTGGATCCTCACGATCCAGATAGACGGCTAGGTGAGTGACGAAGCGCTTGCAGTGAAGCGGCCGGGCACACACGCAAGGTAGCAGCTTCGTGGAGCCAATCCCAGAAATATATTTGTATGAGCCATTAATGCTAGAGTAATACCAAGGTCCCCCAATAATCACTACTTGAAAGTTAGAAATATAAACCGGTCCAGCCCCTCGACTTCACAGTATATCTGATCACCGCCCTCTTTGTTCCCAGCCCAATGAGTCCATCTTGGGCTCCCGTCACCCTCCTCCTTGCTGGGCACTTCGGCGAAACGCTGGAGCCCGGTCGCAGTGAACGATGTAGAATCCAGCTCTATGCGGCCGTTGTATTCCGCTTCACGATAAGTGAAATACATATCGGCATTTCGAGAGGACATATGAACGTTGTGGATGGGCCGCTTGAATGCCTTGGAACCGATGTAGAATACGTCCGTTCGGCCGGCACCAGTGGTCGTCCTAAGATATGCCGGGTCGGGAAGTTCGGGGTTCAAGGGGACGGTGGGATGCGCGCGGACGTTAACAATGCCATCAGCACGCTGTGTAGTGATTGAGGTGCTGTTCACAATAGCGACATCACCCACAATCCAACCACGGTACGCCTCCAGGGTCATATGGTTACCGCGGACTCCTTGGCTGGGAAGAACCAGAGTGTTCTTGTCCATGGCGAACATCGTGACGTAAAGACTATCGAGTTCCACATCAGCGGCAGAGTCGAATTGATCTGCATTGTGCTGTGCGACGCAACATGGAGTTTTTTGAGGGTGGGAGGTACAAACATCTTGATATCGTAGCGCATGCATCCGGCGTCGGAATCAGTGTGGGGCGTAGTAAAGGAACAAACGGCTGTTGAAGATGGAACCATCGTCATTAGTGTCGGGGTAACGGATGTCAACAGCATCAAGTAAGGTGGCATTTTCTGAACGAAGATGTCATTTCGTACTTGACGTCCTTTAAATCTGCGTCGCCTCGAGTAATAATAAAGGTGCCGACAGCGCTTCCTCGCATATCAAAAGAATGGTCATTTTCGTCGCCCATCCGCGCCGTCATGACCACTTTGGAGCCATTATACAGATGGGAGGCAGCAAGACAGCCGAGTGAGCTGCTGAAGGCTGGCATGAGGTCCAGGCCAGTCGGGGCATCCTACACATGAACGGTACATCAGCAGACAAGACGCGCAAGGATGGAAATCACGAACAGTAACAGCCCAGAGGATAAGTTTGATAGCATTCCAAATCAATAGACCAGCAGCAACAATTCCGAAGGCCTTCCAGAATAGAGTGAAGCTGCAAAGGCGGTCAGAACTCCGTCATGAGAAATGCGAAACGGACACGTACTTAATTCCGCAGCAGACGCAACAGCCGCTGGCACGCTTCCGTTTGGGCCTCGTCTCTGGATCAAGCAGACCAATGCTAGCCTCATCGCCGTCGCTGTAGGGTGCTGTAGCAGTTATGGGAGTAGTGCTTGATAAAGCTACTCTGCCTTCTTCTTGACTCGATAAAGGCTTATCTGTCCTCAGGAGTCAGCCCTGCAAGCGTTCCAGGAATCCAAGCCTGCTTACACTCGTCCCAATGCTGTTTAAGCTTCAGGGCAGTCATTACGACGCCTATCATCCCGAACAAGGACAGACCAGAACGAGCAGACCGCTGGCTCATGTTGGGCGGGCAGAAAGAAAAGAAAGTGTGAGAGAAAGGAAAGTGTTTGAAGGGTAAATTGGTGGATGCTTAATCTGTGCCTTCCCATCACCAACTAGTATTGATCGCAACACCGAACTTGACGCACACAGATCGTAATCAAATATCTTAAATTGGAATGTTAATACAGTCAGCTATTGACAAAAACTCAAGCAAGAGTGCCCTTTTGGATAACAAGCCTCATCGTCAGCTCGTTCTACAGCCAGGAAAATAACAAACATACCATAGGATCCCATGGCGGAAGCACTGTCTTTTCGCCCGACTCGAAGATTTGTACCAGGTCTTTCGGGGCAAGTGCCTTGGGTACCACGATTTGATAAACGAATCTGTGACACGCGTTGGTTAATTCATGGTCAAACCAGTCGGACCTAGAGATACTCACTCCTCAAACCACTTGTCGGTCATGACGAAATAGCCTTTCTCCCCAGCCGCCTCACCCCAGGAGTTCTCCACCTTGTAGCGGACTGGCCTGCCCTTGTCGTCTAGGTGGACGCCCGAAATAACCATAGCATGAGTCATGGCTGATTCGCTGACTTGCAAACGTTCTGCCTTTGTCAGGCCCAAGGTGATGTCGAACGCGGTCTGCGTAGGCCGTTAGTGATTTCCGACACCATTCAGTCTTGACGTACCTCATATTCAAACAACGCCGTGTCCATGATCCCGCCCACCTTGTCGGAGAATTTACCAACGTCACATCCAAAGAAGACCGGTTGGCCGGCCTTGACCAGCTAGATAGAGGGGAAATGGCATCAGTCATCTAATAGCTATGCGAAACAAAGCCTGAATGACCTTGACGACGACACTCTTAAGATTCTCAATCTCAGTATTGACATCTGCAGTTACAATTAGGATTGTCAGCGAGCAGGTAGAAGAGCTAGCTCACAAAGAACCGGCCGAGCACCCCAGATGTTTCCGAGTTTATCCACCTGTATAAAGCTTTGAATAATCATTGCGAGGATCATTTATGAGGGAGAACGAGTCAGATGGCTTCAGAAATGAGAAGAATTTAGGCATAGAAATCATGGAAGGTATATATATATATAACTCACGGCGTATTGTTTCGAGGCGAACGCCTTTGCATACTCCACAGGCGTGCCCTCCCACTTGCCAAATTTGCCGTCAGCATCAGTGTATTCCCAGACAAGTTTCTCGTCTGGATTAGGAGGAACGCCAAGGGTAGCAGTAAGAATAGTATAAATCTCCTTCATCAAATCCTCCTTCTTTGCTCGGAGAGTCGATATGAGGACATCCTCAGGGACGAAAGAAGCACGCAATGAAGAAGACAGACGGCGCAAGATCAACGCGTGCTCCCTGAGCTTGGTCTTCACGAGGGCATTGAGAGGTCCACTAAGGGACGAATGGGTAGATTCTGGATAGACGGGTTGTGGTACGAGACCATAATGTTCGATGAGGTTGACGGCCATGTCCCATTGGCCGCCATCACTGACGAGATCGCCAGACAGGTGGGTAATCAACCTGTCGTCGACGGGGAGATCCGCATGCTCGATTGAAAGCTCAAGATAGTAGTTGGCTTTGTTTAGCTTATCCCAGAAGAACAGATAAGACTAATAACAGCATTGATCAGCATGGTTAAACATCACGCCGGAGTAGAATGATGAAATGATGAGTCTGTTCACCTGAGATAGCTCGAATTTATCGAGTTTAAGGGCCTTCATGACGCTGTACCGGATAACATTGGTGGTGGCAAAGATCCAACATCTCCCGCTGCTCTTTTGGTTGGTGACAGGTCCAGTCTTGAATTCCACGAGCGTGTTAAAGACGTGTGCATCAGCAATGCGGGCGGAACGCGACGTGAGTGCAGAGCCAATGTCAGAGTGTTGGAGGATTGTACGAGCAAGCTTGGTCTTGGGATCGTTAGAGGCTTCGGCTTCCCAGGAGGAGACAGTGCTCTTGGACAACGCGCCGTTTGGGGACTTGGGAGTCGCGAGACGAAGCGTTGAGAGCCCGGGAACGAGGTCAAATTGGGCAGAGTAGCTTCTCGTCGATTACAGCAGGCTCGGAGACAGACTTTGAGGAAGAGGAACCCATGGTTATGAACTTCGGTACCAAGTGAGCAGGAGCCCGATTTATGTAGTTGCCAATTCAGGAACCGATCATATCGCCCGTCGCCCGAATGTCGCCTCGTGACATCGCGTCCATCTGGACGTGTCCTATCTCGTGATCCGGCCCGAGATACCACGAGGATTGCCTAGGATTGCCTCCTAGTTTATCTACTCTATCTCAAGCTCAAATCAGGGCTTTGGTTGCACTGCTCTACGTACGGTCCAATTAAAATGCAGCCTAAGGGCAAATTTGAATACTCTAAGCGGCGCTATCAACATCCTCGCAGACAGACCACACAGTCTTATGGTTACAGATCAGTCATCCCCAGTCTCCGGTAGCTGACCTTATAACAATGATGATAGTATATTTTTGTGATTCGTCAACAACATTGGTGATACTTTTGCAGGTGTCGCGACCCCTATGTGAGGACTCTTGAAGTTGTCGTGCAGCACGAGTCCTCTAGGCACATTATAGCATTAGGTTTGACGAAATGAACGAATTAGAAATTCTACGTAAATGAAGTCATCAGAATCAAACACCCAAGGCTTTTCTTCCAAAGCGCACGTTCGAACCCTGACCTCGGCGCTTCCATAAAATCAACGACGGTGCAGTCCGGGTCATGATGTAAAGGATTGCCACCCAGCTCCCTCCACATCAAGTTACTGACATTGTCACTGACATGGTCATGAAATTGCTCGAAGTCCGTGGCCCATCCTTTCTAGCCTGCCACTCACCCACTTGCTGATCAAGGTCACCGCCCCTGGGTTGGCCTACATATGCTTAGGCGGTTTCGTCGTGGCGGTCAGTTTTCATGTCGCGTGCCCCAATATACTCTACTCATTCCAAGTCCTAATGATCCGGAAACACAGTTTTCCATGTTCTCGCTGCTCGTGAAGGAACGGGTGAGTCGTACCTTCATACCTTCCGAAATCCGCAGCTTACAGGCCCTCCCAGTTCTACATCAATGAAGTGGTACTGGGAACTGCTTTTGGTGTCCTGATGGGCCCCCATGTCGCCGGTCTCTTCGATCCACGGTCATGGGGAACAAATACAATATTTCTTACTCGGGAGATAATGCGCATTGTGCTAGCCACAGGCCTATTCGCCATCGGAGTCGAGCTCCCTAAATCATATATGGCAAAGCACGCAAAGAGCCTCCTTGTCATGGTCGTCCCGACCATGGCCATTGGCTGGGTCGTCGTATCTAGTAAGTTCCCATTTCAATATTAAGATGGCTCTACCTTTTGAACTCTTGGTGCAGGCGTTATTTTTGGCTTATTTCCACAACTAAACTTCATCTCATGCCTTGCCATTGCCTCATGCCTGACGCCCACTGACCCTATCATCTGTGCGGCAATAGTAGGCCAGTCCGTTCGGTCTCTTTTGTGATCGCAGCCTTAACATTACATATCAGGCGGCAAGTACGCCAAAAAGCATGTTCCTCTCAACCTGCGTCAAATTCTATCTGCGGAATCGGCAGCAAATGATGGGCTCGCCTTCCCATTCTTGACTATTGCTCTATACCTCACTCTGGATTCCACAAGACGCGCTGCTGTCGGTCATTGGTTCCTTATCGGCTGGCTTTGTGGGTCTTTTCTGTGTTACTTGACTTCATCTCACAATTTTCCTTATAGACCAAGTGATCATGGGCACTGTCATCGGCGCTCTCCTAGGTAATTATAATCGTAATTCTTACTATTGGCTTCTTATCATTTGTCCTAGGTCTCATGTTCTCTCACCTAATGAAGTTCTCGAACAAACGTGGATACATCGATCGGGAATCCTACGTCGCTCAGTATCTTGCCCTCGCTGTCTTCACCTCGGGAGTGGTCAGTACAATTGGCAGTGACGACCTCCTAGCCGCCTTCGCAGCCGGTAACTAACATTCCTCGAATTTGATTGTATTTTGATTTTAACAGTATTCATTCCCTTAGGCAGTGCCATCTCGTGGGACGGCGATTTCAATGATCAAACCGAAGGCGAACTTTTTGCTTCAGTGATCGACCTTGTTCTCAACTGTGCTTGTTTTGTGTACATCGGTGCCTGGATGCCCTTCGACTCTTTCAACAATCCCGAGCTTGGTATCTTTCCTTGGCGTCTGGTCGTTCTTTTCGTCGCAATCCTCGCTCTCCGGCGCATTCCGGCCATCCTAGCTCTCTACAAGTGGATCCCAGAAATCAAAACCTGGCGTGAGGCGCTCTTCTCTGGTCATTTCGGTATGCAGTGATTGGATGTTCTACTGTGCGATGTATCAACTTACTATGTTTGACAGGTCCTGTAAGTCTTGACATGAGCTCCATGCTTTCGTCTTACACATTTCGCAGATGGGTGTCGGTGCCATTTTCATCGCATCCCTAGCTTTGCACAAGTTGCCAACTCCCCAAAATCCACCGCGCGACCAACAGGAGCTTTTAGCGGCATACCTCGAGCCGATCGTTGCCTTTGTGGTCCTATGTTCCATCATCATCCGTACGAATGCTCTTCGATCCCCGTCGTGTCCAATTGACAAGTCTTTTACCAGACGGCCTCTCCATCCCCTTTTTCTCCCTCGGCAGAAATACGATGACTCTGACCAACACCCTAACGAATATGAACCCGGACTGGTTGATCGGAATTCGCCATGCTCCAACGGGGAGTCCATCTCAGACTATCACTTCTCGGACGATTTCTGCTCCAGTGAACTTGGAAGGTCCCCCCACAAACTGTTGACGAGGAAGAATTAGAGCGGCAGCCGGACTTGGGCTGTCCCGTATCAGGGTATTCATGAGGAGCCCGCGCCGCCAACAGCGGTCCACTTTCCCCACCCAGTTCAATAACATAGGCTTTCGCGGCCTCGTGGCCGGGAACTCTTTGCTATTATTGTTAAGGTTCACACTGTGTTACGTGGGTGGTCAGTGGAAAGGAAGCAGATAGTATTACGGTATTACAGTCCTCTAGATGAATCGTGGTGTCGTGTTATGAAGGAGGTCAGTTGCAAAACAGCAATATGAGATGTACGTCGTGAATGCGAGAAATATACATGAATGAAAGAAATGTCCCAACATGAATCAAGGAACAGATACGATGGCATGTGGATGGTCGTGCCAAATCGAAATGCACACATAAATTAAGCAACAAGCATCGGTTATTCAAAAGGATTTGTGCGACCTGCCTGTAACACGTTGAGCATGAGTTAAACGAAGAGAAGAGAGTAAGGTGCGACATACTTGGTAATCGCCCCCGCGGTCAGGACCTTCCCCACATCCGCAAAGCCAGTCGTGCCACCACCTGGTTTCCTTCGGTGGGTCACGGGCGCTATCAGCAGACCTTGACGATGTACGGCGGAGACGTAGGCGTTGGGGCGGTATCTAGAGGCGGAGGGGGGGTGCGCGGTGGAGGCAAGCCCTAATGGCATCGGAGGCGCGGGTGGAGCCCTAGTAAACGAAGAGGAGGCTGCTGGGAGCAAGGCAGGGCGACCAGATACATGAGTCGATTGCAGCGTTGTGGAAGGGCTATCCGCCGATGGACTCATGACTGCCGTGCGCTGGTGCGGGTCGGCAAAAGGGGACAGAGGCTCCGATGGATTAGCAAACGGGTCCTGTGCGTCCGCAGAGTCTCTGCGTGGTGGAGACTGTGACGGGCTAGCAGTAGGGCTGGGGGTAGGGGTGGCGTTTATATCGTCGAGAGGAACGGCATTGATGTTCTCCTGGGATCGAAGGGCGACATGATTGCCCAGGCTGCTGTCGTTTTTATGCCTCGACCGGTTTCCAGACCACAAGAGACTCGCTCTCCGTGAGACGTCACCGACAAGCGATGGTGACGATTGCGCAGATTCTCGTGCTGCCTTTCTCCTCTGTCGCTCGACGGTTTCCCATTTTCTGAGATTCTGTCGAGTTCAAAAGCCGGGTCAAGTGTGTCTCCATATGTATAGGCGAACGCGACTTGCCTCTTCAATCCGACGTGTCTCTGCTGCCTCGTCATTTGTGGGGGGATAGGACGAGCTGTCCGGCGACTGCACCGGTTCATCGCCCTGGAAGTCATCGTAACCGAGATCCACCTCTCTCTGTTTGCCCTTGAAGTTGGCTGAGCCGCTGTCGGCAAGGAACGTGCGTTCATGGCTGGCTGAAGGCGAGCTGGGTAGAGAGGACAGAGTGGCGGGAGTGACTGTCTCTATCGAAGATATGGAGGTCATCGAAATGGGTGGTGGAGAGCAAGTTGACACTGCGGCGGGAAAAATAGACTACCATCTTGGGAAAATCTCCTTTTTAGTAGTGACGTATCATAGAAAGCGGTATCAAATCGCCAAATGTCCGTAGAGATGATATTCTACACAGATTATACGCGAGTAACTAGTATAATAACCATCCATGTCTTCCTCAGAACCGGTTCTCGTGCCCTTGTCGCCCTTGCATCATCAATCCGTCATCAAATTCGGAGCTCCCGTCATCCGCAAGGTAGTGTCGCAGTCCCGAAGCTTTGGGAGCCGCGTTTGCGAGGATCGGGGCCTGTGCATCATCTGTATAAGCCCCGTCACGGCTATACATTGTGCTCCGCGGGCTATTCCCGTTTCCAGGCAATGAGAGGATGGACGCACGAGCGGTTTCCCTCATCTGTAGCAGATTTTGATGGAAAGCGTTCTGAGGAGGTTTTAGAACACGATGTGATACGTGATTGGGCAAGAAAGCACACCTGTTCGCGCCAGTATTGGAGGCGCTTCTCACGCTCTTCGTCGCGCTGTTTCCTGTGGGTGAAGAAGAGAGCAAAAAGGGTCCCAAACATTCCTGTCAATTACGTTAATAGTGTACTGAGACATCGGATGTTGAGCATACCACCAAAGATTCCAAGGCCAACCACAATATAAACCCAGATGGCAAAGTGGTGAGGAGTTGCTTCGCTGATGCCACAAACCCCAGAAGCCAGACAGTTCCATGATGAACATCTGGAATATCATAATCAGTCTCAGTGTATGATCGAGGTCAATGCACACCAACTCCTTATCAGCAGTACAGGCTTCTGCTAGATTCTTCTCCGCCATGCAGACCTTTTGAGTGCCGTCGCAGTACATACCCAATTGGCAGTTGCCTCTGCGCAAAAGTTAGACACGTAACTCTGTACAAGTAATACTCAACGGACCGAGACACGATGTCGATGAACTCGCCGTCGGCACCGTAAGCAGTGTATGGCGTGTTCTCGACAAGACAACCAACACCTAGCGTTATATTCGCCCACCTGATATGTAACCTAAGTCTGACTAGTCCATAGGAGAGGAGGTCGAGGCAACATACATGCACTTGTTGAGAAGACAGATGGAGCCATTGACGTTAAGCCCTCGGCCAGAAGTATCGGCCAGCTCCTTGAAGTTGGGAGGTCCTTCGCACTGGTCTGGAAGGAATATCAGGGTGAGACCTAACGCACGGATAAGGACGCTGTGCACCGTCACGATTAAGCTGGCAATCGCTACCCACAGGGAGGATAGCTTGACAGTTGTCCTCCTCATCTGGGCAGAACTGGCCTTTTGGGCATTTGTCCGGCAGCTTGTCCCCTGGCTGGTAGCCGAAGGGAAAATCGTCTTTTCTACAGCGCTTCTGAGCGCACTTTCCGTCGGACCCACAATAGCTCTGGGAGTCGCACTCGCTCCAGAACTGATAAGTGCCGGCTTGCAGACGATTTTCGGCCTGGTTGCAGGCGCTGCCGACATTGGCAGTGCCAGCGTGTACAAGGGAGTACGAAGAAAAGAAAAGGAGTGTGAGGGACAGAAGGTGCATGGCTGCGTAAAATGTGAATATTAATGACAAGACACTCAAACGCAGCAACGACCGTTCTGTCTTTCATTACGTAAGCACTTGGAGGTACCACCATGTTCTCGCAGATATTCAAGGCGATAATCAATCTCTTCTGCGGTCCTTCCGACGCGAAACCACCGCAGCAAGTACCCCAGCACCATCAGCAATACCCACAACAGCAATACCCACAACAGCAATACCCCCAGCAACCATACCACCCAAAGCCCACTTACCCCCACAAGCCACAGCAACAAGGCTACAAGCCAACTTCCCAATCTCACCCACAGCAATACGAGGTTCGTTCTCCAACCCATTTTTCTCCTTCCATTATCAACACGCGATCCTATCCAGGACCTCAACCAGCTCAATCAGAGCAATGAACACTATACCGGGCTACGCGCACGCGCTAACGAGGAGGGCGATTCCATGGCGAAGTGTTTCGAGCAGAGCCACCAGGCCTACTCCCGAGGAGACGGCGCCGAGGCCAAGGCGCTCTCCAATCGCGGAAAGGAGCATCAACGGAAAATGCAAGACAGTGAACAAGCAAGCGGCCGATTGGATTTTCATTGGTACATAGTATGTTGTCTTGTGCCCGGCTAATGATAACTGAACACCCTTGTATAGAGAATAACAAGGTCTGCATGATCTTGTCGCTCCCGATTCACACCTGACCGTAGTCAAAGGATAGCAAACCTGGCGAAATTGACTTGCATGGCCTCTATGTCAAGGAAGCTATACTGCGTACCGACCAGGCCATCCAGGACGCGAAACAGAGAGGTGTTTCCGAGATCCACCTCATCGTTGGTCCGTACTTTTTCATCTCGAACAATCATTGTCTCAAGTCTGCACAGGCAAGGGCCTGCACTCCAAAGGTGGTTCATGCGAAGATAAAACCAGCCATCGAAGAATTGATGCAAAAGTGCGTTCATGACCTACCCAGACGCTGCATGTCTCTTACATATCAACACCAGGCATCAATTGCGCGCAGAACTCGATCCCCAGAACGCCGGTGTTCTCATAGTGCAAATTAACTCGGGCGGCGATAGAGGTGTCGGATCTGACGAAATCACGCGCCGTACTCGAGCGTAAGGACGAAGGCTGCACCATCATGTAACCGTGTTCAGCTGGAGACGGACTCTTTTTTTTTGGACAATGTAGCGCTACATGTATTGATCAATCTTGCAGGAAACGAGTACCTGACCCAGCCACTTTGGAGCCTTACCATTTTACCAGACGCTCAATGTAACTTACTACGAAGCACTCATGGTTTTGCATGTATAAAAATATCTCATTCTTGAAGACGTAGTACGAAGTGAATACAGCACTGTCAGGAAACGTAAAAAGAGTAGAAACATTTGGCCTCAAGCAAACAGAAACACAACAACAACGCAACACGATTCATGAAAGAAATATAGGGCGGATTCTTTCAAATCTCGAGCCCGACAAGAACAAAGGCGGGATCGACCTGGAACACAGGCTTGGTGACGACAGTCCCGCCGACGTACATAGAGGGAATGCAGGAGTGCGCCAAGATTCGGGGACACGCGCTCCAGGACAATAACGAGGGTGGAACACCCAAGACTCTCATCGGCCAGATCCAAGAGGGCGACGATGCTGATCCCACCAGCAGTCAGTTCCCACTCCAGCGATGTGTAAACATACTGACGCACCTTTCCCGAAGGCTGACAGACTCTGCACTCTTGCCGTCGACATAGAGTGTCTTGGGTTTGCCAGGGAGCTCCAGGACGATGCCGTCAAACGCCGCGCCCATGTTGGGGGCCTGAAATGGAGACCCTCCTGGCATATGGCAGCGCTTGAAGCCCGTGATGGGGGAACAAGTTCATGAGAAAGTCGAGAGTGTCCTTCTCCTGCGATGTGTTGTTGGAGGCGGCAGACGAGGAACGTGACCCAAAGCTCCCAAAGTCGCTGTCTTCGTCGTCATCAGGGGTCAATGGCGGTGTTGAGAGGTCGGAAGCGTTTCTGACGGGGATCGCTCGAGGGCGTGAGATTGCGTGAGAATAATTGGTGAAGTCGTGGATGTTGGTGTTGGTGTTTGCAAGCGGCAAGTTACTGGCTTTGGTAATTAAAGGATGGTGGAATTCAGGCGAGGAAGAATGAGAATCGCTCGAAGTAGTAGAATAGATAGACGCCGGGCTGCCTGTCACGCAGTCCGACGACCCTCTGTCTGGAGGGCATTTTGATTTAGGGGCGTCAAAAACGCCACTGGAGAGGGTGGGTCAGTTGTTGAGATGAATGGATCTGGACAACGAAACTCACCCCGGGTCCCCCAGAGAAGGTAGTGGAGTAGTAGTACATGTCGTTGGTGCCCTGAAGATGGCACACGGCAAGCACACTGGCCTCGATGTCGAAAGGAAGAGAAGCCCCATCTCCAACGGTTTGACGACCGTTGCTGCAGAATCATAGAGGATTACGGTTAGCGCACGGCGAATGACGAAGATGAGGACGAACGTGGGGCAAAGACTAGATTTTTGTTTTAAAATGGTCGACATGGTATTCAACGACATAAGCTGCCAACTTGATAGATTTGTGAGGGGGTTAAGCTGAATTCTTTATTCTGTACTTGCATCAGTTATTGTGCTGTCAGCGCTGCGATAAGAAACGGACCTTGAGCGTAGAGTGCAAAGGTGGAATCTCAAATTGTGGGTCTCACCCTTTATAATCAAATATGGCCAAACAACGGCCCCGTGGCTCACGGCGTCGGCAATCTCCAGAAGCTCACGTGCTCACTACTCGAGGGTTAGCAAATTTGTGTGGGCGAGCTCAACACCGCCAGAGACAGCGACCTCAAGACTTGTGAGTATTCTCTTCGTGCCCCTTGCCAGTCCTGGACAGTTTCCAGCATCCGCTACGCCCTCAGATGTGATTTTCTGAAGGAATCTATGGCAGAATTGGATGGATTGGGCATCAACCGTTCGGATGACCTTAGCTCACATCTTGCTTCACAGTAACCCTTCGCCAAATATACAACATGGCTGACGCTGCACGAGGACGTGGTGGATTTGGACGCGGACGTGGAGATCGAGGCCGTGGCCGTAGGGGCCCCCGCCGTGGAGGACGCAAAGATGAGGAGAAGGAATGGTGAGCACCACCGGCGGACGTTCCCCCGCCATTTTTGCCAATTCACCCCCCAGGGTCCCCGTCACAAAATTGGGTCGTCTCGTGAAAGATGGAAAAATCAAGTCTATGGAGGAGATCTACCTGTTCTCTCTCCCTGTCAAGGAGTACCAGATCATCGACTTCTTCCTCCCCAAGCTCAAGGACGAGGTCATGAAGATCATGCCCGTGCAGAAGCAGACCCGTGCTGGTCAGCGCACCCGCTTCAAGGCTTTCGTCGCTATCGGTGACAGCGAGGGTCACGTTGGTCTCGGTGTCAAGTGTGCCAAGGAAGTCGCCACCGCCATCCGTGGTGCTATCATCCTCGCCAAGCTTTCCGTCATCCCCGTGCGGAGAGGTTACTGGGGTGCTGCTCTTGGTGAGCCGCATACTGTGCCTTCCAAGGTCAGCGGCAAGGTCGGCTCTGTCATGTGCCGTCTCATCCCTGCTCCTCGTGGAACCGGTATCGTCGCCGCCCCCGCCTCAAAACGTCTGCTACAGCTCGCTGGTGTTGAGGATTGCTACACGCAGTCCACTGGCTCAACTGCGACGATGGGTAACTTCTTGAAGGCTACCTTTGCTGCCGTATGTATCTGGTTCTATCACCTCAAGTTCGTTGATTCAATCCCATTTAGATCACCAAAACCTACGCCTTCCTTACCCCTGACCTGTGGCGCGAGATCCCCGTGTCGAAGTTCCCTTACGACGAGCACAGTGCTCACCTACAACTTGCGGCAGGCAAGAAGGCGTACTGAGCGGTTCGAGTGTGGAGTTTATTTGATTTGTGTACATTCTGAGCAATCCATAACGCGCTGCTATATTTGCGATTAGTGAGGCCAGATGTGAAGCATTGATGCCCCAGGTTAGACTCCTCCGTGTGGACTTGCAATGTTGCAATCCACTTATCGCCCCTGTCATCTGACGAACTATCTGTCGTGATGCCGCTTAATCTGGGAAATTAGAAACGACATTAGTTGGTAGTGTACTCATATATCCATCCATGTCGAACGTCCATGTCAGTTCCTGCGATGCTCTAGGATACCTGGACAAGCCTGATATATGCCCCGCCCAGCTACTATTGCTTCCACGCGCCTGCACAATGCTCCACTGAGCGTTTTCTGAGGATCTCCTAATCCGAGTGAAGCAGTATCTGGGGCAAATAATGTATCTGGGGTGGGTAGACTCATGAACGTGGATTCGATATGATATGTCAGGTTTCTGACATATGGCATTGACTCTTATTTGACCCAACTTTGGTTTCTTCCTCCCTTCTCCACCTTCCAACCCTTCCAGTCTGCGGTCTCGTTCTCGTTGGATCATCTCAGAGAGTTGCCCATTCCGACGACTATTACCCATCCTGGTGACTACATGCAGGTCCATATCCTTTAAAGAAATTTGTGCGTAAAAGGATTATACAGGCGATTCTCAGCTCCCACTGGCAACCAACTTATTTCAGCTTATTTCTCCCCGCCTTTAGATTTATTTCGTTCTGTACCGCGAGTTCAATCGAGGGATTCTTCTTATGCCGGTCATGTCTGCTGCCCGCACGCCGGAATCACGGTCTCCTTTCAACGCGCGCGCTCTCCTGCAAACGCGTTCTTTACGCGATCTTCAGGTCCCACCACCCCCTCCCAAGTCATCGGCTCGTGATAAATCCCGCCGCCGCGTAATGCAGGTCAACGGCCCCTACGTCGTCCCAGAAGTCTGTCCGCCTATCCCTGGTATAGGCGAGCCTATCCGGCCTGAGCTGGTCCAGACTCCTTACGTCCGAAGGTAATCCATGGCCTGTCTAAAGCCCCGCCAGTGTCCTGACCTCTGACTAATGGCTTCCAGTCAATCCCCCGCCGCGTCCATACAAGTTTCCCCATTCATCGCAGCGACAAGGCCAAGTTTTGAAAGCGATCCTTCTCAGTCTATATCTCCATACGCTCGGAGCAAGACACGCCGCAAGGCGCAGTCAAGTTCAGATGCTAGAGTGGACAAAAGAACCATGCACCCCGCTACAGACCGCGAAACACCTTTTCCTCGTGGAGAACCAGCTTATGAACTACGAGACCCCCCCATCGACCCTCGGAAAACTCGGAGATACTGCAGTGATTTTGGGCTAGGTCGCGATGAATTAAACCCGCCAATTGTGGCGCGATCATCGCCACCATCACCTTCCGTCCCTGATAATTCCAGCCTAGCATCGACCCCACTGGCAATGTATACAGAGACAGAAACAGACTCAGACATATCCTCCGTCCACCATGCCCTTGAATTCTCATTTCCCCAACCACCTTCCATCGACGAGTCTTTACACCTACGGCGCATGCATAGTCTCTCCGATGTTCAGTTTAGAGGAGACTGATGCCGTGAAGGACTTTCTCAGGAAGCGTTGGGGCGATGCCCATACTTCAGTACAGAAAGAATCGGGTGTAGAGAATGATGGACTGGGACAGTGCTGGCGATTTCTCGAATAATTCAGGTCTCAACAAGGGCTCCGCGGAAGGATTGGACCTCGAGAGGCCAACGATCAGGCGGGTCACCGCAGAAAGCTCACCCGGTGCACACAAGGGGAAACCTCCTTTTCCGTCCATGCCAGGAGATCGGGATCCATCTACTTCAGCTACTTTTTCATCATCCTCCGGGCGAGGTGCTGACCCTTCTTGGAAACGTTCAACGACGACCGAAACACCGAGGGATGGAGGGTTCCCTCTGAAATCTTCACCGTCTTCCCATACACGCTCCACATCTTCCTATCGCAAAGAAGCGAATCCTGTTCCGAGACCTACATTGGAAATGCCCATCATTACGCCCAGCCAAAGATCCATTCGATTGCCTCCCGAGCTCTCAGGGCCGCTGGATCGCCTGGATCTAAGCATCGAGAAGCTCAGGGCACATGAGCCACAGCGACTGGGATGCTGCTGCCGCGACATGGCGATACCAGACCTCGTCGAAACCGCAGCCTCCCTTACCGCTCAGCCCGCCCTCGCTCGCCAGCGCAGGTCGCCAGAAGCCGACGCACCGCTCGCACGCCTCCGCCCCTCGGGCAGGTCTAGGCCTCGCCGACGTAGACACTCTTTCGCCCATCTCCCCGCGGGGCCTAGGGGCTCCCTTCAATCATCGTACCACACGGAGTCAACCCGCTGTCCGAGTGCCACCGCAGCATCAGGAACAACCCATGCCCAAGTCGTTCATCGATATCACGCCGGAGCAGGAGATCCGGCACGAGGCCTCCCGCACTCGGATGCGGAAGCTTCTGGCACGAGCTAGCATCGGCTTCATTGGATGGGGCAAGAGCTTGACCAAGAAGAAGACTATTTCCAAATGATTTGACATGATCTTCGATATACGTACACTATTGGATACACATTATTTTGTAGGACTCAAGAATGTTTTGTACTGTACTTATGTAGGATGTTACCGACCAGACTAGCGGTTCCAGCGAAGGACATGGTTGGAGACTTGGGTGGGTGGCGTTTCAACTGCGAGCATCAAACTTTGGGGTCTCTCCCACTCCACCAGAACCACAGCGGCAGCATATAATGTTGACGATGACGCTGCAATCACTGATCAGTATTTGAGGTAGCTAGATGAGTTGCAGGTCTCGACGCGTAGGTGTGAATGTTCTACCATTGTGACGGCTGTGAGCAGTCTTCGCAGCATAATGCTAGTCCCAATGGCTGAAACTGCAACGCCTTGGAGCGGAATTAAATACGGAACACCTGCGAGCGTTCACGGACTTGGCGAGTCGAGTTGCTACTTCGACTTTGAGCTGTGCACCAAGAGGAGAGCCACTAACGTTCCTCTTTTATGATGATACAAATACTGCGAATTGAGGATGATTTCGTCATGGAAGCGAAGGTGAAATGATATACAACCCTAAAGTACAGCCCTACAGGTATCCCAACACATCCTGCTCGGGTGGACACGTAACGAGAGACATACAACGGGCATTGACTTCCTTCCTTGTATTTACCAGACACATATGGCCGAGTCAACACGCTGAGAAAGAGCGCATGTCGTCAATATTTATGCAATGCTGAGATGGAGCCGCACTTACACATTTGCCTTGAATATTTTGTTGTCCGTGACTTGGAAGACAAAATTTGTAACCAAAATATATAAGAATGTCTTTATCTCGATCAGCGAGAACCGCATCCCGATACACGACTATGTGAGTTGCGCTCAGAGTGATGCAACATGAGCGAATTATCTTCACGTACACGCGGGCCAGCAGAAAAGCTCAAGGTGTTTGAAAATAATCCAGGTTGCTGCATAGCGGCCTCTGGGAGGTTGTCCCACCGGTCAGGGCTTGAAGCCGAAAGTCCGTTCAATATCTCATAATCATACATGGAGGCAAAAATGAGCTTACTTGAAACCCCACGCATCCTCTCCCCAAATACCCTTATCCAGGTTGAACCCCTCCACGGCCACATGGACGAAACTTCCCTTTGGATGCGGACACTATGCCTATCCTGGTCGATTGTGCCATCCCGTCTATGTACAGGGTAGGAGGTCGGGATCTCATCGTCGTGCGTGGCAACCCGAATGGATGAGTGAACCGGGGGAACTAGACGGAGCGATTCCCGACAGATATTGTGCAAGTAAGGTAGATTTGCAATGATATCGTACAGCGACTGTATTTCGTCCTCAGTCAGGCTTGACAGCTCCACTGCTGTTGATGTGGGAGCTACTGATAGAAGTTCAGCACGTAGGCGAGTCTGCATTTCCGGATTCTCTGCCAAAAGCAGCAACGTCCAAGTTAAAGTCAGGGACGACGTGTCAGATCCTGCGAACATGAAAGTGTTGATGTTGTTTAGGATATCCTCGTCTGAAATGCGATGTTCGGGAGGGAGGTCTCCTGGCGAGATTTGACTTCACTGTGTAACGGAAACATTATTAGCCAAGCCCCTCCACAACGGTCAGTCAACACACTGAGCAAACTGAGAAGGTCCTTTCCCAAGAACTGGCGAACCACTCTTCTCGGCCTCCACAATCTTGCGCTTGCTTTCCTGAATTAATTGGCCAGCGACGCGACGAATAACTTTTTGACATCGCTCTACAGTGCACGCATCGTTTTGTCCGGCTGGACTGAAGTTAATGGAAGAAGATTTAAGGTCGGTAGAGCTGCTCACAAAGAGGGAACTCAAGAACGGGAAGTATATGTTCAAGATAGTTCTGGCGACATTGCCCTGAGATATCGCGACTTCAAACATCTCCTTGTACTGCACAAAACAGTTCGTTTGATTCGTCCTTGATAGCGTTGAACTCATAGCCAAATCCTGGAACTACGCGTTCAAATAAGCTTGATACCATGCTGAAGCCCAACAACACGTACCCGCAGAGCCAATAACATCAAAAGTTGCCCGACTAACCCAATGGCATACGTCAATCCTTAGGGCATCTTTGCGAACTTCTTCTGCGTTACTAAAATCATCGACAATCATATCCAGCCACCGATCCTTCAATTCACCGCCTTTGTGGAACACAAGCGGAACCAAAGCACGCATATTCTGAATAGAAAATGCTGGGGTTGCTACCCGACGCTGTCGCTTGTGAACCTGACCCTCAGCTGCGAGCATACCACAACCAATGAGACTGGTGATGAGTCTCCTGGACTGCCATGGTTTTTCGTAAGTCGTAGAATTCTTCAGCACATGGGCGACTGAGACTGGGTCAAGCGTTAGGAGGCGTTCGTCCCACTGAACAGAACTTGAGTCGTTGTCGACGTAGGAATGGAGGATAAGAGCTCACTGGACCGACACCTCTGACCCTGATTGATCGGCCGTATTTTTGGACGAACGCTTCATGTACTCTCGGGGATACCGAAGGTCTAACAGAGTAAATGAGAATACATCCCTGAATAAACAACTATGCTCACTCTAGGATTGCAAACAGATGATTCTTGAACCAGCCCTGAATGGGGGGCCCAGCTATTTGGTGCAAAGGATTCCATTGCGCAGCGATGAAGTTTTCATACACAAAGTAGAGCAAAAACGCGGAGACGGGAGCTAGTATGGCATATAGTATAAAGATAAGGGACATGGTGGATGGAGTGCAGGAGACGGCGCCTCCATTGTGCAGCAATATCAGACGGGGACGAAACAATAGAACCACAACACGCGACTTGCACGCAGAACGGTCACGTGGTTATCATGTACTCGAATACATCATTATGAACTGCTCTACCGTCGACCTTCTTTGGGATACGCTCGAGTCCGCAGGGTGGTTATCCCATACCCGTTTCCGTCCATGGACCTGATCCATCAACCTTGAATAGTAGGACGGCTTGACCGGTTTAGGAGGAAGCGGGAACTCGTTCAGATCTACAGAAGCACCACTCGCATTCGATTCGGTTGTGAATATGCTTGAATCACTTGGCCGAGTCACCATGAGATAAGGAATCGGAGGTTGAAGGCACCCTTCGTCGTTTTCCGCCCGCGTTATAGTTGAAAAAGAGGTCGAAAAAGAACCAAGGGTACCGTGTGAGTGCTCTCGAGTAAGCGAAGACAAAGAAGGTGTTGTATTGCATCCCCCGAGACTCGCCGTGGTACCGGTGGAGAGCGAGCTTTCAAGAGAATACATGGAGCCGCCAAAATTCTGTTCGTTAAGGGACAGAAGGAGTGGCGAAGGCTCCGAGATAACAACCGTCGGGAGAACATCCGGTATCAATATGTCGTTAGAAGTAGACGTCGAGGGCCGACAAGCCACGAGGACCCCTTTTTTGATCTCTACGCTTTGAGCATGAGCGCGTTTGACTTCGTAAACGACCTCTAGCTCTTCTTCATCAAATTCACTGTCAGTGCTCGCGAGAGAAGTCATCGAAGATCTAGAAGTTGAAGCAGAGAAACATTCTACAACTTCCGGATAATTGGTTTCTTGAGAAGATGCGGATGCGTCGGATCCCTGCCTTGGCCGATTCTGGATGCTGGGGGAAGATACGCCCTTTGCTAGGCTGTCGATGTTGGCTTGAAGCGATTTGAAGCTCGACACGTTTTCTGCGTGGCCAAGGAAAAAGAAGGTTTCTTCGGCGACTTTCTCGGGGTCTTCCTTCGTTTCAGTTGTTACATCCCGCAGTGCCACATTCAGCGCAAGTGTGATATCGTTTTCTTCCACGTGTAACCGCTCTTGGAAGCCGTCCCCATCGCGGATCCCAGGTGAACCACGCCGTTCATGGATTGACCAGGTAGACATTGAGGGCGCACTGGGAGAACTGTCGAGTGAAGAAACTGGGTCATGCCGATCATCATCTCCGGTCACCTCGTTGATGCTTTCGACGTACACAAAGCGTGTCGGCGTTCCCCAGGTAGCATCAGTCAAACTCATCATTTGCAACGAGAGCCCCTTTGTCTGATGATCTGATTCCCTGCTTTGGTTTCTGCCTTCGACGACAGCATCCCAGAATCCGTAACCGTTTTCTCATGAGAAGTGAGCGGATCATGAACACTCCCACTACTCCAACAGCAGCAGCAACGAGCGCCCCGCCCGCAATTAGGACGATTTCCGTAACTGGTAAGTGACCTGGCATCAAGGAGGAGCCCGTGGTACCGGGCATGGTCGTCGATGTTGCAAGGGGTACGATATTTGCATGGAGGGCGATTGGTGGGGTGTACGGAACGAAGTCGTCATTGTCTGGTGTAGGGGTGGGATTAGATGGCTGGTGGATAATTGGTTGGGTTGGATATTGACGACGCGACATAGCTTTGATTGGGAACGCTTGTGGTGAATATCATGCGCTCGCCGAATAGATCTGGCAAATCCTGTGGATTGTCGGGCCTGGTTCGCCGCAAGCTGGGGTTGAGGGTTACGTCCTGACCAGCAACGGAAAGTTCGTCGGTTTCACTGCTGGGAACCAGAAGATACTGTCGGTGCCATTCTACAGCGAGCTTGTGATTCGTGATAGGGAAGATCGCCTCTCTGCGCTGGATTCGAGAGACACCAGGTGATTATACGTGGGTGGCTGACCAAATGCTACTTGATCCAGGTGAGGCTGACGGACTCAAGAATGAATCGCGCAGTAAAGATGCAAAAAACACCGCCTGACCTCGCGAATAATTGTTGATGATCCCGCACATAGTGGTAGAAGCAAGGTAGAAGGTGAAGCTAGGTGAAGGCAAAGGGCAAAGTACTCAAAATGGAAATTAAGGTGGCTACACCGGCGAGTTCGGTCCGAAATATCCGACATGTAACTTTCTGGCAAGGTACTTTAAACGGTAGCCACTTTCATTCTTTGTGCTGTACGATCTAAACGACGAACTATCTCCCTTCGAACAGTAGATCATTCATGGTCTTGATGAAAGACTTGGATTTCTCTCCGCCTTTCACCTCGAACGGCTCCAACCCGAAGGCCCGTCGACCCTCGACAGATGTAACGTCCGCAGGTGTTGCGCGTCCAACACAGTTGGACTCTCCAGGTCCCTTAGGGAAATCGCTGTCGTATAGGAAAGGAACGAGTCAGTAATCGAAACGATAGACAGCGGGTAAGGGGCGTACGGAGCAGGAAGACCAGCTTCAAATGTGGCGCGCTGTTCACGAAGGTAGCGACCACTGCGAGCCGCGAAGTCAGATTTTCGCACAAACATGAAGCAACTGCCAACGACGGTTGAACTTGCTACTCACTTCTTGACAGTCAATGGGACCGCAGGAATATAAACGACAGAAGAGTCATTTTTTCCATTATGGTGACCCTCAACCTCGTGGACAATATCGCAGTGCCCTAGGGAAAAGAGTGTCGTCAATCCATGTTATAAATTTCATTACAGCGACACATACAATAGACCTGATCACCAGGATCAACTGTCGGTATCCCGACCATAGTTTTGTCGAGCCTGAGGTGGGGATGCGTCTTGGTAGTCAGGAACTGCTTTCCACCTACAAGACTTCCAGGGAACTCTGGATTCTCAAGGTCGACTTCCCACTCATTGGTTCCAGCGTTCAAAGCGAAGAAGGGGCGAAGGATGATATAGGCCATGGCGGGCTCAAGCATGGGAAGGACGCGGAGGGTGCCCTCCCCTGGCCCAGTGCGCGACATGGAAGTCCAGCCTTGCCATGCACGAAAGATAGATCCTTGGTTGCTGCGACTTCCCCACATAGTTCAGCGATACAGAACAATGATTTACATATGTTTACCACTTACGAGCAACCAGTGCATATCCTGTGCAGCATCCAGACGGGGAGACGCATCGTAGGCATCATGATTCTTCCATGCGCTTCCTCCCTTCAAAATTTCTCGATAGCAGTGGCGGTATGTAGGGTCTTCCCACCGCTCCACAGAGCCGTTGTCGATGTGAGGGTCCAGAACGAAAGTCACGTCTCCGGGATGGCGAATACGTACACGGTCAAAGTAAGAGATCGGGGTATCAAGGCTGATCTGGGTGTCGGGATCAGATATATGCCAGAGAGACATCAAGTAACGCTGCGTTTCGATAATGGCCGGGTGCACACGCGCAGCGACCTGGCCTTTAGAGTTGTACATCTCATAGATCTGGATGTTATCAGCTGGGTAACCTGTCATAAACGCATTAGAGATTCAGCTGTCATAGTAAAGCGGTAAATGTTCGCACCTGTGATTTCGCCGGTGTTGGCAGCGGCATAGTCTTTGACAGATTGCTTCCAGGCCAAAGCCTCCTGCGACCGCAAGAAATAAAAGGCGGGTTGTGAGTACGATAGTGCTAGGTTAATTAGTCAATAGCGACTACCTCTTGAGGCACTCCTCCAGTGACAACGACGACGCCAACTTTCCTGATGGCTTTGACCTGGTCGTCTGAGAGTCCTGCACTCATCTGGGCGAACGTCACGCGAGGAATTACCTGGGGACGCGTTGTTGAAGTGGCTACCCAAAGACAAAATAATCAATACGCACGGCACCACCTATGGACGAAATTTCTTGGACGGCAGCGTCGAGTGCGACTAGAACTTCTTTCCAGCTCTGGAGGAGTTCATCCTTCCACAGCGCTTTCTTGAGGTCAGAGAAATAGGCTGGGTGTGCTTCAGGCAATGCTGCAGCAGGGGGAGTTGTAACAGCCTTGTCAATGGGCTTCGAAGCAGTAGTAGGAACCATAGTGAGAGGAAAAGTCGACGATGTGCTAATGATTGCAGAACTGCGCCATTTTAAAGGCGTTTTCCGCCCTATTTTCGGATCCTAAAAAATGGCGCTTCTCTATCTCATGATAGACAACGCTGTTACCGTACGTTTCGCCGGTCATGCGAGAGAATTAGACCAAAGAAGGGCAAGTTTCATGTCATCTGTTCGCAGAGGATACATGTTTGGAAGGTGTTTGAAAGAACATTAATCCGACAATATCCCGGGATCAGATCAGACTTGGACCTTAATAATGACAAACATAGCCCATGGGTTCATGGTCACGTGCACTCAGCCTGAGCAGGTCAGAGGAGTAGAATAAATTATCTGCGCGTTGGTGATACATGATATCCCCGTATCTCTAGCAAAGCCGAGAATCCTTTCGTAGATACATGACGAAAGAGTCCCATTATAGTTTACAAACCCAGAACCCAAGCTACCAACTTGTCGATTGAGCAGCACTTGCTTAATCGGTCTCAGGAAACATGCCACGGATCGTCGCCAGCTCGCCATATAACCTCTTGTAATCCACACTGAGTCTTGCCAAGTCCTCCGCGTCCATCAGGTCGGCATCGCCATCAGAGTCCGTCGTCGACCCGCTCTCCCCGTTGCGCAGCAAACCGTCAATCTTGGTCTTTTGCGAAACCATCTTCCCAAATACCGCCACGTACTCGTTGTACGTCGCACTATATCGCACACGCAGGCTGGCATGGTCTGTCGGTAGAGGTCGTGACTCGCGAGCATTGGGACGGGACTGGGATGGGGACTGGGTGCTAGGGTGATGGCTGGTCATAGGAAGCGTGGGTGGCGGCCCGTTGGGCGCATCCCGTCTCGGTTTGCGAATCTCGCCTTCATCTTCTGAAGAGGATGTGTAGATAGGTGACTTGCGGCGATTCTTGTGCGACGCACCAGTTCGCCTTAGAGTCTGCCCGACCGCGGGACTGTGTGGAAGAGGTACTTTCTGCGGAGACGCTTTTCCGTCTCGCATAGACACCGAGGAGCGCGATGCAGGAATCTCCTTCTTGTTGATTTTGGGTAAAGCAGGTGGGTGCAGCGGTGGTGACGCGTCCTTCCGTACTTTTGGGCGAGCTGGCGGCGCTAGTTCTGGCTTTTTGGGTAATGACTAGATCCTTGGGTTTGGTATCCTTCGAGGACGAAGCCGAAACTGCACCAGTTTCCGTCCTCCGTTTCTTTTGCGAAGCCGGAACCTCGGAATCGTTACCGTCTTGTTTGCGTTTAAGGGTAGGGGTCTCCAACCTCCGCCTTTCCTCGCCTCCCTCTTGCTTAACCACTGTCTTGGTTTTAGCACCCTCTCTCAGCCGATCTGGACCCCTCTCCCGGTCGGAATCGGAGCCAAAACCAGCATCAGACTCTCGCAGCTTCCGTATCCGCTGAGTTGGTATGGTGGAACCGTTAAGCCTTTCGTGCTTAGTTGCTTGTTGGGTTGATGGAAGGACTTTGGCGGGTAGCGAGGAGCGAGGCTGGTTGGCATCTCCTCTATCCACTGATTTGCCTTGAAGAACAGAACTACGGCTAGCGCCATCGTCGTATGAATCCTGAGAGGTAGTTTTCCCAGCCCTGAAGCCAGATCCTGGGGGCTTCCTTGAGCCAGCAACAGCAGAAGACTTGGAGGATGCGCTCTCGGTGTCCTTCATTTTGCCATTCGCGTTGCTGACGCGGGGTGCAGCCTTGATGCTCTCATCTTTCATCTGAATTTCCGCGCCGGGGTCGGGTTTCGGTTTCGCCTTCTTCTCCTTAACCTCTTTCGACGATACCCCACGCTTCGCGACGACCTCTAGTTTAACTCCCTGCTTGGTTTCGCCATTAGGCACGGCTGAAGTGATCCTCGAAGGACCAGCAGAAGGAGTTGCAGAAGCGGTTGTCGCGGGGGAACGGAATGTGAAATGTTCCCAGAGAGGATCGGACTGTTTGATACCCAAGCTGCTCAGCTTCTGGCGACCCGTTCTCGCCAAATTTATACGCTCTTGTTCAGGCAGTTTAGGCCATTCGAAAGGTCGAACTTCTTTCCATGATTCTGTCCTGAGACGCCAAATCTTTGACCCAGGGTCTTCGCCCTTCTTGGTGGCGGATGTTTGCTCTGCAACCTAGTGAAACTCTTCAGTAATGTCCTGGAAGGATCCGAAAGGAATCCTCACTTCTTCTAAGAGATCAAGAACCTCGCGGCGTTTCGATGCATCACAATCGGCACCGGTAACTAGTTTTATGATCTGGTCTCGAGGTCTCTCCTGGACAGCCATGCAGTGCACCAGCCGTTTACGAATTGACGAATCGCTCGGTTTCTTCTTGGGTGCCGCAGGCAGCGGGAGAAGCGACGCGCGCGGGGGCGACGACTGACTGAGGAATTGGATGCGTTGAGCTTTACTTGGTCGGACGGACGAATGGCATTACGAAACATTGCAGATGATTGTTCTTTCCGCTTTTTTGTGGTCTTGGCAGGAAGGGTAGGCGGGGTGTCGATGAATTTCGTTTTACGATCGTCTCGCTGCTTAGCAGCGTCGATAGTTTTCTCGCGAATCCTGTCTTTGAGATTGGCTCCGAGCTTGTCGTGTTCAATGGTGAACTTTCCGGTAACATTAGCGTAAAGTTTGAGGGGCGCATTTGGTTTAGAAGCTGAGTGGGTGCGAAGGTACAGTTCATGCGGAGTCTCTTCCTTCAACGACCGCATTGGATAGAAGGTGCCTCCGATGTGTATCCCCTGATACGGTCAGGTATTGTGGAATCAACGGGCAAGTGCATACTTACTGGGGTGTCACCGAATTCGAAATCCATTGGAGGCTTCTCACCGAGGGCTTGGAGAGCGTCCAGGGTCTCGGTAGACATGCGAACGAGCATGGCTACCTTGGGCTTTGAGTGTTCAGACTCGCCAGGGTTGGTATGGGGGCCGAGAGACAGAGTAGTCTCTGGAAGAGGCATAGCGAAGGGTTAAGGATGCACAGTGGGCAGAACCAAGTTCACAGTCAAGCTGACGGCGCTGGTGAATCGGTGTATTCCGACCACGTGAGAGGTCAGAACAATGGGACTGATAATACTATGGGGACAAGGTGAGCAGGCGGGCTCTGCCTTGTTGTGGCCAGTCCACCTCAGACTGACAGTGACAGGGTCATAGCCATCTCTTGCCCATCTCCGACTTGTTTGCCGCTATTGTCCATTGTCCTTGCAATCTATATTTAGCCCTCTCCCTCCCTCTCCTCGTTCTACAACAATTCTGCAACGCACCGACCAACTCTAAGTATGCACCATGGGGCTGAAGCCATCTAGGACCCCAAATCTATTATGTAATATGCTCAGCTTTTCACCCATGTTCGCTGCGTATGATCCCGCACGTTCGTCGAGCTCGTGATAGTGCCCTCGTGCGTTGTTGTCCAGCGCTCACGTTGGCCCAAGACCCCCTCCTTTCGCTTCGCTGAGGCGAATGTCCCCTCTGTGCTACACTCCACATAAATTTAGGTCCAAACTATCACGTTTTGCAACTTGCATGCACGTACGCTAATACAAAAGGTGTATCACTGCCCCGGATGTTTCGCGAGCTCTTCTCCACCTCCCCGGCTCTGGAACACCATGGTTATTCTTGAGGCCGCCCAACTCTTTCATTTCACCCTTCTTCTCGTCGCTGCTATTCTTGCTTGGCTTCTCCGGCCACAGCTACGATTTATCTGGCACTGCTTCATTCGACCCATCGGTGCCTGCGACCAGAAGGATCGATTGGATAAGGTCTGCTCTAACTTTCTTCCGCATATCCCAGCATTCTCGAGCTTTTATACCAGTTCTACGAAGGGCAAGCAGATATCTATGATAAAACCCGCAATTCCCTTCTCAGGGGCCGCAACACCATGCTGAGCTTGTCCGCCAGCCACCTGCGCTCCATGCGTGCTTCTCAGCCAAACTAGGCCTCTAGTGTGGATTGACATTGGCGGTGGAACAGGCAAGTTTCTTTTCCTCCTTTCACCTTTCTACATACTAATCTTTCGCCTAGGCTACAACATCGAGCTGATGGACAAATACTTTCCCATCTCTTCCTTTGATGCCGTGTATGTTATCGATCTCTGTGAGCCGTTGCTACAGGTCGCCAGGAAACGCTTCGCTGCGAAAGGGTGGAACAATGTCACCGTTTTGTGCCAGGACGCAAACCAGTTTACCTTACCAGAGTGGGCGGATGGGAAGGACCCCAAAGGAAGTATTGGATTCATTACGATGAGCTATTCATTGTCCATGGTGAGGCTCTCTATATTATCACTGAGAGACAGATGATAACACTTGTCGATAGATTCCCAACTATTACACTTTACTAGATCGCATCGATCATGTTCTTTCTCCTCAGGACGGATTATTTGGTGTCGTCGACTTTTATACAGCGAAAAAGCAACCTTCACTCCACGAGAAGGCGATTGGTGGCATCAGCAAGGAATGCGGGTGGCTTTCGCGATGGTTCTGGCAAATCTGGTTCGACTTCGATCATGTAAGCGAGTCCGCATGATACGCGTGCAGTCTCTTACCAGCCTGCTTAAGATCTCTCTTGGCTCCGCACGAAGGTCATATCTCGAATACAAGTTCGGCACCGTTAGTCCCACCCTCTTGGTAATGACGAGTATTGTACCAACACTATCCTCATTAGATGAAAAGCTACAACGGCCGCAATCGGTTTATCCTTCCGTTTATTGTCCAAATGTGAGTCTGCATCCTTCCTTAAGTCAGAAAATCCTTCACGACCCTTTCGCTAGTCCTTACTATATCTGGCTTGGTCGGCCCCGTTCTTGCGATGTCACCCGAATGCGCCACGCTTTCGAAGTTGAAGGAGGGAATTTCATCGGCTCCCCAATACTAGCCCACCACGATGTCAAGGAAACTGTTCCACCGTTGGAAATCGGCGAGCCCTTCATGGATCTGAAGGAATCTACTAACGATGCGCACACGATCATTGATATCACGCCGCCGCTGAGTTCTTTCCACTATCAGGCAGACAAGGTGAGCATCCAACTGATTATTGATTATCTTATACAACTTCTCATCTGGCGTATCAGCCCTGGCGGCTACCATTACTATGAACAACCGGTACATAAGAGTTCAGAACTTTCATCTATTCTTTCACATGGGTCAGTGCATTATCCATCCGGAGATGCAACAACTTGACACCCAGACAGGAAGATCCATTTGAAGATATGAAGCATCTCGATTTGTCGAGCGACGACTCCATGTTTGTGATCACCTCGGCTGGGGACAATGCTCTTCACTATGCCATCGAGGCCCAACCCAAGCGGGTATGGTTATCAGAAAAAATATATTTATGCCTCGTCTAATCCGCCTGCAGATACACTGTGTAGACATGAATCCATGGTAGGCATAGCCTTTCTTACCGTCTCGATTACCGATTGATTTACGCGCCCTCTAGCCAAGGTCACCTCCTCGAGCTTAAGCTTGCCGCCCTCCAGAGTCTATCCTATGAAGACTTTTTCGCCCTCTTCGGTGCCGGCCGTCACCCACACTTCCGCACGCTCCTCGACTCGAAGCTCGCTCCGCACCTCTCTTCCAGCGCTTACCAGTTCTGGCGGCTTAACGATGACGCTTTCTCCTCTGCGTTCTACATGCGGGGTTACAGCGGGTGGGCCCTACGCCTCGCGCGCATCATCTTCACCCTCGCAGGTGTGACAAAGCACGTCGAGAAGATGTGCAATTGCGATACTCTAGAGGAGCAAGCGACTGTCTGGCGGACGAAACTGCGACCCGTCCTGCTGAACCCGATCGTCGTGGCGCTGCTCAAGAACCCGGTGTTCTGCTGGAATGCCCTGGGCGTCCCATTGAACCAGCGTCGCATGCTGCTGGAAGAGGGCTCGATCTATGATTTCATCTGCCACACACTCGACCCACTTACTTCGACCTACTTACTCAAGACCGGGAATTACTTCTATCTGCTCGTACGCACCTCCATGTAGTTTGTCTTTTGATGTTCCGAAGCTGATGCACGACCTTAGGCCCTTCTGGGACATTATACCCCCGCATCATGCCCGAATTATCTGACCCGCCGAGGTTTCGAGGCACTCAGGGCCGACAACGGCAGTGCTATGAGCGCATTCCGACTTCACACCGAGTCTATCGTGAAGTACGTCTCCAAAATTTGGCTCCATTCGTGTTGCTCATGTTAGATCTCCCAGCGTGCTCCGTGGACTGTCGCGCTGGTCGCTCACACGGGCAATAATCATGGACCATCTGGATTGGTTTACGCCGGGCTCGAAAGACGTTAGGGATGAAGTGGAGGAGTTTTATCGCGTCCTCGCGCCTGGTGGTATGGTCTTCTGGCGGTCCGCCTCGCGGAAGCCGTGGTATAATGAGATGTAAGCATCTTCATCCCAGTCTCATGCTTTGATGCCCACAACTCCGCCATAAAGGTTTGTAGACGCAGGTTTCGAAGTTACACCTATGGCCATTCGGGATGGTTCGGTTGCCATTGACAGAGTCAACATGTCAGCGGTCCATTTCTCTTATCCTGTACCTCATCACAACTAACCATGCCCCCAGGTATGCCTGCTGTTGGCGCGGGGTAAAGCGGTCCTAACGACGATACCGCTCGCTGCCAGGGTGTCAGGAGTCAAGAGTCGAGATCAAGACTTTATGTGTTCCTCTAGATATGTTACAAATTTGCTTGCGATACTCTCCTCTCCCCAATCAACAGCGCCCTTTTCCGTGGTCCCTAGGGTGATTGCCTTCTTATGGACGGTGACGAACTGCCGCTTGAGTCTCTGTAGTTCGGATAGTGTAATATTACGCGGTGGGAGGACAATAGATGGTTTTAGCGTCGATGACGGTGTGGAGATTGATAGGTTTAGCTGGCCGCCGAGCCCAGTCTGTTCGGCGAGAATGGCGGATACGAGGGCAGCGGTGGTCTGCTCAAGTGCCTGTAGAGCGTCCGTGGGCGCTTTTACGACCTGGGTAAAGGATAATCGTCGATCAATCGAATCCACCAAGACAAATGGGTAAAGACGCACTGAAAGAGTCCCAGAGTTTGGGGGTTTGATGTTACCCTTGGTAATTGCATCCCAGATTTGCGGCATCGGAGGAGCGTCCTCGTCCCAGAGCACAGTGAATAGAGGCGAATCCCATCGGACCATGGATGACGGTTCCTCGTATCTAAATAGAAGATTCTCCAGCCTTTCCAACCGTCAATCGCGAGGCGCAATAGAAAGAGAAGAAGAACAGACGTTTCCGGCGCGTAGGTGAGCCCATCCTGACGCGTTGCGTTCCACTCCCTACATTGCTCTTGCATAGCTACAACGTAGATCTGCGGCCTACGGGTTAGGCACCATCAGAGACACATAGGCTAGGGACGCACGGTGCAGACCCGCAGCTTCATCTCCCGAGCGGCGCAATACATCTGATAACGGAATCCTTTGATATAGTTCAATGCGTCGACGATCAGGATGGTGTCCACGGCCATCTGTCGCTGCATTGCTGTGAATAGCGCCCCACGGGCTGGTTTCTCGGAGCGGCTCTCTATCACCGGTGAGCGGGTCAAAAAAGTCCATTGGATCGACGCTCGAGGTTGTGCTCACCATCATAGGAACTGCGATTGAGGTTTAGGACGTCATCTGAAAGCACTGCAACTTTGGATATCGGGCCTTGGTAGTTTTCATGTGCGAGGTACTTTTCAAGAGATGTGCGGATCTGTTCTGCTCTCTTCGTCTTCCCAGAAGACGGAAAGCCAGATATCGTGACAAGGGCCATGGAAGTAGGTGATCAAGTTGCAAAAGCAGAAAATCTTAGTTCACTCATTTTGGAGAGGCAGAAGAGACAAAATTGCTATTATCATGCAAACTACCGAACCGTGGTACTATCTAAGAAACAGAGCAAAGCACTGTAAGGGTTCCAAAAATTACTGAAAGCCGAAGCTAACAGATGGGTTCGGATGTATAATTTGCAATCAGCAAAAAACTGTGTCTCGGTAAAAACCTCACTGACGACAGTACATGCCCGAGCACAAGAGATGGGGATCCGGGGTGTTTGCGGCTTGCTTATATAGGCGTTCGGGGCGCACGGACCATCATGGGTCTCGTGAACGACTTTGCCGAGAGGCGCGGGAGAACGAGCGTGGAGAGCCTGGCATTTTGGCAACTGCTCGCGCTGGGACGTCAATGGAACTCAATCTGCATGATTGGATCGCACTCTCGTCATATATCTACTTATTGGGTGCGAGGTTTGACATGGGGTACATATGCCATTGCTACGTTTGATGTCACAGTGCCCAAGTGGCGTCAGCCTTGTGAATACAGTGGGCTTGCCACCGTTGTCATGGGCGCCGGCTCACGATGTCACTAGGGTTTGAAGCACAGAACTGAAATTCTTTGTGATAGTCGATGGGGAGGGGCGGGGCAAGATATAGTTGCAATGAAACTGAGCGCGGTTCGTAAAGGGGCAACAAAAAGCAACACCGCCACCATGGAATCGATCAGTGTAGTGTGACTGCGTGACGCTTACCGCTAATTTCATGCCGACACGTTGTTGTCCATCGTCGTCCGTCGTCGTCCATCGCCATCGACCGTTCTCTCCTTCATTTCTTGTCTTTCCTCTTCACAGGCACTCAGAGAGTCGCCACACATTTCCATCTACATCGCCTCCAAACTGGGCGGGTCGTCCTGCTCGTTGCTTGTAGTCCGCCCCACGCGTTCCAATGTTGGCCACTATGAACCCCTCGCAACGCGACCTTTCCCACTCTGGACACTCTCATTTCGACTTGCAACAAGGAAATCGCGACTCCGTGGCTGATGGGGCCGTAATGGAGGATCGCTTGTGTCCGGGGTGCAGAAAGCCGGCCGTCAGTGAACAGGGAGGTCTGGTTGTCGCATTCGGGTACGTCCACTCTTCCATGAGCGCATGCTTCTTGCATACGCCGCAGATCCTTTACAGTCGCGTCTTGCTGATCGATTTATGATTTCAGCCAATCTTTCTTCCACGTCGACTGCTTCAAATGCGCCAAATGCGGGGATCAAGTTACTGCAGATACCAGTCTTCTCCTTCTCTCTGACGGCTCCCCCATATGTACCAATTGCACATATAGCTGCAATGTTTGCCACCTACCCATCCTAGACGAAGCTATCATGACCGGAGACGACTCATATCACGCCCACTGTTTTAAATGCAAGGTTTGCGCGTGTCGTATCGATGATCTCGTCTTCGCCAAGACCAGTCAGGGCATTTACTGTATGAATTGCCATAACGAGAGGATGGCTAGGATCAGGAATCACGTTCAAAAGAAGGCAGAGAGGGAGAGGGAGAAAAAGGCTGGAGGCAGCGGTTCGACAAAGTCCCGCGAACGTGAGGCTAGAAAGTTTCATGCTGAGAATGGCGTACGTCGCTATTTCTTCATTCTCCGACTCCTAAATCTTATTCTCCTATAGACATCTTCCGCACCCCAGGATCCTTATTTGAGCAGCTCAAACTCTTACGGCCTCCAATCCTCCACTAGCTCGCGCCCATCGAGTTCCCGAGGCCCCGAAACGACCGTGCCTCTCCGTTCACCTTCCAAGCCTATGGGACCCTATGTGAGTGATGCATTTGCGTCCAGCCCGCAGGTCCATCCGTCTACCCCTACGCGACCCCCGCTTTCACCATATTCGGCCTCGCAATCATTCTCTGTCAAAGTAGCCCCCCCTTTGGAGCCAGATCATCAACCCCCGCCGTATCCGACGAAATATATCAGCTCCGAGCCGGAAAGGCAAAACCCAATGAAGCAGAGCACGTTGCCCATCCCTAACACCTCCTCGGATGCGATCCACGACGAGCGACGACGCAGTTACGACGATGGTGTTCGTCCACTGAACGTCTTGTTCGGGATCAAAGGTGACCCAGCTCAGCAGCCAACTGACATGCCTATGACTGCACCTGCCGCCTCCGAGGGCTTGACCGCACCCACATCTCGCCGTGACAAACGGCGGTCGATTAACCCCGTTCTGACTTTATCAGACTTGAACTCGTTGTCCGGGACTCAGGCATCACAGCCTGCGCTTTCTCCTCGCTCCCTCTCCTTCCCGGGCCCCATATCATCCAATCACCCTTCGACGCTCCTCGGTGGGCGGGACTCCCCCAATGCCACCCTTTCGCCACTCCGTGAACAATTCCATCCCCGATCTCCTTCCTCCCCTCGCCCTACATCCAATAGCAGCTCCCACCGCAGCCACTCGAGTCAACGCTCCTCTTCCGGTCTCCCTTATTCAGAAGACCTATACCAATCACAACCATCATCACCATCCCGGTCAACAGACCATTCCCAAGATCAGACCATCGTTGTGACGGTGCCTTCCACAAACGTCAAGGTCGGCTCTGTTCCACCCCTGAAATCGCGAGCGAAGCCAGGATCACCTGTTGTCAATCCCAACGCCGGTGGTCCCCAAGGAGGAGATGCGCGTCTCTCTGCAGGGCCCAGAGAATTGGAGACCCTTCGCAAACAGCGATCTTTCGATGATCGTCAGCGTCCTGGATCGCGGCCTACTTCAGGTACCAGTCTCAACCAGTCACGAACACGGTCGCGGTCTGTATCCCCTGCGTATCGTGCGGACGTTCCACATAGTGTCGAGAGCGAGACCGAAGACACCGACCCGGAGGGCGAACGCAACGATCAGCGGTCGCAGGCGGCAGAGTCTTTGCCCCCCGCACCTCCACCCAAGGATGAGAAGAATCTGTCTTGGACCGAGGAGTCTTTTGGCGACATTGAACCAGACTCATCTATGCTATTGCTGGATAGTAGTGGCTCAGAGGAATCTCCGGTGGAGCGTACTTCCCGTTCTACCTTCATCGCTCCGGCTCTTCCTCCGATCCGTCTTTCGATGACTTCAGCCGATTTCTCAGAGATATTCTCTTCAATGGGTGGGTTTCCCTCACGCAAATCTTTGGACCGGCTGGCGAAGATTGTGGAAGGTGGGACGGGTGGTGCCCTAACGCCGCCACCAACCGCCGTCAACTTTGATGAAAGTGTCACTCCGACGCTACAAGACACGTTTTTCCCGCCGACAGCTGAGGAGCCTGAAGCCGATAACACGACGGTCACTCCAGAGGTGCAGAAAGCTGAGCAGCCGGTCTTGCAACCAGCAGACGTACCTGTGCCCCCTACGAAGCCCCCAAGGTTAACGGTGTCTTCCGCCGCCCCAGCGCTTCAAATGCTTCCGACTCCTCTCATACTCCGCGCTTACCGAGCCCTCCAGTGGGCTTGAAGGACTCCACGATCGTGGAGTCCGATAACTCCGTCGATACTCTGAACCAATCAACGACTTCTGTCTCAACGCGCTTCACATTGACGGAACCTGAGTCTACGAGTCCAACCATCCTACGGCCGGACACCTCGGATCTGGTGACTGTGCGGCTGCAGGAGGCGGTTACAGATGCACGGGAACGTGGGGCACAGCAGCTGAAGATGGACCGGGCGTTCGTCGAGGCCATCTTGTCGACAATGGAGGCACGAAGAGCAGAGCATCAACAGTTGAAGAGCAAATTCGACGGCATGAAGGTTAGTCATCATTCATCAAGCTGCCGTCACCCTCAGTTGACCGGGCTTCCAGAGAACGAGCAAGCAATACATTGAAGGGCTTACGGTTGCGCAAACAGAATTTGACCGCGAGCTGAAGGCCCGCCGAGATGCCGAGGCTGAGGTGACTCGGCTGAGGGTGCTCTTGTCTGGTCAAGTTGCAAAGCTGACGGCGCTATCGGGCGACAATCGCAAAGAGCAGCTGCGACAACAGCTTTCGAAGGAGCTTCATGAAAACTTGTCCGGTCTCGAGCTGGATCTTTCAAACCTTAAGGTTGAGCGGGACATGGCCTTGGCTGAGGTTGAGGAGTTGGAAGCGACCAGAAGGTATTTTCAGGCGTTCCTTTCCGTATCAAATGTACTCAGTATGTGCTCACCACTAGCGCCACGTCCGAATTACCCCCGAGCAATCTTGGGCGCTCCCTGACGAAGCGCCTTGACAATATCAAGCACCAGTACAAACGAGATCTCGTTCCTCTCACCAAGGAGCGGGAGAGTTTACAGAGGGAAATCGCAGAGCTCAAAGCCGTACGGGACGTTTTCCTGGAGGAAACGACCGTTCTTAATGCTCGGAATGAGGAGCTGGCGCAGCTGAGTGCTGCCTACTCCCGTCGCATGGAAGCTGTTCCCGAGATGTCAACCAACGGTTATAACGACACTAGCAGGGCGCGTTCCTTCGACCAGCATCGGGCACAGGTGCAATATCAGCAGCAGGCGTTTCCTCTTCCGACTTCCCTCAGCTCCTCCACGAGCGGCGGGTCATCGACCGTTCACGACGATAGTACGATGGACCTGCGACACCTCAAGGTGCAGAAACAAGAAAACGAACACACGCCCTCAAAGCCGAAATTCATGAAATGGGGCTCCAAGGCCAAGGAGGTTTCGCAGACACCAGCCCTTGTCGACAGGAAGGCTTTGGAACACAACTTCCAGCAATTGAGCATCTTGCGATTTACACGGTGTGACCATTGCGGGGACAAGATGTGGGGTTCGCAATTGCGCTGCACAGGTGTGTGGTTCCGCATTGTGTGGCTTTGTTCTGTGAGACTAACATGAGCTATGTTAGCTTGTTCCACTTCCATTCATGTGCGATGTGTCACCCATCTGCAAACATCATGCATACAGCAACAATATGGCAACGGACAACCGGAAATTACTCCTTTCCCAATGCGTATGTCCAGGGCTTCTATTCACTTGCTTCGTCATTCTTAAATTGTCCATATAGCTCCGTCGATGTTTGGTCGGAATCTTGTGGAGCAAGTGCACGCAGACTCAAAAGGCGAAGACCGCCAGGTGCCTGTCATCGTCGAAAAGTGCATTCAGGCTGTCGAAGCTCTTGGTAAGTGGAGTTCTTCGAAGATCTCCTAGAACAAACGTTCATACTCCTCCAGCGCTAGACTATGAGGGCATCTACCGTAAAACCGGCGGCACAGGACAGTCAAAAGCCATCACGCAACTGTTCGAGCGCGGGGACTACACGTCTTTCGATCTTCGGGACTCGGATCGCTTCAATGACATTTGCAGCGTGACATCTGTGTTGAAGAACTACTTCCGTGCTCTGCCGGTGCCTCTGCTGACTTACGATCTTCACGAAGAATTTATGGCGGCCGTGCATCTGAAAGATCAGGCTACGCGGCACAATTCACTTCTGGAGCTCGTCAACAAGCTGCCAGATGAGCACTACTACACACTGCGGCTGCTCATGTTGCATCTGAATCGGTGAGTTGCGCATTTTTGTGTTTGAGTCCTCGTCGCTAATACTTCATATCAAGTGTCCGGGATCGCTCAGAGATCAACAAAATGAATGCACGAAATCTTGGTGTGGTATTTGGTCGTAAGTCGCCACTTCTTGATTTAACTTAGGTTTTAATTAAAATCTACCGCCAGCTACCCTGATGCGATCCCGAGATCTGTCAGCCGAATTCCACGACATGGCAGGCAAGGCACTCTCCATCGAGTGGCTTGTGGACCACGCTCCTTCGATATTCAACGAACACGGCCATCCCGAACTGACCGGATACAACACCTGATCACTATCACTATCCATTATCTTATAATTTTCTTTTAGGGTCACGAGGAACGCATAGCAGGCTTTCAGCACATATGTATTGAACGGTTTTATCCGTCTTCTCGCCTCTCTTTTACCTCCCTCCATCTGATCTGCTGGAGTGGTCTTTACATTCGAGCACATACGCATCTACTTTTTTTTTGGTGGCGTCCATCCCCACTTCCCTTCGTTTTCTTCTTTCCTCATCTTATGTTTACTGTCATTATACCCGTCTCTCCACATAACCCCGGATTGGATGTATCTCTAAGTATGACCACCCCCTGCCATCAATTAGAACCAGAAGGAAATATAAGACTGATTTCTGCAAGTTGAAACAAAAGTTTTGTAGGTATATACAATTAACATACATTATCGACATCAGCGCGCGCAGCAGCCATACATAGATCTTCATCTCATGATAATCTCCCCTCTACAAAAGCTCGCGCGAGCGGCGCGCCTTGGGTGCAACGTCGGGTTTCAGGGCGCAGAACAGGAAATGGCGTCGGGGACCGGTTGCTGCCCCTGCGACGGCAGCGGCAGTAACCCGACCACCCAGCGGAGCGGTGTCCGTGCCGCTACCGCGAACACCCAGCGAGAACATTCGATCAAACACTAGAGATAGTCAAACATCAATATTCCTATCACATCTAAGGGCGAAGTTATGAGACGTACGTGTTGCGGTGAATGCCTTTGCGCTAGCCTGGCAGGCGGTCTGGGTCAGTGACAAGGGGGGACTAACGCCCTCCAGCATGCGGAGGTATCGGAAAACCATGGATGGTTGGGGAGGGCCTACCATTCGGAATAAGAAGACGCTAGATGATCGCGGGGCTTGACTCACCGAAACGGAAAACGGCCATGTATGCTTGCTTCCATTTCTCCTCGAGAAGTCGAGCACATATAAGGGGGTCTGGACATGTCGCGCACTGGTGCATAAAGTTGTTCTTCATAAGCACTATTAAATATGTGGGTGGAATGTACTCACACACTGATACTCCTTCGCAACCATTGTCAGACCGAGTTTTAGGACACGCTCGAGGAACCAAGTACGGCTACATGGTGAAGAGCGTCAGAGTTTGGTCGTTGAAGTAAAAACTGAACAACACTCGTACCGTTTCTCGAGCTTCAACAGGGTCTCTTGGGAAAGCGTGGCTAGTTCCTGCTCTAGCCACCCTCCTGGGTTATCCAGGACGAACCGGCTCGACTCGCGGTAGAGCTCCTCCTCCTCGAAGAGCTCGGCTATGCGCATGGCTTTGATTGGCTTGCCCGCAGCATGCGTCAACAGGAAGGTGAGGCATTCGCGTTGCAGCCGGGGCACACACAGCTTATGCGAGATGTTCATGAGGCTCTCGACGTTGTTCCAGGTAATCGTGCATTCAAGACTGTACCAATGATCAGCGAGGATAGGTAAATTTGGGCTATCGGAGGCATACTGGGGGTATACGAATCTGAGGAAATCGTGGAACGTACTAGCCTATCACGACTATAAGAAACAGAAAGAGTAGTGTAGCAAGCGCAACATACGCGTTCTTCCTTGAGGACAATAACGGCATCTGGGCCATGCACCATTCTCCGCCTCAGAGACCTTTTATCATGAGACCTCTCTACAGAGGGTCTCCCCTGCCAACTGCCCCCTTCGCCTCTGTTGTCAGATCCCTGCAATTTTGCGAGACTTTTATCCCGAGCGCGTGCAACTTCGTCAGGTGGAGGTGCAAGCGAATCTGTCTCTGCCGCTGACTCGGATGTGCTGTGTGTATCTCCATCCTCACTTTCACTGGCCGTGTCAACCCTCGTTATATCATTCTCTGCGATCATATGAAGCTCAGCTGGATCAACGTCGGGGTCCATGGGCGCAAAGGTCATCTCGGTCGGCACGTCTGTTCTCGTCCTGTCGCCAGGTATGGAAGGGGGCTGTGATATGGTGATAACGCTCGACATCGAGGGCGGGCGGCCGGTCTCTGACCAGTTTCCACTGAGAGCTGCTTCGAAGAAGGGGGATGCGAAGATTAGGACCTCCTTGTGCGCCCTGTCGCGTGAAAAGGGAGAGAGATGATTATTCTCGTGCACCTTATGATGTATATACATTGCGACGCTGACCAGAATGTGGTGCTCTCGACTACGATCTTCACCGTACCAGGGAATCGACTATGCTTCGTGAAGGTCTCGTCGATCTCAATGGCCTCGTCGCCATCGTCGTCGATGCTCAGCTCGGAGACGATGTCATCTGTCTCGCACTCCTGAAGCAGCCAGGGTGGTGATCCAGAGGAGCGGAATATACCGGAGGCTGCGGCATGAGTTTCTGTGGGAGAACTGAGGGAGGCTGAGGGATTGTTGGGACCCCTTGAGTTGCGGGCGATCAGGATGTGCGACGGGTTAGTAGTCATGAGCCAAGAAGCACTGCAGCCCAAACAAGTAGCATCATCACTACATTTGCCGACATCGCTCGTTCTTGTACTCTGATCATGGGCGTCGTGCAAGCAATCACTCGACTTGCATCTGAGCTACATACATACTGCGATTGTAAGATAGTATAGAGTACGCAAGATCATTAACGAATGTCCTATGTCAATATCGGGAATTGATCCGAGACCCGACTGATAACTTGCTCCCCGTTCCCCACAATGTATCCAGGTATGATTTCACTGTTGTTCTCGGCACTGTCACTGACGACGAACAGCGTCCAGCCACGTCCGCAAGACCTTTGAGCACCTCGTTGCCCTACTTCCCCCTGCAGAGCAAACAAAGGTAAGATCCGTAATCTGACAAAGCCACCCTGACTCTCTACAGCCCCAAGTGCTCCTGCTCGCCGGCGAAGTCACCGGCTTCCGCAATGACACCGACCGCGAGCTCGTGTTCCGCCAAGAATCCAACTTCTACTACTTGACCGGATGCACCGTGCCCTCCTCCTTCGTCCTCGCCGCCTACCAGCCCGGCACCTCCCTCGACCAGCAACCCTCCGTCGACCTCTTCATCCCCGAGGCAAATGAAGCCGACATCATGTGGTCCGTACCTCCACCCTCTCTCACCGCCGCCGCCCAATCCCACGACGTTACCCGCGTCGACCACCCGCCTGCCCTCCCGGATAGTATCAACACCATCCTCGCCGCACTCCCTGGCGCACTCGTCCACACTCTTCCACGTGCCTCGCCTCTCTTCCCCGACATTCCCGATGACTATATCGCCCCTATCATGACGCATGAATTTGCCGCTGTGACCGATCTATATCTCTTGTCAGCCCTACATAATGCGCGCCTCACCAAGGATATCCATGAGATCGAGGCCATCCGCCACGCAAATGCGATCAGCTCACGCGCACACGAAGTCGTCATGCGTGTGCTTGGCCAAGCTGTCAAAGGTGGTCTTCGCCCCGCGACCGCCGACCGCCCCCTTCTCCCCAGCGAATGGCTCATCGAGAAGGAAGCTGAGGCCGAGGCTGTATTCGTTGCCTCCTGCAGGCGCGAAGGGTGATCATTCCTCATCCTCTATATATGGCGCAGGTCTAACATCCACACACAGCGCCGTGCACCAAGCCTACCTTCCCATCGTCGCCGCTTCCACGCGCGCCTCCACGCTGCATTACTGCTGCAACGACCGCGAGTTCGCCTGGGGCCCCGTCGCTCCGCAAGGCGACCAAAACAAGGCGCCCTTCGTCGCCTCGGATTCTGTAGATAAGAAGATCTTACCACAGGTCCTTCTCATCGACGCTGGCTGCGAGTGGGCGTGCTATGCTTCCGACATCACACGCACCATGCCCGTCGGGAACGGCGGCAAGTTCATGCCCCAGGCGCGCGATATTTATTCCCTGGTTCTGGAGATGCAGACCGCATCCTTCGGGATGCTGAAGCCAGGCGTCCACTGGGACTCCGTGCATCTTCTCAGTCATCTCATCCTCATCCGTGGGTTCCAGGCACTTGGGATCTTCCGCGCTGGACCCGAGGAGGTGATCCTCGAGTCAGGGATCAGCGCTGCGTTCTTCCCTCACGGCCTTGGCCACTCGCTCGGGCTTGACGTGCACGACGTCCCGTCCGCGTCCAAACCCGTCGACCGTGCCACCGGGAAAGTTGCGGCGATCGGGAAGGGTAAAGAGGCAGGAGGCGGAGAATGGGGCCACCCGAAATTGTACGAGTACTTGAGGCTGCGGCTCCCACTGGCATCGGGGATGGTTGTGACCGTCGAACCCGGCATCTACTTCTCGCCGCACCTTCTGGCCCGCGCGCAAGCGCATTCGTCGCCGTTCGTTGATCCCGAGGTGCTCAAGCGGTATGAGCCCGTGGGTGGGGTGCGGATTGAGGATGTAGTACACATCACTGAAGACGGCTACGAGAACTTGACGACAGTTAGGAGCGATGTGGAGTGGCTTGAGGGTGTGTGCTCCGGGGAGCTTTGAATATCGACAGAAGCCTATGGTAGGAATGAAATGATAAGTACGAACAACATGTAACATGATTCAATGAACAATGTCCAATATCGAGACTCTTCGGCGGAGTCGCTGGCTACAAACGCCCCTCTTCGACTTGACTGCTCGACCAGGAACGGTGTTCAAAATACTCATTTCAGATACAGGGACGGATCACCTGTCTTGGTACTTCCATATGTCTACACACATGCCCTTGAGGAAGGACGTCGCAACGTCTGACTCTTTTGCCAAACTGTTCCGTCACAAGTTTTGACTCCGCGTTGCAATTGAAAGCAAGTTCTTACGCTTGCTGCTTCGGGAGGGTTTGATCCAATTGAAGTAAGCGGCAGGTATCTTGTATGTACTTCGGATTTGCCGACATCAAGGTAGGCCATCGGCGATGGTCTGCCGATGCTCATCGTCTTGCGAAATCACCGTCCTAAAGTCGGTTGCAAGTTCACAGATACTCCTAGCGCCTTGTTATTGGTCGCGTCAAGTCGTTCAAGTGTTTTCGTGATCGTTTTTCTCTGCCGCTAGACCGTGTCTGAAGATTCACTTGCGTCATAAAGTAAGTCTCCGCCAGTCATATATGAGGAAAGTACAAGAAATAAACGTCACGACTTGGTTCGTTTCTGTTTCTTGCCATTCGCCTTCTCTTCCTTTCTTTTCCGCTTTTTCTCCTTTTCCGCGAGCGCGACCACCTCCGCCGCGTGCCTAGCCGCCTGCGCTACAGCCGCCTCATCGGTCGTCTTTCCAAGAGCCTTGAATGTATCATCATCGCTCTCTAGCTCGTCCTCCTCCTCCTCACCAGGGTCGATCTCATGCAGCACTTCGATGGCTTCTATTTCTGAATCGGTTCGGGTCGTTTTTGCGCCGCTTTCAGGAACGTGCTCCGGGGAGAAGGGGTCTGGCTGTATCGATCCAAGTAAGGACAGCATCTCATTCGCGACAATTAGCCTGTAATGAAGTAAGTTTCGATATTCTGAACGGTATGTGTGAAAGAATACGTACCCGATCACCGTAAACTCCAAAAATCCATCGGCGCCTCCCAGTTTCTCGTTTGTCAGATGATGGACCCATTTACCACCTCCATCGCCCTCTGCCTCCTCCACAGCGTCAGCATTAGTGTCCGGCCCAAACTCAGGGTCATTCTCCGCTGGTCCATACTCGAACTCCCATTCGCCTTTGGGAATATGGTGCCGTGGTATTGACACGTTGAATGTACGGTGCAGGAGTAAGGAGACGTGGTCCGGCGAGCATAGATTGACCTTCCCAACTGTATAAGATGACTTCCTAAGCCTTTAATAGCAAGTCAAGTAATCAACGTACCCAGCTTCATACCGGCATGGGGACTCCATATCGTCGCGTCAAACTCAACATCGCAGATAAGAAATGGGGAATCGTCCTTTATTTTCGCTTTATCCGACAGGAACCGTAGATTCGAGTGTGAAAGCACCACGCCTCGGAGGGCTGGGATATACCTAGCATGAGAGAGATAGTTTCACATCTCTGTAGCATAGACATTTACAATACGCGGTACACTCACCTCATGACCATTGAGTCCAACATTTCTTCCACACCGGCTCGCGGATTTCCTGCGAAGACGGGCGCGATTGAGACGACGAGTGAGGTCTTGACGACATGGAATTCCGTGTCCCGCGTCTTGCCCATTTCCTTTTTGTCCCGCTTCTCCTTTTTCGATTTCTTCGTGGGTATATGTACGTCGTTCGTGGTGCTCATCTCTTTGCGTTTCTTGGTCGAGGATTCAGGCATAGTCGCAGCTGGGATGTCCCGCAGAATCTGCTTGCAAGGAATTTTTTGGATAGTCTCCCACGTGATCTGATCCTATATTTTTTGGGCACGTAACTCACCTCCCCGCCCTCCGCGACTCTCGTCAATGGTATGTGAATTACAGCTGGCACTCTAATTTTACTGAACGGAAATATTGCGTTTCAGTCCTCCCCAAAGATCCTCGTTCAGATTCTCGTAACTGGAACTAGAATCTTGGGCAAGGCATTCTTCGAAGCTGGTAGACAAGCAGTCAAAAGTGCGTCTGGACTACGTATTCTCTCCCCGTGCAGCTATTGACCAGAGACGCGCAGACGCCAAGCACTCACCCCAGGGTGCTCTGGGCAATGATGTGGCTGGTGTAGGGACCGCCGTCTCCGGCTCTCCGACCGACAAAATTACACAGCTACACCGGATGACGCTCGACGAGGCCAATCTTATTCTCAACGTCAAGCGCGAGGAATCGCTAGAACAGGTCCTCAAAGTGCGCACCCTTCTCTAACGCCGTCATAAGTTCAAATCTCACAACGTCTTTGTTCAGAACTACGAGCATCTATTCAAAGCCAACTCCCCCGTGTCTGCCCCCACACCAGACAAAGCTGTCAAAGGGAAAGCTGTGCCGCCCTCAAACTCACACTATCTCCAATCAAAAGTCTTCCGCGCGCGTGAACGAATAGAAGCCGAGCTTAAGCTAGCCTCCGAGACCCCTGCTGCCGCTGCAGAAGCTCCCGTGGCACCAGGCGCAACACAACCACCACCTCCACCTCACGAACTGCCCGGCGGGGGCAAAAGTTAACCCTGCTACATGTACCGCCTCGATATAGACTCGCATTCACGCACTTATTGTACTACTTCCTAAACACCCCACCCCTCATTTATACTGACTAATACCTTGCTGTGACAATGGAACTCGAGATGCTTATGCATCTACACTACTACCTCACCTTTGAAGACGCGAAGTCGTTCTCCGAAAGATCACTGAATGACCTTCGCTGCCTCTCATCCAGCAAGAACGTGGACGTATAAGGTCCCTCCAAATTATGATATAAAGTACATAAGCAGGTAAATGGAGCTGCCTCTAATCCAGTACAGCGTATTTTCTCAAATGTTCAGGGATAGCGGCCTCCAAGCCCTTTGCCTTGAGCCATTTCTTGGAGAACAAGCGACTCTGGTAACGGTACGCGCCGTCACACAGAATCGTCGCAACATTTGAGCCTGCGAATACCTCGGTTAGGAGCGCATACTGACCCATGGAAAAAGGACCGCACCTTTGCCTAACTTCTGTGCGAGCTCTGCAGCTGCAACAACGTTCAACGCTGTGCTAGCCCCTACATACAGACCCTCGGTGTGCAGCAGCTCGTAAACCATGGCAATGGTCTTCTCATCGGGAACCGTAAATGCGCCTGACAGCTCATTAACGAATGTTGCGAGATTCTGGGTGACACGGCCCTGGCCAATGCCTGTCCCACATCCAGTTAGACAGAGAACACAAAAAGCAGGAACACAAAACCCACCCTCAGTAATCGAGCTGCCACTACGCTCAGTGAGCTTTCCACCGCTCGTGATATAGCTCGTCAACACGCTTCCAGGCGGGTCCGCCAGCCAGATCTGTGTTTTCCCCCCACTCTTCTCCTTCAGATATTTCCCAGCACCCGCCAGTGTGCCTCCGGTACCCGTCGAGCAAATGAACCCATCAAGGTCGCCCCGGGTCTGTTCCCAAATTTCAGGACCGGTAGAGATGTAGTGGGCGTACGCATTGGCAATGTTATCAAACTGGTCCGTCCAGACAGCGTTGTCAAGCGTCGCGGCGTAATCTCGCGCCTGGTGGTTGTAGTTCTTGGGGTTATCATATGCCACAGTGGGGACGGGGCGGACGTCGGCACCAAGCATACGCAGAAGGTCAATCTTTTCTTGACTCTGCATGTCGCGAACGAAGATTTAGCTGACTGAAGCGGGAGGCGAGGAATGGGCTGACCTGGTTGTCCGGCATGAATATCACGCAATTGTAGCCCCTTGCACGGCACACATGGGCAAGTCCAATACCAGTGTTCCCGGCAGTTCCTTCAACAATGGTTCCACCAGGCTTGATCCTGTCATAAGAGGCGAGAAGATGAGACTCCGTGATTCAAACAAAACAATTCGCGACTGACAAGCCTTTCTCCTCTGCATTGCGAACGACGCCAAGGGCAGCGCGGTCCTTGACACTTCCACCTGGGTTCTGGAACTCGGCCTTCCCATAAATTTTGGAGCCTGTTTTCTCCGACAGAGCTTTCAGATAGATCTAGCACCAAACAGGTCAACTCTTTCCTGGCAAAGTCAGTGCTTTAAATTTACCAAAGGAGTGTTTCCTACAGCCTCCGTAAAGCCGTTGACTGTAGTGGCTGTGGAGAAGCACCTGGTCCTCGCTGCCACACGCAAGACCGAAAACATGGCGGAAGGTGAAAAGAAACAAACAGGCGCTGAATTTTGTTGACACTCATGACGGTGAGCAGTAAGCACGACATCAACTTAGATAATCCGCCTCCAACTTAGCCTGATGGGCATGTACAATGAACAGAGCAAGGCATCCGATTAAAGTGTGAATAGTGCCAACCACCCAAAGAGAATATGAACGGGCATTGAATAGGTATGAGAGACAAGGAGAGGGTGATGGAAGTCATAAGGCAAGAGAGACGTGGACAATTGTTAAGGAATGTCCGTTTGTACGTTGCGGTGGTCGTGCATAGCCATGAGTATAGTAGAAACAGGAGAAGCATAAGAAGGGTATCTGAAAGGTATAGAAACGTTCGCGTGCACAGGCGAAAGATACCAAACGAAATAAACGTTACAAGTTGCTAAGAAGCAATGACGGGGAACTTAAGCAACAGATCACTGTTGACGCTTCTTGACATTTTGTGATAGCCATTGCAAGCCTTCAAATAGACCTTCCCCTGTCGTAGCACAACTGAAATGGACCGGAGTCAATGAGGTACGAAAAGCAAACGGAAGTGAGGTGGACAGACCTTGGGTGAACGTACCACGACCGGTCTCGCATTCTGTGGAGACCTAGCTTCTCCGTCACCTCAGCAGGCGACATAGCTGCATGAAGAGATTAGCTGGGATGCATTTTGAGAACGAGGTCGTGCCAACCTCCTGGAAGATCCTGCTTATTCGCGAAAACAAGCAACAAGCACTCCTTCATCTCTCTGTCGCTCAATATCCGGTGTAACTCCTGTTTCGCCTCGTCAATCCGTTCCCGATCCTGGCTGTCAACCACAAAGACGAGGCCTTGTGTACCGGTATAATAATGTCTCCAGAGTGGTCGGATCTTATCTTGACCGCCGACATCCCACACGTTAAATTTCACGTTCTTGTATGTCACAGTTTCCACATTGAAGCCGACTGAACGATTAAGGACATAGGAGTGGTGACACGTGTGAGGTACTGCAAGGATAGAAGAAATCGAGCTTTAGCACGGACCTGTTGGGATAGTGGTGACAGATTGGTTGAGCTTGAGCTTGTAAAGAATCGCTGCGAGACAACGTGGTGTGAATTCAACAGGTTCCAACGTTGTATGCTCATAACTCACTCGTCTTTCCTGCAGCATCCAAACCCAACATCAACAGCCTCATCTCCTTGTTTCCGAAAATCTTCCCTAAGAACGAGAGAAAAAAAGGGAGAGGAATCGTATGAGGGTGCCTGGTCAAGGAGCCAGGTGAGAAGGTTGAACATACCAAGCGCCTTTGAAAGATTTGCTCCCATTTTTGTACGGTTTGATGGTTAAGGGTAAAGAACGACTTGGGGTGTTGTTAAGAGAGTGTGGGTGAGCACCTAACAAAGTCAGGACCTGGCCAGGTGGAGGTCGAAAGAAACAGTCAGTCACAACGTGTCACGTCTCAATGAACCTCATCAATCATTGACTTACATAACTCCAGGTAAGCACAATAATGGAAACAACTGCATTCTTCAGCTCGCCGACAAAGCAAACAATGTACATGGCATCTAATCTCTCAATTTCAAGTCGTAAAAACATATAATAGTTATACAAAATGGGCATGGACCACTAATCGTCGAATCCACCTTCGAACAAGTAGTTGGCAGCTAGCTCCTCGTTCTTGTCACAAGCAAAGTAGGCCTCCAACACCGCTTGCCTGGGAAATCCGAGGCCCTCCAACTACATTTGCTGCGTTAGACCATTTCACTTATGTAACATGCAAGATATGCTCACCCGTTCAATGGCAGCCCTCTCCTCCGGTGTAACACTGACCACTTGAGCACCTGGGGGGATTGCGCCACCTTCTTCATCGTATTCAGATGGCACCCCAAGCAATTGCGCCAGAATCTCGGGGTTTTGCGAAAGCATCTGTGCAATCTGAGGGTGTTGTGCTGCAAGCTGTTGAAGGAGCGGCTGGATGTTTTCCGGGTTAGCCGCCATTTGTTCACGAAGCTGTCGGATCTGAGGGCTGTTACGCAACGCTTCTAGGTCAATTTGCTGGCCATTTGCTGCAGTGAAAGTTTGTCCAGTACCACCTCCACCGGCTTGTTGCTGGTGCTGTTGGGCAAGCTGAGAAAGATAAGGTTTTAGAAGACTAGAGATTGATAAGCAAGAACAAGCTACCTGGAAGAGATTTTGGGGTTGGCCAGCTGGTACCGGGGCAGGCGCAGATGCGTTTACAGGTGCGGCGGCGGCGGGTTGACCCGCAAGTGCGGCAGGGGGAGCATTGCCTGCTGCCTCGGCTTCCAAGTGTGCAGGAATTCCCTGGACAGCATGAGTACCAGAATGCACCTGCTGCAGAATGACGACTCACTGTCATGAGGTACTCTACGGCGCGGTCGGGGTTGTTGAAGCTCGCTCTTAACGCCCGCTGGACTTGGTCACGGGGGAAGCCCATCTCGGTCATGTTGTTAATCGTGTTCTGCAGAGCCTCCCCGGACAACAAAGTGCTCATATCGCCAAAGGCCGGCGCTGCCTCTGAAACTATCGTGCTCGGTGTGGACACAGCGGCGGGGGCAATAGGTGCAGCCGCAGCAGGCGGAGGAACAGCAGGGACGGCAGCCGGTACGACAGCGGGGGCAACAGCTGGAGCTGGAGTGCTGGAAGACGCCGCTGCAGGAGCCGGGGTGGGTTTGGGCTGTGGATCGAGGTCAGATCCGCACGTTGGCGAGACGATGATCACGCACCTTTGAGACCATTAGAACGAGGAAATCCTTCTCCTTGATCCCGCATGATTCAACAGTCTTATCGTCAGACAGGATTTTACCTGAAAGGATGATGCGTGAGACTAGGATGTATGTATGAGGTGATGAGAGTAGTACCAGCATAGATGATCTTCTGGGAGGCAACGTCATGTTTCTGAGATTCCTGGATCTTCTCTTTGAGAGTGGCTATGGTGTCGGATCCATCGAGATCGATCTGTGGGATTGAGTGTGAGGTGGAACGGACGCAGTAGAAAGGAAGAGGAGTTTACGCTGAAAACCTTCTGCTGCGTAGTTTTTATGGTGACCTTCATGATGGACACAGGGAAGGAGCGTTGGTGGCGGTGCATTGTATCATAATCATCTCCTACTACTATGTAAGCCCATTAGCCATGTCGCCTTCATAGCCCTTATAAACTCTACAAGCCCCTGTCTGCCCAGCGAGTGGCATTAAAGCTTCTCAGCGCCCTATCTGCCCAGCCACGCATCTTTCGTGCGCAGGAAGCACCCTGTGACCGCCAGCACCCTGCCTCCTTTTCGCCTGCCACCACTCCGCCTCATTCTACCCACTAGCTACCATGGACCAGGAGCCAGGAGACGACTACCTTCGACGTTTTTCTTCTTTTATCCGCACGAACGAGAGGAATATAGCAGAGGCAGGCTTCTCTCGGCGGCGGCGTACACAGCGGACCTCAGAGTCACCGTCGGTATTCAACCCGTTAGGCTGGTTCAGCTCTGATCATACCGGCCATGCTACATCCCCCAGACCTATGATACTGTCAGTCGATACTCATCGCCTCTTCTATGTCCTCATGCGCATGGAGGCCCTTGGTATCAACGTCGGAACCCTCGATGTCCAGGTTGACAATCCTTCTCGACCCATGAGCTACATCAACATCTTTCCTGGCGTGGACAAGTCAGACACCCTATCTCTGGCGTCATTCCGCTCCTCGCTCTCAGTTGTATCCGGTTTGTCGCTTGGTGGGGGATGGTGGGGCCGGCCGGAGCCACTCAGCGTCGACTTGGAACTTAAATATATCTACAGTAGCTTTACGAAGATCCCAGCGTTATCAGTGAACGCACCCGGGCGTAAAGTCATTGCAGAACTTGCAAACGAGTCGCCAAACCAGAACGCACTACCGCTGGATGCATTCAAGAATCTGCAGAGCTTGGAGTGCGTGGATATAGACCCAAGGACATTGTTGGGCTGGGATCAATTAGCGCGAGGTCTGAGGAGTTTGAAGATTAAGAAGAGCGGTCTGGAGGATGTATCCGATATACTCATTGGGGCCGTGATAGATGACCAGGCAAGGAGGGAGGGCAGTACCAGTCGGAAACGGCGGAGGCGGATACATCGTGGAGCAGCCAAAGACACCTCTTATTTCTCCACGCAACTTCCAGACTCTGTCCCGGAGGATGCAGACGCTGAGGAGAGTGCAGCGACAGATGACGGAGAGTCTGGACCATGTCCACAGAGTGGTTCATCTTCGCCACCCCCTTCCACCGAGCTGTCATCGGATAAATGGGCCCTCTTGAGACACCTGTCCTTATCTGACAATGCCTTGACATTCTTCCCCTCTGACTCAATACCCTATCTAACTGGCCTAACACACCTTGACCTCTCTTCCAACCTCCTCAACGCCGTACCCCCAGGCCTTGGAGCTCTCTACAACCTCGTTTCACTGAACCTCGCTGACAACATGATCGACTCCGTTCTGGGCATTTATCTCAACCTTGGCCAGGTGCTCACCCTCAACATCGCACATAATCGTCTGGAGTCCATATGTGGCTTGGAACGGCTTGGCGCGCTCGAGCGTGTTGATCTCCGCGGTAATCTCATCGAGGAAAGTGCCGAAGTTGGCAGGCTTGCCATGCTACCCAATATAGCCGAAGTGTGGATAGAAGGAAACCCGCTAGTGGAGCTGGAAGAGGGTTATAGGGTTGCATGTTTTGATTATTTCTGGAAGGAGCAGAAGACGATCGCATTGGACGGAGCACCCCCAGGATTCTACGAGAAACGAAACCTCACCGTATCTCCGCCACAGCAGATGTCTTCGTCTCGTCCCATATCAACAGCATATTCACCCCCAGTCGTTGCTGTGGGACATCACCACCCTCATTACCAGAGCGCTTCTCCGTCTGGTCCAGCTGTCGACAGATACCCAACCCCACCATCTTCCAATGCATCGCCCTCTCTCCCTCCAGTTGGTGCTGTAGGTGCTGTAGGAGTGGGCGGCAGGGCACGTCGCAAGGTGAAGCGGATTGTAGAACTGGATGCGGAGCACAGCGATGGCAGCTCTGCCGGTGCGTACCACTCGAGGGAACGGTCTACTGCCTCTTCGCAGTTCAAGCCTAAGACCAAGGTTAAGCCCAAGAAACTCAAAGAGACTATTCCTCTTCCAGAGGAGCTGCCGACCAAGAAGTGGGGACAGCTCGGAACTCTGGATGGGGATGAGAACAGTTCAGCACCTAAACATGCGGTGCATATAGATGCTCCGACGCCTATCGACAGGGGGTCGTCTTCACGTACCATCATGCCTGCGCTACCAACCGCGAGTCCACAGAAGACAGCTCGCCGCGCACGACACAGTCGGTATCAGACCGAATTCATTCCGTCTTCAACTAGCTTCGCCGCTCCTGATGCATCATCGCCGTTTGGGCCTCCGTCTCCAGAAGAAAGCTCAAGCTCTATATCTCCAGCGATGCCGCCTTCGATGAGAACGGCCCGTGGTTCTGGCACATTCTCTTCGGGATCTGGCATGCGACGAGCACGCGTAAGCGCGTCGGTGTACGAGCCCGCGAGTGTCTCTGACGAAGAGGAAGGGAGCAGAGGTGGCGACGACAGGGACAATGCTGATGCATTCAGAAAGCAGATGGAAGCGCTGAAGAAGGATATGGGCGATGGGTGGCTGAAGGTCTTTAGCCAAAGTCAGATCAAGACTCCCGGTCCATGATATTCGCATGCTGCGTACTTTTATACATATATCTTCCCTTTATTTTGTTTTACATAAATGTCCTATCAAATAACACGGTATATCACGATGATATGTTTACGATCTGTGTATCACAGTAGATAATCAGGGTAACTCGCATTAGCAAACGGTATATTTTCTTGGCCGTTGTACGTCTGGTCGACTCCCCGAGCAACTCTTCGCCTGGTGGCAAACGCAACCGAACACTTGTTGATGATAGCGTTCCGGTCGGGGATGGGGTCATGGACCCATGGTCGAAATTAGAACGCGTTGTGTGAACGTGTTTGGATGTCGATCCACACGTGGGAAGCGTGGCTCACTTGCAGTTTTGGCTCATCCTCGAGATCGATAGCGACCAACAACCTGTTTTTCGGAAAAGAGCAGCTATAGAAACAGAGCTATATATTTCTTGTACCGCAACCTATCATTTTGAATGACCCTTTCTCCAATAAGAGCAAGAACGACGCGACTACAGGGATTCCCACGAGTTTCCACGTGCGCTCCCCCTCATTTGTTCAACAAAAATCTGATTTGACTGGAAACAGAGGTTGCGATTCAGCGGCAAGGGCTGAGCGCTGAGCTCTCTGTTGACTTCCTCAGCCTCCTTGCCTTCTCAATGATATGGCCCGCCTCATGGGAGCCTCGACCAGGAATCGCAATCGTCAGCTCTCTAACAAAGCTCGCCTGAAGGTTGTCCATGGTGATCTCGAGGCCGATCCCCTGTATATACCTGACGAGGATGAGGAAAGGCATCATCTCACAAATCTGGCTGCTGGAGTCGATGCAGAGGACGCGAATGTGAGTCCCAGCGCGCCCTTTTGTCGATGCCACGATCCTCCTTTTTGGTGGCTGTGTGACCCGCGGTTCGATGACAAATCCGCTGACAAGTCTATGTAGGAACACCATTTGCAGGCAGTCCTCGTCGCAGCTTCCCACCAGAATCACGCGAATTCCCACCGACCACCTCGTGGCGCAGGGGACAAGGTTGGACAACATGCGCCACCAGCCGCGTTTATCCCAACACCTGATTCTACTGGTGTTGTCGACAATTATACGGACTTGTATCTGCCCAACCGATGGAAAGATCCTGTCACATATTTGTATTCTTCGATCACTCCCGAGGAGTCGTGCTCGAATGCTATCGCCAATGGCTTCACGTACTATATGGACGAGCGTGATAAGGAATGGCTCGATAAGAATAATGAAGAGGCTCGCGGCGAAGGCACTAGTGCACAGGGTGCTCTTTCTGCCTCTACCACCCGGACTTCTGCGCGCAGCGCGAAGGCCAAAGGGAAGGAGCCAGAGCCATTACATGCCCAGGTCATCTCGGAAGACGAATTTGAACTGGTGATGGGTTTATTCGAGAAGATGACACACGAGAAGACAGAGTACCTGCACCACGTACGTATTTCCACATGCGCTCCGACATTTCCCTAACGATACCTTAGGGACTCGAGACTGGCATGGCATTCCCAACATTCTCTGAGTATCAAGACACCTTTTCGTTTCCTCTTTCTCCAGCCACATTCGCTTCGTATTCTGTGCCCAAGTGGATTCCAGTCGCTGGAGATCTTGTTCGCATCGCACGTGTTATATACCCCTACTGGAAGGACCGACGCATTGAACGCGGAGGCCACAGAATTATACCCACCCTTAACGTACGCATCCTATGTTTGCCGTTGCTATCCTGCATCTTAACAGAAATCTAGGGCGATGAGACCGACATTCTAAATGAATCCTACGTCTGCTTCCGGATGCGAGAAATTAAGACCGTTCGCAAGACACGCGCATCTCAAGCCTCACCCTCGGACAAGCTCGTCCGGCTGCAGTCCGAACTCGCGTATCCTCTTGAACTTGCCAAACACATTTTCCAACGAGAACATCTCAAAAGAGACTGTTCGCAGAATGCGTGGCAAATTCGCGCAAAACGTATACGGCTTGCTGAATTCAAGAGGAAGTATCCAAGTTGGGGTGACAAGGCTGATGAAGAGCTCCTCGTCGACAAGGAGAAGCCAAAGAAGACGGAATCATCGTGAGCATCTCTTGAACCGTCTCCGCTTCAGGTTTATCAATTTGCTCTTGTTGTAGTCGGCCCCCAAAAATCAGGACTGAGGTGGCGACACCGGTTCGTCATGATGTCGTCGCAATGCGCCCGGCGGAGCGTATATCCCTCATAAACGAGGCTATGGAGGCGAGATTAAATCGCCAGAAAGAGCAAGATCACCACTGGGAGGATCAGGTCGATGTATGTTACATCATTTTTCCCCCGATCTTTCTCTCATTCTCACATGATAACCCTCACCGTATAGAATCCTTATCAGACGCTACCTGTTCCGTACCCCAGCCGACTCTTCAAGTATATCCCAGTCAATTTCTTGGCGTCCGCATCCGATGGACGGCCAATTCTGGATAACAAGAAAGTGCCCCGTGGTGTTCGGATGCGCCGTGGTCGCGGTGGGCGATTGCATGTCGACAGACGAGATTTCGCGCCTCGCCCCAGTGTATCGGTCAGACGATCATCGTTGTTCGATCACGAGACCGACGATGTGGAAATGGAGGACGACGACAACGAGAGGACTAGAGAGAGGTGGAGGTTTGATGCGGATGATGTCCCGCCTGTCGGTCCTGATGGTCCTGAGGAGCAGAATCGATTGCTTGTAGATGATTATTCCCCCAAGTAAGTCGTGTTTATTCTTTATTCTTGCATATCCGACTGACCATGGTCCAAGGATCCTACGACATTCAATGACGTTGTTGGGCGACCCGGATCAGCAGAGCCTCATCAACGATCCCACAATTGTGGTGGTTAGTGATGGCCGCCAGCAATTGGCGGTTCCTTTCAGGCTGGGGATTATACCACCGACTTTACGTCGCGGCCCTCCCGGACCTCGACCTGGAGTCCCACAAGGCTACCAGAAAGCATCGCCAATACTACCATTACCGTCGAATGCAACTCCCATCTCCATGCAACAGCAGCTGAAGAAGATGCCGCCGCCCACCGTGCCACAGATGCGTATATCGTCCAATGGTGGCATGCGTCCTCCGCCAGTTGCAGCTAGCATGCAAAGTCCATCGCATTTACCCCAATTATCTCCTCCCCATTCAGCCACCCTGGCACATCATTCGCCGCCAGCTAGCAACGGAGTCAATCGCGCGGCGATCAACTTGCCTCACATTGACGCCTCCAAAGTTGAGGTAAACGGAGCGCAGTCAAGCCTGGGCGGCGCTGTTCAGATGCATCAATCCCCCCCATCCGATCTTAACCAGCCACATGACCAAATCTCAAACGGTGCTGCCTTGCTTCATCATCAGCCTCACAGCATGGCACCGAGCGGCTATCAACTCACCCCGCAGGCTACAGCAGTACTTTCAAATTCTTCACAATTTGTATATCCAGGAAATCATGGTCTGAGCATGCAACAGGTGCAGAATCTCAAATCTGCATTCGCCAACGCTCAGACTGGCCATGACTCCTCTGCCCTGAAAGGCCTTGCTCGAGCTCTGCCATCATATCTCCAAGGTTCTGGCGCCAACTTCAACATCCAGCAATTGGCTGCCGCTTCTAACATTAACCTCAAACTGCCAACGACGCGTCAGATGCAGTGGTCGTCTAGCACACCTCCGATCACGAAGACCAGTTCAGCCGCTAGTGTGGCTGATGCTCAAGGGGTCAATGGATCAATATCTCCCAATGCTGGCCAGGGTGCACCAGTACGCATGCCATCGGCGAATGGGGCAAGACCGCGTATCGGAGTCAATGGCCAGTTCGCTGGACAGATGTCGCCTGACCTTCAGCACACCTCGCCACCTGTGTCAGCAGCACTCCCTCAGTCCCATACCCCTCCCCGTGTTCCCCTCACTCCTACATTGCCCAAGGCATCACCATCGCTCCAGCATCAACAACCTGCGGGGAGCTCGAAGAGCGGTTACTAGTCACCTTTTCTCTGGATCCTCGTCTTTATAACATACAGTATTGGTAATTTCACTCGTTTCTTTGTCGTTATCCGCAATCCTCTTCCCTTGGCATTCTCTGTATGTTTTAGCGTTGTAGTTTATCATTATTGTTTTTCGGATCCTATAATTCATTGTACAAAGCTGTTGCCAATCAAGTAACGAACCCCAACCCTTCCGTGAGGCTAGAGCAGGTGACGTCCAGATAAAACAACGTGTGTTTTCGCCCCCAGAGGAGACCCTTGCCTATTCCCCAATACCCAGGGACAAGAAGGGAGATCCATACGGAATTGGAATATAAATTAGTGTGCTGGGATCATCTTGTACAAAAGATAGACCGAAGCGGTAGCACAAACTTTTAGATGAGACGCCCAACGACTGTACTTCCCAAGAACCGGGTGTGCTAGGACGAGCGGCATGGATAATAATTTCTTTTTGGTCATGTCACAATATGTTGGTACCATCCAAGCAAATAAAGTAGATATATATATACACAGAGCAGGGGTATCTGATGATGAATAGCGCGAAAAGGAAGGAAAAAAACGGTGATCGGGAGGTTTAGATGCAGCCTACATAATCTCCTCAATCGTCATATCACCAGGGATGCTCTCGAGAACATGTACTTTTTGCACCGCCACCCTCTCTATGGAACCGTCCGTTTTTCCAAGCGAAGCGACAGTGTTGATGAGAGTGCTCACGTTGAGACTGCGAGTCAGGTTTACGAGTGGCGGACGCGTCACTCGAGTGATTGCTGTTCGTGGCTTCTGATCCGCGGGAACCATGACGGATTTGTACATGTCGAGTTCGTGCTGAAGATCTTGGTTAACTGCTACCGCGCCCTCCTGTTCGCGGCCCAGCAAGACAAGTTTCTATGTATATGAAAGGACCAAGTCAGTGTCGCGGAGACGCATGGAAGGGCGGTAGAACACGTACGTGTTTAGTCTCAGCCAACTCCCGTCGTATCCTGTCGACGTACATGATACGTTGTGCAGGATTATTGTGGCCAAGAATCTCCGCATTGAACTGGCTCAGTTTTTGAGCCTCTTCCTCTGCCAGTTGATTCCTCGCCACAAGCGATCCAACTTCGTCTGAGAGTGAATAATACGCTTCCTGATACCTCTCCGCATTCGTCAGTTCAGTTGTCAGTCTAAGAAGCGCGGTGATGAATATAGCAAAGAGCAGATCAGGAACCTGGAGATACGAACTGTTCAATTTCAGCACGCAACACATCCTCCGCCACCCTGTTCTTCTGGACAGTCTCTGTAAGTCGACGGACCATATCCCGATCCTTCTTCGTGGCAGCTTCATGACGCGCCACGATATCTGCCACCTTCCCATCTGCTTCAGCTACCCGACGTGACAACGACTCCGAGGAAGCCGTCAACGATTCTGCGAGCTCGGTAGCGGTCTTCGCCTGTTCGGCTAGAGCGTCCTTTTCTCCTTGGACGGTTTCTAGGCGTACTGCGATGGCCTCGTGGGAAGCCAGGGCGCTCGACAGGGAAGCCGCGTGTTGCTGGGAAACCAGCTCCTCGCACTTCAGCTGTTTGTCCGCAACGGCGCATGCGACCAGGAGCTGTTCGCAAGTCAAATGATAATATTCTGCGGACAGCTTGGTGGTCCGGGCGTCTATCGCATGTATCTCCCTCTGCGAATCGATTTGTTCCTGTTCAATGGATTCAAGGACTTCAGCGAGAGAAGCGTCGGATTCTGTGGAAGGTGTCGATAGTTCGTCTCGTAACCCATCTATATGGGAAGCATTCTCGTCTTCTGCTTCTCGTAGTCTCGTCGATAGAAACACGTTCTGCACTGTCGTCAATTTGATCAAGTGTGCAAGCTCGTCCACTTGTGCCTTGGAGTTGGCCAGCCTACGTTCCAAACGTGGCAATTGCATTTGCATAGCGGTGTGCTGATGCTGTAGACGTTTGTGGGCGTTGATGGAAACGGTGTTCTGGGCCAAACGGCCGTATTCTTCAGCAACTGTGGCTACGAGCGATCGATATCGGTCTAGTTGGGAGAGTAGACCCTCCTCCTGCTTTTCAGCTACTTCTTCGAGCGATGCCAATGCCGCCCGCGCCTGTTGTGCTTCTGTCCGTGCAGCAGCTACTTCTGCATCGAGCTTCTGCATAGCCGCTCGCGCACCAAGGAGTTCATCATCGCCCTTGCCTTTGAGATCCTGCAACCTAGCCTCTGCGTGATCTTTTCTTTTCTGTTCCCCGGCTAGCGTCTTTTCCAGCTCCGCAATACGTCTGTCTCTCTCCCGTGTTTCTTCCCTCCGCCTGGACTCCAGTGATTGCAGTGACTTTTTTAGTTCGCCCGCTTCTCCTTGTTTGGTGGCCAGCTGGGTTTTGTCGTGTTCAGACATGCGGAGCTTCACGCGCAAATCCTTGATTTCCGCCTGGTCCGTGGCAGCAGCCTTTTTGAGATCCTGTATCCGCGCCTCGAGAGTATCAGTTTGCTTCTTCTGTTTCTCGTGTCGGTCCGTATGTTCAGCATTTGATTTCTGACAACGCGTGAGTTCGAGCTTCAGGCGATCGACTTCGGCTTGGTGCTGAGAAGATAACTTCAGGGAAGAAAAAGGACATGAAAGGTAAACTGGTCTCACCGCTTTCTTACCGTCAGTATGTACCCTCTCCAGCTCTTCGACCTTTCGCTGTAGGGTGGCGTAACGGTCGACCAGGTTCTGAGATTGTGGCTGTGGCTTGGTGTGAGTACCGCTGGGCTTTATTGTCTTCTTCTTGGGTTCAACATCGTAGGTTCCTGGTCCTAGCAGACTTTGAGTCGCGTTGCACCAATTGCAGCTCTAGTTGGGTGCTCACCAGGTACTTCAGACTCCTTCTCCTTTGAGAATCTATTCGCCTTTTCAAGGAAAGCTCCACGCTTATAGTCGTCTAGCTGTGATTCTGTTATTTGTCTGGTTAGCTGAACCTTAGGAGTGGTTCAAGACGCGAACCTGACACGACATTATAGCTGTTTGGACCTGGTACGTCCGATACTAGATTCCAAATCAGTGTGAAATCCATGTAAAGTGGCGATTGCACACCTTTCAGAGGCTCGAAACGTGGTCCTCTGGGAAACATTGTATCCACTTTCGTCGCGGGGAAGAACCAGAACTAGACCAAACAGGGGACAACAAACGCGACGTGAAGCGATCATGTGACCGTATACTGGGTGTGGTGACACTCGCACTGAAAGACGGCGATTGATTTTACACTACTGGTTCATAGGTAATAGACTAAGGTATATTGATAGTCTTCCTCGGGGGCAGCACCGCTCAAGGTTCAGAACGGCGAATGAGAGGGAAGGAAACTAAATGGAATTTTAGTGCTATTTGTACAAGCTTGGCCGAGGCGTCGAGTGTGGGAAAGGAAAGGAACACATGTACTTGGGTTCGGCTGGAGTTGTTAGCAGGGAATTCTGACTTGGCCGAGCTGCTGGATTTCTCGATTTTTCCCTCCTCCTCATCGCCATGGCCATTCCCTCCGCATCCTTGCCAGCCGCCTCGGCAGAAGAGTCGCTCAAAAATTCCTCCTTGACGCCGGACCCCGCACCCAAGGCGTCTGAGCCTGTGCATGATGATGCACCAGCCACAGAAGTTCCTACCTCCAACGGAATTGCAGAGCAGCAGCCAGGCGCTCAGGCAGACGCACATACTGGGCTGCTGAATGCCTCGGTCACTCAAAAGTCCACGGGTTCGGCTGCTGGCTCAGCCGCTGGCACTGGTCAAGGCCGGATGTCCTCCTTGCCTGTCAGCGCAGACCCTGCCCTGCCAATTGCAACCCCACAGGATCCCTCACACTTAGAGACACGTGAACGAGTGGACCAAAAGGATAAAGACGGCGATAGACCGGGTTCCTCGTCGTCTCCTTCTGCTACGAAATCCTCTTCGCCAACCCCCTCACGCACTCAAAGCGCTCAAAAACTCCCTACCCCTTCCTCCAAAGCCAACGGCGCTACGACACATAAGCCTGCCGCAGCACAGACCACAAAACCATCGTTCCTGTCCAAACTTCTCCGCGCCTTGATCCCCTGCGTCAACCCGTCTCCCGATGCTCACCCAATCGAAATCCTCGATTCTGCTTCTATATCAGGTTCGAAGGAAAAGCAGCCATCAACGTCGACAGAACGCGTTCTGCCAAAGCCAACCGCCCCCGAGACCTCTGCAACGGACGCAGCACCACCCTCGGCTCCGGCAACAGCAGATCTTGCGACCCTGACGCCTGTCGAGCATGTCATTCCCGTTTCCGACCCTCCGCCGCCTGAGGGTGACGCACTTGTCCCACCAACACCTCCTTCCGTGCCAAAGCTTTTGCCATTGGAAGAGACGGAAGGGGTGACGTCGGGCGCTGTCCAGGCACCTGGATCAACCGGTGGTTCGCCAACATCGGATACGAAACGGCACTCCCGGGATTCTAGCCCGCCTAGCAACGCCAGCGCCGAGGAAGAGTCCGAAGGCACGAGCTTTACCGAAGATGAAGACCTTGACGGTTTGGACGAGATGGAAGATGATGAGGAAAGACTAATCATGAACGGCGGCGCAGGTATCCCTATCGGGCCCGTGAGTTCTCGATCATACACTGGTATGGTCGACATGATATTGACGATGACACCAGGATGGGATACCCAAACCATTATTGCCTCCAATTGCACCCCAGCATGCTGGGAGGAAATGTCTTATCCTTGATCTCGACGAGACCCTGGTACACAGTAGCTTCAAGGTATGTCTTCGGAGGCTCTTCCTGGCCAGGCTGCTGACCAAAGTGTTAAGTCCATCCAACAAGCCGACTATGTTGTACCTGTTGAGATCGAGTATCACTTGCATAATGTCTATGTTATCAAGCGCCCCGGTGTCGACAAGTTCTTGAAAATGATGGGGGAAATATATGAGGTCGTCGTATTCACCGCGAGTTTGAGCAAAGTATGCGATATCCTCAGCTCCCCTTATATTTATCTGACCAGGGATACACAGTATGCCGATCCGGTGCTGGATAAGCTGGATATCCATCAGGTGGTGTCCCACCGTCTATTCCGAGAGAGCTGCTACAATCACAGAGGGAACTACGTCAAGGTACGAAGTTGTATGTAGGTCCTTGAGCGGTGTAAATTGACTATAGATCTAGGACCTGTCACAACTCGGACGGCCCATCGCAGATACGATCATTCTTGACAACTCCCCGGCGTCTTATATATTCCACCCAAATAATGCGGTACCCGTATCCTCCTGGTTCAACGACCCTCATGATACTGAGCTCACAGACTTGGTTCCCTTCTTAACTGATCTGGCGACCGTTGAGGATGTGAGAGGGGTTTTGGATGGCGCTCGATGAACCACGATCTATCGAGCGAGGGTAGGAAAGAGTGGAGAGTGCACATATGTTTCGTTTATATCCTGGGTCTGCTGATATCCCTTCGTTGACATACCCCCGCCGCATCCACATGCATCCCCACGTACGTCGCGCCATGCCGCCTCTACACCGCGCACCTTGTCATTGTCTTTTTGGTCATCTCGCTCGTTGTTTTCTTTGGTATATACACCGTCAAACCATCCTAATATACCCTGCAAGCAATTCGGTATCACGTCGCTCGATTCCCATGCCCATTCGCCGCGGGTCCCAAGTCGACTCCAGCCCAGTGACCGCACGGATTGCTCATTCGATCGGAAGCCCGCAGATACTATGATTCTAGACGACTCTGCACAATCTTCTTTTACGTTACTTTTGGAGCCCTTTCGTTGTGTATTTCTTTTATGCCTTCGAGACGAACTCTATCCCACATCCTCATATGCCCTTCAACGTGAATACCATCTTGGACCCGCTATTGCACTACGTACTATGACCAGTCACCCACTTATTCCCCATTCCACCCTCCACGACATTGATACATGAAGACGTTACGACACGATGATATTGCTGCACACGATAATCCCATTTAGATTTTCTTTTCGATTTCCCTGTCCGAATGTGTGAATCAGGAGCACGCTATGTGCAAGCCAGGATCACTATCATGGGACAAACTGACACGCTTTTTGTGGATAAACTTAGCAACCAGTGCGGGGTAGCGTCTATCGCTCAGCCAATAGGTGCATGAACAGATTGTGGTACGTTCTTGGCCGTCATGCGGCCCAGGCTTCGCGGCAAACAAACCTGCTGGCAGTCCATACCCCAATAATAGTCATGACTTGCGTACCACGCGCATTGCGCCAAGTTCGTCCTGAGAAATACGTCTCATTGGGTTGCAAAAGTTACTGCGTAATTCGTTATTTAGTTGCAAGAAACACGATCAGTCACCAGGGGTTCTCCAATTGGTTTGTCCCCAGCGAAGAGCTGCTTTGGTACACACATAGACATCGATCGACTTGGATTCTCAAAATACCACGCCTCCCCTTGTTCTATAAATCAAAACGGCCATGAAATCATCGTCGTGCACGCGCTACGCACACTCCTCCCTTTAACTCCACATCTCCCCCATGCACCAGGTACCCAACCCACACCCTATCGATGCCTCCCGACCCCATTCAACGCCCCCACTTCCGGCTCCTCGTCGTCCCATGGGCTGAAGTTCGCCTTTCGTGGTGGCAGGGACTGCAGCCACGCAGGCAATAGCTTCGATAGAGAGTGCTGAGGAACGACAGGATGGGCGTGGACATGCGAAGGTGATGAGGGTATGCTCCCGACATCGCTAAGGCTTGGCAGCCGCTCAAAGCTCGTGTTGGTCGAACCACCCAGTGCGCGTTGAAGAGCCTCTCGCTCTGCAGGCGACGGCGCAAAGGCACGGGTGAAGGAGTTAGTCACGGATGCCGGACCTGGCATCGCGGTTGAGCTTAGCCCGTTGGGGTTCAAGGCGTCATATGCTGCTGCCGTCGAGTTGCCGGAGGACGATACATTGAAGGCGGGGCCAGATGCGAAAATTCTGGGCGGGGACTTCTTGTCGAGGCTGAAAACTTTGGCGTCCGGATTGAGCCCTTTCTTCGGCTTCTCCTTGGAGGCCGACGAGAACCAGCGTCGCGGACCGGCCTTCCCAGAAGTTGGTTGATCAGAATTTTCCTGGGTACAGTGATTGGGATGCGGATCCGAGCTGGTACGATGTAACCACGAGGCGCGCTGCATGTCCATCGAATTCTCGGGGGTTAGGTACGCTTGTTGATCTCGACCGCAGTCACCCTCACTCTGCAAGAAACGAACCTCGAACGGATCGTGCTCTATACTATGGCCGGAGGAGCCGTGTGGAGAAACGGGGGAAGTGGTTACCGTCGAACTAAGGTCGTAGCTGCCGTTCGATTGCGCCTGGAAATGTGGCATGTACGATGGGACATTATTGTTGCGCCACTCTCTATCCATATACACGTCACTCTCCGACTGGAACGACTTAGGAAGGCCGACGCCGCTGTCGAGGGAGGTAATGAGAGCAGATGGAATCAAGGATTGACTGGTGGGTGAAACAATTGGCATGCCGTCGGATTGCAGTCCATCGAAATCACTGAACGGTGAAAAGGTGGTGTGGCGTTGGGGATATGAGCCACGTCGGGAGACCGGAGCGATTTGACTGTCATCAGAAACCGAAGAGTACCCATTGGCGCGCAATGGAGCCTGCGTCACGGGAGGATTAGGGTACGAAGTGGTGGGAGACGAGTTGAAGGTCGGGACGCCCTGTGCCAAATTGCCGGATCGAGCGTGAGTGTCTATCGAGATCGAGGGCCGACGAGCCAGATTGTCCATGGTGTCGTATCCGACCGATGATGCGTGACGTTCCCTGGTCTCGGGAGTTGAGGGGTCATTGCGAGAGTCATGCGTTGCGGTGTTCCAAGGAGTTAGTGAATCGTGGTGGATAGGGACCTGGTCTGGATGCAACGATAACTCTAGCTTCCGAGCCTGGTTATGTTCCTTCAACATTGCTAATCTTTCCTTTTCCTCCACCAGCTTCTCTTCCAACTCCCGAGCACGGTGATTGAGGGCAGCAACGACATCTTCTGCAAGCCGTATTTCCTGCTTCTTTTGCTCTAAGGCCTCCGCGATATCTTTCTCGGCGTCGGAGACAGTCACTTCCGACTGATGTATCAGCGCCTCATCGTCGATAAGCCGTTGTTGTAGTCGGACGATTTCTTTGTCAAGGTGATCCATACGCTGGGTTGCATTGTCACGGGCATTTTGGGCTGCTTTCAACTTCTTCTCGGCCTCCTTCTTTGTGCTCTCTGCGCTTCGTTTCGAATCGTCCAGACCTTTGGTACGTGATTTGGTTTCTAGTTTAGAAGCATCCTCCTGCCGCTTTCGCTCTCGGAAGGAGTCAACTTCACCCTGAAGCAAACTATGTGATTGAGAGGCACATGATTGGCAGTCGCTAAGTTGGGTGCGGAATTCAAGGACTGTGGTCTTGGAATGTGAGATCTGACGGAGAACTTCTGCGATACGAGGTGACTGGTCGAACAGTGTTAACGGCGACTTCGAAAGCGCCGGCGACCCCAATTGGGCTGGATCCGCGGCTGAACAAACATTGTTGTGCAGAGTGGGCTGTGTGGAATGCAAGGGTGGCCTATCAGACACCGATGAGGGCAGCCGAGCCGTGTGCAGAGGTAAAGATGCTGATTTCGGAAGAGGTGGTGGTGTTGAGCTGCGAACTGGGTGTGTCGTAGGTCTCTGGGAAGATTTCTCGCGATTCCTTAGTTTCGGAGGAGACCCCCTAGAAAGCAGGTGAGGTGGAAGATTCTTCGTCGAGAATGGGAGTCCTGACATAATCAGGTCGTTAGTTCGAAAACAGGTCCGAAATGAAGGATAGGCCCACCATTATACTCGTTCAGCCTGTCCAAGTTCTTCATGCTCAAAATTCCGGAGCTCCAACTTTCCTCGTCCTTCGTCCTTGCAATGACATCTTGATACCATGCCTCGATAATGCCTCCACGCCACCAACGCCCAAAGGCACCGATATACCAGGAATCAGATATAATCAGGGTTTCTCGTTCATCAGGACGCGCAGACCTCGCAAGAGGAACCATCGCGGCCACGGTGAATAGGCCAAAGCTGTGAAATACATGTTTCGGGGTTCTGAGGGATATCGAAGCCCGATTTGCGAAGTGGAAGGGGGAAGAATTGTCGTAGGAAAGAGTGTGAGCCGTGGGGAAAGTGCTGCGTTTAGATGAGTGAGAGGTAGAGTTCATTTGTCGCTTGTCATCATCATCAGCATTGTCATCGAGTCGACTCAGATGCTGACGAAAGGACTGCTCCGTGAGGTAGGTCCGAAAAGAGTTCTCGGAAGGGTTTGTGAGATAAGCTGCAGTACAGAAAATGTAAGTTGGATGTAGAGTGGCGTATAAGAAGTTTGTAAAAGCAAGAGAAACGGTGCTCAAGGTAGTGATAAAAGAGGGTAAGAAAGACTAACCGAGGACAGATACTACGATGAGAAACACGATGAGGCAAAACATGGATCTAAGATCCGTTTTGCCCAAGACCATACCAACCAACTCTGCAAAAGGGTTGCGGAGAGACATGAGACCGAGGCCACCAACGGAGACGCTCATGAGAATGAGAATGGAGTCCCTCCAGGACTGTTTTGCGAGTCGAGAGGCAGGATCCCAGGCAGAAAAAGAGTTTGCAAGATTGAGCTGGGCCGACAGTGTTGCGAGGGGACAGCAAAGAAGCGTCCCCGGAGGTGAGTAGAATGAGGTTGATGAGCAGAACGTCGAGCAGACTGTGTCGCCCGACGATGTAAGCCCAAAATAAGAGACGACAATAAAAGTCGCCGGCGGACTGAACGGTTGTCGACAACAGCTTTTTCGAGACAACGGAATTACTCATGCCAACTTTCCCACGGTCAATGCAGAACTGATGTACCGATCTCCATCGATGGTTCCATGATTCTTTCCTCTTTTATCTGTGTATCTCTCATCCATCGCATCACCTGCATACATCGCTCCTGTTTCCGCTCTTCTATCGATGGCCCAACCGCCGCGACGGTGGAGTAAAACTGCCTTCTAGCAGTTCCGTGATCACGCTTGATGCAGCATGTCCTCCTTGAGGTAAAGATCTACGCGTGGCTCTAATGTCATGATGAATAGAAGCGAATTTCTCGGTCCGTTGATGCTCTTCAACTCATGGCGATGGTGATGCCAATTGACGTATTCTACCCTGCTACATGCCGCATGCCCTTCCTACTTTTAAGTCACCGTACTTATAATATAACATGTTTGCAGTGTGTTCAACACCTTCATGATCAACATCATCGCCTCTCCGATTCAGATCCCGGCGTAGGCCGTTTATTTTACACTCCGAAAACGCGAAGTAACGTGATGTGAGCTACAATTCGCGTAACGCGACTTGTCGAGTTCTGACCCGCAATCCCATGTCGGAGTCCATTGTGCCGTGGATCTCTGCGCACCTCATCAACTTGGCTGAGGAGCATGGCGCAAACACCTCTTCAATCAAGCCTTTTACTCGAAAGAAAAAAGTTCAGCTTGTAGAGGTATCGACAGAATCCTAATTTGTGCTTCTGAATTACGGACTGACCCTTCGGTAGTTCCTAACGTATGATCCAGACGAGATACTTTGGGCTCGAGTATCAGACAAGGAATATATACTTCCTATTCGTTTTAGTCGCGATGCAGTTCAGGAATACACCAAGTACGCGTCAATCTTTCCCCCAATCATTGCGACAACTCACTTCAGAACTAGACTCAATAGCAGCCGTTTGACCCAGCACAAGACAGCTCTCATCTGCATATCAAATTTCAAACCTTTCCTAACCCGTATTCCCCTTGGAAAAAGTCGCATGTCCCAGGAGAAATTTCTAGCACTCGAATGTGATTCTTTCTCGGTCCTCGGAAGTCTCGGGGAAGCCAAGTTTGGCAATCCCAAACCACTGGAGGCCAACAGTGATTTGAAGGAATGGTCGGAAGGGCTGAAGCAGGATGGTGGTGGTGGGTAAGTCTCGGTGCTTACAGCTTCTGTGTTACTAGCTGATGTTCGCGCCAGAAACTGTTTGAGGGACCGGAAGCAAGCCCGGCAAGGAGCGCTAACGAAAAGCTCACCAACTCCGTCTACCTCGAAGGCCGCGATTGACCAACCTATGATATCTCCTCCAAGACAGACAGCAAAGAAGAAAGCGCTTTCTCATACCACCAGAACCAAAACTGTAGCTGCATCAAAAAATATCTCTCGTGTTTCCCCAGAGATCTGGCCAGTGCGTTCCAATGCTCTCAATTCACATGTCTTTCTCTAATAACGATGCCAGATTACAAAAAAGCCTATCTTTAGACGACCTCCTGATGCTGTCGCATCCGTCCTTGCTTCAATAAAAGGTGCATCAAGTTCCTCCTTTCCTCCCTCGATAAACGCTGAAGATGAGTGTAAAAGTGTGTAACGATGAGGATGATGTGCCAAGCCAGCTACCACGAACGAACGAAAACGCGCATATTCTCGAATCACCTCACAAACGTCGACAAATCAATGCCCGTTAGTCATTACGTTCTAATTCCAAAAATTCTCCTTTACATCTTGTATCACAGTACTCTCTCCCTCACCAACAGCATCAAGAAGTGGGTCACGATCACGAAGCGCGACTCCGTTTTCAGAAGAAGAATGGCCGCAATCGGATCATCCTCACATCCCGTCTTCTCCTGCTCCGCCCAGTCCCTCGCTCGCTCAAGCCAGGCCAAATGCTACTTCAAGCTCTCATCCTCGACCTCCGACACCGGCCCAACGAATTCCGAGGAAAAAGTCACCGACGCCGTCCTCCTCATCTACGCCCTTACCAACCCAGTCCGTTGTAGGTCTAGAGACATATGCAGAACCACTACCTCCCTCATCTCCACCACTGCCATCACATGTTACTATTGCACCAGAGACCGTACTCATCCCATCTCCCACAATTTCTCCACCCACCCATACTCGAGGTGAAGTCATGCGAAGAGTGCCCCGTCCGCCGCAACCTATCAAGTCCCTCCCTTTGGCCGACCCTATCATTCTCGCTCCCAACTCCGACAATTCGCTTTCGTTTTCGCAATCTCAATTGCAGACTCAGTCCCAATCTTTGTCTCAATCACAATCACGCTCCCGGAAGAAAATATTGGGAAGCTCACAACCTGTTGTCCTTTCCCAATTATCGGAATTGGCTAGACCGCGGAAGCGTCACGAAGCTGAATTGCAAAGCTTAGAAGAACCCGGGGAACATATCCAAAGGGACTCAGGGAATATCGACCATGTTCATGGGTCGTTGTTCTCTCAAGATGTGACCCAAGCTCATGATTACGGAGACCTAGCCTCTCCTTGGAAGTCTTCTGTGAGACACGACACTCATACTCTTGCGAAGGGGAGCAGAAGCGTCCTTGCCTCACCGCCATCAGATCCCAGCGAGACAGATGATGACGATGACGATGGTGACCCCTTCAACGCTGAACCATCGTCTCCTGATTATGGAGATGATGAAGCATCGCTCGTTGTAAACCCTGGAACACAGCTACACTTACCTCAGGACGATAACTCTAATATGACTATGGGGGACCCCGAGAACCCTGAACCTAAAGGCCGCAGAGAGGTAGAGACGATTCCTCATCCTTTGGATGACGAAGTGGATATGTTAGACGCGGACCAGGAGCTTGATGAAGACGATGCCCAGACCCACATCGATCTCTTTGGTCCGAGTGCTCCTCTGACCCACTCCTCTCGGAGTGAACATGCGCCTTCCCCGGCTGCATCGCTAGCAAGGAGCGAAGCAGTAGCGAGACCAGTTTCGAAACAACCATCAGGTACGGTTCGCATCCGAGCAAGCGAGAACAAAAGCTAACCCCCAACGTAAAGAAGGTCCTGATGCCGTGCAAGAACCGGTCGCACCGTACCAACCCAGCGCCTGGGTCCTTCCAAGCTTCCTGCAGCCCTCCTCGTCTAAGTCTAAAGCGGCGGACATCTTAAACCAACGGCCTATCGTCACAACTACGACCATCAAACCGAAATCAGGGTCAGACCCAGTAAACGCACCTACACCACATGCTTTGACTAGATCTCGTCTCGCTAATAGGTTCTTGCCTGCTTCGCACATCCAAGATGCCTCCGCTTCTACTGTTTCTGCCGCCTCCGAAACCCACCCAGAGGGGCAGCGACAGGCCACCTCGCGCAATGATCAAAATAGCGATCCCTTCCGACATCTCCGACCATCACCGGAGATAGGCGTGGTCACCTCCCAAGGCACTAAACGTGGTAGGGACGCGGTCTCCGATGACTCCTTGACGCGCGAAACCAGCCTCCGCAGTGCAAAGAAGAGACGACGGGAAAAAGATCGGCGAGATAACGACGACGATCACGATGCAGCTAAAATGCAGCTATCCTCAGGACCCCAACCTGACGAAGAAAATAAGCCGACGGTGAAAAGCTTACTCCGGCCCCGGAGGCTCAGTGGACTGTTGCTGAGAGAACAAAAGCAGCCGTTGATAACCTGGCAGGCATTGTGTAATATCCTGCTAGAGACTGATCGGGATCGAGGGGAAAGTTGAAGTCTTGTGCATGTTGCGGTGGCTTTCAGTTCGGAGAATTGTACGTTGGCGGAACTGGTGTGAGTGGCGCTTATGAGTTTCCAGCACACGATATGCTAGCCACTTGAACGGCGGCAGGTCTACATATACGACTATGGTTGGCAGTAGCCTGTCTATCTTACTCTCTATCCTCGCCTCATGCACTAGCATAGTGAAGTATTCTACTTCTCAGTTGCGAGGGTAGGTTGGGTGCCTTGGGTCTTTTCTTGCGTGCTCCTGGCCCATGAAGGTAGAGAAACCAGCTCATAGAAATAATTGCTTTTTATGGTACTCCACTGCATAGAGGGCAAGCCCGTCGTTATATCCTGATGATTGGTCCACTTGCCGCATTCGCCATGGCCATATCCTACCAAGACAGTTTATTTGCCGTACGCATTGAACTATCACTGTCCCGAGTTTTATCACTATTCTATCCACACCGATGCCATAGTTGCACGATCGGAAGAAAACAGCCTACCTAGTATTGTCGTCCGTATCTTTCAGGTTGTATGTTATACCCATCATGATTTCCTAAGTTATTACGAGGTAGTTTGGGTTTACCTAGTAATCCCATGCGCATGCATTCGCCTTTATTACGCTCATGACCCAATTCTATTCCGTAAGTACTGAAATGAGTGGCGCTCATCGCAACAGCATACATGAATGGGGCTTCTTGTGGTCTGTCGGGTCGGAGCTGTGGGAATTCGAACCACGTACTTCCTTCAGCTTGAACGATACGAAATACTCTGTTTAGTGGTTTACATAGACCCCCTGTACATCGTAAAAGGGGCTGCCTTTTCTACTCTTTCTTCAAGTATGGATAGAACCGCGGCGGCGCTCAGTTTTACCTGGAGGCATCATACCAAATGAACAGCGCGAGTTGATGGACGACAACGCCCGACGGTGTCGGGATATGCCCATCGCAGCCCCAGCCCGTCTTCCGCGGCGCAACATACGCAGTCTTGACCTCCTGGTTTTGATGGCCTTCGCCACAGATGCAAACATGATGAAAACCCTTCTGCCAGATGACAAAGACGTTGACAAAGACAGTTACCTTACATAAAGTGTTCTTCATCGCTTGAGCATCAACCACAACATGGTGCCATCCTTGTGTCTTTGGGTCATGTCTTTTTCAACTATACGACACACGAGGCACTTCTAGCGGCAGGCAGTGGATACTGGGTACATACATACAATGTCCTAGCAACACGCACGACGATGGACGTGAAGGAAGAGAGAAGGAGAATAAAGGAAAAGGGGAGGCATTGGACGCCATCGCAGGTGCGTAGGATACTTTGATAACAACAGGCGCAGAAGAAAAATCGAGGCCATATAAGAAAAGGACAACCGAAAACCCCTCCATCACCTACCCTCCATCAACCAAAGAAGAAAAAGAACGAGGCAAAAAAACTTGGCGAACTTGTATTGGGCGGGCCTATTCGTTCTTTTGCTCATGCGGGGCTGCTGAATCAGTCTTCAGCTCATTGACAACGGCTTGCAGGCTTCTGGTGGCCTCCTCCAATTGCGCACCATTATTCTGGTGCTGGTGCATCCCATTGGTGGCACCTCCACTGCTCTGCTGTTGCTGAAGTTGCGGCGGCCCACCCGCGCCTGGGGGTAGAAGCTGAGCCTGGCTCAGTGCCGCCCGTAGCGCAGCGTTCTCGACGCGCAGTTGATCGACGAGGGCGCGGCACTCCTCCCAGCGCCGATTGGCCTCGTCTGCTGACGCAAGGGCGGCATCAAGTAACTGCGAGCGCGACTCGAGGGCCTTGACGTGTCTAGAACAAACGATCGGCCAGGTCAGACGATTCTGTGATAAGCAAGAAACTAATATCTATACTCAACTGATCTCGTCGTTCGCGGAATGCACGTTGGGCTTTTCTATTCTGTTCTGCACGCTTGCTGGAGCTTAGTGCGCGTCCAGCAGCTGAATTTGGAGGCGGTGACTGAGAGTGGTGCTGATGCTGCGATGGGTCGCCCTGCGGTAGTTGTGGTTGTGGAGGAGGCATTCCACCAGGGGTGAAGTCGCTATAGTGGTATCCGGGGGGCAATGGAGGGCCTCCCTGCATAGGGTGGGGCATCATGGGCGGCAGAACGTGGTGCATCTGGGGTGGTTGGGGCTGTGGGGGCGGGGGCTGTTGCTGCTGGGCAAGTTGTTGGTTCTCAACTGGATTTGACCCGTTTTCTGGTGGAGACTTGCGTTTCCTGCTTGTGCGCGTAGCAGGGGTTATAGGAGGAGGGTCGTCGCGGAGACGCATTGTCTGAACTGCATTTGCATTTGAAGTGTCAGCGGGATTGGCACTGTATCCCAGCATGGCGGCGATTTCGTGTTTGTTTTCGAGATTGCCGTGTATTAGTAAGAGGCTGAGTAAGAAGTCACAACCACGTCACATGTAACGCTCCTTTGTATACTCGGTCATTGCCGGTCTCGGCCGCCGAAGCCGGCTTGCTCGTACCTCGCCCTTTCCTTCCAACTTTTTCACAGCAGTTGGCCAAAATACCACCGCACATGGTGCGCGGTCTGCCAAGCTTCACGTACATACATGGACTATCGCTACAGTTGGATTCAGGGCTTTGGACCAGACGCACTGTCAGTCACATTTTGAAAAACGTATACAACCCACAAACAAGTGATGGGCGATCGAAGACATTTCATACGCACAGCGAGAAAAGCCAAAAGTATGGAAGGAGTTGCATTTACCTTGTCACTGCTCAGTTCGAGGTAACACTCAAGTAACATAATCATTGTAGGCTGGGTACGACGTTAATAGAAGTACACTGCTTGGTGTACCACGTTTGGCGACATTAAATATTGATTGCGGAGTTTGGCTGAGGAACTTTTGCAATCTGCGAAACGCGGCTGTTTTTGTTCTGTGTACTACGCATGCGCGCGACATACCCAGTACGTGCAAGAGGGCACCTAGATATCGTCGTCTATTCTAGCAGCAAGTACTTACATCCAGCCGAGTTCAAGAGGATCAAAGGATTTGTTATAAATTGATCAATGAGCGTGGGACATGTCGAAGGAACCTCGAGGCTCAGGCTGCCTCCGCCCTTGTTCCAAGCTTTCTCGTCTTCTGCTCCATCACAGGCCTTCCCCGCCATTCGTTGCCCACAAATGGTATCTTCCCCTCCAGATCCAGCATCAAGTCCACCCAGTGTATCTGTAGCCTCGCGTCCTTCTCTGCGGCACCGTCTTTTTTCCAGTGGAAGCAGAAAAGCAGGAGCAGCGCGGCAGGGGAAAGAAGTCGTCCCACCAGAAGACACCGTCGCTTCGCAGGTGAACCATCCCGCAGAGAACTCGGCCAGCACCAGCAGTGAGTCTGCGCCATAAATAACAATCAGCATAAAAGTTACTCATGTGACAAATAGGTACTCTGGCGTCTGAGCCACCGGTCACTATCGACGACGGGCAGGTCCCCGTTTCACAGCAGTCCTCCAGCGCAGCAGAGCCCCTCTCTGTCGCAGCAAGTGCTGTCCCTGCGACCGTCCTCAGGGCACAACAGGCCGACGAGATGGACAGGGAGCAGGGATCTGTCAACGCGACATTAACCGCTAACAGCCGGCGTGTTCCATTCTACCGTCGGATGGCCGCGAACAAGTCCTCCAGTTCTGAAGGCGCATTGTCTGATCCCTCGATCAACAAGTCTGGTCGCTCCAGCGGAAGGAGATCCAGCTCTTCCCGGCCCCGTCCATCCCTCTTCTCTCGCGTCGTGCACAAAGTCGTCCCATGCGTGAGCCCCGACCCTGAAGATTTCAAAATCGACTTCAACGGTGACGACGACATTGTCACTGCTGAACCGCGTTCCTTAAAGGATAGCAGCAACGGAGCCAACCATGAAATGCAGCAGATCACACCGGAAAACCCCGCCCTCTCCTCTGGTACCTCCTCTCCCCTTGACCTCGAGCTTCTTCCTTTGACCATTCCCTCTGTCCCAGGGCATCCCCCGCCATCGCCCACTGACTCTGAGATCATCGTTACTCCACCGCCGAGTTCGCACCTTCTGCCTGAAGATGAGACCGACGGCGTGACGTCTGGTGCTGTGCAGCCACCGGGGTCGACAGGCTCGACTACAGTGGAGGTGGCGAGGACACATTCGCACGATTCGGCAGATGAATCAGACGGGACAACATACACGGATGACGAGGACGATAGGCGTATGGCTCTGGAGCAGGACGATGAGGAGGCGTTGATAAAGAAGGGAGGTTCAGGGATACCCATTGGTCCTGTACGTACCTCCCTTTCCATTCTCCGCCCAGCGCTTTTGACTGACTTGCGAATGTTAAGGACGGCCTACCAAAACCATTATTGCCACCTATATTGCCGGAACACGCTGGCCGCAAGTGTCTGGTTCTAGATCTGGACGAGACCCTTGTTCACAGTAGCTTCAAGGCGCGTTAATTCTGTCCTGTGTCATCTCATTCCGCAATATTGACCGTTAATTTAGGCGGTCCAGCAAGCGGACTTTATCGTCCCTGTAGAAATCGAATACCACTGGCATCATTTCCACGTGCTGAAACGACCTGGTGTCGATGATTTCTTGAAGAAAATGGGTGAAATATACGAGGTCGTGATCTTCACGGCCAGTTTAAGCAAGGTACGTGCTGTGCGATTCAAATACACACAAGCAATTGATGAGTGGCCCGCCTGTTCAGTATGCCGACCCCGTACTAGACAAGCTCGATATCCATCATGTCGTTGCACATCGGTTATTCAGGGAGAGCTGTTTCAGTCACAAGGGCAACTACGTCAAGGACCTTTCTCAACTAGGGAGACCGATAGCAGACACTATCATCCTAGATAACTCTCCTGCGTCGTACATCTTCCACCCGAACAACGCTGTTCCTGTCTCCTCGTGGTTTAATGATCCCCATGACGCAGAGCTCACCGACCTCGTTCCCTTCCTCGCAGACCTGACCTCAGTATCCGACGTCCGAGGCATCCTAGACGGCGCACGATAGACTCTTTCACAGTCGATTCCACTGATGCCCGACCCTGCTGTACACTCCCGGCAGGGCCTCGACATGCACGCCGCCACTGCGCTGCTGCGGTCAGTTACTCAGTGCGCTGACTACCTGGCATCCTTTTCCCCCACACATAACCATAACCAGTCCGCAATATACCCGCAAGTCCACTCATACCCCACCCCACCTCGACTTGTCTTGTACATCCCGGATCCGCAAATCTTCTATCGTCATTCACGCTTTTGTCCCGGAAAACACCTACAGGCGGTGCTCGTTTCTCGTCCTTTCCACGCTCCTTGACTTATATTCTCTTCTCTTCTCTCTCCCACTGTTCACTCACTCACTTCTGTTCTTCAACTGGATGACCATCTGCTCCTTATTTATACCATCGCAACGCTTTGCACTGCATATCAACAGCCACTCACGCACAATACCTTCTATATACCTTCGTACAATTGTTCTGGTATACCTACTAGTGCTGGGACAGGTCGCCTGCTCTGTTGTTTATTCTAGGCTCTTTCGCAAAACTACCCCCCGTTCTTGTACTTACTGCCCGCTTACTACTTATGCACCACCCGGGCTCGGTGATACGATTCTTTACGACCTGTGACGAAGTTGAACCAATAAATTTCTTTGTGTTGAATTGAAAGCCAGGGTAGTTACAGCCATGTGATCGAGAAGCAACGCCGAGTTGAATTTTCTGGATCTTTTGGCTCCTGCTACCATCCACGACTATGGCCAACGCTAAAGCAGCGGCAGCAGCCCCGCCCGTCCCACCAAAATCCGCGTCCAAAGCGAAGAAACGTGAGCTACGCATTCTCCTCATAGTCGCCGACCGACTGACGCGTATCCCGCAGCAACGCCGGCTTTAGTCAAATACTACCTGATTGCCTTCAACATCGTCTCAGCATTAGGATGGACGTACATTCTCGTCCTTACACTAGTACATCTCTTCAACCTCGATGGTAGCGCCCCAGGTCACGTCAGCGCCTCTACAAAAACCGCCTCTTCGACTCTCTCGCGCTTCCTCTCCAACTTCTCCATCTTTAAGTCCTCCGGCATTGTTTCTGCTGCATCGCTCGAGTCTCGTATCCCACCCGCACTTCGCCCACTATACCGTCGCTCGACTTCGACCTACGCGCGCGTGGGCACGCCCACCGCTTTCGTGCAGAGCCTGGCGGTACTCGAAGTGATACACGTCCTGCTTGGGTGGGTCAGGAGTCCCCTGCAAACCACCGCCGCCCAGGTTGCGAGCAGACTCTTTTTGGTTTGGGGTATCGTCGAGCAGTTCGAGGGTGTACGTATCCTCTACCATGTCTACGAATACCAGACGCTGACATTCTGTATAGGTCCGGTCCAACCCTATATACACCTCAATGATCCTCTCCTGGTCCTTCACAGAAGTCATCCGCTACTCATTCTATGCATGCAATCTGCTGGGATATGAGCCGTACTTCCTCTTATACCTGCGTTACACGACCTTTTACTTGCTATACCCCACGGGCGCGTCGTCCGAGGCGTTCCTCATCTACGCGACCCTTCCTTCCTCTTCTCCCTTTCCGGGATGGAAGTCTTGGCTCCATGGAATGTGGAGACCTACTGACTACGGCCGGGCTGCGCTCTTCGCCATCTGGTGGCCTGGTATGTGCATTTCTGAACTCTATTTCAATCCAGAGCTGATGCTTTGGCGTTCACAGGCTTATACGTCATGTATACCTACATGATCACACAGCGACGCAAGGTTCTCGGGAAGGACGCCAGCTCCAAATCGAAAAGCCTGAAAACAAACTAATGACCATCAGACTCATGCTCGGCCAATATATATCTACCCACGACACTGGCTCTCTCTTTCACACTTCGCCACGGTTCACGACTCGACTTTCGCCCTTGTAATTTACCCATCTACTGGAACTCATAGACGTATTCCTTGTTGCAATGTAATTGATATATCTTATGTGTAGATAACCTACATGGATCAATTTTACGATGTCTTCACAATGTTACGTCGTTCATGATTGGATGGAGTCGACTAGAAGGACCACAATCAACAACGGTTGTTCGTCGACGCCTGGAGGACTAAGCGATTACCGTTCAATGACACAGATGATATCTGCGGACCTTCACAAACCTTTATGATGTGGAAACCGAAGCTTGAGCTGAACTTCCACCGGTTCTGCATGTGCCATTGAAATTACGACCGACTGAGATCCAGGAACGACATTGCACTGTGCCCCGAGGTGGGTGATGATCACCTTCTGAATCATGGGCGCCAGAGTCGCGGGTGCGGACCAAGACGAACGCTACTATTGCGACGTAGCTTTATATCTAGAGTCACCTGCAGAGCTGGCGCACTCAAGCATGAGGCGAGAGAGGTCGATGAGGATGCTCACCAGAGCGGAGAGGACTTCAAGATATACGAGCCTTAGAGTTTCCTCGCGCTCCTAGGAGTGAATAAGTCAGCAATAGCCTATAGCGTCATTAATGCTGCTCGCAAAGATTCCGGGCTGGAACGCGTTGTGATTGCTCTGTGTCGGTATCACAGTAAAACTGTACATAATAGTTCTTTCAAAAAAAATGAAACTCGCCGGTAGACCCAGATTAGCCCAAAACTGTATATCGTGGCTTTCGAGGATCTCGGAAGGAGTCTGTTTCTTCACCGAAACTTGAAGGTTTGAACTGTGATGTCTAGTTAAGTACATGGTGGCCAACTTCCAAGTTGTAAACTGTGTCTGCTATTTTTAAATTGGGTCGACAAAGTTAGCTCCTTATGGCAACTCCGCCTCGGTTTCGGTGCAATTTGGTCGTCGTGCCCCCTGCCGTCCCTCTCTCTATACTCTTTCGCAGGTGAAATCACCGTCCATCGCCTCTTGCGACATGGCCTCGGAGCAAGCTCCTGGACAACATGCACCCGACATCTTCGCCGTTGCGTTCGTGGTCGACTCGTCCCTGGTAGTGGCTAATGAATGGCTTCGCATCATCCTGGACTATATCTCGCCGATGCTTCGTCGTCTGAGTGAAGCAAATCCCGGCTGCAAAGTGGGTTTTTCACACCGTTGCTCGTGTCACTGGCTAAGTAATGATTCCAGCCTCGGATGGCGTTCGTCACGTATGCTACGGCAGATACACTGCCCTCACCGATCCTCTGTAAACGATTCTTCATCGACTACTTGCCAGTAACGAAAGAAATGAAGGATGCGCCTACGAAGCTTGGAATAGGGTCCACGAATCCTGGAGGAACTAGAGGTATGGCTGCCTTGGACGGTTTGGTGGCCGCCATCGAGGTGAGCTCTACGTTTTGAGACGTGACTTTCCACCAATACCGCGCAGTTTTTCGATATCTTGCACACTATTACCCCGCAAGCTCGCCTTAGCCCTGGTTATATCTTCCACGTCGCAAGCACCTCTCCTGATGCAGCGTTGCACCCACAATGCAACGACTCTCCCCTGTTAGACTTCGTTACGTGGGAGGCGATGCCCACTGAATTCAAAAAGGTACCTTATGTTCATAAGATCCGTGGCATGTTTTCATGGGTTCCCTAGAGAAACATCAACTTTAGCACTATCAACATTCGGCCCAACTTGACTCGCTTTTCAGACCTCCACTCCGCGGTACACCAATGCATATGCACGCGCGCCTCACTGGACTAATAGTTCTTATGTAGGTCGCTCCAGGTGCGCCAAAGGAGCCTTGGTTCCCCACGCGATCGCCGCATTCCGTTCTTCTGGGTGGATTCCCCATGTCTCCTCAAAAGGGTATGCCAATCTCTCCCCAACAGCGAACAATACCTCACACAGTCAACTTCCTCAGCAATGAAGCGTGCCGGAGATGTACACACTACACCGGATCCAAAACGAGCCCGACTAGCCCACACCGCTGTCGACGTTTCTCCAAAGTTGGAGACGCCGAAGACGCCTCTAAAGCAGTCGAAACCATCACCACTCCTTCCACCCCAAGTCAAGGTCCAGCCCCTAGTCCAACCCTCCTCTCAAGGCATCGCACAACCGCCTGCTCAACTTCCAGTTGCTCAGGTGCCAGCTGCCCAGGTGCCAGGAAACGGTGGAACAAACCCTACACCATCCAGTTATGACTTGTCAACTGTGGTGATGGCTGCGAAAACTCTCGACGACCAGATGCGCGTTGTTACTCTTTCTCTCCAGAACGCAAAAGCTTCAGGAAACGGACCATTGGTAGAAACGTTGCAAGACGACCTTGCAATGAAGCGAGTTCTGTCTGAAAAATTGAAAGCCGCATTCATAACCATGTCTAAAAACAATGCCTCATCCCAAACACCCGCCCAGAGTCAGATCCAGGATCAGAACGCCATACAAAGCCAGGGGTTACCGATACCCGGACCATCCATGCCAAAGACGCTTCCGGAAGCGGCTCATCCTCCCAGCCAACCTGAGGCTAGGCTGGATCCCCAGGCGCTCGCAGCACAACTTGGTCACAAACGCACCGCGAGTGGATCTGGCTCTGTACCAGGGATGACACAGCCACGGCCGCCCATGCCGCCGACGCAAAATGCAGCAATGGTTGCCCAGATCCAGAAGATGGAGCAGCAGCGAGCGCGGGCGATGCAGCCGTCTCAGAATATGGCTGGCCCGTCCAACATGGATGTGAAGTCAAACATGCCTATTCAACAACCGCAGGCTGGGCCATCCAGCGACCCACGCATCACCGGGAAGGGTCCAAGTCCCATTTGGCAAGGCACTATATCGTACAGTGGGACAGACCAGCTTGGGAATAAAAAAGAAACCACTGTATGGGTAGTGGCGAGTACGCCAAATGTGGCCGAGAGGTGAGCTTGTAATTTTTGCGACTACGAACTGGTTGATTGATTGATATTCCTTCTCGAAGCCGGGTAGAGACATGGCCAGCATCAATGTCACTAGTGCCCGCGCGTGAACCCTCAGTACCATTGCCCGATCTTCAAGCTTGGATTAAACGCCAAGGGCCCGCCCTCTGCACCTTTGCGCCCCAGAAGCACAGCAACATCGCAGACCCTCAAGGAAACGAGACCAACTACAAAAACTTGGCTACACTTCTGCTAAACCGGAACGCTGTGAGCTCCCCTCTGGTTACTTTTCTGGAAGCCATGATTGAGACGTAATAATTCTAGTATGCCGTTGCGGCGTGGACGCGACCGTCAGGGGAACAGGGAAACAACATTCTGTTTTTCCCAGTCAGTAGCGGCAGCCTTGCGGGCGCCTGCTTCCCCGTCACTGGAATTCTGGAAATGCCCAGGTCATCGCAGCTCATGCCGAACTTGCTAGGACTTGATCCCAACAATCCAGAATTCCGCGCTAGGATGAGTGCGATGACGCCAGAACAACGAGAGCAATTCATGAAGCATGTTCAACAGCAAAAAGTGTTACACATGCAGCGGCAGGCAATGATGGCACAAGGCGTTGGGGGTCCTGGCAATAATCCTGGGACCAACAACGCCCTCGCCATGAATGCGATGAACATGGCGTCGCATAATCCGTCACAGTCACAGCAGCAGCACGCAGACATGGCTTTTGGCGGTAATGTCCATCCTTCAGGAAATTATGGTGGTATGGGGATGATGAATACCATGGGGATCGGCCAGCAACAGGCTATGATGGCTGCGGGTATGCCTCGGCCGCCGAACAACGGAATGCGGAATCCAATCCCCCCGAACATCAATTATGAGATGTTGCAATCTTTTATGCAGCGGAATCTGGACAGCGGCGGTGCAAGTATGGGGCAATGATGGACAGGGACCTGGGACTGTTGTGACGAGAGATATTTATTCGACCTGTATACCAATTGTATCTGTACTTTGTGTGCCCTCAAGTGGGGAAGTTATAATTAGACGCACGTGATAATAACCTGACCGAATTTGACAAAGGTTGACCAGGAACGGCCATGGACGCTGCACCTCTTCTTGCCCACATTCTCTCTCAGACGAAGCAAAACATAGAATTTCTTGTTGCTCAGAAACAGATATCAACCGGTGATGGACGAGATATTCTATCCAGGCTTCCGAACGCCCCTCAGGCCTTGGGCTACAAAACCGAGGCCTTGATATCCAAATCTGAGGCAGCTCTCGTTCAGCAAACACAGAGACTGTCTTTTAACGCCTCATCTTCTAGCATACCGAGCTCTGCGGCCACACCAGCGTACACTCCAGACCCTCCAGCTCCCTACCAACCTCCACCGGCCGCCGCCTCCCACGGTGTCTCGTTCCAGGCTAGAGCTAGCTGGGATTACAATGAAGCCGGCCAGGCGCGTGCTTCTTCTGCTCTATAAGTGAAGACTCAACACCACTAACCCGCGCTTGGGTCTCGCAACTAGAATCCAGGTGATCTATCGTTCCGCGCAGGAGATGTTATCGACATCTTAGCTCAAACAAATAACGATTGGTGGACTGGTCGGCTGAACGGAAGAGAAGGTCTTCTCCCCTCGAGCTACGTCTCGAGACTGCCGCAGCCGCAGGGTACCCTACCGTCGCCTGCCCCCACCCCGTACTCTGAAAAGCCACCATCAGCCGCTGGCTATCCAATGGCACCTGCTTACTCATCCTACCAGCCTCCTGGTGGCTATCAGGGCCCTCCGCCACCAAGCCAGGCATATTCCCCTTACGGTGGCCCTCCACCGTCAGGGCCTCCAGGCCAGGTAGCAAGTCCAAACCCTCATGCTGATGCCCAAGATCCCCCAAAGAAGAGCAAATTTGGAGGCAAATTCGGCAGTACAGTACGTTATGTTGCATTGCTGCACGTCTCTTCATGTTCACATCTTTAAAAAACCCGCAGTTAGCTCATTCAGCCGTTGGGGGTGCCGGATTTGGAGCTGGTAAGCTTAATGCCTGTTGATGTCGGAAGAGTCGCATAACTCATGAATATGAATTCGCAGGCTCTGCCATCGGGAGCGGACTTGTCAATTCAATTTTTTGAACAAGAAAAATTCTCTGATATATGGCTCTACTCTACAATCTATCTGCGAGATTAATACATTGCTGCACTTTGATCGATTTCTGAGGCACCTCGACTTCGTGTTCAATTTGATATATTTTCTTGTATGACCAGCTATTTCTTAGATCGACCACGAATGCATGAAGTGCAATACAACAAGCTGGTGGGTTGGTCCGACGTCCGACTCTCATGAGGGTCGAACTCTGAAGGATCGCTGTTCAGATAAGGCATCGTCGTTTGAGCTCCGCAACCTCTAACTGGATAAGTTCAGTCCATGAGACGTCGTGGATGTGCCGACAAGGATCGCATAAAGTTCGATCTTTTATTTATAGAAGGCCTTGTGTCAGTATGCCGATGGAATTATCTCACTGAAAATAGAGCACACGACGGCTTCGGTCGCGGTATTTTGGGACGACTCCTACATCCTATCTAGAACAGGGAAATCAAGAGTTCGTTGTGCTTTAAAACTGTCTGCGCTGTTCAGCAGACATTCCGATAAGAAAAGAGAAAGAATTCTTACAGGTAAAGATTTCGGTCAGGTCGATTGAGACCACGTCGTGATCACACATTCCGCTCCCAATCAAACTGCCTCTGCGTACCAACAGGGGAGGCGGGATTCACACGCATCTCGATACTATCTTCATCGTCACTGAATCCACCGCTGTGCTGAGCTGCTGCCTGAGAATCTGAGAAAGGGTCGGAGGGCGAATGAACCGCGGGGGATGCGGTCTTGGGTAAGGCAGAAAATCTTCCCTGTCCACGGAATGGATAGTGCGTGTAATTGTCCTCGGTGCTAGGCTCCATCTTTGCCTGGTCCCGGGTCCCGGGGAGTGCAGCTGCTCCATATCCCTTTCCTTCAAGGTCCTGCCAGCTACCGCGGGGCGACCGCCCCAATTTGTTGCGAGATGAACCCTTTCGGCATCGGAAATAAAAGATGGCAGCTATTGCGGCCGCGAGGAGGACGACAGCACCAACGACGGCACCTATGATGGCTCCCACATTTGGAGAGGAAGGGCTCGAGCTGGCCGAGGTAGTCGGGATAGCCCACGTGGGAAAGATTTGAGGAGGAGGTGGCATGAATTCTGCCGAATCCGTAGACAATGGCATGAATTCTGAATCTACCGGATCCGTGAACGATGGCATAAAATCGGTGAGTAAGATGGGTGTATCAGATGGAGAGGGAGTTGAGTAACTGTAGACAACAGCCCCAGAAGGCACGGTCGAGACCCGAGAAACAGGTAGAGAATTGTAAGTGGTGGTCGCAGAATCCATACTGATCTCCTGCAGTTGCGCGAAGACGCTGACGGCAAAGAAAAAGAGATAGAGAGTGGGTAATTGTCGACTTAGCATCTTCTGGTATGGATGGGTGTCAGACGCCAGAGTTTGAGCCTACCTTTATACGCAGGATAAGACACGGTACAATAGGGTCCTGTAATCAAGACACAAGTATAGGGGAAGTTCGATCCACATTGCGAGGTGAGGTGGTTAGGACACCAGAGAGGTCAAACAAATGCCTATTAATGCTCGTAATCTGGACCACCATACTCGCAGGATTCGAAACAAGATCCAGTAGCATGCATAGAGAGACAAGACAGGCTGCGCGTTGAATGTTCCGATTTCCGATTTCCGCGAGTCGACGCGGTCATGTGATCCTGCAGTTACTGCTCGACTCGGACGACGACACTGGGTACTGGCAAAGCCGATCCGAAATGTGTGAGCTTATGTAATGGCATTTCTGATGATTTCGTGGCAAATCCTGGATATCGACGCGCACCACCTCCTGACAATGCTCCGGCACACCAATCATACTCGGAACTATGTCTCTATATGAACTAAGTGGCAGTCAAGTGTTTTGTGAGCAAAAACCTTCAGCGCGGGGTAACCAGCAATGGCGAGGCGCGTCTCGACGCGTTCATTTGATGACATAAGCGTGCGTTTGCCCAACAATTCGACGACCCCGTGGCAGCCTGTTCCAGGTCATTTAGGACCTAATCAATTGCTGTAGCACGCGTCAAATGGCATTCTATTTGTATTCTAGATTACAAAATCAAGTTTCTGGGGCCAAAATGTTGTGTAATGACAAAAGTGAAAACAGGATAGCCATCATCGTGACATTTTTTTTGAGTTCTGCAATCTAGAATACATGTAGAATGAAATTTCTGACCAAATCCACCATACAAACTTCCCCTCAATGTTACTTGATTGTGCTCTGCCGTGGCTAGCCAAAAGATCGTGTCTTTTTGGCGTGTGGGACCGCTGCTATCGGAGTTTGAATCAACCGTGCGCTGCCAGTACCCAACGACACGCTCACACCTTGCTCAGATGCTCTCAGCTTGCAACGGCAAACGTATTGCCACCGTGTATCCTACATGCCTTGCCATAAAACTCTCCTCTGACGAAAGCTGGGTCTGCTGTACAGTGTTCTTCGGGACATGGCCAAAGTTGGATCTGGGCCTGATGGTCGAAAACAGAATCCCCACATTCATGCATCCTGCCGAACAAGAAATGAGACTTGCTTAGTTCCCCGCTTCTTTGTGGCGTCAGCCGCCAGCGCAAGCTACAAATAACCACCCAACTATCGTGCCCCGGACATCCATCGCACTTTCCCTCTCCATGGTTTTAATGCATGCTCTAGGCTTAGTGGTCGCCCTCGGCTACACCACCGTAGTGCAAGCCTACTGCATCAAGGACACCTATATTGGTACTACTTTTTTTAATACATGGAGGTGGGAGACGTTCGATGATCCAACACACGGAAGAGTCAACTACGTTGACATGGGGGCTGCCGAAGCGGCGAATCTATCCTACGGTACGTCTTTTGGCACCACATATATTCCTGACCTCACGGTTCTCAGCATCCCACAACAAATTTGTGATGCGCGCCGACGCCTATCAGATCGTACCCCCCAGCTCGCGGGGCCGCGATAGTGTTCGTATCGTCTCCAACGAGGCTTATGGCGACTCAGTTGTAGTTCTCGACATGTCCCATATGCCGGTTGGGTGCAGTACATGGCCCGCCTTTTGGAGTCTGAGCAGTGGAGGCCGTTGGCCTGAGGGTGGAGAGATAGATATAATCGAGGGTGAGCAAATTCTGGTCGCCTTTTGCGCTATATTACCCACACGTTCTACCCCAGGCGTTCATACGAATACACAAAACCTAGCCTCCTTACACACCACTCCCGGATGCTCTATGCAAGAGCCACGCGGGCAGAACGGGTATGTCACTTACCCCCAATTCTACTTGCTTTCCTCACCTTTCGTCATAGTCAAACGGTGTCCTCGAACTGCGATGCCAATGTGAACTATAATCAAGGCTGTGGTACGTCCTTCGCCAAGGCGAACTCCTATGGCACAGGCTTCAACGATGTCGGTGGCGGTTGGTATGTCCTGGAACGGGCGAGCGCTAAAGGCATCAACGTCTGGTTCTGGTCTCGAAACGACCCATCTGTCCCTTTCTCAGTCAGCAGCGGATCCAAGGCGGTCAATCCCGACGAAAGCTGGGGACCTCCAGAGGCTCGGTTCTCCCCTGATTCATGCGACCACCGCTCTTATTTCGACGCACATCAACTTATTTTTGACATCACTTTTTGCGTGGGTTTCTTTTTTTGTGGCCTTCGGCGATCACTCGGTCTTACTCCTGTGATACAGGGTGATTGGGCAGGTGCAACCTTCGCATCCGCGGGCTGTGGACCCGGCAGTTGCGACGACTGTGAGTAAAGCGAGCTCTCGCGGACCTCCATTTGACTGATACAGTCGTCCAGTTGTGAATAGGAACCCTGACCGCTTCAGAGAAGCGTATTGGGAGATCAACTCACTCCGTGTTTATACTTAGTTTTCATCCTTCTCTTACCGTCTTCGATAGATGGCGCGAGTCGTTTATCATCTACATTATCTTTACTTACATAGGGTATTTGGGTACACACTTGGCTGGATTGCATGTAAATATTTAAGCGATCTGTATAGACGTCAATCTCACGCTCACAGGCTGAATCAGTTCACGGAAGACCTTGCGGAGTTCATGTGCCAGACGTGGTACCCTTTTATGGAAGGGCGAGGGTAGGCATCAACACATGGAACCAATCAGAATATCGAAATGATATCGACGCGTTTACATCTCGTCCTCACGCGACGTCACTGAGAACGGTATAAAGGAGATGGTTTCCTGTAGGTGGCTTCTGTCGACTTCTCTCGAGAATCATGACTCCAAAGCCCCTTCTCCTGTTGCTGACGGTTGTCGGCTTCGCGCTCAGCTCCCTAGGCAGGGCAATCTCGGAGCCATCTGTGGCAGAGAGGCGGGACGACAATTTCCCTGCCCGTGTTCCATACGTGTTCCCCGCGCCTGGCACTGATCCGGTGAGAATCTACCCCGGTCCTTTCGCAGCACGCCATGAAATATTCATAAATGTCGATCAACCAAGATAGCAGACTCGATCCGAGCCAGACGAGTGAATGGAACTCTGTTAGCTTTAGATGGTGCTTTGTGAGTCTGTAAGGGCGTAATGTAATCCGGAGTCGCTAAATCTGTATTCAGACTCAACGCACCCTTGGTGGCATCGACATGGAACAACCTCTTTGGGGTGATCAGGAGCAACACAACGATACCTGGAAATATGAGGGAGTTGATCGTAAGGACACGCACCCCAGATTCAACTGTACACATCTTTGACGATTATTATAGATCCTGCGGATAGCAACATTAAATGAAGCCTCGTATGAATGGTGCGCTGATCCGTCTTCACTTCGCACAAGCAGCCAGTGAATAATCGCAATGATTAAAGGCTTCAACACGAACCTGTCGGTCGCTCGGAGGGTCTCACGACTAGGCAGCTTCGTGCAATCCGTCTCACTCCTGCATTCAGAGAGGGTGCGGACGTGACGAGCGCCTTAGGAGCCTCTCTTGCTGCAATGATGGCATTCACGGATTGGAGTACCAACACGGCCAAGGTTCCTGATCGCGTCTTCGCAAACTTGAAAAAATTCTTGAATGACCAACAGTTGGTGGAGGCAACAGCTACTGTTGGAGGGTACAACTTCGTTAGCAGGTTCCTTTTGGCATTGGATGTGGATGGGAAGAATAACGTACCCGTGCCTATTCCTGCGTGAATGTCTGCTCCATACATCCCTCAAATGTGAAGTTAATTTCAGATTTGTGCTTTGACTGTAACTTTTGATCTGAATGCCCGCAGGGCGAGGATGTACAAGTCCTTAGCTTATAATTCAAGACTACCTACTAACTACAACGTAACGGTACAAAACAAGAGCTACTTCATAAATGAGATAAATGAGTACACCAAAGCATGAGCGGAGCCAGATAAAAAAATAGAGATAGTGGTGTGCGTTCCAAGGAGCCACAGGAAATAAAATAAGATATCCTCTGAATCCTCTGAATAAATCACGACAACGAGAATGAGAAGGAAGAGACGAAGCCTACAAGCCCATGGCTGACCCAATGGAACCTGCGACAAATCCGCCTCGCGACGGAGATACAGAGTCCTGGCGGGAAGGAGCTTCAGAGCTGTGCCGTGAAGGCGCGATGGACCCAAGACGGGAAGGAGCGACAGAGCTATGGCGTTGTTGTTCCCAAAGCTTATCTTTCGCCCTGATCTCGATATTCTCAAACGGCGCTGGCTGCGTAAGTTTGACACAGTCGCGTGTAGCGAGGACGAGTAACTCGAAGAAGAATGAGGCGGCTGCGCGGCGGGATGCCTATCCGGGGGTGTTAGCGTTTCGAACATGAGCTTGATACATGTTTCGAAGTGCATACCTTGTCCGACAACTTCCGGAAACTGAGTGCCTTCTCCCCTTCTTGTCCTGCAACAGGTAGCAGCTCCTTCCTGATCAACCCCACAGCCTTGATAGTGTTCTTGCTGTAGCCCTTTCCTTCATGGTCGGCGCTTGATACGTCCTTCTCCGCAGCTTGACTCTGCGTCTGGGATGGTCGCATATCAAACGTCGCAATGGGGCACTCGGCATCGGCGTATGTCTCATAGCCTTCCTCAATAGGAACACCATCAGGAGCAGGTGTAGATAACCGACTCAGCTCAGACAGAGGAGCCGACTTCGACCGTCCCCGATCCATGTCGACATCGCCACCAAAGCCGGTGTCAAATTCAGGAATGTCCAGCTGGAAATCATCAGGTCCGCCAGTCTGGTCCGCAAAGTCGATAAGACCGTCAGGGCCAAGACTCGTTCTCCCCATAATGTCACTTCCTAGACCATGGCTCGGTGCAAGACTGCCTGCTCGCCTTGCTTGCTCGACTTCCTCGTATTCCTCATCTAGACGTTGTCGTTTGCTTGGGCTCTTATCAGGAGAAGGTCCCCGGCGTTTGGGAGCACCGCCATTAACAGGGCGCATGAAAAGTTCAGCGAGTTCTGGGGCTAAACCTGGAGGTGCAGCACAGAAAAAGGTACCATTGGGAGTGATTTTGGTGGGGAGAAAATGGGCAAGAGGATCGTCGCGTATAGCAAGGAGACGCATAACGACCGATGAACGAGGAAGGAACTGTTGTTCGGTAACGATGTCGCTGACATCTTTGGTCATGGGGGCACCAAGCCCTCCAGCGCGGCCTCGACCGGCCTGAGCGCCTGGGCCATCTGCCAATTCCGTTATAGAGTCAATGATCTGTTTCTTCTCCTTGGGTTTGCGTTTTGCCTTGGTGGTTTCCTGTGTGATTTCGGTCGCCAACGGCTGACCAGGTGGAGGGGTGACAGGTGGTTCGGTAAGGGGCGATGCTGAGCGCAGGTAAGCGAACTGAATAAGAATGGAAAATACAATGATAACACTCACAAGCACGAGAAGAAGCCCTCGTCTGGCCAGGCGTTTTATCGACGTTCTCCGGAGGTGGAAGGTCGTCGAAGCCGATGCCGAAGTCACCCAAATCCATGCCCGCAAGATCGGGGAAGTCCATATTGACATCGTCATTGAATGGGTGCTCCGAGAGTTCGCGGGTCTTGCTTCGGTTCGACAGAATATCTATGTCGATATCCATACCATTACGCCCAAGAAGATGTGAATGTATGGAGTCTCGACGACTTGCTGCATCACGTCCAACACCCACACTCTCGTCCACGCTCATCTCATCATCTCTATCCCTCGCTGGCGGAGCGTCCCAGTCGTCGAGACCAAGATCCACCTCAAAATCTTGAGAACCTATACCGTCCGAGGGACCGATGCCAAAAGGGTCTTCGAGGTCGAAGTCCTGGAAGTCATTCACAGTCCGAAGAGTGATATCTTCAATATGCGCCTGGTGGTGGCCATGGGATTGTATTGGGCGATCTTCGAAGTCAACCTCCCTAAATGAGGTCGATCAAACAGTCGAGGGGTGAACAAGATACAGGCGCGTACCAGTTGACATCAGGCAAAAGCAGATCCAAATCAAGACCACCGGGCTGAAGTGTAATCGTATTTTTGTTCACGGCGAGTTGGTCCTCTGTCATGTCGACTAAACCTGGCCGGAACGCCTAGCGACCGGATTAGACTTGTCAAGTCAAACCGAGGAGTGACATACCATCTTAATCTTAAGAAGAGCTTCATTGCAATCATCCAACAAGTATTTCGCCTTCCGACTATAGATGCGAACAACACCAAGGAGTAGCTGACCACTGAGACGGAGAGCCATGACTTCAATTTCTTGTCCCATGATCGCGTCTGCAAACCATCCGTAAGACGTGTATCGTCACAATAAAGCATGTTTAAACGTACCAACAGATTGCTCGATGTCGGTTTGGAGAGTTTGCGTCTTGGAGAGCTTGCGTTCCATGTGCGCGGCGAGCCATACTTTGCCCAACGGCCCCCGCCGTGAGAGGATCGTTTCGGAGTAAAACTAATCGTTTTATGTGAGTATTTGGGCGCGGGACGGTGAGTTGAGATACTTACCATGAGAGAGGGGTATCGTAAAAATGTGGCGCCCGACGCGACTGTGGCAGAACGGACAAGAGCAGGTTTGGAAAAATGAAACACCGTAGCACGTGTCACATGCTTGCACATGTTTGCCTGGGCCATGAAAAGTTTCTCGGCTACTACGGACTCAAATTCAGAGGCCTCCGATGCTGGCGTCCTCCTCAAGGCCATCTCTCAAGCGAGTCCATTCCCACATATGTTCCGCAGCTGCTCGCAGGGTGGAGGCCCCTGCATCTCTCTCGCTAGGCAAGTCTCCAACCATTACACTTGTTGCAGACCAATTCATTCCGTTCTTACAGGGAAGAGACCTGCTTCAACCCAAACTTCACAAACCATACCTGTTCGAGATGAATCTACGCCGTCACCACTTCGAACAGCGTCTCACCACCGTCTCCCCGGATTTCAAGGCGACACGGATATTCAAAAGGCTATGACAAGGACAACCAAAGCGCGTCTCACAATGCAATTAATGGAAGCAGCAGATAAGGGGAGGTACCGCGACTGCCTAGATATTGCAACGCAAATGAAGGCGGAAGGCTTCCAACCCAATCTCACTACATACACCGCCCTCATGATTGCCGCCTCGGGTGAAGGGCATTGGTTAGACGCTTGGGCCATTCTCGACGACATGAGAGGCGTCGGCGTCAAGCCTGATGTAGCCGTATTCAATGCCCTCTTGAAGGTATCTCATATTGTCTTGGGTAATACGCCACATGCTCTAACATATCGTGCAGGCACAATTCCGGTGTACTTCCCAGAACATATGGCAAGTCATCAATAAAATGGACGAGCTAGGCATAGCTCCCAATGCAGCAACCTATTCTTTCATTATCCGCCGGTTCTTAGATAATGGTAATCTTGAGGTTGCCGTACAATATTTCTGTGCCATGAAGGCCCGCCAAATTATACCCGAGGTCCACTCCGCACAATCTCTCATTGCTTTCACCGCACAGTCTGGTTACCCCAGACTTGCGCTAGACTTGGCCACCTGGTTCGAGGAAATATCAGTACGCCGACTAGACCACACCATATGGGTGAGGTGCTTGATCGCGTCTGCGGAGGGACTATATGTGAGTCACATCTAGTCTTCCTTGTATCTTTCTCACCTGTTCACGCTTTCAGATGGATGGGGTTCTTCCATGCTGGAAAAAGGTTGTGCACGAACTGAAGATGAAACCAGGCGAGGGTATCTGTTTATCGGTGCTTGACGCCGCCGCTCGCAACGGCTTCCCTGACCTGGCAACGGACGTGCTACGTGTTATGAAGCTTACTGGGATAGAATGGCACGAGTATCACTTCGCCCCGCTCATCGAAGCCTTTTGTCGGCAAAAGCAATTCAAGGAGGCCTTCCAGGCCCTGAACATCATGCGGGCAGAAGGCATTGAACCCTTACCCGAAACTGCATATGCCATATCTGACGCCATGACGGACACCGGAACAGTCGATTCGACATGGACCATAATCGACGAGCTACTTAAGGATGGGAAGACTGTGGACATCACCGTCCTGCAGGCCTTGATCAAAGCCTCCGTCGATTTGGGGGACCTTCAGCGTGCCATCGGCGTCTATAAGAGCCTCGCAGAATATAGCGCTTCTGCAAATCTCACCATCTTCAACCTACTTCTCCAGGGCTGCTTACGGGCAGCGCATCGCGAACTCGGCGACCTGCTGCTGACTGATATGAAGGCAGGGAAGGTCAAGCCCGACCAAGAGACGTACGAAAGCTTCATCTCCTTGTGCCTCACTCAGGACGATTATGAAGACGCTTTCTTCTACCTTGAGGAGATGAAGGCTGCCGGCTTCCATCCCTCACATACAGTATACGACACGCTTGTCAAGAAATGTCTTCTCTCAAGCGATCCCCGCTCCAAGGTCGCCATAGAGGAGATGCAGGAACAAGGTCACCAGCCGTCACCGCGGCTAAAGCGTATGTTATTCGATGCGCTGGAAACGGAGAGGGCTGCCCGTGTTGTGAAGAAGGTCCGCGATGTCATTGCGCAGGAGCCGGTCGCCATCGACGGCGCGGCGCGGCGATTTATCGAGACAGGCGGCATCGAGGGCGTGGTGGAGCTTCCGAAGGAGCACGTTGGTTGAAGAGCCGCATACGAGAAGACACATTATTTGTACATAATACATCCCATCTGTTCACCAGTGCGCACCCTTTACCTGATCAGACGCTGCTTATCTGGCAACTGAAAGGCTCCATCCTGGATCTCAGTGCCTTGCATCGCCGCCTCGATTGGAAACGTCGCTTTTATAAGTCTTACCGCATTTTGTGACATTTCTTGCGTTATCACGGGAGTACCAATGAGTGCTCATAAAATGTTAATCATACACATGACGGCAGATCCGGAGTTCATATCCACCCACACACCATTGAAAATATCAGCCAATACTCCAAGGTCTTATGGACACAGTCAAGTTCGCTCATTATATTAAGCATTACATGGTCGCTCTACCCAAGCTCTACCTCCGTGATTCCCGCGCCATCAACACTTCGATCGACATGTCAACATTCTCGAACCCACGGTTCGCGCGGTTGATATCCTTTCAGGATGTATCTGGTGCGTTCGCGTGACAGATTCATTGTCAACGTTATACTTATAAATTCAGTCCATTCGGTGTCTCTTAACCCCTTATCCAGATCATGAAAGTCTCTGTTTTCTACACTGTGCTTGCTGGCACTGTAAGTGAATCATTGTCCGCATCTTTTTCTCAATAACTAAACTCGATCATTGGCCCGCAGGCCGCCCATCTAGTCTGCAGAAAACTTGAACCGCGAAAGCTCCTCTGGCATATTATCCTCCTCATAGTAGCACCGCTCTCCTTAACCCCTCTAATCGTTCCTCATTTCTCATGGGTCATTTCGGCTGCATTGGCTGCATGGTCGTGCTATCTGACGAGCCTTCTTGTCTGCACCGTGGCCTATCGTCTATCCCCGTTTCACCCACTTGCCAAGTACCCAGGCCCTCTGGTTTGCAGGGTATCGAAGGTGTGGTTTGCTCTCATAGCCTACAACGGGAAGCAGCACATATATTATAATGCGCTGCATCGGCGGTACGGAGATATCGTAAGAATAGGTCTGGTGTAATTTCTATACAGCATATCACTCGCTGCCATTGACATTGACATTTATTGCCTCCCTTAGGACCCAACGAGCTGTCGTTCTGCGCACCAGATGCCATCGCCCCGATGATGGGCCCGAGTGGCATGCCCAAAGCAGCGTGTAAGTAACTTTACTTACTTTTCGTCAACCTGACGGATCCATATCCACCCCCATGTCTAGTTTGGGATGGTCAATTCTGCGATCAGAAAGAGTTTCGATCGCTCGTGGGTCTACGTGATCCGCAAGCGCATGCGCGGCTTCGTCGCATATGGAGCAGGGGATTCACGCCGGAGGCTCTACGATCCTACCAGCCAATTCTGGAGAAGCACATTGGCCAGCTTTTAAATCACCTTGATTCCCGAGTTGGGAACATTCTAGATCTAGCCAAGTGGATTAGCTGGTTCTCGTGAGTACAATGCTCAATAAAATATATAATATCTCTGAGCCGTGGCATCTCTGTGATCTAGATATGACTTTATGAACGATATGGCGTAAGTGTCGAGTGTCTGCCTCTGCTCGCCCTCCTGACAATATCCTAGTTTTGGGGATAACATGGAGTTGATGCAAAACGAGGACGCTGGAGGTGTCTGGGACATAATGGAAAACGCACAGCCGTGACTATCTCCGCCCTTTTATTATCATTGGTATTGATCATCGTTTCTGTCAGGGCTGGGCTTGTGATGAGCCATTTACCCTGGCTAGGAGATTTTGCTAATCAGATCTATCAAATTGGAGGGAAATTGAAAGAATTCAGGATGTTCGCTCACAAACGTGCCATGAAGCGGTGCAAAGAAGGTTCAGCCATTAGAGATATCTTTTATCACCTGGTGCGCCCTATGCTTTGTTCGGATTCCAGTATGACGTACGTTAATAAAGCGGTCGTCTCCTACAATAGAATGATGAAGGCGGCCTGGAGGCTACGCGGCCCGCCATTGCGCAAGTCGCAAGCGATGCATCCCTGGTCATAGTTGCTGGATCCGACACTGTCTCTCCTGCACTTTCCAGTCTGTTCCATTTCCTCATGAGCCATCCCGTCGCCTATTCCCGTCTTCAAGCAGAGATTGACGACTTGAAGGCGAACGAAGACGGTGTCCCGGGATTGGCAAAGCTGCCTTACTTGAATGCCGTCATGTGCGTCTAAATTAAGCATTATCCAGTTCCAAATGGTTTCTTACCAAAGCTCAGAAACGAGACTTTGCGTCTTGTTCCTCCCGTCCTCAGTGGCAGCCCGCGATCTCCTTTGGTCGGAAGCGGCAGCTACATGTTGGGGTCTCGGCAAGTCTTCTAGTGTCGCGATCATCTGGGCTCGCCAACTAACCCTGCCATCCATCAGCTACATCCCTGAAGGAACTACAACAAATGTCCACGTCTACACCCTGCAGAGGGACGCAAGAAACTTTTCCCCATCACCCGAAAGTTTCATTCCGGAAAGATGGCTTCCAGCAGATAAACAGGTCGACCTAGAACCAAATCTGTTCAAAAGCCGTGAGCGTATCGTCCATAATTTGGACGCCTTCATTCCATTCTCGTATGGCCCTGCGGACTGCATCGGGAAAAGGCTGGCCATGCAAGAAATAAGGATGGTAACATGTGCCATTTTACGACGGTTCACATTGCGGTTTGGGGATGGATATGACGCGAAGAATTGGGAAACTGAGATGTACGATTATTTTGTTATCAGGAAGGCGGAGTTGCCTGTCATAATCATGCCGCGGATGTAGTTACAGTAGCACGCGCACTCCGAATACTACCTACCGCATGACTTTTTTCATTGTTGAGTTTGATGTGTCAGTTGAAGTGTCTTCAAAATTTGGCGGCTTGGCCGAATCCATGCGCTGGTGGGTAGAGGGAAAATGTGCCTTTCACCGTCCAAAATCAGACCTGTAAGTTGTAACGTTGTTCAACATTAATTGTTGAATGAACCGTGTCGCGGTGTTTGCTGAGTACCCTGTAAGTAGCCGTAAGTATTGCTTCCGTTAACGTGAGCCGCTGCCTTATAAAATTAGGCTTTTGAATCTGGCTGATGTCATTTGCTTACTCTTGTTAATTGTCCGTATACTCAGACTGGGCCGTACAAGCAACAGTCACGGTGTCAAATAACATTCCAACAACCTTGTGGCCGACGTCCTCAACGGCCTAGACGTCGTTGCCACCGTTTTCTACTCAGCTGGCACTCCGAAGTTATCAAATCCACTCATTCAGCTTCCTCAAGCACGTGTCTTGCCACCACCCCACGCCAACACTTCAGTCTGGAAGATGTCGGCAGAAGACGAGGAAACACCAGGCTCTGCCACGCCAACGCAAGAAGAGGCGTTTCGCAATGATCCACTGCCTTCATGGGACTCTGAAGAGCGACCAATGTACTCCGGAGAGGATTCATCGAGTAGCTTCTTCGTCGGCTCGCCCGATCAACTCGAAGGCGAATACCAAACACCACCTCGTGCTACGTACAATATACTCGGTGCATCAAACACTACAGGACGCTCTAGGCCCAGGCTTGGGAACCGCAGTACCTCCACTCCTCTCATGAGCCAGAGGCACGCAATGTCATCCAACCAGCGTGTTGTCTCCGGACTTGCCAACATCGGAATCGGCACGCCCGAGCCTGAGCACCAGTGGACACTTTTCGGGCAACTCATGGAGAACGAAGGCCAGCTTCCAACCCCTGCAGCTCGACGGAAACAAAGTTCTGGCCATCTGCGCATGGGGCACTATGCAACGGCACCAGCTGACTCGGCAACTCACAGAAACAATGTTGATACGTTTTTAGACATAGGCCCAGTCCCAGAGGAGGAGACAAGTAGTGGAGTTAGACGACGCAGCGCTGCAGCATCCCTTCAGGAGGAATCCACGGCCGTACTCGACGATGAGTACGATTCTTCCGATTCATACTCGGACTCGGAATCTGGCGAAGATTCCACGCCCCCTGCATCGCCTGGACCTTCTCATCTGCGTTGGTATTCGTTACGACGAATTCCTAGCATACCCGTTCTGTATCGCAATACCCTAAAATGCGCGTTGGCTTACTTCTTGGCATCTCTTTTCACCTTTAATCCCTATCTCGCGAGTCTTCTGAGCAGAATAGCTTCAGATGGTCCAGGGCCTCATACACCCTTCCAAAGCGGCCATATGGTAGCAACCATGTGCGTGATTAGTTTCTTCGTCATAAGGTCCTGGCTGACATGATGCTCGGCTTGAAAGAGTTGCCTACTTCAATCCTGCGAAGACAGTAGGAGGCATGATTGAAGCGGACATATTCTGCCTAATTGGGTTCCTTTATTCTGCCTTCGTTTGTCTTGCGTCCATGTCAATGTTTTCGTGGCTGGAGTCAAAGCCCGGTTGGGAATGGCTGGGGGACCTTGTTGCTGTCGTGTGGGTGGGGGTCAGTATGAGTATCGTCGCATGGTTCAAAGCGTGGATGGTACGGGAGTAATCTTACTCTTGTAATGTTTTCTTACATCCTTCATTCAGGCGAATCCTTCTTTTAATACTGGTGAGTTCCACGCACGTTACGGAAACAGCCTCGCACTCATTATGAGTATAGCTTGCAGCATGATAACAATCATCATTGTTGTCGTGTTCGTCTCTTTCCTTGATCATGTTTCGCAAGCTCAACTGCCTTATAGTGTTGTTAAAGAAGGCGGAATACGCACCCTTCTTGGAGTATTGACCATCGTTGCCTACGGCTCCCTTATCACCAACCTAGTTTGCTTGCTGATCTGGCCGCAATCCGCTACCGAAAGCCTTCAAAAGGATATGGTCAAGACTCTCGACTCCTTCTCCACCGTCCTAACCATGCTCACAAACACCTTCCTTCTGGAGGGCGGCGTGCATAAGCAGAGCCATCTCGAGAAGATGCAACAGGCAGTTGAAGACCATCAAAGCAGCTTCACAAGCCTCAAAAAGAGTCTCACTGAGGCTCGCACAGAATGGTTTCTTCGTGGGGACCCATCGAGTGTTCGATCTGACAGCACGGGCAAACGGGCTTACGAGGATGCAGTGGATAGTCTAAACCGTCTTGGGCAGCATTTGAACGGGCTGCGGAGCGGCACGCGGCTGCAGTACGAACTGACGAAGGCCGGTGTGAAAGGCCGGAAGAAGCGCGGGAAGAGTGGGAGTAAGCCAGTGGAGGTCGAATTCAACACATCGACGGAGGACGAAGAAATAGCAATGTTGAAGGCCGCGGCATCTATGTTCGGGAAGCTGGTGGACGACTTAGGTCCGCCGCTCAAGGCGTTATCGGTGAGCTCCTACCCTTTGGTATGTGTCCATTGGTGCGTTCGTCTGACGACTGTATATAGAACGCATGCACTCTTTCACTTAAACGTATGCGAGAGGCCTTTGAGCAGTCGCAATCGCGGCGGCGATGTAAAAATGCATTCCGGGAAGATGAATTCCTCGAGCTCGTGGATGGCATCGAGCGGGCGCTAGTGAGGTTTGAGAGCACTTCCAACCATGCAGTCTTGCGTCTATATCGGAGGAGTGACGTGCCGGGCTCTCCACGATCTTCTGTCACCAGTCATCCTGCGCGGAGCAGTACCTATTCGGCAACAGGGGAAGATGGAGACAACATGCTACTGCACGGAGCTGACAACGAGAATATTTTCTTGGTTTATTTGTGGGTCTTGATCCTCCCGCATACGCCTCCGTCAATGATCTGATATTCATACGTCAGCTTTATCTTTACATTGCAAGAATATGCCCGGGAGATGGTATCTCTCATCGACGCCATGGGCAGGATCTACCGGTACGAGCAAGACAGGGCGCAGCGTGGCCAGTGGTGGAAACGCATTTATCAGGGATTTTGCCATTTGCTATCTCGCCTGAGGCTGCGGTGGTCTTCTGACCGCCCTTCCAACACGCCAAAACGAAAGTATCCTGGTCTGAGACGCAGTTTCTGTATGTCTTCTATCCCACTCTCTATCTTCCCCTGACTGACCACCTACCCACCGCCAGCTGCGTACATCATCCCTGACATCCGCCATCCTGTCCCTTCCTTCCCGAAAGTGCGCCCACACGCACCGAACACGTTACAGACGCCGCCACGTAGTAAGCTGCCTCTTATTGGGCGTATAAAGCATTCGCTTTGGAAGTTCGGTAAGCGCATGTCGGAAAGCGACATGAAGTACGCTTTCAAGGTGGGGCTGGCAATCGCGATATTTACGGCGCCAGCATTCTATGATGCGACACGCCCGTTTTTCTTGGAGTACTATGGCAACTGGGCTTTGATATCGGTGAGTTGTGGAGATGTTTATGGTCAGAGTCTAATGGTTGAGGGTTTAATTTCGTCTGTGTCTAGTTTTTCGCAGTCATTTCGCCGACCGTTGGCGCTGTAGGTTATGTCCCTCAATTTTGTTGAGCCTCCAATTGACTTAGGGCTCCAGACCAACCACCTGGGTGTTCAACGTGTTCTTGGGACTTTGTAAGCATGTCTCTCGTTACCAGTCGATTCAGCCTCTAACTTTTTCTCTGTTAGGTTTGGTGCTTTAGTCGCAGCTGGTATATTTTCACTCTTCCCTGACTCTCCCGCCATTCTCGCCATCTTTGGCTTCTTGTTCGCTCTGCCATGCTTCTACTATGCGTTGGCCTATCCACAGTACGCCTCGGCGTCTCGTTTTGTACTTCTCACGTACAACTTGAGTTGCCTATATTGGTAAGCGCGTTATACAATGTTGGAGAGGAAATAGACAATTCAGGGTCACGGCTAGTTACAACCTCCGACAAAAAGATCTTTCCGTGGTGAAAATCGCATCGGGCCGTGCCCTTGCTGTAACTGCTGGTGTCCTTTGGGCCGCGTTCGTGTCGCGGTTCTGGTGGCCGGCTGAAGCCCGACGGGAACTGGGCAAAGCTCTTGCAGAGTGCGTGACTTTTCTGATCCATCCACGATCCATCTATTGAATACGGGGAACTAGGTTTTGCCTTAATATCGGATGGCTATACACGCGCCTAGTGGCATCAAATTCGTTCGCTCCTGAATACCGCACCGAGGAAGACGAGGACGACAGCCCTGAGGGGTCTTCGCTCATCCCTGCGCCTTCAGAGTCCACGAGGCTTAACAACTCCATCAAGGAGTTCATGGCAATGTATATCCTCCTTTTGTATCACTGAAAGAGTAAATTATTCTGAAGTGACTTCCAGGGAACTGCATCTCCAGATTCAGCTGATTGAACTTGAAGGCCTACTATCTCAAACCCAGCACGAACCGCGTCTGAAAGGACCGTTCCCGATTTTGCTATACCGTGGGGTTTTGACAAGCCTTCAAACTATCCTGGACAAGCTCCACAGTATGCGGTGCGTGACCACGCGGGAAGAATGGTGAGTCGGATCATGTCGTCAATTTATCTGCTGGAATACGCTGCTTATGACGTTCCGTGGGGCAGGTATACCGTGAGTACTCTTGATTGGTGATCGTCGGTCACTTAGGCGGTGATCATCGGTGATCACAATGGGAACTGACCTTCTGGGTGCTATCTGCAGAGTGTCCGGCAAGATTTCATAATTCCCGTGAACAAGGAGCGGCGTGAGATGGTCGGCAACATCATCCTCAGCCTCTCCACGCTAGCTTCCGCGTTTAGGTTGAAGGCCCCACTTCCTCCCTACCTGCCTCCTGCAGAAAAGGCACGACAGCTTCTGGTATGCACGCTTAGCTTCTGCGTTACCGATGACATTTATCTGATATTCACACACGGTACGCTAGGTTGACGCGATACGCAGGCTCGATGTTGTGAAAAACCGGGATGTCAAGGGATCACGACAACTTCTCTTTTTTGCTTATGCACTCGCCATGAAGGGTGTGACCGAGGAACTGGAGTCCTTGGGCCGGACTTTGCAGAAGGCATTTGGAGTAATTGGGGAGTCTCCAGAAGAGTTCGATGCGTTGTTTATGGACCCAGAGGAGAGCAGGCAGCGGATAGACTATGCAGCATGAATAGATTAGATACCATCGGACTTAGATTATCAATACCTATACCTCCGAGTCGGAGGACTCCGATCAATTAACGTTTCTACTCCTGGTCTGACTGCTTCTCGCATCTTGGGCAGCAATATCGCTATACACGAGGCTACATCTGATCTAGTGGCTTTCCAAATGTGTGCACGTAGGATCTGCAGTCCATCAATATTCCAATGACGATATGACACTCCGTTTGCGTCACTCCAATTCCGGTGCTCAAATACCCATCGGCAGTTTCTGCCAAGGTCGATACAGTTCCTATGGAGTACGTTCATCTCCCTGCTATTTGCTCCCTCTAATACCTTCATACATAGGCCGTCTCGTAGTCTTCGCCAAGAACGGGCCATTACTTCTGCAAGCCATGGTCACCCCAACGCTGACCAGAATTTCTCGGCCAACCCTGGTACCTTTATTGCAATAAACCGCTCAGCGGAAAGCCAATCTCTTCCGTCCATTTCCAATATCGAAGTTGAGACTCCTGGTGCGTTCTACAGATCTCCTCCCCCACCTACTTGCTTGACATAAGTTTCTAAAAGATCTATCTTCCGGTCTACATATATTCCAAAACGATCCCACCACCGGGCGATTATTGCCCCCTTCTCACCCTCAGGCAACCTCGGACTTGGAATCGAGACTCCAAGCCCTCCGTCGCGCCAGTGAGGAGCCAGGGTCATCGCAGTTCAACCCTCTCACAAGCACCCTCGGTAGAGACGTTCTATTGTCGTATGCGCAACGGGACTACCTCGCTCTGGATAATTCAAAGCCAAACCGTCCCACCCCAGTGCCCATTCATCAATCCAATGTTGGACATTCCTTAGGCAGAGAGGGCAGTATTCGTGCGCTTTTGACGATTTTGAAGACATTTCACCCGACACATATACCGACGCTGCTATTGCTTGGATGTATGCAATTTTCGTTGGGAGAGATGACGTCGAGTCTTGAGATCAATCAGGATATCCTTCGTTTGGATCCCACCTATGTATGTGCGCAAAAAACGCAGTGTTAATTCTAATTCTCACGGAACCGGCAGGTCGAGGCCATGTGCAACATTGGCTGCATCATGAAGTCTTTAGACAAGCGTAAAGCAGCCCATGATTGGTGGTGGAAGGCTTTGCGATTGCAACCGATGTATTGGGATGTCATGGTGAGCCATAGATTCGTTTGACTTTCTTGACGTGACTAACTCCTTGCATAGGATCACCTCCTTGATCTTATCCTTGAGGGTCAGCCTTCGGGTCAATCTGACTCGGCAACCATATATAGAGAGGCTTTGAAGGTCTGCGAATTCGTTCAGTCCAGTTTAGTCGACGAGGCTGGCCGCATACGAAAACAGGTCCCAGTCGAACAAGTATCCAGGATTCAAAACATATACTATACCCAAGCCAACATTCTCCAGATGAGCGCTGAACGATACCTTGGACAAGCGTTGGACAGCTATAGCCATGCCATAGATCTCGCTCTCGTGACACGACCAAATGTTGACGCAGAGCAGGTCACATTTCGCGACCTTATCACTGCGACATGCATTAGCGGCTTATTCCTGATGGAACAGTCCAGAGTTCCCCAGAAAGTCTTACATATGCTCGGCTTTGATATCAAGTTGGATCTACGACGTCCTGGCTTCAGCATCCTCAACACTGTGCACAGGCTTGGCAATCGATTGATTGCGGTATTCCACGAAACAAACTTTGACGTCTTGCCATTGATGCTGCTTGAGCCCGAGCAGATCGAGCAGCTCCCCCGGCTGATCCTTGCTTCCTCGCTCGGCGTGCTCCCGTCGAATTGCTCTCGCGACTCCTCCTCAAACCTGGTGCTTTTGCCAGCGCACGTCCGTGACGTCACCAACAAAGTTTCGTCCAGAATCATCCTCATGATCGCGAAGCGCTTCCAGGATTCGCTGGGTGGCGCAAACCTCGCGGATGGGACGTTCCAATCCTATCGTATCAGCAGGTCGTTGGTTCTAATCCTATATTACCTCGCCCTCGCCCTCTTTCCCTCCGCCATAGCATATAACAATCTCGGCGCGGTGATTTCGACTTTGTCGTTGTCGGTCGTTCTTAAGCATGACGGCCAGCGAAGGACTGTGGGCACGGAGCATTTCACGACGGCATTCTACCGACGTGGACTACAGCTGGATCCCACTCACGCCCATCTACTGACCAACTTGGGCTCTGCCCTTAAAGAAAGAGGCGAGGTCTCTGATGCCATCCGGTATGTACAAAGATATCCCAATATCTCTATGGCAGAGGGCTGACGCATCCCATGTAGCCTATATGCCCAGGCTATCGCAAAGGACCCGGAGCTCGATGTGGCCCTGATAAACTTAGGAAACGCTCTCCGAGACGCGGTAACGTCCTCGCTTTTCAGCTAATCATACCCATGCCCATAAAAAAGCACAGGGCCGTCCTTGGGAGTCTATCAAGTACTATCGTAGAGCCCTTGACCTGAAACCTATTCCCGACGCGACTTGCGGCCTCGCGACCACACTCAGCGCTATCTGTGACTGGCGTGGCCGTGGGTGGCTCGAGCCGGAGTTGGGCATGGTACAGAGCTCGCTTACAAGCATACGGCACGTAGAGCCGCAGCCTGGTTGGATCCATGATCTTATTGCAACATGCGAACAGCAGCTCAGTGTAGTGTATGCCCAGAATGTGGGGCTTCTCCAGAGGGTCTACACACTACAGGAATGGATGGACAAAATACAGTCTGTGTATGATCGCCCGCTTTCGCGGCAGCAGTGGGAGAGATGGGAGCGCTCCCTCCGTTTGTTCTACACAGAGTTTGACCGGGTGGAGCATGGGGTTAATGAAGGGGGTTACGTGCTCCGGCTAGTCGAATGGCTTTCGCGTGGGTTGCAGCGCAAGTGGTACGTCGAAAGCTACGGTACAGTGTTGCGATCCGAACATCAAGAGGATCATCGATCGCGAGTGCAGCAAGACATTTTCAGCCGGCCCATAGTGCCATCCATCGCTCACTTTCCCGTTCCAGCTCTTCTTCCTTTTCATACGGTAAGTAGTGTTAAGGTTATAACTTCCATGGGCACACCGATTGATACGTGTCCAGTTCTCTTTCCCTCTAGATCCCCGGACAATCCGTCTCATATCGCACCGGAATGCGCTACGAATTTCGTACAAGACGTTAACCCAGCCATGGTTGCCTAAGCATGTATACCCCCCTCCACCCCCGCCCTACAAGGGCCGCTTGAACATTGGTTATGTATCCTACGACTTCACGTACGAGGCCTCTTGTTCGTTCCTCGTCAATGTCTACGTCTCAGCCCTTTCTCTTTTACAGTGATCATCCTTTGGCTCATCTTGTCCAGTCGATCTTTAGATTCCACGATCCTGAAAAGTTTAACGTACACGTGTATGCTACAAGCCCTGATGACGGGTCGTCTTACCGCCGGAAAATCTCGAGAGACAGCTACATATTCTTGGACGTCTCCTCATGGAAGCCAGACACAATCGTCAATCGAATTGTGGAGGACCAGATACACATACGTACCTCCAAATTATTCTCTGTTCAACACTAACTATCACTGACTATCCTCTATAAAGTAATAAACCTCGGCGGCTTCACGTTCGGCTCCAAAAACGAGATATTCGCAGCACGCCCATGTCCAGTTCAGATTGTAATGATGGGGTTTCCGGGTCCTCTTGGTGCAGGTCGGTCCCACAAATATTTGAAATATGGCCGTCGGTCGCTCAAGCGAAACCCCGTAGGCTGGTCCGACTATTTGGTTGGAGACGTAACTTCTTGTGCCAAGGAAATGCAGGCAGAACCCGTGTTAGACGACACGGAAGACAGGCTCTACGTTGGCGCCGAACCTGATCCAGAGTCAAAATCCGGCGACTGGACCTTGTAAGCCGCCTCTCTGCTCTTTCTTGCAGTGACAACTAACACAATATGCTCAGTACGGAGAAGATGATATACATGCCAGTATGTCCTTCTCAAAAACATTTCGCCCGCCTTACTCAGTTCTCCTTGCAGCATACATTCATGGTTACCGACCACAAACAATCATATAGCCTTCCACACGTAACTTTCGAGGTGGAACAGGATGGGAGGGCCCAAAAGCGGAGAGCTATCTTTCCAGACCTCGCTCCGTACGCCTACTATCGCCTTATCGTATGGATGGAGTCACACTCTCTGATATACGACACAGTGACATCTTCATTTTTGCAAACTTCAATCAGGTAGGTCAACAGTAATTCTTCATTCGAACATAAACTCAGAACGATTTCCCCGATCATCAGCTGTACAAGGTGATATAATATCATCCATATCTTTCCTATGTTTACAGCTAACATGAAATCCCTCTCTACCAAGATCGATCCTGTCAGTAAAGCATCTTGTTCTCCGTTGCCGATCTGACATCCGACTCGATTTATAGGTGATATTCGCTGCGTGGCTGTCAATCCTTCGCCAGGTACCACGAAGTATACTCTGGTTACTGCGCTTTCCAGCTGCAGGCGAGCAGCACCTGAAACGCACAGCAAAGGCCTGGGCTAATGACGAGGTCGCAAGCCGGATTCGCTTCACTGATGTTGCGGCCAAGGAGGAGCATATACGAAGAGGAGGTGTGGTCGACCTGTTCTTGGATACTGCCGAGGTGCGTCGCCGATTCCACAATTAGGTCAGGTCAACTGATAACGCCACCAGTGCAACGCACATACTGTTGCAGCAGAGTAAGCATTCAATTACTTACATTCAGATACTGATATTGACTTCGCAAAGTGTCCTCTGGTCAGGGACTCCCATCCTCACCTGGCCGAAACACCATCACAAGATGTGCAGCCGTATTGGGGCTTCCATCGCGAAAGCAACTGGGTTCGGAGACAAAATGGTGGTGCCGAGTATCGAAGAATACAAAGAACGTGCTGTCTTCCTGGCCATCCAACAGCAAACGGTGGAAGAGGATGTTGAGAGCGAATTAACATCACTGCGCCGGGATCTCCATCGCACTCGAGATACCATGCCTCTTTTCGACACCCAGAACTGGACGAGGAATTTTGAGAAAGCGTGTTGGGCGGCCTGGGAGAGATGGTAAGTTCCGTTTCATTCTCATTCGTGCAATATGTTAACGGGTGGCTTCTCAGGGTGGCAGGAGTTGATTTATCAGATACCAAGTCAGGATACAAGTCCTCTATATTGATTACAGATGATGGTGAAGTTGAGAGCTAACTGATGATTCGTGACTGTACCGAAGCCTGAGGCTTCATTTCTAAGCCCATCGTTGGTATCTGAGATCTGAAGCGCAATGTATGTAAGAAGAATACAGTAGACTAGAGTAGTGATGCTAGGATAATACAAATCGACGGATGGATGGAAGTAATACAGCAAGATAGTCAAACGTGCCGGGTCCGATCACGATAACGGGTTCTATGAATGGTGTCCAGATATGTGGGTATAATAAGTTGAAGGATGAAGATCGTGGACCAGGATGGAAATCGCAAAGCTGGGAAATATAAATGCACGACCGACTAAACTAGACTAACCAGCGATGTGCCTTGACCTCAGCAATCGTCGCGCGAGTTTTTGAGTTGGGATCCAGACATCGCCGCATCAGATTCATCGCTGTCCTCGATAGTCGTGCCCCGGGTATATCTGCGAGGACGATTCTTCCGTTGACAGCATCTCTCACGGTCGGGAACGGCGACGTGCCAGTGAGGAGATACGAGAGGAGAACTCCCAAGGTCCATATTTCAGCAGGAGGCGCTTGATATTCCTTTTTGAGAAGGATCTCGGGCGATGCGTAGGCAGTCGTGCCATAGAACAGGTTGTAATAGGGTTGAGGTTCGCTTGGATCGACGACTGCAGCGCTGCCGAAGTCTATCAGCTTGACCTGTCCATGGTAGTCAGCTACGTAGCGCAGGCTGAGATTACGAACAGCTTACCTTGAGGTTTCGATCGATTACAAGATTTTCGTCCTTGATATCGCGATGGGTTACTCCTTGGCTGTCCAGGTAGGACACTGCATCAACGACCTGGGAGAAGACGCAACGCGCTTGCTTTTCGGAGAGTCGCTTGTGATCCGACTGTTCGATGCACTCAAAAAGATCGTGGGATGGGCGCCTCGAAAATTCTGGGCGAGTGGCTGATATCATATGACTAGGGTGAAGCATTGTTGTTGATATATCAAATGTGGAGGTAGATTGCGATTTTTGATGAGCGGGAGCCTCTAAATGTCGGTGTGGGACGGTCGGAGAGCTTCCTGTAGAACTGGGGAGCGAGCTTATGGACACGGAAGGGGATAAGGCAGGAGTTGATGGCGTGAGAGATGTCGAAGAGGTGGAGGTGGAAACGGATGCATGGTGGTTTCGCTTCGCTTTGGGCCACGGAGAACCGTGCAGCTCTTGTATCTGATCAAAAGTCGTTCAGTGTTCAGGTAAAATGTAAAGAAAAGCATACGAGATAAAAATACAGAGAATCTTCGAAGAGATCCAGACACTTGACGATATTCTCATGTTCAATGAAGCTCAGTAACATAACTTCAGTAGGTAGCCTCCCGATTGCTTCGTCTTCCATCCAGGCGTGATCTGGTACTTTGCTTTTGACGATAAACTTGACCGCGACTTCATAGCCTTCCGTACGATGTCGCGCCGTCATAACGAAGCCATACCCACCAGAACCCAGCTCGTCCTCCAATTCGTAATGACGAACAAAGTGCGGATTCAATTTGTGCCCAGATGGAAATAGCGGAGAATGCAAGGTCGCGTCGAGGTTGAGAGGTACGTGGAGACTAGGTTCGACTTTGCCTGTCCTAAAAGGGTGTGCGTCTAGGTTTGATGGGTTCGATAAGACTAGAGAAATCGGCGCTGGATTAAACTGGGGATCGCCAAGAAGTTCGATTGATTCAGGGAAAGATGTGTCTAGGTCGATATCCATGGGCGATCCGTAGTCCGGTATAGATATCGGCGTAAAATGCGCGCTTCCATTTTTTGGCGACGATGGTGGTGGTGATTGCTGGAAAAGCTGAGGCAGCGGGGAAAACTCGTTGCCTAGGGCGAATCGTCCTCGGTCCGATTCTTCATGGCTACGTATACGAGTTCTGATTTCTTCCTTCCGGGAGTCATAGCGGTCAAAGAAGGGAGTCCGGAGGGTATCGCTTTCTGTGGGAGAAGGGTGTCCTCTTAGCGGCGACGAGTAGCTGTAATCCGAAGGAGAAAGAGGTGAATCAAGCTCCGGAGTCATGTTCGGCGGCAGATTGAGATATGGCGGGTTTGTGGGCGCGCAGTGAGGAGAGGCAAAGATATATAGACAAGAGGTACCGGCCAAAGCGCCTGTAAAGTTTTCAAAGCGGAGTACAACGCTTATGCCTGCAACGCCGCAGGCAGAAAACAAATGCCTGGTTTGACAATTGGCGCAGGCTACAAAATGGGACAAAGCGAGCAGCGAGGATGGGGGCTGGCCTGAGGCATGCACCAGCGTGGTTGCAATGAACAAGTCTCTTGTCCGCAAATGGCGGGTCCAACACAACAAAACAACCTCGTCAGTCCGATCGTTCACACACAGACAATCCTCCTTGTATCATGCACTCTACGCTACTGACTACGGCGCGGGGATTCTATTCGGAAACATACGCCATGGACCACATGTAATATACACCTATAGTTCATCGTTCAACAAACCATGGCCGCCGAGGGCATAACTTAAACTTACCTAGGCTCCTGAAGGGCCGCCAGCTCTCTGTCAGATCTTCCATTTCTTTCGGGGTCAAAAAAGCCCCTCTGGGGCATCGTCAATAAATCATATCACACATGGAAAAGGGGCAAGCATACTTGATTTTCTTCTTGCCATCCAGTCGACTCTTAAGAATCTCGACCGTGAGCCCAGCTGGCAATGGAGTAGGTGCAAAGCCCTCGTCAACCCCGTGCTTCTGCAACGTCTTCTTGATCGAAGGCGTAAAGGCTGAAGGCATCGATGGGATCTCATCTTGATCGTTCTCAAGGACTGATGTGGGAGGGACAGAGGAGATGTCCGGGGTGGAAGCATCCACCTCAGGCTCCGGTATCTTCGAGTCCGATGGTGTAGTCTGGCTGAAAACTGGAAGTTCGTCGTCATCAGGCGCAGAAACAATCGGTTTGGCCTTCTCTTTTTTCTTCTTGCTAGAAGCAGAGGCTCCGCCCTTCTGAGGCGTAAAACCCCACTTATGTTTATGTGAATGAAGGGATAGGAACCAGATGAGTAGGCCGCGTTGGACCCCAAGGTCACCTGCAGATAGTGAGGAACGTTGCTGCGAAGATCTTCAAACCACGCGTACCGACAGGGAGAATATCAGGACGGCGCAGCGAAAATATGGCAAACATATCAACTAGTTATATCGATTAGCGAACATGGTAAACTCGACTGGGTTGTTTAACATACCGGTCCACTGTTTCAAGAGTCTTCCATCAGTCAGAGCTAACCAGCCCCAGAAGATAACAGTCTACCCACTCTACCAATGCCTCGCACTTCAATGAGCATCTCTGCTAACTCTTCATCATTAGCATTCATTAATTTCTCCGTCGTGAGGCGGCCATCGGCAAATCTGTTTGCCAGGTCTTGCACTGCAAGTATAAATGATATTGAGGTTACTACTAGCCAGCAGAAATTCGTCGTGCACTGACCATACTCAGCCTTGCGCTGGCTCAATCCACAGGACCTCAGTGCAGTCATGTCAGACTTGGCGACTTGTTCCGGGCTAGGGAAGAAAGATGTAGGGGTTTGGTGTTCCCTTCACGGTTGGTAGCACTGAGTGGTGAAGAATGCTCTGTAATGGTACTTCACGTACTCATAATTGTCGGGTTTCTCTGGAAGCGACAGGTCATACATTCTGACAAACTTGTGGTTGACTGATCTAGCGGCCAGCCAGGATATCTGTTGACCTCTAAGCACGTCCGCGTCAACTTTTTGGATTATAAAAAAGAGATTCCCGTCTCACACAATAGAACTAACGAGTGCTCTAAAAGAAGATCAAATGAAACTTCAGTAAGCTGCTTTCTCTTCAAGTGGCATTCCAGATACCGAAAGGGGTGCACTCTTTCGAGGTGTTCGTAGGGCTTGCAAGGCATCTTGCCGAAGAGGTCTTCGAAGCGGTGATCGACACTAATGAGATGATTCTTTGCATCCTCAAAAGAGAATGTTAATACTGCAGGCAGCAGGGGAAGAGCTCCTTGAGAAGTTGACGAGGTGTTGATGCTTGGACTCGATTGGGAGGTTCTAGGCAGAGTTCCAGCCTTTGCCAGTGTGGCCGAAGCAGGAGTTGTGGCAAGACGAGCACGTTTCTGGTTGGGTGTTTTCGTTGCATCGGAGTCGGGCTTGCGCTTCTCGCTACCCGTTAAAGTAGAAACAACGATATCAGGGTTATCATTGCCAGTGACGGCAGCTTGAGCTCGACTACTCGAGCGTGTGGTTCGCATGATACTGATAGAAGAGATGATATGCCGAGCTATGGATCGGCGCATGCACTAGGTGCACTGGTGTGAAGGTGGTGAGAATCCTTGAATTTGCAGGTGTCAGATTATTGTCAGACGACCAAGGACGACGAGTCAACAAGCGGACCATCAATGCATCATAGCTCAAGGCACGCAAATTCGCGGTGCCATCGGTTCCGCAGCCCCGCTTCGATGAGCTGACCAATATTTAATTTACGCGATCCAGACAAATATGGGAACAGGGCAAACTGGAAGATCTGGACTATGGCAACAGGGACTGACCAGCTCCCTAACCGACGGTCAAAGCCGTAATTTGAGCTCCGCCGTCAACCAAACAAATCCACGACTCAGGACCCCAGATGTATCAATCTAATCTCTGATGCCCAAAAGCGGTCATTCTCCCATCGTCCCACCTATATCTTCAAATGGGTGATTTTTGAATGAATATCCTTTGGCAAGGTAGCTGGCATATGCCTACTGGTTCTATTCCCAAGCTCAGACTTTAAAAAACTAGGAATAGTGTAGACTTGGAAGGCATACACTGTCTGATGCCCAAAAGCGGTCATTCTCCCATCGTCCCACCTATATCTTCAAATGGGTGATTTTTGGATGAATATCCTTTGGCAAGGTAGCTGGCATATGCCTACTGGTTCTATTCCCAAGCTCAGACTTTAAAAAACTAGGAATAGTGTAGACTTGGAAAGGCATACACCGTCTGATGCCCAAAAGTGGTCATTCTCCTATTGTCCTACCTATAACTTCAAATGGGTGGTTTTCAAATGAATATCCTTTGGCAAGCTGGCTGGCATATGCCCACAGGTCCTATTCCCAAGATCAGACTTTAAAAAACTTGGAAATCTTTAGAAGTGTAGACCTGGAAAGCCAGATAATATAGCGGATGATAACAAATTGACCCAAAATGTGACGGTAGTCTCGCAGGTAAGAACTGGTGTAAGTCCTGTATTTGCAAAACTGGCTATCATATAGTAAAGCAGTCCTTTATATACGAGAGCCTGGTAAGAAACTACCGCAGAGTGGGTAAAGTGAGTAATCGTGCCGCTCAGTGTCACAGGTAGTCACATCGCCAGAGTCGAGGGATGACTAAAGAATTGATATAAGTAGGGGGGAAGGGAAGAGGAACATATTCCGGATATGGTGTAGAACTTTTGTGAACTGATGATCTAGATTGAAAGAATAATTGAGATAAGTGTCGAAAAGGTTATTGAGTGCCAAGTGGTTAAGAAGCAACGAGAAAGTTACTGCTCCATATTCTGAGAGTCCGACTCCGAGGACTCCTTTTCCTTCCCCTTGCCCTTAGGATCCGACCCTTCGCCTTGCGAGCTTCACTGTCTCTCAGAGTCTCCATGACTGCATTCGGACTGAGGGGAGTAGGGGCTCGGTCCTTAGAACCGGGCCGCTGGTAAAACTGTTCCTCGAGTACACGTCGGAGAGCACTCGTCCTGGTACTGATGCTTCCGTCCGTTATTCTGGTGCTGCTGCTGCTGTTGGTGCTGATTCTTCTCCTTTCTACGATGGTACTGGAAGGACTTGCGTGCGTTCTCGCCATGAGGGTGGCACAATGCCTGTACCTCCTCTTGAAACGCCCGTTTGTCGATGTCATCTGGATCTTGTACTTGTTTCCCGTTTTGGCGTGTTTGATAATAACACATTTAGACTCTGGGTCTACAGAAAGATGAGGGTGTCGAGGGGTTTTGTTGTGGTTCGGAGGACCCATGCCATAGAGGGAGAGTGATGAGACAGTGATGAAGGGTGAGGAAGGGGATGGAAGGACGACCTCGTCATTTTTAATAAGAGGTAATTGCAAATGACCTAATCGCTCGCCGAAACCTTCCTCCAGCTCGGATATAGTCTCTAGTCGAGGGCGTCAGATACAGCTCCAGCAGGTGGAGCTCGACCACCTGGGAATGAGTCATCCAGGTCTTCCACACCACCTCGAACATCGCGTTAGTTCGCCACGATCTTGTCGGCAGCCCATTGTTTTCGCTCTCAGTCGATTCCACGATCTGACTGTCGAGATGACTGGGGAACAGCCGGTCATCATTAGGTTTATGGATACGGAGGAGGGACGCGTGGAATGCCATGGTAGAGGGAATTCCAACTCGGAATGAGTTGTTCCCGAAGCTCTTGGTGATCGGGTATGGTCCCATGTATTTCGGGATGAGCTTGTGTGCTAGTCCCTTTGGAAACGTAAGGTTCTTCGTGGAGAGATAGACAAGATTCCCTTCCTCGAAAGGAGAGATCTGCCGATGACGATTCGCGAGTCGAGTCTGTTTCACTCGAGGGGCCAAAATGCTATCGTGCGCTGTCAGTAATTTAGAAATGCTGCCAAGTTAAAAAGCGTACATCTGAATCTAAAGTTGAGGGTTTACAAGAATTAGTGAATCAGACGCATTGATAGAATGTGTGACATACCTGAGTCCAATAATCCTCGCCATTTCCATCCCAGAACTTCAAAATAACATTGCGAGGTGATGGTTCAGTTACGACAAGTTGGAGCTTGTGATTTGAGATTGGAATATTTTCTAGGGAGTGACTAGGGAGTGGTATTTAGGAGGGAAAACACCCCGTTAGACAATAGTTGAGGAAGGAACAGGGTATACATGTCCTTCAGTAGCCAAAGAACCCGGTGGGTGGTTTCCCTTCTCCTCTGATGCCGCTTCACCCCAGACAGCCTCTAGAATGAGATCTTCTGCCAGAGTTTCCTCTAGGAAATGTTGGATTTGAAAACCATCAAGGACTCCTTCACCAAATTCAGGCATGGCAGAAGCAGATGAGATGAGCAGACGCAACGGGATGTCATTGTGAGGAGCAATAAATACAAAATAAATTTCAAGTAGCTGACTGAGTGATTGAATCGGCCGGGATGGCTGACTGATCAGCAGAGATTAGATTAATACATCCGGGGTCCTGAGTCCTGGATTTGTTTGGTTGATGGCGGAGCTCAAATTACGGCTCGGCACGTCGGTTAGGGAGCTGGTCAGTCCCTGTTGCCATACTGGACGTCTGAATATACACTGCGGATCTGTGATTGAAGCTGAAGTTGCAAGGATTATTTTGGCTGATATCTGACACTACCGCCTATCAGTACGATGTCTATTTCGTGCCACCAGAGTTGCCTTGCCATTTATAGTGACCGCGTTGTTTGCTGCTGTCTCAAAATGGGACCTCTGACATAAGCCTTGAAGACGTCATCTGTGAGGCTGTGACCACACCCCTATATGAGGACCGTATGGCGGCAGTTCCGCAGGTTTGCCACCGATTCTTATCGCCCACCCAGCACATCTACCAACCACCCAACCATGTCACAGAATAGTATGTTCTATATCTCACCATTGTGTATGGTCTTTGACTCGATCATCCGTACCGCCACTAGGATATATCGTTGTCTTCAAGGACAATGCCACTCAGGAGCAGATCAATGCATACGCCAACAACGTAGATAGCAATGGTAAGAGAGCCCGAGGATCATTGAATCCTCCTTTGCTTAATGTTTCCCAGGTGGCACGGTTATGAATCGCTACTCAGACGCGCTCAAGGTACATCATCTGATCACTTGAACCTATCCGCGACATAGAATTCACTCGTCTGCCATAGGGTTTCGCAGCCGTAATTCCGGAGCAGTTCCTCCAGTCACTACAGGGAGACGACATCATCGATTACATCGGTGCGTAATTTATTGGTCTTGATGCACCAGCGGCTCATTGACCAACGACATCTCGCCAGAACCTGATGGCGTCGTCACCACTATGTAAATTATCAGAACTAATACCGTCGGAGAAGGATACCACAAATCTGTAAGTAAGTACATAAAGCGTATTGTAACAATGGACCTTGGTGTGTGTGTTTTCCCGCAATGATTCTCACTTCCAAGCGCCCATCGTGCGCTGATGCTATGGACCATTTGTACCTTGACCCGACGCATGTGCTAGTGACTCTGCACATGCAATCAGCAAGCGTGGATCGAATGCAGAATACTATACGCTTGAGCGCTAGTGCCCATCAGGTCAGGTCATGGTGGATAATGTGAGGTAACTCTGAAATGGACTCTTGAGGACATGTCAGAAGAATCTCCCGCGTTGAAAGTGACACTGGTCATGCGATTGGACCATCTTTAGTCAAAGATACATCATAGAAGCTCTATCGCGCACGCGGAGCAGCAATTCCATGATAATGTGTAGCATATAATCATCGTTATAAGTCAAGACCCATAAGGTCTTGAGCAATACCCTGTTTTCTCTGCGCCTCCACATAACTACCTTCAAGCACGATCCATTCATCTCCGATAACAATGTCGCAAACAAGCAAGTACTACCAGACGCCTTCTACACTTATGCAACTGGCTGACGCCCTCTCAAACTGCTTCATGATTCAGAGTCCATAATCATTTTCAAAGATTCCGCCACGACGGAGGAGGTTCACAATCTCATGGAGGAGGTGAAACAGCAAGGTTCGTCTCGGATATGCCCAAGTCAGCCTCTTACGCGCAGGAACCTTATCAAGCAATGGTATGAACAGGGGGCCACATTACCAACGTCTACGACTCCCTCTTCAAGGTAGTGGCGAACCTGCACTCGATCCCGTTAAGTTGCACTAACCAGACTCCATCCAGGGCTTCGCCGCTGTGATATCCGAGACGCACCTCCAAGCCTTGCAGTCCTTGGCTAGTATTCGCGGTAGTGCCATTGACTACATCGGTAAGTACAGTTCCGAATTAAGCCCTCGATGAGCTATCGCATGTACTCATCGGCAATCTTCAGAATCTGACGGTGCTGTAACAACATTTGCCTGATTCATACAGAAGCTCTGCTCATGAAGGCATTGCGCGCGGTATATTATATGAAAGGGTATCGGTAGTATACGAATGACTGCAATAAGAAATGTAACGGGAACAATGCTCAGGTTTCTGGTATAAAGTAGTGATATGACGGGGGTATGTCGCGATAGCGAGCGAGAAGTCCAGGACATCATGAAGGTCGTAACGTGTAAGAGGTCGTAGCATGAGCGAGCGCGAATAAAGGTTACAAATAACAAAAGTGGGGAAGTCTGCAAAGTAGCCGGAAGGGCGTGATGATTACTTGACATCAATCGTTGACGGAGAGGCGACAGGCTGGAAGTGGACGGAATCGGCATATGCTCCGACGATACCATCTGCGAAAGTAGGCAGAGAAGGCGGAATAATGACAGGCGGGGGCGAAGCTGCAGGAGGCGGGAGAGGCTCAGAAGGTGGGGCGGGAGCCGTAGGTAACGTGAGAGGCTCAGAAGGCGGGGTAGGAGTTGGAGGACTGGCTTCGGACTTTTCGCCCTTCGTCGTGGGTGGTGTATCTGCTGGTGGATCCGCGAAGTCCCATGGTCGTGGCACCTGCGACGATCCGTTATTAACAAAGCACTAAGTCCACGACCGAGAGAAGGGAACATACCATCGCAGCAGGCATAATCCTGGAGGAAAAATGATAATTAGTTCAATATTCATGGAGTGATCGCTGAAAGGGTGACATACCAAGTCGCAGCGCACACCACGCCGAGGCCTTGATCCTGCCTCTTGATGGCGTTAAATTCAAAGTCGATGAATTGTGCGATGTAGCGAACGAAAGGTAGTATCTCTCGAACACCGTTGTTGATTAAAGCAAGTGCGGAAAGAAAGTTTACAACAGTCCCAGTCACAGATTGTGCATTCTGTGAAGATTACCGTAAGTTTCCTGAGCACTTAGGAACAGAATAGCACGAACAGCAAGGTTTTGCAAAGACGGAGGCGGTAGCACGAGCTCAAGTCCCCACCAGTCTATGAAGATGGTCAGAAATGAGCAAGAGAAGAGACTCGAAGAACCACTCACAAGTGAGAACAGACATACGATCCGTCGGAGGATATACTCCTGTTGGCAGGTAGTTAGTGTCCAAACAGCCGTGTTTCATTATGTTCCTACCCTGGTGATCAGGAAGAACGGCTCGTCCCGTCGCATATCCGAGAGCCATCAGCTGGGGTGTAATCTGCTCGATCCCCTTGAGAACGGTCTCCGCTGTTGGGACCGCTCCGGCCAAAAGACCGTCACCATCTCCAGGCTGTCCAAGTCCCAAATCCGGAGACCTGACCAAGCTAACAATATTCATCTGACTGAACATCGCCGTCACTTGATCAATCGAGGCCGACCCGCCAAACAAGGATGTTTGGACATTCTCTTCTGAAATTTGGTTGAGCGTTGCGAAGTGGAGTTTGTCCACTTCAGCATCCGGATGTTCCAGACAAACAGCATGGATGGGTCCCTGGGGCGTGGCCAGGTGTGCAGTAGCAGCAGATGTTCCCTTCCCACCAGCCAATTCGTTCGACACCGGCAAAGCACGCAGTTCGGCTATGAGTTTGTTGGCAGACTTGGGCTTCATGAGCTGGGACTTGATCTTGCTGAGCTGTGGTTTTGCATTGGCGGGAGTAACCTTTGGCGAGGCGGCGGAGGGGCCGATAATGAGTGACCGAACAACCAAAGCTGACTTCTTTGCTAGTTTATCAGAACTGGATAAGCGGGGCTTGGCTGCACGTTTCGAGAAGGCAGCGACAGCGTGTGCTTTCTTCTCGTGCTCTTGAACGGCAGATAGCGCTAGCTTATGTTCTTCTTGACTGCGGGTGAAAGAAAAATTGCGTAGTGAGAAGCGACGGAAACTGACTTGAGGAGGGATGGAGGCAGGAGGTTCGGCGACCGCGTCCGCGTCAGTTCCACTATTTTTCGAAGGTTTAGAGACGACGATGGTCGGGATTATAAGGGGCTCAGTGGGAAGCGGTTCAGGCAGAGCGATTTCTTTCGTGTCGCTGGGAGCGAGTTCTGACGTTTCATCGGTTGGTAGGTCGGTGACATTGCTGAGATGGGAGGACTCGGAAACCTCGACTTCATTGATTGCTTTGTGCTCCACGCTAACCTCCGCAGACCGCGACGAATACGAGAAAAAGGCAAAAACGCCCATGGCGGAATTCCAGATATGAGGGTGGAAGGTGGAATGGAGCGCTCGATCACTCTTTCTCAGGGTCGTTTATAAGAAACCTCTGAGCCGTCACGATCTGAGTCCGTTCCTCACCCGCTGCACCCACCTAATAAGGTTGGGGACTTCTGGAGCTGGTGCTCGGAACGCATATACCCATTACGGATCTTTTACATCACTATTCGAACACCTAGAGAGTCTTCCAAATCTGGAGCTTCAACGTACAGACGCTACACTGCTGGCGATACCCCAAAAAAACAGCAAGGACCATGCCACCGTCTGCCCATGATAGAAAGCTCCCCCCAACTGCCCAAGAGATAATACGGTGTGTTGTTGTGCCATTTCGTGGGGTCGAGTACGAATTTACATACGGGTCGTTTGAACAGGACATTCACCCCGAAATGGTTTGCTGCCACCATGGGTAAGTTTTCGCATTTTATTTGACGTTCACCTATGAATATCAATCCATATCTGCTAAACTCCCTTCTTCTCCAATGGCATGAGTGCATTTGTGCTTTATCAATTGTGGTCGTGTCTCAACAAATCTTTTAACCCGACCCTTACAACTCTCTTACCCCACAGCAACCGGCGCGGTCAGCATCCTCTTTTCTGCTTTCCCATATGGCCATCAGACGCGGGCTATGAACGCCCTCTCTTTGGCTTTCTTTTTCTTAAACCTGATCCTCTTCGTGCTCCTCACGACTATTACGATTATGCGGTATACATCATACCCCCATACTTGGATTACAATGCTGCGCGATCCTAACTCAAGCCTTTATACGGGCTGTCTCCCTATGGGAGTCACGACTCTGATTAACGTTGCCGTCGACGTTATCAACGTGGATTTTGCGTTTGGTGGATCCCAGTTTCTCTATTTCATCTGGGCCGTGTGGTGGGTAGATGTTGCGATATCCCTTGTATGCTGCTGGGGAATGGTGCATATAATGTATGGTATTCTATACTTAGCGATGTCTGCAGTTTTTTCTGATTATCTAACAGGACGACAACCCATAAACACTCTTTGCAGGCAATGACGTCTGCCTGGCTGCTCCCTGTTGTAACGTTGACCGTTGCAGCGTCGTCCGGAGGAGTACTCGCCCTGGCTCTACAAAAATACTCTCCGTTACATGCTCTCATCACAGTTACGGTTGCAGTTTTCATGGTGACCATCGGCCTAACGCTTGCTCTCATGATCATTACCATATACCTTCTGCGATTGATTGCTTATGGCTTGCCTCCCGGGCAAAGCATTATTTCCGTCTTCCTACCGCTCGGTCCTACTGCCCAGTCAGGCTATGCGGTCCTCCTCATTGGCCAGAACTTCAAGGCTCTATTACCTCTTGACCATGGTAGTTCCGATTTCCTTCGATCCATTAATGCAGGAGAAGTTATTGATGTCGTTTGCGTGTGCGTCGCATTTTTGCTGTGGTCACTCGCGGTGATGACCATTGTATTTGCATTGCTTGGTATCGTTGATACTCTACGCCAGACTCGGGTACCCTTTGGGCTATCTTTCTGGGGATTAGTTTTCCCAAATGTATGTCTTCAGTGTATTCTGCAACATCATTTTGTAACCTTTGCCATAATCCAGGGTGTCTTCGCAAACCTTACTATCAACCTTTCAGTCACACTTGACTCAAAATTCCTTCGCGTCCTCGGTGCTATATATGCCATCGCCACATTCATCGTTTGGATATTTGTTGCCACCCGGACCTTGGCCCTGGTCTATGACCGCACAATTTTCGAGGTGCCCATGGATGACGATGACGCTATAGCCAGGCCAGACTATCATCAGCCTTTGCCAAGTTCTGCTACGAGTGTAACAAGTTAAAAAGGCATTCGCATGCCTGGGTGGTCAAACCCTGTTCAAATGCTGATGGATGCTTTATCTCTCAACCTTAAAACAGCATTACGAATCATGAAAAAGAATTCAAGGGGAGGGGTTTAACAAAGGGATTGTAGAAGCACGAGAGGCCCTCGTCCACCATCACATTCAGAGAGATGTCTCTTTTGACACCATGTGTTTTTCTCTCTCTGCAGTGAGGAAAGGCCGGGACTACGTTGATCGTCGACCTCAGCAGCCATATAGACAGGATGGTGTTCTGGAGCCAAGTCGTGCCCCAAGAAAAGCATGAGATCATGCTAGTATAGCTATTGGTTACATCGACTGACGAGTTTGTCATCTCAAATCCGGAATTGGTTGTTTAGTACGATGGTCAAGGGAAGGTGCAGACCGGAACGGGGCCATCAAGTCGAAGTTGTGCTTCTGCGCGACTTGTCGTTGGTCGCGCGATGCCATGTCTCATAATTTTCCAAATGCGGAATCAATTCGGATTTGGAAATTTTCGATCTGCCCCGCTCTGAACGCCGTGTTTGACCCTCCCAGGCTCCAGGGCACCTGGTGTGGGCCGGCATCCTGTATGTCCATAATATATCGTGCACCTCGCAGTCGCATGTCGATATGCAGTCACGAAGCTCTGACCAGCTCTGACCACCTTCGCGCTCACTAATCGTGTGGAATTCCGAAGAGTGTTCAATTCGGAATGGACCTTCGGAGTCATATGTCATGGGTCAAAAGGAACATTTTTTATAACCCGTCTCCTTTTCTCCTTCCCATATCCTCGCCATGCCCTCCCGCCGCCGGAAGAGTCTCAAGGAGTGTATCCGGTGAGCCAAATATGCATGGATTATTGTGCTCTGACATACTAACCTATCTCTCTACAGCAATTTCACGCCGGCATGGTTCGCAGTAATAATGGGAACAGGAGTTATATCATCACTCGTATCGCGATTTCCTTTCGGCGCAGGCTCCTTGACGCTTGAAGTGATCTCCCTTATGTTTTTCTTCTTGAACTTGGCACTGTTTGTGCTGTTCTGTGGATTGACGGTCGCGCGGTACTGGCTATTCCCAGAGGTACGTCTTGCGTCACGCCTTCGCCATGATCTTGCTTAACTCAATATTGAAAGATGTGGCGAAAAATGCTCTCGCACCCTGCACAAAGTCTCTTCGTTGGGGCGTTCCCCATGGGGGCCGCAACTTTGATTAACAGTGCGCTCACAGCAAATCAGCAGTGGTCATTTGCTGGAACAGGATTCCTTTATACACTCTGGGCCTTTTGGTGGGTAGATATGGCGATCTCCTTCCTCTGTGCATTTGGGATGCTGTTTGCTATGTGAGTTCTAAAAGTTGTCCCTCCCTCGTGTAAGCTTATGTTAAACTTCGTTGCTAGGATGACAACACACCACCACTCGCTATCCAAAATGGCGTCCGTTTGGGTCCTTCCTATGGTCACCCTGATTGTCGCGTCATCCACGGGTGGTCTCTTGTCAAAAGCCTTGCTCAATCATTCGATTTACCACGCTCTTGTCACCACGGGAGTCTCATTCACGGCACTCATCATGGGACTGTCGCTTGCCCTTATGATCCTTACGGTATATCTCACACGCCTGGTTCTACATGGTCCCCCCGACACCTCCCTTATCCTCTCTGCCTTCATTACACTTGGCCCTCTAGGCCAAGGAGGTTTCTCCTTCCTTGTCAATGGGCAAAATCTATCGGTTCTCCTTCCATTGCATCTAGGGGATACCTTTCCCTCGGCTGCTTTAACAGGTCAACTACTGTATTCCGCGTGTTTTTGTGCTGCATGGACTCTTTGGTCCATGGGAATAGCCTGGGCGATGATCTCATTAATATCCGTTTACGCTGTCGTTCGTAAGCAGACTATACCCTTCGCACTCGCCTACTGGGGCATTATTTTCCCAACTGGTGTTTTTGGCCTTCTTTCGGTGGAACTCGGAGTTGTGCTCAACAGCCCATTTTTCAAGTACTTCGGAGCCATATGGTCCAGTGAGTTGTATCCCTCATTTGTGTGATGTGGCGCTCAAGAGAATTTGCAGTTCTTGATCTCATTCTTTGGATATTTGTATTCCTCAAGACAATTCCTGCAATATGGAATACGTCGATATTTGTCGCACCCTGCCTTACCTCCTCGAACTCAATACCTGTCGGCAAAACGACAGAGATGTCGTCCTCTGAAGGGTCTAATTGCCCTCGGAGCCCGGCATAGGCATTTCGAACTTCCTGGAAATTGAAATCCATGTACAATAATCCAATACCCGTGCTTAATCAATACAACGTTGAATGTGGAAGTACAAAATTGATCACAGCTGCGTCGTTCGAAATGCAGCATTGCAAATGTAAAGAGGAGCATCAGACGTCGCCGAGACGCAAGGCATAACGTCGACCTTTTTTGGACCTCGTGTTGTTTATAATTGTTGCTTCCCGTAAATCTGCAACGCAAACTAGGACCCCGGACTATCCCTTTAGAGGCCGTTTCCAAAACCCTTGATTTTTGAGATTTTTGTCTGGACACATTTTGGCCATTTTTGTCTGGATTGCGCATGGCCTAAGGCCAAATTTTCCGGTTTTGTCTGGACGACCTGATTTAGCCTCCAGCGACCCCGAATTTTGTGATTTCGCGTTCCAAGAGTCCCGATTTTGGCCAGAAACTTCTGCCTAGCCACCAGGCAGCCCTATGTCATGATAACAAACTATTCACAAGAGAGTAAATAGCACATAGATGATTTTTGGAAGGAAAACTAGACGTAAACGCACATTACCCCTTACCTACCCGTCCTTGTCACGGCCTTCAAACTTCTTCCCTTGCAGAAAAGAAACACTCCTCACAGGATCGAAACCTGGCAACCCGCTACAGACTCAAAAAACCTAGGTGCTCCTTCCACTTCGCCATCATGATGATCAAATTTGTCTGGACAGCGACCTTACCTGGGAGCCCGAAACCTCATCATGTCTGGACAATCTGACCTAACTGTTTGCCAATTTTTCTCGGTTTTGTCTGGACTGGGACATGGCTGTCACGCCCAAAAAGTCCAAATCTTGTCTGGATCCGGCAACGGCCTCTGAAGGGATAGTCCGGGGTCCTCGCAAACTTCACGTAAGCCCATCCTCAACGTTCGACTGTCAACACCATATCTTTCCTGTTGCCTATATCACGAACGCAGTGGGCATTGCATAAACTCTCAAAGCATTTCAGAACGGATGGAGAGTATCATTTCTCTCAGCCGACATTCCAATCCATGCGCACGGTCTCTAAAAGGCCCGACTCGCTTGTTGTAACTCTTCTACGTCCTTGTCGCATGGCGAACACATCTTCATGGTGCGGTGCTGGTCTAAAAAAACCTAGGGTGCACATGCCATACTGAAATATAAAGATTTTGATGTGGATTCTCATCTTCGATATCATCATATGACGACTCAATCGACCAGCCTGACCCTCCTACCATCATCATTCCCATAGATGTCTCTGTCTACTCTGTTCTACCACCATACTCTGCGCGCTAGAACCATGTGCAATGGAGGTCGCCTGAAGTTTCAGAGCCTTGTTTCAACAGGTGGATCCACGACGACCATGATATCACGGATCACATTGTAGCTCAAAACAGATCCCCTGATGTCGTCACCTTGCCCGCGCCCGCGGGGCGAGTAACTAGGGCTATGTTCCTAGCATCGCAATTAGAAGCTGAAGTCAATCCGTTATAAGGCGCGGTCCAACTTCTGGCCTCTGGAATCATCTCCCGCTTTTGATGCTGATTTCTGCTAGCCTGAGACCCGTACTTGGACTGTTGGCGATTTTGTCAACAGTAGTTGCCCATCCCGGTCCCCTCGAGAAGAGAGGGCAATGCCAGGCCACCTTGAACACTGCTTTAGTAGGTCCTATCAGTGGGTCACTAGGGATGATCAATACCATTGGACTTCTTTTTTGCAGTCCGTAGCGCATACGCTGCAGGACCACTACTTCAACGCCGGCACTGGTCAATATAATGGTGGTTCACTTTGGACTGATGCAGTGAGTCCTATCTATCATTCTCACCTAGCCACCACATAAAACTTGAACAGAACACGCTCGAAGACCTCCATAATTTGATGCTGGCAACGGGGACAGATGACTTCTCAACCGTCGCCGATACCTCTTTCATTGGTAGAGCTGCCCTCAACAGCAACACAAATTGGCAGAGCATCCTAGGCGGAAGCAATGATGATGCCGGGGTATGCATGAATAACATTGGCCGGCTTGAACGTAAAACTGATGTTGTTTTCTTCTAGTGGATCGTGTTGGCGTTGTGGAAGATGGCGGATTATAAAGGAAGCCGCGGTAAAGACAATAGCGCGTACCTCGTAGGCCTCTTCTCCTCTAAGAGTGACAGAGTCAATAATTCCGGTTTCTAGAATTCCGCTAGCAAAATCTACGATATCATTGCCGGTCAGTGGGATGGTACCTGTGGCGGAGGAGGTCAGGATGCTTTTTCGTCTCTATTTTGGAGACGCTGATAATAACCTAGTCTGGTGGTCGACTGCCCACACATACAAGAACGCGATCACCAACGAATTGTTCCTCCTCCTTTCTGCATCAGGTTACTTGAGATTTGGAAGGCAGGATTATCTTGCCAACGCGAAGAAGGTGAACTTAGATATAATTCATGGCGTTCGGATTGCTTACCCGCTAATTTCCCAGACATGGACTTGGCGTAGGTCTACACATATGCTTCGTACCAGACAGGAACTCATTTCACGGATCAAGTCAGTGGTTCAGGGATGCGTAACTCGGCTAACTTGTGGAACGACGGATTGAACTCCAACACTTGCCAGAATAATGGTCAGGTACGCATCTATGCTGGTTAAGCTCGTAAAAGAAGCAACACTGAGCCCGGGACGCAGACTACCTGGACCTACAATCAAGTAAGTAATCAGAAAAATCCTCGAGTCCATGTTTGAATACGAGTCCTCGCATGGTCTCAGGGAGTAATCGCATCTGGATTGGCAGCTCTCTCTGTTGCCACTGGTGATAAATCACTCTTGACGCAAGCGGAACTTACTCTTGATGCAACAATTGCCCGACTCTCCACCAACAACATTCTCAGAGAATCTTGCGACGATGCCGTTCGCGGAGGGGCTGTCTGCAATCAAGACCAGGTATGTTCGTTCAGATAATGTGAAACGTATGTCTCATGCATCCCCGTCAGCAAATATTCAAGGTTAGTCCGGCTGCCTTGGGATGCTCCTCGTGAGTGCCTGTCTGCTGATGGACTGACACGACATGCCTATGAAACTAGGGCATTTGGACTAAGCACCTGCAATTTTATCTTGACAACGCCAACGATCCAGCACGCACATCGAAGTACAGTGGATGGCTTGGTTCGCAGAGTTCTGGAGTTTTCCATTATGGTACGAACGCCAATGGTGATGTTGGATCTGTCTGGTATGCCCCAGACCAGGTAAGGGGAAAGCCACAAACTAATTCAACATTCCATTCTGACCTGCTAAATAAGGACGGTTCCATTTTCACTCCGAAGACAAGCGCTAGTGGCTTGGCAGCACATGTTGCGGCGGCGAAGTATGGACCATGTTGATCAGAATAGGACATTTATAAGATATTATACGGGTATCATGTTGAAGTTTACCAGAACTTTTAGATATTCCAGTCACGAATCCAAGGTAAGAATAGGATGAAAAGCAAGGTAGGAAATCGCATATACATATGGGTCCATGTAGAAAAGAGTAGGAAAAGTTGAAGCATGAAAATATAACTTAACTATCGGTTTCTCCTCCATCTGCCATCTCTCTCCTATGGAGCTGGGCAGTGAATTGTTGTCCAGGTCCTGGTGTAGTCGGCTCAGCTTCCTCACGGATAGTTTCTTCTTCAGGGCCCGTCCATTTGCCCTTCATAGCCACCGACGACGTGTCTGAAGGAGCTGTTCCATTTAAGGCCCTTTCTAACGCTGTGGAAGTTTGTCAGGGAGCTTCGCTGAATGTCGAGAAACCGTGGCCAGACCTTTCTCGCCCCTCTTCTTGAGGCGTAGCGACATCGCGGCTTGCAAGGACTCGATATAAGATTCGTATTTGACAATCTCAGTAAGCAGCCATTGAGACTTCTTCTCCCAATTGCTTTGCGCTTTCATCGCGTTGGCTGTCCTGGGTTGATACTGCGCAAGATAATCAGTAGCTGAAGATAAAAGAAGGAATGCATCCGTACCAAGGCCGTCATGGGTTCACGGAAGTCATTGTGCCTCTCCAGGTCCTTTTTCATGGCTGAAACGTGTTTCTTGAGAGCATCAAATTGAGTTTCTTCGTCGTGGACACTAGACACAGTGGGAGGAAGAGGAGCCTTCCAATCGTTGATCAATGTCTTCTGAGCCCATGGCGACTGAGTCGCCCGAACCGTGGCCGAGCCATCCCTCCAGCCACCAAATCGACTGCGACTACTTCGCCCACTTCTAACGCTCAGACTGTCCGTATAGTCTTTGACAGATTCCGCATCGGATTGTGAACGCCCATGAGGATATGGGTCGGCGTCATATGGGTCAGCGACACGATTCCAACCATATTCCATGTTGGAAACGCCTCCAGCAAGAGGTTCCTTGCTCGTGCGGGCTGCCCAATAGTTGCATGTCGAGACCCACTCGTTCACTAATTCCTCTGTACCGGCTTGGAAGAAATATACGGCACCATTGGCCATGGTCAGAACCATGCAATAAGGTCTTTGCCGGTTATATCCTGGCGGTGGTAGCGAGTGAGCTAAGGAATGGGCAAGATGGACGGTCCCGACGGAATCAGCATTCGCCTAGAGGCGTTTATGAGAACAGACGAATCGAGAGCGGCACACACGACTCACAAGCCAGTTCCCACCTCCGAAGGTGCCGCTGCCACCGCTGGAATGATCGCCAAAAGTGAACATATTCAATTCGCCCTTTTGAATAACGACGAATACGTCCATCCAAGCCTTATCTCGGGCCCGCTTTCCTGTGGCCTCCCAATATTGTTTCCGACAGAGCATTCCTTCCTTGGCCCAAGGAGCTCCAAGAAGAGCCAATTCTTCGTCAGTGATACTGATCGTAGTGGACGTAGACCCATCTGAACGTATACTTCGATCGTCATCTTCCTGGGCTTCACGGATGATGGTATGTGATAAATTCGACGCAAATCCGAGGGTAGGCGTGAGAAAGGATGAACTTGAGCCATACATAGCCTTCGTGGATACGCTTGTCAGCCCAATTGTGTGACAGGAAGAAATTGAGCCCACCTCATGCGTCGATGTCGCAAAGCTTGGCGATGGGCTTACACGGCCATCTATGCTGCTGTTGCTGCTATAGGGGCTGATGCCCTGTTGAGCACCAAGGATAGACTGCAGCCCGCGTATACTGCCTCGTTTTAGAGTCGCCAACCGATCAGGTTGGCTACGTATACTGCGGTTTCGCATCATCGTAGCACCACCAGGACTCAGTGAGGCTGAAGAGCGAGTGACACTGCTGTTGAGGGGCTGTAAGATCTGCTGGCTCTTAATCGCATTGTACATTTCCTAGGGGAGAATATGGTCAGCACGACGTCATGCTAGGTAAAAGGGACTACAATTGACTTTGAGCAGAGTTTCCATGTCGTTTTCCCAGCCACGACCGTAAACTGGGTTTAAACTCGTTCTGGGTTCGTGCACAGTGGAAAGTTGCACCGAAGGTGTGCTACCATTTGCTTCTTTCTGCACAAGCGGTGGTGACATCACGCCTTCTCGAGACACACTGTTCCAACTCGTGATACTATCGCTACGTTTCGAGCGAGTACGAGGTTCAGTACCATCGTGGGCGGGACCACGGATGCTGCTGCAATCGTCGTAGGTAAGATCGGACACCGAAAGTTCCGTCGCAGGAGAAGGTTGAAGCTGCATTTGAACTGCGGTTAGGGTATTTCGCACGAATTGACTTCGAGACATTCGCGTTGTTAGTTCGGCAACATGAAGATCAGTGTTGAGAAGGAGGAGGGAGTATGAGACAGCGTGAACGATGTCTTATGGGAGTATATCAGTGAAAATATCCTCTCGATCAATCGAATTCTTACTCGCGCTTCCATAAACACCTCCAGGGTTACATTCCCAGTAACGTCGACTAAATTCATCGAGGATCCGATCCACTTGTTGTGTCTCGCCCTTGAGATAAAGCTTAGTGCAAAGGCGTCTGTAATTCTTGAGCACCAACTAGAATATCAAAAATGTGAATCTCACCGAAAAGCGAGATCCAGCCTCAAACCAGAGAAATCTAAGTAGTTGATATAATGGTGAAGGGCCAGTTTGTTGATGGGGCCGCTACAGCAAAACGAAGTCAGGTTGTTCTGCTACAAAGGGAAATATTAGAACTTACTGTCCGCCAAGCCATTCTGCGATTTTTTCTTTGGCAAGGAATCCTTCGTCTTCATTCCAGCATCGAGAAGCCAGTTCCCGTCCACGAGCATCCATGTCGGCAGCAGTATCGTCAGCAGGCATGGGCGCAAGGCCAGTAGACGACTGAGCAGCAGATGAGAATCGCCTCAGCACCAGGTCATTCACGGAAAGGTCTTGCTGTGAGCCTCTACGAGCAGGTACTAGAAACGTCCAAGTATTAAAGGCCGTGACTAACGCTGAGCAAATTGATCAAGACAGATGTACTCACAGATGCGCGCATCCTTCTCATCAGGAATGAGTGAAGGTTCCGAGCTGGACGCAGTTGAACGGTGGAGCGTGCGGAGCCGAGCAGTGTCTCGGGCACTGCTTGGTGGCAGGTTAAAGGGAGGCCCAGCTCTCGATCGCAGCGGGCTTGAAGCATGTCTAGACGTTACACCGCGTGGGGATCCTATGGAGACAGGTCGTTCAGTTGATCGCGGCATTTGAAGGGACGAGCTGCGGGGAGGGACGATTGGGGAAGGCGGAGGATTTCTCTGGTCCTTCTTTGGTGAGTTATCAAGATGAGGTGATGGTATTTGTAGGGTTAGCAAGGGGCTTGCTGGTGGTGTTGGCATCGAGGCAGACTTCTTGATGTCTGGGCGGACATTAGAAGAAGGTGAAAGGAGACCGTCAGTCGTCGATCGAAGAGCTAGTTTCCGTGCAGGAGTAGATGGATCTTGAAGATCCAAAGAACCGTAAACTGGGTCTAGTTGAGAGAGTTCACCTTTGAAGTCGTCTAGGATCCCGTTCAGCGTTGTATCCTCGATGCGGGGTGCATGGCTATTTCGCTCTGGAGTTGCTGGAAGTGGAGACATGGTTGACGTTATGAGCATTGCCTTCTTCAGCTCAGCATCACCGACACTCCTGCTTCTCCGTTTCCTGGCTCTTGCGGCGCTCAAGGATTCTACTTTGGGGGCCGGTTCGTCGTGTGAGACGGTCCTCTCCACAAAGACCATGGACCGTTCGTCTACATCATCAATCTCTCGCATACTGGGGCTTATAGGCGGCAAGGGCTTTGATGTAATCGGTGCACGCTGGGGCACGCTAAAGACATCCGCTATGGGTGAGCCAACAGGGGTGCGCTGGTGTTCCGCAGGTATAGGTGGCACAGGAGGAGTGAATGCGTCGAAGAGTGATGGGGATCCATGGTAAGAGTTTGCAGGTGCTGCATCGGTTTTCTGTTGGTGATCAAGTTTCAGCGTGAGTCCAACAAAAGATCGAATGATTTTCATACAGATCGCTCCCGGTATGTTCCTCCACCCCCCTGTCCAAGCATCTTGCCCAAGAAGGCGCTCGTCTTTGCTCTAACGGATGACTTAGGCGGCTATTGACAATTAATGATAGACCATCTGATACTCAAGATGATACATACTTTAGTCGTACCATTGTCCTTTGCTGAACGAGGGCTTGGAAGAATCCATTCTGAACCGGTATCAGTCTTGGGAGATTTGAGCTTTCCCTTCGACAATGGTGTTGACTGAGGAGTCGAGGGATTTGAGGAATACGCCGTTGATGATCGTTGGCGACCACTACTAGAGGGCCGATCAGCTGGTAATGGTGGGGGTGGCGACTCGCGTCTTTTCTCCCTCTTATGATGAGCACTGACGACCCCTCCTTTCTCCTTTGCCTTGCGCAGCAGCGTTGCAAGATCAGGGCTACTCGACGTGCCCGGAGACCGATACATAGAACGGCGGTTTGTCTGACGCTCAGTTGCGGTGGAATCCTCTGCATCGTAAAATACGTCGTGTGACGAGGACGACTGCGAAGAGGACCCTCCATTCCTCGAGGAAGAAGGTCCAGGGGCTGGAGAGGGGGTGGGTGGGACAACAGTTGGCGTCGACGGCGGGTTGTTTCGAGGGGTGATTTGTCGTGAGGGGGAGGGAGAGCCGAAACTCGCGTTCATCGGAGACGGACTGGTGTCCACACCTAGAGAGTTGACATCCAGGCCTTCTTTGAGCATCACTGTGCCTTCCGCACGTAGAGCTTGCTCAAAATCGAGGTCAGTACGTGAAACCCGACGATGGATCTGCCTATTCCCGTTCATGTCGTTCGAAGCAATGGCCTGTAGGCCAGACGGAAATGCAGTGGGTGGCTGGGGCTGGCGCATGGGAGCAGCATGCTGGCGGAATATGGACGCCAGGATGGGCAGAGGGGCTGCAGATTGCTCTGGCAGTGACTTCCAAAGCAGCAAGTCTGATATTTCTCACAGCACAAAGTTACGGAGCTATTGACACGCCACCACCGTGCATCAAAAACAAAGGAAATCTATGAATGTTGGAACAACATCTACCATGGCGTCGACTACTATGTAATGTACAACTCTCGACAGTAGTATGAAGTGTGACATGATCAGTAAGGAAAATCAAGATGTAGTTACTAGTGATACAGTCTAAAGCAGTCTTAACCAAGAACGAAGCTGAATGGTACTCATATCGAGTTATGTATCTGTTGATGTCATCTGCAGTCCAGTAGAAGTCCGTCGTTGTCGCTTCATCGAGATCGTCCCCGCGGTTGCTGCAGATGCCCCGCTACGACTGGCATTAGGAGGGCCAGAGCCCCTGCCCATACCCAATGCTAAAGAACCTGAATGTGATCGAGGCCGAGTTGTGGATGACGCGAGCTTGGGGAGAGTGGAAGATCCTTTCCGAGAGTTACCACCTGGCGTGCCAGAAGCCCTATTCCTGAAATCGCCATTAGTGAGAAGGCAATGATGGGGATAGGGGTGGCAGGTACGTACCTCTTCTTGATGACGTCGGTTTTGAGCGACAACGGACGAACCACGCCGTGGAGTTTCTAAAAAATTATCAACACGACGATCTTCGCAACATAATGTCGAGAACTCACATAAAATAACCCACAAGCATTGCCTGAGGATTGTGAAGCAAGTCAGTATATCCCTGTTCATGAAGTTGAGACAGAATCACGAACAGAGCGGTTGACCCTCGGGGTCTCTCCTCCACAATGGCGTATTCGTCGTTTGACAGTTGGTGCACAATGTCGGAGGTTGGTCTCCGTCCTCACTTGTGCCTTTCTCTCCTCCGGTAAGGTCCGGTGTACTGGCAGATGACCTGAGTTCGGTCGGCGAATTGGCATTGCCGGCAGCAGATAAGGACGTTTTCCGCTGCAGCGCTTCCGGCTTTAAAGGAACGTATTTCCTACCGTTCGCTGTCCGTGAAGCCTGGGGCGTCTGGGAGATACCTTCCGCTGAAGACGGTGTAGACGCGTTGGAGATGTTATGGGAGTCTGGGGAAGCATCTGCGCTGGAACCCACACCATTGCCCCACCCATCACTCGACGGACTCGGATGGAAATGGGTGTACCCGCCAAGAATGCTAGCTCCGTCACCACTTGGTGCCCCAGAACCACCCGTCGCCCCTCCACCACTATTACCTTGACCCGACAAAATCTGCGCAGGATCGATGTGGGTGTATGGATTCCTGCCCCCAACCGAGCCTGAACCATCCAAGGCGGGATATACCAGACCAAGGAGCTGCCCATAATCGAACAGTGAGTCGTCCACCCCCGCCAGATTCGCTGCATTCAGTGATGCATACCCTTCCGCCATTACTGCACTGGCAGCCGCAGCCGCGGCGGACAAGCCCTCACTCGTCGGAGGCTGAGAGGAGCCAACAGATGACGAGTATACCTGGTTGCTGATCGACGAGCGTCCAGATGACGGTTGTTGCTGTTGTTGGCGATAATGATTGTACTCGGCCTGTCTCCCCATAGGGGAAGAAGGCGAGGCTCCGGGCAGTGAAAACAGCCCCTCGTAGGGTGGGAAAGAGAAATTAAACGCGCTGCTAGGGAATGGGATGCCATTCTCGTCCAACTGTTCAGACTCAAGGAGAGACACACTGGCGCCATTAACGTTGGATGGGTCGGCGCGCAACATGCTTTCGGAGTGGGGTGTCTCCGCACGTCGCTTCATGCCTACGAGATTATCAGGCGGCAAGGGCTTGCCATTCACTTGGTGACGTCCACTCAAGCCGGACAAGATACCATCTTTGGACACGGTATGATCGAAACTAGTCTTGCGCACATGCCGGGGGAAGGTTCGTTGTTCAGACGACATCCCGTGGCCATAAGGCGCCGAAGGGACTCTGGCGAGGCCATGTAAGCCTATTGATGGTAGGGAGGAGGGAGCAAACACTGGGCTGCTGAAAGAAGAAAGGGTATGGTGGTAGTCGGCGGGGTTCATATACCGCGATTCGGGGTTGTCACACAACGAGCTGGCGGCTTCAGATTGATCCTCGAACACAGACGCCAGTTCGGATTGTGGGTGGTGGAGTGAATATGGTGGGCTGCGTCGGCCGAACGGAAGCATCGATGATCCAGCACCAGGTATAGGTATGCTGGGTGATGTCGAGAGCCCGCCTTTGGTAGAGCCTTTAGGGAAAATGACGCTGTCTGGCGACTTAAAGGCGTCATGTGCACTGGGAAACACAAACCGGGCATCATATGGTGCGATATTGAGCAATCCGTGCTGGTCAAATGTTGGCGTAGCTTCAGGCGGCCTTGACCTGGACCTACTCGTTGGCCTCCAATCCATTGATATCCGCGATCTTGACCTGCTCATCGCTCGCCAGTCCATAGGTGCAACGCTGTAAAAGCTGATGAAAACCCACTCAAACTTCCCCATAGGCCAAACAGGACTTACTCTGCTTCCTCGAACCCATCTTGGTTAGTGCCATCAAACCCAACGACCCGTACCCGCGTTTTGCCCTTGTCGATCCGCCGACCTCGCTCATCCGAATCCCTGTCTGCCTCGGGTTCCGCTTCCGGTATATCCTGGCGCTGCGACGTCTCAGATTTGGCTTCTAGAACGGCCGAATCTTCACTAGTACGCTCCTCCCCCTTCCCATTCTCCTTCGCCGCCGCTTCGTCATCCTCCTCCTTCTTCTTCTTCAAGGCCAATGCCATCATCCTCCAGGTGAGATTCTCCATCCTTTGTGCATGCGGTAAAGTCGCCTTAGTCCGCGCGTACATTTTCCACACTTGGGTCGCCAACGGGTCCTCCTTCGCAAGCTGCCCTGGATCAGGCGGAATTTCCACCGACTGCAGATCAGGAGAGCCAGGAATTCTGGGAGAGGTGAAAGGACTGGTAGCCTGGGGAGATATAGAGTGCCTGTTGGGCCCGAAGAGTTCTTCCGAGAAGATGTCCGAGAAAAGCGTGGATTTCGAGTCAAGGCTAGGTGATTTTGAGGACACTGGAGATCGTTCATATGGACTCCTGTTGTGCGAGGCCTTGTATCCTGGGAGAGGAGTAGACGTTTCTTTGTTCAGCGTACCGTACGCTGGAGGCGACGTGACAGAAGTAGATGCAGGAGACATCCACAGCGATGGTGGAAGGCCTGGATTTGAACGCTCACCTGGGGTCGGATATGGATGTATATAGTTGAGAGAAGGGTTGTCCGACGACACCTGGGCCGAAGACGGATCGAATCCCATTCCGATGTTGGGACCACTATTCGTGCGATAGAGCGATCCGGGTCCAGTGATATGATGCCGCGGCCAGAGAGAACTGTGCCTTCCATCGTCGACTGATGGTTGAGGTTATTAAAGTACGTCAGTAGACTGAAACCGAAAAGGAGAAAATGAGACATACCTCCTGCTAGCTTGCCCTTAAGGTCTGAGCTCGACCGTGGAACGTTAGTTTTTACGGGGTAAGTTGGAGGAAACTTGAAGTGAACTGGGGATTGGGATTGAGACCAAGAACCAGGGGAACCTGATTGAGACACGCTGGAAACTTGAGTCTGGTGCGAGCTGTGGTAAGAGCTCGAGAGACTTGGGGTACCTCCCGAGGGAGAGGAAGAGAGGGAGGGGAGGCCAGCATTTGGCGCTAGGCCAGTGTACGCGTTGGGGTTCATAGGTGCAGGAAACGGATGCCCCCAATCATTGCCGAATGAGCCCGGCATCCCTGGAGTCGTGTCCGGTCCCAAATTATGGATGGCCAACTCAGGCAAGGAGTAATTATGACCTTGGCCAAGATTGAGCGCCTGGGACCAAGGTGAGGGGTGGGCGGAGGAGTTCAAAGATGATGGGTGTTGATTCATGTTGTACGCATTCGGATGGTTGGACAACGAGTTGTCGAGAGTTGAACGAGATATCGGGGACCAACTTCTGTCATGTGGGCGATTTCCTGGGAGATTCCCGTCAACATATCGTCTTGAAGACGACGAGGGATGTTCCATGGACGATGAATGCAACAATGGCTGCCTGCAAAGCTCCAAGAAGTGCAAACGGCTGCTGAGGAACCCTTGAGGGGTGAGAGGGTAAAGTCGGACGCTCTGTATGTAAGTGCTGAGTGGAGGAGCGGAAGTTACGAGATGCGTGTAATGAAAATTCGGCGGGAGATGGCCTGTGAGCTAGAAGACAGCTGAGGGCAACGTGCAGGCTCAGGGAGGAGGAAGAACTCAAGCCTGAATACCGACTCTACAACAAATCTCCGGTCCGCATAAGGAAGACCCTGGACATCCCTGTCACACGAGTCACAGTAATTTCACCGCTTGTGTCGGGGGTCCTCCCTGCCTTCCAGCCTGCAATCGATGTCGATGAGACTCAGAGAAGGGCCCATTTCAGCCGCAATGAGCAATACACTGCTCTCGAATATGCTGCGCACGTTTCGTTAATTCGCCTCCGGGAACCCATTCTCCAGTTGCAGTATGCCATATCCTCAACGCCCTCCAAAAGATCTAAATCTTCCCACTATCTCAAGTGTAGCGGCGATCTTCCTTTACATCTCCGTGTGATATCGAGAAAAACTTGAGCCGCCTGGTTGTCCAGTCATTTAAAAACATGCTGCTCACCTCCAATCCTTTGATTCCTTCATCCCCCCTGGATCACGATCACTCTTGTCGATCGATCGGCTAGGAACGGCTTGTCTTCGGCCAAGCAACATAGCGCGTGTTCGGTACCTTGATCGTTTAGTCTGTGAATCACCTCCGAATCCTCCACTTCCAACAATCAAATTGAAATATGAATGATATATATGCAGATCAGCTCTGCGCAGCGCTCTTCACGAAGATAGGTGAAAATTGAAGTATCCAGCTCCTCATTCTGAATTTCCCAGCCGACACCTTCGCTTCCCTCATACCGGCACCATTGATATCCATTGATGTCAACTACCCATCTACTGATTAAATCATCTATATGAAATTTGGGAACCAGATCATGGCAAAACCCCTTGCGACGCGAAGCTCGACGTCATCCGCGTCGGAAGATGTCGTTCCACCTGGTTACAAAGAGATCCCAAGGGCCAAGAGTCTAGGAGAGGTTGCTTCCATGGGCTCTCTATCAAAAGGACAGCCGTCGACTGCTGACGCGAGGCTGAGAGAGCCGTCAGCCAAGCGTTGTGCGGTGTATGAGGATGAGCTCTCGGAGAACTTCAACTAAAGACATAAGGTGAATTCTATTTTTAGAGGAGCCACCGATATTACCTTACAGCTGGAGTGTGAATCGGCCTAGGCCTGTGGTCTTCGATTCCCTTCGTGCTAAGCCGACCCAATGGAGGTACTACTGGGCTACAGTCAGCTTTGAACGCCACCATCATTTCGAGTCAAATCTGAGCGCCAGCCAATGCCATATATCTCGTATAAATACGCCGCGTTACCTTCAGCCTAGTCAAGCAAAATTAAATATACCCGAAGGGCGACAAAGACTATACCGGAGGAGTCTCCTCGATGACTCGTGCTAGCCTCATTTTCACCCACATGGATTTCATTGGCTCAACTATCGAAGCCGGTGTTCCCTAGTGTTCCCCTTCTGCAATCCTTCTGCCAGTGCCCTCTTAATTCCGCTATTGAGCGAGATCCTGATTACAAGATCCAGATATCCTGCAACCTGATGATTGGAGATGTCCATGCCTGCCATCCACTATCTTACTTATCGCATTATATGTATGACTGTTATCTTGCCTTGCGCGAATAGATGTATACATAGCCCTTATCTCAATGAATCCACACATATATAAGAATGCCAGTCCCTTCCTTCTTGATTTTGCGAACCCACTTTCCGAGTAGCTCCCTCGCCCCTCTCCCCAAGATCCCCCCACTCACCCATATCCAAATTTACCAGCCTCCAAGGCAAATTCTAGCCCTCGTGTACAAGTAAGCCCGATTTCTCGGGGTTTGAATCCCTCTTGGTACTAGTGGCGACCTTGTGACCATTGCCTGCCGGTTGTTACAAGGGTGCGTGCGACCCACTACACCTCTTTGTTCGTTTATGGCGGGCTCGGACATGGAGGACAGCAATTCAGTTGGTTTTAGTGGGAGATAGACGTGATGTTGATGATGAAGGAGCTTATGCCGTGATATATACGGCCGCATGTGCGTGCATATTAATTCGCTCAATGAGGTTCAAACTTTTAGGTTCGCGTCACAAGGAGAGTGAGTAGAGGGACCACTGGGGTCCTAGAGTGGCGTGGAAATGGATATATTTGGAACAGGCGAGGCAGCGTTTCCATTGCGAGCGGCTTAAGACGTAGGTATAAGAAAGAGACGATATACAGGTCGAGGACAAGGTGCGCTGTCTAGGTCGTTGGGCTCAGTTTGATTTTTTCTCCACAGCGGTGGCAGTTCGAGTGGAATCCGGATCGTCACTCCATCTACAGGCCTCGCGGAACTCTCCACGAACGAAGGCTGTTAAGAAAAAAGACAGGATACAGGCAGGGCTGTAGCATGGTCGTTCTCATCAGTCTCCAACATCGACCTAGCCTACCCAGATTTAGAAACCGTACCTGAGGTACAGTAGCGCAGGCTGCGCTTTTCCAAAAACGTGCATGACGGACATCGTAGCGACAAGGCCCAAGAAATAGCTGGTCAAAACGGAGTAGAAATACGGTTTGGGAAAGGAGCCCTGGGGAGATGCGTTGGATTGAAGGGCTCGATGGTGGTCAAAACGGAGCGCGAAGGCGATGAACGTTCCTGGGATCACCACGTCCCCAAGACCGAGCATCGTGAAGCCTCCGACGTCCGAGAATATTAGGGACTTGGGCCAGAGGAGTTTAATTGGCACGTCCAGTGTAGTCGCGACTTTGACCATCTACGGCGCGAGTCCTCGAGTCAGTAGGGACGCGCAAATGAAATAGCTGATACCCACCACCTCGGTCCCGAAAACCCACCAGATGTCGTAGAAGAACAGTCCTGATAGAAGGATGGCACCAGTCTGAGAGGAATCAATCTTCAGCAGCGATAGCGCATTATGTGAAAACGAGAGTGATAAGATATTCGTCATCAGAACAGGTTTACGGCTGGCTGTTGAGAAGGAGTATATGGCTGATGGAACAATCGCTAGAGGGAATAGAAACAATGAGGGCGTTCTCCAGGATAAGGACAAGAGCGCTGCAGATGGGAAGGGAATGAGATTAGCAGTTATAGCGCCAAGAAAACATACAAGTTGAGCCTTTCTTGATTAGAATGCTGGTCTTTTCGAATTGCTTCCAGCGCGTAGGCCCAAGTAGAAAACGTATGAAAGATATTGACGACTGCGTCATTGGCTTAGCTTGAGCGAGATATTTCAGAGCCGCGGGATTTGATAGTCACCTTCCAGACACTCATTACCCCTGCAATAGAAAAGTACCAGCCAAGGAACCAATTAATCCACTCTTTTCCGAAGAATTTAACGATAGTGTAGAGCCCCAACAGGGCGACAGATCCAAGCTGATGCACATAAGCACAATCCCCGCGCTAAGAATCGGTATTCCACTCACGACAGGGAAAAGCCACGCGTCTCCAGCCGACATGCGGTCTGGAACTTCCTCCTCATCATCTTCGTCTGCGGGACTGCCGTCCTGGCGTTTGGGATTCTTGATGTATTTAGAGTCAAGTTAGAAATGCATTTGTTAATATCAGAATAGGACGCACGGGCAAGGATCCAAAAGATCCAAAATAAATAGAACTACACGCAAGGGTTAACAATCCCGCATAAGACGAAAGGAGGTCCCAGTCTGGACCGCTCATTTGGAAGGTGTTCAAGTTGCGGTTTGCGAGCGATCTCAGCGCATTGTTGTTTGTGACGTGTTACCGATCAATATACGCTTTGTCTGTGTAAATACTAGACTGTGTTGCAAGCACGCACATACATATAAGATCTAGAGCGTGCTAAAATTGGAAATGCCTTATCTCGAGGCACCAATACGATCTTCTTTGATACAATATAAGAAAGTCTGCATCGTATTCGAACCCACTTGCCTTGCTCGTAATCCGCCATGTTCAATAAAAGGGAGAAAACGCGATGTATAATCAGAAAAACCGGGAATTCTGTTTTTTGGAATGTATATGGGGGTAATTACACCCCAACTATGTACCATATCCGTAACGGCTGTCGAGACTATCTGCGCCGACACGATTCAACATCTAAAATCACATGTAACTGTTTACATTCAGGAATATAGTATCTTTGAGGAATGTTTTGGAGTCATACGTACTGCCACGCTAAGCGCTACAGTAATGAGTTCCAAAAATAGATTGCTGAAAAGGTGGTGCACAACTTGAAGTATGCCAGTGCGAGCATAAAGAGATAAAGGAACCCCTCGTTCCCGAGGGCGTTCCGTTAGCAGTATATATACACGAACTTTGACGCGGACCCAGATATCACATTTACGAAGATAATATCGGTCTGGAGACATACTAGCAAAGATTTCGCAAGGCGGTCTGAGGCCGCGGCGTTTTAAGCAAACATCAAGATCTTGGCCTACACCATATACTGGCGGAGGATTTGTCTGTGTGTAGAACAAACGTAGAAGCTGCCAACAGGTTTTAGAAGCATTGTAAGGCGTCGCTGGTATAGCAGTCTATATGCCATGCGCTCGCCTCTGGAAATGAATGTCGCCCCTGGAAGTGTACAGCTGTGTACAGAGTCCTTACGCGAACAGAGCATTTTCTCGCCAGCTATCACTCTTGCACTTTAGTCCAAGCCTGTCCCGTTGATCAGGTTTCAGACGCATGGTAGATCTAGACGTCAGTGTCCGAGTTCATTGCACTGCTGACATTCCTCATTCGACGTTCGGGCCTTGAGATGGGTCCATTCACAACAACTGAGGCTGTGAACCAATAGTGAACCGAAGTTTATTATTATCAAGCAACGTTCGACGTCCCTGAGGATAGAGGGGTCTTCTTACATGTGTAAAGCAGAAAGGTTGGCGAAAGGGTGGCCGGGGGTTGGTCATGTCTGCAGCGTTCGCAGGGAGTTCCCTGGAGTTCCTTGAACTACATAGTAGATAGAATACAAGTTAATTAATACACTTGGATCCCGATACGCGAGTTGAGTTTATTCGACCTTTCGACCAGGCTCGGCCACGGCTAAACAGCTTTTACCAGGAATGACTGAGAAAACTACGATAAGGCCTGTGACAATCTAACGCGACAAGTAGCACTAATTCGTCATGGGTCGGTCAAATAACCGGCGGCAAAGGCATATACACACAATTCGCAAAGGAACCGTTTCGCTAGTTATGTCCGACGTTCGTTCCTAAAAAGATTTCACCAAGCATTGTGAATATGGGCGGGTTAATGCGGTATCGGTGATATCGGGCGCACTTGTACGACTGTTGCCAAGATCTTTTGAGTACTTATGCTGCCTATGGAATACCGGCGCGACATGTGGAGCGACCTTGTTTCCATCAGAAGAGATTCAAAGGATACTTAGCGCGCGGTGTAATTCCTCCCTCGGCATAACTGACAGGATTCGGCGAGGAACAACGTAAAGTATCGATGGATTTCTCTGAGTCATCCACTCCATTATACGAAAACAGACAGATGAGGAAGGTTAATTTCATGACGTTGAGGTCGATGTGTTAGCAAAGCAGCTGGGCACATGTAACCGCATCCCACCGGAATTCCGTCTGGTGGAGCTGTCACTTCCAGAAGGACTTACGCCCGTAGCGCAAAATTGATCAGACGTCTGATTAAAACCCTGCAGCGATCCCGTTCTTCCTGGAGTCACTAGCGGCTGTTGAATGGGATGTCAAGCAGCACGATCTAAGAAGAAAGCCAGTCGATGAAACGTACCAAAGATTCTGCTATCAATTCTTGCGATACCCTGGACAACAGCGGCGACACGATTCACGTCGAGGACTAAAATCGAACGGAAAGCGGTGAGTGTATAACAGGTTCAGATAATCGCGACATACCTGTCACGTTGTGGCCCAGGGCGCGCAATCCGTCAATTATACGTGGAGGGTAGACATTGTCCACATCCAATACGAGGGGGTATAGTTGGTCGTGCACTCGCCCAAACTCTATTGCTGTGCTGAGATCCAATCCTAGTTCCAAGTTGACGAGTACTTGAAAGACGGAACCGAAAATGCGCGAGCCGCCTGAGCCACCAATAGCAAGGGAGAATGAACCGTCCCGGTCCTCGAGAATCGTGGGCGCTGTTGAAGAGAGGGGACGCTTGCCAGGTGCTGGATAGTTGACTAACAAAAGTGATATCAATCTATATTACTATTTGTCTCAGACGGAGGAAAGACCTTACAGGGGGACGGCCATAAACCAAATCCGTTGGGGACGCCTGGGATAGAGAAGTCGTCCATTTCATTATTGAGAATGATACCAGTTTCGGGGTCGAGGACTTGGGATCCAAACACCAAATTGACGGTAGAAGTCACGGCGACTGCCATACCATCCTTATCCACAACTGAGGTGTGGCTCTAGGGGCGATGTCGGTAAGCTCGAGATATAAAGCTTTGGAAGACCTTACAGTGCCATAGTCGGGCTTTGCGTCGTATTCTGGGTTGTAGTACTCCGGCGGGTGGGTATGATCCTGTTCTTCGGTGAGCACAAATGTATGGACGTGAGGAGATTCACATACGTCCGTGATATTCTTCGCAATTAACTCTGCATACTCCTTTGTAGGAATCATATTCATCCGTGCCGTATTGTTATTAAAATCAGGATCACAAATCTTTGTCCTGACGATTGCTTGAGACATCAGCTACACGTCAAGGCACCCTCAAAATCACGGCTGAATCGCTTGCCTTGCTGCGAAACCAAATTTGAGAATTTCCACAAGTCGATGAATGAGTAGGACGTTCCGCTCCGTTACATCGTACTTTTCGAGGAGATTGAGCATGTGGATCAAGACTAGTTGAGGTCATTAAGACTTTCAAGTGATCAAGTGACATAGAATAAAGGATAACGGACCAGGCCCTGATGTGGGTGCGTGCGTGGTATATATCTTTTTGCCGCGATAACTGCCTTCCAGAGCAGGGCGTACTTTGACAGAGTAATTTCTAAGATCGGCATGCGAGAGTATACCGCCAGTGGAGCGGACTTTGCGCACAAGAGAATCGCCAATAGGTCCCTGTCAAATATGACTAAGGTCGAAATGGCTGTTAATATCCGCATACATACCTCATAGAAGGCGCGTGCGCCGTCCCTTGCAATACTTGCAAGAGTTCTGGAGAGATTGGTTCGCCGAATTATATCACCTTCACGCAGGAGGGTTCCTTTGGGAGCAAATATAGCGCTCCAGTCCGAGTTATTGAGCATGAGGTCCGAATACCACTAGAATGATAGATGACATCAAGTCTTATGTGGGTTGTGACTGTGTACATACCGGTATACGCCTTCCTAGTTCCCTGTCGACCTTCCAAGCCATGGATAAATCGATACTGGGCCGTACAAGCCTCTGCCACGACAATTTCCCCCACAGGCGATGTGCTTCTTCAAGCCCTAGGACTTCTCCAGGCACACCGACCGCTAAACCACCATATTTCGACCGTTCAGGGGAATGGAGGTACATCGACGAGTTGGCTAAGGCTGGTGCAGTTTCTCGAAAATCAATGGTGTAAACTTCTGAAGGGGCTCCAGGAGAGGAGGGCGGCAGTCGAACAGTCATCAGACCACCTCCGCCCAGGCCAGAACTATTCGGGATATCATAACTTGGCGACCAGGCCTATCTGAAAAACTCACGAGAACATGTTAACGACCCCTGTACAAAAGGTGGTACCAATAGCAGCATCCACTGCATTTCCTCCCTCCTTTAGAATTTGCACGCCAATATCTGAGCAGCGTTTGTTTTCTGCAGCCACAGCCCCATGCTTAGCTTCGATGAGATATGCAGGGTTTCGGTAGCCAGGCCTATTGTGGTAGGATCTCGTGAACAACAGCAAGAATCCCGAGCAGACGGCGGCAATTCCAACTAGAAACAACCTCCATCGTGGATTTTCCAAGCGCTTTGAAAGCTTTGGTATGTGACCGGTATAGAGTGGCAGCTTGTGACGAGGTGGACCTAGTGTGTCAACAGACTGGTGGTTCCACGGGATGCTGCCCATTGTCTTGACGGCGACAGGCTGTCAGTGGAGGGCTTATCAGTACATGAAGCAATTTGAGAATATAAAGACTGCCTCTTACACCGCGAAACTCGTACAAGAGGTACGGCCTGGGTACGGCGGTTCCAGCAACTCAGTTCATGAACCAATCATGAACAGCGCTAGATAAGCAGCGTCTGATGTGAGACGGAGCTCGGAACGACGTGCACGCATAAATGGGGGTAAATGTTCAACGTTCAACGTTCAGCTATCAGAGAGCGATAAGCTCGTTTTGGTTTCTCAAACTTGCCTCCAAAGCTTGAATGTCTCTTCAGATGGTTGTAAGAGACGACCGAGAAAATCGTTGCAATCAGTGTCTAGATGTCGTATCTCGTCACGGCAGCTGTTCTCGGTTGTCGCTTACTTCTTGACGCCCATCACCCATGACCTACTTAAACATTCTAACTTGGCCGCGTAATAATCACAAGACATACTGAACTCGACGACCTGAAGGGCTTTATGTCGAAGAAAAGCCGTCGATTCTCCCAGATCTCCGACGACCCCACTTCACCGGAGTCAGTCGGAGTCTTCAGAAATCGGTGCGTTGCCTTGAGGCAAGATCGCATTCTGGCCTGTTGACACGTAGATCATCTACAGGTCAAGCCTGAGTAGCATGAAAGGTACGATGAGATGTATGAGTCTCGCGTCTGTCGCGTAGTCTGAGCTTTACAAGAGTATGGATGTGAATCCAAACGGTGCAAGACCACTGGCCTCAATTCCCGGTTTGACCGCATGATCGACGCGATGAACGCGACCCATCATCCTCCGCTAAGATCCAGACGTCGTCGGACGCATACAGTCAGCTCTTCCAACGCTTCAGATCTACCCCAGACCCCCATGGACGCATATAAGGGCTTGGAAGACGGACGCTTGGGAGAGAATTTCTCTCTGATTAAAATGAAATCGCCGTCTGCCTCTGGGAGCGAAGTATCGAGAATGAAAAACGCGGACAATGCTTCTTCTAGTCAGATCTCAAGAGTGAGTTGGAACATTCCAGTTAGTTCGGTTCATTTACACCCAAACGTTTAGAGACCATCTCTTGATGCAGGCATTAAAGCTCTCCCCCAATGGCTTTGCTCGACGTTCTCAACGCTGCCAGCTAAGCATCCTCTGCGTTTGTTATTACCGGAAAGGCCGTCGAACACCCAGTATACGTCGATGACGCTATCCCCGGCCTTAATAGCCCGTCCAAACAGCCAAACGCAACCCGAAACTGACCCAATCTTTGCTTTTTCTCTCTATCAACCTACTGGAAACATACAGGGCGATGAATCGGCAAATCAGGTCGATGAAAACGAGGCTGCGCATCATATGCTCCTGTCTACCAACATCGCACGGACCCCACCGTTCAGGGGTTCTCTTTTCGGTGTTCAGAAGTACTTGCTTCCGCATCAGTTGCCACCAAGTCCTGACCATGTGCTTTCACCTCCTGGTATCCTCCCGTTCTCAACCCCCGGACCCAACTCTGTCGTATCCCAGCCATGTGTTTCTGCATCTATGTTTCGTTCCACAACTGGGGACAGTCAGATGGACGCACGAGGTCCGAGCCTACCCCCCGGATTTGACGAACTCGACTTTGTTCCATTTTTAACACCTGGACCGGTTTCAACATTGTCATCAGCGTCCGACACTGTCTCTCACGGCCTTCACTCCGCGTATGATTCCGATCCCCAAGACTGCTTGGTAGATAATGTTAGCCTTGCTCAATCTCCCCACATTTCACCCTTCTTGCTTCATGGGCCATCAGCCTCTCACACCGCGCAACCGGTCTCTCCAAACGGCTCACCGCTCTGCCTCCCGGTCGACTTGTGCTTACCTCCATACAATGCTCCCTCTGACCCGGCTCCTGCTTACTCATCTGAAGATATACCTGAATACAGCTACTATGAAGACCCTCTAACGGATGATCATGACTCGAGCTCTCGGCCCTTGTTCGACCAGCCTTCCTGTGTTGCTTCCAATCTGCCGAACACGTCGACGTATTCCGGGTCAGAATACCGTACGGACGGGCCCATATACTTTGACTCGCCCACAGAAGACCCTTCCGATTCAGATCCCTTGGAACCAGGATACGATATTGACTACGGGGCCATAGATTTCAAATGGGAGCCGTTCAATAGGAAAGGGATTAGCGAGAGTCAAAGAACGCCCAGCATCAAACCTCATCACGACCCATACAGCATTTACCAGGGATCTCAAGACCCTGGACTTGACTACGCGGATATCACTCAACATCGTGGATGTTCCAACGTCGCTTCTTTGACACCTGAGCGCGTCCCTTCACCAAGTCCTTTTCGATTCTCCCCTAATCAGTTCATGTCAAGGGGCATCGTTGCTCCACCACCTGCTCACGAACCCTCGCCCCAAGTTGATCCATCAGACACCCCAGAACCGCAGCTACTCGCTCCTGCATTTGCTCCTGCACCTGGAATTTTTATTTCACCCCTCCGCGGAGAACCAGCGGCTTCGCTTTCTCCCCTGCCTGTATGTCTTATTGCTCTTGAGCCCTACCATCGGACGCTTCATTAACTATCATTTTTACGTGCAGCAAAACATGTCGAGAAGCGGGGCCCCACAACCGCAGGAAGAATTAAAGCGAGACTCGGAGCCTTTCAATTCCCAAGCTTCTGATGATAGTATCCAGTCTTGGCGGGATGTGGACGCAGAGACCCTTTCACGATGTCTTCTCATTGAAAGCGTACACGGGGACGTCGATATTGCGTCGATATGTGGGGCGCTCTAGCCGGTCGGTACCCGAATAGTACGACTAGGAGGTAAAATTAGACTCCTTCCGTGGAGTCGAGTAATCCACATGGTTCTGAAGTCGCATATATTCTAGAGCGGGAGGAAGCAGGCATTTGAGTAAGTAGCGGCCATTGTTCCCTTACACCACATGCCAAGTCTATGGCATGTGGAATCTCAACGTTCAACATCTGCACTCGGCTCTGCTCAGTGCCCACCTAGTAATTTTGGCGTCGATTAAATCTTCCAAGACGTGAAATCGGTCAAACTATTCGGATATGAATCGGGATTTTTCGCCATTTTTGGGGGCTAAATTTGGTTCTCTAAGCCTCCGTCCTCCCCTAACGCAACCGCTTCGGTATGTCGTGTCACCGTCGCGCACTAGTTTGACCACGCTCCGACATTTCGCTCTACAGCGAATCTCGGTTGGGACTGAAGAGCCTGAAAGGAGCTACGAGATGTAAAGCAAAGTACTTTCTCTTATTCTGTTTGCCAGTCTACATCTCCCTGAGGAATGACATGACAAATATGCGTGACGTTCAGGGTATAGTGAAGGAATGCGAAAACGAGGAAAGCAATGTAACGAAGGTCCATGGCTATGATCTCTCTCCTACCATGCTCACCAACCAACTTCTCCACCAAGATAGGGCTCTATTGTTAGCCCGGACGAGCCTCGTTCCTTTCGAAGGACGTGGCGTTCTAGAGAATAAATTTCATAGGAATTTGCAGCGAGCCTCATTGCTTTTATATGATGGGGACGTGAGTTCGCGGCTATTGCGTGCATGCGGCTCTGCCATATGCACATTGCAAGATTCATCCCAGTGGTTTGGTTTGGTATGCCGTACCAGTAGAGGATTAACTATAAGAAAAATATGATGAGGAACACAGATCAACGCGAAAAAACAATTGAGGACCCACTCCACCGTTTCGTACTGCCTCCTCATGAGCAAGCTTATCAGCATCATATAATGCTGAAGCGTTTCGATATGGCGTTAGGACCTGGCCAATACTCGATGCTCACGAGAATCACTAACCTCCACCATCGCTGCCTGCTTTTCGTTTGCTGCGAAAAACAACGCAGTACCATTCCCGCTCCTCATCTTCCGGAAGCACGAGCTGTGACCAATTAAATGCCTCAGCGTAGGGTTTGCTGACATAGTCCGTATCAAGAGGCTTGAAGTGGTGCAGCGCTTTGTGTAGGGATAGAGAGGCAGGGTCAATATCTGGCAGGCGGGTTTCCGTCACCAGCGGTGGGTGCTCTGACGAGATCGGTTCCGACGGATACTCTTGAGGCAACGAGGAAAGAAGAGGAGGTAGGTAGAGCACAGGCGCTTGAGGGTGAGTTAGGCTTGTGGAGCCAAAGGACGGCAGTTCATGGGGATCGCGCTCAGCGGGCGATGCTGTGAGAGAGACGGACAACGTGGTGCATTTAGTCTGTAGCAGGTGCGCAGGATGTGGAGGGTGCGTAAACGTGAGAGTCATGGTTGGGGGCGGCTTGCGACGTAGTTCTAAGCAGGGGGGCGGGCAACTGGTCTTCTGGAAAGGCCGAAGTCCAATTTTTAAATGCGATGACAAAATTTGTTGACCACCAATTCAGTCGATGGTAATAATTGCGCCATTGCACGTATTCGGGTTACGGAAATGGCGATCGAGTCGCGGCGATACAAAGTGCCGAAAAAGTGTATCTGTACAAGGGTACATCTCTTCCTTGCGGCCGCAGGGACCGTCAATCCTAGAACCACGTAACACAGAAGACTGGCCAAGATGCTAAGGCCGTGTTCTCTGGAATGAGCCGTTAATACTGAGGCGAAAAAGAGGTCAAATCGCGCAATTTGTATGAGAACATACGGGCATGCAGAGATTGTATTCCTGGTTATTCCTGGGATAAGACGGGGCTGAAGGACGCAACTAACATGACGGCGACTGCCATTTGTTCCGTGGAATGAAGGTCTCGAAATGGTGCACTCATGGACGTAATTAGTTTGTGGACGTCCGGATTTGGCCGACAACACCAACCAAACAAGCTCTTGACTGGAATCCACGTCCGACCATGGCGAGCAAGAAAGCGGCCGAGTCCACCCTTTATCATCTCAGTCCACAGGGCTTTTGGAAGAAATTTCGTTAGTTTTCACTCCATGCTTTCTTCCCTCGCTTCACACTCACATTTTGGTTCTAGGTGATGCCGTTGTCGTGAACCCCGAAATTTCCTCTGGACTTCCCATTCAGTCCCTCCATCGTCGCCCCCCACCCGCTTCAAGGCCGGAGAAATACAGCACACCCGCAACCAAAGGTATTTGCCTCCCAGTCCTCCTACCAGTTGGTGCTCACCCAAAGGTTGCTAGCTTCTGATCCCGCACAGAACCCGTACTGGAAACGTGATGTTCGACGCGCATACCCCCAGCTTTCGGTGATAACTCAGACCGAGCTATCTTCCCTACTGATAGAGCATTCCGGAAATCAGTCGTATGCTCAATTCCAACGCGTTCTGTTGCCTCAATTAACTAACACCTTGTGCAGCATTCCTCCACCTCCCGAGGAAAAATCCGATGTCCCTGCAACCACTCCAGCATCCGTCGATCTTACTGAAGCCATTGCAGCCATCACGAGCGCTCAGAAAGTGTATGATGAGTCAAGGCTCCCCCCAACCCTCCCTGTTCCTCATAAACGCTGGATTCCGGAACGCGCCCCGGACGCCCCTCACGATCCCCATTCATATTTCCCTATGGAACTGTACCGGTAGCCAAGCTCTATCCGGCCCTCTAGAACTAGTCTACGTTCTTGGCAATAGATGGAAGTGAATAGCTTGCTGAATTCACGCTGATCATTTTGAGATGCAGAACTGAAGGTGCCAATCGTGCGTGGAGGAAGCAAGGACGGATGCTCTAGCTCTCCTCATTCCACTCAATAGTGTACCCTGGGGTGAGCTTTACGCCAATGCACTTCTTTCGACGTGCAGCATACTTCGAATGCCGGCTCATCAACCTTGTGTGATACCGAGCATGAAGCCAAAACGATGCAGTGTCTTCCATCACTACTGCCCCAATCTTCACTAGTTCAGCAATAAGATCCTGGTAAAGCGCGCTGCCTGTGATGTCGGCGAGACGGTGGCCATCGACTTAATTCCACCCGGTGGCTTGTGCGCTTCTTGACCACCATACATCGTCAATTCCTGTTCAGAGCCCCGTGCTCCGCTGATGCTTTTCTTTCTAATGCACTTGGGTGTCAATTATTGCAGCGTCCACGAGTGGATTCCAGAGTCTGGACGAACGATCATTATCCTTCGAAGTGGACCCTCGGTGTAACAAGGGTTTATTCAAAAATATATGGCCATAGGACCAAGGACGGAATCACTATACACGCAGAGCTCGAGCCGCAACTAAATTTACACATTACACATATCTGACATTTCAATACTTCGTCTTGAGCTCCTCTTTCATGTCCTCGGTAGGGAACTTGGCGAATGCATCTTTGAGCTTATCCAAAGGCGCTGCCATCAAACCCACGAGAGTTTCAAAGGGTGGCTTATTGGGTGCGGAGGGGTGAGCCCTTGCGAAGCAAACAGGACATCAGTCAAATCCTCCAGCCACGAATTAGCGGCTACGAACCTAGTGGGAGCAAATTGCTTTGTCCTCTTAAACTTTTGAGCGGCCTCGATACTACCTTGCTTGCCGAGTTTAGGTTCAAGCAGGGGAAGATCCTCTTGTTCTTCATGATCGTTGTGCCTGTGCAGGACGTCCATGACATTCTTGAGTAAGTCCCCGTGCTCCTTCGATCCCGGGTGCAACGACTCCAGACGGTAGAGACTCTCTTTCACAACCTACGACACTGCATGTTAGAATGGCGTCAAGTTTGTTGGTCCCGCGGCGTACCTGATGATCAGCGCGGTCTTGGTCCGCGAGCTTAGTACCTTGCTGGCCCAAGTGTTGCTCCATCAGAGGATAAACGACGATCTCCTCGCCGATAGCATGGCGAGCGATCTCCCAGCGAAGTTGCGTAGCCCAACGCTCCTGCGCGTCCGCATTTCCAGCGGATTTGACGTACTCGTCGTAAAAGTCATACATCTATCGTTCGTCAGTTCATTCGACCGTGTTACGTGGCAGTCAAGTACCTCCTGGTGATCCTTCTCGATTGCGTCGCTCAGTACTCGGTGAGAAGCCATGGTGCGCGTGAATCTGATAGTTCTGGGTATGTGTGTGCGTTGGAATGCCCTGGTGGGAGTAGAAAAAGTGGATATGCGAGTGAAAGCTCTGGCTTGCATGGTTCGGGGTCTCAGAACCTGAGTCTGCTTTATAGCGCAGCAAAGCGGATGACGGAAGAGATGACGGTTTCATTGACGAGGAAGTCTAGCAATTAGGGAGCGAATGACGCATGAAATCAAGACCTGCCTGAGATGTCTCTCAGTAAACGGCCCGGCCAAGCCGCAGAGTAGAGTATTTGATTTCTGGACTCACACATACTAACCCTACTCCAGAACGAAGGAGTATTTCATTTCGAGCCCACCTTATACACAGGGGGTCGAGGTCGAGGTCAAGGTTGATCGTTGTTGTCGAAGTCGATCGTCGATCGTCACTGCGCGCTCGTTGGTGGTGCCTGTCCATATACGGACCAGCATTGTTTGCAGAGGTCACAGCTTTCAACACGCGCAAACACCAGAATGTCTGGTTCACCACCATCTGCTGCAATAGGTGCATCTGCAGGAGCACAAGCTGCAGCATTCGCGGACGACCCAAGGTTCGAATCGTTATAGATACCCACTAAGATGTCCTCGATCGCCCTAATTTTATGCCTTTCAGGATATATTTTGAGCAAACCGCGAACTCATGGAGACTTGAACAAGATGACGGCACTGAGCTGGAATACGATGCTACGAAAGCAGCCTGGATACCGTTGGTGTGTGCTCTATAATTATTGTCGCAATTGTCGCGTTAAATTCTCCCAGGTCGACGAAGATCTCGTGAAACGACAACAAGCCGCCTACGCTGTCGCAGGTGTCGATGAGGAGGTAAACCCGGTTCCACCATGTCTCTACCGTTCAGCATTAAGGCCATGACTTGATGCAACAGACTCCAGCCGCTCCAGTATTGGCCCGGGAGAACAAAAAGCGAAAAGAGCCAGTGGACTACACATCCGCCACCCCAGTCTCAGACGCCGGACCATCCATCAAACGCGGGCGCACCGGCGTGCGCGAGAAGGAGAAGCCACCCACCGAACGGAAGTCGAAGAACACTGCAGTATATGTTACTGGATTGCCTCTGGACGCGGAGCCCGAAGAAATCGTGGAGCGCTTCTCCAAGTGCGGCGTGATCGAGGAGGACGATGAGGGTGAACCCAAGGTGAAGATGTACGCGAAGGACGACGGGACGTTCAGCGGAGAGGCACTGGTCGTATATTTCAAGGAAGACTCCGTCTCCTTATCCCTCAACATCCTCGATGATGCGGAATTGCGCTTCGGAGACGCGTCCACGGTCATGACGGTCAAGAAAGCCGACTTCACGCACAAGGAAAAGAATACTGCGGGACAGGAGCAGAAACCACGCAAAACGATGGATAAGAAGAAGACGTCGAGGCGGATAGGAAAGATGCAAAAGTAGGTGCAACACTGGGCCTCTATGGTCAAAGACGGAGCGTTTCGACTGAGCATTTCCAGGAAGCTCGCAGAATGGGATGACGAAGACGGCTTTGGACCAACATTTAGCCCAGAAGACGCCGCTGCTAGTGTGGCAAACCACAACAGTAGGGTTGTTGTCTTGAAACATATGTTTACATTGGAAGAGCTTGCCGAGGACGCTACCCTACTCCTTGATCTGAAAGAAGATGTACGAGAAGAGTGCGCCTCGCTAGGAGAAGTTACGAATGTTGTCCTGTACGATGTGAGTGCCAACCTGCCCATTCCACAGGGACTGAGCTCACATACCGTTGGAGGATAGAAGGAGAAGGATGGTATCATGACCGTCAAGTTTCGGGATCCTCTAAGTGCACAAGCGTGTCTTCTGGTGCGTCTGTTTGAACACCCTTCAAGTGTACCAACCTCATCTAGCCCGGCTGTAGAAAATGGATGGCAGGTTTTTTGCTGGCCGCCGGATCGAGGCTGCGCTTTTCTCCGGTAAACAGAGGTTCAAACGAAGCGGAACAGGCGAAGAAGTTGAAGGTGAAGGCGACGAAGCCGAGAAGAAACGTCTGGATGACTTCGCGCAGTGGCTGCTCACAGAGGGCGACTGAACAACCACTTCAAATTTGACCCAATTTTAACCTATATGCTACACTATACTACATGGTCCACGTCTCATAAAATCTATGGAATCTATCACCAGCAAGAGCATAGGGGTTTCTTGTTTATAATTTCCATGCGCTTCAAAAAATTGAGCATAAACCAGATAATGAAAGAGTACACGACGCACCTCTGCAACAACTATCCGTTTTTGCGAAGGCTCAGGTGTCTGAATCCACTCTATGCCCCTCGCACTCCCATGACGGCTGATATGTGATGGGGACACCTCGACGTGTGACATCGACTTGGACATGGCTGCCACATCTTCCTCAACCATGGAACTTGCAGAAGAAGATACCTCGTGGACAGTAGGAAGAGGGCTCCCAGGGGGAGAAAAGGGCGACGTGACGACATTGGATGATGCCGCAACAGGACTTCCCGGAGTCTGCGCAGCCTGTTTGGCTCCACGAATGGCAGCTACGCCGACATCCACCTCTTCGCCATCGAATGTGTCGTCCACTCCAAGCCTCTGTAGACTAGCCTCAACAGCGTCCAATCGTTCCAGATGCTCCAGTACCGTGACACCAGTGGTGCCCGGGTGCACACGTTGGAATTTAGTGGCGAATGAAACCGGCCGCGGCGCACCCGTCGCATCGGTCGACGTCCGCCTCATGGGTGGTGGGAATTCAGCACTGGTGCTGTAACTCCTGGGTCGCCGGGGTAGCGGGACGCTACTAGCAGATGTGGTAGGAGAGGACGTTGCAGGACCACTTATATTCTGGGACTCCAGGATATCGTCCGAGATTTCAAGATCATCATCCCATACGAGGGCTGGCTTTCTCCGCGTTAATTCCAGAGGACCTGCAAAAGAGTCAGGGGAGTAATCCTTGTCGCCGCTACACCGCACGTACCCTCATCCTAGAATTAGAAGCATTAGACTCACAACGTTGAGAATGGTAAACGACACACACCGAGTGTTTGAGAGACTGCACTATGTTCCAGGCCTGCCCTATTGAACGATATCAATACCTGTCAGACCACATTACGGACCCAGCCAACCTTTAATGACGGCGAGTTGCCTCTATAGATACATCATTAGTCAAATTCAGCTTAGTTGAGGAGGTGATAAATCACCCTAAACATCTTCGGATGGAAATCAGGGTCCACAGCGAAGAGTTTCTCAAGTTGGAAAGTAGTCTCTTCCCACCACGCTTTAGAGGTCAGGAGAGGGAGGAAATGATTCCGGGTCTTCTCGCTGAACGGCCGTCCAATCACGCTAACAGGGAGATATAACCAGCCATATGTATATGAGCGCCATCCTTGGGGGTGTTCGTGAGGGAAAGACAGCGAATTGTCGATAGCTGCAATGTGTATGTGAGGAGCACGGGTATAGTCGGCTGGAGGAGCTGAGGGTTCTGAGGGTATTGGTGAGGTAAAATACGGCGAGGATGTGGTCATGCTGGGAGCACTTGACGAGGCCTCTCGTCTGAGTTCGCTCATGACCGGCATCCCCTTCCGGACTGAACGAGAGGGCGCAACATCAACAAGGGTTTTCTCGTGATCGGCTTCGCAGTATTTGATCATGTAATTATCAGCGCCGCGATCAGTGTTCAGCATAAGATAATCTTGAGAGGTTCTGAGGGTCAGCAAACAGGGCCCAGCCGATGGAGTCAGAGCCCTTACCCAAAATAACAAGCCTGAGAAGTCAAGTATGAGTGACGTGACAGTTCTTCAAGCTACAGGGGACTGACTTTTCTAATTCTTCGCGGAAGCTCTTTTGGAGTGTTTTACTCCAATAGAAAGGTCTCTGTACGATGTTCGACTCGCTTGAATCATAAAAGGCTCGTTCATCATCGTAGTCGGGGTCATAAACATCTTCAATATCGCCTGTTCTTCCGCAGACGATTTTGAACGTGTTGAGAAAGCGTTTTGAGATGTTCCCTTGGCGGTGGCTGGAGTCATCAAACGTATCAGCAATCGCACGTCCAGGCCATGGATGTTTCCGGAGGAAGTCCGACGCATCTGTAGTACTATAAGTAGTGAACCTTTCGAATAAGTCAGAAGATGTACCTTGGAAGCCGTGCAAGAAATACTGCATGCTGCCAATCTTCTCTGGCAGAGGTTTCCCTTTCTTTGCGGCGCTCCGGTCGAGCCAATCGTAGAAGAATGCCTTAACGAGAAACAATGAATATATGGAGCAGTCATGCGAAGGGAAAGGCCTTCTCACAGGACTCGACAAGGATACCAACTGAGTAGGAGGGACTATATGAAGAGAGAGTCGGTCATCCAATAGAGAAGCAGCAGCTTCGGAGATATAACTGAAGAAAAGTTACAAAAATATTGAAGCTAGAAGGAATTAAACATACCTGAGATTAGGTATAAGACATGCCCGGCCAAAGGGAATGATCCATCTGAACTGCCTATGTATCCATTTCGTTGTCTTCAAGGCTTTTAGCAACGCTACGTTCACCACAGCCAGAAGGCAGATTTCACCTTCGGATTGAGCCGTCCATAGGGTTCCTCGTCTTTCGGTTTGAAGACCCTATAGCAGGAGTGATTAGAGTCGATTCATACTTATTATCCTCCAGGCTTACGCCACCGTCTGCACTCGGCCCTCAACCTTTGCGCGGGCAAAGTATGAACCTGAAGAGCCTTTCGTAATCATCTTCGGGTGGATGCCTTCTGCAATAGCTGTTTTCACAGATTGAACAATGCTAAGCCAATCTTAATCAACTACAGCACAAGACAGACGTTTGAGAGGCTCACGTATCATAAGCCGCTTGCGTCATAGGTGGTTTATGGTCCAGGGTCTTGACCTGGCAGATATGTGAATGAAGCCTTCCAGAGAGAACACAGACTACAACGTACGGAACCGTGATAAATCGTCGTTACTAGGACCTGTGGTTCAAAAACACTATGCCAAATTGCTCTCCTCTCATGGTTCAGACCTGCTTTCTTCTTCCGTTTGACTTTCTGTGCTATAGACTCTGTCCATCTGTGCATGTAGTATGAGATATCGCAGCATACGAAATAATGAATATGACTAGCCTCTTGAATGCATTATCTAGCTTCTTGAGATCAATGCTTCCCGGACGGCCTGGGCGACCATGGCCACGTGTGGCGGTGGTAGGCCTTGTTGACGGACCTGGTTCGACTTCTTCGATATCTACTTCCTCGTCTGCTTCACCAATCGACTGTGCGATAGGCGTATAGCCCGTTCGACTCGACATGAAGGGGCCGCTAGCTCAAGTGTTGTGCAGGCAGGGTTCGATCACCACGTCTCGGACTTGTCACATGCAGGTCCGCGAGGGTCACGTAACAACCCGGGCCGGCTCAAAAGCGCCAACCTAAACTCTAGTAATAAATCTTAATCCTCTCCTTCGTCTGTTGTAGTGTTCAATACTTCGGTATTTATGGAATTATGGAGCTCATCTCTCACGACAGGGAACGAGAAGAAACACCCTCACATATACAACGCACAGGTACTGCAAAACAAAGGGAGCATGTTCAGATCCACGAAAAGTGTCGACAAATCATACAAATCCTATAGATCACCAGAAGGAGCTACGCATACCGTCTCTGCATCGTCCACAGCCGTATAGCTTTCTCCTTCACTGCTAAGCGCCGCCCACTCTCCCTCGACAACGCCCACCTGCAAAGACGGTATCTTCGCTCCTCTCTGCTTCAAGAAAGCAACAACCTCATGTACATCTCTCCATCCTTGCGGTTCCACGTCCCCGTTCTCGTTCTTCACTTCGACTACGCGCCCATGGCGCTTCGCAAGGTGCGCGCTCGCCTTCACCTGAGTCGACGGCGGAGCACGCTGGAGATGGTCGAAAAACGCAGCGAGTGCTTTCACCGCCTCCACACGTGCCCTTAGCACATGTCGCACAAGACGGCGGGAAGGAGGACGGCGCTTGGGGCGGGTCTTCACAGGTGGTTCTTCGATGGGAATCGTCGTTCTCAGAGCTGATGGTGGTCCAGGCGAAGCTACGCCAGGGGTCGAGGGGAAAGGGCTTGTATCCCGAGAACGTAGCTCCGACGTCTTTGGCTTGTCCACCCATGGATTTTCTTTGGGAGGAGTAGGGGTGGTATACTGAGATAACGCCGCGAGGGAGAGATCCCATCGTGTGGGCACCCATACGCCGACCAAGACTCGCCAAGCAGCAATGATGCGCTTTGCCCTGTCAGAAGCTTAATTCAACGAAGTTTCAATCACAGGCAATGAGTTTACCGTTCATAATTGACTGTGACAGATAGGATAAGCTCGGATACGCATGAACAGCAATGAAAACTGACCATCAATTATTCTGTTATGATAGTTTGCGAACAAGTAGACCGTGGTGGCGGCAAACAGGGCACCTATTGGAGTATACCACAACAAAGCCCACAAGAAAAAGAATGCCGCAGGATAAATGAGCACTAGGGAAAGCAACCCGAACACCACTTTATTCTGTGCCTGCGTTTCTTCCTCATCTTGAACGAGTCTTGCGCCAAGACGGCCCATGAAGTACACGGGCAAGTGGACGATCAGCGGGAAGAAGAAGAAAGGTAAGCGGATTAGAGCAGAGATCGTGTCGCGGATCAGGATGAGAAGAGTATACAGGCGACTGGGTACAGGGACCGGGGTATTTGGGTCGAGGGAACGAGGAAGTGGTAAGGACGACAGGACCGAATTCGTCAGGTGAGATGATTGTAAGAGTGAGTAATATTCAAGAAGGTTGCGCTTTGCCGATTTGAAATTAGACGTAGAATTTGGTGTGGAGAACAAGTCCACCAAACTGAAATAATATTTTGAGTCGAAGGAATTCTAAGAATAGAGGGACCACATACGTTTGTGAAATTACAACAAACTCGTCAAGGTTGATAGATTTCGTACCCTCCCACAATATATCGCGGGCTATACGAGCAACATAAAGAGTATCCCTAATGAGAGACCTCGTCTGCGCGTCGTTTAACTCCAGCAAGATTGACGACGCACCAGTCCGGAGCATTAACAGTAGCCTCCACAAGCTCGCTCTCAATTGCGCGGGTGAGACGTTTAACGGCTGCCCTAGGAGCGCCTTCTTCACTGGAGAAGAACTGTTCCTTGTATGAGTCCAATGTAATCGGTTGTCCAAATCTACGAAACATCAGCGAAGAGAAAACGAGATAGCGTAAATCTACCCACTCTATTATGACCTGGAGAAAGTATAGTATAAAAAACATGGCCTTTTTGGACAGGGGTTAAAACACTCACATCACTTCGGTACTTGGACTTGTCGGTATAAACGATGGCAGCCGGTATGATGATTACGTCCTGAGGAGGTGCGACTCCAGGGTTTTCCTGTTTCCATTTGGCATATTCCAACGCTGCCCATGCCGCCCCGTCCTTGACTTGCATGATTTTTGGCTCCGTATAGCTCGTGCCTTCTGGGAACAATGCCACCGCCTGACCCTTCGAGAGAGCCTCGAAGGTTCCCTTGAACAGGACCTGTCGATCTTTCGACTTGCGGTCTACGGGTATATTACCCGAGGAGAACAAAATGTACCGGACAATTGGGTTTACGAATAAGGTCGCTGTCGGAGAATTTGAATACAACAACATGTATGTTAGCGTATCGTGTAATACCTTTACTCCAATAGTTCAGTATCCGATTATGCGGAAACGTCACCGCTGTCGTTGAATGAGACGAGGAGATTTCAAGACATCCGTAATTCACGCACATAGAACAGCTGGATCCAACATCATGTTGTGGTGCGTCGCCGTCCTATACAGTCGCAAAAATGTCTTAAGCTGAGCATGCCGACCGCGTCTACAAGGGGGTTACACGTACACTATGATGGGACCATCCTTGGGTACGTTCTCTCCTCCTATGACACGAATTTCTGAGAAGAATGACGACAGCGCCCAACCCGAAATTTGGCGAATAAGCCTATGCAAGACCTTGGGGTCGGACGACATGGAGGCTCCGGTAGAAGTGTACCGCAGACGTGGAGCCTGTAATCCCAGCACAGAAAGGGCTGAGAATAGGAGCCGCAACGAGGCTGGCCAAATGCTATGGAACAAGGAGTGTCCAGCGGTGGCTCACTGGGTTTCATTTCAGGCACGCTGGGGTACCAAGGCTAATCACGTGAACAATGATCGGTGACGGAGACCCCAGACTCAGTCGCTTGCGGCTCCAAATACTAATCTTTGTTGTCTTTATACTGACAATCACCATGTCGCTGTGTCTGCACACACTAATCACCTTTTGGCCGTCTTAAGGACTGACGTTAAGAAAGGCGCGGTTCAGCCAGATCACGGGTGCCACCGAGAAGTAGGGGGCACCCTGAGAAGTAGGTTAAGGTATATATACTGTATACCTTAAACCAGCAACATTCTCATCTATCGACGTCCATCATGAGACTCCCCGCAATAATTCCAGACTCCCTTCAATCCAACGAACTTGAGGCATCATATGTGGTTCACATCCAACCAACGGTACGCGGATGATCATAATTTCACGCCCCTCATCGTACTGAAATTATTTACGTGCCACAGGGACCATCGGAGCCCGCACCTGGAGAAAGATCACTGGAGCAGCCAGACGAGGCGGCAGGAATGTGGGCTGCAGAACAAAGACACTGGAAGGTGCAATACAGGGACCGTCCGCTTCCTGGAAACCACGTCGCGGACGAAACTTCTACAATCAAGGTGGAACTCCCGCGAGAACTCCCCAAACCGTCATCTCTGGAAGGGGCGAACATAACTCGAACAGGATGGATCCCCGCCATAGTCCGTTGCATGGCGGGGGTGTTCCCGTATATCTTGCGAATGCTAAGGAGAGCTGTGATCCTCGCTGTCTGGTTGACATCCTTCGCACTCGTCTGGCTCATCCTGAGCGCAGCATTCCAAGTTCCACGCCTGCCCCAGTCCGCCATGACATCCTTCTGCGAGACCGACATTATTTCTCGTACCTATCTGTGTGGCAAGCCAATCGTCGGACGTTCTACCACCACAGTAGGCCCAGAACGAGCACAATGGGCTGATTTCCCAACCCTCATGATGGTGCAGAGCGCTATCGCAGAAACTTTTGCTGGTGACATTCCCGTTGCATCCGATTTGGCACTACAGATCACCAAGGCAGAGCTTGCAACCAGCGATCTCATTGCTGCCGTCCGTTATAGCACTTTGACGACTGCAGAGCATCTGGCAGATTCTTTGACAGCTTTTGTTCGAGATGCGGTAGTAGTTGGGGATAGTCTGCAGGACCTTGATGCGAAAGCTATGGGTGCCATTGACAGGTACAGCAAGATCTATTCCCACCGTAGTCCCCTTGATTTTTAACCCTTCTCTCTTTAGCATCATAGGCATCAACGTCTGGGCCTTGCAGACCATCGAACATGCAAAATCCGCGAATTCTGGAGCCATGTCGTCCCTGGCTGCCTGGTGGACGAAGAAGACTACCAAAGAAGTCATCAACGAGAATTTCAACGAAGCGATGACTGCCCAGTCTACGATCCTCTTCCATCTCATCGTGCTGGCCGAACATTCCCAAGGAAAGCTGAAGCGCATGAAGGAGCAGCTCCAGGCAATCCGTGATTCCGCGAGGAAGGAGAACATCCATCTAACCAGGGAAGAGGGAGAGCTTCTCGCTTCCATATGGCCGAAGGTCGGGAGCAAGCGTCGGGATCTTGACCGATTTGCAACAAATCTAGAACTCTTGGCGAACCTGGAGAGGTACACTGACGTTGCGAAGTTACATATCGCGCAAGCGCTTTTGAATTTAAAAGCGATGCAATCGCAGATGAAGGATTTGCGTAGCAAGGTGTCCCAGCCTGAGATTGCGGGCACTAGTATTCCTGTAGACGTTCATATTCGGACGATCATGGACGGAATACACAGAATGAAGGAAGGGAGAATCCGCGCTCGAGAGAGGGAGGGTGATATTAGAACCATGGGTGCATAGGTAGTCGTTGCATGGGATTAGACTTGTATCATATACTGAGTACCGAGATTCATCGCTTTCCTTTTTCTTTCGGCCGGACAGTAGGACGAAATTCTCGTATAAGGTTTGCGTTATCGCAATCCATCGCCAGTCCACGGCTTGAGAAGCCTAGAAATGGTCACCCAGGCGGCTGGTATCATCATATCAAGCGTCGTATGTCGAACTTGTTTGAGAACAGAGTTCTCATACAATAGATATGAGTGCCATGTTATGGAGTGAAAAAAATCTTGTGGCCTCGGCGAGACGCGAGCCGCGTTTTCTTCTCTCTTGCCGATGGCATGTGAAGTCAGTTCCCGGCGGATGCAGACGTTCCACTGAGTTCATGACAGGTTTGTCTGGCACGTTAGCCTTCAAGTACCCAATGAGATTCGATGGTGCACCCATCAGAATCAGCACATACCAGTAACCGCAGCGGCAATGCGAAGACAACTGCCGGACCGGTAAACACTGCACTGCACTTCAGATCGGGGTAGATGCGCGAACACTTATCGCTGAACTAATCTCGACCCAGGCCGATATAACCGCAGCTGACACTTTGCTGGTCTGCTTGACGTGAACCGCGTGTAGATCTTATACGTGCAGCATGGAACAAACTCTGAGATTGACCACCTGGTCATAGTCATGGTGGACACGAGTGGCCCTGAAATACGGGGCCTTGCTTTTTTCCGTCGATAAGACGCCAGGACCCAGCCCGATCCGCTAATGTGAGGTCTGGGAAGGTAACCTTGTCTTTTGGGCAGGTGGGAAGGGATCTTCTGGTGTTTAGAATCACGAAGCACTCCGTGCATTAGGCTATACGACTGAATAGGAAATGTGAAAGAATGCCACGGTATGAACGGCCCATTGACGAGCAATACAACGTCGTGTCGATGCGATTTAGATGCCGACGGTAAAGGTTCTTCCGGAGAGCGACTTGTCCAATCCGAGCGAAGAAACTAGAACATAACATTTTATCACAGGCCACCTGTCGCTGCAAAATGAGGGGTAAGCTGCCTGATGATGTTGCCAGGACGGTCACCTGGCGGTGATTTCGAAACTGCAAGGAGTAAGCCCAAAAAGGTATGATATCTTCGGAGTCAATCATGGTTATAGATCCAGGTCTATCTGTTTTCTGATGAGTTAACGAAGTAATGATCAAAAAACAAAAAAGTTGCGAACCCGGGAAGTTGGTGCAACGACAGTTGGGAGAGTAGAACGTGGTGCAGTGCTAGAGGCATAACATAATTAATTTTCAAGGCATATGTGCTATCTCGGCGAGACGAACTGTCCCGAAGGAAGTGGATGGACCGTCAGTGAGCAAGTGAGGACGCAGTTTACCTGAGAAATGCCGCGGGTTCTGAAGTTATCTTACGATGAGGCCGCCGCCAAGCAAGACCAATCAACAGCAGTGCGATTGTTGTCGTGTCAGTGACACGCACTGCGACCACGACCAACCGCCAACTGGGGGCTATATTCTCTACCTAGGATACACCAGGAATATTCTCTCCCCAATGCATAGCATATTCTCCAGGATCAACAATGTCTCCGCCCTGCTCTCTTCGTGTATGATGTGCCTTTTGGCAGCCATCGCTCTCTCGTCTCTCATCTTCATTGCGGACCCCAAGGGAGATCTTCAAGTAGCGTCTATCAAAGTGTGAGTACTGCATGCTTGAATAGAGACTTCCGACGCGTATTGACAGCCCTCAATTCAGACACCCAACAAATAAGCGTCGTTATTCAACCAAGAAGCAGGAGCTTGCATTTGTGAACTTTAATATAAGTGCTGGTATGCTTGAGCTCTTCAATTAATACCGTCTTACCCCCGTTGACATATGTCATCACATCCTTCTTCAACAGACCTTACCCCTCTTTTCCACTGGAATACGAAACAACTTTTCTTGTACCTCGAGGCGGAGTATACCAATGCGCAAGGAGTAAGTCTGGGCAATTTCTTCTGATTTTGAGCGATGGTCCCTATCATCAACAACACGTTGCGAGATCGCGCGCCAGGTCGTCGGACCTTTCATCCCTTTTGGCACAAGCTGGTGTTCATTGACATACTCTTTTAGGTTAAGAACGACGTCGTGATTTGGGATCGCATCGTGCGGCGTAAAGAAGATGCAATCGTGAACGTCGTAGGGAAGAATAAATATATGTTCCGGGAGCTCTCTTCCACTTTTAAGTGAGTTGATTTCAATTCCATGGCAGCTCGTTGCCCGCGAGTGCCGTGCGCGTATGAGCGCCCCCTTGGCTCATGTCAAATTGCTCATAACTTCCTATCCTCTTCACCACCTCTCCGTCTTCTACGTGTAATTGAATACGTCACTAATTGACATCCCCCCTAGAAATGTTCCCCCAGCTCATTACGCTCTGAAGTACAACGTCATGCCCTATGTCGGTGCGTTGACGTATGGAGAGGCGGCGAGGACCCTCGAACCAGTGGCTTTCCCCGAATCCCAAAGTCGTGTATCATGAATATTTCCAACCACGGTTTAGGTCTAATCATTTTATTTAATCCTTGTACTTGTGCACTCAGTCCATCCGTCTGACGGGCACCGACTCGGACAATCGGGTTCGGACCGTTTTTCGACACTTTTGAAGACAGCTGGTAGCAAAGCATACTGACTTATGATGCGATACAGCTTGGCTTTCGAATATCCGCGGGTATCCTCCTTGCCCTACGTAAGGGATGAAGGGTCCTACTGAGTAGGGTTTAGGCACACGGAACTTGCTATATCAGGTCGGCAATGGTAGTTCAGGGAGAGGAGGATCGTGAACGAAGGTGACGCGCGTAGCTCAGGCATGCGGACGTTTTAATCCCCAACTGAATAGGGGAGGCACGCGCCACAAACCCCTTGGAGCGTTGGCCCGGGTCATCAACATCGAGACTGATTCTCCCGCTTTTAGGGTTGAGAGCTTTGGACTCGGAGGCTTCAAGGTCGGATGAGATAAGGGTTCTAATCGCTGGGGACTGAATACATCGTCAAAAGTTGGTCAAAAGGCAGAGGGAATTGTGATGAATCAGGGCAGCCAGCTTATCTTTGACACGCCGACTGCCTGGCGGAATCTAATTTCTCAAATGGGGAACTTCTCTGCTCCTGCTCCCACCAAATTGTACTTGTTCCAGCTTCAACGTATGACTGTGGCTGGTACCCTCTGATACAAGATAGCGATATCATATTAGATTGCACGAAACCCGGTAAAATTTGAGCAGAGCATGAACAGCGCCCATGGACAAACATGTCAAGAGATTGACAGTGAGTTGAATCCGACTCGGAATCTGGATTGATCATGAAAGACTGATATGGCTCCGATTTCATTGATTAGATGGTATCAAATAATTGAACTGGGTAAGGGCTTATTCTATGCAGAAACCCCCCTTAGCCATACTAACCCCCCTTCGCCAAACTTTCTAATATAGAAACCTAGGTTGTGCAAAGTTGATGGTCGGCGCCGTCGCCGGGATCACATCACTGGTGCCTGTCACACCTCAGAAGTCAGACTGGCACTCAGACGAAATTTCGACGCGTTGAAGTTACTTCATATCAATTCGTACATGAGCTATAGAACGGGATATCGAAGAGAAGTGCTCGTTCAGGTTCTGGCAGGCTCGTCGGTCGTCGGTCGATGACGGAATACGGCGCACTTGAGTTTCTTGCTCAATATCGAAAATCAACTGTACCAGCCCTCGGTCAATGGCGGGACGCAGCACTTTCTGACATCCGCGAGGGTACGCATTCCGGTTAATCTGATCAGTAAGGCGTCGTGCGCAGCCAGGCCGGATACGCACTTAATTCCTGTTTGATATCAGTGTCGCGACGTCGAATGCTAACTCCATCCCGAGGCCTTGCTACATATTCGTCTCCACATTCTCTTGCTTCTATCAGACTGCAGCTCGATGAAGAAATAAGAGCGGCCGGTACCTGGAGCGGGGAGACCGTGATGTAGTGGGTGATAAAGGCTGAGAGTCACTGTCAGTCTGTGACTTTGATCCATCGCTTTACCAAATCGGGCGCCCGTCACCGGCCGGCGCGAACCCTCTTTCTAAATGATAAAGTCATGGGGATCGTTGGCTAACCCTGGGTTAGTCTGGCGAAGGGGGGTTTCTCATTAGAATAAGCCCTGGGTAAGGGGACCACGCAGATTTGTAGGTCCACATTTTTGTCAGGGCAAGGGTGGTCTTCTGACCAGAAGCATGTCGGACACAATTCTTTCGAAGTTAGAGTGGCTTGGCTGGCCGCCGCTGGAGCTTACATCGATTTGCCTATTTACCTTCTCGGACCTTCTCATATTAATATCATGATCCCATCCATCTGACGTCCCTCTAGTTTTTTCATCGACTAGGGTCCCTGCTTTGCTATCATCTCATCTCAACGATGTCTACCACAGGGAACTTCGCTCAGAACATCTACGAATCTAACATAGCTCATTCACCGTCAAGCGAGTCCACGCCATTGCAGCACTTCGCCTATTCACACATGCCGGCATCACAAGCCGCTGAACTGCAAAGGTATCACGAGGCGAGTTGTCGACCAGGTTCTGCTTCACACACACCTTAACCTTCACATTGATCAGTCGTCCATGAGCGGAATGCCTGAGCCCGAGCCGCTGTCGGCGTATGCTCGCTGGAAAATTGAAAACGACGAGAGATTTTACGCGACGTTTCCTCAAGCGAGATACGCCGCTCACGACTACAACACGGTCTCAAGTGCATATTGGGACGGCACAGGTTATTACTATAATACGGATGCCCACGTCGCCACTCACCCGGGCCTGACGAGAACCAGCTCTGTTTCTCCCTCGTCATTCGCGAGTTACGAAGACGTCCCCACCTCCCAGCCCCTCCAACACCCACATTATAACCACAACGACTACTTCTCGCACGAATCAGCCCAACCTTCAGTTCCCGTTTCGACTGCGCATGATTCTTACCCGAGGAGTAGCCATGAACACCCCTCGTCCACTCGCTACGACGTAAGTTATCAGCGACTTTCTGCCGTTACGTAGATTGATGGTATCTGTCGTACAGATGACGGGCCTCGACTCTGTATATCGCCCTACAGACCTGCCACCAACGGAAGTTATCCATACCAACATCGTTGTTCCGTCACAACAGCCAGAATCATGCAAGGTTGAGCCACCGCTCATGGACCACCTTCCGCCTCCGGACTCCCCGACACCATCTACTTCCTCGCATATCCCGACCCTGCACGACACCGAGAACAAGCATAATTATTATCACCAGTCGCATCCTTATGCCCAAGCTGTAAAGACGGAACCCTCCGCACTGGTGCCCCTCGATCACTATGCATCTCACCCCCCGATTTCTCGGCATCCAAACCCCTCATACAATTATTATCCGGTCCACAACCCCCAGCCTCCACCCGCTGGCTGGCCCACTGTACGCGCCCCCTCGCCTCGTGGCATACGCCTCAGCCCACTCCCCCCGTCGAGGCGACCGCATTCCAAGAAGCCGCCACTTGCGTGCATCTTCTGCCGAGGAAGAAAGATCGCGTGTGGTCCCCCGGATTCTGGAAGCTCCGATAGAAGCTGCAAGTGAGTCTTTGCGTCCCCTATCTGCTATCCTGTTTCTTGGTTAGGCACGACCCCGCGCATTATGTCCTCACACTGATGCACGAGGTCGGCTGATGACGCTGTCAGCATGTCCATATTTGGTGTTGGTCTAGTGTGATTCGACGCTTATGCTTTTTTTGTCGCAGCCAATGCCAAAGGCGTTCGATCAAGTGCGAATATCCTGCGGAGAGTCGTCGGGGTATGCGTAAGAAAAAGGTTCACGCTGCGCATGCCGCGGGCCCAAAGGTTCGGCTGGGGAAGAGGTCAAGAACATTGCAGTAGAGGCCTAGCTTTCTGGGTCAGATATGTTTCGTTGGGTGACCGGACGTTGCGCACACCGGTGCCAACGCCGGAAGGGTTTTTGTTATCAGCTTTCTTGCACTTTACCACATACATTGAACAAAGTTCGTGTCAGTACATATTTTACCTTAGTCTATTTCGGATCCTATATATGTACATATATAATTTTGTATCCGCAGTGCATATACAAAGTACTCGTGGCATTGGGGCCACCTTCTCTCAGAACTTTCCTTCCGCATCTTGCTTTTCCTATCTTGGTACTTAGTAACCAGAGAACGGGCCTCTGAAGGTTTGATGACAGTAATCATACTTTGTATTGACTTCCATGTACGTGTACTCCAATGTGTTACAAATGAAACGGAACTGCAATAAAGAGGGTGGTAGGTAGATACGACTAGATGAGAGCATAGATCATAGCTGATAAGCTAGAGCGATAGACGTTAAGGACAGTGATATAAAATGATATAACGAGGAGAGAAGCAAGACCCAAAACTAGATATAACAAAAATTAGGTATGACGAGCGACCTTCTGAGGGTGGCGAGAAGAGCGCCTGGGCTGGATGGCCTCATCCCCATTGTCAGCATTCTTTGCACCTCCTTGAGCACGAGTCGACTTCTTGAGAGGAGAGGAAGCAGCCTTACTCTTACCACGGCCCGCTTTCCCTGACGTGGCCTTCGAACCTCTGAACAAGTCGTCATCCGAACCCGAGCTCTGCTGGTCAGCGGGCGAGCCCACATCACTCAGAGGGCTGGATCCGTTGATCTCGGCATCCATAGAGGCTTCTTCCGATAGGGGGGTAAGCTCTGAATGGACGCGCTTGTTCTGCCCCTTCGTCAAGTTGCTGGGGCCGGCAGCGTGCTGCTGCTGATCCTTCTGCTGTCGGGCGGCAGCGTGGGCGATCATCTCCCAGGAGGGCTCGGCGATGGGCTTCCCGTCCTCGGCAGCCTGCATAAGGAGATGGCTGCCGCGCTGGAGAGGTGCAGTCCTGGAGGCATCTCGCTTGACACCCTTGGGAAAGGCTCCGGGGATGGCTGGGGTGCTTGAAGCAGGTTGGATATGGAGGTTCTGGAAGCCGTCGTTCACGGAGGCACGAAAGTCAGCCTCGTTTTGAGCAGCCGACGAGACCATGGAGTAGTCGTCGGTGGGGATGCTGCTCGTGGAGGTCGTAGCACGATGGGGGTAAACGGGCGTGTATGATGTCAGCCAAGGGTGGTGTAGAGCCGCTGTGAGTGTCATTCGTTGCCGGGGATCTTCCTCCAAGAGGCCGTGGATGAAATCATGGGCTGATCAAAAATGTTAGGGACGAACATGGGTAATAAACTGGAGGAACCCACCAGCGTCGCTAACGTTCATGTTGGTAAGACAATTCCAGTCGATGGTGCGTTCTGATACACGAGTGCGAATATCCCTCTGACCCTCGTCTTCAATGAAGGGACTGGCATTAGCGAGCCTGTTGAATTGTATCAGTAATGTGTCGAAGTCAGAATGATTGAACATACATCGAGAACACGATGACCCCGACACTCCAACTGTCGACGACGTTATCGTAACCTTCGTTATTCTCCTGTCTCACGACCTCCGGCGCTAGGTAGCTTGGAGTACCACACATCGTCTGGGGAAGAAATCAGTGACATGCTGGCGCGAAACTATGACTCTAAAACACACCCTCAACATGGTGAGACTGTCGACGAACTTGGCAAGACCGAAGTCGGCGACTTTGACGATCGGTGGGTTGTCCTTGGTGAGAAGAACATTCTAAAAAGGTATTATAAGTATCTATCGTGGACCGCCGGCGGTGATGAGTACCTCTGGCTTCAGATCGCGATGGGCGATGTTCTGGGAATGAATGTACTATAGGCGGTCAGGTGAGAGATATGTTAACGAGCGAGACGCGAACGCTCGTACCGAAAGCGCGTCACAAAGTTGGTATGTGATGTGCTTGGCATCAGCTTCACCTGAGAATGGAACATGTTTGTCTAGTTATGCACGGGCCAAGATGGCTATCCGGGACTCACTGAGGCCATTGTTCTTGAGAATATAGTCAAGGAGGTCTCCGCCTTCAACAAGCTCCAGGACAAGATCTAATGCACTTCGTAAACAAGGTGCGATTATGAATAAGTATTGAAGCAACATACTGATGTCGTTGGAGTTCTCCTGGAAATAGACCTCTTTTAGCTCGCAAATGTTCGGGTGCTTGAGCTTTTCTAGGATACTGATTTCCCGCATGAAGATCTCACTCCGAGGGCGGGTCGGTTGCTGTTCACCAGGTGAACGAACGTTCCTACTCTCCTGGATCATCTTGACCGCAACCCATTGGCCAGTCTCGCGGCAGATGGCTTTCATGACGACGGCGAAGGATCCCTTGCCCAGTTCTTGGGTGATGTCGTAGAAAGCATAGAGGCCGGTGGTAGGTGGGCCGCTAGCAACGTGACGGTAGATAAAACCTGAATCGAGATCGAGGCGTTAGTCGGCGTGAGTGGGAGAAACGGTTGCCACGCACGATAATCCTCCAGGCCGGAGTTGTGAGGTTGTGGCAGGTTGGTGCCGAACGCGATTTCGTTGCCTTCGCGGAGAATACGCGTCGAGCCACGACCAATGCGGCTACCGTTGATCTAACAAAGCTTAATTTAGTACGCATAGTACTGCTAAGCGAAACGTAACTTACAAAGGTGCCATTGCTAGAAAGGTCCTGGACTACAACGTTCGTGCTCTCGTCGGACCCATCCCAAGTGATGGTGCAGTGGAGGTTGCCTGTACCGTATAAGCCAAATTGCTTATGAAAGAGCTAGGAAGGTGTACTCACTAACTTTGAACCCCGGCAGAACAATCTGGTTCTGCTCGGTGTTCCTGCCAATGGTATAGCGCGGGTGAATCTTCCAGAAGTCGATCCTGGTAAGTGCGGGGCTGCAAGGCTGGAGGTATCCCCAGAGATGCGAGTCAACGGAAGGGTTGGCCTGCTGAGACGCCTGCTGAGTCGACTGGGTCTGCTGCTGGGTTTCTTCCATGCCGTCGTCGCCCATCAGGTTGTCGATTGAGTCATCCATTATGGTGAGTGAACTATGTGTGGTTTAGGCCGATAGACAGAGAGGAGTGATTGTACGGCGAATTGGTTGAGAACTCTGGGCTTTTATAGCAAAGACGCGTTTTCAAGCCCCGATGACCAGAGGAGAGCTTTGACCTGTGGTGGCCCAAGTGTCGGGAGGTTGAAAGGAAGTTTGGCAGACAACTGTCGCGATTCGCGTGGCGTAAATACACAAAAGACTCCTAACTTGGAGATTCCGTTCAGAATAGGGAACAAATTGCTGGACAAGGCGAAGAAATCGACCTTGATGGAGCTGCGTAGGGAGAGCTTTGGCAACACGTTCAGCAGCTTTGACCTACTAGCCGACAAAACAAGAACAGGACTTTGGCGATAATCCACGTGCACGTGGCCAGAGTACGCGAGGTCACCGGCGACCGCGCTTCGATTCGAACATTGTTCGGCCCAACCAACAATTGCCTCACTACGCTGACCTATTATCCTCATGGATCAAAGCTACCCTTGCAATCGGCCATGAAACTTTTGCCGGCCACGTCCTTAGTCCCCTACTCAGTGGCATGCACGGTCAGGCCCTCCCCTAAACTACCGTCACAACTTTCACGAATCGCGGTCAAGACTTGAAACACGCTGAACCTCATCCCATTCACAATTATGAAATATCCCTGGCGCAGAAGCAAATGGGTTCTTCGCGTCAACGATGCTGGTCCTATTCCGTATCCAAGCCGAACGTCGCCAACCTCGTTGCACGCTAATCCCCACCGGCACCCAAGTTTTTTGGACGTGTCTTTCGCTCACTAAGGAGCGAAACACCGAATCAGACAAGTAAGAAGACGTGTATCAAGATCCATTTACCGTAGCGTCGCATTGCCGTTGTGTGAGACACAGCGCAGGTCCTACTCCACCAGTCTAAGAGCAGGCAACATATCAGTAAGCGCTACTCCTCAAATGTTATCAACTTGTCATACTCCTCGGTGATAGCAGCAGATTTGGTTCGGCTGAACGTAGGAGCAGTCTGTATCGATAAAGCACTGCGGATACGCCACTGCACTCGGTATCGATGCAGCAATACTAGGGCAGGCCAAGAAGGCGACCAAAGTCAAGAAGCTCGTATACCTCATGTTTCAATTGGTGGAGACTGTTGGAAGCTTCAGCCGACTTGTGACGCACGATGCAGACTTGGCCAAACGTACCAAGTAGGAAAAGGAAAAGGAGGCAAGGATTGTCTCTCATTCAAAGAATTGCATCTCAGTCTTATACATATGCGTCCCTGAGGCCCGAGGCCGCAGTAGACTGTTCCTAGTCTCTCCTAGACAGACAGCGCATCAATTGTTCATCCATTCTGTAAACTGTTCTCATATTGGCTACCGTCATGCATGCATCTTGCTTGGAATGCATCCTAAAGTCGAGCTAGAATCTTTATGGGTTAGGTCCCGTATCGCTAGAGCATCATCTAGCCATTTTGAAGTCTTTGACGAAACCGCGACGAGAATGCCACCTGTGATACATACTTGAGTGACATCAAGCCAAGCGCCTGGCGCCTGGTCGGGGTAGAGGACCGAACACGATTGAGGGGTGCATGTCAGAAGTAGACGTCTGACACTTACGGTAGGAACCAAGTAGTGAGAATGTTAAATTTTCAGGGCTACGAAGTAGGGAAAAGTTGCTCTTTCAACCTGCGAATCTGATCAGGACCTGTCCTACAACACCCTCCAACCACGATTCCGCCCCACACGCTAGGAAAACGTTGAGACACCTCACAAACGGTTTGTTTGAGATCCGCTGCCCATGTAGCTCTCCTGTCGTCTGACGCAACCACCCAAGATCGAGTGAGTATGTCGTAGACATCCCCGCCGTCGGGATAAAGAACAAGCCATGGTGCGTGCTGAGGGGAATCACGCATTTGCTCTACGGCCTCCGACATATCCTGCACGAGGCCATGTATAAGCCCCGGCGCTGTACAATTAATCCCGACGCCTGTTGGGGTTGCCATAGGTCCGGAGGTGCTTGCCATCCCTGAAGTAGGGGTCCAGATCAGAGCAGCAGAGACGAGGTCGCGGACCGTCAGATTTGGCCCTCCCGGAAACTCAGTTTCTGGACACTTCCCAGTCGGAAGTACAAAAGATATCCACCAGGGTTTCGGCACAAGGTCCACACCCTCTGCCGCCAACGCGTTCTGTAAGGAAGCCACCGCCTTGCGGATCGCCTTCACCTCCCGTACAAGTGGAATTGTCTCAAACGCGACAATATCAATCATCCGCCACGTTTTCGGGTCTCGCGCGTACACGAGTAGGCGGTCTAAATGAAATTGCGCCAACGCGTCGATAGACTTTTGTTCAGCCTCCGCATCATCTTTGTCAAATGAATTATATCTGGGTTCCTTGTCCAAGTACCCAGCGGGTCCGTATGGTGGGGGGTAGTACCCGTTGAATTCCTGAGGAGGGAAAAGAGTGGCACCGAATGGACCAAGGGAGAGGGCGATCTTCACGATGACGCTTGGCTCGTCGGTTTCACTCACGAAAGCTGCACGAGCTTTGTCGGCAAGACGGACACCTTCGAGATAGGTGCGTTTGGCCTTATCTTCGGAGTATCCTGCCCTCTTGAATGTCTCTACAGATGCTTGATATCTATGATACACCGCGAGCTTATTGCAGGTGGTGGGCGAGTAAACCACAGGAAATACTCACGTAGAGGTCATGATTATCCTAGCACCAGCGCGCAGAAAGCCAAGATGAGCCGCAACCACGGCTTCTGGGTTGTCCAAAACCTGCTGAGTAGACCATAATGGTGACTTCGGGGTCCCCCGGGCTTGAACAAGCTCCTCAAGCATCGTTCCCTATTTAAGTGTCAGACGGAGGAAGGCATGAGCTCATGATAACTTGCAAGCCCCCCATCCAGAACAACAGGCGATGCTGGATAAAGTTGCATTGAGCGATTCAGATTCACCGCCCTCGGAATTGGCGCCGAAGTGAAATATTGTGTTGTGACCTGTTCACGTGTTAGGTAACACTCATTAATGTCACGACCCCTGGACGCGTCATCTTCAACTGGTCCCGTTCTAGCCAGACTCAGCATGTCAACCAACGCGCCATGGGTTCCACTTGAATGTAATCCTGAGGTTGATAGATAATCTCAAGTGCTAAAATCAGATCCTCGTTCTCAAATCATCTCTACAGGTATTCAATGGCGTGAGTTGTCCCCACAGCAAGCGTCTTTATCAATCTATGACACCGTGGAATATCCTCAGTGGGCCAATCAAGCCGGCCTAGACCCTTCAGATCAGTTTTATGACCTGTATGGGCTTGATTCTGAGGTTAGCCACGAATCGAGCCTGAGGCCTGAGGGCTACCCATTGACGAGTAATCTTTAGCTGTTATCTGCAATCCCACGTCCCGTGAAAGCAGTCATCTTCGTGTTCCCGTGGAACGAGGCACGGCAAAGACGAGATGCCGAGGATGGACGCCTCGCGCAGGAAGGCGGCCCGAAAATCGACGAGAATGTATTTTGGATGAAACAAACGGTGCGGTTAATTCTTACATTCTGCTTCCAATAATGATCTCAGAAGCAGCTGGGTGTACAGATTCGCAACGCGTGCGGCGCGATGGCTATCATTCACGGTTTAGCCAACGTACGTAGATCACCTACTAATTGCAGTTCAAGTCACCCTATAATATACGCAGACCGACGTTACTCTTATACCTGGATCTCCACTGCATGCCTTTTTCAACGAATGCCGCCATAAGCCCATTCCCGAGCGCTCGAAGCTCCTCGAAGATACCCCGATATTCGCCGAGATCCACGCCTCGGTGGCCGCCGCAGGTCAGAGTGTGCTGCCCCTCACGGATGCCCACCCAGACCAAGCGTACTGCACCTTTATCTCTGCGCCCGGAGAGGGTAGTACAGGAAGGAGGGTCATTGAACTAGATGGTGGGCGTACAGGGCCATTCGACCACGGAGAGTGTACAGATCTGCTGGACGACGTTGCGCGGATTGTCCAGGAGAAATTCATGGACAAGAACCCCAGCGTCCTGTATAGTATGCTGTATCTTGGTTCTTCGATGTAATCTAGTCCGCCAAGCCAAGCTATCGGCCTCTGCAGTGACAGGGTCTTTAAGCATTCAAACTCACGTCCGATACAACGGACCTCAATAGCGACCGTGTGACCATGATAGGACTGCCCTAGTACCACTATCATGGGTGAAGACGAGTTGAGTGACACAAAGCGCAACAGCCAAGGCCTCCCTTCGTCCACTCGTGGTTGTCCGTGATTCTTTCTAGCCTATCCATTGCACTGGGCTGAGATGCTATGAGATTTTGGGAAGCGTATGTACTTCAGCTGGACTCCTTAATTATAACAGAAGTACAACACGGCAAAATATACTTGACTTGACCAACACTAACTTACTGTCCACTAGTCTCTGTCTCGATATTCATAGTCTTCTCGCTCATCCGCGATAGGAAGTCGTTGAGACTCTTCCTCTTGCTTGAACTGTTTTGGCAGCAGTGCCAGGCCAGCAAAGTATGCTACAGTGATAAACTGAAGAGTAGAAAAATATCAGAACGTTTACTTCTTTGCAATTTCAGAAAGGGGCTTACCGCGATCCATACGTAGAAAAAGACGTTGACCCCATGGGGGAGCGGTTCCCGTCCAGTGACTTTCGGCCACTCGACCGTAAACCCGAGGTGGACTTGGTACATTGCGAGAGCGATGATTAGAAGACCTATAACCGCATGTGCGTAATTTTGGATAGGGCGGCGTGTTGTGTTACGAGGCTTGACCCAATGGATGATAGAGCCCAGGACAACTTGGAAAATATATAGAACAAAGAGGGCAACACCGAGTTTCTGGAATTTATGTCAGGTAGGGAACGCATGGATGGGGAAGGAAGGGACTGAGTTACCGTGTGTGTGTCGCTAAGATGAGGTGCGCCTACTTTTGAGACTGCTCGTATTCCAAGGGCGACGCCAATGATGATCGCAGGACCCGCTGATGGAAGGAGATACGTTATAATACATCCAAATATCAGCCGGGGCATACATACCGAGGAAGAACTGGGCGGTCCAATGGCCAATAAACCACGTTGGTGTGATTATTCGGAGATAGCGGGCGACAAGAGCGCCAGTTGGCAGGAATAGCAAGAAACCCACAACCAAAAAGATAGCATGGGCGACAATCATGCGTTCAAAGGGCAGAAGAGGGATGTCGTCCGAGGGGCTTGTGCCATGTTCGCTTGTGGGTTGTTTGGTTGGACTGGTGCCTGAGCCCGAGGTGGTCGGGCTCGACGATGTGCCCGAGAGGTTGATTTGAACGGTTCGGAATTCCTCATGTTGAGTGATGGTAGCGTCGACCGCAGAAGAGCCAGGCGCTTGAGTGCCGTATGCGAAAATTATGAATTGCTTGGTGTCTCCGTTGGCCTAGTGAGGCCTATTAGCTTGAAGGCGTACCTCAAGTGCGTCGCGGACGTACGGGAATTGTGTATCCGAAGCTCGAGGAATCTCCCGCGATCTGTAGCAACATGAGCTCTGGAATTCATTTCCTACTGTGTAGAGTCCTCACAGAAGACAAAGAGTCGACAAGAGTTGCGATTCGGGGAGGATTCGGATCCACGGTCGGCATCTGTTCTCGAGGAGCTTTGCGTTGCGAGAGAATCACTTTGCCCTCATTTTGCCACATAATGACCATGGGTGAGTTTGCCATCATTCGACCAAATCCCCTGAAGATACAATTGAGTAAGTATGGATACATGGCACTGCATGCACTGACATTCCCATCCATCCGAGGGGGCGTTTACCCAGACTCGAAAGGACATCTAAGTCCGCATTAAGTTAATTCTTTGTTGGCAAGTGGCTTTTTGGGAGGGCAAACTCACAGTCTACATTGGAACCATTCACCTTCGCCGAAACGCACATCAACTATTCATAACAGAATCAGCAAAAGCCAGTCGGATGCAGACAATACATACACTGCCGCATTGCTTGTCGGTAACCGATGTTTGTCGTCCAGCGATAAGCTATCGAAAGTATACATATTTAGATACTACAGCGAAGGATGGTGGTCGGCACGGACGTTTCCTGAGGCATTGACCACTAACAGAGCTGATACCAGGAGGGTCGATAAAATATTGACCATCGTGGAGACGAGGGGAACGGGGTACGATGGAGCCTGATGGAGCCCTGGGCGTTCCAGGAGTTCATGGTCTTATAGTGTGATTCATATCAAGTGAGACCCTCGGACATGTAAGCTGTCATGCATCCGGGGTAATGACCAGAGACCCTGCAAGGGCCAGTCGCATAGCCTTTCTGGATGGGTGCTGCGGATGGCATTGGCGGGCTTGACCGTCTCAAGGGAGATATGCAGGTGCAGATTCAGAAGGTGATTAGGAAGAGTTCTATAGTAGTTACGACGAAAATCGTTCTTGACTATTGCGGCAAGGCACTATCTTCATGTGAATGATTATTCGCTGATATTGATACGTCCTTTTCGCATATTAGAAGGCCCGGGGAAGTGCGAGCATTAGCTGAACGTTTGGCGGGACAGGTTGAAGGCAGATTGAGTGGAAGACGACGGATAGTACGTATAACGCATACGACGCGAAATCGGGACTTTGGATCAAACATTGATCGTTGATCAATTATGTGACCGATGTGTTGGGGGCCACAGATTAATTCTGTGGGAGGTAACTTGCGCTTCACAAGTCCTCTGACTCCAAAGCTGAGTTGCACGGGGACATGATAGATATCTCACTAATAGAGAATAAGATAGATAGGCACCATATACTATGGTCTTCCCCTATGTCTTTTTCCCCACTCATCCCTGGGATTCTCCCCGCCTGTCGAACCACCCTCCAGCCGCTCCAAGAGCGAGTATGAAGGCGTCGGCATCGGTTGCCTTGGCGGCTGCAGAGTCGTATTCCGGTCGCCAAGCTTCGCAGCGCCTCTGATCGACCATTCTCCATGCAGAGGAAGATTCTCAACGGCGGCAGCATGAGACAGTTGCGCAGCAGTCCAGCCTGGTGGATTCGCGCGAGGCATCGGTGTGCTTGATAGGGCTGTGCCCAAACGGCTTAATAGAGAGGGCCCAGCCTCTACATGCGCGTCATCATCTCCACCTTTTTGTCTCTTCGGCGGCCGGTTTGATGGTTCAGGAGCAATTTGGTGCTTGGCTGTTGTTGGCACTGGACTAGAAGGACGAGGGCCGGCCATAATTTGGTCACGATTTTGAGGTCGAGCGTTCGATTGTATATGCATTCGCCTTGCCGGGTACGGGGCTTGTGGGCGCTCAGGAAGAGAAGCAGGAAGGCCATTATTTTTCACGGATTGCGATGTTGGTGTTGCAGAAGTATCTGGAGTTGTAGGCTTGCTTTGCAGTTTTATCGAAGTGCTTGCAGGTGGAACGAGAGACTGCCGAAACAGAGAAGAAGACGTTGGATACAAACGAATAAAACGAGAAAAGGCCCACTGCGAACCCTAATTAGGTCGAAAACATCTTGAGATTGTGCCTTGGTAACCGTTGCTTGAACCTTATTCAGTGCAGTGATAAGGTTCGGGGGAGGAGTCCAACTCGTATTCCGTTTGCGCTGCGCACCATAGTCAGGCGTCGACAGACTTGTGACGTCAACAGAGCACATACCCGTAAACATGCCCGCAATAGTACAGCGCAAGCATTCATAAACCTTGGCGGGGAAGTCGCAGAGAGTCGCAGCGACTAGTATAGGTGAGACTGATGTCAAGGAAAGGGCAACAAAAAAACACGAACCTCCAATAAGAAAGGGCAGGAATCGATGATCTGCCGACTCAGGGCTTCCAACGAAGGGCCTTCATCCGGAGTTTGATGACGAGTATCAGCGGCAGCCAAAGTTTCTACTAGGCGGCTAACTATCAACGCCTGATCGTCTTTAGAGAATTTTTGCAGCGTCATCTTGGTGGATATCGAGCTGCAGTAAAAACGTAACAGTTGAATAGCGGGCGCTGCTTGCTTCTCAACCACGACAAAATTCGCGAGATCGAGGTAGGGCTGTGCGGAACGCAGCAACGATGCATCACCTGAGCGAGTTCCCAGCTGGAGGTATTCAGCCACCTTGTCCAGTATGGTTTGAAGAAGAATGTGGCCGCGTGGTGAAGGTGCCTTATACGCTTTCAGGGGGATTAGAAGCTCCTTGACAATGATTTCTGCATCGCTATATCCCAATTTAGGGATCACCTGGTTGATTCCATTAATGAGAACATACGGCAAAGGATAGTTCACGTACCGTCAGCAGATTAGTGATATAAGCCTCTTCCGCATCACTTCCAGGTAACGCATGTCGTTCCACGATTGCCCGCCTCGCCTCTCCCGTCATAAAAGCCAGAACAACACTGCGAAGTCGGTCACGAATGCTTTGCTCCTCTTCGTCCGTAGTATCATCCAGTGGGGCAATTTGATCACACAAAACACCCAGAGTGACTTTAGGGTCCATGTCCAGGTGCTCCATGCATGCCTTCTTCACAACGCTGACCTCGTCGACTTCATCTGCACATATAACGTCATCTAAGAGTGCAGATAAGTGATGACCAGCACAGCTGACCACTTTGAAGCAATTGCAATAGAACGTCCGCATTCCGCTTCACCAGCTTGTGGTCCGCATTCGAGAGGTGGGTAATGGCCGCGTATCCTTCTACCCGGACCTGCAACACGCGTAAGATTAAGGACAAGTAGTGCAACACCACCCTACCCTGGGAGACTGGTCTTCACACAAGTCATAGACGGCGTTTATAGCTTCTTCCTCGAGTTCAGGGAAATCAACGAATAAATAGCGGATGTTCTGCGCAGCAAGAATTTTCAGGTTCTCGTGCGGAGAGTGTGTGAGGTCTACTAGACGCTTCAATGCATCCCGCCGCTGATAGAGATGAGCCATGTCCTCAGCCCGAGTAAAGACTCCTTACTTGTGACCCTGTCTTATCCGGATTTCCCTTCGCTCGCCTGATTACATCTTTGACACATCCATTGAATGAGTAGAAACTGATCGCCAGAGCGTTGAACATACCGCTGACTTCACGTTCCAGCTCCTTGGTACTCCTTTCCATGCCTGGTCGGTAGAAAGCACAGTGAAGGAGGGCAACACAGCACAGGAGGCTGTTGCACACAAGAAAGTTGTTGTGGCGTTAAAGGCTTCACGTGCTGATGACAAATCAATCAAATCAGTAAAGGTCAAAATGCTTGTCCTACTTCTGGTGAAAATGCGAGAAGTTATTCTATCGCGAACGCTGTAAATAATCTGCCCTTCAGTGTACATGACTCCCAAGATGTTCACTGCCTATTGCTTAGGGTAGTCTAAGTTGATAAAAATGGGAGCATGCGGATCACGTGGTAAACTCCGATTTGTGCCAGCCAATGGGGAGACGTGAATTCTTGTCCTACCTCCACCATCTTCATGTCGTTCGCCGTCAAAGCTGCTCGTACGTCCGTCTGCCCGTCTACCACGATATATGGCTTATTACTCTACGTTCCATTGCTATAGTGCCCAGCCTTGGGCGACGGGCGGTCGTCAGACCTGCTGTGGGTCTCCAGGGTGAGCAAATCAACAACACACTCTTGTAGCACCTCCCTGAACTCGAGGACATTAGCTTACCGCTTTCTGCACACTTCAAAGCCTGCTAGTCTGGCTGAACCCTCTACTTCGATGCCAACCTCAACAACTTCGGCGTCTGAACCGATTACTGCACTCGCCCAGCGAGGTTCAAATCAATATAGCCTCGAGCACCCCCAGAACAAAGCTGGTATGTCGCGTTCCCCTCTGACCGTGTAGAAAATTTCAAGCCATCGGAAATATCAGAATATGTGTTGTCAACGCTGGATAAGATTACAAACTGGGCACGACAGGGTTCAATGTGGCCGATGACCTTCGGTGAGTAAATTGTCGATTTATCTTTCGGCGACCACCTAATACAGGAACATTCTTCAAGGACTCGCGTGCTGCGCTGTAGAGATGATGCACATGGCCGCTGCCCGGTATGATCAGGATCGACTAGGTGTCGTGTTCCGTGCCAGTCCTCGCCAGAGTGACATTATGATTGTCGCCGGTACTCTGACGAACAAAATGGCACCCGCACTGAGAAAGGTGTACGATCAGATGCCCGAACCTCGTGAGTGGTATCGTTTCTCAATATATCAGATAGAAATTGACGTGATTAGGTTGGGTTGTTTCTATGGGCTCGTGTGCAAACGGAGGAGGGTATTACCATTACTCGTATTCTGTTGTTCGAGGATGTGACAGTGCGTTTTTGACTATTTCGCCTAACAAGGAGCTTGTCATGAACGATTCCCTTCAGGAATTGTTCCTGTGGACATATATGTCCCCGGGTGCCCGCCTACTGCCGAAGCTCTTTTGTACGGCATGCTACAACTTCAACGCAAGATGCGGAGGAGTCGGAAAGGAGTCCTCTGGTGAGTGTTACTTGTCGGCCGCTGATCTGGAGAGTTGTTCATTCTGCACTAGGTACCGCAAGTAATAATATGGATGGATGGACAGGTATTCTAGTACAAGTTGTATATAGAGGCCTCCACTTTATATCATAGGAACATTGAACTTTTGAATCTGTCGTGAGCCAGGGCAGCTGTCAGTGCGGCATGCTCCGTTAATTAGCCGACGCTTGACAAATGTGTGGAACTATTAGTGGTTGCACGAGTTGTCTTTGGTTTTCTCCTTTCTGTGGGGCTGAATTCCCGCAAAGTCGATTTCAGCGTCGCTCGATACCCGTTGAATTCGACTTCACCCGTGTCTCAGCTGGCCGGGCGCCCGATTATCCCCGTGTTACCGGGCAGCACAGCAGCTGAATTCATCACCACTACTTGCACTTTCTTCCCAGCCTCCAACACGACCTCCTAAACGACCAGCCTGCTCCTAGCAGCGAGCATGGCAGCTGCCCTGCATCCTTCACGAAACGATACTGGCCCAAACGCACACACTGCCATGTATCCGGCACGGGCGCTCATGACCGAGCTCGACTTCCAGGACAACCGGTACCCGACTCTTACTCAGGCCAAGAACGCGCAGCGCACGAGCGCGTTGATCTTTGGGGCAACGGATAGGTCGGGCTGGGAGAGCTCGTCGAATGACGTTGACGGTGCACCACGCAGGAGCTACGAACCTAATGGTACCCGTGATGCGGTCAGCTCAGGATGGGCTTCTGAACAACTGGGCAATCAAGAGACAGCGCATCTTCAGCAACCACAGACAAGGGTCTCTGCGACTTCAGCCGACCTCCAGTCGTTTAGATCCCAGTCTCAACAGTCCCAGTCTCAGTCACTCGAACCACCACGCAACACACTTTCCTACTCTCTGCCATCTGCTGCTTCCCGTCGAGTGGTCGAGCGCTACAGCTTGGACGACGACAGCCAGCGTGCGCCTTCCAGGGCTTCAGCAAATGCCACACCGATCGCCGCTTTCAAAGACACCAACAATCTACGCCCTCAAAGCCCCGCCGACCACACCTCCAACCTTCCAGCAGGGGCGCAGCGGTCCACTTCACCTGCAGCAGGCATTGGTGCAGGTGGCAGAAACAACGATTATCCCATCATGCCCTTATCCGCGTCCCCGTCATACAATCCCCCAGTAGCACCGAAACATCGCGCCTTTGCCCAACAGCCTACGTATATCACGCCTCCCACGACTCCGACCCCTATCAAAACAGTGTACTCGCCGAGACCACCGCCTCAGGAGGAGATCTGCGTGGAATGTGCCATGCGAGACGAGGACATGGCCGACGTCGATGCCACCTCTCCAGGTGTCTGGGAGCGGGAGAGTGACGCAGCATTTGAGGAGCTCAAGAGGCGAGAAGAAGAAGATGAAGCAAAGGGCCTCGTTAGTATCGATGATCCTAAGAGGCCGCGAATAAAGGGGGGCCGCCTGACAGAACAAAATGTCAAACTATGGCTGAGCGTTGTATGTTTCATGCTGTCTGGGCCGCTCATAATACTAACACTGTGTCTAGAACCCTCGAGAACCCGCATCTCGCCAACAGACCCTCAGGACGTACATTAAGTCCCAGAAGACGCTCCTTGAAGCCGAGGCCCTGGCTCGTGCCCGTGCAATGCAAGAGGCCAAACAGCTGGATAGCAGGATGCGCGACGCTTATTCCCAACTGCGCCGCTCTGCCTACGATCTGGGGAACACTGGCAGTCCTGCCGACGATACCGGTGGCGTCCGCATAAAACCGCCGTTGTCACCAAGCACCCCCACACACAACGCCCATGCACGTTCGCACTCCCGTGAGATCACTCTGCTCGAAAATGGTATGATTGTCGAGCATGTCGACGTTCGCAAAGAAGAGCGTGAAGCACGAGAGCGGAAGCGGAAGGAGGAGCGTAGGGCCAGGAAGTCATCCCGTGGTTCCACAATGGATGTCACGTCGATCATCTCCGCCAACAGTTTTGGTACGCCCCAAACTGACAGTGGCGTTGGGCTACAGCCATATCCCAGATACACACCCAACTCTGCGCGCCCAACCAGCGTCCTCACTGCACCTGTTGACCGCTCGGACTTACCTCGGGCCTATTCGCAAGCGTCGTTTTCAGACATCCATAGTCTGGGATCATCCTCACCCAGGCGAACGCGGTTCTTTGGGTTTAGGAACCTCAGTGCGGGATGGAGAAGCCAGGATAGTTTGGCGGCTTCCGGCATACAATCGGGTAGTATGATTGATATGCAGTAAGTGGTTGAATTTTTCTATTTCCAAATACTCATCCCGTCCTAGTCTTGCTCTTCAACGTGAAGGACATCCTCAGCATCGCGGGAATTCTCCGGATCTTGGTTCGGCTCGCCGAAGTCAACTTTGGCTATCCGGCCATCCGGAACCTAGTGAGACTCAAGCAGAGGAGAACCCGAAGAAGAAGAAAAAGGGGCTCGCGAAGATATGGGGCATGGTCACTGGCTCAAGCAGAAATGCAAATGCAACACGCAGCGACGCTTCCCAGTCTCTGGACAGGACTGAAGATGATTTGCCTCTTGCGCCTCCACCCCCCTTGTCTTATCTTGTCGACCGTGGTCCGAGCGACCTCCGATCCGCCAGCGGTCGTCATGGCTCCACCCCTTCACTTCCCTCACTTACATCTCCGAAACTAGCAAGTTCAGCATCTCCTGGTATGTCACCATCTACTGGTCCCTCCAGCCTATTCCCTTCCCCAGCCTCATCACGTAACTCTGGTCCTGATGTAGAGATCGTTGAGGCGATGAAGACCTCTGCCAATCATCAGGACCAGGAGAACCAGTTCCGTGATGATACGATCGGCAAAAGTCTATCCGTCACGCCCAGGAATGTCCATCCAGTCATATCAGAACCCGACATGCGTCACCGCATTTCTCGTAATATATCCCCTCCGCCTCCGATACCCAGTTCTGCCCAGCGACCACCATCTATTATGTCCAGAGAGAAATCACTCCCTCCTCTTCCCGGTGAGGCTGTCGCCCGCTCACCTAGTAGCAATGCGGCGGATCCTAGGCCGCGGACCGTCTACACTTACGATCCACGGCAGTTACCTCCAGGTTCTGGTCCCGCACATGACTTCCTTCCTCCTAACGCCGCCTTCCGCACTCCCGACGTCCGCCGCCAATCTTTCGGTGGATTATCTACCCGCCCTAATTTGGCTGTTCAAACCATGCCCGCCGATATCAGACAACAAGGCAGTCCTGCGTTTGGCTCTCGCTACGATGAGTTTGGAAACTCTCGCCGGTCACTTGGCCCACTCGAGCAATTTAGGGACACGATTCCCATCCAGCCAAATCCCGCTCCTAAGCGAAAGAGCAAATTCGGCTTTGCGTCACTGTTGGGAAAGAAGAGCACACCCCGCGAACCGGAGTACGTCGAGTCGATCACCGTTCATCAGTTCCCCCCGATGCGGCGGTCTGGCTCGGACGGGCAGGACGACGTGACGGGTAATGGTTACGCGACGTCTACGTCGAGGCACAGTGCCCTGAGTGCAAATATGCCGCAATCACGACTGTCTGTGGTTTCTCGCAAGGCTTTGGAGGAACGAGTTGCTCAGGACCCCGAGTTCGTGGCTTATCGGTATCCGTCCAATGACCAGCGCCTTGATCTTCTACGGTAACGTTGTGTCCAATGACGCCGTGTGTTCCGCCGCGCTCTTTGGACTCTCTATGCATCATTGTGCTACAGCCAACAATCATTCTTGGGACCCCTCGTTACTTTCATGGATATACTGTGTCTCCCTCCTCCCTCCATTCATCCGCTCCCTCGACCTCTCTTTAATGCTGGTATATTTTCGCTCCCTCCTTCTGTCTTGCTCTCCTCGTTATCCACATCGGACTTGTACCTAGCACACATTCCCTTTTTCACGGTTTCATGTAATTTTTTTCCCGGTTAACCACACATTCCTTGTTAGCATATACATATATCTATATGTACCATACCGTACACCTCATTTTCTCAATGACATGCATCTTATCATCTGCATTTCATCGAGATTCGCTAATGGGTTCTCTGTCGCACCTCGATACCATTGAAGTAGCATACCAATGTTCGCCATTCTTTTATTGCCTTCGCGTGAACACTATCTGAGCCTTGCTATCGGGAATGATTGCACCATTGAATGTCGTATTTGCTGGTCTGGTGGTGATGCCAGATGGGAGTGATATGTCGTACTTGAGGAGAATGTGGGCCAGCATGATCTTGAGCTCCATCTGAGGTTTCCAGTGTCACTTGGCAAGTCCATGGCAATCCGAGAAAGGATCCTCACCGTAGCAAAGAAACGACCAGCACATGCATGTCGACCTATCCAAATAATTAGCATCAGGGAACCACATCACACGGAACAGCCCACCAGCACCAAACGGAAGGTACTATATTCGATTATGAGCAGCGGACTTATTGAAACGTCGGACAAGAGAATTTACATTACTATCTGGCGTTGCGAACCCATATTTCGAGCTGGCACCACCCTCATCCCTTCGTAGTTTCGAAAAGCGAAACAAATCACATCGATTAGGATCAGGGTAAACCTTGGGATTGAAATGTATCGCCTTCATGTCGATCGCAACGCGATGGCCGGGAGGCACACTTGTACCGTCATGCAGATTATGACCAAGAAGCGAGATTCTGGGCAGAGCGACTGATGAGGGTTAGCCAAAACGGTAGGACTGTCAAAGGCAGGTATTACAGTGCATCAATCCGTAAAAGCGTCCCACTTCTCTTAGTGCGCTGTCGATTTTCTTGAACTTCAGCAGAGCGACTTTAGTCCAACCGCCTTCTGACTCTAATGCAGCTAGGATTTCTTCTCGAATACTGTCCAACTCCCATCGAGGTAGGAGGGTCAGCTCGAACAGAACCTGTGTGATGAAGATTGAGCTGTAAGAATGAGAACTGGGTGAATTCATTATCTTGTATATGTACACATACGAAGTGTGGATGCTGCCAAAATTGATGTTCATGAGACGCATGGCTATGCCTTCAAGCGGTTCATGAGGTGGCGCAGCTCGAAGCAGGAAGTCAGCAATGAGCTATCCGAATAGAGATAAACATCAGGAGGCCGAAAAGGTATTTGGGATCTTACGGGTTCATCCTGCCCCAGGAACACCTTGTCCTTTGCACGGCGATCCTTTAGAAACGGGACAATGAACTTCAGGGGTGCGTTCTTGCCTCCGAGAATCGACGATAATGCGAAATAGACGAATCTGCGAAACATAATCTTCGGTTCTAGGTAATTGAAAAAAGAAGCATACATACCTTCGAAAGATAGCAGGACTCCAGCGGACAAAGGGTGCAATTAAGGGTGCAGTCTCCGAGAATCGCACAATAGCATGCAGAAAGATCTCATCACGACACAGGTCCGTACCGAATATCACTCGGTTGCTGATTCGCGCAATCAGGTGCGTCATCGTATCGAAGACTGGGAGACTCGCGGATTCTGAAGGAAGTAGCTATAAGATTGCATCCGAGAGAAAAGAAGCAGGGCCCTCACTGCCTTCCGTTGAGTCCAAAGTCTCGGACATCGCCAGATTAGACTCTTCCAAAATTTCTGGAATGAAAGATGGGATGGCGCGGTTTACATCTGTCCGAAGCACACTCGCTTGGTATGGGTTTTCCATCTGGTGAACATCCATTGTATACGGTAGCTGTAGGTCCTGGTTAACCGCCATAGGTTCATTGAACTGAAGAAAACACATTTTAGAAGACAGCGGAGGGTGGATTTGTACTGTACACACAACATCATCATTACTTGAGCGTACGACATCGAGGTATTCAGGCGGAAGAAGGAACACAGGACCAGACTGCATAATGCTAGTGTCTGAGCGATTTCCAGGTTAAGGGATATGTAAAACCTACAAGCGTTGGAATTGCGAAGGGTTTGCCAGAGAAATCGGCTCGACCCTGCAGAATTACAGGTTCGGCGTCGAACGTGAACTGTAATGCGGTTTGGAGGTATCCAAGCACACCAGACTTCCCAACACGGGGAACACCGCCGGAATATGAGATTCCTTTCCATATGCGATAGTAAATGGTTATGAGCAAGGACAGAAGCACTGCAATCGTATACAAGGCTATAAAGAGCATCGAGGTATATGTCCTCTCGAAACAATGGCTGACGTGGAGTCGTTGAGGGAATAATTGCGTGTTCAAAGCGTTACAGTCCCATACATATAAGACCAAGTAAACGCTCAGGGTGTGGTCATCGGATGGTGGTTCCTTCGGGGGTCCTTAGCCTAGGTAGCACAGGCTGGACAAACGTCCCTAGTGGGATAGCACAGTGAGCGAAAGAGGTTTAAGGCCATGGTAGAGTCAGGCCATATCATTACGGAGGATTACTGTCCCTGTGGTGGTGGAGAAATGGAGAAACGGCTACTCAAGGCAAGAACAGGGTTGCCAATTTTAAGTCACCGTCATGTCATGTGATCATGACGCGACGCGACGGCCATTTTTGGCAATGGTAGCGGCCGTTATCCTTCTTACCCACAACATCGAACAAATGGTAGGCGACAAGCATCCACCGTAATTATTTAACCTGAATCACAGATTACCGTAGGCTCCAAGAGGCTTATCAGCTGAAGAAAAGCGCGTCCGGCTGTTAGAGATATTCCACGAAACAGTCAGGGCTTTGGATGAATTGCATTTCGTCAAGCTAACACTTGATTCTTCAGAAAGACTTCTATCAGGTTAGTGGGTAATCAGAGGGGAGAGCGCCCTCCAACAGTCATTATATCCTGCAGTTGAAGGAGCTTGAGAAGCTGGGACCCAAAATGAAAGGCATCGGTATGGTTTTCTGGAGTAACTGGTCTATCGACGGCTCAATTTTAGAAAAGTCTCTCAGTCTGTCAAAGAGGTGCTTCAGTCTCTGGTCGACGACGGGCTGGTACAGGGAGATAAGATAGGCTCGTCCAACTGTGAGTACCATAAAAAACGCATATATGCGGGGATTTCTCATCGGTCCCGTCAGTCTTCTGGAGTTTTCCATCCCAGCAGGGTGCAATGGTCAGCACACGAATACTATACCAGGCGCATAGTTCACAGATCTTATTCAGATACAAGCGCGGTTGTCGTCCGCGACGGAGATCCGTGATACCCAGCGAGAGCAGCTTGCTGAGATCAGGGAATGCATCCAAACAGAACGTTCGGCCAGACCGGACTCCGTAAATAGCCCTTCTTCCCGAAGATCACCTCGCTGAGCCAAGAATACCAGGAAACGCGTTCCCAAGCCCTTGCGCAACTGGCGGACCTGCGAAAACAGGTCGTCGCGTTTGAGAAGGAACTCGCAGCTTATGGCGATTGTGATCCTGTGAAAGTAGAAGAAACAAGAAGGGCCGTGTTCCTGGCAAAAGAAGCCGCCCTGCGCTGGACAGGTACGCTTTCATGGAAAGAGAATCCGAAATGCACGTCATCATGTGCATCGCAGACAACTACGGAACACTGCTGGCGCACTTTACTCGCCAAAACGGTGTAGATCCAGCCGAGATTCGCAAGTTTTTGGACATCGATGAGGAGTACGAGGATATCTGTTGAAAGGCAGCATTCCTGGTGACAATCAAGATGTATAAAGGAGCAAGAAGTTCGGATAAAGTGGCAGATTCTGAGATACGAGTCTTGAGCGACAAAGATGCATCTACCGTTAAATCCGGCACTTGATTGAAAGGAAAGATCATCTACAGTGACGTGGCTCGGCGTAGTCCTTCCACCTAAAGAAGCGGACGTGAGGCACGAATACTATCGCACTGACTTTAGACAACGTACCCGATTTTCTCCCAAATTATCTACCTTCTGGGCGACCTTTGCAGCAGCAGGCCTGGGTGGAGTGATACTCCCGATATCATGAAATGCATAGTAAAAGTGCAGCGGCTCGTGGGTTCGATACTCTTAATTCGGTGGCAGGTTCTCGTGGTCAGATTTCAGCTTTTTGGCTCAATGTAGAGGACCCCGTCGTCGACGTTTGAAGAATTGTCTCTGAGATCAGGGCACACATTACGGCCTGGCGAAGAGCAGGAATATGAAAGCTGTGCCTGAATCAAGCTCAACCTGAGTAAGTGTTTTCGATGAACAAGCGGCACAGCGACTGCATCATTTCTTGGATGTGGCGACGGATTTGGAGGTAGAGGCATTGACCCCTCAGAGTGCTTCCTTTTCTTTTTCGTTTGATTTGAAACTGCATGCAATCCTTCAGCGAAGGTTGTGGTCGTAGTCTCAAGAGTACCCACCTTTTATATCAGTCTGACATCTTCTGCGTCACGAACACGCCTGGAAAGGCTTCGACTCTCGCTTTTGGTGCACCAATGGCAGCAACTGGCCCTTCCACTGCGATACTTCGATAATTCTTCGGACATCGATGATCAAACGCGTCTAGGTGGTGGCAAGGTAGACTGCTTCAATTCTTGGAATGCAATTTCCAAGGTGCTGGATTTAATTTTAGTCTTTGCTCCAGGTCAACACACACCGGGTATGTAAAGGTCACCTGAAATTTTGAGGGCGGCGAGTCTCACTGTCTACGTGAGTTTGGCCGGACCATGTAGTCGTGTCGAGATCGGGTAATGAGCGGATGTATCGGTGATAGACTCAAGGTGCGACTTGACTTTGATATCAAGCGCATCCCGGAGGCTTTAGCAACGTCCTACGGTGCGGCTCGCTCGGACCCAGTAGTTGCACAGCATCTCCATTGACAGTCAAAATAAACCTGCAATGCGTTTCGTCCATCGGTGGCCTCTGGAAATCCTGCTGCCCCTCGATTCTGCCCGAAGTTCATTCGACGGCCAAGGTCATCGCACTGGATATGCAGTGTAGGGGTCAGAGGTCAACGAATGAGACAAGAGTAGGCCGCGTATATATAAGCTTCATCTGGGACCCTGATAGGGAAGGACGGGGCGATAATTGATCCATTGTATCTGACTCCTCACTCCTCAGGCCTCAGTGTCCTCGCCTTGTCTGCTTCGGCCAATAGATTGTTACATAAGACCCGCGCCTACATGTGAAAGATTGGATTCGGTCTGCTGTTGTGCGACCCAACGGACAGCGAAGGCGGCGGCCAGCAGAAGACGCGGAGAAATTATCCCCGCTCAACTCGCGTAAAGTATGTGGTAGTCATCGTGACATTGTATACTCTGGAACCAGCCAACGCGAGTAATCGCACGTTTAGGACGGTGGAGGAAGACAGTGTGGTGCGTGGTCCAAAATTATCGCTTGACAGACATAAAAAGGCTTGTAAGTCTCAGCCGCACAGACGACAACTGGCCAGAATTGGCGCGATGGTGTCAAAACAGTCAATAAAGTGACGGATAAAGCCCGCATCAATATCGTGTGCTGCAACGAAAGGCTGATGGAAGTGTTCAGAAGCCAGCAGCAGAGGCTTCATGGGAAGTGGCGAGGCGTAAAGGGTTGACATCCAACTCTAGCAAATGAATTGAATGGGGTCTGAGGTCAAGTGATGGTTGTGACACAAGCGTGACAGTCAAGGGTTTGCGGTTGGAGTGGTCGCACGATTTATTGCTCTTCACTCAAAATCTCTTCTCCTCGTCCCTGTCAGTTAAAATCTATCATGTCCCTCAGTCCAGCCTCCATGTCGAATGACTCTGAAAATACTTCGAAAAGAAGACGAACCAACAGCGACGGCACGAATAGGTCGATGGATCAGTCTGCGTCGGCGGGCCCGGCCCACAGCCAGACAGCGCCTCACATTCCGAAAAGAGGAGCGCGGGCCTGTACCGCTTGTAGGAAAGGAAAAAACAGATGCGAAGGCGAGGTAAGGACATTTGTACGGACTATTCGTCCCGCTCTGCTCACTGAGGCCCGTCACCCCCCGCCCCGGCCCGGCATTCTCTCTGTGTAGGCTCCTTGCCGACGTTGTGCGCACAATGGGATAGCCTGCGTCTACGAAAAACCAGAGAAGAAACCCGTTCAAGGTCTGAATGGCGCCAGCGTCGAGTAAGTACTCTTGAGCGCTACGTGAGATCTTGCCGCTCATGGTGAAACTATAGGCGCTTGTCTCGCCTTGAAGGACAATACTTGGTATGCGGTTTTATTCTTCACCCAAGATCATCTGTGTGTTGATATCCGACAAGGTCATGCAAAGCCAGATGATTGGCATGCAATCTTCTTTAGACAGGATCCTGTCGGCTGTTCAGACACAACAGGCCAGTACTGCAATGGCGCCGCACCCTATGTACAACAACGGAGCGGGCTCTTCCCGAGATGGGCCGGGATTCTTACCTCCGCACCGTAATGGATTTGACATGGGCCCGCCTCAGGGTGACCGGCAGAGAGCTTTCCCCCCTCTCCCGGGGTTTGCTCCCCCTGTGAGTCTTTCTCGTATTCATGACCGTCCCATGATGTACTAATCCTCAATAATCAGCCCCATAAATATGCCACCTATGGGATCGTGCCAAGCACTGCACCATCGTCAGACGACGAGTCGGAAGATACTCTTCCTCGTGCCACGCTGAACGCCCCGATTGAGGCTCTACAAGGCTTGGCGAACGCTGCCGCCGAGTTGGCGGCAGTACCATCCGCCGAACCGCCACGGTTCGTATCCTCCATGCACGTGTCGTCCGGCCTTATTCAAGCTACGATGAGCAGAGTGAAGAAGCGCAAAAGGGCCGAACCCATTCCCCACAATGCGTTTCCGCACGTTGTAGAGAAGGTGCGTTCCGATGACCTCTGAGGAATGAACCATCTAGATGTTCTTCTCTCCTACAGGGTTTGGTCAGCGACTCAGAGGCCCGGGAGCTGTACAACATGTAATCGACCGTCTCGACCCTCCAGTCCAGGTTACTGTTACTGATATTGTACTACATAGCTTTTTTGCGGGATGTCATCTTTTTATACCGTTGTTCGACCCGATGTACGATACGTATGAAAGCTTGATGGAACGGACGCCCTGGACCTTCGATGCAATCTTAGCCGTGGCAGGAAAAATTCGCAGTGGAAATGGACCCCTCAGCCCAACTTTCTACAAATGTTTGGAAGAAGCTCAAGGCATCGCGCGCTCATCCCTTTTCGGCCCCGTAGTTCGGAAGGAGGCGGTTCAGGGTCTGTCAAACTATATTCCTCCTGTCACACCTCGTGTTAACACAGTTGCTCTAGGCATGCTTCTACTTGCGGCCTGGAGCACCAATGGTTGGCTACCAAGTGGGCACGCTATGCGTATGGCTTTGGACCTCGGACTCCATCGCGCACTCGAGAAGCTGGCTGACGACACAGGGAAACAGCGCACACCTGACGAAGAACGAGAACTGGGTAGCTATTTATAGCCTTATCTCAGGAATGGTGCTGATTGTCATTGGACTAGTCGTCTCTGCACGGATTTGGCTATGCCTTTACTGGTTTGATCATCAGTGAGTGGACCTGCCTACTTGCTTTCTCACATGACGCTCAGGGACCATTAGGATGAGCCTTGGCACCGGCCGTCCAATTGTACTCCGGGACGAGAACTCCATCCGCCACTGTCGCCTACTCCTTAGCCATCCGATGGCTTCGCCTACCGATGTCCGATTGATTTCTCAGGTCGAGCTCATTGCTCAGAAAAGTGCGTCCCTAGTTCCTCAGTTTCACCATATACTAAGGGACATTTCCCCCTCAGCTCAAATTTATGAGACACTCGCGCCACTCAATGGGCAAGTGAATCACAACACATTGTCGTTCATACGTCGCGCGAACGTAGCTTTGGACAAATGGTGGGCCGACTGTGATGAATTACATCGTATGTTCCGTTTTCTTTCCCATCGTGCTTCTGCTGATCCGGACCGCCACTAGGCCAAACCATGGATCAGGACTCTTTGCTCAGAAAGATACTTGCAGGCGAGCTCCATTATGCTAAACTCTGGGTGGTTTGCGTCGCTCTTCGAGGCGTGGCCTGGGATAAAATGCCATTTGAACAGCGTGAGCTAGCCTTCCAGGCCAAAGATGCTGCATCCAACTGCCTATCGATCTTCTTGACGTCACCGGAGTATCGGTAAGCAAGTTCATATGTTCCTGGCTGATGGCGCCTGACCGGCTTGGCAGAGCTGCTCTCCGTTATGCAGTCCACGACAGTCTCGTTACTGCTGCCTTCTCTGGTTTGTTTTTGCTCAAGATGGCAAGTCTCTTCCCTGCCGAGCTGGATCTTGGCGCCATTATTGGACAAGTCGAGCAGCTTGCTCAGCTTCTTTCAGAGGTGGCAGCTGAACGGTATGCATGAATCGCCCCTTACCAGCTCAATCCAACTTACCTCACACATTCTCGTCCTCAGTTATGCGCTCGCCCTACGAATCATGTTGGCGAACCTGCGTCGCAAAGTAGGAATGGTCAGCGGAATCAATACCCCCGCACCCACCATGCCTCCTCCATCTTTCGCGCAAGAAATGATCGTCTCACCGACCTTCGTCGACCCCACCATGCCACCTCCCTTCACCATGGAGGAGCTTGGATTCGTTTGGCCCAGCGACCGGGGCATTTTCAGTCCCTCGGCTATCCCCGTCTGGCTTCAAGAGCAGGTGAGATGATGCCACTTGTACCATGCAGTAGACCGTGAACTGACTTCTTTTCTGGCAGAGTTTGGCGGATCTTGGCCTGCCTGTGAACGGTTCAGATGGCATATTTCTTCAGATGAATGGAGGCAATGGCTGGACGGGCGACTTTACGCCCATGCCCGAAGCCTGGTGAGCTGCGAGGTGTCTTGACTCAAATCTTCTTAGTTACTCGCTCCCCTTGCTCTTTTGCGTCCGTATCTTATCTATTTATTCTTATCACGTTGAAAGACAATCCCGCCCGCCGTCGTGCTCCATGTTTTGTTTTGTAGGATACCGAACCTTTCTTGTACCAGTACCCAGTACTCCGCCCTCGAAATTCCTGATCCTTGACGAATATAAGTATGTTATACGCCAACCGTTATTGGGTTTCTAAGAATGATTCGAGGAACATGGAATGTCGGATGGGTGGGAGTATCTCCTCGTTATAAGTACATTCGTTGGTAATGGTAGCGGACGACAACGATCTGCGTAGCCATACTCATTCCTCCTCCGAGTCGGATTCTTGTTCCTGCAAGAACTATGAAGGCGCTGTCAGTACCTGATATGACTTTTGGGGCATTTGCACACTTACTTTGACCAGTGCCTCGGTGCTCTTCAGGAAGTGCTGTCTACCCTGCGGTTTGGAGCCCTTCTGGTGCCAGTAAATGATAGCCTGGTCAGAGATACAGTCTTTGTTATACAAAACCTAGAGGCAGGGTATCATCAGGATAGCGTTCCAATAGATTTCAAGGATACGCTTACTTTAAGAATCTGAGGGAACGCCTTAATAATGCGAGTGTCTTCATAGCAATATACTTGTACAACGTTGATTAAAGCAACTTCCGTCTTAGCGCCATTGCAAAACGGCTCGAGTACTGGAGCAAATTTCTGAGGTAAAAAGGGTTAAAATCAGAGCACCAGCCTGTGACAAGCGTTACTTACCCCCACCTCTCGCAGAGCAAGGTTTTCGATCTGGTCAGGACGGGCACTCCAATCTACCGAAGCCATAAGACCCTGCCAGATGCATCCAACAAGTTCGGCCTCGGGGAGGGTAGTGACGCCTTGACGCGACGTGATCGCTGCGATAATCTGACTGGCTGTGAATCACAGGTCTCGCAGATAGAATTTTGACGCCTCACTTGTTCCGGGGCGTCCTCCCGCTCACACATTTCTGTGAGGTCCTTCACCAGCTCGGTTTTGACGACAGCGTACTGCTTCTTCGCCCACCACTCGGCAACCTGGGGAAGACCCTCCTTCTTGAAATGGTCTTCCAAGTTCTTCGTTTCTCGTTTATTGGGAGGGAAGAACGCGAGGAGATCCTTGATTCCGCCACGTTTAAGGGCGGCGGACAGGTGCTCCATGGGTTGATCGAGGAGGTATGCTCGGAAGATCAGCGTTATGACGCTGACGGACACGTCTGCATAACGCGTTCTGATGAGAGACTGCTCCAATCAAAGGGCTAGAGGGCACTGACCGTTTTTGACCAAATGGTCTTTGGTCAAACTTGTGAGGCAAGAGGCATTAGCGAGTCCTTGGGAGATCAAGAGACCGACTGCAATTGCCAGCTTGTCGCGTTGAACGGGGGACCAGCGATTGATGTATTGGAGAAGACCTGGGAGAGCAAGTTCTTCCAGAGGCTTCTGAAGATATTTGTATCTGGAAGGGGGTAAAATCAGAAAATCCAAAAAAAAGAACGTGAAAGTCACGGACCTTCTGATCAGTTTATTGAGCACCTCGATGTACTTCTTTATCTCATCCACCTGGACGGGCTCCTTGGCGTTGAATATCGTGAATGGAGAAACAGGAGCTCCGTCGTCAATGTAGCTGCCACCTGGCTGGATGAGACCGCCGACGAGGATGATTTCAAAGAGACCGTCTGCATATTTGAGGAATTCGAGTTGGGAACCGGCTTGAACTAGCTTGGTAGCAAATGAATCAAAGTCGGCTTCTGGTACGGTTTCTAGATGTTTGTAGAGTTGGTCTCTGAAGACTGCGGCAGTTTTAGTGGGCAATGTGTCGATCGAAATGAGTGATTTACCTGTGGGTTCGTGCTTTGCCTGCGCCTTTACGGCCCCTTTCCTTGCTTTGATTCTGACACCCTGTAACGAAGGCTTTGGCGCGGCGGATTGCTGAGACATATACAGGCCTCGAAGACGCTCGGACAGAGAAGGAGAATGCAGCAGGATTTTCGATGTTTGTCCTGGATTAGATTATCGGACAGCACTTCGGCCAATGCCGAGCAACAGTTGAGCACTGCATTCAACACCAATATGTGCATTACTCCTGTACACGCACTATGCCCCACCACAGCTTCTTTACTACTCTCAGATAACTGTAATCTGCTCTTTGCTTCCTCCTGTGAGTTCTTCATAGCCAATCTATCCCATCGTCGCGGTATTTGTGGTCGAGTCATACATAGCCGCGCTTACGTTTCGAGCACAGCCTACCATTTCCGCTATGGCCATCTTTACACGACTGACTCGCAGCTTATTGCCAGGAATACCATTTATTGCCATCGGATTCTGATTGTGACTTGTCAGCTGCACTCACGACCCTATAAAGCTGCGAGGCTGGTTGCATTTGATCACTTCTCCCTAATTTCCACCCCACCATGCAGTCTCAAGATAACTGTAAGAAACCGTCTTCACCAGCAATGTAGGTTGACATCTAATCTGAAATCAGATCCTGAGACGCCCAGTACCCCCGGCCCCGCTCTGTGAGTGGCGCACTCCGCCATTTTTATCTTTCGTCCTTATAATCTTTCTGTGTGATAGTGATTCCGTAAATGCTCATATTGAACCCATAACAACTGCGAAAAGCAATGACACATACGGAGTGCGTCGTCTCTGCAGCATTTGAGTCGCGTATAATGATGTTCTGTCAGACCCTCAATCAACACCCAGCCACGAATAGATCTTACCAAATCGGCATCTCCCATAGCCAAGGACCAAGAGCTACTATGGAAGACAGCTATGGATTTGTAGTCGATTTCGATTCGATACGTGGACAGGGGCTCTTTGGCATGTTCGATGGCCACGGGAACAAGCTCGCTGCTGAGTGGTGTGGCGCTGAATTTCACAAGGTATGTCCGCTTTTGTGCCGGGCTCCCTCTTTCGGGGACTCACAGTGCATCCCTTACAATGCCCATCCAACTCCAGCACCTTCTGCGACACGTCCATGAAAAACCTAAAACACCCACCCCAGATGTGTTAAGCGCGATGTTCGGTTCTATGGATGACGACTTGTCAGAGCTATCTCAGGCATCTGCGACTATGGCGGCGTCAGGGTCCACCGCGGTTGCTGCCTTCCTCAGAATCGAAGACGCTGATGGGGGTCAGTCCTTCGCCACTGGCGCTTCGGTCTTGAACGATTCTCTCAATCCAATATCTTCTGCACCAAAAGTCGAAGCCATCACTCCTCCTTCCACAGCTAGACGGGTACTGTACTGTGCCAACGTGGGCGATACTCGCCTGGTAATTTGCAGGGATGGTCGCGCGGAGCGCTTGACCTATGACCACAAAGCCTCAGAAAGGACTGAAATCGATCGTGTGAGGAAAGCAGATGGCATCATCTTCCGAGGACGCGTTCTTGGGTACTTAAATGTAACACGAAGTCTGGGAAATCATGAGGCCCACGATGGCTTCTCACTGAAGAAATATGTTGTTGGGACTCCCTATACGTCCAGGACAGAGCTGACAGCGAAGGAGGAATTTTTCATTTTAGCTTGTGATGGGGTTAGTGCAGTTCCCGAACCTAATGAAGCGTTTCTGACTTGATCTCTCCCTCTAGCTCTGGGATGTTGTTACAGACCAGGAAGCTGTTGACCTGATTCGAGGGACTGAGGATCCTCAGGTGGCCAGCAAGATACTTATGGACCACGCATTCGAAAATGGAACACGCGATAATGTTACAGTAATGGTGGTACGCTTCAAGCATGCGGGGGCGACATAGAGCAACTAAATCTTGGTGATTTCGGTTTTCCTTTGCCTCGTATTATTTATACTTCGTGGATACACTGGTTTGGGGGTAGCTGGCCGAAAGACTGCCCAACGTGAGCGTTTTTGGGCGCGGGCGCTCCCCTTAATGTGTACTTTTATATGCTTCGACGCACCAAATTATGTACACTAGTCATACCTCCCCTTTCTCTGACCTTAGCATCTTGCAATTCCAGGCCAGAAGAGATTCAGCTCGATGCGCTCTCCACTCGTCCACGTAGGAACGGTAAGTATGAGATCAACGACCCCAAGTACACCACATCGTGCGTCAGACGAAGGCTGAGCTAGTTCCCGATAATAAACAACAGATCGAGTGTCTCAAATGGACCAACAAGAGAAGTACAGACATGCCCGACCCCTGCGCCAGCATTCTAAATCGAAATATTGGACAAGTGGCACCCCAGAGTCCGAGTCATGAGATGCTAGAATCGCCAAACGCCCAAGCCAGATGCGCAGATTCCAACGCAAGCCCATTATGATTTTGGATGTGTCCCACACCAAGTAGCGGCGAACCCGCCCGCCTCACGGTGTCGCCCAAAGCTAGCCAGCAATGAGATCTCAATTTCTTGAACCTGCGCCGCGGTGATAACCCAATCAGTGAGGTTCCTGCAACGGACAAAAGGGCCACAGGTCGTCGTAGGCCTAAAGTTCGCGAAGAGGTGAAAATTCGCATCTATGGTACGTTCAGCCTAAAATGTGTCGTCGACCAGCTGTGTCGCTCTTTTCAAGAGGTTGCGCTCCACCGCTAGTTTATGTGCTTTCTGCAGCTAACTTGTAAGGTCCAAAAAGTTGCCTCAGTCAGATCGCTAAATTTTGATTAGGATCAAGAGAGTAATATAGCTGTCAAAAATCATAGCGAGGAGAGCTGGAAAACTTGAATGGTGGGAAGCAAAGCTGGACCCAGTATCAAATTGAGATTAGCGCCAGTCACTTTCGCGATCACGAGTACGTTACTACTGTAAGGCGGTCACAACCCTCTAAAATCGTTAACCACTGCAATCTTCCCCAGGCGATGAGAAACTCGGACGCAGGAATATGGCATACCTCTCAACTGCAGTTTCATTTACTGGCTCAGACGTGCTAGACTCCCTCGAAAAGTTATGCTGAGTGGGCTCTTACTGATGACAAACATCTTCAAGCGCTCGCAAGCACAAGCCATGATTTATATCAGACGGACCCAGGTTATTGAGCTGTCAACCTTTCTGCACCCAATCGATCCGGCGGAGATGCTCCTTCCATGACACCCCTTCAGACTGCCCCTTGATATCCATCTTCGAGATCTCTTAAAATCCTTACCACGCACTCTTCTTTCATTTCTAAATTCAACTTCCCGCCGCCGCCCCAACGAAAATGCAACTTAACCTGTTTGTCGCTGCCGCGCTTTCTCTAGCCGTTGTTGCAGAGGCTAGCTCTACCGCTCGTCTGGGAGTTCGTGTCACATTCTTCTTTCACTGGTTCAGTAATTGACGTACGCTGGTTCTGCCGTGGCAGTTGTTCTGCTGTCCCAAGACTGGGCCTGAAGGTCTGACTCTCACAAGCCAGGACGTCGGTTTTTTCGCGCTCTCGTGCACGTAAGTGGACTTCATGCCATGCCTGACTCTTTAATCCTGAATATCATTCGATCATTTAGATACGGAGCCAAGACTTGTAAATATGTAAGATCGCATGAGCTTCAGTATCCGAAGTCACACTGACCACTTTTTGTGTGATATAGACTGCATCAAGTGGCCATGGCAAAGCAGCGGATGGCTGCCCTGCGAAAGCAGTCGTTAATCCCAACCCTCCCACTTGCTCTTGAGGGTGACCCGGAACATTGGTACGTACATTGTAATCTTTTCAGCACTTATCTCATTGGCAGTGGCTTCGTTGACAGCGATGGCTAGGACATATTTTGTCAAACATCGCCCAATACGTTGTGGCGTCCTTGTATACCCAATGCATTTATCTAATTCTATGTCAGTGCGGAGACCATCTGTCTTTTGCTTATATTTATATGTCCGACGCGAAAAGACGCGGTAGCATCGCTCCAGCAAGTGATTATTCAAAAGCTCAATGACTCTTGGTCGCGGTCAAGGTTTGAGTGGATTGTGTACAAAAGGCTGACATCTCCGACTGAGTGTGAACTCATGAGCTCTTCACTTTTCTCCCAGATCCCAGTTTATTAACATTCGTCAACCAACGCTGCCCATCGTCCATTGCTTTTCCGGATCCTCATACGTAGGTTGCTGTTTTGGAGTGACTAGATAGTATCCATATCTAGTGCTCTGCATCGCCCACAAGTTGGCAGGTGTCGGTAATGTTGTCGCCACCGGAGTACCCTATATTTGTGGTTAAAATTTTTGAGGAGATAATAATGGATGCGATGACACGCGCACCCGCCGCCAAGTAGATTCAACATGTAAGTCACCCTCTAAAAATTACTGCGCAGTTTCAAGAATCCGCAGCACGCCTCCGTTAAAAATTATGCTGGATCAGTAAAATGTAGAATCCCATTGAAAATAAATGAAGGGCGTGCGCAGACCAGACTTGAAATCACCTTCCCCGTGGGTATGACCAGCCGCGGACGGAATCATGAAAGCACAGGGAATGGAAAGGCTCCCGTCCTTTTGAATCAACAGGTTGCAACAGAAAGAGCATGTAATCTTGGAGCTTAGAACACCACAACCAGCTAGGAGTATTACTTCAACTTAGAGACAGCCCAATCCGGTGTAGGCCTGAGTCGGAGGTGCCGTTGCCGAGATGCATAGTCTGAACAAAGGTAGCCAGCAAATTGGGACATCCAGTGTTACATTAATCATAATGGAGTGGGTCCACCCCAAGCGCAGCACAATTATTTTTCTCGAGCTTGCCAGCGTACACATGTTGCTGGCCAGCGCTGGCCAAATGCGAGTGGCTGATATTTTGCATTAATGGAACAAGTTTGGAGTTCTGTGTACAGCTTGAAGCCTGTACATGGGCATGATCACGAGCTCACCGGGCAATGGCGAGGCCATCGACATGACCGGGCTCGGTGCAAAGTCGACGTCTACGTACCCCTACGTACACCTTTGGGTGTATTTTGGAGGCGGGTGTATTTTTGAGGAAAAGCTATTGTGTGTGACCGATCGAATGATGGCGCCCAGGAGATCTCGGTGGTGCCTATTACCTAACGGGTGATGTTATTCAGGCTTGCCCAACGGCTCTTGTCCAATCTCTCTCAACTCGTCATATAATAATAGCCTAGCAAGCTCCTCCCCTTTCTCCAATTCTCCCTCATCCTCTCTTCGAATACCGTATCCTAACCTGACTGGGGTGATTACTATTCATGGTTGCGATTGCCATTTAGCCGCTGACACGGCTACACAGACAGCTTAACTATTCACTCAGGCGTCAATTCTTTGGACCTCAACTCGTAATATCTGCCCAATCCACTTATCGTGAGTTGCCAGTACTTATGCGGTGGAAGAGCGGATCGCTGTACTAATTCATCCGAATCAGAACCCGCAGCATCGAATTGCACCACTATCCGAACTTCCAAGGTCGCCCCGCCACAAAACCACATCATGCCACCTCGATTCTCCGATTCTCCCAACGCACGTTCAAAGTCTATTACCACGGTTGAGCTCGATACCCACGGAGTACGTTCCACGCCAAGTATTCTCCTGACATACTGTTCATCGCGTTGCCAACTTCCTAGATTCTCAACCGACATGCGGCGAAGAACCCAGCGTACCAGGTTGGCGTCTCCGAAGACAAGGGAGCAAGAAGAACAATGGAAGACTCCCACTCGTTTGTCGTCGACTTCGACAACATTCGAGGGCAGGGTTTCTTCGCTGTTTTCGACGGCCACGCCGGCAAGCATGCCGCAGAATGTTGTGGCGCCCACTTTCACGAGGTGCGCATCGACCAAAGGCTCCGCACTGTGCGGTTATCTGATATGCAACATAGTTCCTCTTATCTGCGCTGCACAGCTCCCCAACCACGCCCGTGCCCGATATCCTCAACGAGACCTTCCACAACGTCGACGAGAGCCTTTCCATAATGTGTGAAGAGTCCGAAGGCAAGATCCATTCCGGCTGTACTGCAGTCACAGCCTTTCTGCGGATTGAAGACGCCGACGGACTTCAATCATTTATAAGTGCAACCCCATCATCGCCCATCTCTGATTCGCCGGTTTCGGGACAGAGCAACGACCACGAGAGCGCACAAAGCAGCGGAGCGGAGAGCAATAGCAACTCAGGAGCCGATATCAAGAAGCTTAAGAACAAGAAATCATCGAGCAGCCGGATCAGGAAAGCCCTGAAGAGTCTCGCAGGCAGCGTTTCGAGTCCAAGCACATCGACTCCCTCGACACCCCGCTCGACGTCTCCTTCTGCCTTGCGGAAAGAAGGCGCACTTGGTGCAACTGTTACTATACCCCCTGCCGATTCAAGGCGCGTGCTGTATACCGCAAACGCGGGTGACGCGCGGGCGGTGCTATGTCGTTCTGGAAAAGCAGTCCGCTTAACGTATGACCACAAGGGCTCTGATAAGCAAGAGGCGAAGCGGATAACGGACGCCGGCGGGTTCGTCATGAGCGGACGCGTGAACGGTGTGCTCGCTGTCACGCGGAGTCTGGGAGACTCCTCGATGAAGGAATTTGTGGTCGGGGCGCCTTACACTACTGAGACGGAACTCTGCGACGAGGACGAATTTCTGGTTTTGGCTTGTGATGGGGTAAGTATTTCCCGGCCTCGTCGTTTTCTGGTTCTGACTTGCATTTTGCTAGCTATGGGATGTCGTCAACGACCAAGCTGCTATCGACCTAATAAGTGAAATCGGCGATGCACAAGCAGCTAGCGCGAAACTCCTGAAGCATGCTCTGTCGCATCATACCACGGATAATGTCACCGTCATCGTCGTCCGCTTCAAGCATACCGCTCCCCAGACTGCGTAGACATCGCCTGGGACGGTTTCAATGGAGTCCTGCTGGTTGTATCTTTCTACACGCGAACTTAGTGCGACAAACGTCTCGCTTCTCTTGGGTTGTCCGCGCCACACTTAATATTTTTCATCGCATAATTCTGCACTGCCTTCTCATTAAATTTACTGTCACCAACCGCATGCATATGTACTGGAATTGTTGCAGTTCACTACCAGATTCTTATACTGTATATCCCCATCATGAATATTGCATGAATGTAGACTTGGTGTCTTCGGTCCCTGCATGATGTCAAGCCTCGATCGTCGCCCGCATCACCTGTGATGTGACGCGATCACGACTCCTGGGTCTAAGTACGTCACAGAACACGCACTCTGGCCACCATCAACGTCTGGAACGTAGGAGGGCCGAACACGCGTTATATCCTCTTCCTTCTCAACCACCACATCGCTCATCACCAGCTACGACCTTAACGATCTTCTCTTTCCCCTTACTTGCTCTCAAAAACTATGTCCCAAGCCCCCCCTTATCCGGGGCCCACGCCTAACTATGGCGGAGGATACGGAGGCTATGCTCCAAGCTCCCAACAACCATCCTACGACCAGAAATCGCCCTACGAAGGCGACCGATTCAAGCCCAAAAAGAGGATTAACGACCCCATTTTCCTCGTGCTCTTCGTGCTTCAGGTGCGTTTATATCTCCTGCATTGGGAGGAAAACAATTCATTGAAAAGTCTCTTGCCAGTTCCTAGGTTTTGCGGCCCTGTCGGGGATCGTGATATCCAGCTGGGTGTCGACTGGTGGCCTCGGCGGCGGCCTCGGAAAGTCCGGTGGGCAAAGTGGTACCGCTGTCACTTTGAATCGGTGTGTACATTGAATGTACTTTAGACATCTCATCCTTACGCTCTTGCAGGAGTACGGTATATCTGCTTCTACTGGTTACAGCAGCTGCGCTGCTACTTTCCACGGCATACCTCATGCTCACGCGTGCTTTCACGCGGATGATCATGCACATCACGCTCGTTCTCTCCATCTTGTTGAATATGTGCGTCATGGACCACTCGAAGACCGTGTCAGGCGTACTGATATCCCTCTCACAGCGGGATCTGCGTCTACTATTGGATAACAAAATACTACTGTTCGTTCTCATTCGCAAAAGCTTAAGCACTTTTAGGCCTTACCTCGTCCTCACAGCTGGCGCGATCATCTTCACGATCATCGCTGTCCTCTCAGTCCTGTCCTACTTCGGCTTTAGGTCTCGCATACCCCTCGCGTCCCTGCTCCTTCAGGTTGTCATGGACGTTGCAAAACACCATAAAAGTGTTTACGTGGTCGCGTTCATTGCCCTTTTCATCCAAGCGGCTCTGGCAGTGTAAGCTCTAATTGTCACTATCTCATTTGATTAGTTTCTTGACGACTTTCATGTAGGTGGTTCACGTTTACTGCCATTGCAACGTAAGTCATCCTAATGACTAGCGGTTTCGATGCTGAAAGTGCACAAACTTATCTTAGGTATGCCAAATACACTCCAGGGAACCCTGGTCAGTTGATGTCCTTCCCCTGTCCGTCCTATACACTCTGAACTGACTGTCAAATTGCAGGCTGTACATCCTCAAGTTGTTCGTCCGGCAAGGTCGCAGGTCTCATCTTTTTCGAGACCTTCTCCTTCCTCTGGACATCCCAAGTTGTGAAGAACGTCGCCCTTGCCACGCTCGCCGGCGGGCCCTTCGGGTCGTGGTACTATTTCGGGCCGCGTGAGCTTGGTGAGATGGTATGTACTTTACATCAAGGCGGCTCTGCATTTCTCTGATGGTGTACTGCTCCCAGCCAAAGCATCCTACAACCTCTGCATTCGGTCGCGCTTCTACGTTGTCGTTGGGTTCTATCGCCTTTGGGTCATTGATCGTGACGCTTCTTGAGCTCTTGAAGATGCTGCTCAACATGGCGCGCAACAACGCGAACGCTGACGGTCATCGTGCGTGATATCATTCGTCACTTTGATAGCAACCTTTAAAACGGCCTTTTCTCTAGCTGTCGAGGCATGCTTGGCGTGTTGTGCGGCCTGTTTCGTTGGGATCATCGAGAGCATGGTGGAATACTTCAACAGGTACATTTAATTGATCGACGCTTACATGAGATGTTAAACCATGCTTGCACAGATATGCTTATATTGAAATCGGTTAGTAGCGAAGGGACCATATCTGCTACCGCCTTTACTGATTCCGTGCTCTTAGCACTCTATGGGAAGCCATACATACAAGCAGCAAAAGACACCTGGAGGCTCTTCAAAGATCGCGGTACGTTGCTTCGTTCGTATTACTCCCGGAGATGTCTGAATAACGTGTCAACCAGGTATCGACGCCCTTGTCAATGACTCGCTTGTGGGAATGAGTGAGTGCCTGCCTTCTTCTCTCATTGTAACCCCTAACTGACGACGCACAGCTATGACTTGGGGTGGATACATCATCGGCCTATTGTCATCACTATTTGCTTACCTCTACCTTCGATGTATGTCCCACAAGCACACCACCCCATCAACACTCACTCTGTTCTTTTGCTCACTAGTCACCGCTCCTTCATATAATGCGGATGGAAGTTACACCGCTCCAGTCTTGCTGTTCGCCTTCTTGATCGGCCTGCAATGCTGTTAGTATTTTTTCTCTCCAATATCCGGGCCTCATCCTGATAGCAAAACGTCACCCAGCTTTGACTTTATCATCCGCCATTGAGGCTGGCGTCTCCACCATGTAAGTTTTCCAAGTTGGCACACGCTGTCACACCTCCTGACATTCTTGCACCCTCAGTTTCGTTGGTCTCGCCGAGGATCCACAGGTGTTGGCCATTCGAGCCCCAGAACTTTTCGGCGTAAGTTTCTATCTTGTATACCTTGTTCCCCGTTAACGTAAGGATTACAGTTGATTGCGACCACCTATCCGCATGTTACGAATGGTGTCCCGCGAGTTTGAGGACTTGTTTCCGTACCTACCGAACAATGGACTCACATATCACGGATCACGGACATACAAAGTAACAAACTTGGCACAACCCAATACTCCGGTTTAATATACACATAATCTCAATATATCATACCTACCACCCTACCTTCTTCGATGTACATACGAGCTGCCTTCGTCCGATGCTTGAAAATCTTGCGGATGCTTATATCCCTGTAAATGGCAAGCAAAGACGTGGAGTAAGGTCCCTGTCGATTAGTGGTTAAATCATCTCGTTGTGGTTCAATTGCTCCGAGAAGCCGGAAGTTCGAATCCTCCTTGGGACATCTTTTGATTCTTTTGACTGTCGGGTCCTATGCCAGGCTCCAGCATAATGATACTATGCGGCCGCCGGTGTGTACACTGTACTGTAGTACAACATAAACAGGGTTAGGATTCGAAGAGGATGAGGTTGGAATTGTCCCTGATCATGAGACATTCTTTTGGTTCCTGCATCGACCTTTTGCATGCCAACTATTTCGCCAAAACCGATGTATCTCAAGTTCACGCTTCTCAGAGGACACAGTCACCACACCAAGATGGTATGACCACTAGTCGACAAGCACCTTACGCCACATTCCAGTTTTAGTAACCGCAGAGACTCCGAAAGTTTCCGAAATTACATCCGCCGTCTGGGAATGCAGTCTTGCTCCATTCCATCGACATCCGTATCGTACATCAGCCATGTACGTAGTTGTCATACGGAACCCCTACATATTCCTTGGATTGGAGTAAGGTTGTCGGGACCGCCCGTGGGTCATCTCAGTATGACGACCACTATCTTCGTTCATTACAAGGTCCTTGTCGATTAGTGGTTAAATCATCTCGTTGTGGTTTACTCGCTCCGAGAAGCCGGAAGTTCGAATCCTCCCTGGGACAGTAATTTTTACATTGACCAACTCTTTTGCGACCCAGGATACATTATATACAGATCTATTAAGAAAGCTGACTCCCGAGCTTAGACTTCAAAATTTGGGACTTATGACGGGGGAGAACCGGGGGTGCCTAGTACACCACCAAAGTAAACTTTTCCGCGTTTGAGGTAGATAGTGTGTGTTGAGTTGTGGTTACCGTACAATGACTGAATTCGATTTCCTAAATGTTTGGTTGATGTTGGGCCACGAAGGCGTGTTTTCATATCATGGCCAACCTTTACAAAGCCCACCCATCTCCTGAAGTATCAAGCTTCCTCCGACCCATGAAATCCTCGCTCTCACTCGCTTCGTCCAAGCTTTCAGCTTTGCAACGCAAGAAGAACACCTGATGGGGCCATTTGTAGGTCTGTATTGGTCAAAGCTGGACATCATGGTCTAAATCATTTTCTCGTCATCAAGGCCCAGGCTTCGACAATTGCATTTCTCATTCTTCAGTAGCTTTGACATGGTATATCTGTCCCAGCCAGCTTTGACTTGGAAATCCTTAAAAGCAGGAGAGGTATGTCTGGTGCCGCACTGACTCTTATGACATCTGCTACTCCTGACATCGATATCTCTGTTCCTAGTTCCGTTCTCTCAGGACCTGGACATACGACCGAGGTCATCAGTAATGGGACACACCTCACCTTCGTCATCCATCCGACCGGTCCCGGCCCAATCGTGAGTTGACTTGCCCAGTCATGATGATTTCTCCCAAACGTTTGACCTGTCATTAATAGACTATCAACGTCAACATCTGCCATCCTACTTTAGTCCCGGCTTCATTCACGGATAATGCCCAGCCCAGCCATGTCGAGCCCCCACACAATCCGCCTTCACCCTCAGGTTCTGTGACGGAGTCCGACTCGGGAGATGAGGAGGAATTTTGTACGACAATAAGTCTCTTTTCATTGATACATAACCTCATTTCTTCTGCTTTAAGTACGCAGATGTCAAGAACTTCGAAGGGAAACAGCAGGTCGAAGCCGATTGAATATGTACTAAGAAGATGAGGGAAAGGGTATTGACATCTCGAGTATATACAAATAAGCTACTTTCTCCGCTTTCGCTTTGCTGGGTGTTCCTCGGGTTCATCCTCCTCGTTGAAATCTCCATCGTGCTCGCTGTCCTGGTGGCCGTCCGAATCGCGAGCCTCTGCGAGCTTTTTTGCCTTCTTCGCAGCAAGCGTAGCCTTACGTTTTGCCTGAGTAGTTGAACGTTTTGTTGCCTGCGACACTCGCAACTTGGCTGCGATTTCGCGGTGGTGAGCTTTTCGATCGTCGTAGATAGGACGAGGTACAGAAAGTTGGCGTGGGAGGGTACGTCGTAGTAGTTCGGCATTATGGAGAGCATATAGGTTAAGAACATAGTGAGCATCGTCACCATGCGCAATGAGCTGATTCGAGCGGGAAGTCAGCTGCCGCTCTTGAAGTTGAGGTTGAAGTGCTGTTGGTTGGCACTTCACTAAACGGCAGTCGTGCTGGGCTGAAAAGACGAAGAGAATCGACTGCAAATGGTGAGATGACTCGCAATATATATGCAGACCAAAGGGATAAGGCATACCTTAGCATAAACCGTGACTTGCTGCTGCTCGTTGGCGCCCGGCTGCTGAAGGACAGGCAGGTCAAAATCAGGATGTAATCGATCCCCCAGAATAAATCTGTCAAGCGATACGAGAGCTGCAGATTTCAATCCAACATCTGGGACAACCATCTCGCAGATGCGCCCGATCAGGACAGGTTCCTGGTACATGTACTTAGTCAATAAGTAGGCAAGAAATTGGGAGTCATTACCTCTGGGTGAACTCGGGCAAATATCCAGGATCCCTTGTAGCAGTAGTCACCAGATTGTGCAATCACGCTATGACCTTGGCGCCATGACATCAAAGCTGGGAAAACAATATCTGTATCTGGACGGAAACTTTTGGAAGCTAGCGTTTCATGCCACTCGCAAGGCGGTATCTTTTTCCTGCCTTGAAGTCGCACTGTACCTGGAAAAACATTGATATCAATGGCTAATGGGTCGAGCACATTGTACGGACCGGGAATAGTTGAACGTGGCGGTACCCAGCCCAGGTGCCGCTGGACCACAGGTTCGGAATGGAGAACCTGACGGACACTCTCGCCAGCTTGTACCCACTGACCATCCTGCATCCAGTACCCACCACTGAGCATGTGCTTTACACGATCCATCGAAGCGAATTTGGATGCAATATCACGGCTCGGAGCTTGGTGGTTGCTCAGCACTGAACAAAGACGAAAAATGGCATTAAAACATTCAAAGACTTCCGTAGAGTTGCGGATCGCTGGCCCGAAGCGACGGACATCCTCCATCAAGTGCGGCAGAAGATGGAGCTTGATTTTGATGATGATTTTGGCAGGATCAACGTCTGCAAAGGCATCGAGAACATTGCCTACGAGGACCGACAGATCTTCCTATAGCACCCATGAGTTTATTGGCGAGAAGAGGAAAACGAAGCACGCACGAGATATCTATCCATGTCATCAATTTCGTGGACCCATAGGACTGCGCCCAAGGCCCCGACAGCCTTTACAAGTGCGAATTGACTGGGTGTCACGAGATCATGTACATGAAATGCCATGGTCTGCATAAGCGTCTTGAAGTGCTTTCCAATGAGGTTGTTTCTGTATTGCATCATATATGCTCCACGGATTGGGGGAACATTGAGCCCGTCAATGTCTGTAGATTGAAGTCGGATCGAAAAGAGTTCTCGATCACTGTCAGACCATGAGGTATGGAGAAGATACCAGACATATTTGATGATCCCAAGCAAGATGGTATGGAGGATTTCAACTGGTGTATCTTGCGTCGGGTCAAGGCCTGGCATATACGAGTTTGTCAGGGGCCATAACTGCACACTTTAAATGCCACGTACCTGCGATGCTGAGCAGCGGGTTGATCTTATCACCTGGCTGCTCCTTCAGCCACTCACGAAGCTCATTAGCGACTGATTCCGCTGAGCGCCCCGGCTGTTCACTCCTCATTTCGCGAGCTTTCTTGAGGAGGATCTCGATCCAATATTGCGCGACCTTATCTTTTGTTCCGGTGGCAGTCTGCATTTCTTGTACTGGCTTTTCGACACCGTACATTGCGAGGTCGATTTGTCGCTCAAGCTGCTGCCGTGTCTCATCTGCGCTTCGGGCAATGCCAGCCTGTTTTCAATGATCACTAAAAATACATCATGACCAACTTTGAGGAAAGTTACTTACGAAGAATAGAGAATGATAACCTTCGTCTGATTCGGTATGTTCGTGAGGACCACCTGCTTTACACTTTCGGCAGCCACAGTTTGCATTTCCCCCCATATGAGACGCCTCCTCGGACTGTTGCGGATTGTCAGCCGGAAGTGCAGGAACTCGTAAAATAACGCGGCAACTGCGCTTCGTGTCGGAATTGTAGCAGTGAATCGGTTCTTTTTGCGTTGCGCTGGAGGAAACAGAATAAACACCATGTATCGAGCAAATAATTGAACACCACTATACCTAACTTGTTCCTTGAGAGCTGAGAACTGCTCCGGTGACGTAGCATGAGGAGAAGTCGAAACAAAACGGACAAAGTATTCCTGCTGTAATAAACGGCCAGGTATATTGGAATTTGCCATGTAAATGTTGATATGCTTGTTGTATTGCTTGGACTTATTGCCAGAAACGTCATCGCACCACAGAGGGACCATGATGACAAACAGGTCTTCATCATTTGCTAGTTGACGCAAGGCATTGGGCATTCTCGGGGCTGGAGTTCCATCTTGGATGAATAATCAGTCCACGAAGCAGTAAAAAGCCTTCAACATATGACGACGTACCCCTCCATGCAATATCACCTCCTACTCGTCCAATGATGTCGTAATAATTGTATTGGAATTGGGACACTGGTACAACCTGTAGGGTGTCCTCGATTCGCCAACCAGCCTGTAAGTGAACCCGCATATCAGGAGAGAAGGTGTTTCTGCGATGTTCGGGTTAACGCACCGGACTCTGCGAAATCTCTGAGCATTTGGCTGTCAACTCGCCATTGCGGATGACCCAGTCACGAGGAATAACAAATTGACCATCAATCAGCTGAGCAAGCTCGTCAATGTAGAACTGACGAAGGCCACGGGAGAACATTGGTGTTAATTCTGACGGCTTGAACTCCTTCCATCGTTCAGCTTGCCAAACCTCTGATATAGGACCTGTGGTCTCCTCAGGATAAAGGTGGAGATGTTTGGCGATTTCGGGATTGGAAAAGTCCTATTTCAACTCATTTGTCAGTTGAAGAAGTCACAGGAGTAGAGTTACCTACCCGGGCAATGGATTCGCGGATATCATTGGTGTAAAAGTGGTTACCTATGCTCGACGTATAATGTTTGGGAATACTTCCGCAGAGATCACGGAGGCTAGTCTGCATTTTGCGAAACGCATCGCAGGAAGGGACATCGCGAACACCCGACTCCTTGAGCAGCCATAGGATCATTCGCAATTGACTGCCGGACATTCGAAGCCGTGGAAGGTTGTCAATAATGTCAAGCAGCATTGACTATAAAAGGGTCAGAAATTCCTGTCTCTTGCGACATTGCCATGATAGCTACCGTCTTATTGGGATACGGGGCATAATCACTTGTAACTGGAACCCGGTTGAACTGGGCTTGTATCTCGTCCTCATCGTGGATAGACTCAAGCTCTAGAATGGTAGATTTGAGTAGTCATCGAAAACCATAATTGGAATCACAGACCGAGAGAACGGAAGTCATTCACGACGTTGGTCACAGTGATGTCATCTTCTGTAGGTCCAGTTCCGAATTCATCCTCATGCTCGGCTTGAAGCATAAGTTCTTCAAATTGTCGGCGAAGACGCTCGCGTTCTGTAGCTGGATCGTGGGTAATGGGCTCGATATAGGTCGGGATCAAGGGCGGGGCACGATCCGCCATGTATTGGTTGAATACTGCGTCATCCGCATCCGGCATAGAATCAAACATGCCTGCCTGAGACTGTTGAATATCATCGAGAGTGTTCAAACCATCCAAATGAATCCGAGTAGACCCGCTGCTGTATGTATCCTGGAGACGGGCTTTCTGTGCAGCTGCCTGTTCATCGCGTTCAATTTTTCGTAGTGACTCCGTCTTGTGAGCATCAGACTCAAGGTGTTTATCGAGTGACTTCTTATTGATCCAAGTTCCGAGACCGAGCGGATCGCCGTCCTTGCATATCTTGCACCGAACTTTTTTTGTTGCGGGATCAATTTCTACATCTGTGAAGTGTTTGAGGATCCTCGAGCTGCTCTGCAGTCTCAGTGAAAAATGCTCACCTGCAGGCAGAGGCTTGGGACGAGCCATATCACTGGGAGGGGGATGTCCATCACTCACAGCCGATGCGGTATTATAAGCAGATTTCCGAGAACAAAAGATCCATACACTGATTGATTGCTGGGGAATGCTCCCAGGCAACAGCCTTGAACAGCTGGATTCAATCGATACCAGTTCAAAAGAAGGTCAAAATCTCAAATACTCGTTATTTGGAACAGCAGACAGATTCATGGATGGCGTTCAAGGAATCAGTGCTCGTTGAAGTTCAAAATCCCATCTCGACTGCGTGTTGACGCGCACAAGACTGTCACGTGCACGAACAAACAATGATAACGGCGGTGGCCAAAGCCATCGCGGCCAAGGCTCGCGTCTTGAAGTGTGTCTGTCCATTGCCTGCCGCTTTGCCCTCACGAATACCTTAAAAGCCCGTCCTCCCGCCACCATGGAACAGCAAATCCTTTCCAATGGACCCCAATATCGATCCGACCCTCCAGGACATTGAGGAAGACCCCGCGATGGCATTTCTCGACACCCTGGTTTCCAACAACAGCACGTCGACCAGCAGTGGTGGCACTGACGGTGACATCTCGGATGACGAACCTCCTACGACAGCTCGTGCAGTCTACAACGGCAACCCGACCTTGGCAAACAACAATCTCGTCAACTTCGGGCGCATGGCCAAACGTCAGAAACGCTTCAGTGCCGAGTCGGAATCCGATTTAGATTTGTTCTGCTCGGTAAGTATTATTTGACTGGTCTGGGTTCTCAGACCTGATCGTTCAATTGGTAGAATCCATCAGCGGAGGAACGCAGTGCGATGCTTTATGCAGCCGTGCTCGAGACGCGCGATATCGTCAAACAATCTCAAAAGATTGAACAGTGGCAAGTGTCCGAGGGCCTTAAGGTGTGTAGACAGAAGTTTTTCTCCCCTTGCCTCGTTCATGTTGTTGTCTTCAGAAAAGCATCCGGTCCTACACACAAGCGCACCTCCTCTCGCCGACCACGACATCATACCGTGGTAACGGCCCCGAGCACATTCTGGTGAGCGATACTCCGTTTTGATTTTTGTGCATGCCATGCAACTCAATGACCATATAGAAAGCAATGCGCGAACTCAATGTTCGTGACCTCCCGCCCGAGAAAGAAGTAACCCATGTCAAGGCAATCCTCGCGGTCATCAAGACCACATTGACATCGTTTCGGAATGTTGTGAAAGATAAGGTTCGTATTCAGTCAAACCATCAACTACTTTTTCTGACACTGGACAGATCAAGGCGTCGCTCGAGCCCGATTCACCAACTCGAAACATCGCAGACCTTACCCACGCCATCGTCAACAACACGCCCGTCAAGGCCACTGCTCAACACTACATCCGCATCGCATTTTTGGTTCGTCCTCATTAAGTCCTCGCACTGCGTGATCTGACCGTCTTTTTCAGCGTTGGCATGTCCTTAAATATGAGAGCCTCAGCGACAACGAGTGGTGGCCGAGGGTGGACAAGACACTGGATGGGTGGCGGTCGAAGCTTAAAGATGCGACCGAAATTGCCGGGTACGTCAGTTGGGGCCCGGAGCCACCTTGTCATTGCTAACGACGAAGCAGGGCTTTCAACAACATGTACCAGCAGGACATTCAAGCCTATGGTGACCCTGCCAACACGAGTCACACCGTCATCGAGCCCCGCGATGTTGTTCCCTGGATCAAGACGGTCAACACGCATGCGGGGAATGTCCAGGGCAAGACAGTGACGAAGACAGTCCCCCGGAAGAGGAAAGCGATGGAGGTTGAGTAGGCTGGCGTGTCCATGGCTTCTGTATATATGAAATGTAATAATCTACCACAATATGCAATTTTCCCCCCTTTCTTTCGTCCCACATTCCGCGATAAATACCCTCAATTCGAGAAGCCGACTTCCTTTTTATGAGCCCGGTGGTATGCGAGTGTCATCATGATCAGGATGTCAATTCTGCAGGCTCGTAAGTGAAATATCGAGCATGGGCGGAGCATGCGAGAACATCAGAAAATCTGTACATGAGTTGAGTGTTCGAATGCCGAAGGATGGCTAGCTAATTTCCTCGAGAGTATGTGTAACGAAAGTGCCCAGGAGATGCCCGCGCGAAAAGGTTTACAAGACATCCGACCAGAGACGTTCCGGGAATGTGTGTATACCTTATGTTCAAAAAACATCAGACATCAAAACAATGTCAATCTGTGTTTCCTCCTGAGCAAGATCGATGATTCAGGGCTTGGCCAACTGATGATCCACGGGCACTGATTTCTGGACTCCTTGAAAACCTCAATCAACGGCCCATTTGGTTTTGCGGTGTATCTATATGGGAGGCTCCTGTTTTTTCACGCACGGAGCACTACACTGTTCAGGAAGAGCCAAAGGTTCGGACCCACGACTACTCGGTACATTCCTGATAACATCCACTTCCTACTTCCTCTTCTCGCATTCCACGTACATCATGAGCTGGGGGGCTTTTGGAGCGCGAGGTTCCGGACATCAGTGCACTTCGGTTAACGTGGAGATACCCCCGTTGTAGATTGATCTTCAAGTTAAGACTGTAGCTGCTATAGGGTTGATATCGATACTTCAGGACGTTTCGCCTGAATGATTCCGGATGATTCCATCAACCCGGAAGCTAGGGGTATACAGACACCCAGACACCTATAGCTACATATCTGTGCGCTCTCGGCCGTTCCGACTGCTAAACTAGAGTCTAGAGTCTGATTATATCGGGTTTAGACTTTGTTTACGCAAGTCCAATGATAACGTCCAAGGGTCTGGTTCACAGCAACGCCACCATTCAACACCTACATACAAACGCGCCGCGCGTTTTTGGGGTATGGCGTCGATCGTTGGGCGGTGCGTGATCGTGATGAAACCTTTCACCTATAGAAGAGGGAGCCGTCATATGAGACTTCCCCCGGGGATCTCTTCTTGACCGTTCCTCCCTCTTCTCGGTGAGTTCATACACGTTCCCTACTCGAGGGATATCTTCCTGATCATTCCTCCCTCGTATACTCAGTCACAGACCCTTGGTCTTTTTCTGTCTTATAAATCCATCTCTTTGTTCAAATCTTCATCTGTCTCTGAGACATCTACCTATGCCTGAAGAACATGGTCAAAACTTCGCAAACATATCGCACAGAGCCTCCGGATCCGGAGCGGGAACCCTACCAAGGCCCGAACTTCCAGGATCCGGATTTGCGGGGAGTGGACGACAAAATCCCGCTGATAAATCGTCTTACGGATCCTTCTTCGGAGGACCAGGAGGTGGCGCATCGACGCAGCCTTCTGGAACGAATGGAAATGCCGCCAACCAAACTCCAGGGTCAAGCACTACAATCCCAACACCTGGATCGAGCGTTAGTCTCGGCGGATCACAAGCGCTGCCGGTCGGATGTGATTTCGACCCCATCATCGCGAAAAAGCAGGAGGAGATCATCGTCTCGTACAGGCAGGGAGATATCAGCAAATCCAATGCTATCCTTGGCGTCCAGGACCTCCTCGACCACTGCAAAGGAGAGAAAGCAGACCAAAAGAAGCTTGCCTTCGAGGAATTCCTCGCCGCTCTTGAATCCGTCGAGTTCCTTGCCAAATGTGCTAAACGCCGAGGGAAACGCGCTGCAGATGGGTTATCGAACGAGGAAGGAGGCCCTGGAGAGGGAAACGAAGGGGATGAAAACCAGCCTCCCGGCGAAGCCGTCGACAAGACCCTTGATGACTTCATCACGCGTGCTGGAACGAGATCTAAGCATGGAAGATCTGACGATTCATCCGATGAAGGGGACGCACTTGACGGACTCGGAGCACTTGGTGAAAGGACAAGTGGAAAGAAAAGGAAGCTCAAGTCCTCAGATCTCCCCTGGTTCAAGGAAGAAACGGCCGCTCGAGACACGGCTCGAGTCTCCTGCCAAAAGACACAGGAGCTCCTCTACACCTATGAGAAGGATCCAAACTGGGTTAGAAGACAGGTCATCATTTCGGGAATCGCCCCCACGAGCATCCCCCCTGGAGAATGGGATTCCATCTTCCGAGGGACAGCCGTCAACCTCGACGCCGTCTTCAGCCAACTACACCATGTTCTCCCTCCTAAAGACGACCTTGGACGCGCGGGACCATGTGAAATCAGATTTTCGAACCCAGAACCAGCGAAAAAGATCCAGAGCGCGGGGGATTGGACAGCCACTTGGGACGACGTCTCCGAGGCTACGATACTCGCATTCCCATATCGCGCGAAGGAACTTCGGGAATACGGCCAATACATCCGATCCGAATTCTCTGCTAAACAGTCCACTTCCCACCGAAAAATCATTATGCTCGACATTGCCATCAGGAACTTCGTCGCTGGTGGGCAACGACACCTGCTCACAGACTTCCACCTTTTCACCCGTTTCCACTCCGCCATCGTCGCCCCGGACGGAATCGAGGCCGGTAACGGAAGCAGATCCGGTTCAGGTTCCGCGTCGCGTGGCCGATCATCCGGACAGAGGGGAAAGAAATCAGGTACCGAAATCTGCGACAGATTCAACGCGGTTGGAAGGTCATGCCCGTTCCCAACCACTTGTCGATACACCCACACCTGTAAGGGCTGCGGTTCATCTGGGCACGGCGAGCGAGACTGCATCAAGGACGGACGCGATACACGGAGCAAGGCCTAAGTACCTCCGGTACAACTTATGGCACGACGACGACACTCATTCATTTTCGACTGCAGAATGGACCGAGCACGCCAAACCTCTTCCATCCCCGCCGTTATCTGAGCTTGCAAATCCTGTAGTCGCCAAAACTATTGCCGAAAACCCCTCCTTGTTCGCTATCATCACACCTATCAAAGTCGACGTCCTCGAACGTCTCCTCTCCACTCATCCGAATAAACCTTTCGTTGCATCAGTCTGCCGTGGTCTCAGGGAAGGGTTTTGGCCATGGGCCGACACCCAATTCGGGGTCTATCCCGACACGGTAGATGAGTCTTTCCCTACTCCTATTGATCTTCGCGAGGCGAACTTCCTGCGTAGCCAGCGGGATACTGAACTGAAGAAGAATCGTTTCTCCCCTTCGTTCGGTGACCACCTCCTGCCTGGCATGTACTGCATGCCCATCCATGCCGTACCCAAATCTGATTCTGACGACCTGTGTATGGTTACCAATCAATCTGCGGGTCGTTATTCTCTCAACTCCATGATCCCACGCGAGCGTATTCGTGGTTATCCCCTCGACAACATGCGGCATTTGGGTGACGAATTACTTTATCTCCATAGTTCATTCCCCAACTCCACTTTCTCCCTATTCAAATCCGACGTCGCCGAGGCATATCGCTTGATGCCTGTCCATCCATTTTGGCAGATCAAACAGGTGAACACGATCGACGGCAAACGCTACATCGATCGTTGCAATGCTTTCGGAGGGAGAGGTTCGGGGTGCATTTGGATCGCTTTCATGGGCCTCGTCGTTTGGATCGCCCGCTATGTGCGATTCATCGAATTCCTGCTCGCATATTCCGATGACAACTTCGCCCCATGCATACTCGACGACACTTCACTTTATCCCCCTTACAACAAAATCATCCCAACCAACCAACGCGACCTCCTCCTCCTTTGGGACGAGCTCGGTATCCCCCACAAGGAACGTAAGCAGGTTCATGGGTCGCCTCTCACCATCATTGGGATTTCCGTCGACCCTAACTCCTTGACGCTCACGCTTCCCCTCGAGCGCAAGGTCGATCTCCTCAAGGAAATTGAGAAGTTCACAGACTACACCAACAAACGGAACCCCCGTTTCGCCTTGAAGGTTTGGCAACGCCTTTCGGGATGGTTAAATTGGAGTTTCAACGTCTTCCCGCTCCTTCGCCCCTCCCTCGCTAATGTATACGCCAAAATCAATTCCAAGACTGCTCAAGGCCAGCTCATTCGCATCAACGCCCTTGTTCGAGCTGACCTCACTTGGGCGGCTCAACATATCGCGCAGTCTTCGGGCGTTCACATCATCTCGGCTCTCGATTGGGATATCGACGACGCCGATATGTATGTTTTATTGCGACGCTTGTCTCGATGGTATGGGTTTTCTGGTTCCCTGCCCAGAAGATGGCGTACTATGCACCCGTTCCTACCAACCCGCCTGCCGACTGCATCTTTTTCTTCGAGGTGTTTTGCGTCGCATGCGCATTATTCGAGGCCTCTCGTTGGCCCGACCGCGCCATGCGCTTGGTCATCTATACCAACAGCTCTAACACTGTCGCCATTTTCAACTCTTTCCACGCCCTCCCCAGCTACAACCCCATTCTAAAATTCGCCGTTGACATCCTCCTGCGAACGTCCCACCAGCTTCGTGTTATCCACGTCCCTGGCCACCAAAACCTTGTCGCCGACGCCGTCTCCCGATCCCATTTCGACAAGGCCCGAGATCTTTGTCCAGATCTATATATCAACGACGACTTTCAACCCCCTCAAGACTTGCTGGGGGCATTCCAAAAATAGCCATCGAGCCCATTCGTTCCCGCCAGCCCCTCCGGGCGGCGTGGAGCATGGAGCGCCTCGTCCGCGAACGGGCGATTGCGCTCGGCCAGGCTATTGATAACTCTACAGAACGCAACTACAACTCGGCTCTCAACTCTTATTTAGAGTTCATTCGCATCCACAACTTCCCTCTCGACCCCACTCCCGACACTCTCAGCTTCTTCACGGTCTTCATGTGCCACCACATCCAGCCTTCATCCGTCGGCTCCTACTTGTCCGGCATCTGCAACCAGTTAGAGCCTTACTTCCCCAACATTCGTGAATATCGCAACTCCACCCTCGTCACGCGTACCCTCTCCGGCTGCATGCGCCTCCGCGGTACTCCCACTTCCCGCAAACGAGCGCTTACACTTGAAGACCTCGACATCGTCATTCGTCACTACTCTACCTCCCAACATCACGACGACCTCCTTTTCGTCGCCATGCTTCTCACGGGCTTCTTCGCCCTCCTCCGCTTGGGCGAAATAGCCTATCCTGATGAACTCGCTCTTCGCGACCCCAGGAAAGTCGTTCGTCGATCGTCAGTCCAATTCACTCACTCCGACTTTCGTTTTTTCCTGCCAGGCCATAAGGCCGACAGGTTCTTCGATGGAAATTGGATTGTCATCCGCAGGGAAACTTCTTCCCGCGACCCCTTGACTGCTTTCTCCAGCTACCTCAGCTCTCGTGACAGGAACTTCCCGTTTAGCTCCCCACTTTGGCTTCGCGGTAACGGCCAAATCCCGACCCGTTCCTTCTTCTTCATCTCCCGCCTTCGCCATTTCTTCGATGACGACGTCGCTGGTCAGTCCATGCGTGCGGGGGGTGCTACTTCCCTCGCCGCCAACGGCGTTCCTCCCTCTATCATCCAAGCCATCGGCCGTTGGTCATCCGAATCCTTCCGGATCTACATCAGGAGGAGTCCCGTCATGCTCCAAGCCATGCTTTTCGCAAGAACAACTCATTCCATTTCCTCTTTCATTCATGATTAATTCCTCGAGCTCCTTTTCCTCCCCTTTCGCCAGACCTTTTCGCCTAATTCGTCCACCTTTCCCATTCCGAACTCTTACGCATAATTCAACCCCACCTCTCTCGCCGTTTCAAAAGTATTTCTCGTCTATCTCCTCAAAAGTATCACCTACCTCAAAAACGTTTCCCCCTCCCTCAAAAAGTAGCTCCAGCTACGTATCTCTTTCTTTCTCTTTTATTTTCCCCTTCTTCTTTAACTTCTTTACCTTCTTCTTTGTATTTTTAATCACTCCTCACATCGTCCCTCATCTTCTATAGTATTTAGCCCTACCGTGATACAAAATACACATAAATTTGATCGGGCGTGGGCAGGCTACAAAGTCGCCTGCACCCGGTCCCTCCTATACATCTTATCCGTCTCCTCGTTGCGCCTCAAGCACCCAAGTTTCATTGGTCGGGTTTAGACTTTGTTTACGCAAGTCCAATGATAACGTCCAAGGGTCTGGTTCACAGCAACGCCACCATTCAACACCTACATACAAACGCGCCGCGCGTTTTTGGGGTATGGCGTCGATCGTTGGGCGGTGCGTGATCGTGATGAAACCTTTCACCTATAGAAGAGGGAGCCGTCATATGAGACTTCCCCCGGGGATCTCTTCTTGACCGTTCCTCCCTCTTCTCGGTGAGTTCATACACGTTCCCTACTCGAGGGATATCTTCCTGATCATTCATCCCTCGTATACTCAGTCACAGACCCTTGGTCTTTTTCTGTCTCCCACCCACCCACATACCTGTTTTTTATTTTATTTTGTATCTGTTGCCCTACCGTGATACAAAATACACATAAATTTGATCGGGCGTGGGCAGGCTACAAAGTCGCCTGCACCCGGTCCCTCCTATACATCTTATCCGTCTCCTCGTTGCGCCTCAAGCACCCAAGTTTCATTGGATCGACGAATCCATCATGCAAAAAAGCCCAAAGAAAGGTCAAAAATATTGTCCCAGGGAGGATTCGAACTTCCGGCTTCTCGGAGCGAGTAAACCACAACGAGATGATTTAACCACTAATCGACAAGGACCTTGATGGACTTGATCTCTTAAGCATATCAATCAAAACACTATGTAGATAATAGAGATCGCTTATCGCATGAGGAAGATATGACGTCACTACCATCATTGCAGTTCACGGCCTCGTGTGATCGGTCTGCAAAACGGCTTGAACTCGACCACTACCCTCGCGAACGCGAAGATGAGGAAAACCTCGTACTATATTACTTTTTTCTCGGTTCTTGTTGTTTTTATCTTGGTAGGCCTCGTCTGCCTCGAGTCATCGTTTGCCAATCAATGTTGACATGGACATGGCGCTCAGAATATCTTGTCGGAGCTCCGTCCTGACTGGTCTGTAACACCCAGGAAATGCTTGAGCGACTATTTAACTTTGACCTTGTAGGCTCGTCGTCCAAACTCCAGAAGTCATGCATACGCGAATCACTGTCACTTACGGCCTCGGCGAACGCTGCGTGCTCACCTACACCCGCGTTCCTGGGAACCATGGCACAAAGTTCGAATACACCAACTATGAGTGCCGTCCCTTCCCGATGAAGGTGAGGGATGGATGCGAGGACGACAACGCTGGGTTCTGTGCCGCGTGGTCGAGCGCGCGGTACCTCATGGAGCTTGCGGTGTGGTGTGCTGCGGTGACGTTGATCGCAATTGCTTTCGGTGTCACAACACATTCTCGCAGGCGGAGAATATGGCGGGTCGTTGCTGGCCTTGTCCTACTTGATGGTAGGTGTTTTAGTTGACATGATACATCAAACTGGGCAGCTTACTCTACTATCAACCCAGCGGCATTCCAGATCGCCGCCTTCGGCATTGTAACTCATATGTACGTCACATCGCGGTTCCCAACCTTTGAGCACGCAGAGATGGGTAGGTGTCTCTCAATTAGTATCAATTCTGGCAAGACTAAAACGTGTTGTCCAAAGGCCCTGCCTACGTCTGTAATATCGTTGCCTGGGTACTCAGTATCTTCGTCGGAATTGCGGTGATTACAACTGGCGTCGCTGCTGGGAAGGGGCATCGATGGGCAGCCGGCAACAGACCCTACATGCCCATTTACGGTGCATAGGCTGGTGATGTTCTAGACTCTGCTTCATAATTGTGCTATGTTTCTCTAGGCTGTGGATATTGGGATTATATGTACTTTTGTACCTCATTATATGTACGTTTGTATCTAGTGTTTATTGTCGCTCTGTGCGTATGTATATACGCGGTTTACCATATATTGGTTACCAGAACTCGTCATCTTGAAAGTCTGATCGTAAAGACGACTGGCATAAACACGTTGTTAATTGTTGAAGCGAGCGCTCGTCTTAAATACGGGCTCCACACACGTTTGCCTCGGTAAGAAAAACTATATTCCTTCTATCTAACATAAGCACGGCAAATGCATCGTAACAAGCGTACAGGTCTTCCCGGGCGGTGTATCATTTCCCTGCTGCAGATAGACGTTGTAAAATGTAGTGTTACTCCCAGGGCACGCGATGAAGTTCAGCTGGCGTGGCGAGGTCGTGATAATCGTGTCGCCCTCAAGGCCCCAATTCGTCGTCGTTGCAGTCGTCCCCAGTGTTAGTGACTTGTAAGACTGGGTTCCGCTGCTATCGATGTTCAGGTACAACTTCGAGCCGGCACTGCTGTTCAACGCGATCGTGCCGGCGATGGTGAAGCGACCTGAGGAAGCCTCGGGCCCGAGCATGGGAGTGCCGCCTGTGTTTATGGGTGTGAGGTGGGTGAGGACCAACAGGAGAGAGGGCGCGTACCGTTATTTTGGAGATAGAAGTGGTAGACAGGATCTTGGACGGTGCGGATCTGAGAGCCAGTGGCTGCGGGGCCGGTTGTGGTCGTTGTAGATGTAGTCCCAGGCTTCGTCGTTGTCGTAGGGATAGGCGTCGTCGTGGGTTTGGGGGTCGTGGCTGTACCAGGCAAGCATTGCGAATAGTCTGATGCAGACTTTTTCAGCGGGGTATGCAGACTTTGAACGGTGTATATACGTACATTGGTTACTGACTGTACACGTATAGCCCGCGACACATGTCGTTGGGCCAGACCTAGAGCGCAAAGCTGTTCAGAAACCCAGTTGGGACCGTGTTAGGTGAATACATACCACCCTTGGCCACCGCACTGACCCCAGGCGGGGGACTGGGCACTCGCAGGTCCTAGCAACGATACGAAAACGGCGATGGCGACGATTGATTTCATTCGAAGAGCTGGGGTATCGTGCTGCTACTTGCTGAGTCTATATATAAAGCACGCGTCCTGGAGTCGGTGTATAATTGGGGCCATGTCGCGGATGGGAGATCATCGGGTATTTTGTCGGGCGTTTTCCTCGACTTCATCAAGTGAGAGAAGCAAAAGGGTCCGCGTGGGGGTGCCCACTTGACAGGGCAGTATTTCCGAATTCCAATTGAACTCCCGAGAGCGAGGAATGACCATGGAGGATGCTGGAGAAAATGTCAAAAGCAGATCTCAGATCGGTGCAGGCATTCAAGTTGCAAAGACGCGAGCACAGCAAGCATTGATTAGACGGGGAACGAGCGAGACGTGTATTCCATATGTACAGGATCCAGTAGATATCCTCGGTAGGATGAAGTACTCAGGTTCAAAGAGCTGTTCAAGTTTACGCGACCAAGGTCGCATGGAGTTCACGTATGGCATCTCGGAATAGCCCAGGTGCAGTGACGACAGCATGGTCATATACTCGAGACCGCAGCTTCCTAAGAAGAGCAGTGCCCTCGCTGTTACAGTAGGCTGTCCCCGCAGCCGGCGATGATGATCATGATGGAGTAAAGTGGAACCCAGTGGCTGTGATGGCCGCAGTCTGTGCCATCACTTGGCCATCACTATATTTCGACGAGAGCGTCCACTGGCATGGCCTCAACCTACTCACGACTCCCCACCGACGAGGAAACACCTCCATCTCCCCAAACACCCGCCAAGCAGCCCACCTCCTACCGCAGAATCGTTTTTCTTGTGATCGGTTTACTTGTTGTGGCATTTGCGTCATACAAATTCGGTCAGTGGTCAGTAACACTGCCTGCCATTGAAGTCCATCCTCCCACCAACATCACCGCCCCTCCCAATAATACCCTCGAAGACACTCCCAAACCGAATATAACAGAACCAGCAATGCCAGACCACGGAAAAGTTAGCATTGGCTAGTGAGTTTCCTGTTCACGTCCTTCTAGACCTTCATTGATGGACGCGGCTTAGCTTCGTCAACTGGTAAACCAAATGCTTGCATCATGATATCAACCGCTAATCATATTTCACAGGGGAATCTATGGACGAAAGTTCCCTCCTTCGAAGATCCCAACCCAGGATCTCACGTACGCGCTCATATAGTCCACATTTGGCTATCCCGCTGATTCCCTCCATGCAGCCACATCCTCTACTCCTTCGCCAACCTCAAAGCAGACACGGGCGAGGTCTTCCTCTCCGACGACTGGGCGGACAAAGACATCCACTACCCCGGCGACTCATGGAACGATGTCGGGGACAACCTCTACGGCAACTTCAAGGCGATCTACAAACTCAAGAAGGAGCATCGACACCTCAAGGTCCTCCTAAGTATAGGCGGGTGGACCTACTCTCCCACCTTCCATCCCATCGTCGTGAATCCCGCCCTCCGCGCCAAATTCGTGAGCTCGTCCATTAAGCTACTCGAAGATTATGGACTCGACGGGCTCGATATCGATTACGAGTATCCGAGCAATGACGAGCAGGCTCGTGGGTACGTCGCGCTGCTCCACGAACTCCGAGCTGCGCTGGACAAACATGCGCGCGACAAACACGCGGACTACAAGTTCTTACTCACTGTATGTGCCCTTCATCCAGTTCCTACATGTTGAAACCCACGCCCCACAGATCGCCGCACCCTGTGGTCCCGATCACTATAAGAAGCTGCACATTGCCGAAATGGACAAGGTACTAGACTTCTGGAATATGATGGCCTACGACTTCTGTACGTCGGCCTCCCTCCTTCCAAATACACACCACACTCTCCACTAACATGACGCATATAAAGCCGGCTCTTGGGACCAAATCGCGAACCACCAAGCAAACGTCTTCGGCGGGCCCATCAGCGCGTCCGAGTCGATTCATTACTACATCGCAAAGGGCGTTCCCCGATCCAAGATCGTCATGGGCATGCCGCTCTACGGGCGCTCCTTCATGAACACAAAGGGGCCAGGCACGGCCTTCTCCGGCATCGGCGGCGGCAGCTGGGAGCAAGGCGTATACGACTACCGCGCGCTACCGTTACCTGGCGCACACGTGATGCGCGACGAGAAGGCGCTCGCGAGCTGGACGTATGATTATGGGAAGAAGGAGATGGTGAGCTACGATAATGAAGAGGTGGCGAAGTGGAAGGGGGACTGGATCAAGAAGGAGGGGCTGGCGGGGAGTATGTTCTGGGAGCTGAGTGGTGATAAGGGCTCGGATAGGGATGGTATGGAGGGCGGACTTGGAAAGGAGCCACAGCCTGGACAGAGCCTGGTGGCGATTGTGAAGCAGGCGATGGGTGGGTTGAGGAAGGATGAAAATTGGCTGAAGTATGAGGGGAGCAGGTTTGATAACATGAGGAAGGGCATGGAGTAATCACTGGGACTGCTGAGACTGGACTTTATTTTACCTCGAGTGTAATACCCAATGTGGAGGCGGTTTAATTCTTTTTGTATTATAGCTGTAGCTGAACCAATCAAAACACGCAAAGAAATGAGTTGCGCTTGAAGATGAAAGGTCATTAGTTCGACCAGAGTTCGACTACGAAAGGGTATGTGTTGGTTGTGCAATGAAGTGTCCGTGTGAGTGAGAGTCTACTACAGTAAATCTATGTAAATGCCGGAATAAAAATACTGGCAGGTATCGATGGTCCGATATGGTATTGGATCCACGTCGTTCACCTGCATTGGTCGAGCGCTGGGCTCCGACCGCTCAATAATAGTACCAAGAGCGACAACTGGCGCGCGTATATGCCGTGAGTGGAAAAAGCACAGTATGGTAGAGTGGACTCTGTCCGCCCCGAATCCGCTGTGTCCAAGTGCGACAATCAAGTGCATCCGACAGTGAGGTTGTTCTTGGGCCATGCTTGTTTGTAGTCGTCGACCCAGGTGGTCAGATTGGGATTCGTGTACGCCTCGATATATCTACCGACAAGAATCAGCAGGAGCGCCCGACGTCATCACAAGCATAGTGACGTACGTGTTGATGTATGCCTCTGTCGGGAAATCCGGGGGGCTGCAGCCGATGTTCATTGCATCCCTCGGCTGGTACACACGGATGTAGTCAACGCTCATCTTCGTAGGGAACGTTAGGTGCTCAAAGTCAACCTCCCCGAAGTTTTTGGAGATGCCCAAGTTGACGATGATGTACTGCATCAGGAAGTACCAAATCAGCAAGGGTTACAAGGCATGCGGGCAGGGACGGGCATACCATGGGCTCCAGCGGAATTGGTCGGTCTGATACTTTAACGACGTCGTCGGCGCCTAGGCCTGGAGCGAAAAGGGTCCATGCGAGCTTGTTGTCTGAAATCCAGGTGATATACTACCCAGGACACGTCGATAAGTAGCTTGCTAACGGAATGAGATCAAAGAACTCACCGCATCGTCAAAACCTAGAATCCGAAATCGAAGGAATCAATATAACAAGTCAATTATGGCATGGAGCAGCAGTCATACCAGGTTTGTACTAGAGATGTCAAGGTCAAGATACATATATCGCTGACAACAGTTGAATACTCACTTCAAAACCATAAATCGAAAACTGGCCCCCGGTCAGCTCATACGCCAGCGGATTGGTCCTCGTGAGCGCAGAAGTCGTCATCTGCGTGATTCCTCCTATGTATGGGTTGGAGACAGTCGTTGACGCATCAGGAATGGCCAAATTGTCCGAGGTGTTCTTCCACAAGTAGTTCTCATTGAACGGCTACGTAATCTCGTCAGCCTACCCCGGCACAGTGAGCAAGTTATCCAACTCCTTACCGCCCACTGAGCGGACTGCGAGGCTTTGCCGATCAGAGTCTGCGGGTCGACCTGAGGCAACATCAGCGAGCCATTAACGAGCACCACAAAACGCATCCACGCACTAAAGCTTCTATTATATCGATCTCCGGTGCTGCGCGACCGACGTAAGAGCCGTCCGCGTGCTGTGGACCGGGGTGGCTCTCGCCTTTGCAAGTACACCGCGACAGCCGCTGTCCAGGCAAAAACGAGAGATGGCCGTCGTTGTTTACGTCGCCCTCGGTGACCGCCGCGGACGGTTGGCCGTTGATGGTCTGATTAGGCGCAGTGCCGACGTCGCAGGCATCATAGCTGTAGGGCCACTGAAGGAAAGGTGAGTATTTGAGTATGTGGTAAAGTAAAACGCTATATTACCACTCCCTCCAGAGAGGCACCGTACCCGGCGCGTCCTAGGTTGCCCATCGTCCAGACGGCGGGCCAAAGCCCTACAATATTGCTCGCGCCGGGGAGTTGGACGCTACTTTCAATATAACCGCCTGTGAAGCAAAACTTGTTCCTGAGGTCCAATTGCTGGTTAGATGAAGCACCAAACAAATAAATAAAGAGCTGAAGGCGAACCAGGAAGAAATCAGCCCTAAGATCGCAAGTCAGTTGATATTCACGCCAAAGGGAAAGGTGCGCTTACCGCCCTGATAATCCAGTCCATGGCTCGGTTTCTTATCGAGTGTGATGACAAGGGACCCGTTGGCTGTAGTGACAGCTTCCGGATCGTACCATTCCAAATTGTTGGTCGCCTATAGATTTAGAAATACAGAGTTCAAATTGGCATCCCGAGGACATGAAAGCAGCCGCGCATACCCAGTAATGCAAGTCAACTGCTTCCCAATAAGGATCATCACCAGGGTAGAAAGATCGTCCGTCGACGTTGAATTCGTCCGAGAACACGAGTTGAAGCTCAGAGGTGCCCTTCGTCCATGCTGGTTTCGTATATACATTTTTTGGTGTATCGACATCGATCAGGCCGAAGTCGCCTTCCATGGACGGTACCTTCGAAGTAAGTTTAAGAACAATGGTTTCATAAGAACGAATTACTCTAGTCACCTGGCCAGTGCCATTGATACCACCAAGGTTAAAGCCGCCCTGCGTCGAGAGCTCCGTTTTCGTAAAGTGAGATATAAGTGGATAGCCGACGCTTAAATTAAAACCGAGCGACGGTCATGTCAACAACTTGTCCATCAGGGAGTGGCGCTCTATGACGACTTACAACAGTGCCATGAGGCCCACGCCCAGCACAAAGAGACACCCAATATTCGCCATACCGCGAACTGAGAAGAAAGAACCTTCGCGGTCTGCACTCCTCGAGGAGGCCCCGCGCGGTGGGTTGTGTATTTCGTCGTCGGGCTCGATCAGGTTCATGGAGAGATCGGACCCCCATTGTCGTGGGTCGGGTGGAAGGGAGTACTGGAAAAGCCGGTGAGTGCGGTGTACAGCATCGGGAAGGCCACTAACGGAAGCAGAGATGCCGGTGAGGCTTGGTGAATGCGAGAGTAGTGCTGGGTAGGGCGTGTCTGAGTTTGAGCCCTGTAAGACCGTACAACAGTTATACGCATTGTTCCAAGAAGAGTAGAGAATTTTTTGGCGAACCAGAGTGCTACTGGAACCTCGGAATCGTGGCTTCCACATCCCAGCCATGGATAGTCGAGCGAAGGGTATACTGTAAGAAAAGTGAGTAAGAGTTAGAGATGATGATGAGGGTATGGAGCGATTGCGCAGTTGGAGCGCAACGAAGAACGAAGGCGTGTGATTCGAAGATTTTACATACTACGGAAATGTGAAGCTTCCAGCTGTGGAGTAATCACTGATCGCTGGTAGTGGGGGACAAGAGCCTCTTCAGGCGAGAAACAAAGGATAGCGGAGGGCACCAGTAAAAAGGTGATGGACAGGTAGATTATTGCTGAGTCCAGACTAGCAAGATGACAGTAGAATTGAACGGAAAAACTGAACATGGCCAGCTGCTCCATCCCGGTAATAAGAAGAGGCACCACCCAGCTCCAACAATAGACGCATTCGGAGATCGCCTAGCATCATTATATTTCCAAAAGCTCCCATTCCCAATACATACAAACACCTCCATCGAGATGCGATTAACAGTCCTATACTACAACAAGATGATAATGATAATGATACTGTACAGGCATCGTGAGGATAAGAAAGTGGGCCAAAATTCCGTGGACGATCACAGCAGCCGCGTTATCACGCCAAGCCCCTGCACAGCACATTTTAGGCAATGTAAAAAACAAAACGAAAAACAAACAAAAAACGGGGAAGGGATGACGTACCTTCGTCTTGCCCTCACGGAAGAGAAGTTTCATCCCCTCCTTGACGAACTCAGGGTGCGAGATAAACTCAAACTGCACCGTCGCGCGGTCTCCCGTACGCAGTACACCCTGGGGGTGGTCCATGCCCACTATCCGCACAGTCTGGCGGACAGCCTAGAAAGATCGGCGTCAATAATATCCGATCAAAAGATATAGGTGTGCTCATACACCACAGTGCAACATTGCCTGTCAAAGAATCATCAGCGATCCTTGTCAAAATGGAGAACAGGATCAACACACTTGATAGTTCTTTTGCAGTGTCGTATTATGACTGTCACAAAAGACGGTTGGATGTTTGGACAGCGATAAGATCTGGAGATGCACATACTACAGAATCAATACCTGGCCTTCGAATTGGCGCGTGGCTGTGATGCATTCCTGATCAGCAGGCGCCCAGAGCGTCAACTAAGATAATAGTACACTTACACCGTGGAGGCGCCTCGGTTTTGGGGACCAACACCATCCCTTTCCGCACCGCAGCTCGTCGTACTCGTTTCAGCGCAAACGACACACACTGCCCAGCCTCCGCGGTCGTTACATTCGCCCTGATCCCGAGTTTAATATACCACCCTACTATGAAGCAAGGACCAGGATGCACCTTTTCCGCTGCATGCTTTTAATGACAGTAGGAATGTAATTTCCATTCGAATCGGGCCCTAGGAGCACAGCGTCTCCTGTCTTGACGCTTCCAGCGTTCATGATGCCGTTCACGACGGTACCTACATAAGGGACAGACCAGACCTCAGTCACAGAGAACTCCAGCGGCTGGTCGACGGCGAATTTCTCGTTGTCGGCCTCGCTGGATGGCAGTAGATTCAAAAATGTGCGGACCTATATGGAGGGTGAGTAAGGCACCAAGGAGATTTAGAGGCCTTTCTTACGTAGTCGAGGCCCTCGCCTGTCACGTTTGATATCTGAAATATTGGGCAGAGTCTTTAAGAGTGTAAGACAGTGAGATGACGCAGATTCGGAGAAATCACTGACCGGTCAGAGCCAAACGAGGTAGAAAGCTCGACGGCAGTCTCAACATCATTGACGAACACCGGCGTTTTCCTATATTTGGCGAAGTATAAATATGGAGAGTATTTTTGAATTGAGTCACGGACCGACACCCTGGGCTCTTCAGTATCTTGACTACCTGTTTAATCGTCTCGGCCGTCTTGTTGGCGGGGGTCATATCGATCTTCGCGTGAAGTAGATCAGTTAAGCAACAGCAACAGCGGCATGAATTGCGCCACAGCCTACTTTGGTTATGCAAACAACGACTGGGACGCTCAGCGCCAGTGCGATCGCCAAGTGCTCTTTCGACATCCCAATCAAGCCTGCGTTTGCACCCACTATCAGAATAACACAAGAAGGGGCACCGGATGTCAATCCATATAATGTCGTTTTCAGATATCGCTCATGGCCAGCAAGATCTAGGAACATAAATTTTCAGATACTTCACGATACTTTGAAGTTGAGATATCGACTGGACTTACCGATGAAAGATACAATCTTGGCCGCCTGGATGGAGATCTCCTCCCATCCAAGCTTCTCGCGTCGTATCACATCTGGATCGGTAGAGTTTATCGCGTTGGGAAGTATTGGTGCGCCAGAAGGTCCGAAACCCAAGATCTAAGATACATGGTCGTCACATCGAAGCATGTAGCAAGTCCGAGGTGAAGATCTTCGTACCTCCATCCCCACGCTAGAAGTCCTACCCGTCTCGAGTTCATGTTTGTGCCGGAAGAGCCCGACGCGTGCGCGACCCCTTCCGTCATCCAAAGCGCCTGGTAACCTGTCAATGAGGAGTGGAGATGCATGATGTGGTACATACCGCGAGTAAGGACACCTAGTGTCGTCGATTTCCCACTGTCCACGTTCCCCACCACTGCGCATCGCACTTCTGGTGTGAGGGACACGTTCGGAGGGGGTAATCGCAGAAGCAGGGATATCCTTGGATGGCCCGTCCGAGTCTCGAATAACACAGATGTCTGTCGCGAGAATAAATTTACCGACACGTACCCAGGAGGACTAACAGGCGGAACACACCTTCCCTCCGACCTCCTCAACAGTCTTCATCACCCGCTCTCTAAGCAGATCCAAATCCTGCTCAGTACGCGGGACACCCGTCCAGCTGTCGGATGCATCGCTCAACTCGCCCGTGAATAGATGAGCATGCGATGGCTGCATCCCTATCCGTAGGACGTACTCCCCGCGGTGCTGGGTGAGCAGCGCAGCAATCATGTCGCGTGCGGTGTCGTTGTCGGCGGGCACATTCGATTGCAGTAATGCCTGGCAAGGAACAGGGATACATTCGTTAGATCTGAAATAAGAGGAGGTCATGCTCGACAAGCAGTACCAGGAATTTCTCCTCGAGCTCGAGCATGCTGGAGCGCGGGCTGGTGTCTGCATCCACGTCAGCAGCACCATTGGCATGGCCGTCATCCTTGGCCTTTCCTTTCGACGACTGGGCGGGGTGTTTGATGTCCTTTATGCTATCAGCTGGGGCCTGTGTGCGCTGCTTGAGGAGCTCGCGGTGGTGTATCTCCTCAATCTCGGTTTGAAACGTCCGTAGACTGGTCATGATATGAATGAGACTTTGCTTTCTAGAGAATTTGTATTTATGCTTTCAAGTGCTGGCGCTGATCGGCGAGTCAGGGAACGTCAATTGTGATGTGACTCGATTTGATTTGGGCGGTGTCACCTCGACTGTACTCTCTGAAGTGTAGTAGACGAGGTCTTGGACTGACTGGTGATGGAGCTGTGTGGCGGCGATATGCACAGGCAGCAGAGTCAAGATGACAGCAGGAACAATGGAAGGTTGTAATCAGCAATCTAATCAGTCCGTCCACGTGGTGGCGGTGTTGCATTCAGAGCCATGATGTCGGCTGGTAGGTTGACGAGGACAATACAAAAGTAAAAAGTACGGGTCCATGCCGCTCGTCCGCCTGGCAACCCGAAATACAAAAACTCTCGCTCGCCGTACATAAGGAGCGCACATATCTCTCCCAGCCCATTCGATTCGACAGCAACCATGTCCGCAGGACCTTCCACTGGCACTTACATTCCCCAGTCCGCCCCTATACTCAGTGGCCCCAATCCAGGCATCCTCGATCACACTCAGCCCGACCGACTCTGTCGTCGAGGCTCCAAACTATCTTTCGCATCGTTCGACCCCCACGCCGCCTCGTCGCATCCCGAAGAACCCGACATCGATGAACTCTCACTCAACGAGAAGTCATACCGCCCCAAACGCATCGTGATCGAAACGACACCATCAGGCGTAAGCTCCTGGCGATTCGTCCCCAGCGCGCGGAGAGAGGAGGGTGTTACCGAAGAAGGCAAATGGCCCAGAGTGGTAGACATATGTGGGTCAGTGCACCCGTTAATTGAACTTGTCGGGTAAATTAATCTGAGGTTCGCGCGAACAGGAAATACTACGAGATGTCCCAAGACCAATGGGACTTCTATAAACTGGACCCCTCGTACGACTGCTACGTCAGGGCACCCCCAAACGTCCCTGTCATCTCACCCGCCACGGAACATCCCCAGACCATTCCTTCGCCGGCCCCAGGCCACAAACGACGCGTGTTTTCGCCCGCAGAAGAGACCCCTGCGCATTCGCCAAAACCCCGGAAGAGAAGAGTTGAGATTCATACGGAATCGGAGGACGAGCAGAGTGAGGTGGAGGATATGATCGTTGATGACGGATCACAGCGACCCAAGGCGGCCGGTCCGAAGGACAGGAAGAAGAAACTAAAGGAGAAGATAGCGATGAACAGGAAGGAGCGGCACGAGCGGACGGCGCGTCGCATGCACCAGCTTTCGGAGCAAGGCAATGCGGAAGCAGAGTTCACCTTCACAGCACCGGCCGGTCCTTCATCGGACGTTCCTATCTCCCCCACCATCGGGAAGCGGAAAGGCACGACACGCATACCTCCAATTTCCCAGATTCTGCGAGCTGACACGTTCGACAGTTACTACTCTATTCGAATACTTGCATACAAGCGCCGATCGCGACCCTGGCACGACACGACCTGCGGACGACGAACCCTTACGAAATACAATGAACTATGTACCCACCAAGGACGCGAAACGCACGCGTACCGTATCCCCTTCTGCTGCCAAACGCAACCTCGCAGCCGGAAGACAGGCCCGGGAGAAGCACAAGACAGAGCACAGGAGACAGGAGCACGAGGCCCGCAGGCAGGCCAGGGAAGCCGAGCTCCTAGAGGAGCTGTACACGCTGTACAGGAATAACCCAGACGTGGATATGCCAGGTACATAAATCATGGTCTACCCGACAGAATCTATATTGACCTCCATTTTGCTTTCCCATCTGATAGACGCGGCACAAGGGACAGGTGGAATGGAGAGCGGCAGTGAGGATGAGGAGGATGGAGAGGATGAAGCACCGGCCCCCGGTGATGTCGCAGATGACGAGGAGACCAGGCGGCAAGCGGAGATTGCAGAATCGCGTAGGAAACTGGCAGAACTCGAGGCTGATCGGCCGATGTGGGAGGAGGCGGCCGCCAAACGGAAGGCCCAAGAACGGAGAGAGGCCGAGGCGCAGGCGGAAGCAAGGAGACGCGCTGAGGAAGCTGAGAGACGGGAGGGCGCAGCGAAGGAAAGGAGGGAGCAGGAAGAGCGGTGGAGAAGGGAGGGGGAGGAGGCGTACAGAAATGCAAGAGAGGAGGCCGCTCGGCGCTATGCTGAGCAGGACCAGGCACGACGTCAGGGAGCCAAGCGTGAACGAAATGGCTCGAGTCACGGGCACTGGACTGTTGAACGCGCGAAGGAGCGATATAGCAAGCTTGCTGACAGATTTGACAAGACGAAGTATTCCGAGGAGCTGCCATTGACCGCCGATGACGTTCCGTGGCCCATGCTTTCAAGGGACTTTGTCCTCGAGGATGTGACCTGGCAAGCGGTCGCAGAATTCTTCAAAGCTATTCAGCCAACGATGACCACGATGGATTACAAAAAAACCATCATCAAGAGTCATCTCAGGTTCCACACCGACCGCTGGGCCAGTAGACGACTCCTGGAGAGTGTGAAGGACGAGGCGGAGAGGGGCTGTATAGAAATTGGTGAGTTGCTTGTGACTTGCCATCTTTGACCTGTAGACGCTTATACTGCACTCAGCCAACAAGATGGTGATCCAGCAATTAACACCGATATGGGAGGGTGTTTGTGGCAAGAAGGCTGACCATCCACATTACTAGAGAAATAGATTCTCCACCAATTCCCAGAGAATGTTTTAATTGTATCGCTACTTGTACAGTGTTGCCTTATACCCATGGAACACATTTATAATTATTGTATGTACACATGTATGATGAAACAAGGAAAGGAAGTAAACGTGTCCGGATCCGAGTCCACGACGGAGGCATTGCACAAGCATGTGGTCAAATGAGGCAATGAAGTCAATCAGACTTGATGCTTGTTGACGCCTCTAGGCTCCCAGTTCTCCTCATCGCCTCTCTATAAGAGCTCTCGTCTCACATCCTTCTACCATAATTCCCCTTAGGGCGCCACGTCTGACACGTGTCCAGCGCTACCCTCCCTAGTACAAGAAGAGACAAAGGGATTAGCGCTCAACCGGACAATTGTCCCACACCACCACCATGACGGACGCCGCGGTAGACGCTCATCCGCACAGCAGTTCCCTCAGGCGGACAAGGTCGACCGGCGACGTTCCTCGGCAACCTGACCCGATCCACCGACCTCGAGACCTACGGTACTCAGATAGTCAGTCCGATGTATGCGATGCGCAGCACGGACCGGGATCGGGCTCTCGTACAGTGCCCTCTCATTTCCATGAGACGTCGACGCCAGTGGCTCAGCGTAGTATGCGATCACCATCTCTGGCTGCTCCGCTGTTCAACCCCCAGCCGTCGACTCTCGGAGGAGCAAGTCGTACACAAAGGCCTCCTGTGGGGCCACCAGCGCCACCCAATACCCAGCCTCACAGATCATTGTATTACAGAGCCATGGCTTTCCTTGGAGTTGGGAGAGGAGCCTCTCGGGAGCGGAGAAGCATTGTTGGGCTCATCCTAAATCTTGCATCAGGATCAACACAGGTCCGTAGCAATGCTTTATACGATATGGGCATTCTGAAGGCTATTGTTGCAGATCATCGTAATCACAGTCATCGTAGGACTCTCTGGGACAGTATTCAAGAGTCCAACAGAACCGGATCTTACTGAATGGGTCGCTTGTAGTCGACCGCTGGGAGTCTGGGCCTGTATCTGGGTGGTTCGCGCGTTCCTAGCTTGTAGTCTGAATTACTGGGGATTTCTCAGAGAACGACAATCGTACGTCTCGGATTCCTGCGTTCTAACTCTAATATTGAACCTGCGTAGACGCCAACGTCGTTCGGTGACTGGTTCTGAGATTCAAGACACGCCAAGCAGCCCCTCTCGGCCCATGGGCAACCCATCTAGTACGCCTCACGTTATGGATCTCTCTGATAATCCTGTTCGAGATAATGCAGTCTCTCTACCTTATACCGTGCTCTACTCTCGGTAAGATGTTTCACTCCCGGATCAGGCAATCCAAGACTCTGACCTTAATGTCTCTATTTTTGCATCATGTCTATCACAGCTTGACACTTCTTTCTTCGTTATTGACTCTAAGCTGGTTCCTGACTGCCCATATTCTGGAATACACCTCGATTAATACATGCCGCCACTCGTCGCCTCACTTATGGTGGCTGACCTTTGGAATACTGTGCCTGATGTATCTCATGGTTCTCGAGGTCGTTATACTTGGTTTCGTCGTCTTCATTGTCGCTCCGATTCTCTTCGTAAGTCCACCGATTATATCCTGCGAGTACGATTTATTAAAGCCATGTCTCGCTTTCAGTTGTTTTGGAACATTGTCCTCATCTGCATCGGCAGACACCCTTTACAAACGACCGCCATGATCAAACCAGAGATCGGCAAACTGCCAAAGTTGATCGTCGACCGCATCCCTCTCGTCATATATATCCCCCCTCCTCCAGATACACCACTGCAGGAGAAAATTACCATTCCTGAACCTGTCTATGGGTATCCGCCCAAACCAGTGCCCCCCATGCCCGTGTCTAAAACACGATTTAAATTCATTACACGTTTCTCGTCCTTCCAAGGAAAGAAGGACAATAATACCACCAGTACCCCCGCTACCCCGGAGGGCACTGAAGATGAGGAAAGGGATGGACAACCGCAGACCTGGGAGGAGCATTGGGAACAAGGAGAATACCCCTTCGTAGTGCTTGAGGGAAATCGGGCTGCGTGTGCTATCTGTCTCATGGATTTTGAAGAACCAAAAAGGATAGGAGGTGCTTCTGGTGTTGCTGCTGGTTCTCCGACCGCGGAAGGTGTTCAGAATACCCCAATCTCTGAGATCCCAGTAGTATCCCCTAGTGCTGAGCAACGTCGAGAAGATGAACTGAAGCTTGCAGACGCTGGGGAAGGCGCGCAACCATTAAGACTCCTAGCATGTGGCCATGTTTTCCATGTCAGTCCGCGGCATGCGTTTCGTCCCTTTGCCTCTGAACATGAGCTCACGAAATGTACTATCGCAGAAAACATGCCTGGATCCTTGGTTGACCGACGTGTCGGGACGGTGTCCGGTTTGCCAGCGGGCTGTTGAATTACCGAGAGATAAGAAGGCAAAAAAAGAACGACGGCCACCTGGAAATGTATAAAGGAAAGGATTGGAAGAACTTGGGGGCTCTCTAAAAGCCGCCTAGTTACTCCAGCATTGTAAATTATAGGATCTGACTAGCTTGTAGTGTATGGATTCAAACGGCTTTCGTACGCGCCCCTGACCTTCTTCTGATTATTCTTTTACTCACAATGTATACCTCAATACTAGAATTGTACTTATGTCCACAGTCCCACTGAAGTTCAACTTTGAAAGCACTTGCAGTACTAGTGTGGCGTGGATTATTAATGAATTATGTCTAAACCATTAGGACTGGGATTGGATTGGGATATTGATACTAGGGCCAAGAGGGCCACTCATCCCTATTCAGTAACTTAAATGCTTATTACATTCCGCAGCTTGAGTTGGGGGGACCAGTGGTGGCTGGAAAACCTCAATTGATTGGACGCCACATGTTCACGAATAAGCCATAGGTAAACGGTTGATAGGATGTTGACGTGTGGAGTACACACTTTCCGCGTACGTCGTTTCACTGAACCATGAGTTTCTTCAATGAACGTCTCAATGGGAGTATTCTCCAGAGCACTTGGAAAGCGCTTTGCTCGCTTAACAGAAACAATCCGCTACCAAGTACCGAGCGGTCCGAGGCTTTTGTGGCTGTTTGAGGCTGTGTGGCAAGACCCCCTGCCTTGCCTTAAATTTCAAATTCCACGATGATGAAGGTTTCCTCCAAATTCCTGTCGAATGATTGAAGAGTAAATTATCGTGGCCAGAGAGGCACCACGATGCTATAGATTCCACGGTGATACAGATGATTGTACAAGGCATAAGAAATAATTGATAAGATCCAGCAAAGTTCGTTCGTATCCAAATCCCAAGTCCAAGTCCAAGTCCGAGGCATCTAGACATAATTTATATGATAATTTAGATAAAGGAAACCGATTCCAGCAATCTTGCATCCATTCCGTTTCGGTTCTGAGTCTAATCCAAGTCGTAGCTTTATTTTCCTTTCGTTGATGAGTCCAAGCAGTCCCAGCTATCCTGCATCCATTCTGTCTCGATTATGAGGCCCAATCCAAGTCGCAGCTTTATTTTCCTTTCGTTGATGAGTCCAAGCAGTTCCAGCAAGCAGTCGCGAGTCATAAGCAAAGAATCCAAGGGTCACGAAGCACGAGGCACGAATCATGGAAGGTTCGACGGTCCATATCCCTATCCAAATCTTGAGCCCCGAATACGATCGTCCAATCGACGAATCCTGGCCCTGTGCGCACGTCGAACTCGCGTCCAAGAAGATATGGTACTAAGGGACCCCAAGCGAGAGTCCGACCGGGTTCTCACAGCGAACTTGCGTCCAAGTCACCGTGGTACTAGGGTCGGCCGTCTTTGTTCCAGCCCAGTTCTCCATCGAGCTCGCGTCCGAGTCGATAGGTACTATGGGTGGGAATCACTGACGATTCTCGGAAAGATGAAGATTGAGTTGACGTCGATGGTCGGGTGGAAGTGGTCGCGGTGGAGGAAGAGGAATGAGGTTGTGATAGGGGGTATATGCGTGAGGGCGCCCGCGCCGGGAGAGATAGAAGACAATGTCGATGCCTTGATGATTGTTGATGTTGGTTGACGAGCTCAATTCGCGGAGCACATCTTCGCAAGTGTTGCGGAGGTCATCTTTGGGACTGAGCGGGGTTTGGGTCTGTTGTAGCGCCTGCCGCAGACTATGCGAGCGGGAGGGGAGCGGCGCAGGGCTGCAGGGCTCGTCGTCGACGGAGATCCCCCTGCAGGAGGCTTGTCGACCTACAAGAGAGGCGATCAGCAGGCTAGAGAGGTTATAAGAGAACGTAACGCACGATGATGACTCTTTCAATGGCCCTAACATCCTCAGCGATATCTATGTCGGGGAGGGGTACACCATCATTAGCCTAGAGAAAGAGATGATGAGCAAGGGACGAAGAAGTAAGTGAAGGTGGAAGCATACAATAGGCTTTCTATCGACCACGGCGTTGCCAGTATCGACAACGGGGGGCCTGTCATCCTGAAGTGGCACGATGTCAGTGAGAGGCAGGATGTGTCAAGTAAATGAAGCAACTTACGGTGATAGCTTTGATTTCGATATCGCCTACGACCCAGAATGGGAAGCCCCTACCGAATGTGAGAAAGGCGAGCTGTTGCATATCATTAGGTTATGTATGATGGAGAAGAGCAAGTGAGAGACGCACAATCATACCGCCGGCGGTCCACCAGTAGCTGAGAACAGTGGCGAAGAGTCCTGTGGCCAAGCTTACCACGTCGTGGAACTTGATGTTGTTGTCATCAATTTGGGTAGTGGTCGCCGTTGGTGGTCTGTTGGCGACAGGCGTAGCGATAGTGGCATTGGCCGTTGCAATTGGGGCGTCGATGGCAAAAGCGGTGACGTCGATAGTGGGACCGTCGAAGATCAAAGTGACAGTAGTCTTTGGCGGGATGATGGCGACCGAGGCGGTCGGCTGTACGGATCGGCCGCTTATGTCGCGACTTGGGCCTGGAGGGATGAGCTGGTCCGTATCGTTGACGGAACCAATGGCGCAGAGTAGTTCATGACATCCCTCGAGGGTTGCCGTAGTTTGCACCCCGGCGACGTTGAGAGCAGTCGCTTCAACGCGGGCGACAGGGATGGCTGACGATGTAAGAAAAACAGACGATGTTGCAATCGGTGAAGACGCTGCGATCAAGGAATGGCGGGGAGGAGGGTGGAGGCTGACAGAGGAGTGAGGGACTGGGATGAGGGAGGTAAAGGTAACAGTAGACGTTAATCTCTTCGAAGTGGCAGTCGCCATGAGCGGACCGGACTTGCGAGAGAGAGAAACGCCTTGGCCAGCGAGCGAGGAGACCGCCGCACAGCGGCGAGTCTCATTCACTAGAAGGTCGGCGGCGGCTGCATTGGCAACGGCGGCGGGGGGAACCTGAGTTGGCGTTGGGATGAAGGAAGCATCGACCGGCTGTGGGGCAACGATGGCACCCACAGGACCGACAGAGGGTAGGGCTGCGAGGGCTAAAACGATGAGGAATAATGGGGCGACCATGGTAGTTAACTGGAGAAAGGCGATTGAGCAAATGGGCGGTTATTTATACCAGAAGCTAGTTGAAAGGCTGACAGTGACGGAGGCTGACAGTCACGGTGACACACAAACTGGTCGCGTCCTGTACACGTGATCCAGAAGATCCCCTGGCTCAAACTGCTCGTTGACGGTGACCAAGGAAAGTGCTGGAGGGACGGAGAGATGGAGTGGATGGAACGGCAAGCTTCTGATACGCCCGATGATGCGCCATCAATGGTTCCTTCGTCCGGCCATGGATGTACAGGAAGGGCGGAACACGTGCTTTGGCCGCCCAGTGAATCTCGGAATAATGGCGATGGGACCAGACAATGACCCAGAGACTAAGATGTTGCAGGCCAGTTATGCAGATAGTAGATACTGCGGCGCACAGTTCTGAGTCACATGGATGCAAAACTCCCCAAGTTCCGTCGGTAGGCAAGGATACATGAGTAAAATGTCCACATCGGGAGGGTAACACATCTTTCTTCAACAGTTAAACTGCACGATAGTGCACAAGTTTCAGGCCCTGCGCCACCACATCGAAGTCCTGTGTCGTTGTTGGCTGGTCTCCCAGTGTACCAGCGTAGATATCTCGTGAGAGGGCTGCCAGTGAGAAGTCAAAGGTTGGACAAGCTGCCCAAGATAACACAGCATAAGGCAGCGGGAGTGTATAGATGATGCAGGTTGGTGGTATTCACGATGGCTTGTGGCAGTAGCGAAAGACCATCCGATGAAAATTTGCATAAACGTTTGATAGGTCAACAGTCTGGTTGCAACGAGAATAGTCAAGATAATATGTCCTTATGACGCATCTTACCTGGAGGGGCCTTCAAGATACACTCTCTAAGAAAAAAGATGTTCTTTAAGACGCGGGTGGAGGTTGGGTGGAGGTCACAGTCCAAGTTGTGAGAGTATTTGTTCCGGTGCCGTAAGCCAAATAATCGTCCGAGGTTCGGCTAAGCTTGGCCTGAGCTCTTCTTCAAGCTTTGCATGCCTACTCACGCAGCAGGATCGCCACAGATGTATACACTGAGCTCGGGTATTCAAAAGCGGCTATGATACGTGGGCAGAAGTGTACAAAATATATATAGTTATTAATGGCTTACTCAAGTCCGTGCCATAGCCGTGATGGGTACTCTTGCACCGTGCTCCCTATATCTCCCCCTTCGGACAATTCTGGAAGATATTGGTGGTCGTCCAGGCTCCCATGGGTCGAACTTCGAGTCCTCCGCGTACCTTTTCGGAAGATTAACCACAGGAAGTCCACCATCCCTAAGCACGGTGGCCGCAGGCGGTGGTGGGGGTATATGAGTCTCGTCCTTCGTATTCCTCCCCCTCTTGATCTTGATGACCAACGCCGTGGCAGCCAGCATCACCAGAAGCACAAGGAGTAGTATACATCGCCTCCTGCCCGTCCTACCCTGGTACCCCTTCGCTTCCTCAAGCACCACGACCGCCTCACCCACACGCACGGCTGTCTGTTCGATATTGTACTCTACCGAGTCGAGGAGCGTCCCCTGGTCGATGATAAGTGCCGAAAGGTCCTTGAACAATTCTGCGAGATTGGCGATGGAATTTGCGAGCTCGTTGAGAGAGTGCGTCCGCGAGTTTACTACGTCTTGATCATAGGAGTCCGAGAGGAGTGATTGTGACTGCGATTGTGAGAGGGAGAGTGACTGTGATTGGGTGTGTCTCTACAGGTTATGTTACATGAATATAGAGGCGAAACAGAGAGATAGAAGTCACGTACAGCCGCAGCAACATCATCGTCGACAGCGCTGATCCCTTCTGAGCCCTTTAATGAGATGGCGCCCGACGCTATTAGCAGGTCCTGATTTTTAATGGCATGGCCTTGGAGTTCTGGAGTAGAAAGAGCGCACAAGAGTTAGATAGTGTACCAGTTAATCGAAACGTCAGGGTGATGAAGACATATGTGCTGAACGGAAAAGGGGCTCCAAAGTGCAATGATGGAATACGCACTCTCCATGTACACTCTCTGCTTCTTCCGAAATGCCGCGCTCAGATCCTGCACTTTGACCGCAAGGCCACGCTGTACATTTTTCGCCGCCAACGATTCCGTATGGGCCTGACTGACAGACTGGGATGGGGGAAAGGAGTGCTGTGGTAGACCAATCTTTTGAATGAGTGATTGACACTGCCGGAAATCCCGCGTAACGTCCGTCGTAATTGAGTCGATTTCGCGTTCTTCGAGCGTGCGATCCGAAAATCCTGGTAGTAGGTGTTTCGCGTGAAGTTTGTCCAGGGCAGTGACTGTATATAATAAGGGTCTAGAACGCCGGCGAGGGAACGCGGGGATACATACTCTTCGCTTGTGTGTCTGCGAGGATTAACTCCACTTGGTCCGAGAAATCGACCCTACAGCAGGTGTCAGATGACAGACAAGAAGAGCATGGAAGAAGACTCACCACTTGGGAGGTAATGCGACATCGAGAGTAACGTGCCGTGGTGGAGAGATGAGGCGTTCCTGTTCGTCGTCGTCGTCATCGCGGCCGTATGTAGTTGTCCGTGTACGAGGTATGGATTCACGGTAGGAAAGAAAGAGGCCAGTCCTCGAGCGGGTTGTGCAGGACGAGGAGCCGGCGGTAGAGGAGGACATGGACGCAGGCACAGAAGTTTAGAATGCTGCGCACGTGGCACTCACACTGTGGTTCGGACTCGGCGCCCCTGGTGGCGATGAAACCATATGATATTTGGAAAGGTATCCACGGCAGTCGAACTCAGATGTTATAACGAATATTGGGTATATAGGTACAGATAGATATCTAAATAGAGCAATTTGAGCATATAAAGTAAGGTCTTGAAGATGGTGATGCGAATTGTGGCCGTTCATCTAAGTGACGGGGTGATATTACCACTGTAGCCATTCACCGTACATGTTGGGCGTCTCGCCACGTATGTAAGCCTCAAATGTCCTTTTCATGACTGTCGCCCAGCTGAGGTCTTGTCTATCAGGTACGTCCGGAAACTCTTCCGCGTCCAAATTTGCTGTCTGATTTGACGGCGACAGGGCAGCTCGAGCCATCCGTTCGCCGGTGGCAAAATGTGTACCCAGGTCTGGCCAGTTTCTCACAGGATCAAATGGTTTCCACCTATGATTACGTGGTTAGATGATGCTGGAAGAAGGACGCGCACTCGCTCACCAGAAATTATGGTAATGATAAGAATATGCACCCTTGAAGAATGCATTGAACCCGAGCGCTTGAGGGGCCGCGCTGGAAACCGTTGGGGTGTCAAAGAATTCGGAGAAGCTAGAGTCGTAGTGAGGTTAGAGGGCGCATCTTTATCCTTCGATTGAAAGCTTACGCTTGGAAATATGGCTGGGGAGGCCTTTCTCGTTGATACCTATCGGTGTTTAGCCAAGGAGAGTCGAACAATGCATCAGGGAGACGAAGCAAAAGTCCTTCCAGGTACGCGTCCTTGGTATAACGAGCAATCGTCTCGGGATGAAAGTCGAGGCCATTCTTTAAAGCAGTGTTGAACAGGAACGTCCCCAACGCGGAGCCCTTGTTCATATGCAAGACTGCAGTGTTATATGATTTCATCCAAGACCATCGGTACGCGAAGGCGCCTTTCCATCCCCATAATTCTTCCCAATCACGCAGGAAGATGGTGTCCGCGTCGAGATAGGTGCCCCCATATCGATGACACAAAACGAAGCGGGCCATATCGGACAAAATGACAGTCAGGCGATCATACGTGGAGGAGGATGTCGAACCCGCACGATCAAGAATATCATCTGCCACTCCTGTGGCTGTCCCTTGTGGGACCTCATGTTTTGGTTTCTTGTCCTGTGGGACAGTGATGACATTGCCGCCAGAGTTGAACAGGTTCATCTTTCGCCACTTCTCTTTCAGCTCGGGGACACCATCCAGCTGCTCTGTAGTATTCCAGAGCTTGAATTCAATGATACCCTTGAATCTAGGATGGAGGAATGGCGAGGCCCATGCATTATTTTTCAGCTGGATGTACATATCGCGTAGTGCAGATGGGTTAGGCACTGAAGCTGCAGACCCCGGATTGATCCACATCCAGATCTGCGGGCGGCATATGGTAGCGTCTGGGGGATCCTCGAGATGTAGTCCCGTGTTTTGGGTAAAGAGGAATGATAGAAGGGCGTTATATGGTTTGTCGGTGAACGGGCCTGCCCAAAACATATGAAACACCCGAGGATTCTCGGGGTCGCATGGAGTGGGAAGGGATACATAGGGACGATGCTGCGCAGGAGGGGGAAGCGGTTGTCCTTTTAGCTCTGCTGGTCCCGATTCAGAGCTCGTTTTCGCAGCGTCTTCCATAAATATGTATTTGAATTCATTCAGTTTGGCTCTTCTGAGCCGATTTCCGTTGTCCAAACCGCCTCCCACTCGGAGAAGTTCTAAACAGTCCCGGACGTACTTGAAGGGTGTTGAGAACAGGAGTGAAGAGAACATAGGTCGACTCACCTTCTTCTCCTCCCAAGGATCACAATGATCCATGATGACGTCTAAATCTGCCACACTGCCAGGAACAGGACGTGGTGGGTAGGCAACATTCGGACGCTGGGCTTTGATATCCAGGTACGTTCGTTTTGGTCCAATCCCTCGCGTCGAATTAGCATGTGCGCCAGGAGGTCGTTGATAGACATCGCGTCGGAATGAGATAGTGGGGTTACGTGGTGGAACAAGGAAACCAAGCTGCTGCGGAACTGACGACGAGTCTAAGCAAGGAAAGACCATACTGCGACTAAATGTAACTCACTGGAACGATAGCTGGGATAATGTCCACTGGCAATTTCCCAATGCCAAATGCGCTTCAAATCCTCCCGCTCGAAGACCAGTGTTGAGGGCTTGCCGACGAATGGGATCGAACCTTTCTTCGCTCTAACAACCAGTGATTTTGTAAGGGCGAACGTAGCGCATGCGAGTAGAAGGAATCCAAAGAAGAAGATCGTAGAGCCGGTGCGGCGGCCAAAACGCACGACACTGGAATGATACAGGCGTCGAGGGTTGGGGAAGAACAGGCGAATTCGCCGTGTCCTTACACCTGGCAGTGATAAAGACACCGGAATGAACCACCGTGACGGAAAGCGATGTTGAAGACCGTATTTCTCCTGCACAGCCGAAAATTCCGAGTCGCGGTGGCCAAGACCGGTGCGAGAGAAATATCTAGGACTGGCCATTGACAGGGCTGCCAAGTTCACCAGTGGCACCTATATGTCTCCCATAGTCGCAAGTCCTTCGATGACAGCTACAGGCAAAGCTGATTGATGGATGTTGTTCGTGGGAGGAACTTGGAAGGGATAATCCTGAGCGAACTTTCGGACAAACAAATTATGGGCTTGATTCTTTCTTCGTCACCTTGTACAACTTGGCACACATTTGGGTCCTAAGTTGAAGTACAGTGGAAGCCCTCTGGCTCCATACGCCCTAAATGGCACCCGCAGCCATAGTTTTATGGAGGAGTGTGGATTATGAGAGAGAAGCATAATTCGCACGTTGTAGCAGCCAAAACCAATGGGTTATGCCGACTGTGGGTCAAGAGAGCTTCAACTATACCTTATATGGTCGTCACTACTTTCGTCTTGTTCCTTGAAAGCCCATCGTCAAGATAAGTTCACCAGAGCAAGCTACAGTGCAGAAAAATCGTCGTTGCAATTCGCATCCATGTTGAAGCGTCCCGTAGCAGTTCTATCTTCCTGTATCAGAATCAAGAACTATATTTACCTTGATAATTCAAGAGCTGTAAACTCTACCACTATAGCCTTCGAAATGTTTGCGCAGGACGGTTACGGTCCAATTGAAATTCGGGAACCCTGAAGTGGTGTACAGCCACTCGATTCGCCGTCTCGGAGGTTAGACCGCTCGGGCCGGATGCCAAGCATCCTTATCCTCAGACTGTTACCACCACCATCCTCCCGATCTGCACTTGATGTGCCAGCTCTCAACGTGTGTAGTCCTTAATAGTGCACCCATCCGAACACCGCTGACCTTCTCTCCAGCGAAGGCACCCACCATGGGTGCGGCCATTACATTGTGGTTCGTCGATCCCGTCTTGGCTCCCCGATTAGATCGCTCACCCTGCATAGACCCGAACTGTCGCGAAGCGCGATTGTGGCACAAAGTACTGCATGAACTCTCGCCTCCACATGGAGAATTGCCCCCACTGCCCCCACTGTCTAAGAGTGAGTAGTTTACGCCCACACCATCAACGCCGGATCGGACTCGATCTTATCTTAACTGATCGATGTCTGCAGTACTATGGGCCCGACTATGAACAGAAGATCACAGTAGAGACCAAGGCCTACTGCAACGACTGCGAATACTGGTTCAAAGGCCCCGGCTCAAAACCGCGTAAATGACCCTCGCCACCGGCGCCACCGCCCACAATCACCATTGTATTGCCATTTATACCGTGCACGTCCCGACCATCATTGTCAGCTCTTGCTATCGCGCTCTCTCGCATTTTCCAACGCTTAATCGACTATCGGCATTTCCCAATCCATGCTTAGTTGTCTTGTACCACCATATACAGTAAATCTACCCAGCTACTTAGTATCATATATACCATCTTCTCCGCAATCTTGATAACAACGGTAGCACCAATTTCTTCATCACTAGCCACTGTATCTATCCCGGAGCATCCTGTAATCCTTAATACACGTTATCCCTATTAAATTTGCGTCATCTCCATTACCATTTCTCATGGAAGGGAAGTATAAGCCTTACTTATAGATTTCGGATTCGATCATCTATCGCGCGATTGCCTTCTTAACTGTAGAGCTCACTATCCCACTCCATAATAGTGGCGCTGTATTATGCTGGTGCTGCTACGTCTAATGGTATACACTGTCCTCACCGAAGATGCCCTAATCCACGTTCACCACACAACCGCGAGGCCAACAACCTCGTTCTCTACTGCACGGTATTCCGTCCTGAAGAGCCGCCTCCGCGTTTTCACACTCTCCAGGTCGTCCCCGAATCCACACAGATCACCCCGAATCCGCCGTGCCAGCGCGTCTGCTATCTGGTTCGCCGTATCTGCAAAGGGCTCCCGCCAATACTGTTCCTCAACCCGCTTCGTCCACTCCTTCGAGCCCCACCGTGCATTCTGCGTAACATCAACAGGACTAGACCCGTTTATCACTGGCTGTGTCCCAATCGCAACACCGCTCCCCTCCCAGTTCCTCGTGTATCCCTCCGGATCCATCATAGGCAAAGATGGTGGCGCAGCAACAACGTCCGACGCAGCAATCACAGGTTTCAGCTGCCCACCACCATTCACACATCCCCCAGGACACGCCATAACCTCCACGTAATCGTACGCCCTCTCCTTCTCTTCCTTCCCCTCTGCGCCCCTCCTCCCCAACCGCCTCGCCACACCAGCTCCCGCGCGCCCACCCAGCCTTCCCGCAGCCCCACTCGTCGTCCGCACACCCCGCTCACGGCCCACTCTCCGTACCACGTTCTGTAGATTGCGAAAGCCGTAGCACTTCGCACCCTTAAAGACCACAACTTCCTCCTGTCCGGGTGTGTCCGCCTTCTTCGAGAGGATGAATTCCTCATAATCAGCCCCCCGGACGGTCTGCGCGCGCAACGTCAGAGGGAAAGGCGAAGTCGCCTGGAGGTGCGCGATGATGGCATGGAGATATGAGCCGGACGAGGTACCGATGTGTGTGAGGAGCTCGGGGAAGTGAATCGTGGGTATTTGAGTTGCAGATCCGAATCCAGATGAAGACGTGGCTATGGGCTGCACAGCAGGATGCTCTCTGCTGAAGGGCTCAAAGGCGTCTTCAGGGCTAATTGAGAGCTTGACAGGATCTAGTTCGCCTGGGACCGGCTGCGCGATGTCCCATGACTTTTCCTTCATGAGGAGCTCGAGCTCGCCCGTAGTGATGACGCAGTCGACGTCACGCGTAGCGTAGAGGTCATTATAGAAATCCGTCCGGGAAGCCTCGAGCTTCTTGTCATAACACGGCATGACCGTAACGTGGTAGATCTCGTTTGGTCTGTATCGGCGCTAGTGAGTAACGAAGATCAAAGTAGTGCACAAATGAGCCAAACGTACAGCTTCCCCCATCGACCTCCAATCCAGTTCTTCACCAGCGTTCCCATAACCTGCTGCGGGCTCTTCGTCCGCGAGATAAACGGCAGCATCTCCGCATGCGCCTTCTCAGCGTAACAAATCCACCCAGGACATGAACTTGCCAACATCGGGAGCCCCTTGGCGCTTTCTCCTGCCTCCATTCCACCTGCATTGTCACTACTCTCTCCAGCTTCCCCTCCAGTGCGCCAGCGTTCCTCGAACTCTGCTACATGTTCTTGCAGAGCGAGATGCCGCGCAAATGTTGTGTCGAAGACACAGGCAAACCCCAGAGACTCCATGCAGAAGGCACGGATGCGTCGTAGGATCTGGCGTGGTGTTGGATGTTCGGGCGGGGAAGTGGAGGTAGAGGGCGATGCAGCCGCTGCTGCGGCGAGGGAGGCGAGGGTTTGCGGGGATATCGATATGACGGGTACTCTGTATGGTTCCGATGCAGGAGTTGATTGTGTGGGATCGATTGTGACAGAGTCGGGAGATGGAGAGTTGCCTAGGTTTTTCTCGTTGGCTTCGAGGAAGGTAAGGACTTCTGTGTGGGATTGAAGGGTGATGAGGACGGATTCAGCAGATGTTATACAGCCACTGACGAAGAGTCAATACAGGGGAACAGTCAAAGGTGAAGTGTATACGTACGAGCACGCCAAACAATCATTCAGATTTATCTGGGCCTGCTCCAGTTTCTTTGGTGCCGGAGTGTTTACATTTGGTATGGAATTGCCATTCGGTGCCACCTCGTAGTAGGCGCCGCTCCGGTCTATCTGGATTTCTGTCTGCATTCAAATGGTGGCTTAGATCGCAGAGCACGATATATATTGGATGCATACATACAGCAGCGGCACCAGGATCCTTCTCCTCCGGTTTATTGGACTGTTGAACGGGCTTGATACATGCCTGCGATGGTGTGATGAAGTCGTTGAGGTCTGTGAGAGTCTAGGTAACGTTAGTTTCATTACACAAGGGAGACAACAACGAGAGACGTACGAGTGCACCAGAGAAGGCCATGGACCGAGAGGAAGGGTTGGGTAAGAGGGGTAAAAATATCGCTTAGATCGTCGGGTTATAAATAGATGCTGTTATGACTAATGTGCATAATTATGTGAGCAGGCCTGATTATGACTCGATCATGGTTGCAACTTTACCAACAGAGCTGATCGAAGCTATAGTTGGCCACATCCCGGGCCATGACACCGCCACTCTCAAAGCATGCGCACTCGTCTCTCGCGCCTTTCTTCCACCCAGCAGATCGCGTTGGCTCTCCGTGGTACAATTGAACTCGCAGAATGCAAACAGCTTCCACGAGCTCCTTTCCTCGCCGCTGTGTACCATCCCCTCTCGCATTGAAAGGCTAAGATTTGGACACCCCTCGTTTAGATTTTCTAGCACATCTGTACAGAAATTTCCTGCCATCCTTGCCGCCTTTTCAAGCATCGAAATCCTCAGTATCTCTTCGTACTTCAAGGAATCTCTCCCCCTTCCACCGCCCTACTCTCCGCATTTGAAGATAATCCACTTAGAACTCATAGGGATACAGTTTCAAACTGCTGCGCAAGCGGTATCCTTTGTTTGTTCCTTTCCTAGCCTCCGCACGCTCCAACTCGTTGGCGTTACATGGAAATCATCCAGCGTCCAAATCCCTCCCGATATCCGCCTCCCGCCCAAACTCGATGCCCTTCGGCTCATGGGTGGATGCAATGAATTTCTGCTCTGGATGCTTCGTCTCCACGACATTTCAACGACAAATCTGCAATTGATCTCGTCAATGACCTTCGATGGGGTTTCTGCAGAGGAGACTCCTGCCATCGAAAATCTCATCAACGCCCTTGCAGGATCCTTGAGATACCTCGCTATTTATTTTAAACCGAAGAATTCCTCGTCCGAGATCGCACTATGTAACCACCCATCGCTCGCATACATACCTACCGTGCGCATCATGGCGCTTACCCAGCGGGCCATCGTAAAGACCCCACTAGTTCGATCATAAAGCACCAGCTGTGGTGGCATCCCACAAGAACGAAACCAACATGTCTGTAGCAGGATCCGCTATTCGTCCTGCAATTATTCTTATCCTGACTATATACCCTATCGATACGTCGACGCCGTCCACTGGGAGCTCCTTATTACGAACGAGGATAGCAGGCATCACTCCCCATGATGCCCTAGCTTCTAGGTAAACCCTGCAGGTAGTCTACCCAAGGAACAATGCACCGGCTGTTCTTGTCCCAACGAACCCCTGGGTAGGGTGTGCACATGCGCTGACGCGCCCGCATCTTCAAAGGTGATACCTCGTCGTTCGTTGGAAAGGCCTTCAAGTGAATAAGCAAGGGAGCACCATAGGTTGTGTAGTGTCCCAGATTAAGCCGCTCATCTAAGAAATCCATCACGCTCATGATCCTTGGTTTATGTGATGAGTACCTCTTCCAGAAAAGTTGAGTATTACGACCCAGCGACATCGAGGTAAAGAACTTCACACAGTAATACTACCTCGAATGAATTAAATTCATTCCCGAAAGCGCTATGGAACATCATGCATAGTTCAGAGTGCTTCTGTGATATTTTACGACACTATGAGACGAATTCTGGGTGGGTTGAGAAAAGTCCTCGGGCGTCTTATGCAGCCGGTGTGATTGGCTGAATCGTCACACGAATTTGAAATGCCGGCGTCCGATCGAGGATGGCAAGCATCTCCGAATCGAGGTTCCAAAAATATTTAAGTAATACCCTGCCAGACCCTGGCTTGCCTCGTTTCCTTCCCACCATCACCCAGTAACTTAGCCTTCCCCAGCCCGCACCATGGCGTCGGCTGCTCCACGGACAACCGCTCTTACCCGCTGTCTGGCTCGCTCGTTTGCGTCCTTGCACAAGGCACCTCCAGCAGGCAAGAGGTAAGAGAACTTCTCTGCTTCTAGCCTTGTTGATTTATCTCTAACGAGAAACTGAAGTCCCACAGGTATGTCATTTAGTATCTGGGCGTTACTGCACGCAAATGGAGGCGCTGAGCAGCAGTACAGCGGTTGTCATGATGAACATGGGAGGCCCCGCGACTGTACGTCTCCCCAAAAAAATGTGTCATTTCTTACGTGATTTGACGTGTCTCGCAGGTGCCCGAAACCAAGGACTTCCTCCAGAACCTCTTCTCCGACGGTGACCTCATCCCCCTCCCGTTTCAACGGTTCATGGCGCCGATCATCGCCCGCCGACGCGCCCCCCAGATCGAGAAGCAATACACGGAAATTGGCGGTGGCTCTCCGATTTTGCACTATACCCAGCTCCAGGGCGAGGGCATGGCCAAGCTCCTGGATGAGCTGCATCCGGAAACCGCCCCGCACAAGGCGTACGTGGCTTTCCGGTATGTCCGACCGTTGACAGAGCAGACTGCGCGGCAGATGAAGGCGGACGGGGTGAAGAGGGCTATTGCGTTCACGCAGTATCCACAATATAGTTGCAGCACGACAGGGAGCAGTTTGAACGAGATGTTTCGGCGGGGGAGCGCAGGTGACGCCGGGGATGTTGAATGGAGTGTGATTGACCGCTGGGGGACACATCCTGGGTTCATAGAGGTGAGTTTCTCCTCGGGTGTGAAAAAACGGCTGTCTGACGTTATGAATCTACAGGCCGTAGCGCAGAACATCGAGGCTGCCCTTGCGAAATTCCCTGCTTCTACTCGGAAGGATACCGTCCTCTTGTTCTCAGCACATTCGCTGCCCATGTCCGTTGTAAACCGCGGAGACCCGTACATACTTGAAGTCTCGGCTTCAGTTTCTGCCGTCATGGATAGGCTCGGACATAGCAACCCGTTCCGCCTGGTATGGCAATCTCAAGTTGGTCCATCAGCTTGGATGGGCATGCAGACCGGCGAGGCCTTGAAAGGCCTTGCACGGTTAGGGCAAAAACAAGTCGTGCTGGTGCCGATCGCGTTCACCAGCGATCACATCGAGACCCTGTACGAGCTTGATTTGGAGTACGCCGCAGAGGCACGCGAGGTAGGAAACGCTTTTTTTCTGATACAAAGAAGACGCGACTGACGACTGCGTCTTATTATACTTGCCTCATTCACTTTGATCTGCCCTACAGCTCGGCATCGAAGTTCACCGTGCAGAGTCGCTGAACGAGTCGCCGGTGTTCATCCGAGCGCTTGCCGACATCGCCGCTCAACACTTGCGGGATTGTAGTGCAGGGAAGGGACCCGTTAGCACACAGTTTACCCTCCGGTGTCCTGGGTGCACAAACGCGACATGTGGGCAACAGAAGACGTGGTTTGCGCGTGGTGGGCGATAGGACTGATTAGGTTGGAAATACATTGGAAATACGACGCGTCTCGTAATGTAGAACGCGTGCCATAACGTGAACTACAAACTTCTTGGCAATTTCAACGTTTTTCTTCCGCGGGGCGACGTCAATGATCGGTTGGTTTGCTGAGTCATCTGATCAGCATCTTGTTCAGATTGGATTCATGCCGCACCGAGTGGAACGATTATCTACACGCGTCTCCACGCGTTGTCCGAATATAAAGGCCCCCGTTCAACCCAGAGTACCCCATCTATCCCCCTCATGGCCCATACCACCGTCGTCTCCTCTCCAGGCAAGGTACTCATATCTGGGGGCTATCTAGTATTGGACCCCAAATACTCTGGGACGGTAGTGTCCACTTCTTCACGCTTCTACACTGTTGTTCGGGACGATGAATCAACGGGGACGAATCGTATCAGAGTGCGATCACCCCAGTTCTTGAATTCGACTTGGGACTACTCAGTCTCGACGACCGCAACAGGGATAATAGTGGAGGATTTGCCGACCAAGTACGTGCGCCAATGTCCCACTCTGTGGACCCAACTGACGGATAAAAATCTACCCAGCGCTAGCAAGAACAAATTCGTTCATTTGGCTCTCCAGAGCACCCTCACACTTGCCTCGGAGATTACGGGAGTCGCTTCGGTGAAGGAGAAGTTGGCGAAAGGCATTGACATCGGTATCGTCGGCGATAACGACTTTTATTCGCAAAGGGAAAAGGTTGGGATTTGCTGCTGATGGTTGGAGCATCTCCTGACATATCTTATCCCAAAGCTTGCCTCGCTAGCGCTGCCGCGCACCCTGGGGTCGCTGAGCCAGATCCCGCCCTTCACCCCCACCGGCGTCCCTCTATCACAAGTGCACAAAACCGGACTCGGGTCATCAGCAGCGCTGATCACATCTCTCGTATCTGCTCTGCTGCTGCACTTATCCAGCATCCCCGCCACCTCCCTCTCGAGCCCCTCCAGTGACGGCAGGCTGCTCGCCAACAACCTCGCGCAATACGTGCACTGTCTCGCGCAGGGCAAGGTAGGCAGCGGCTTCGACGTCTCTGCGGCCGTGTTTGGCAGCCACATCTACACACGCTTCAACCCTGCCGTCCTGCACGGACTAATGAACGACGAAGCCGTAAGTGCCGTATGCTCACAAGTTATATCCCCATCCTCAACCCCGCGCAGCTCCGGTCTCAGGCCCTGCACCCGGTGCTCTCGCCTACGAACCAGGCATGGGACTATGCTGTGCACTCGTTCAAGCTGCCGCCCCTGACGAGGCTCATGCTCGCTGATGTCGACGCGGGAAGCGATACCCCCTCCCTGGTGGGCAAGGTTCTCAAATGGAGAGCAGAAAACCCCGAAGAAGGTACGCATGCACCCCTGTTTTTCCGTCTTCTTGCGTGGCGTGTGTGGTATTCTTGGACTCACATTGGACCACGCGTTCTGCTTTGCTGTCTTTTCTAGCGCTGGCGCTTTGGACTGCCATCGATCAATTGAATTCGCGGCTTGCGCAGACGCTGGTTGATCTGTCAAAGCTGTACGATGCGGATACGGAAAATTATACCACTGCGGTCAAGTACATTGCATCGCTGCAGTCCATCCAGGTACGTGCCTTCCCCATGAAGTGTGTAAATTTGCTGATCGTGCTGTTCAGTGGTACGCCAATCCTTTCCAGCCTGAGGCGGAGCGTCCGATCATAACAAAGTTCTACGAGGCCCACGAAATCTCCCAGGTATGTCACCATTACCTCCTTTTCGCTCCCTTTGCCATGCGTGGATTGACTCAACGACGCTGCACCTTTAGGCCATCCGAGCCAAGATGCGCGAGATGGGCGAACTCGCCGGTGTCCCGATTGAGCCGACTGAACAGACTCAACTTCTCGACGCCTGCATCTCCCTCGCCGGCATCATCGGAGGCGGCGTTCCCGGTGGTACGTCCCGCTCCTTTCGGTCCCCCATTGGATGTCTGTAGAATCTCCGCAACTAACGATTTGTCACTTTCATGTCCTGCTTCACTATGCCTGCTTTGCTTTATCATAGCTGGCGGATACGACGCGATCTGGCTCCTGGTGTGCGACCCCGTCGATGCATCGCCCGATGTCAGACCACTCGTGCGTGTCGAGCAAGTCTGGAGCGAGTACAAGGACCTCGACGTGTCGCCGCTGTCGGTTGTGGAGAGCCTTGCCGGCGGGGCGCGTGTGGAGGATTTGGATGCCATTCCCGGTTTGAAGGAGGCAACAACTGTATCATGATCACATGGCTTCTCAATTTTTTTGGGGCCCGACTATATCTAATACCCGCTGACACTGTACATCTTTTCTTGAGGGGCCCTTTTTTTGTACCGAACGCCCGGTGCGCGTAACTGGTCATTATTATACTGTATACGCTATAGAGAATGTATGTCCGTCCAAAAGTCGGAACCAGAAACATGTATGTAACAGTTACTGCTTTGCTTCTAGGAGGAGAGGTAGCGCCCTCATGATAAAACAAGAGTACAACTATGAGCATATTCTCGGGCTCCCTGCTTTGGTCCACGACTTCCCTAGGGCGAGGAACAGGGAGATGATCATCACGGTGACACCGAAAGCCGCACACAAGATGGCGGGAAGTTTGGTTCGGCTATACCAGGGTACCTTAGCGTCTTGGAGCTTCAAGTAGCAGGCAGCGGGAAAGATGAAGGCGAGGGTCGTTGCTGAGACGCCGCCAGTGATCTCAAGCATGACTCCCAGGTCGCACGTTATGAGAGCAACTGTAGTGGACGATGTCAATAAAGGTCGGGAGGGAAGATGTAGGGTGTTGGAGTACTCACCGATGAGGGAGGCGAGCAAGATGGTGGATGTGAAGAATATGTGACGTTGTTGATTGTAGGCCTCATGGGAAAAGAAATATTGTTCAATGACCTAATACTCGTTTAACATCCAGATAGGAAAGCCACGGAGAAAGTCTTACCTCTCTACAAACAAACAGCTCGAGGGGGAGCGTGGTGAACATGTTAAGACCGAAACAGAAACGCGCCACGTTAATCAGGGTATCGTTCTACCAGAATAGGGCAACGTCAGAACGTGTTGGGAAGATGGGACAGAGACAGATGTACCGAGGAGAAATTGTTCAGAATGTTCCCTTGCGTCTTATCAGTGAACACAAGATATGCCGACACCGCCAGCGTCATGCAGCAGACTAGCGAAATCAAGGTTGATATATGTGTCACTTTTGCAAACCGGTCTAGGGTTGGTGTCCGAAGACTACCGTAGATGAGAAGAGAGTTATGATGACAAACTAGAATGACGGGTTCAATGCAAGGATGAATTGGGAAACGAGGGCCACTCACCGAATGCAAAGCTGATGACGCCAATTGCTTGAAAGATACCAGGCTGGACGAACGTGAATCGCTTGGAGGGATCACCTCTAAGTTCTGGTGCGGAATGCGGACCTTCGATGATGACGGAGATGACGATTATAAGCATGCCAATAAGCGCGATACCAGACGCCCGGGAGAGTTTATGGATATCACGGTAGAGCGAAAGGGGGTAAGAAACACAGATAGTACAGAGAGCAATGATGAACTGGCGATTAGCGAAGATCTTCAGGATGGGTATTGAGTAGAGATTGGGGAATATTGAGCGAATGACGTGGGGTATTGTGTCGCCAATGATGATTCCGAAAGCGCACATGCCTGTGAGCTGGTTTCAGCGTACAATGAGAAGACGGGCTAGTGTAAACTCACCTCCAAAGGCGAAAGAAAATTGAAAGAATGAGACGGCTGCTCTGCCGCTGGAGCCAAAACAATGGTCCATTATGTCGATATATGAATGTCGCCCACTCAATTTCGCGTTTACAACAATTAGGCGGATGGTCCAATCTGTAACGCCACACAAAAATATGAGCAGCAGTAGTCCCATGAAGAAGCCAGCTTGGCTGACTGCGTAAGGTAGTCCTATAGGGTGAAGGTAGGTTATGGGATGATCTGCATAAATAATTCTTGGATAAATACCAATTATGCCTAGAGAACAGTTAGCAATGAGGAACATAGAAAGGGTTGAAATGGACTTTACCGGCGCCTAATATCGAGTTGGCCATATTGGCAATGGAGTCTAACAAGCCACCACCCGCAGTTGGCTTTGCAGCCAGTTCCTCCAAATCATATTCAGTACCGCCTGCCATCTCATGTCCATTTGGTGCGTCAAGACTTCGTCGTGCCGCCGAAGTATCGAAAAGGCCGACGAGAAGGGGCATGGTCTGGTCTGTATGTCCCCGCCTTGTGACATGCTCAATGTCGTCTGCTTCGTCGAGTTCATCGGAGTCTAGCTCGTATTCTAGGATCCAAAGGTCGTGGTGTTAATCGGTCAATTCAGGGGTCGAACAGAATTAGACACGTACACACCTGCTTCGCGACTGGCGAGAGTCGACCGCAACGGCGGCCCTATCACTCGAACTTGGACTTCCTCATGAAAGCGAACGCTGTGGTCCGTCCTGGCGGTATGAAGTGCCGTTCCCTCCACACCATCCTCATCATCATCATCTTCGACGGCGAATATTGTCCGGGAGTCGCCAGGTGTCTCGTCACGCGAGCCTAGCAGTGGTTCTGAGTACTCGGCCTCAGTTGGGGCATTGCGATCCCGTTTTGTGGATTTTGCAAACATATTATGAGGCTTTCATGGAGTTTGCCCGCTCAGTGTTCCAGTTTGCCCTCGACGTGATGAGCAGCGAACTCGAATCCTGGGTGAGATATGTGCACGTGACATTTCATGTAACTGAAATTCAAATTCGAATTGAATTTGAAACGGGAACAAGTTGACGGCTGCAGGCCAAGACTCCGTCGCATCTACTGCAGCTGCCCAACCTTTCCAACCTCGCCTTATTGTCCGGCATCTGGACTTCCAAAGGTTCAAGCCGGACGCTATCGGTCGCGTCGCTTGGCGCGTTTCAGCGCGATGCCCACAGAGCACTCGACATTCTCAAAGTCAAGGAGTGTTGAAGTGTATAGATCATGTATTTTCCTCTTGGCCACAAGTCGGGAAATCGTTGGATCGAGTTCCTGGCGACCTTCCCGCTGCCTCAAAAGTCAACCAGCTTGGGGGACTTAAATGACTTCCACGTGATTTGAAATATTGACAACTTGAATCTAACTTGGCTTGGCGCCACCTTGACCTTCTTAAACTTCGACCTCTGGCCGTCGCGTAGAACGACCCTCTTCATTCTTTCCTTGTTCATCCTGACTCCACGGGCTATAAATCCAGGCTGCTGGCGACACCCCTATCAACCTCCTACTTGGCGATCCCCTAGCCATGTTCCGAGCATGGGCCACCCCCTCTTTCCTATTCACCCTCCTTGCAATCCCATACGTATATGCCGCGACACAACAGGCTTCCGTTGAGCAAATAGTGGCCGATTATGGGCTCTCAACCAGCACATCACTCCCATTCCCAAGTGCCACCCAGGCGTCAATCGACGCGCAAAAACTTATGGTCGCCGGGTGGTCGCTAGGTAAGGGGGCCATCCAAGACAACCCTGGCAATCTCGCCTTTGTCGCCGATCCATTCCCAAATAAACCAGCCCCTATCCCATCGAATCTAAACTTAACAGGCCCTGTACTGAGAGCTACCTACCCGCAAGGGAGCTTCTCGTCCGATACTGGTGGCAGCCAGTGGTACAATCTATGGAACACCACGGCTGGATACAAGTTCCAGACCATGCTTGTGTCCTACGAGGTTGCGTTTGACGAACAGTTTGATTGGGTCAAGGGAGGAAAGCTACCGGGGCTACGTGGTTCGACGAAATCAAATTTGGCTGGCTGCAGTAGTGGAAAGGAGAAGGAGTCGAATACGACGGACTGCTTTAGCACAAGACTAATGTGGAGGAGGAATGGCGGCGGAGAAGGTATATCTCTCAAGATTTTGGAGCAGCTTCAGTCCTGACTCGACACATAGTCTACGCACACATTCCCACAACCAACGGACTTTGCTCTCAGCAAGGGGTCACTTGCAGTACTGACACGGCGACCACTATCCAGCGGGGGTCCTTTGGGTTCGTCAGTGGCCAGTGAGTATTTTCCTCTTCGTCGTCCTTGGCATCTCTGATAATCAACAGATGGAATCGAATCTCACTCCTTGTCCGCCTAAACGACCCTCCTAACGTCGCTAATGGAAATATTCAGCTTTAGTCCGTCCATGCCCGTGTACAAAAGGTGGTCCTGCTGACAACTCTTTGCGTATTATAGCTACAACGATCTCAAGGCTATCGACCAACAAAACTTACAGATCCGGACGAGCTCCCAAGTTTTCGCCAATGGGTTCTACTTCTCGTATGTGTCCTTCCACCCTTTTCATCGCATGATAGCTGACGGTCTGTAATACAGAACATTTTTCGGAGGTAGTGCACGCGCATCATTGGTTTGTAGATCCATCACTGACTGTCCCCTGTCGCCTAGGTTCCGATAAAAGCTGGGAAACACCGCGTGAGGCACATACCTACTACCGCGGTATCCGCATGTGGGGCAGCAGCGTTGGGTCCAACCTCACTGGGAATGTCGTAAGCTCAGCGGGTCGCACAGATGTGTCGACCATCAAAACCCAGCTGCTTTATCTTGCTTTGGGGCTTGCAGTGGCGGCGCTGTTTATTTAAGGAAACTGTTCGCCGCTGGCTGGGATCATGTTGCTGTCGAGTTGCACTTTCTTTGCTGAGGTATATGTATACCCTGTAGAATATTTGTATTGTTGTACATGGGATTTGGGACTTGATTCTGGGGGATTGCCCATAAGGGCCCGATGAGTCTTGTCGGTCTGAGTTAATACCATTATGACCGGAGCTCAAGGGACGCTTGTCCTCTCCTGTGGGTCTCGTCAAGACACTCGAGACACCATTTCTTTTTCGGGGTATTGGCGTCCTCGATGAAAGTGGTATACTGAATCAAGACACTCGCGTCAACGTTCTGAATCTGAGACGTGACGCGCCTAACTTGGCACACGTGACCTGCATTGAGCACGCCCGTCTGCCCGCAGCCACTTGGTGCGCAACTTCCAGCTTCCAGTTCTTCATACCTTTTCCTGCCTAACCTATTCCTAACATAAGTTCAATCTCTGGGACCGGTTCCCGCATGCCTCCCACGGCTCTGTACGCTTTAGCCATGTTCTGCAGACGACCTACCCTCTGTATCCTATATACCCTCTTAGCCCTAACCCCAATCTACGCCGCCGCTCAGCGGGCTTCAGTCGAGCAGATCGCCTCCGCATATGGTCTCAAAACCAGCACATCCTTACCCTTTCCCAGCGCCACCGCAACCTCAACCGATACGGATGCGCTGCTTGTCGCAGACTGGTCCCTGAGTAAAGGGCGCATCCAAGACAACCCTGGCCATCTCACTTTCGTCGCAGATCCCTTCCCGAACAAGCCTGTACCCATTTCGACTGGGCAGAGCTCGACAGGCCCCGTTCTGCAGGCGACGTACCCCGCAGACAGCTATGGCTCCAGCGACGGCGGCAGCGGCAGCCAGTTCTACAGCCTGTGGAACACGACGGATGGGTCAACCTTCCAAACGATGCTCCTTTCGTACGAGGTGGCATTTGACGAAGACTTTGAGTGGGTCAAGGGCGGGAAGCTTCCGGGTCTGAAGGGGGGCTTGGATTCGACTGGATGCAGCGGGGGCAATAAGTCGAATGGCACAGACTGCTTTAGCACGAGACTGATGTGGAGGAAGAATGGCGCGGGAGAAGGTATGTTACACGACCTATGCGTATAGTCACCGCTGATTGAAACTTCCAGTTTATGCGTACATTCCGTCTCCGAACAAGCTTTGCTCTCAGGACGGCATCGAGTGCAACGCAGACTTCGGCATTTCCATCCAGCGAGGCTCCTTTGGTTTCGTCAGTGGCCAGTGAGTCCACGCCGCATATTGTATATCTTCTTTTGTTGACTTTAGGCAGGTGGAATCGAATCACACTCCTTGTCCGCTTGAACAATCCTCCAAACATTGCCAACGGCAACGTTCAGTTATAGTCTGTCGGTGCATGTATTGACTTGACCACGAAACTGATATTCCTTCTAGCTACAACGACCTCCAAGCCATCAATCAGCAGAACCTTCAGATCCGCAGCGCTTCCTCAGTAGCGGCGAACGGATTCTATTTTTCGTACGCACATCCAGTTTGTATGTCGCACATTTACTTACCGTCTCTAACCTTTAGAACATTCTTCGGAGGTGAGTAAAATAGGCAACGGATCACAGACACCACCTCTACTGACCGTCCCACCTCAGGCTCTGACGATAGCTGGGCAACACCCAAGTCAGTGCACACATATTATCGCAACATTGTCATGTACGGCGGGAGCGCGCCCTCCAACCTTACTGGACAACCCGTCAAAGGCGCAGCTGGTCGTGTTACCTCGCTCGGCTTTGGTACCCAGCTCCTTGGGCTTGCTTTGGGTGGTGTATTGGCGGCTTGGATCTAAACCACGCCGGTCGGCGAGCAACACCTAATTCGAGTCTTCATATATCTTAAAAGAAGGCTGAGTATGGGTTGAACATTTCCGGCTTGAAGCTCCAACTTTCGTTCATACCCCCCAACTAGTGATACGACCCTGTTTCCTTCGATACCAGGGCTGAAAATTGCATGTCCAAAAAACCAGATAGAATTTGCGGCCTGAAGGTATAGGCGTAACGCCTGGATTGGAAATTGGAAATATAGAAAATTCCTCAACGTCCTGTTACTGCAGGTGGTGAGGGCCTGCTCCTCGTCTGCGATTTTCCATTGCCCTTCACTGCATGCATGGATAAAACATATAAGCCAGTGATAGTGGGGCAATCCGGGGCAACAGCGAAGCGGAGGGGGACATGATGTAAATAGGTAGCGATGAACTAATAATAGACTAATAATGTTTTCGGGTAAACGGCAACCGTCCACCGCGTCCCAATTTGGCTGCTTTCTTTTCAGCATTCTGCTCCCCGGACCTCCGTTGTCTGACCCTTCCATGCCTCGTTTCTGAGCGCACACTAGGATATCTAAACCTACGAGAGCCGCAGGTCTATGTCGCGTCGCCAGCCACCGCAAGACGGATATCACGAAGTTGGTCTCCACGCACCCGCAGACAGCCGGTCTACCAACGACAGCGTTCCTTCCAACCCAACAATGTCCTACCCTCCACCCCGCCCAACCTTCGAGGGCCGGTCATCCTCACAATCTACAGTTCCGCTAGCGCAGGACGCACAACGCAGCCCCCAGGTGGCATTCTCGACCCCGTATGACGCGGAACGTGGACAGGTTCCGGCGGGCCAGTCATTGCATTCGAAAAGCCGCACTGGGAGTTGGGACCTCCTGGCTGGCATCAAGAAGCTCGAGCACTCTTATGAGGAGTTCGACAGCCGCAACGCGAGCCAAGTTCACCTGGCGTACGCTGATGGTGATATTCCCAAGAGCAAGGTGCATTGACCTATCTTTTATATCTCCAATGAATTGCGTCCTGACTGGGTGGAATTCGACACTTCGTAGTTCATCAAGTTTTATAACTATCTCTTAAACGTGTCTATCGTGACGCGCTGGATACTGTTCATCGTCCCTGTGCTTGGCCTGCTGTGGATTCCTGGCATTCTGTCCCTTACCACTTTCCCTAACACCGATGTAAGGAGTGAATATACATCTTCATACAGCCCGACAACTAAAGCACCAGCAACATTAGATCTGGGGTGTACGGTTGTTATGGTGGAGTGTATGGCTGAGCGTCGTTTGGGGAGGTTCGTTTACTTCAACAGCGCATAACTTCAAATCTATACTGATATTCTATGAAGGATGGTGGGCGGCACTTGCTCTCGCGTGAGTGACGCGATGGTAGTCCTAGCCATGACCGCGCTGATGTCACCTTTTCTAGGCTGATAATGCCCGCCATTTTGCGATCGACCATTGGTGTTGTGGCAGTAGGAACTAGGAAATACATTGATTGGCTGCATGCTCTGCACAGGTGATAATGCTTCGTTGTAGCATTCATACGTGTTCCCGTGACTGATCCGATTTGTAGATACATCGCGCTATTCGCATGGACTCTTGCTATTTGGATTTCTTGGGGACCTCTTATTGACAATAGACAGAAACCTGACACTGGTGATAAGGGTATAAAAGCGTCCGACACGGCAGCTCGTCTGCTCTTCGCATTCTTCCTCTGTTCAGGTGTCCTCTTGTTCGAGAAGTTCTCAATTCAGTGGATAGCTGGGAAGTTCCATGAACGATCTTACGCCGGTTTGTATTTCTACTTCTGATTTTGTCAGTCTTCGAACTGACCGAACGCGGTCCTTGATAGAGCGCATCGCTGACCAGAAGTTCGCGGTGAGGTCCCTCGTGACTCTGTATCGTAATTCGTCGGATATTCCTGGAAGATCAGACACGCTTCACGATGGGCCAGGAAAACGAGGATCCGTAAACCCCAAACGTTTTTTTAAGAAGTTTAGGCAGGGTATACGCATGGCTGCCACCACAACTACCACGGCGTTAGGAAACGTCGCGTCGGAAATCGCTGGAAGGTGATCATGCTAATTGCGTATCCTGATAAGAATTCCGACTGATGCGGATGGTCTGTAGTTCTGTGCTGCAACCTAACTCACCTCAGGCCATGGTGAAGACCGCTCTGGAGTCTGCGAACAAGTCCAGATTGGTACGTCGCATGCATGCAGACTTTAGCTAGGCATGATCAACGAGCTGACAGTCCTACTTTAGCTAGCACGTCGGCTGTTCTACTCCTTCGCGAAACCCGGTTCGGAGTATCTCGTCGTAGAAGACATCGCGCGTTATTTTGAAGACCCTGTACACGCAGAACAGGTGTTTGCGCTCTTTGATAAGGACTTGAACGGAGATACATCCCGCGACGAAGTGGAGATGGCGTGCCTGTAAGTCAAACTTAGTTGGACACGTCTCGGTGCCGGAATCCCCGAGACGTATTCTCATTTTTTCCGCGTGGTGCGACAGCGAATTTCACCGGGAGCAGCTTTCAATTGAGAACTCCATGCGTGACCTGGATAGTGCTGTTGGACGTTTGGATAACATCTTGATCAGCGTCTATGTCGTTGTTGCTGTTCTTATCATTGCTGTAGCGTTGGTGCGTCCACTTGGCCATTTGTGCGCTGTTTGAGTTCCTGATTATTTTGTTTCGGACAGGAAGCGCAACTTGCTACGTTAGTCACAGGGGCAGGCACCCTCATTCTTGGTCAGTACCTCGGATTTTTTAAGTTGCTGGAAAAATTCTCACCGTTTCTCCAATCGCCGTCGTGCAGGTTTAAGCTGGCTTATCGGTGGGACCTTGCAAGAAGTCCTCACCAGCATCATCTTCCTTTTTGTCAAACATCCATTCGATGTCGGCGACAGAGTCAACATCAACAAAGAGTACTACACGGTTAAAGAGATCCGTCTTCTTAGCACTGTCTTCCTCGACTCGAATAGTACCCTCGTGCAGGCACCAAATACGATACTAAACACCTTGGTGAACAAATCCATGCATTTCTATTGGCGAGTTTCGGGCAGCTAATGCGTTTTCTCGTGCAGTTCATCCAAAATATCCGCCGTAGCCCACAGGTAAATTGACTGTCCGCATTCACGAGGTCTTATCTTGCTCATCTATGATTAACGCAGATGTCGGAGACGTTCACTTTTGATGTAAGCTACGCCACCACCTTCGAGGATCTAGAGAGACTGCGGGAAAAGATGCTGGAATTCATCAAAGCCGAGAGACGTGATTATCAGCCTGCCTTTGACGTTGCTGTGAAAGGTATGAATAGGCCCGATGATCGCTTCAGTGCATCTCCTTCGACGATCAGCGCTCTGACGCCTTTATGCAGATTTCCCAGAACAAGAAAAAATGACACTGACAGCTGACATAAAGTACAAGAGCAATGGGCAGCAAGGCGCCCTCAAAGGTCTGTCGCAGACATCTTATTTGCTACACAAAGCATCACTTTCTGATGAATCCTTTCGGTAATAGCAAAACGGCGAAACAAGTGGATATGTGCCCTCAAAACAGCGTTATCCGAGTTAGCTATATATGGGCCGAAGGGTAACCCAGACGCGCCGCCGTCGACGACGCGTTACACCCAGGTTCCGTATGATGAAGTCATAGCCAAGGAACGACAAGCCGCGCACGATGCCCTCCAGTCTCCGGGGCTACCAGCAAAGGGTTGGCAGCTCACGGATGACCACGCCGTTATCGGTAAGGCTTAAATCATGTATTGTTTAGAAGACAGCGAAAATCTGACCATCATCCCCATCTACATGCAGTTGACGACTCTAATGACGTTTTTGGCGAAACAGACGAGGTATGACACGCTTTCGCTTCGCATGCACCAGACCTTTTCTGACATATCCTCTGTTTCGTAGCTCTACATGACAAGCCCGAGGAGAAACCTCTCGGATGGCCCTGTGCCTGGCAATGGGATGCGGCAGAGGCCTTCCGTGCCGGCTGTCGTTTCAATGCCCACGCCGGCTATGGCCTCGTCTTCCGGAAGCAGGACAGATGTCATCGAAATGACACCACGACACTAAAGGGCTGGCCCCCATTGGATCTAGAAGCTCAAAATAAGGGAGCGCGTACCGATCTCTCGCATCTATGTACATGGAATTTTGGAGCCCTACTCGGAAGACGGAATTTTCTTGATATCTATTATCATTTTTTAATGTGGATGGGAACCTGACGCTGTTCATTCAATGAATATACTTGGAATAAACTTTCATCTCATTTCAAAACATAAAGTGTGCTGTAGGTTTAGTTGATCTGACTCCGGAATGTCACTAAGTACATCATTTAAATGAGATATATCCTGGACCTGGTGTCCCCATGTGTCTGATTACTACTAGAACAAGAAATCTCGAGTCCAGAGGACTAACGAGCTCTATGTGAGTGATGGGAAAAGAAGCAGGACATGGAAAAGGGAAGTGAGGAAAGGTCTATATAGGCGTCGCATGAAAGTCTATGAAAGAGATGAAAGATGTGTATGCATAGGGAGAGAGATGAGATAAGATAATCGATCGCTTGCATAGACCTCGGTCAAATGTTTTTGACCGGTTCAGATATATCCTGGACCTGGTGTCCCCATGTGTCTGATTACTACCTATTACTACTTCCGTATGCGAAGATCTCGGTTTTCGATCCTATGGATGGCGTTAACTTCATGAGTTTGGAGACCGAGAATGACCCCATTGGCGGTGTCCACTTCCACCCCTTCAGAATGAGCCATGGAAGACAGATATGTTCACTCTCTACGCAGGTGTCGATACCGAGGACAAAATCAGGCCATAACCATTCCACCCACAAGAAAACTGAAGCGATAGGCACAGGCGCCCCAGCAAAAGACTTCGGACATACATGATCTACACGTAGCCTATCGGAGATGGCGATAGAACGACCAGGGACCAGGGATCATAAGTTTGCTGCGATGCGTCGATACGGTAAGTGGAGAGCTTGTAACCCCAGTGGGTCGAAAATGGGAGTCGAGTTTTACATGGTCGTAGATATCATATTGATACAAGATATACAGTATTGTCAGGAGACCCATCCGTTGGTCTGCTGCTCTGAACTTCCCCAACCAGTGCTGGCAGCACCTCCACCCCATACGCTTGACGCGCCACCGCTGTTGGCGGGGCTTGTACTAGACCATGCACTTGTCGAAGCACCTCCGCGGGCCGGACTCATAGTACTTCCCCAACCACCACCACCACCACCACCACCACCACTTCCCCAGCCACCGCCACCACCACCTCCTTCTCCACTATCACCACCTCCGCCCCATGCATCAGTAGGGGCCCGTCCAATGGTCTGAGGTTCTGCTCCTGTCATTATATCGAGCTCCGGTTGGGTTTTGAGACCAAGAATCAAATTCGCCAGTTTTGTTTGCAGTTCTGTTAAGCCCTAGAAGGGAAGACCAGATACCTTGAGCGATGCACGTCAAAGATACCGGAGAAATGTGAGCCGGACCTTCATCACCACCTCTTGCGGCCCAAGACTTCCATCCGTCTCCACCTCGAAATAGAATTGCCGCGGCTGTGCGTTGAAATCGAAAGGTTCACCATCCCGGGGGGGTTCCTCTTCTTGCGCATTTGCACTGAGCGGCCATTCTGCTCGTTCATCTGATTCGTACCAATAGGTGGTATGCCGCATTTTGTTGTAAGGGTCATATTCAAAGGAGACTGCGGAACAGGGCGACCATTTTGCGTGCTCTTTGGCGATACCCTATATCTTCATGCTTGAGTCTGGAGCTGATAGAAGACAAAGCATAAGGGAAACCTTTTTGGCGACACATCGCAGTTTCAGTTGCTGGCCTTTGCGAATTTTGCAGATTAATATGGGGGGAGAGCCATCGTCTGTAAGCATTCCTTAGTCAAAATATCTTTTCAAGTCCGTAGAATTACTCACCTTTTCCAACGGGCTTGCCAAAACCTTCACCACGTTTTTGTAGCTCGTCTCCGATGTCGTGGTCCTCATTACTCCATATCTCCGGTGTTCCAGGCGGAACAAGATCCAAATGATGGCTAGTCACGTCCATCGTATGGTGATCATTGCATTGAACATTTAGGACCAGCATTATGGAACAGTTATCACATCCAGCCAAGCATGTACAGTCCTATGCAAAGCCGTGAGATAGAGCGCAGGTTTAGTGTTGCAAGAGCTTGCCCTTGTATTCCGTATAGCCTCGTCGCAATTCGAACTGCCAAGAGGCACCATGCCTAACCGGTGAGCGATGAATTCGTCGGGGAGGACGGTCGTGTTTATCTCGATTTCGACCATATCAATTGCTGAGGATACAGTGAGAAATGGACTCATAGGTGCTGTATAACATACCAACAGTGGGTATATCTGCCATCATAACTCTCCGTAGAGAATTTGCGAAGCTGAAGTGAAGCAATGGTTTAACGAGGATGCATATTCATTCGAAGTAAATGTTAGCCTACGCGAGATCAACATTCTTGAGGACAAAGTTCACTCTATCTTTCTTGAGTTCGCGGATACGTACTGTGGGTTCGAGATCATCGTGGCCTTGCATTCCAACAACGTAGAGCTGGTGAGCTTGGCTCTGAACAAGTCCAACAATCGCGAAATTCTAACCAATAGCCTTAACTCCTAACAAAGCCAAATATTATTCCAACATAGCAAATGTTTTCCGTGAAGTCCCATATTTCGTCACCACCTTTCGAATTCCCGCCAGCTACGCGCCTGGACTACGTGATCGAATGCAATGTTTTGCCAGGGTGCTCGATCTAGTGGGCTGTTCCAGTGCCTGCCAGTTTGTACCGCGGGATACCTCGGGGTGATCTGTGTGATCTTTTCTGTAAATGGCCGTTCCAGGACGGTCAACTGTCTTTGAATCAGTCACGGAAAAACTGTGCTTCTAAGGTGGGTAGAATCATGCTACATTATTCCACACAACTGATGGACTGCTATGTGCGAAGATCGCACTTTGTTCCAATCCTCCGTGGTCGTGGAGGATGCACATTGCACAGGGTGCAAGTGATCATTACGGCGGCTACCCTCGCGAGGCGTTCATGGATTTAGCATATACGTTTTTTCGCATGACCCTGCTTTGGCGGTAAGGAGATGACACTTGGACTGAGGAGATTGAAAACCCACTGGGTTCTCTGATCTCGTCGAGCCTTTACCCGAGGATCGATCTCAACATAATCGATTGATAACCCTGCATTAGCTGCTTTCCAAGAAAACTTTAGTGCAAACCTTACTTGATACTGTCAGTCTCAAGGCACGCTCCAAGCGTTCCAGAAATTAGGTGAGAACAGAAGGGTTTCGGACCCGCTTGCTCTTTCGTGACAGGTTGAACAATGGGCTATCTCGATGTCAGCGTCAACGGCAGGTGAAAGGGTACATAGCCGTAAGTCGTTCATAGGTTTTCTTCGGTGTGTGTACCAATTGTTGACTCGGAAGCATGCGAACCTGGTAATAGAATTCGAAGAGAAGCTGGCCATATCAGCGGGAAAGTTGCAAACACCTTCAGCCGTTTGGAGTTCCTTGATCAGTCTGATCGCAATCAGAATATCCATGGGTTCAGAGGCGCTCCAGTCAGCATGTGTGCCCGCCATTATCGCATCCGAGGGATCAGCCTTGTGAGCCAACATCCACTTGGAGATGAGACCCTTCTCTGTCAAATTAGTCGAGCCCTACAGGCACCTTCGACGATAATATGCGTAGTTACTGACTTGGTGAGTGGGTTGCGAAACTTTGTCCTCCGAGTGAGTAGTGAAGCTTCATGACGATGCTTCAACGTCGCAACTTGGACAAGCTTTATGGGCTTTCCTCGGTGGATAAAGTGGATCCCGAAGAAGCAGAAAGCAGACGAGGATCTCGGTTAAAGAAATCTGTATGCGGTAAGAGTGCAGAAACCGCGGAAATCCTTGCTCCCGCGGAAATGTGAGAGGTCCGTCTCCCAACATCATTTGTTCTGTAATAACCCTGACCTTGATAGCTGGCCTAAAGCTGGCCGTGATAGTATTGGAGAGTTCCGTGGAGTGACAGCCCATTCCCTTTGTGAGCCAAGTGCGTTACCATATAAGCGCGGTCTAAATATGAACTCGTAAATCTTTCCTTTGCATTCTACTAGCCGATGTCGTGGTCGCCAATACGAACGCTAGAGCAGAGTAAGTCTTTGTCTGTAAGACTCCCTTCCACGAGCGCTGACACCCAGCAGCCGAGGCCATCCTTTGCGCCCCCGGACACATTCATGAAGTCGAAACTATTTTGCTCAATGGACGTTCACAGCGCGTCTACAAACATCTCTGGCCGTCCGTGAGGGCATTCTGGATATCGGCTGTCGAAAAGCATTCGGGCAAGACATGTATCGTCTTCGAAAATCAACGTTACACCTACAATGAGGTTCACCAACGTGCCATCAAGGTTGCGGCCGTCTTCCGCCACGTATACGGCATAAATAAAGGTAGCTCTCGCGCAGTGCGGCTATCGCATTTTCGTCGTTCGATTTATCGATATTCAATCACAGGAGACAGAGTTGGGATTTGTTCCCGTAATTGTCCAGACTACCTTGTCTCTTTCTGGGCCTCTCGTATGTAACATACCATATCGTGCCACTGCTACAGCAACTCATCATAGTCTTTAAAGACCTACTGGGCGCGGTACCGGTTTTAACAAATGCGTATGCTCTGGTTTACATTTGCGACGCTCAATCCGCTCATCCACTTCTCCTAGCTGGCTTCCACTTGAGCCCCTCCGCTACTGCCTATCCCACACCGAATGCAAAGTGATCATTCTGGATTGTGAACGAGCCGACAGACTGGCGCCAGCCGCTTCTGATATTCTTAGAGATACAGCTGCCACCGGTTTCTTGGTACTCGACAATCACGAGGGAGGCCGTCGATGGCAAGGGATGAGCTCTTTTTCTTCGGTCGTCGACCAATATCGCGGCAACGTAGCGGATATCTTAGCAACAGATCCCCAGATACTACCCGAAGAGAATGCCGCTATTATGTTTACATCAGGTGCGCCCATATCCTCGCTTATGGATTGAATAGCCTGCTGACATCCTTGTGACTGGCAGGGACCACTGGCTTGCCCAAGGGCGTCTTAAGCACTCAACGGCAGTTCTTATCGAATGTTCCAAACGTGAGACAACTATGACGCTCGCGCAAATCCAATATTGACGGCACTCCAAAGGTCATGGCTGGTGCCCTCAGGGCAAGCTTGCGCAGAGGCGAAAACTATCCTGACTTCAAGGACGATATACCTCAAAAAGGTATACTAGTCGCGGTGCCCTTGTTCCATGTTACGGGAACAACGAGTTTTACGGTAAAGCTATCGCATTCCTTGATCCATATCTTGCTTGACACCCCGTCAGATGATGGCGACTGCAACGGGCATGAAGATCGTATTGACACCCAAATGGGTTGTAGAAGACGGTACGTTCTTCCACCACGATTTCGAGTACTTCGAATTGATTGAAGTTGCCACATTAGCGGTGAGGTAATTGCTACCCACACCACCGCCAAAGCTCGCGACGTCTAAAATTATTTCTAGGCTGATCAAACAGGAAAACGTCCGAGTGGCAGGGGGGTGCGTGCACGCCTAGAATCGCAATTAACCTTTTCTCATTCGCCCTTCTTTCGCAGTGTTCCTGCTATGGTTGCAGATCTTACAGACAGTTCTTTGGCTGGGCATCCACTGGATGGTCTCCTGTTTGGTGGTTCTCCCGCACCGGACACCCTCGTTCCAAGAGCTCAAAAAGCATTCCCAACAGCCACCATGTAGGAGTCTCGTGCCATTAACTTCATAATCCATGCTAATGGATGCGGGTGGCAACAGGATACAAGCTTACGGCTTGACAGAGACGAATTCAGTCTCAGTTTCGGTGAGATATCACACCGAACCCTACTTAGAAGTAGCCTACTCATTTCTATCACTTTACTTGTAGTTTGCGGGCGAAGACTACACTGCAAGGCCTACCAGCACGTCAGTCAACCTATCTGTTACGTGTGCATGCTGCGAGTACTGATGTGCCCATCAGTGGTCGACCGTCTCCTGTGAATGAGATCAAGATTATGCACGAGGGCACATCTGTACCTTACGGCTGTGTAGGGGAAGTCTGGTTGTAAGTGACATCTCATCCGGCCTGTTGCAGTCAATGGCTGACCAGTTTCCCCCAGACGGGGTCCTAACGTCATGAAGGGCTATTGGCGAGATCCAGGTACAATCAAATGCCTATTAACCTATATGACGCCATTGAATAACACAACGATGCAGAGGCCACAGCAAAAGTCATTACATCTGATGGCTGGCTAAAAAGCGGGGATCTCGGGTATCTCGACGAGGAAGGCCACCTCTACATAAAAGATAGACGTGAGTTTCTCTGAGAAATATCTATCTAATCTGGCTCAAATTGGTTTTAGTCAAAGACATTATTATCCGTGGAGGAGAGAATATCGTGAGCACACCAATACCGTTCTCAATTTTTGCAACTTCTAATGTTTATCTAGGACTCGGTATCAGTTGAGAACGCAATTTATCAGGATCCTCGGATCTTGGAAGCCGCGGCAGTGGGCGTTCCGGACGAACGTCTTGGAGAACTTGTGGCCGCCGTGGTCTCCGTGAGGCCAGCATTTCAAGGGAGCGTGACGGAAGCCGCTCTGATAGCATTGGCACGGAAACAGTACGGTTTTCTAACAGAGACACATGGATGGATACTGAAGTACTGACGTGTGTCATTCGTAGCCTTCCAAGGTTTGCTGTTCCAGTTATGATCGTTGTTCTCGATGAGCCGCTTGGTGCGTTGTTTTCGCAGATGCAGATCAAAAAGACCTCGAGTGACCTTTTATTGGCAGAACATACGCCATCGGGTAAGATCATAAAGGGAGAGCTTCGGCAGATTGCTCGCCGTCAATGGGAAGCCCGATGTCGTAATGGGACGGCTTGTGAACTTCCTCGTGCAAATCTCTGAAGAGCACGCACTGCCCTATCTCAAGTCTAAACGGCCGCGACAGATACTTTACGATATTCACGATTCCATTGACATGTACTCCACCACACACCTCGCATTAGATTCGTAATTTAAACCCACCTACATACATGCTCCTCATGCTCCCTGTACTCATCACCTGCAGTCCACATTTAATTTTGATTAATTTTGCACCATTACGTAACTGCTAGTTTGTTAACTTCCGATCAAGTCAACTCTGAACGTGACTTAAACTTTCGTTTTTCAGGCAAATGCTAGAAGTTGGCTGTATTCGCGGTGGAACACATGTACGCATATTATGAACGGCGAAGACTCACCCCCAGAGTCTGACAGCAGTGCAGATCCAACTTATGACTCTCACTTCCGTCGACATCTCGCTGAAGTACGAGCGCACCTGGCTGGGGTGGACGGTGAGGACCTGCTGCCATCGTACATACCTCCCACAGGATACTGGACTCCCTCGGAGAAGAACACCTTCTTTCACTCCTTGAGTGTGTACTCGAGGTTAAGGCCCGATCTCGTAGCTGCTTGTATTGGGACCAAAACCGTTCTCGATGTCTGCGCATACATCGACTCTCTGGACGAGGCCGTCTCTCGTGACAAACATCTCCTCTGCCCGAGGTCTGAGCTAAAGGGTGCCATGGAGATGTCTAAGGCATGGGTGCGGCGGGAGGAAAAAATGGCCGAGGAGCTTATATCTGTCGAACCGCAATGGGACAGGCATCTTCTGCTTCAGCAGCGCGAAGAGGAGGTTTCAGCCAAGAAAGCTCAATTCCAGGCCGCGGCCGTAGATGGAGAGGTTGATTTGAAGGGTACTAGGGACTTGGGAACATGACAGGAGGAGACACTGGGCCCGGGAAGATACGTTACAACAGCTAGATCGTCATCACCTCACAGTCCTGGAGCGGATTCTGAAGGAAAACGAATCTGGTGACCTGGACATGGAAGATGCCGCACCCGATGATCAGGAGTCTGCGGGCCCCGCCCCCCTACCTCGCGCACCCTCCTCTACACAATCTCCGGACCGGACTTCCGATTCCTCTGTCCACGGCGATGGGATGATCGACCCTGTCCTACTTCCTTCGTCTGGACTTCCGGCTCCTGGCAAATCATCGCACGAGAAACTCCCTCCCCAGGGATACCGCGAACCTTTATTACCAACTGATAGCGCCCACCCATGGAAAGCCGCTTCTTCAACGCCCCCAGTACCCGCCCCTGCTCCCCTTCAACCTATATCCTATGCCCGATCACCGACTCCTGAGGTTGAGCAGGAAGTCGCCGTCGATCCTTCAGATCTTAGTCCAGCGTCCCGCCGACGCTTCCGAAAGCGGCTTTATATGCGGCGCAAACGCGCTGCGCAGAAGGGCGAGGAGGCGGTTGACGTTGTCACGAGACTTCGCCCAGGCAGGAAAGCCAAAGAACGAAAGGCTTCGGAACAACAAGAAAAGACCACTACCGCCGAACCTGGACCACTGGATTTGGATGAGGGAGAGGATGCTCTGATGGACGTCGATCAGAATGCAGGAGCAACTGCATCGCCCTCCAATTCAACACAAGCCGACAATTCGCCGCAGCTGGGAGGCAACGAGGGGGAGGAGGATGAGGAAGACGAAGGCGAAGACGACGGGGAAGACCTGACTCAAAGCCGTCGTCCGAAGATAAGCGGGCTGACCAAACCTTACAAGGCCAAGAAGTTATTTGAGTCCCAAGGGATCAACGTCGATACCTTACTCGAGGGAGACTTAGGGTTCTTCCACTATTCGACTCTCAGCCGATTATTGACGTGAGCCTAGTCTATTTTTCGTATCCTGTGTACCCAGACGCTAACATGCAAATACTACAGACAACATAAACCAGGCTATGGAACCAAAAGCTCAAATGTCGCCTCCTCAATATCTGCAGATACGATAAGGCTGATGTCAGCGATTCTTGTTGAATTCACAACCGAGGTCGTACAACGTACAATCATCTCACGCGAGCAAGAAAACAACATGAAAGGTGCAATTAAAGCATATCGCCATGTCCTTGACGAGGTCTGTACACCCCCCATTGTAGCAGCTGCACTATTTGACGATTGGGGCAGATTTCTATTGAGAACGTAGAACACGTTTTGGAGATGATGGGGATGGAGGGACTAACCAAGGAGAAACCTGAGATGGACGATGACGAAGAACTAGCTGTTGATGGACTGGAAGATGACGTCGAAGCTAGTGACGAAGACGACAGTCACGACGAAGATGACGACGATAACGATCTCCCTCGTTCAAAGCGGCCAACTGTCTTCCCCTCTCTCCTTCCCCTTCATCGCGAATGCCACCCTCCTCTCATTCACTTACCAAAATCACTGATTCCCCATACTCAGACCGGGTCAGGAGCCATAACTACCGCCGACGAATTTTTGATGCCGTTGGATACTAATGAGGAAGAATTGCTGGAGGAGTTAGAGGCCGAGATGGATTTAGACGACGCGGATAGAGTGATCGAATATGAATATGAGGCAGATCTTTGGAAGCAATTTGGGAGGGTTTAATCGGAATCTGGTAAATGCATCTGGCAATGCGTTGGGTCGAGGATAAGACATATTTAACCTCATATAATGTGCATACCATATTGGCCAACTTACTACATACACACCTACAGTATATACATAATCCTAACTCGTTTGGTATCGAAAAGTAGACACCTATTTTTGCTATAGTTTTGCGCTGTTTTCTTCCTGGATCCGTATAATGGCCTTTCCCCATGTCTCGCGTCGTTCAAGAGCTGCGAGGCCCTTGGACACTTGCTCCAGAGGGTATATTTGGTTATACGTGACAGGCTTGACCTTGCCAGACGAAAAGAGGCTGCAAGGCAAAATTAGCGCGAACTATAAACCAGGCGACGATACATACTCGAGAAGTGCTTTCCAGACGATAGGAACACGCTCTGGTTCAAACTCTGATTCAATGGCTATGTCAGTTTAAGACTCGTCTTGTAGAGAGGAAGTACGGACTAGAGTACGCTCCCCAGTGCAAGCCAACCAGAGAGATATTCTTGAGGAGAACGAGATTCATCGGAACCTAGTGTTCGAAGCTTAGCACGCCACCCGAACAATTAATGGTGGCAATACCTTCTCAATGGTTCCAGCTGCGAAGCCAATAACCAGCGCACGCCCTTTCCATGCGATGCATTTCAAAGAATCTGGCGACGCGGGTAAGTGTCCGTAGCTCAAGAAGCCTTCGGTAATTGGACGTACCATGGATGAGACCAACTGGGTCATATACAACGTCCACGCCCTTTCCGTTGGTCAGTTTCAATACCTCCTTTTGCCAACCCGGGTTGGAGTAGTTGACTCCATAGTCAGCCCCGCCGTAGCGTTTCGCAATATCAAGTTTTGCCTCCGAACCAGCCGCTGCTATGACTTTGGCACCAAGAACTGGGAATTGGAGAAGTTAGGAGGCATAGGTGCGTAGTTCATACATTATAAGAGTACCTTTGGCGAGCTGAACAGCTGCAATACCGACACCACCCGCAGCAGCCGTCACTAAAACCCATTCACCTTGTCCGACGCGTTAATCATGTCAGTATTGTAATGAGAATGCACCTACCAGGTTTTAACTCTGCTCGTCCGACTAGGGCTTCATAGCTGGTAGGCCAAGTGATATATAAACCTGACGTGTTCTTTGAGTCTATAGAGCGGAATGGTTGAAATGGACAATACCTGCGCCCTGATCATATGTGATAGCATCCGGAAGAGGCTGCAACCGTTCGAGGTCGATGGCGACCTTGTCCGCATATGTCCCCTGCCCAGCCCCAAACACTCGGTCACCAGGTTTCAATGAACAGCCTTTCGGAATCGGAGAGTCCTTGGATATCCTGCCCGCGAATTCTGTGCCTAGCACGAATGGAAGAGGGGGCTTAATCTGGTATTTCCCCTGGGTTTGGAGAATCTAGGAAACCCACGCTCATTCAATTCTGAAGAAACGTCGATCTCGACTTGAGCACATACATCGAAGAAGTTGAGGCCTGCGCTGTGAACATCGACCAGTACTTGACCAGGTCCTGCTTTGGGCTCTGGTACGTTGGTTGAGACAGGGATCTCCGAGTGGTGTTTAAGTTCTGAAACGACGAATCCTCGCATAGTTAACGTCGCGAAGTGTGGTATGTTGAGGGGAGCTCCTTACTTAGCGGCTATACATGATGTGGGGGTAAAACTATCAAATGGATAGGTCGGGTCTCCACAATGCCGGTGTTCCGGTATTTCTCGGACCGCTTCTCTTTGGCGCCTACTCATGACAAGCCCTCAGCGCCGTGTCTCGCGAAGGTCGACAGTGATTCTACAGGAACGATTCAATGCTTGTTGTATATACAATGAGATGCTGATTCTACGCGGTTCAGGGTCTGCTTTTGAGTATGGTATCAATAATACATCTTACTTCTCTTCTCCCCTCTCTATTTCGATGTCGATCAGACGGCCCACCTAGCTGAATGCAAAGCCTTCACCACCCTCGTTGATCGCTAATAGCAGCTGTTGCCGAAGCATCTCGTATGATGTATACTGCGGAAGATCAATCTGGTTGAAACCTGTGAAAGGGGATCTGTGATCAGTAGTCGCCTAAGACAAGTGAGTGTTTTGCATACAAGTATGGGCCTGTGGTAGCCGATCCGATGCTCCGTATGCCTTGTGGATGGAGAACCTTTGGACGCCTTGGACACCTTGGAGATCGACGAACCCACCGAGGGGGACTCGAGACGTGCCAGTGGCGAAACTGAGGACCTTTGCCCGTTCGTCGCGGTTGAAAGACTTCAGAGCTCGCCACCACCAAACGATGTTCGGGTCAGAGCTGCTGTATCCGTTGTACTCCGTAGCAGCTCGCCATTCATCTACATCGATATCGGGGGTCCCGGAAATGAGGAGCTCAAGCTCTTGTTCGTTGAACTGCAGGGGGAGAGGGCCACGTCAATTTCAGCAAGTAATGAAGAATTAGAATACGAACAATGGTGATGAGGTCCTTGGGAATAATCTCATAGAACCCAGCTGATAAGCTCTCAATCTGGTCCCGGATAGACGAATAGAGGCGATACTGGGCTGATAGCTGCACAAACTCTCGCTTGTTCTCTTGAGTCACAGGTAGTTGTTCACCTCCTTCTTTCAGAGCTATAATGCGATTAACGCCAAACTAATCGAACAGTCAGCTTTGAAGGTGTACAGAGTCAAACAAAGTACAAACCTCATCAGCCTCCACGCTGAAGGTCAGATCCAAAAGAGTCGGGTCGTTCTCGAGAATCCAGCACAGCGAGTTGTAATACTCCGGATCCACCCATTCAACGTCCTTGTAGTCCACCGGCTTGCCTAAAAGCTGCCTGTATAAGCTGCGAGCAAAGTAGGCATCAAGAAGGCGCCCGTCATATATGGCTTTCCCGATGACCCGACCAACAAACTTGAAGAATGTCAAATGCTCCGGATTCACCCACGAGTTTTTGTTGGGCTGGTAGGTGAGCTTGTCGGCGGCGCAGGGCTGGAACAACGCATTGTTCGGATCGAACATCTGCCTGGCAAGGATTTGGAACCATTCTCGCGTCACGCCACCGGCGTCCACACCTTCCTCGTCGTAGAACCTCACACTGAGTTTCCCATACTTGATTTGGTCACCAGTCTTCCGCTGCAGATGCTGGAAGCTGTCTTCGAATACTCTGGCCCTGCGAACGTTCAGCTGCAACGTGGCATGATGTTCTCGGGAATGCGGGCGTCGGTGAACTTGCTGATTAAAATAATTCCGCTTGTTGTCGAAGTCGAGGACCCGGGGATTATGGACCAGCAAAGAGAATGAGCCACTCATTAACGAAGGGTTGTTTCGGACCATCAGGTTGAGAACCTTCCTGTGGTTATCGGTGAACGTGACAAACAGGTCCTCCATTGACTCTCCGGCCGTCGTTGGTGACTTCGGCGAAGCAGAAGCACGCAATGCCCTGGCAATACTGGCAGCTGACCCTTTGGAACCAACATACTTGCATACGACCATCAGGGCTTCAATAACAGGGAGAAGGACCGTGGCGATGTGCTCCGTCTCAGGCTTCTCCTCAATGACGGATAGACAATCTCCCAATCGTCGCCAAAGACCCGAGAATTGGAACGATTCGTAGATGCTTTGAACTTTCTCTACATCCTCGTTGTTCCCCGTCTCCGTGAGCGCCGATGTTTTTGGAGTGTACATGTAGTCGATGGTCTTCAAAACCCGTAGCAGTTTCGCCTGCACAGATGACGCAGGAGAGAATTTGGACGCGACGGAGGACACGAGAACGTCGCCCTGTGATCCTTCCAATGCAACAGCGAGCTCATCCAAGTCGGAAGAGAGGCTCTGCCCAGCTTCTTGCGCTTTCGCCTTGAGTTCTTGCGCAATGACATCGCGTGCGTCGGGAATATAGGAAAGATGTTGAATCAAAGCGAGGCTGTGTTGGAATGTGCGTCCAGAGCATTCGCCGACTGTGAGAATGTTCACGATGAAGCGCAGGACCGTGTGAGGAATCTGAGGAGGATTGGCTAGGAGAATCTTCTCCTCAACCGCTTCGATGGATGATGGGTCAGAATTGTTTGCCGCGAGCCCTTGAGAAGTTGACTCGGCAGGAGCGTCGCCTATATTCCAATGGTCAGCTTAGAATTGTCGAAGATGTAAAAGCAGATACATACCACCCGCTGATCCGCCAGGTGCCGACTGCTCCAGTACTGGGGGTTCTGCTTGAGGCACTGAGACACTTTCGCTTTCTGTCACCTGCATAGGCACCGGGTCGCGTTCTGTTCCTGCAGGTGCAGCAGGGGCCAAGATGGTACTCGAACTGGAGGCGAGTGCTTGCGTCAATTTCTTGTCTTTGAGGCTGGCAAGGGGTCTCGTTACTGTGGCGAGGAGCCCTACGACAGATTCCATGATGGCCGGGGTTTTGAGAAGGGATTGTCGATCCAGTAGTCCTAGTAGAAGGACGATGGGGTAATGGGTTTGGGGCATCTGCTTCTCTTTGCCTTTGCCTTTTTTGGACGTTGACCGACGAAGACCGGCAGGGAGCTCGTGTTCGGTCAAAAAGAAGAGGGAAGCCAATTCGTTGGAACTGACGATGTAAGTCAAAGCTTCCAGACAACGCTGAACGATGAGATCCGGGACCACTTCGTTCTGGGCGTTGCTAAGACTGAGACCCGGCAGATATTCCGATCCCACTTTCTGTTTTCCTATGACTTTGGACGTGGGGGGCTTGGAGCTCCGGACAGACATCTGTGCAAAGCTCTTATCGACGGCTGCGAGGTCCCCAGTCCCATCTTGTAGGATACTGAGAAGAAGATTGAACAATTCTGTGCGGGTTTTCGCGTTTTCGCAGAGATTGACGAGGATTTTGAACAGCAGGGTCTTCTTCAGAACGTGAGGGAAGAACAGAAGCCGCACAAGCACGGCAACCCCAACTTTGTCAAGAAGTTGTATGGCATCGTGCTGTAGTGGGGGTTTGCGGACAGGGTGTGGAGGCACAGGTGCGTTACGTATAGCTGTCCGCGCGATTCGATGAGGCTGCTGTTGACCTTCACGGTAAGCTCCAACTTCGGCGAGCATGTGTGAGGGGAGAGTTTGGATGAACCCTTCGTCTTGCTCCATAAGAACGGTCTGGCGAAGAGTAGGGTCGAGACTGGCAAGGAAACTGGCGTTATCGATCTCCGCTGGTGCTCCTGTGGGTGCACGAGCCCGCTGAACGGCTTCTTGTTGGATGATCTCAGCACGGATTTCGGGGGGAAGGGCGTCAAGGAATTCAGAGCTGATTTGTGAATCGGCGGGCCTCTCCACCCTAGCAGCCCTTTGGTCTCGTACATGTTGATTCAAGACTTCTTCCCTCATATCGTCTGGCAAGGCTTCTAGGAACGTAGGATCGATGCCGGTCTCCGTGATGTCGACTGCGCTCCCGTGTATCATCACTGTAATTCGTTCCACGGCCGGCGCAGCGGAGGAGGATTCTGCAGCCTGGGGTGAAGTCATGGCTTCGCCTGGAACAGACGGTCGATCATCTGTCACTGTAGCGTCAGCCATGTCAGCATCAGCATCAGCTAGGGGTGTCGCAACGTTCGTGTCGTCCTCCATAGGTTCGTCCTGGGAGACTTCTGTTGCTACAGGGGCAGAAGGCTCACTTGTCTCCGATACAACTGTCGCAGAAGTAGGTCCTGCGCTCTCCGCTGCCGCTTCTGCCTCCGCCGTCCCTGCCTTGGCTTTGGCCTCCTCAGCATCTTTGGTCAACGCTTCTGCTTTAGCCTGTTCTTCAGCTTCGGCCCTCGTCCGGGCTTCCTCCTGTTCTACCCGTTCCTTCTCCTCAGCAATCTTTGCCCGCTTTTGAGCTTCTACCGCAGCGGGAAGGAGTCTCAGAATGACATGGTTCACAAGCTTTGTCAAGCGATCCGTTACAAACTCGCCGTTGAGGATCTTCACCTCCTGTGCCCATCTTTGCGAGGTGAGTAATGGTTCGAGCTCGCGGCCCACTCTATCGCTGGAACCTGGAGGAGGCTCGACTCGGATAGCTGTTGAGAAACCACCTTGTAGGACCCTGCGATGTTGAAGATATCCTCGGTCGAGGTTTACAACAGTACCGGCTGGAACATCGAGGCGAATGGTTTCTCCTCCTCCTGCACCACGACCGCGACTCATGATATGGTGGAATAGTTGAACGGCTCCGCCGCTGATGAGGTCGTCGATAGTCTGCAGAAGCTCAGTATTTCCGCTGGCAACTATGCGTTGCGGCTGGCGGGAGCCTCGTGGTTGATTCGATGGTGTGCGATGGCCAGGAGTAGATGTATCAAGAAGGAGTGGATGTGTTGTTGCCTCAGGCTGAACCGCAGCGCCATTTCGAGTACGACCGAATACATGGTTGTCGTCCACTATTCCGTTGCCATTAATACAAGAAACGAGGTTGTAAAAGATCCTGGCACTTACTCGCGTCACGACGACGTTGCACAAAGACTCCACCTTCTCGATTACCTGCGTTCACGAAAGAATCACCAAATCCGAAAGCCTGGTCGCCATTGACGACACCATTTTCGATCGTGTAATCCTCTTCATCGGAAGCCATCTCATCCGGTTCGTTGTCCTCTTCATGTATGATTTGTATTGGAACTGAGATGGGGAGCGTTAGTTGAAAGGTCGCGAGTGGTGTGGATGTCTCTGACCTCCATGTTCTTCGTCTTCATCTATGTTACCTCCTCCCAGTCGCACGCCGTCAATCTCTCCACGGATGTCCTGGATAAGGTTCCTGAATTCACAGGACTTGGGGAAGAACTCGATTCACATACCTGCCACATGATATCCTCTTCATCTTCATCATCGCCTTCGTCCTCGATATGGTGATCATCGCCCTCTTCCTCGCCTTCTTCGTCGTCATTTTCTAGAAGATCTTCTTCTTCTTCGCCATTATCCCAGACCTCCCCAGAGCCACGAGCTTCATCGTCGACATCCTCTTCACCATCATCATCAGTGTTTGAAGTGTCCTCGCTGCCGGTGTCTTCACCGAAATCCATCTCAACATCCTCATCCTCATCTTCTTCGTCCTCATCCATTTCGTCTTCCGCGCCGAAATGAGTATCGTCCATCTCCTAGAATGTGTCCTTGTTAGTGCGAGATACACTTCCTGTAGTCATGAGACACATACCCCTCCATACATTCCAAGTGCAGAGTTGCGATACAGATCCGGTGTTTCTTCACGACCTTCATCCTCCATATCTTCGTCACCTTCATCCTCGGAATCGATGGACGAATCACTCTCAGATTTGTCACCTTCAACGGCTTCCTTAGCTTTGCCTGACGACCTGCTCATCTTGATCGCGAGCTTCGTCCTAGAATGAGAATTTTTCAGCACCTTGCCAACATGACTGATTAGTATCCTTACAAGTATTCAAGGGGCCGCAAAATCGAGGGAACCAGGCCACGGATGTTTGGATAGTTCAGATCAATCTCCGCGAGAGCCGTGGTGAGCGTGGCAACGAAGTTCTTTTCGAGCATGACCTTCGCGATATGGGCCGGATTTTCGTCTACCTGTTTACGCGAGGCAGTATTGAATCTAACCGTGAGCAAGCGATAGCACAGATCTGCGAGGGCTAGGAGCCGGCCATAACGAGCATCCACGTTGTCGGTCGCTGGTGGATCCTTGATGGCACGACTGACAGCTTCGAGGACAAACTTCCGGACAGAGACCAGGTCTGCAGAAAGCTCCTTCACCTCATGATTCGGAGCAGCGTCCACACAAAGGGCGACGATGACGGACATAGCCCAATTGCAGAGGGTGATGCGGTTGCGGGCTCGATTGTCGGGCTGGGGGTTGATGGTACCGAAGGTAACAAGGTCATTGAGGAGGAACTGGAGAGTACCTGCCCTGAATTTCCCTGCCTCCTTGGCTGGTGTCTGTGTCCGTTTCTTCGGCGAGTACGACAGGAAGGCGAATTTGCACGAATCGTACGAGAAGAGCAGCTCGCTCAAACACTGCATGATGAAAGAGACGTAGTCATAGAGATCGAGTTTAGATCCCTGAGGCGGGGCGTCTGCGTCATTCGACGGTGCAGCTGAAGCTCCTGCATCTTCGGTACCAGGTGTCGGTTTCTGCGGGGCGGTATCGGCATCCTCAGCTGTGGCAGACGTAGGATACTCGTTGATGGTTTTCATCGTAGCCATTAGTTCGCCGATGAGCACGTGTATCACGCTCTCTGCCGCTCCCATGGAAGACGAGGTGGCGGAGGTAATCGGCTGGTCGACCTGCATCTCCGTAGTGACTTCAGTCTCCTCTGGCTTCTTCTCTTCTGTGGCAAGGGGTTCAGATTTGAGGCTAATATGCGGCGAGGTATACGGGGATCCCAGTTCACAAAGGGAAGATGTGACATCGAGGAAAATTTCCGGATCGCGAAGAGCCAGTGCACTGCAGCTCCGAACATAGCTCGAAACATCCACGACGCGGGTCCGAGGCTGAGCAAAGTAGCGTTTGATGGTGTGCTGCATAATCTGTCGAATAGTCTGGGCGTCCTCGACGGTGTGGCGAAGGATGATTACGATATAGGATGAGCTACCAGGCACAGAGGATTCCCGGACACGCCTGAACAGGGAGGAGATACCATCACGTTGTATGAATTGCATTGCTTTGTCGTAGTCCCTGGTAAGAAGGACGAGGAGCCGCAACACAGAAAGGAATTCATCCGCGGGTAATCCAGGTCTGTCAAGGAGCCGTATACAGAAGTCGAAAACGATAGACTTTGCTTCAGTGAGAGGAGGGCCAACGTAAATCGCTTCAGAAGGAATGGGTTCCCCTTCTTTCGGAATGGTGATGGCGCGAGGTTCAGCGGCAAGAGTGAACAAGGCTTCTGTGACCAAAAGATGTGGCGCGAGCCAACGAGGAGAGTGGTCTGGGTGCTCAGCACATGACTGCAACAACGCCATAAGACTATCCATCAAGGTTGTCCGCATATCTTGGGTGAGGAGTGACGGCGATTCCGAAAGTACCAGGGCGAGAAGGCGACACCGATTGGCGAGAGGCTGCTCCTGAACATCATATGCATGGGGGGAGAATGCCTTGACATCATCGACGAGATCCTGGACGGCTTGTTGACGATGGGTGTTGCTCGGACGAACGAATATGACGTGGAGTTCGAACAGCAAGGAAACGTGCTCGTCGATGAGTTGGAGGGCTTGACGGCTAAAGCGTGCACGAAGAGGCTCTCGCGCCTCATCTAACTCCTTTTTCCACTGCTCGGCAGATTTTCCAGGCGCAACTTCGGGTTCTTCGGGAGCCGCTGGCGCTGGCGGCTCTTCAGATGTCTCTTCCTGTGGAGCGGGTTCGGCGTCCTCGATTGGGGTAGCTAACGCAACTTCCGGCTCGGCAACAACGAGTCCTACCTGTGGTTCAGGATCTGGAGGCAGAGGGAATGGCTGAGAGAGTAGGAGTTCGGTGGCCGCGTTGAGGTTGTTACCGCTGCGTATGAGAGCACGCTCAACAGCGGAGCGTGGGAAGCCCATGTCCATGAGAATTTGCACGCGACCTTCATCAGCGCCAGGGGGACGTGCTTGGACGATCATCGGGGCTGGGGTCGTCCCAACCTCGAACGCAGAGAGATCACCCTTTGATTCCTCCCCCTCACCATTCACCAACTCCAGCACTGTTTGGACGACGGACTTGCTAACGTTGAGCGGCGCAGATATTAGCCATGGGGCTTCCCATAATCCCTGTAGGAGCGGAAGAACTGCACGTCGCAATTTCACCAGGAAGTTGTGGGGTTCAAAATAATCGGGATCGGTATCCTTCTTGTCGCGAGTGATGAGGAGAGCCGTCTGACCTGACTCAAGGAGAGGCTTGGAGGAAATTATAGGTCGAAGGAGGTGCAAGGCAACTTTGAGCGCGCCAAAGGCATGATCAAGTTCACTCTTCTGGGCCTTCGTGCGCTCCTCCTCCCTCACTTTCATGATCTTTTCGATCGACCCCATCAATGTCTGGCAGACACTCAAGATAGTATCGATGCCGCCAGCCTTGTACAAAGCAAGTAGCTGGACCGTATGGAGAGTATGAGTCGTGGTCCGTTCTGGAGATAGGTTTGTTAGATGTCGCTAAGGCCGATGCAAGACGCACTCACCGTCGACAAGCAAAACGGTGGCGAGGCCCAGCATGACACTATAATACGCATACAAAGAAGGCACGTCCTCTGAAGACGTGTAAATGTGTGATCACCCATAAGTCGAAGTCAAAACCTACCAAAACCTTTCACTTCAAGATGTTTCACTATCACATCCGCCACGATTGCAGACGATTCCATGATCTGTTTCTTCTGGGTAGGCTCAGGATTACGCCTCGCATGGAACATCTTCACCATTGCTGACCGGAAAATATTGTGAGGAGAGGCTTCTGAACGCGAAAACGGTACTTACCCTGGAAGAAAGGTGCCAACGCGCCTGGCAACCCATGAGTCAGGTGCTTCAGAGCCGCTGAATTGTGCTCCCGAGGCCCTTCATCCTTCGGCGAAGGCTTCGAGGACGGTTCGGCGTTCGCCTGGTCAGTGGTGGAGGCACCAGCTTCGCTAGGTATGATGTCGGCAGCATCCTCGCCGTCGAGAAGGTGCGTCTCGGGGTGGTTCGGCGTCCTTCCAAGGGGAGATGGAGGGGGGGTGGGCTTGACTGAGATACCACGCGACGTCAGTCCGACATTAAGTGCAATGTTTTCCCAAATGCTTGCTCGATGAAGAGCGCCGAGGTCAGTAACAACATCAGCGGTCATGTTGTTCATCAAGGTTAGGAGCAACCCGATCGCTGCTCTTCCATGCGCATACCCTGCCGTCGAGAACACATCGGCCAGGAGAGTAATCCGGATGTGCAGAGTGACGAGATCCCGGAAACGTCCATTCCCTTCTTCCTCTTTTTCAGCTACGAGCGAAATTAGATCAAGCTAAAAACATGGAACCAAATAAAGACTAACGAGTGAGGTCAACGAGGGGCAGCAACTTCGAGGGCTCTTCAACTTTGTCCCAGAAGCTCCGTGTTTGAGCCAAAGACTCCTTCACAAGGTGCGCCAGATGCAGCAGCGTCTCATCAGTCGCCACTTCCGTCAACGTACGCATGACCTGAACCATAGAGTCCGAAGCAACGCTGTTGGCATAGTCATACGGGAGGCACGGCAGACTGGTTAACCTTCCGAGAAGCTTGAGCCCATCCGCAGCATTGATGAAATCTCTGCAGTGAGGTGTATGCTGGAAGAGACCTTCCAAGAACTACATACGATTGTCAGTGACGAAAACGAAAAAAGAAAACGCCTATCTTACCCGGCCAAGAATGTCAATGAACGAGACGATGTTGTTGTCGTGGTTCTTGGCCTCCGAGAACTCGTCCTCCTCCTCAGCTGTCTTGGCATCCTTGATGACTATCTCTGTCCCAGAGGCGGTGGCAGCCATCACGTCTTCCATTGCAACGTCTTCGTCGGGCTGACCAGAGGTAGGCGCAACAGGCTCCAGACGATACCACTTTCTCAACTCCTTCGGAACCTGCCAAGCATTGCCGAGCTCCTCGATCTTGGTGATGGTAGCCTTGATCGCATCGAATACGGCAGCCTTCAATGAGGGGTGGTGACGGATGAGTTCGTCAATCGCAGTGCCGACCAGGACTGCATTTTCCTTCTCGAGCAGGACCTTCAAATGACGCTCCGAGGTAAAGACGGAAAGGATTCCCGGAATGATACTCGGGCGGCGCGCCAACTGCGCTTGTCCAACTTCGTTCAGGCAGAGTGCGCCGATCGCGTTAGCCACGGATTGGATCACCTACAAGACATTCAAGATAAGACTCGAATCAATGCAGGGTATTCAATTATGACATACCTCAAAGGACGGCTCAAGTCCAGCTTCGATGGCTTTGTAGAACACCTCTGGCAACCCTGCTTCCTGGATAATGGCAAGCGACGTAGGCTCGTTGTGAACAAACGTCGACATGATGTTGATTGCTAAGAAATGCTCAGAAAAGGAGGCGACAGCCTGTACACTTACACGTACCTAGTGGGAGAACAGTAGGCCCAAAAATAGTGCGATTCTCGATGATCTTCTTGATCGATCTGAGGAGGGAAAGGTCAATCAGCCCTCGAAGGCCCTCTGCAGTACCAGACGATTGCATCATGCGATGCATCGAACGGAGGATGTGCTTCAAGGCAGCGCTGCGTGGCACTGGTAGTTCACCTAGAGAGATATATGAGACTTCTTCAACGCACAACTTGCATATACGCATACCTTGCGATGATACTATATCACGATCACGACCGGAGTCGCTATGTTCCTTGATATTCAAATCGACTTCGTGCTGTAAACAATGTCATCATGTGTCGCCAAAAGCAGGAAAGAGATGGGCTGACCTCGATTCGGTCGACGAGCGTCTCCACTCCGCGAGATGTGCAAAAGATGTTGAACGCGTTGGTAAAGCCATACAGGATGTTATCCACGAGCTGCATAGTTTTCGACAGCACCGGGAGGCGATTCGGCAGCTTGTTGTCGATGGCCTGGATCAAGAGCGGAATAAGCCCTGCACCGACAATCATATTCCCGCCTGCCGAATGAGTCGCGATAAAAGAGACAAAAGACAAAAGCGCGTCGATGAATGATTGCGGCAACGTCGACGTAGGATTTGCGGCATCGGCAAATGTCTTGCGCACAAGAGCCATAAGGATCCCATGGTTGACACCTGCATTGACAGCAGTAAGAACCTCCTGATTACGGGCCCTATATCGCGCCAATGAGTCCAGGGCAGCGATGGCCGTAGTCTGCACGCGCACTGAGACTTCGTTATCGATCTGGAGCAATTCCGCGATGTGAGCGATCACGTCGGGCTCATACAGGAACAGCGAAGTCGTAGCCTGTGACTCTGGGTGCGTGTGTCCAAAGATCGCGATGGCCAGGAGCCGGATGGTGACGAGCTTGACGCGGTCGGCTTCCTGGCCCTTTGTGAGCGCTTTCGCAGCGCGGATGCGGCACATGAGCTCAAATTTCTCCTCCTCCGGCACAGAATACGCCTCCACAGCGTCGGCGACGATGTCCATGACCGGCTTCGCGGCTAACTCCTGCTCGTCGATGTGGATATTGATCGCACCCGAGCCCGATGGGGCGGGTGGCGCGGTTAACTTACGCGGGGAGACCGTGTCGAAAGGGTCCGTATCCATCTTTTTCTCCTTCTCCTTGTCAGCCTCTTTCTCCCTCTCTCCATCTCCACCTGCGCCTGTCTTATAGAAGCTGAAGTTCACCTCGCGCGCTTCTGCTGGGAGCCGGTCGACTTCTGGACTGCCCTTCACCCTAGCGAGATCTGCGAGGCCGATGCCGTATTCCCGAAGATGGGGCCACCTTTTTGCGAGTGACAAAAGACGGGGGGTCGAGATGTTGAGCGAGTGGCTCACTGACGCCTGAGCTGAATATTGCTGGGCAGGTCGAAGGAGCACGTTGAGGGCTAGAATGACAACATCGAGATCCGAAGAGAATAGCAGGGCATTAAGGTGCTAAGTCAAGTGACGTGAGGATGAAGGATATAAAAAGAGGGGTGGCTGACACTCACGTCGTAAGAGTTGAACATTTTTCGATTGGTCGAATTCTCAAGCAGGAGGCGCTGGAATCTGAGCACGGCACACGTCGTCTTCTTCGTAACCGGAGTAAAGACGTTCACCTGCAGCTTTTCGACATCGTAATCGCGGATTATTTCCTCCAGGACGGCGTCAAACTTGTTGAGGACTTTTATCCATGCATTGAGATCGGTGCGCGGCCACTTCCACACATCAATCTGGGAAAGAACTTGGGGTAGGTCATCGGTCGTGGTGTTGAGCAACTTGGTTATGAGTTCTGCTACTTGTGGCGGCTGGGTTTGGAACAGAATCTCGGTCAGGGCGCGTGCTCAGATTTATGCGACTGAGTGAGATAAACTGACTGGAGGAACCACCTTCTTGGATGTGCGAAGGATCTTCATTGTCCACGACAAAAAGTCGGGAAGAAAGAAATCCCAATCGTTCCCTAGAGTTGCAGATGGTTGGGATCCAAGTCAAGGATGTTGGTCAGAGTGAGAAGAGAGGATTTCAGGGATAGATCCTTATTGCGTCAGCATTCCAAATCGGGACATATCCAAACCCATCATCATTCCTTACACAAGTCGCCAACTCACAAGTCTGAGACGATCTCCGTAAATAGTGTATATTGTAGTGGTTGTAAGGTATGTGTCTATGGTATATTATTTATTGGACCTTCACTGTCTTACGGGGTGGTGCGCTGCCCTCAGCCTCAGCCTCGGCTCTGATTCCCTCAGCCTCCACCTCGGCCATAAACTTTTTCTCAATTGCATCCTTCTGCTCCTGGGTCGCGTTTTTCATTGAAGCCTTCGCAGCATCGACACGGGCACGGTATTCCAGGTACTTGTTATCAGTACCGAAAATACGATCCCACCACCGGAACGATGTGGAGAAGTTGTTCGTAAAGGCCATGTGATGGAAATCGTGGTGTTCGGCACCAGACCAGAAGGGAAGGATATGTTGCAAAGACCACGGGAAGTCTAGAATCTCGTCAATGACGCGCAAATATTCGAGAAACCGAGACTTACCATAACCGCTGTGTGCGTCGATGGCTTGGAAGAGGCGGAGCGTGATCCAAATGTACATAGTGACGATGTGGAAGTTCTGCGTGAAATAGCAGTAGAGCAAAGGTCCGAGGATCGTTCCAGTGCCGAGAATCATGACTTCGGCGGGATGGGCGTATTCCGCGGCAAGACCGAAAGGCGCCGAGTACTTATGGTGAATTTTGTGGATGTGCTTGTACAGAGGGCCGGTGTGAAGCATCTGGTGGGCTGAGAACGAAATGAGTCGCGTAATCCCAGGATATAGCGAAGTCCACTAACCCAGGAAATGGAAGAAGTCCTCGAAAAAGAAAAAGAAGGCGACTTGAGGCGCCATGGTCTGCCAAGACGGGAAGGGCACCTGGTACGTCGACATGCCGATGGATTCCGCCAGGGGATGGAACAACCAAATCTTCAAGCGGCGAGTCAGACGTGTATCGTCTAGAGCAAGATTTATTGGACTTACTGTGGGAAGTTCGATAGTGAAGTGAGAGAAGAGAACCAGCTTGGTGCACTCCCACTGCTCTGCTGCAGTGGGGATTTTACCAGCCTGGAGTTTCCATTTGCGGAAGTACGGTATCGCGTCGATGATAATCCATGGGACGGAACGTCCAAAGTAAACAACCTAGAGGGGTGTCAGCAGGAGAGCTGGAGAGTATATGTGAAGCGCACTTCGTGGAGCAAAAAGCTCATCAAACCTGTTGCAATAATGGGGTTGCCGATCGCGACATACCACGCTACCCACTGTTGCTCGAACCAGTTGAGAGAGGAAAAGTCGGTGGTGGAGTAGAGGTCCGGGTGGGCCGTGACATTGAAGGACATGGTGGTCAAGACGAAGCGAAGTCGTGAGACCTCCCACTACTTATAAAAAATCGGCAGACTGAAAAGAAGATGGAGCGCACCACTTTGTTGGAGGAATTTTGGACACGTGATCATTGACGGGATCAACGCTCTGATCGCGTCACGACAACAAGGCCAAACACTGAGCGTTGAGCTCCAGGCACTAGTGTCACTCCCCATCCTTTGTGCTCAGCATGGCGAAACGCAAGGCTAGCAGCGACGAAGACGAACATGACAACTCTGACTACCAGGAGTCTTCCGCAGAAGAACAGCCCAAACCGCGGTCCAAGCGTACGGCTACTCATGTAAATAATTCCATTAATCGGTCTCCTTTAAAGCAAATTGACGAATGAGACATCAATCGTACAGAGAAAGATAGTAAAAGAGGAATCCGACTCTGAAGGCGCGGCTGTGAAAGAAGAAGATGAGCTGGACTCCGACGAGCCGCCGCTTGCGAAGAAACCCAAGACGGAACCACCTGAGGACACGAAGCCACCGAAGGTGCGCACATCTCTCCTATTCCCGTTAACTATTTCCATGACGCGTCAAATTCGCAGAAAAACGCGTCTAAAGACATCGAACGAGACGATAACGTGGTGAAAACCTCTTCTGAGGGCGACAAATACATAAATTTGGGGAAAAAGAAACGTGCGACTGTTCGGAGCTTCAAGGGGATTTCACTGGTCGATATTCGCGAGTTCTACGAGGCCGGCGGGGAGGAGAAACCAGGGAAGAAGGGAATATCGTTGACGTTGGAGCAGGTATGTCCCATGTTCCCAGCCTCCTGACCAGATTTTTACGTCGTCTCCCTTGCGTAGTGGGAGACGTTGAAGACCTCTATAGGCACGCTTGACGAGCTGTTGGCAGCAGTGAAGAAAAAGAAGTAATTCCAGCAACGCACGCTCTACTACTCGCTATCCTCCTTGCACTCGACCCACCGTATACTAGTAACTTCAAGTAGTAAGCTTCATCATAACAATGTAAATGTACAAGATATAATTCTGTAAACCTATCAATATCGAATCGCTTGCCACGGAACAAATGCATTGCTCAAGTATAATCTTGTCAGCTACCAAGGGTACATTTGTGCGTCTAACCACACGGAATTAAGGATATGTATAGTTCAAGTCTAAAAGCCCAGCCCAAGAATCCACCATCTACTCATACGCCAACCCAGCCGCAGCCTGGTGCGCGCCCACAAAGCCCCTTTTCCACAATCCCTTTATCCATGCCCTCGTCTTGACGCCATACGCCTTGATGTCCATGAACGACTCCACCAGGACCAGCTGCGTATACGTCTTTTCGAATCTCCTGAAGACGCAGACCAGTCAGCGCTCACAGCATCGAACAGCAGCGTCAACCAGCTTACCACCAACACGAAAAGTAATCCTTCAACAGACGGAAGGAGAGGATGCCCTTCTGCTTCATGGCGTCAAAGAGCCGCTTGCGTTCGTCTTGCCAGACGGCGTACGTGCAGTACTTCGCAGTGATTACGAATATGCGTATCTATCGCTCGGTCGATCAGCCAAGGGTCCTAGTCGAGAAAATTTTATACTCCACGTACATTGGAATGCGTCGTCATGAGGGCATAGTCAAGGCTCCTAACCAATCACCCATTAAATGAGAAACATGACGTAGACCTAGTGGGCGTGAAAATACCAACGTACCGCGTCAGGTCATTTAGCTTGAGCACCATCAGCACCCTCCGCGGCACACGGCGTAGGACGTCAAACACGGACGTCAGCAGGCCCTCCGTTGAAATAACGGCATTCCTGATAGCGTCCATCTCTGCCTCCGACGGGGCCTTCATGTCGATCATACTGGATGCACGATGGAACGAGCCGTCATCCTTATGCTCGCTACTCACGGTACCCTCGAGCGCAGCTCGCCCAGTGAGGGCTGCCTCGAATATGGGATACTACGTAACATGTGAGCGAACAATAAGATCATGCGAGACATATGGTGTGGCCTACAAGATCAGGTCCGATGTTCCCCACGAGTTGCGCGTACTTTCGGCGGTCCAAGTTGGTTGAAGGCGAGGCGGGTGCGATGAGAGCGAGCCAGAGCTTAGCGTAGTTGACCCGGAGCTCAGGGTCCAAATCGAAGTATAGCCCGTGGTCGAGTAGCACGATCTCGAAGTTATAGGGAGACTTCGAGGTTTTGGGTGCTCGTCGGATGAGCAGGTTTCCTATCATACCGGGCACAGATAGTCAACTATATGATTCTACTTAAATTATTTGACGAACTGGCTCACCAGGGTGAGGGTCCTGGTGAGTACAAGTCAGATTACGGTGTGCTGTAGCGCGGGGTAAAGTCACGTACAGCATGGAACCATCCATTAACGAAGACCATCTGGTTGAAAATCCGGGACAACTCCAGAGCCACCTTGTTGCGATCGATATTCGCGTCCGCCAGATACTTGAGATCGTCCACCCGTCCTCCTTGGATGTATTCCATAATGAGGACCCTCTTCGTCGCCGTAATTACCTCGGGTATATATAAAGATGTCCGAATAGACTTGAAGTCCTCTATTGTCCGTGCAGCATTCTGAGCTTCGTTCACGAAGTCCATCTCTTTCGGTAGGTTAGTCCGCATCTCTTCCTGGAAGCGATGCATTAGAGACTGTGTAGTAGGCAACAGGGTTGTATGTACATACCGCTAGCCATGTGAACTCAAAATCCGGGAACCAGTATTTGATCCACCCTGTAACGCCACGATTAGAGCTTCTGGCATACTCAAACTAGCAGAAAAACCACCTAGCGTGACATCCACCATTTCCATATCAATATTGCAGAACTCTGCGAGGTGTGGATGCTGCAGCTGTTCATCTGAGTGAGCCATGACGCAAAATAGGCGACGGGACAGAAACATGCCTTAACCGCGACCTGCTTCCCTGTCTCCCGATGTGTCGCTATATGGACCTGTGCCAGGCTTGCTACCCCAATTGGGTCCGGGTCAAATTCCTCGAAGACCTCCGCCATAGACATCCCCATGTCTGTTCGAAAGAGCGCGTCGAAGTCTTCATATGGTGTAGGTTCGCATTGGTCCTGTAATGGCCGCATGGTACTCGTCCATTCCATCGGAAGCATGTATAATGAAGCCATGTGCTGACCCATCTTGATAAAGACACCTGGAATTATTCAAGGTCTGGTCGGCGGTGTACTAGCGGCGGATCACCGATCCAAGAGTACTACGTACCTCCATTGGCGAGAAGTGCTTTAAGCAACCTCTCCGCACTACGTCTATGACATTCCGATACCGCTCGCGTGTAATCAGTTTCCGAAGCATAGTGCCGAGCAAACGTCGCCTTGTAGTCAATGGCTCCAAGGACCGCCGCAGCTGTATCCCCGACGTTTAGTCATGCGTTCCACACCTCAGACGCAGACCGCCAACCCACCTCCAACCCTGGAGCACCGTACAACAGCAAGAACAGTGTATCTAAACGTTTTTGAATTCTCGTACGCAACCCAGCCGGCCCCGCCAAGTATCAATAAGGATGCGGGGTAGAAGATCCATGGGCTCCGTGGCAGTCGAGACCGTGACAAGGCATTGCTAGTGTGGTTCCATGGTCGTCTGGGTGTCCTGAGGTGGCGGCATTGTGGTTGGAAGGGCCTGGGCAACTGAAGATGCCGCCTCCAGCTCAGGGATTCGCGATGGAGGAAAGTCATGCAATGGTTGCAACCGTTTTGAGAGACACTAACTTTTCCTTATCCCCTTTTAGAATCATGACCTCATTCAAATATTACATTTCCTGAGTCCTGTCCAGTATTGAGTAGCGGACGGGCTGCGACGATAAGACAAGCACTGCGTTTCAAGGCGCGTACTCTAACGAATATTCTACTCGACGATATAATTTGTTTCCATGTGGTGAGCGACTCGGTCAGCAAACGAAGACCACTTGGCTACGAAGAATGGCATTGCAGAGGATTCGAAGGAGTTCTTGTCGTTCGAGTTCTGAACGAAGCCGAGGTGTACTTCATAGGTCTTCCTTCCGTTCATCACTTAAAGAAACAAATTTCAAATCCACGCGGTTGCGAGAATGTCATAGTTCGTCACATTAGCACAATGTCCAGTGTACAAAGCGAGAATAGTATACATTCGTTCTGTACCATGGGAATCTTCGGATCGACTAGTAAAGAAAGGGCAACTGCGTCGTTCTGCACTACCTAATCTTTAGACCTCCACTCCAGCTTATTGAGCCACATCATCCGCCACAGCGCCGTCGAGGCCGCCATGAGTCGTCTTGCGCTGGTGCCATATTCCGCCAGGCAACCAGTGTTCGGGCTGTATATGTCTTTTAGCTATGTATGAGGGCGGTCAAAAAACACGCTCACCTGTCTGTGGGAGTGGCATACGCGCAGACATCGTGTGTGTGTTACCTCCATGCTTGGACCCCCTCCATCTACCCCTACTTTCCGTTCTGAGCTTTTACCAAATGACAAGCGAACGCCGAATGAGGAAGCGAGGCTATATATCAGCGCCGTCTCCTATTACGTTCATCGACAGAAATCTTCAGCGAAACGTCGAGGTAAGCATCGTTGAAGAAGAGAGATAGAGTGGTATGCACCTTGAACTCGTCGACTTATTACTTTGGACGTGGTTGGCCGGCGTGCGGGTGAACATACGGTTTTTTTGGCTCGGTATAGCAGAGGAATTAGATGGTTTCAGGATAGGGAGCGTCAAATGCACGGCGATATGAAGGTAGTGGGAGGTGGGGAGCTACTTCCAATTACTTTCACTGTTTTATAGCACGGGATCGCGGCATCTTCCACATCCTAAAAATAGTAATGCCTTTAACCTTGGGACTCCGCGACGAGTCTGTTTAATCACATCCTCTTAAAAAAGAAGCACCATGGGGAGACGTGATATCCCATATCCTGTGAAGCTTGAAGCTGTCAGAGAGATGTTCAATGAGATGGGTTTTGCAAATACTTTTTGAAGGTAGGTGACGCCGCGGTCGCCGTTGCATTATCCATATGTCTTCGAATTTTGTAGCTTTCAAAAGAGCGTAGCTAAGGCCTCTACTGTGGAAATCGTGAGTCCGTCTTGATCTCATGTAGGCATGTGTATCCGCACCAAAGTGATAGCGACAGTGGCGATGGTCGGGACCTGGGTGAAAGATGCTCCGCCGTCAGACCTGGGAAGCTGGTGGTGGGAAGGGGCCAAGAAAATTTCCGGAGATCCACGAGGAAGTTAGTGAGTGAATGGTCGGTCGATGGCTGCGAGGTCCAAGCCCCAAGCCATTACCTGATGACAGTTGTTGAACTTTGAGCCATACGCATCGCTCGCCACACTGACCCCATTTATGCTAAACCCTGCATGATGTTTGAGAAAGGCGCGTAAGGCTGTTCCCGAGCGAATAACAGAAGGGAATCGTGTAACATTTGGAGTTTGAGATATCGATAACGTTGGAAGGTTGGAGTCGCCGCTTGAGGTTGTCCACGAAGGCCCCGTAAAAACCGACGGCATTTGTGGCTACTTTAAGGTCTATAAATCCGACGTGCGAGAAAAGGCTGGAGAGAATTTTTGATAGCGCACACTTTCAAGAGTGGAAACCCCGGATAAGACGCATGGTACTGGAGTGCGTGGATAGCTTTCGCGGTGTAAAGTAATTGCGCCTCATTGTTCCGCCACGATGGTCCTGCAACCAGCGAAAGGCATGATAGTTCGAATGCGGAGATCCGATGTCTGAATTGCTTCCGTGACATGTGCTGTCGTTGCCCCAGATCATGGACTAATCCTGGAACATCGCGGCGCATCGTACGTTAAAATTTCGGTAAACGACTGCGGATGAATTTGACACACCCGTAGTGGCCGCGCCTCCCATTCTAGTGGCACATGCATAGTCCTCGCCAGCACCTGAGTTCCGGCACAGAGCCCATAAAGCCACACCACAGTGGCCCTTGCGAGGAAGATAGTTGCACCACCCATCAAAACGCCCCAGCGTCATTCGGGCCCGTTCAACACCTGAACTTCAACCGGTAACCAGAGCGGATTTCCTGAGGAGTGCCAGAGTGGTTGTTAGGTGCGCATGAAATCATAAAACGGCGGTTGGGAGGTGCTGCAGCGGCAGGAGTACGTATCCCAGGGGGCGAGTTCAAAGTTTAGTTCGAGTCAATTATTGTTGTGGCTGTGCTGGGCCCTGGCGGAGGCAGCCGAGCGGACTCAACACCGGCGGCTGTTCCAAGTCAGCGATTACGGTCCTACCACAGTGTGCACGACCCCACTGTCATTACGGGTTCTTATCAGATATCCCGGTGCTTTGCGTCGTTTGAGGTTGTTTCGGTCTCTAAGACCAGTCTTCGTGCTAGCAACAGTCAGCAGGAGAGCCAGGAGGCCTCCATGGTGCATCACAGCGAGACTAGACTATCAAGTCCGAGCCATGCGTCGCTCGACCGACGATGATTTTTCAACGCTGGGAGGTGGATGGGCGCCGTTAAACTTGCTATCGTTAGCTTCGAGCTCCTTATGAGTCCATAGGCTCTCACCCGTACAACATATCCTACCGCCAGGAACGGACGAGCAAGGATCCTCGACCCGGGCGTGACAGCACAAACCCAACCTCAATCCCCTAGCGTAACCTTCACCGGAGCATTGGAAACCGGGGCGCCGGTTGATCAAAATGTTTCGAGTACTTACTGGGGGAGGAGAAGGCTTCGGGGCGGATGTAGTTGATCCGCGGATTAGATGAGAAGCGGCAAGCCATTATTAGTGTATCTTCGCGGTGTTGGCAGGCTCGCTATCTGGCTCAGGGGTGAACTATTGGTTAGGCCTAGGGCGTTTCTGCTTCAGGTGAGGCGCTTAAGCCGCTTGTAATAGGTATTGACTGAAACCATTGCCTTCAGAATTGAGCGACTTTTGAGATACGCCACGCGAAGCGGATTTTGAAGGGAAGGCCGAGGAGCCTCATCACTTTGTACGAGCTGCATTGACGAGTAGCATTAATAGATATAATATGTAAGTAATGTTCTGAGTACTCAGTGTCGGTGACAGATGACAGAATCAACACTTATTTCAGCTTCAAGAACGGGAAGTAGACGAACCCAGCTGCCCTTAGACGACAATTATCAAGCTCCCTACAGATGAATGTCAGTGAATTAAACCTAATATCAGATGTACCAATTCTTACTAGCTCTAGCACTGATTTGCCTCCCCCAACACGCAGAGTTCTCGATGCCCATCTATCGACATCGTTCCCATGTTAAATTGTCGGGACGGTCCTAGCCTTACGAAAGTCCGCGTCACCAGCGACCTTTCATTCATTATCAGCTTGAGTACCGAAGGATTGCTGGGACAATGGATGGGGCGACGCGTCCGCTACGCATTCCCGAGACAAGGAACGGCACCATGGTCGGGAGTCATCCATTCCCATGGTAATGTACTCCCGCGACAGCCTCGGAAGAGGTATCACTTGGCGGAGTACATAATGAGATGGACCACGCCCGACCAAGGATTGGCCCAGGTCGTCGTGAATAGCAGACAGACAACGCGTCGCGCATCCCCTTGAAGCAACAAAGTCTAGATAGGCGCGCAAAAAAAAAAAGAGAAGGAGGATGTCGCATAGTATCATAGCAAGGAAGAAGGCATGTAGGTCGCGTGTGTTGGAGTTGGGAGGGTCGATGGAGTTTTTGGGATGGGTGGACGGCTTTATAGCTTTTGGCGAGTGACGATGGTCACTGCCATCAATTTATTAATAAACTTCGTCACGAGCAAATCCTTCGTGTTTACTTCAGATTTAGTCTTTGTATCCTTTGCTTCCAACCTCGCCGACCGGGGTCTTCGGGGGCGTTGAAGTGGGCACCCCATATTTCTCCATCTGGCACGAACGATCATTCCAATGTCCAGATTCTCGCCTCCTAGATCTTCACCGTGTGTCTGGTGACGTTGGTTGAATAGTGGTTCTATTTTGGTGGTCAACAAGACCCTAGATATCCAACTCATTCGCCTGGCCATCCAAGCCACCAGGTGAAAAGGACCAGCTTCAGATGCGGAATCATGGCAAGGTATATGTTTATATCCATCGGAGGTAGTCGATTATCCAGGCGCAACCTCCGTACATACCACTGGGATGCTGACATTCCAGTCAAGCAAAAGACTGATGTGTATTCTTCGACCGCTCCCTTTGCAAGGCGCCCCCGATAAGTCCAAAACTCTCCCACACGTCTAGATCCACAGGCGGCTGAGAACATCTACCTCATCTTCGCTTGTAAACCGCTTTTTCAGCTCGGGAGAGAAGCATTTTCGTGAGTCCTTTGAGGTCCTTGAACGTTTCCCTCCACTTACATAGATAATATAAGGTTATCGATGAAAGGTTCTTTGACCGTAGCACTAGTCTAGAAGGCAGGCTTCTACCCCTCAGTTCATTCGGCGACCACCGGGTCTGCTTGTTCTTAGAGTTTCCAGTGTCGTGGTCCACGATGCTGACGTGGAAAATCGATATCTATAGATGCCATGTATACGTCGTGCGGAACCCCCATGTGTTCCTTTCCGGGACTACATTGCGAGGACCCACAATTTTCGCGTCATTCAAACCGTCATCGCTGTACGGCGTATCATGTATCCTTCCAAAGTGCAATCAGGTGCTTTCTAAGGTTCACACGACAGCAAGACTTGGGGCCTTCAGGAACGAATAGATGTAGCAAAGATGCGCCACGATGCGCTGCCGAGTGGCGATAGGCCGTGCGCATCCCGGAAGAATGTCAGTGTTGTATGGAACATCGCTGCAAGCACTGCCTTTCGCTATCGATGGTTCTCCGCAGGTGCTCTCAGCAGGGGTTATGCCTGTCATGGAAGTTCACATCCGGTCATGGACGTTGAATCAAGAGACTTCTATCTCTAACATCTTCGCTTCGGCGTAATTTCCTTAAGTGTATGTAAACGCACGTTCCTACAAACATATCCATCCAAGAAATTGGAGATGTGACAAGCTGTTAAAACCGTCCTCGCAAGTACGTGGATTACCTTGCACTAGACCAGGTTGTGCGCTTTGGAGATCTTTTGTCTTTTGAATATGAGAGAGCGAGCTATCTTGACGCGAACGTGCAATAAAAATGTTCACATACAACGTAACGACGAACACGGTCTCTTTATCTCTTCTGGATTGGAAACATAACGGACCAGGATAGTTTATGTAGGTGGCCATATTCAGAAAGAACGATGTGATAGGAGGGTGCACTCGCAATCAGAAAGACTTAGGAAGGCTCTACGGAGACCTCGTGCAACCAACGCGGTACAGGTCGACGACAAGGTCCTTCACTGTGATACAAGTCCATGGGATAATCGTATCGAGATATCGCCCGTGTAGTCATCATTCCCTGGTGAGGCCAGTACGAATGACGTCTCGTGGAACAGTTAACGAGATAATGGGAGCCAACTCCCATCAAGATAAGTCAATCTGAGGACGTGGTACCAGGTGAGCATTATCGATTCCGACATGATACGAGGAGGAGCCGGCAAAGAAGTGTCACCACGCCAAATGGAAAATAATGGAGGCTTCTTGTTTGTTGTGCATGAGGTCAGGGGATACGTCGTGAGATGGACCCTTGTCTAGAAAGGTTTGTCGGGTCCCAAGCTGGTGGCTGAACCTTGATATATGGCGTGTCGATGACGAGTTATCGATGGGCACCTGTAGAAAACAGGGCGAGGAGGTCAGGTGAATGAGTCGACAGCAAGGCTTTCCCCGTAAATAGAACAAATTGGAGAGACAAGCTCGGGTTTTGTAATGGCCAGAAGCACGATAAGCCTGTCAGGAACACCTGGGCGCCGTAACGTGGGGACCTTGGAATAAGTCGGATGATCCTCTGGAGCAGAATTGGGGCAATGAAGACCCCCGAGCTACGAGTTGGAAAGAATGTGGAGATATGTGGAATATAGATGGCCTGTTCGTGACAAAGAAAATTATTGGTGACCAACACCTCCCAACGCAGACACACGAAACCTCCCACCTTTGTCGCCTAAGCTCCACAGTCGCCGTCGCTGCCGCATAACGCTCCATTCCTCCTCGTCTGTGAGATAATCGACACGCTACCTAGATGGCAGTGGCATCTGTCGTCAATGGGTGGGACTACCTGTGGGCATATGTCGCTCAAGGCCGCGCGAGATTTCGTCCGTCATGCATGACGACCCGGGTCGGACATTTTCCCTCTAGATTGCACTCCACCTGTGGGCACCTCTCACCAGGTCGCCACAAGAGTACATTACCATAGGAATGGAAAATTCCCGACCAAGGGGCCGCCGTCTCGTCCGGGACCATGTGGTGGACTCATCGCCATCCGCCGCCCGGGTAGTACCTCGAGCGACCAAGCAGCAGGAGGGAACGGAAGATGACTCAACCATACTCCTGATCAACTGGAGAACCGTCCTGTCGGACATCGGAGACCAACGTACTACCCTTCCTCAAGTCGACCGGTAGAGGCAAAGCCAGTTAGCCCGACAAATACATAGCGCAGGCGGGTTGAAGAGCTTTCAGGATTGGCATGTTGAGATGAGGTAGAGCCCGCCGACATGCGTCGACTCTGGAGGCGCCCATCCTAGCAGAGGTGGCAATGCCTAACAACGCACGCTTATAAAATGCTGGTCCAGAAAGCAGATAGGTTCGTCCGCTCCCTATTCTCCCTGTGAGCCGAAGTGTGATTCCAAATGGCCTGGCGATATCGTTAGGTTCGCGTATCTTGCTCGACACTTAGCAAGGCCACCCCGGAAAGTTAGTCTCACTGCCGTACTTCTTGACCACTGGGTAGGAGCAGATCGGTTTGTCTGCCCCTTTATCTTCATCGTGAAGCCTATACGATATCAGTTTATAAAGGGCGTTATCCGGCAGGGCCCAAGCAACTCTGGCCCTATGCCCCGGAAAAAATGACAAATGGTGGCAGCGGTTCGGGCTCCACAAGGTCGGTGCGGTGGAACCGTAAGCTTATGGCGATGCCCATGCTGCTGAAAGGTAACAGATACAAAGCTGACAATTCCAGGCTTAGGACTCCGTGCACACGACCGCTGGAGCCTACGCACAAGTCCATGAGGAGGTCCATTCACCTTGACTGCGCATTCCCGCAGCAGTCTGGAGCGCCGACAACGACGAAGTTGTGCCGAGTGTCCTCATCGCGATGGGTATGCATAGTGGACTTTAGCCTGGGAGCGTACATCGACGGTAATCCGGGTGAAGACAGGATACTCAACGACGCGCGAGGGGAACCGGGTATGTTGTAGTGAACGGTGGTCGTAACTTGCTCATGTGTGCTTCACAGGGATAGCCAAGGATGTATGTGTATCGTCCGACGGGTAGCTGCGTATGCATGGTACCCGGCGGATGTCAGCCTGTGGTGCATATCTACCGTGATATAGAGCAGAGGAAGAGTGGTTTGGAAACTCACTTATCTTTCAACCCATGAGAGCGGCACCTTTGTCCCACCATACTATTTATTCTGGCCGTCTAGCATTGAAAAATACCAGTGTTCAAAAGGAATTCTTGTGAAATGTTGACGCCGTGCGTGTCGTGGTGATAGGAGAATCGTGAGGTTGAAGTCATCTCCGAACGGCAGGTGTTGGTTTCGTAAAGTCTCTGTTTGCCGATCACTCCACTTCCCTGTCAAACTCCCGACCTCCTCATTGTGAACCCCCCCACAGTTTTTTTCATGGAATTCTGGCATAGCTATGTCCCCGGCGTCATCTTTGGGCCGCCGCAGGGCCTCACAGGCCGCCTGAAGACTGGGACATCGATGACCCGAGCAATCCCCGTCGAGGAGTCAGCGGCTACGACGGCGCAATATGTTTAAACCGCCCTCACCGGTGCTGTGACTGGTGCGGATGAGTTTTGGGTCGCTCCGCATGGCGCCCCACTAGGCTGACAGCGCGCGCGAAACCCAACCTTGGGCTTGGAGGTCCTCCAGCTCCGCCATAACCACAAGGCGATATCAATGGCATAGTCGCACCCATACCGCCTCTGTGGCTTGAGTCCGGCGAGGATGATATGGTGGCCACTTGATTACTTCCTTTGACTATGAAAAGCTGTTCGTTTCGTCGTTGCGGTGGGTCGGATGCGATAGGTAGCTGGAAGTGGTAAATGTGGTGGGAGAGGGGGTTACATGCCTCCATGGGAGCAAATCTAGTGTGTGGAATCTGCCTTTTTTTCATGCTCAGATAACGTTCTGACTCCTGGTCTTTGTATTGTAGAATGCCGTCATCCGTGTATTTGGCATGCTCATGCTCCCGTACACAAATACTGTGCTCTCGCTGGGTGGCTGATTTCGAGTTCACTGGTCCCTTCGTATCGGCGATACAACTCAACATCCGGAGACGCACTACAGACCACATTTTATGGACGAGTTTTCCGCGCTACGGGTGTCTCTCTTGGACGCATTCGAATGGCACGAATGCGAATATTGGATCCTATACCGGCCGATCCCCCTCGTCGATCACCTCAAATTTGTGTCGCACAAGAGGACACATATGTGACATCATTCTCTCATTCAATACAGCCATCCAGAGACAATATGATCCGCAACTCCCATGTCGAGGCCTTCTTCCCATTCATTCGGACCGGAAACACAGTTATGTACCACTGAGGCATTCTCGCGACGAGGTTCCTGGATAGGCTGCACTGGGATGGCATTCTCCTCGTTCCCATACTCTGTCGTTACCCTTCAGTGTTCTTCCCAAGTAACAGAGATTGATTCTCCGTTCAGTGGCTGATTGCCTCTAAGGGAGTTAGAGATGTCTCAAAGTACTTGTAACTGTACCGCTACACCTCGACTCTTCTTTGCCATCGCCTCCAATCCCCCAGATCTTGCCTTACCACATATCTATCTTCTGGGCGTGATTCAGGCTACAAGTATACAGGTATCCGCGATCTCGTACGGCTTCTAACTCAGAAGCCCATGCTCCCTGTCTGCGCACCTTCGTCCATTCGGTCGATCTGTGGTCTGGGTTTCGACTAAGGGCCGAGCCTCGTGTGACTGTAGATGGTCAGTATTCGATAATCTATGGTGGCCGAATTATTCTCTGGAGCAGAACGATGTGGCTTTGAAAAGGCCCTATCCAAGCTATGAAAGTGATCAAACTTGTATCTCTATTTCCGTCACACTTTGGTGACATGGTCAGCCGCCGGCGAATATAAAGTTCGGTCAACCAGCACTGAAATCGCCAGTGCCTCTTGTCTTCCTACTACCACCACTCGATATATTTATCAAGAAATATTCTGCCAACCTATCACTACAACTACAATGCGTCCATCATCGCATCTCCTTGTCCCAACTCTTATCGTCTTCAGCTGGAGTGTCAGCACTGCCTATGCCTCTGTCAACCCATTCACACCCAACGCCAAAGGCGTTTCCGACCCTAGCTCGCTCACACACGTCCAGGATCTACATCACGACTCCCAGAAACGACAGTTCCGCACCGCGGACTACCATTCGTCCAATGATTCGCCACTGAGGCATGACTATGAGGAGAGCACAAGCACGAGTACAGACTCCGCGTCGGACTCAAAATCTCGGTCCAGCGCTGAAAAGCGAAGACGTAACTTATCTGGGCTAGGCGATATCATTCCTCGCGAATCTCACGACAAGAAATTCTTGCAACTCCCTGCACTCTTTGGAAAGAAACGCGGTATCTGGACGCGTGGTATCGGTGACTCCAAGCGAATGACCACGATTCGGGCTGCTCGTGCAGCTATCTCCGAGTCGCCGATGAGCCCTGTGAATGCCGCGGAGGGTCATGTTGCAGAAGCCAGGCCTAAGATGAACGGACGTGAGCTGAAGAAGAAGCAGGACGATAAGAATTTCTGGCGCGACGCACCCGTACAACTTCACCGACAACAGGAGAAAACAAAGCGCAAGGACGCCACGGAATCCATGCCCGGCCCGGCCAAACCTAATACCAACAAGTTGTTGACTTCGGACCGGCAGTTCGCTGGAGGAGTGATGAAGCGCGCGTCGCTTGCCGCGGTACCTACTATAACGACGTCCGACCCGCCATCCTCTGATATATCTCTGCCTGGTAAGCAGCTACCGGCTGCTGCGTCTGATTCGAGCCAGGTGGGCCAGCCTGCACTCGGTGGGATGCAGATAATGAGACGGTGCATGGGCTTAGTGCGCCTGGTACGAGCCAAGTTTGCCAGCCGTCCCTCGAGCAGAAGATGAGACGGTGGGCGAAGCGAGACGTAGACACTTGGAGACGTTGGACAGAGTAACGAACAGAGCGGAGATTCTTGATTGATCATAGCGGTTGCGACCTATTATATTATCATTATACCACATCTACATCCTCCGTTCCGCAAAGTAGCAGTGTACTCGAATGTATGTTTATCTCATTCACGATAGCACGAGTCCTGTTCACGCGGCCTGCCTCCTGGAATGCCACACTCCTAGCTCGAACCAAAATAGCGCCATTTCTGACGAGGGCATAAGTGTTCGTGTACGATATTTGAAGCTTGGTCTGCTCGCTGAAAGATACCCGCCTCTAGTTAGCATGCAGATTGTGCAAAGTCCGAAATTGCTAGCTCGCAGCTGAGTAGCTTGGAGTCGGCTGGGGCTCGCGAGTGGTTTGTGAGGAGCCATAATGGTGGCGCATATATTCCACTAATATGTATCCCCGAGTCGATGGTGACAAGACCAGATATTCTTGCAAGCTGCTAGGCAAGAAGTGAGCTACTTGTACATGTGCATTGCTCTGGTTTACATATGGGACATTTGATTGAGAAGCAGGTGGGGAGGCTCGGCGTGGGGATAACATCCTTGTCACTTGACACGCGTCTGAAGGCCTTCCCGGCACATTGAACAGTGGTCCTGCCCTCGAACGATCAAAGTGTACTCTTGATACGGCGAGGTATGGAAGGCGCTTCACGTAGGCGGGCTCTATGCGGTTGGGTGCAAAGGAAAGGATGTACGTGCGAAATGGAATTGAATACGTATGTGGACCTTAGGGCGTATCGAGTATACTTCGATGGCTTCCGCGATTGTGGAGAAGGCGTTTGAGCCAGTGGCGCAAGCGCCAAGCCATGGCGTAAGTGATGCGAAGGATTATACTCTCATCACATTGAATGCTTAGATGCGTAACTGTTGATGCAAAGTATAATTGTACAACAAATACTTCCGCTGGATGTACAGACGAAGCATCACATTGAATGATTAGATGCGTAACTGTAGATGCAAAATATGATTGTACAACAAATGCTTCCGACGAGGTACAGACGACAGACCTCCAAATAATGCGACGGTAGGACCAAACAAATACAAGTGTGGCGGGGTATCATGAGGTGCAGGATGGCGAATGCACCTGAGGTATCAATGATAGTGTGCAGTGGTCGCGCAATAGGCGCGATCCAATGGTTCTACAGTGGATATGTGCAGTTCCCGAGACCGAGCTTCAGGTCGAGGTGCTGATGCTTTTATGTTTCCATCTGTGGATGGTCCGTGTCGATCATATCACCCTTCAGTAATCTCCTCCTCCCTTCAGTACACTTCTTCAAGTATTCCCTTGCACGCTGCTGAAATATCACACATCCATCAAAGAGATCCTTCGGTAGAAGGTCCTTCCTCTGGTCCCACGGCTTCACATCCACGCTCTCGCAGCGATCCAAACACACCAAGATCATCCCAAAGCTATACGCGTCCGCAAGCCGCGCATCCTGGCATTCCCCACGCAAAATCTCTGGCGCCGAAAACGGGCGCGTCCCCGGGTGAATTTGCTCGAACCTGGGCGCAGGGAGTCTGATATGTGCAGGGTTAGACGCCTTGCGGTGCAGTGAATCGAATGGGTCGACCGGCTCGTCCTCAGGCGCCCTATAAATCGAGTCCGCCGACACGGAGCGCCCGAAATCAAGGAGCTTGATCGTGTCACCGGGCGAGGTCACCTGCACGTTTAGCAACGAGAGGTCGCCGTGGCTTAGACGGTAGGAGTGGAGATGCGTTAGCCCATCGAGGAGCTGGTTATGGTAGTCGATCTTCTGGGGTTCAGAGAGTGGCGGGCGCGCGATGACAACGTCATACAGCGTACGGCCCTCTAGATATTCGAGAACTAACCCAACGTTCTCCAGCGACCCGAGGAAGGCGCATATGTTGCGGTGTCGCGCAAGCGTGGTATACACGCGGAGCTCCGCTAGGAATTGGACGGTCACGTCGGACGCGTTCGAGTGCATGTCGCCGTTGATTTCGAGCTGTACGACGTCGGGCTTCTTCACGATACACTTGAAGAGTTCTGACGCGGATCCACGGGCGCAAGGGGTTATGCTTCCGGTGGGGTTGGGAGGCGCACTATACGCAGTCGGTGTTGGAAAGGAGAAGATCGATGTTGGATGGCGTGGTGGGTTATAAATGGGTGACGGCGGCGGCGATTCCGACCGTTTGGGATCGATGTTGTACTGGTCGGCACCGTGCCTGTAGTTGTACATCGGATCCACCGATGCGTCGTCGGACGAGGAGAACGAGTTCATGGCATTGTTTTTCTCCTCCTCCTCATCCATCTCCACTGGACATCGTCCCACTTAGTGAGACTTACATCGGTGACGAGAAAGGCAATACTCACCCATCCACCAGTTCTTCTTCGATGTCAACGTGACACGCTTGACATGCACCGTCGCAGTCTGCACTCGTGGTGCAGGAGCAGTAACTGTTGGCGTCCTCGATTCCGTTGGAGTCGAAACCGCATTTGTAAACGCCCTGTTGAAGGCTGGGCGGCCTATTTCAACCATATTCTGGTTATGTGGCATGGACAGCGGGTGCTCCCAGGTTGTTGAGCGTGTTCAAGCCACGCAAGCGCACGTTGCTTTGGGACTTTGAGTAAACCCTGATGCAGAAGCCGCGAAGATATGAAGCGTTTCCGAGGCAAATGATCGGATCCCGGACCTGGCGAACTCGTGCTACGCCTAAATCAAGCCTAAACACACAAGATCACACCTGAGTCAATGCTTCAGGCCTCAAGAGTCAAAGTCCTCGACGTGATCATTGTGCAAAGGTAATTATGTGGGTAGTAGCTGGATAGATGCACTACGTGTCCGACTGTAGTCTACAAAACCTGATGTCCTAGAAGATAGACCCTGTAGGGCGGTGGTAATTGAAACCCAAGGTCTGTATGTCACTGATACATTAGCCCTAGTAGCCCAAGAATCCATAGTAAAGTACGAGACAGGTCCAAACGAAGGGAAGTGGGGAGTGACAAACCCCGGTTGGTGGATCGGGAGGCACAAACAAAGTCTGTAAACACATTCCCGCAAATGCGAGCACATAGGTACCTGGGGTCAAGTCCTGGGTTACCACGCATACGAAAGAAGTACCAGAAGTATACTCCACGCGCCCGCAGTAAGCCATTGCTGGGATACTCTGAAGGCGGCGTTCACAGCATTCTGGGAGCCGCCAACGGGAGCCATGGTCGATGCTTGCAAATCTCCGATAGGCAAGGTCGGTTGGACTCCAAGGCTTCCGGATCCGATCATGACTTGGGCGCCAACAGACGGCACGCCGTTGACAACCACGAAGATCAATGCCGGACCTGGTGCGAGGATGGCTGGGTTTGGTGGCAGCTGGCTGACGTGCAAGACAGCGGTCTGGTTCCGATGGCCGGTGTAGGTTGATTCGAGTTGGACGTATCGCTGTCCCATGTTCTAGATGAGATGTAATTATCTGCAGGTTAGCGAGGCGAGCGGTCGAGGTACAGAATCGAGACGCACCATCGAATGCGTCGAGAAGCCCGTGCGGATGATGACGACCTTCGCGTTCTTGACATTTTCGACGTCACCAAACAGATCATCCGAATCGAGCGTAACATCGAACGACGGGCCACCATACGAGAGTTGGCGAAGGAGACCAACAGGCTGAGGTCGCCTCTCGTTGTAATACGAAGGGTAGAACCTCTCCGTGCGGTATTCCGTCTTGTACGGGACGTCATCGCCGACATTGTAATCCGAGTTTGGGTTAGATCCAGAAACGAAAACAGAGCCTACATATTGACGATCATAAATATCATCTTGGATTGAAGAAGTTTCCTGAACACACCATCGGGAAGCAGAGTGGCTGAGGAGTGGTACATGCGGGGAATGGTGCTCGCTCCCAGGCCGTCCCTTGACCAGCGCTTTCCAGCAGGTGCAGATGCGTCGTAAATAGCAGGCGTCAGCACAGGCTTGTCCGCGTACGACATCCCGATGGTCCATGACTGATTACCATACCCAGCCGTCCCTAAAACCAATGACTTAGCAGCCCATTCCATAAGAAAAATTGTAAAAAGAGCTCGTACCCATTTTCGCTCCGTTCAAGCAAAGGATCTTGCTGTTGGGGAGGAAGATCAGGTTGGCCATGGAACGACCCTCAGGCAGGGAATCATCCTTGACATAGGACTTGGACAAGTCGGGCGAGATCTTGACACAGGACGCCGACGCAGCGAATGTCGGGATAATCCAATTCGGGTTCATCCATCTATGCATGCCCGAGATAAGCGAGGGCTTTTGGTCAGTGGGCGCTGACTACTCACTTATTCGGCTGGACGTTCGAGCCACCGCAGAACATAATGGTCGCGGTCCAGTTGTTCGCTGGCGTGAGGGGCATCATGATTGTCCCTGCGCTCGCTGGATATGTACGCACAGCATCCGGAATATCGTCCAGCGCTGTCTCCTTGTTCTTGCGGTAATCCAGGAGAGACGTCTCCCAGTTTGATTGTATGAATAACTTGCCCGACGGGAGGAGCCATGTCAGGGGGTACAAGTTGGCCGGGAGTGTGCGTTGGAGGATCGGAGAGAGGATGGGCGCGCCTGTGGGCGGGAAGAACTCGTAGGTAGGATTGTCCTGGTTCGCATCGTTCACGTAGCCACCATTTCTGCAGCCGCCGAGCTGTGCTAAATTTAGCATCACGGAGCCGAAGAACGGAGTAATAAAAGATAATTACTATGATGAGCGTGCCGTCATCCAATGTTTCTCTGAAACGTCGTGATGAAAGTTAGCGGACACCATACGCCGCGAATTTAGTGCACTGACATCGTGGGATACCATCGTTGGTCAGACGACACCGGCGACAAGACCCAGTCGCATTTGCCGTCGTCACAAGGATTCAGCAAGCTGGAGAGTGACATTAGCGAGGGGTGGGCCTCAGAGCACGAGGACCACAAACCGAATGCTAGTTGCAAACGCGTTATTAAACGGCATGCTGAGCGGCACATGTGGACTCACGATTTTCTACCATCAGGATCGTCATAAGGCCCTCCGCCATTCTGACTGGGTGCGGCGTCTCCTCCATAGGTGACGGCTTGATTTCCGCCTACATTGACCCAGGTTCCATTGCCCATAACGTTGCCGCCCTGAGCAGGTGTCAGTTGAATCGGTATGAAGGTAGTCAACGCGTCGTACAGCACAGAACGAATTCGTCACGGCATCCATGGGCCTCTGCGAATCGGTAGCCACGGTCCATTCTTGGGAGCGATTGTTAACATTGAACGCCGTTTTTCAAGACGGACACGCGCAGCTCACCAGATGCCCATGCAGGATGCCCCTTAATCCTCGCTGGATTGTTCTCGACCTTGTCGACCATGAACACATTCTTTTCTGTGCCGAGAAATAGCTGTGGAAGCGAATAAGCATGGCGCACCCTCCCAAAAAACTGGCGCGACCAACTCACCTGTTGTGCGCTGACTAGACTGTTTCCAATGATTTCGAACTGGCCGGGGACACCTGAGTGGGACGGCTGGCCTGGCGGTGGGATAGTAGCGGTCGATTGACCAAGTGTGAGAGCAGCCAACATTGGCATGGCGAGGAGGTGTAGGAGTGCCGACATGGCTTGAGCTAGCGAGATCGAAGGGCCTCAGGTTTTAAAATAAGGAAAGACGGGTATATGTTGGACGCGACGGCAAGCGGCCGCCGTGAACACGCCTTAAAAGCAAGTTCAAGTGCGAAGAGCACGGGGCCGGCGCCTATCGATGAAGAGTAATAGAGAAAGAAATTGTGGTTGAGTTCCGTCGAGGGCCTAAACCGTTATAACAAGATCGGAAACCGAAATAAATGCCGAGAGAGATCCTTACCTGTCAGAAATAGTTGAGAGCGGCCTCAAACATGCATGATCGGGCCAGAAAGCCCACAGCGAGCGATACAGGGGACAGTGGGCGCTGTACGACAGGACAAGGACGCCCGGGCAACCCATGATCATCATGTGCACCGCCCATCCGTATCTGGTACTACGTAGAAGTGTTCGGCACCGTGAAAACGGTCAGGTTTTCCCCGCACCAGAACGGGACATATCCAGGCACGAACGCGTCGAGCACGTGGGAGTTATCGATTACGTACAAAGTCCTAAAAGATACGCCTTCAAAAATAAATGAAGAAGTAAATATAGCCGTCGAAAGTCGTGTGGCCTTATTAGAAACAGTCATGAAGAATTTGCTCATTTTCTAACGCTTCGGTACAGCTCGATGCCACTCTGCAACCCCCCTCATCCTCTTCGGCAACTCGACATCAAGTCATACAAGCACCTTGACAAACTCCCGAGAAAGACCTGCGCGCTTCTTCATTGTAGAAACGTCACTGCCCACGTGTTGTACCTGAATCAAAGCCCCTCTGAGTCTCCATCCATATCCATAAGCCCATGCATAACCATGCAGTGGTATGTAAGTATCAGACGCTGGCCGATTCTTGCCGCCATCTTCGACTTTGAATGACGCAGCCAGCGAGCACAGACGCCGATTTTTCCTCATTTTGCATGGTTGCAATCCACTGCTTTAGCGCTTCAAGCCACAGTGGATCTAAGTAACCTTTCTACACGTGTGCGATGGCCGTCATCGCGGTGCCGCCTGGGATAGTATGCATTGCTGAGCAGTACAGCAGGATGCTTAGTGGCGATGTCTCGATCCACTGTCTGACCCGGGGGGAGAGCATTGGGCTCACGGTGCGCTCACCCACAGTTCTCGTCATCGTCGGTGATTGACGCTCGCCGCGCTAAAAGATCGTCGCAGAAATCGGGCTTCTTTCTCTATTCGCAGTGTGTTGTGTGTCCTTCATTATAATTGTTATACATCCCTGTACTTCTCCTAAGTTTCACGGTTAACTTTACCCTATCAATGTTCAGACAAACGTAGTTCGACACGTCCGGCATGCGGCCCGTGAAGGTGAAACCAGTGTACTCCAGGAGCCCATGGATAAGTATCCTTATGGAACGTTGTTTCAAGTTACCTTCCGTGTACTACGCGTTTACTAACGTTGCCCGCCCTCTAGTTGACTTTGTTCATGGCCGACTTCATCCAAGCTCTTGGGGCCGTCTTGGATGTCAAATAGATTAATGATGGCAGGGTCGAGATAGGTCCCCTTTGCAGTACCCAAGGCAAGCTCCCGCGTCTCCTAAGGTGTCACCTCCTACTCAACCTTCCACAGAGGTTATCCAGCAGCTAGGAGAAACAGAAGTAGCGATAACAACTCTAGTAATATTTCAGTTATCATCGTCAGCTTCAAATATGCTAAGTGCCTGATACTGTTACAGTTAATCACCATCTACACGTTTGTTGGGGTGTGGTGGCGAGTAGGTATGCGCAAGAAGTCGGTCCGAGTCGCCAAAATTATAACCGGCCTCGTGTGGCTATCCATCATACTCATGGCCATTGTTGGAAACGCAATACACACCGACAAGCGCGACCTCTACCAATCACCTACACCTATATGTCATTCGATCATCGGGTGGGCGCTCATTAAACGCGTAATGTAATCTTACATCGTATTGGTGTTGGTTCGGCAACAATTACCTCTAATGGCGGCTCTGGGGCGAGTACGTCTGGTTCTGGATCACCCTCGCCTTTTCATTCTTCGCCTAAACCCTACTATTTTTCTGGAGTCGCGGGAATATCAGCCTCAACGACTACTCATGGTGGAAATTCTCGATACATCGCGCGTCCAGATATGACTCACATCAGACTACACGGATGCAGTCGCTTGTGTGGCACTGCTTGCGTACGTCATCGAACTCTTGATAACTAGTGTTGTGGTCACACTTCAGCACGTCTAGATATTCAATTGTATACGCCATCCTCATCCTGCCGCTAAGCGTCGTGCACTGGATGGGCTTCGTGTAAGAGCGCGATGACGGCGAGAATAGGATTGGCGCCGTAGCCACCATGGTCGTCGTCAGCATATACGGCCTCAGTGGTGCCGCGGATGTCGTGCTCCTCCTGACCACGCGTCCAAACTCGGTACTTTTTGGGCGCTCAATCGGCTACGCGTCGCGCCCAACACGCAATGCCAGCGCGCCGTTCGGCCGTATAAGCCGAGCCATAGCACGGAGACACGGATGTGGCAGACCCCGGCAGTGATCTGGGGAGATTGCCATCCAGGTCTTCAGCGGGGTGGCCGTAAAGTGCCTTTTGAAGGGAAGGTATGTATTGTTTGGCGGCGGGGAGAAGAAGGGATGGAGCGCAGTAGAAACGTTCCGGGGGCAGGATCTGAGTGTTGGATATATTTCACATGTATGTTATCTAATAGTCCCGTTATCATTGACAGATATGAAGCGGACCACAAGATGACTTCCAGAGACCAGTGCACCATCTGATTTCCATGAGGACTTGGTACCGAGATCTCCCCCGGAGAACACAGTATTTAACACCGACTAATCATATGCAGAAGCCTTGGTTCATTGGAGGATTTGGATTCGCTGAATCAATTGGCTAGTGCCGTCCACAATGATCCATGTGAGGGCTCCACATACTGGCAGGTGGAAACCCAAAAGTGACTGCGCGGACGCCGGTCGATGGTCGAATATGCTCGGGGTCAGCGCGAGTCAGCCAGCGGTCAGCGACAAGTGACGTCCCATTTACCTTCATCCCATCAAGATCACCACCAGTCTGCACGACGATCCCCAGCTCTGAGGCATCCATGTTTCCCGCCCGTCAACACCTTGATTGCCCACATCTGGCGTCTCGCGAGTCTCATCGAGTCGTTCCATAGCTGGCCGCGCTCCTCGGCGAACACTTCTACTCTCGGAGTGATGTCGCTGCCCGCGGCATGAGCTACTCCCTGCACATGAATCTCGCCCAACCTCTGTTCCCAGGACTATGAAGTAACTTCTAGACATTGTCTAGACGTCTTCAAGTTGACATTACCCTCAAGCCTTCTCGCGTTGACAGATATCGAGTTTACTCGGGCTCCCCTCCACAAATACACTCAAACTACCGTAGGTATCTAGGTAGCCGTAATATGTCAGAATCGTCCGCCGGCAGTGGATCTTCCCTGTCAATACTAATGTCCGCCGCCCAAACCATCCATATCACTCTACAGAGAGCTCCAATCTCCTCCTTCTCCCGATGCATCATAGCATACCTACAGGACCCGGAGACAAGAACCCGAGAATCCTCCGATGCATCGAAAATCGAGTGGCAGCCTGCGGTAGCACCCTACGTGGGCTGACCCTACTTACCGTGGGTCATAGATACCATATCAGAGTTTTTAGCACTGCGTGGGAGGGTGGGTGTGCGAATGGCCACTTTGCAGAAGCCACCTGCTTTTGGCTCGAGCCCAATCGAGTCTACAGAGGTCCTGACACTGATGATGACGTCGATGACTGACGGATGTCATCCTGCGCGTTTTCCCAGTCCGAGCATGACCAAGGTGCAGGGTTGGCGGAGGACGGAGGCCACAGCCTCGAAGGACATTTCTGGGACGTAAATCATGCTGTCGTATTTGGGCTGCGGACGGTGAACCCTCAGCCTCAGCGTCTTAGTGTTAGAGCTAGAGCAAAGGGTGTATTGATGCTTCGCCAGGCAGTTCTGGCCCATTCGCAGTCTACAAATCTGCGCAGTCCGCTCACTCTTGCATTCCTCCGCCGATGGACTTCGGTCAGTGTACGCCGATCGTTGTTGCTGCATATGGAAGGAATTACATTATACGACCATGCTCTGAAAACGGTTTGTGTACGTCCTCGGCTGCGTGACGAGGGATGTCATCTAGATGTTTCCCATCACTGTCAGGTTCCTTTGGAGTCATGTCCTGCTGAAACTTCATCGACGCGTATACACGGGTAGCAGACACAGCGAGGGAAGTCGGTGCCCTGGGATGATGGGGGCATATTTAAATACCTGAGACGCATGGGGCCCCGTGGAGAGGCCGGGACCAAGTCATGGCAACGATCCGTCATACATCCGTCCCATACAATGATGAACCACCTATGAAAGATGTTAGATGCCTGCCGCCGACGGCCAATAGCAGCCTTGTGTTTCCGGCCATATCACTCCCACGGAAGACATGATGCGAGAATGCGACAGTTCGGTGTCAGCTCGGTGTGGTCGGTGCCGCTAGATGATGGGGATGGGGATGAGAGTTATTGATGTCCTGGGAGATGGGGTTGGAGCTGACGCCGTTGGAGACTGGGTGGGCGCGTACTGCTTCTGCTAGCGAACACATAGTGCACGCCATCCGTGGGATCCCGTTTCCAATCTAGCGTCCAAGTCGCGAAGTCGCAATCGACATTCGATATCGAATTCGTTGGGCGTGGAATTCTTCGCAAGAAAGCACCCTAGGATACCAGGATCAGAAGCTGACCCTGCGCGGTTCTGTAGAAATGACGTCGAGGGCTCCGTATAGTTGAATGACCAGGAAGGGAGTTGGGGATTCGAAAAGTACAGGCATGCCGCGCAGAAAGATATACAGCTATGGGTATGTGGCCACGTCGGCGGGCGGGCCCCACGAACGTCTGCACGCAGACATACAAAAGCGTATATGTACCGTAAGTCGGACAGCGCTTGCGCCTGAGTGAGAGCGCTGTACTTGTATGTGTTGACCACGTTGGAGCGCGAAATATTACTGCCGGCCCGGCCCGGACAAGTGGAGCCGTCACCGTCCATAAAACAAATTTCGGTCTCCCCGCAGTCGCCGCGCTCCGCGCTCTGGTCATGGCCATACCGTCGGATAGGGTGAACATGGAAGCGTTGGAAATGCCAGGCTGAATCCTTGAGCAATGCATGGTGTGGCCAAGTCATGAGTCAGGACGCCAGCCAGAGGTATGCCTCGAAGCGCCCTCGGAGATAGATCAAGATATTTCATCGAACGTACAACAGCATGCCCAATTCATCCCACAGGTCTCAAAGGGTGAGGTGATCGACCAATGTTGAAGCTTGAAGCACGAAGCATGTTTAGGGTATATGTAGCAACCAGCAGATATGTGCATCAATATTGATTGCCATGGAGCCCGGGTAGAAAGGACTCGCGAGGAGTGGCTACCATAGGCACGGGTTTCCTCTTTTTGGCGACTCTGGAAGCAGGCCGGGGTGCTGAAGTGGAGAGGGGGTGGAGCATTGGAGCTGCGAAGCGGGACCGTAGGGAACCACTTGATGTGATTTCGAGGTCCCGCAGACCCGTCCCTTGGTGTGCGGGACTGGTTACCCTGACTGATCATGACGTCAGTCAGTGTTGTCTTCCTACGCCACCAACAAATAAACAGTTGTTGGGAGATTTCGCCGGAGTCCGTTGGAGTCGAGGGGTTCACCATGGACAGGTCCACTACCCCACCCTTGGCTACAAGTGCCACCACGAATACTAGTCCTCTTCAACCACGACTATCTTCCGACTCTCAGCAGCTTTCCCCTCCTGCCACACCTACAAACGCACGACATCGACCAGGACGAGCTAGCAACCCGAAGATGGAGCCAGGATCGCTTCCCATTCCCCCTGCCCCAACAGCGTCGGATTTGCCTGTAGACAAAGAGCTGTTGCAGCGGTGGTCGTCGAGTAATTCTCCCAACGGTACGTCCTCTCATCCCAACCTTGTTTGCTTTCTCTTGCTGTGCCTGCGCACAACGTTTTTCATCCAACGCCCAGCCGTTGCGTTGTCTCCCAATCAATTATACATCCGTCACATGCTCTCGTACATGTCCAACTCGCTTCTTCGTGCCGGGTCGAGGAGCACCCTTCCGTCATGTCACCTATGACTCGATTAGACGGGATGGCTGCCTGGCGTTGGCTTGCAGGTTGGCCGTCCGTTAGGCTGAGGGCCGACGGCCCACGGGAATGACATCGACAATGATATATCTTGATTGGGGTGCTTATAAAACGTATTTTATGAGATTCATTGTTTTTAATGTTTGTTCCGGACCCACATGCGTCCATACGCATGTCCACGGTCATTCTATCCATATGCCGCATCAAGTGACTAATTATCGTTCTTCCCATCCCGTTTCCTCCCATCCTCCCTCTCGTAGGCACCCCAGCAGCGAACCAGCGCCCCCTGTGGTACGCGAAACGACACGCATCGTTCGACTCTCCGCGCGAGGTTCCTCTGCCCTCCCCATCACTCTCCTCCTCACTTTCACCGGGAGGCACGCTGGCGCCATCATTCCCTTCCCATCTCTCTAATTTTTCATCGTCTGGGACGACCCCTTCTGCTAAGAGGACAGCAGGCTCACCTGCCCAGGCGCACGACGTTTCTTCCGGATACTTCCCTGCGCAGGTTCCCGCGGCGTCGTCTTCTTCCACGCAGTCACCCTCATCGTCTGATTCATCTGGCTCTGGGTCATCTTCGTCCCAGTCACGCTTCTCTTCCTTCTCCTCCCACCGGCACAGCAGCGGATATCTTGGGGAACAATACCCCGTCTTTGAAGACGATCATAAAAACAGGGATTCAGGATCAGATTGGACGAACCAAACGTCTGCGCCTCCTTCACCCCAGACGGCCAGTCCGTGCCGAACAAGTACTGCATCCGGTGCACCCAGCGCGGGCGGAGAACGAACACACACGCGATCGTCGTCGTCCCAGTTTGACGGAAGCATTGCCTCATTAGGGCAAAACGCGACGTGCAAACCTCCGATGACGCAGATGTCGTCACCTCCGCATTCACAGCCTCCGACGACGGAAGCGGCCAGCGGACGCACAACGACTCTTTCAACTCCGATATTCCCGTACCCCAGACCATATTCCCTTCCGGGCGTCTCCCCGAATTCGCAAAACCAGTCTTGCAAGCCGCTAGACCGGACCCATACACAGCCGACGGAAGCTTCTATCCCAGAACGTAGAACCTCACCCCCTCGTTGGCCAGATCGGAGCTCTTCCGCCAGCTTGCCTCTCCCCGCCCAGGTTCCCTTCCATACTCTCCCGAGAGCGACTCACATGCCGGGCACAGATGGGTTGTCTCTTCACGATGCTGGAATAGGTGTAGGTCTTGGGCGGCTGAGGATGGTGGATCAACAGATGATTGATGCCGGCGATGCTCACGCCACCCGGGTGCGACAAGCTCATCGGTCAGAGGTGGGCGAGCAAACGCAGCAACAGCGAAATAATTACCCGTATAGCCGCGCTGCTCCGTCGAGTTCGAACTCATCGTCGTATGGAAGCTCCTCAGACGGTACTGGCAGTGCTCCTGGGACTTCCCCCGTCAGCAACTCTCCCAGCCCACCACCACAACGCCCGCCGTCTCCATCTCCACGCCATCGACGCTCTGTGTCACCTTTCCGTGCTCCCCAGCCCCCGCCTCGGCCCTTCACATCACCTTCCAGCCAGTCTTCCGGCTCCTCCGGCCTCAACGTCCCCCGCTCGCAAGCACAGACGCAGAATCTCCACTCCAACGGACTGTCGGGATCTGCCCGATCCGCACTATTCGCCCCGCCTTCATACCCTGCCCCTGAACCTCCTACGATTCTCGCACCGAATGTGACCTCCCCGGGTCCGTTTCTTAGTCACGCGCCGCCCCCGCCAGATAGCTGGATCGAGGTCGAGACGTCGAATTCTGAGTATCGTCTCGTCGTGCGCTTGCCGGGCTTCAGAAGGGATGGGATTACACTAGCGACTAAGCGAAGGAGGATCCTGCATGTTGTTGCAGATTCATGGGATAATGAAGGTGGTGAGTATTCTTTCTCTGTTTGCCGACCCCTGCCTATCGTTCGTCATGTATACCTTCTCCATTGGGTTATTTTCTTTTGGGATGGGAGGCTGTTGCATCTGCAAGCCTTCGACTGAATATTCAATATGGGCCCAAACACATCACTAATTCTCTCCTCCCTTATCTAGGCCACTTCGAACGCCGCATCTCCTTCGGTTACGACGCCGATCTCGTGCAGGTGCGCGCAGAGTTTGATGGTGAGATACTGCGAATCAGTATCCCGCGTAGGATTCCGCCCGTCGAGATTTGGACTCCCACTCCTCCGCGGCAAGGCCCCGTCGGACGCTTAGGATAATTCACATGGGTGCTCTCCGGGGCTGGGTGGGGCGGCAACGGTGCCCGGTAGCGTCACGCACACGGAACGGGGGAAACCTGGGACTAGCACCGCTAAGGAGTGGGGTGTCCTGCCCTTGCATATGACACACCGTGAATCAGTAGGCTTGGTCCGTCGCCAAGGCTTACCCATCCGCCACGAACCGAGCTAGAAAGGACCAGGAAAGAGGATGATGCATGTAAATGTGGGCGGGCTGCCCGCCCGACTCCGATGGCTCTGAGCACTAGAAAATGTATGTATGTCTCCATCTCGGAGGTTGTATGATCGTGTTACGTGTATATATTGTTTTCTTTTCCCTTTCTTGTTCTTTCCTTTACTCCTCCTTACTTACAGTTATTCCTTCTCCGCATCATCCTTTCTGCCCTGCGAGCGCTTTAATCCTGATATTTAAATTAAGTACTGATCTCCCGCGCCTCATCCACTCACTACCACACCGCTAACGACTTACCACGAATAACTCGCTGCCGAGTTAGCTGTTCAACACATCACCTACACACCATCGATATACGTTAGTTCTATACATTAATTAGTACACTCACGCCGCATCACGAAGGACCTGTCTAAGTATCTCGATATTTAAAGGTTTATGAAGAGCAACATGCTAAGTTCCGTGAATTCCGGGACGTAAACTACGCGGGCCGAGATTCCGTTACTTCAAATTTCTCCCTCCCGACCACCACCGTCCCAGGTGGCACCGAGGATATACACCCATCGGATGACTATTGGTATATTTCATATGATTCTGATGGTGAGTCGCGCCACTTGGGGATGGTGACAAGGTCGATGCGCACGTCACATATATAGGACCTAATGCAACTCTCGCGATAAGTGCGATACTGTCATCATGCCCCTGCAGACCAACACTATCCATGTACTCATACATACTCTGAGCGAACGTATACTATAATCCAAATCCTGATTTGGTTCTTAAGTTCGACAACCACTCATGACCAGGGCCTAGACCCAGACGCATCTCACTGGTCTCTATCGACCCCATCACGCCGCTTTGTTCAATTCAAGCAAGTGGGGAATCACTTAAATACAAAATGGGGGGAAACTCAATCATCTAGGAGGGATACGCCGCACCATCCTCTGTGGCGGGAGCACAGGTCTTGCGCCACTCACAAGTTGGAATGATCGAACACGCGGGAATTTTCCATGGGACCTGGTAAGTCAAGCGCGTCATACCGAAAGATCTAGAAGCCCCGATTTCTGTATCTGAGAAAGAAACGTAGAGCTTGGCCGGCAGTCTTCCTGCAGGAATGTCGTCGCTATCATCATAATCTGGAAGTAGACAGATGGGAATGAGAGTAAGAAGCAAGAAGTGATTATCAAGAAGAAACCGTCACGAGCAGTGCAAAGGACTGTATGCGCCACCGTCTGAGATCACGTATGACGCAACTGAGGGGCCACGAAACATATATAAAGGCTCTTGTCTGAAGTAGCCTCTCCAAACAAAGCCAACTGAATTTCATCATGTCCGGACTTCATGATATACTCAGAGCCGAGCAAGAAGCCGCCGAAGGAAGAAGGAACGCCATTCCAAGTACGTGCTATCCATCAGTCTTGCCGCTCGACATAATCTCATGATGCTTGTGCGACCTCGGTAGTCGCGGAACTGGCACCCGGCGCACCCGTCGCCATCGAGACCATCGTCGATAAAGACGCCGGAGCCGAACCCGGAGAAAAGACTACCGCGACCGTCGACGAGACCTTGGGCCGCACTACCTCCAAGGATGTCGACAGGGGCATGGGTAAACCTGCCTCGGGGATGACGTCGAAGGAGTTGCATCATAATGGGCATCCTAAGCGGGAGAAGTCGCCACAAATTCACTACGCTGGAAAGAAACCTCCTGAGGTCCAAGTCTGAAAGAGAAGAGAGATGGTTGGCGTCGAATTATACGGGTAACGGCTTGTAAGATATGAACCTGGCATGATGGGTCTGTACGCATTTGTAACACCAAATTGAACCTGTATTTTTTATGTGCCATTTAGCATTCAGAAAACTCTGATTACATAATTATTTTTCAACCTATCCCATTTGTCCTCTCTCCCCTTCCGTTGGCGACGTTTAGTCGGAAAGCTTCCAGCTGTCAAACGGCATGGGTGTCAAAAGGCGTGAGTTGCATGCACGAAGGTCCCGCCGCCAGTTTCGTAGGCTCGAAGAATACGATCGATCGATCAACGGAAGCAAACGAAATGCATAACCACCTACTACAACCACGGCAGGGTGGTTCTGTGTAAAGGTCCTCCTAGGGTGCCCAGAATAATATGCAGATGGTCCTTAGGATTTCAGGAGAGTGTATGGGGTTTCTGCACAGATTCCTTGAAATTACAGCAGCCAGCTTATGAGATGAATATTGAAGTGCTCTTACCTTTCATTCGTGTCCTCATGTATTTCCGTTGAGATATCGGAATAGAGAAGTAGTGAAGGGATTGACAGCCGTAGCACGATGCAGTCAAGAGCAACGAAGAGGAAGCGAAAAACGTGGGACCCATTGTTGTGGAGAAATAATAACTTTTTGCCGACATAGCAAAAGCTCAAGTTAACTCTCATCACGTTTGGGACCACCGAAACCGCGAGGATGAGCATCGTGTCCTCGTACATCTCCGCCCGTGCCCCGGTCTTCAGGATCAATGCACAGGCCGTCTCAATCATGGACAGCATACTCGCAATAGGCATCGGCCTCGCAGTTCGGGTCGTTATTGACTTTGTGGGCCGCCAGGACAATAGGCTCACGGGGACTTTGGTAGGGCTCTGGGAGGGGGTCGTCATGCAGCACTTTCTCAAGAAAATGCCCCAGTCGTTCGATCCGTACGTTGCATATGGCGTACGTCTCTTTGTCGACTTCCTCTTCACAGAGAGCCTATGGAGGCTGGTTCTGACGTTGGTGTGGACCGGATTGGGCGTAATCCTCGCCGACATCGCACCGGCAATCTGGGTCGAAGTCGGCCTCAAAAGGGTATGGCGGCAGGTTCGCCGCGACCTCTACATCTTGACCCAGTCAGTACCAACAATTCCCTGGTTTGCCAGGCCTCGCACCGTGCGCTTCTCTCCTTCGCGAAGCGCTTCCGCGATTGGTTCAGCACCTCCATCCGTTGTAACAAACACAACCCAAGCACCCACGACCCGCCCAACCCATTTGGCCCCAACCCCTCGCAAACGTCCAGTGCCAGGTGAATTCCCTGGTTATGCTTCCGAAACGGAGACAGAACTGGGGTCTGTCCTTGGCCTCCGAAGCTCCCGATCCGATGCTTCCACTTCTCCGGGCACAACACACCACCGATTCTCGTCACTCCCGCGACGCCGAGCCACTGTCGAGACCGAATCAGAGCTCTCTTACGACCTCGACGAAGGAAACATATCTTCTTCTGACTCAGGGTATACTCGCACTCCTCTTTTGAACGAAGCCGATATGCCGATCATCGAGGATGAAGAGGAGCGGGAAGTTGTATTGGACAAGGGAAAGCAGAAGGAGGAAGAGACAACCCCCAAGCAGAACCCCATGGTGTTGCCGCCCACCCCCTCCGACACCACCTTCGCGCTACAACACCACCAAGACGAACCACATGAGGTCCAGCCGCCTGTAGCCGAAGTACCCAATATACCTGACGATGAGGACTGGGAGAACATCAGCCGACGTGAGGCCCTCCACACGCCCCCGCCTGGCGCTGCCAAGGACACCCCACCTACCCCACCAGCCAAAGATGTCCAACTCACAGCAGGGTCGTCTTCACCGCGCCCGCAACATGTACCTCCACCATCCGCGTTCACAAATCAAGAACAGTTAGTGGACGCCACCTCTGTACCCCCGCCTGTCAACAACACACTAGACGGCCCTTCCGCTTCGGACAACACACCGCTACCTGCGCAACCGGAAGTCAACCCATGGGAATCACTAACCTGGTCCGCCACCCCCACCGCCGACCCTGCACCCGTTCTCGCCCCAGTTCCCGCTCCAGCCCCAACCACGACACAATCTGGTGATGCCATGGAATACAGCTTCCTCGGTAGACCCCCATCCTACTCCCAGTTCCAGTTCGCCGACTTCAACAACTCCGACGTTCCTTCTCAGAAGGATGCTGTCGTTAACAAAATCGCAGACGATCTTCTAGGTCTCACCGAGCCTTTTATCAGTGGCGTTAGCGACGCTGTCGAGGGACAGGGGAAAACTGAAGATACGGCCGCTGCGAAGGCTAAGGCTCCGGCTCAGGCTAAGGCTAAAAAAGGCCCGGCCAGTCACAGTCGGCAGCCATCTAGGACGCAAACGCCAACAGTCGAACAGCAACCAGCAGCATCTGCACCGGAAGTCAAGGAACAGCAGACGCCGGAGCCGCAAACGACGGAACAACCGAAAACGGTTAAGGCTAAGAGAGGCTCGGCCAATAACAGTCGGCAGCCATCCAGGACGCCAACGCCAGCAGTCGAACAACAATCACCAGCGTCTGCACCGGAAGTCGCTGCGCAGCAGACGACAGAACAAAGGACGGTACAGCAGACATCGGCAACGCCAGCCCCGACCACTGCGGCTGCCGCCGAAACAGAAGCCGATGATGAGCCTCTACCAGAGGGTAGCAAGGAGCGTCTTGCGCGGGCGCTTGAGCTGCGGAAGGAAGCGACTGAACTTAACAAGGGGCTGGTAGAACTGAAGCGACAGCTGAAGGCTGCCTGGAGTGACGATGCAATAGAGCTGGCTGTGCAGAAGCAAATGCTCGTCGATGCCTCGATGAAGAAGGTGGAACAGATGAATCAAAAGGCTGATCGATGGTACATTGCTGGTGCGTACAACATTCTATCCTGCTCCATAAGACGCAAGGCATCGAATGAACACCTATCCTAACCTATCCTATTTAGCATGCGATGGCAAGGCTGGAATTGAACCACCTGTGGAGATAGACATAGGGACTGCAGCCGGGAACGATGTCACAGACAAGGCTGAAGAGGCACTGACCCACCTTCTTCTGAAGAACCAACCTACCTTCAGGATTTTGACTGCACTCAAGGCTCGTGGGAAGGCACAGAGATCTGTGCTCATTCCTTGGTTGGACGAGTACGTCTCGAAAAACGTGGCATTCCTTGTCTTCTAGCTGACCTTTCCTTAGTCTCAATCTAGCAAACGAGGCCGATATCATTAAACCTCGATTACTCGTGGTTACCCTCCCAACGACACCTATATCTTCTGATTCATGATACCCCGAAAACCATTCCCTTCATCATTCAAAGGAAGGATGACGCAGATACACTAACCACCCCGTGATACCTCCATGCTGTCTCATCACGACACTTACGACCTGGCTTTCTCTGGCACACAAACCAGTCTACGTTACTTGGGATGTACAATCTGTATGTAAACCTATACACATTGTGCAAATGTACATATGTACCATATTGCTCTCTCCCTACGCTATTTACAGTTACAGTATCTCATATTCCCTTTGTTTCTTTATTTCCAATACTATCAACGCGCTTTTGCAAACCCTCCCATCGAGATACTCTCAGGTAACGCACCCAAGCAGTCGTCCGCTGCGGCCTTGTCCGCCGTAAGCGTGATGACGACCTCACCGCCCACCCGGAAGATGTCGTAGAAGTCAAAGTGGCAGCGAGAGGCTGTGGGGACACCGTTGATGGTGACATTCTGGACGTAGGCGGCGGTGCCGGGTGGGATAGTCTTTTGAACGGACTTGGCGTCGAAATTGAGCGTGGTGACAGTTGTGCTGGTGTTGAGGAAGGAGTTGTGGATGGTGTACTTCGGGATGAAGGGAGAGAGGACAAGGAATTGAGTCGTTGACGGCACTTGGGACGAAGGATAAGTATATGTATGGAGAAGGATGCTATGCACAACCTACCTGGGTACAGGCCGAGCAGATGGAAGGACAGCAGTGAAGCCATTGCAGCCTGGTCATCGTTTCCAGGCAAGCCGGCAGCAGCTGATAGGTCCCAGTCATCAGTGGAAGTATTTGGATTTCAACGAAGTCACTGACTGATGTCGAAATTTGTGAAGACGACCTCACGAACACGGTCAACTGATTTGGCGGGGTGGTTGGCATAATGGTACCCAATCGGCGTCTGGAACGAGGGCTCATTTCCAGCGAGATAATATCCAGCCTATCAGAAACGATAAGCATTGAGCTCACAAGTAAATATTGAGGGCACTCACGTCGAAGAAATGGTCTAGACGCTTCACAAAGGTGTCCTAGGAAAAAATTTAATTAAATGCAAACCCAGCGACCTCGAGTTACTCACGTTTCCGCCCATGAGCTCAATCAGGTGCGCAGTATCGTGGGGCGCGAACCTATTGGAAACGTCAACCTAAGGAAAATAGACATATCTTCGACTTCTTTGCGTACCAACTGTATTCCCAAGAGGACGACTCATAGAACCCATTGACGTTGGATCCCTGTAGCGAGCAGGCCCTTGATGAGTTTTTGTCGTTCGGGGAGCAATCCACTGGGTTGTTGAAAGCGAATGTGCCGTTCGAGAATCGCTTCTGTGAGAAGCCTGATTAGTATGATGTGATAGGGTCAGCTTACTGCAATTTAAGACTATGTGGTGCAGGCGACTTACCCTTGAAGCCGTCGCTGACGACGCTAGGGTCCCAGACGTTCCTGTAGAACTAAGTACAGAACTTAGATGATGTAAATTCAGTAGAGAAAGTGAGGCCTACGTACCAAGGAACGGTTCGTATACTTCTCGACGTCGTCGGCTTTTCCTAATAGCTGAGCGACTTGACGGATACCAAAGTCCTCAAAAGCATACTGAAGAGCATGGACGTGAGCTGAGAACATATACTTCTATGTGCAAAACAAACCTCCAGCGTTCGACTCCCTTCTCTGGTCTGTCGTCCAGTACTTGAGACGTCCAGAACCGCAAATGGGACGTAACCAAATTGCCTAAATGCCAGTTATAAATCGATCGTCGGTGAATAGAGCTTATGCAAGACTACTCACTTGTAGACATTGACCTGACGACCTTGGATGTTCCATTCCGGTGGGTTAAGCTCACCGTCAGCCAGCAGTGCAGAGTACAGGTCATCCAAGCTGATACCCAGGCGTTCTGCCTCGTTGTGATAGTTGACAGCGAAATGCGACACGATGTTGTCAGCGCTCGAGCCTACAAAAGTCTCAGTAAATGGTTACACCACAAGGGTTGCATGAACCACCAACCTCCTTGAGTCCATCCTGGTAGGTTGTTTGCACGACACTCAGGCATCCATCCATTTTTCCGCCATCCATCGATATAACTGTCAACGATTTGAGCAAACTCCACTGGCGAATGAAGGGCCAATAGAGGATAGAAGGTCCTAAACTAGAGATAAGAGCATTCCTGAGATCAGCCGGCAGTTGATAGAAGCAGCGATGGTCTTACAGTGTCCCAACTGAAAGATCCAAGGGGTTAACAAAATTATGAAGAAAACCGCATGGAAACATACCTGCAGTACAGCGAATCAAAATAGAACGATGACGTATTCTCGAATACACCTTGTGTTTCCCCAGTTGCATTATTCTGCCCATGTGGTTCAGAAGATTCTCCGGACACAGAGCCGCATGAGAACATACCGGAGTCAACGAAGCGCGGTACAGCGACGAATATAGCATCTCTGTAACATTGGCCGGCGTGTTCGCAATGTCGATCTCGACCTTGCTGAGCTTCTCCTGCCATTCCGCCTTCGCCCTCGCGAGAATGTCCTCGAACGACGCGTCGCCGACTTCGGTTTCAGCATTGGCGCAAGCCTGCTCGGTGGAGCGGAAGGAAACGCCTACACGGATGATGATCTGCGGTTTCGCGGGGGGGTTGATATCGTAGGAGAAGAGGGCACCAGATTGGTAGATTCCTCCAATAAGGTTGAGTGTGAGGTTGAGGTGAGTTTGACCGAGTCCTTTAGCGTCCAACCCGAAACTGCGGTACCACCATAACCTTGACGCAGGCTCTCATGGAGTCTATGGGTAACACTCACGTGTCGCCTGCCCACACGCCATACTCGCTCAGCTTTTGCTTCCCGCCGTTTAGGAGGTCGTAACATGCGAACGCCTGGTAGTTGAATCTGCTTGGGCCGAAGCTATTGACAAACAAGTCAACAAGACGCAACCAGACGTTATTTTTAGAAGCAGAAACTGACCTCGATCCATAGCGGCCGCCGATCGTGATTCTCCCCTTGGCAGGATCAATATCGAGCGTGCCGCCAGCGAAGGAAGCAGGAAGGTCGTTCGCGAGATCGAGAACGAAGTATGGCTTCGACCCGACGGGGAAGGTGAACCTCTCAAGACCCGCACGACGGGTGGGCGTTGCCTCCATCTTGATGTTATTGTTGAGTGTCTGCGCGAAGTATCCGGGCGATGCCTCTGGAAAGGATGTAAGTGATGGGCATATGGAGCAGATACGCTGCAGCGTTCACCATCCGTGTTCAGTTTACGCAGGCGCTGGCGGGCAGCAAGCGTTGTCGTGCATGTATCAAAGCCGTTAGGACACAGAAGAGGCATGATCTCAAAGTTTCCGTAAGTCCCTGTATGTCATGTTTAGTGCGCGTTCGTTGTAACAACACACGTGCATGAACGGTCACCTAAGGAGGATCCAGTTCCACTGTCATGAAGAGGACTGATGCCGCGAATCTTTTCAGCCGGGTTGGCGATATACCCTATGTCAGTCATTCCTTAATCCGCACAGACTGAGAATGGAGGAATGAAATACCAGCAGGGGCATATCCAGTAAGGTCAGTCGAGAATTTTACCTGACTTGATGGTGAGAAGGATTCACGAAACAAACATAAGAGCTCACCATCCCAAAAGGCAGGGATGCACCAGGACTGAAGCATCTTGTAAGTACTCAAAACTTTCCGAGTCACTCAAACATACCAGACATCTCCGTCGTTATCTTCATAGGAGGTATTGAGAATACTGCAGAACGCGCATACAGCGAGGAAGTCACACCTGTTCCAATGAAAGGATTCACGAATGCTGTGTAGTCAGGATTAGTTTGGTTGGCGGCGGCTTTGATGGCCGCCGATATTCTCCTCTGGAGTTCGGGAGAAGGTTGTGCCGATGCCAAAGGAAAAAGTGAGAGGCCCAGCAGTAGTGCTGCTGAAGAGTAGGAGATGAGCATGACGAACAATAGTTAAGTCTCGAGCTCTTGCAGTCAGCCTCTTATCAATGCTCTGTAGGCCTTCTAAAAAGAACCGCGGCGGCGGACCACATGGAACGTGTCAAGAAGTCCGACCTTATGCCTCATGTTTCAGCGTCCGCTGTGAAGAAGCCATTTGGAGCTTGCTCAAAAAATAGTCGAAAGCCGGACGCGGCTTCGCGTACGTTATCCCGTGATCATAAGTGCATCGTATTCCAGGGTATGTACATGTGCTCGGGGCGGCCAAAGGACACGACTGTGGGAGGGGCCCACCAGGTTCCGTATGTCGAGAAGCGCCGATACGAGATGGATGACGAGGGAAGGCGGGTTTCGGAACGGTCACCGACGTCTTCTGCCCCGAGAGTAATGAAAGTCCTCGCGCGTATCTCTTTTCGCGAGATGGCCCAGAGATATGGGCGGTTAATCAGGCTATAAAGCCGACCATAGCGGGAGATTAGCTTGTGTAAAATTGAGTTACGCCAGCTGGACATTGAAAGTCGTGAGTCAAGAAGGCGCACCAACGACTAAAATTCACTTACGTTGTAAAAATCGTTGTTAGCTTTTAAGAGCCACTTTTTCGATTTCTGATAGGACAAGATCAAGACCCTGGTCGTTCCAGAATTGACGTTCATGCGACGACAGTTTACGCATGACATATGTAGCCGCATCAGTTTCGTCGCGCCCAATGCCTACGCGGAAGCGATAGAAATTCATTTCGCCGCCTAGAGCAGAAATGATACTCTTGACGCCATTATGCCCGTTAGCCGAACCGCCCAGCCTGGCGTGGAGAGTTTCGACCTTGTGCGAGAGGGAGTCCGAGAGAACAATAAGGGAGCTGGGAGATTGAACCGTCTTGCGGAATGCAGCGGCAATAGAGGGTCCAGAAATGTTCATCAAAGACTCTAGAACGTATGCATTAGCTTTTAAAAAGGATGCAGGAGAATGGTACGCGTACTGGACTTGAAGAGATGCAGAGAGACCATAGTTTCCCCAATAATGACATTGCCTTGTCCTGTAATTCCGTTCCTCTCAGCAGACATGTGAATGCCAAGACGTGACGCGAGGGAATCGATAATCAGTTGACCGACACTTGAAGAACGTGTTCAACAACAGTAATATGAATTTCAACTCGACTAAAAACGCACCTGTGCCGGGTAATAGGAAAAGGGAGGTTACCCAGCCCTACAACGAGAATTTTTGGAATTGCACCGGGCATTTCTAGAGGTCTAGGGGTGGTGGTGGAGGTATAGGGAGAGATTACGGAGTTCTGGCCATTTTATAAGCTGTGGACGTTGAACGTTGAGCAGAGAGTCATTCGGATTCAGAGCATGGCTTTGTCAGCGAGCCAAAATTGAGCTTGGCGTTGATCTGATCCAGTCTGATCTCTGCCACCGTGATGCATTGATGGCCGGTCAATCACAAGTTTGAACGGACAGCCTGCAAACTCATTTCTCTACTTCTCTCTCTTTCCGAATCTTTCGTTCTCTTGTATCCTTATCTCTCTCCCCTAGGTCGATGAGCGCCACCGTAACGACCACCGCGAGGCCTGCGACAACGTCTGAGACTCATAGACGTCGCGCCAAACGCCGGTTGTCAGCCCCCAGCTCCAGGCAGCCTGTTCGCCTGCAGATATGCCATCCACTGCCTCTTTCCCTCGAGGCGCTGGATCTTTCATCTGCCTCGCCAACGCGGACGTTGGCCTCGTTGCGGTTCCTCGTCCTTTCATATTTAGCAGACCTTGAGAGGAAGCTATCCAACCTCGAGTCTCCGGATCTAGAGACATGGAAGGCCATGGGCGAGCTTACCATCGAGGAGGCAAGGCAGTGGGCCCAAACTGCTCTGGAAATCCTCGAGGGAATCCGCGCGGATGTGTGCTCACACCTCCCGGAATTCCACTTTACAGACATGTCGGTGGAGAACTTTGTCAAGTCCCATTTTCCCGACCTCCCCGACGTCCCAGGGCTCACTGAAATGCGCGCACACCTCCCCGACATGCCGGACGTACGCTCACATTTTCCAGACATGCCCAACCTCCCCGACATGCCGAACGTCCGCTCTCACTTCTCCGACATGCGGCTGAGGCTTGACGACGTCCGCTCCCGATTCAACGATTTGGATTTCAATAAGCCATTAAGCTACATTCCGACTCTATCTAAACATCTAGAACATCTGCAGTCACATCTCTCATCAATGGAATTTCCCTCGCCACGGGAGATGTCAGGCGTGACCCCGAGCGTCATGATCTCTGACCTCCTTGAATCGTTGTTATCCTCGGAGCTCGTCACGGACCTTTTGAGCGCGAGCCCGACGGAAATCGTGGAGGAGACAGAGGATATGCTCCAAAGAGCTGCGAATGAAGTGGCCAGCGCTGTCAAGCGCTCATTCCAAGGGGTCCGCTTGATTCAGTACTCTGACCTTCCCCACCAATGGAAGAACAACCCCTTTGTCACCCATGGTTATCGGTATGTCTACTTCGTCGAATTTTGCGCTGTACATTCGCTTATCCTTATCATTTCACCAGATTTATACCCTTAGAAAAATGGCCCTTGATAATTATGTCATTATTTGCCCTTCATAACGAAACACGTTTGTCTCTTACTCGCTTCTGAATAATTAATAGGCTGACTTCCTGTCTCTAGTAAATATTCATACTCACCTAATCCCATTCCTTCTATGGGGATCAAATTCGGTACCATTTGTTAATCCGAACTTTGCAATCGATACCCCCGAGCGGCTTTTCATGTCGTTCGCTCTGCTCTGCCTGTTAAGCAGCGCCGTCTGGCACACGATGTCGGGGTGTGCAGACCGTAAGAGCATGGACCTGTGTGCTCGGATAGACTATGTTGGCATCGGCTGGTAATATCTCCATTCTGAACCAAGTTGCACGAAGCAATACTGACCGGTAATCAGGCTGATCAGCGCCAGCGTGGGCACCGTCGTGCACTACGGCTTCCAATGCCATCCGTCACTCGGACAAGTCTTCCTCAGCGTCTGCTTCCTCACCGGACTGGCAGGGAATGTCTTCCCCTTCATGGAATGGTTCAACCAGCATGAATACCGGGTATGTCTGGTCGATACCGTTCCACTAGTCTAGCTACTTACACGACTTCTAGTTCTATCGTATCGCCTTTTTTCTGAGTCTTGCTTTCTCGGCGATCGCACCACTTGCAGGCCTCGCATTCATCAGTTCTTGGAGGCAGGCATTCACCTTTATAGGTTCGTTTCACATTGTTCGATCTTCAATTCTAGCCTCAACGTACTGTAGCTCCCGTTGTTCCTTCACTCGTCTCGTACATCGTCGGCCTCGCTTTCTACGCGCTACACTTCCCTGAACGCATCCTCCCTCCGAGCATCCAACGGCGACTTGATTGTATCGGTGGTGGTAAGTCTCACCTGCACCTGCGCACGACCCTTCCTCATGGTAGCTTCGATGGTGTTACAGGTTCTCACTGCATCTGGCATTGCTTCATCGTGCTAGCGGTCAGTCAGCATCGAGCAGCGATTGCGTCGTTGAGGGAGGGCGTGCAGTGTTTTGTATCTTGAATACATCGTTGTCGTGATCGTAGATTGATGGGAAATCGCATTGGAGTTGTGAGATGTTCAACTCCGTGTCAAAACTCCGAGTAACTTGTATACCCTTAACTTTGGAGAAACTTCATAGGAATAAATGCTACTTTATTACAAGACTTAGAGGTCGAGGCCGAGCTCGTCTTCTACTATGATTGCTACCTCGTCATATACTAGAGTTAAGAAAAGCTGGTGACAAGTGGTACCTAGTCGAGGCGCATGGCCCGCGGCGCAACGTCTGACGCGTACTGTTTGTCATCATTTGTTCCTCCCTTATCTTCACACTTCACAATGGCCACTGGACCCAGCACGCGAATCTACACTCGCTCGCGACGAATTTGCGCATAAATCAATCCTAACTTGCATCGTGAACCAGAATGGACACAGGAATTGTATTGGAATCTTCCGGCGCCTGCATAATGTGAGAAGTTTTCGGTCTTTGCTATTCTGGCACCGATCTCAAATCTTTTGACCATATGAACTCGTGTTTTATGATTAGGGAGCCGCCTTCAAAGTCGAACGTAGTAGAACCAAGAGCCGATCTCTTCGTTTAGGAAGGACGATAAATCGGTAATTAAAAGACACTAGCCGTTGAAGGGAATATACCCCAAGCCCAGCCCCGGAACTTCGTCACCAGACCAGTGGCCTGAACGGCAGGGCTTCGAGCCCGACCTGTAACCCTGCTTCAGCCGCGGCGACACACTTCAAAAATGGTCCTAACTCGGAATGTAGTTAAAGCACTGATATGTCGGAGAAGAACGTCGAGCGAGTAAGACCTAAGGCACCTGCACTACCATCAGTCATTTGAAGGGATCCGTGAGGCGCAATGGGGCGCAAGTTGGATGCATCCTTTTGAGTGTGCGGATAGAACCTGCGCCGGGGTAGCATGGGAAAATTGTTGTTTACTTCCTTAATGTTTTCGATGTGCTGTAGTCCATGGCCAATTGACTCCAGTCCTGATAGTAACGTAGGATAGTCTGAAATCCCGTCCAAAGGATTCGGGAGGGCGCTCGAGACGTGACGATGCCCGAAAAATCCGGCCGTAGGCAAGGAGAAATTGTCGGCGGCGTTCCTCTCCAAATCGATGTTGTGATATCGTCCTCGGAGTCTTCAGCCTAACAGTCGAGTCCCAGATGGCAGATGCGGCAGAAACGAGGCTCAGCCATGTATATGATTCTGAGGGCCTCCGGTAGGCACCATCTTGTGGTGAATGCGACCTTGTGTGCATCATCGGCCCATGACTATGTGTGGTGGAGCCATGTGGAGTTGTCCTATAGCTTTCGTTGTGATTTACAATGGTGGCTACGGACTGAAGGATGGCGGCGTCCGTGAAGTCTGTCGACGCTGAGCTGGACATGTACTGATGGGGTAACTCGTCGGAACGAGGATATTCCAGCGGCCTCAAGATGAAGCTAGGAGCATGGATAGGCCTAAATCTCGTGAAGAAAAACATATACATACGGGGATGAGCAGTGAAAAAAAATTGATAACGAGCTCGTGGGTGGTGGGTGCTCACTACAGAGCATCAAAAGTTGATGCCGAACCCAACTGTACAAATCGACCGTGGCCATAACCCGGTTTCGATAAACTCACATTTACTCTATCATGGTGATACGCACCCTGCAGAGATTCGTCTATCAATGCAGTAATTTTCAATCCATTTCCTGCCTTTGTTCGATCTTCACAAATTCTCCTGGGAGGAGATTAATCAACACGTTGGGGCTTGGGGGCCGCTCTCAGGAATAAGTGGATGAGAAGTGAGTCGTCGAGCTTATACTTCAACATTCGATATCACTGGGGATACACATCACAGGAAGCACCAAAGGGTGCCAGCCACAAGGCTCGATATACATCCCAGCTTTTCATCCGCAAGCGTCCCCAACAGGCTTATAGTCATGCATGTGCAGCCATCGAGTTCTCCATTCTGAGTTAAGAAGCAGACATGCTACTGCACTGGCGAGCCCCACATTATTGTTGTCCAGCGTCAAAGATGGTCACTTCACCTGAATGACTGTGACTCTGTGCTCAGAATATGCGGCCTGCCGCATATCAATGGGACGCTTGGGCGGGTCCGAGGCTCGTCATGGGCATGACTTCTGCTATAGGTAGCCGAAGGTGGGGGAGTTCGATGAGAATGACGATTCCAGCAGAGGATCTAGAGGTTGTGCATTCCCAGAGACAGTGGTCTTGATGCTGACTGCAGCCTTGATTCAGGTGTATATGCCTCGTTACTGCATCGAGCACGCGCGGATCCTGCTTGTGTCAAACTGTCGATGAAGGAGAAAATGTGAACTCCTCATTCCATGCGCGGTAAGACCGGGCCCCGGCCTTCCAACCTCATGATTTAGCACGGTGAACGAACATTTCTGCTCCATTATGGAACTGACTAACGATTTTGGCAGGGATTACATCGGATGGTGATCAGGGGTACTCAAGGTAGTCTGACCTAATTGGGAGGGTCGAAAGGTCGATCCTTCAGTCCGACATGGAGGTTAGGGAGTCGATGAGCGTACCTGCCTCCCATACTGACATTTCATATGCGGTATAGCGCAAACTATGACAGACCCCTCCAGAATCGACGAACTTCGGCGAGTTCAACCCCGTGATGTCATCCCCATCCCCGAAGTTGTACAACCCGTCGGCGATATACTGTTGAAGGTTGCATGGACGTTCGTGGGGGTCGATCTTTTGGCAGTGCAGGCAGTAGGTGCTGGTCTCAGGCCTTAGGCTCACGGGGCCGGCTGCCGCTCAGGCGGAGGTGAGGCGACGAGCCGAGGAGTCGACTACCTATTCGCGGACGATGTACAGCGGCACCATGGTCGGGAGTCATCCATTCCCATGGTAATGTACTCATGTGGCGATCCGGTAAAAGGTGCCAGCAGAAAGAGTACAAATGAGATGGACTCCGCCCGACCAAGGATTGGCAATGTCGTCGTGAATGGTAGAAAGACGGAGGCTCGCCTGGCCCTCAAAGTGATGATGAGAGTCAGCAGTAGGTGGCAGCGGTACGTGTTGAGACAGCAGAGCAGGATGAAGAAAGAGTTCTCCGAGTCTGATATGAAAAACGGAGGTCGGTGATACACAGAATTTGAAGGTAAGAGGGTTTATGTATCTGCGACGTGAGTGATGTCGGTCACCAACAATATTCTTTGTCACGAATAGGTTGTTGGATACACCAAATCTCCCGCGTTCCTATCAGCTTGCTGCTCGGGGTCTTTGTGATCCCACGTTGGCCCACCTGTGCTAAACCACCATACATGTCCTCGTGCTTCCGAACATGGCGTAAGCCCAGCGTCAGACTAACCTAACCTTTTCACTATATTTGGGCCAAAGGCCATTGCCAGACCGTCATTCAAGTTCAGCTGACCACCTCTAACTTCTTCAATTGGTGCCTATCGATAACTTCTCATTGACAGGCCATACGTGTAGGTTTCGCCGTGACTTTGGGAGATGGGAGTCATTTTCAGACAAGAATACGCGCCAGCACGTTTTCGCGACATCATGTCCAGATCACTTTCTTTGAATTCTCCGGTGCTTTCTCCTCCGGTGCTTTTCTTTGTATCACGTCAATCGATAAACCTGACCTGTTTCTTTGTCCCAGGGATAGGCTGCGCCGGACTGGCTAAGAGGACTGCTCCCAGCTTCTGTATGAGCGCTCACTGTAATCAGTCGTTATCAGCTCACTGACCGGGGTCTTCGTCGCCCCAATTTGCTTGCATACGCATCCAATGATCGTACGCCTCATTTCACTGGGGTATCCAGTTATATTGTCCACACGACTTCCTCGCCTCCAGCCACTTCGGAGTTTCACCTCACCATTTTTGTGTCTGGGGGACCCAAGGTGTTGCCTTCTCGCCGTTCACCTGATCTTCTCGCCGTCTTCTTCCAGGGGTGCCTATCGATGACTTCATTATCAAACTACGTACGCGTAGGCCCCGCCATGACCTTGGGATTGGCGAGACATTAAATCGAGGGTGCGTCTCAAGAATTCCCTTGACCTCATGCACGCTTATTTACATCTTCAGATCATTTCCATTGGAATTTCTGCGCCGTTCTCTTGTGCATGACGTCCATCGATAAAGCCTTCTGCTGATTGTCTTTGGACTTGACTATACGGACAGTGATATCGGCGCATGAGACCTCTTATGTGAGCCTCTCTCCCCAGACGAGTGCTAAACTCTAAGCACGCAGACAATTTTAGCACAATGCGCTACAGATTCCAACACCATTCAGATGTGTTATATTCGGAGCCTGCCCTTCTATACAGCGTCCGTACAACATGGACGTTAGATCTCTAATTCCACTGGACTGTGTTCGCCTTGGTTTCCCTTTCTTGGCGAGTCTACGTCCATATCAGTTTCCCGGGTCCCTATCGTGCAGGACATCTTCGCGCCTATCGTGGTTCTAGATAGGGCATGACACTCACCATTTTTATATTGGGGAACTAAAGAGTTTCCTTGCCCTTTCCACCTAACTTTGGCCTCGTTCTTGTGCTAGTGCCTATCGATAACTCGCCCATAGCTAGCCTTTCCCACCAGCTAGGAATCAGTCACATTCTCAAGACAAGTGCTGACCTCACATACCACCAAGACGTTTCATCCATAGCCATCGGGAATATCTCCGCTGTCCGTTGTATAACGGTCATCAGTGAAGCCTACCGGCTTCTATGTCCTCAGCGTAGACTATGTCGGCAAAGCCTGGTAGGACCTTCTACTCCGCTACCAGCTTCTCGAGCCGAGCCATCGTCAGCATCTATTGACTCACCAGAATCCGGGGCATGGAGACTGGGAATCATGAATACAGAAACGGTGTCCATCTGGTGCTGTTTCTCTAAGGTAGATGCTGATAATCACCATCAGCCTTCTCTTCGACTAGCTCTACTCCCTATGTCTGCACTGTGGAACCTTCATATGTCCCTCCCAGGACTGCGCGTGGGTGTAATCACTATCACTTTCATTACATGTACAATAAGTAAACAATCCTGTACCCGCAGCCGATATATACAATGTCCGTCAACAAGAAATTGGAATTACACTATCACTGCGCACGGGTGTAACGCTGCTTCGGAGTGGGGAAAAGCGCAAAAATCGCAATCCAAACATTTCCCTCCGACTGCACAATCCGCTGGAGACGCAGGTTCTCGAAAGGAACATGATTTGGTCCTAAGCGTACACCCGGCCCTCGGAATTTATCAGCGTTTTCCTAGAGTCATATAAGAAGTAATCAGCCGGAACGTCAATAATATGATGAGTTATGTCATTTACCTGCGCAAAGAGGTAGCATTGAGCCATAACCTGACAAATGAAATGGTGGATTGTTCCCATGACCTCTCTGCGTACGTGAACGGGCTTTCGCCAATTCAAGTGGTTGTATCCATCCCACTGAAACAAGACAAGGATTAGCCTGGTTGACCACATATAAGGATTAAAAAACCTACGGCAAAGGCGAAGGTTGGTGATGGGGTCGAAGATGTAAGACGCGCATGCAAATCAGCCTCGTCTTGCAAGTTGTAGAGCGTTACCGCCGGCAGCGCTACTCCAAAATCCGTAACAGGAACTCCTGGGAGCCCACGAGTTATAGTTGACTGGCAGCAGACTGCAGCCTCCCGAGAGTGTGTAGACAAAGGCTTCGAGATGCGGATTGAACGGCGTGCATCAACCTCCTGCATCAGGAACTGGACGGGGGGTAGGCGGATTTGAGGTTCCGGGCCGATAGCAGCGTTCGAATCGTGGCTTTGGCTACCATTATTCCGAGGAACGAGAAACTGGGAACTTGTTGGTTGCGAGTGGGCCATTGCAGGTGAGTAGAGGTGTTCAGGAGATTTGAGAGATACGTTGATACAGTACGCCCTTATATACGCAGAGATAACTTGGTCAAAGCGGGAGCGCAGAGAACAAGTGTGGCGCTCATTGGCCAATGCCATGGCCAGTACGGTATTTTCATGATTCTTGCAGCGGCCAAAGCGGTATCCTTCTTGCAGCTTTGGCAAGCCGGATCCCGCTCATGCTGTGTCAAGGGCCATCCAATATCAAATTGTGGACAAAGCGTTAATTTCTAGCTGTCCGAATATCTGGGTGAGCGCTGAAGCACTGACCTCTAGGAGCCAGGATGTTGTTCCAACTTCAAGAGGCTGTGCCAGTGGCGTCATGGTCGAAACCCCGATTTGGAGGGTCCTCGGCGGCTGCTCCGGCGGCCATCAAACTCAGATCGATGGTCCACGGGAAGGACTGGGGCAAGCGTTGGCAAGTTTGTGTCATTTTTGTCAGACAAGAGGAAAGGGTCGGTATGTGTGCGAAGCAATCTCAGCACCGCTATATCATGATGTTAACTACACTGAAAATAAATATGTGGCCAGAAATGCTCTGAATCGGAGTTCGATGGAAGTGGATGGTTTTCCTGCTGTGGAGATCGAAAAGCCCACATCTAGGCCAGAGGCGAATCTCTATCATGCGTATAATCTGAGAGCTCTATCTCCTCGCTTGTTTTTTCCACATTTTGTCCGCTCGAGGAGGCCTTGGAAGAGCCATCCGCACCCAACAACAAGCCGGTGGCAAATGGATCTTTCGAGTATATGATCTCCTCGTCATCCTCGTATGACCGCAGCTGGGAGTCCACATCCTCGTCATCGAGGCTGGGATCTACTGTCGTGCCCAAAGTACCAACGACCCTTGACCTTGCAAAACGTAGTGATCCTATTTGGGATTTGACCTCATTCCCTTCGTCGTAATAGATAGCGCGGAGCATAAGCAAGAATCTGCAGATGATGATGGTTCGGAAACTAGGACAAGAGTCAATGTGAGGGATACATGTTTGCGTATGGGACTCACACTGGTGTGTAATAAGGAACAACCCAATAGTCGTATCCCACAACAGGTTGGGGCTAAATCCAGCGTTAGCCGACAGTGCTAGCATGAACGTACCGCCCATAGGGTAGAACTCACGACGTGATCAAACTTCGATGTCAGAGATTAGTTTTGCATAACGAAGGATGCCCAACGGCTTACCACAAGAACCAGCATATCAGCAAGCGACAAGATTAAGATAGCGCTTGAGTGGCAACAATCGTCAAATTGACGCGTATAGAACAAAAAATCGATGGGTCACTCACAAGAAATACAGAGTCCCTGTCATAAGTGGGTGCATCAGAAATTTAGGACATCTGAAAGGCGAAAAGCTTACCGTCTCTGAAAAGTAGCTTACCTAGACCAGGGCGCTCAGCAGGCCCCGCCAAACTCAAATTATTCCGGAGTCGGAAAGTCTTCCTTATCGTCACGATGATGACAATGCTTTCCGATATTATATCCGCAGCAATACCGGCGATACGCACTGTCGTGGAGTTTCAGCATGTTCAAATACCAAGATACGCATTCGTGATGACTTCTGCGTAGAAAGCATTGGATAAGTATACCACCATAAAAGCAAAGAAACGACTAACACTGCGATCATGGGCAGACTGAGAGGCGAGGTATGTCAACTGGCATCCGTATCGACTTACTGCAGTGGACCATTGATGGGTGTACGAATACTAGGTACCATGAGGTAAGCCAATGACTTGTATGGAAGAAATTGCAAGGAGGACATACGGTAGGCGTGATTACTGACGGTAGACAAAGCAGAAAAATGAACGCCGCAAGTCGCCAATCGTTCCCTTGGAGAGCATACACCCGCAAGGATGAGAACACTGCGATGAGACATACAAGTAAGTTAGGTATAACATGACTCTGTAACGAAAGACCAGACATACGACCGAAGGCGAGACTCCTCAGTATCATTGGAAAAATCTGGAATCGAACAGCGATGTCGCACCTATCAACCAAAAGCGAGAAGTTAATGTCGGTGGAGTCGATATCTTGGAGGATATACAAACCCCTAATGAAGGATAGGTTTACTGGTCAAATAAGGGCAGTACTCCGAGGGCAAGGTTGAACATACTCGGGGAGTCATGTACCACGAAGCCAGAAACAGAATTGATATCTTCTCGAGGAGAGTCCCGTATCGGAGGAGGGCGTACAGCACCGTTGCACCTGAGAATTTTCGCGACCATATCCTAGAAACTTCGGCGCCGAACGTGATAGCATGGTCCCATATGAGGAGGGCTTGAGGAGAGAAGGAATAGATCAATTTACATCAGCTGTCGTAGCAGCTCGAGCTGGGGAAGTCGCGCACCGACAGATGCAACACTGCAGCAGGCAAAAGCACTATACATCGTTGTTAGAACATGAAGTTGACGTCGGAGAGTCCTTGAACGTACAATTCAAAAACCTGGAAGAGTGTCATGTCGTAAGAGGTTATTATGAGGCGAAGCTATCGACACCGCAGTCGAGTCGAGGGATTCTTATATACCGTTTAGTCTCTCGATTGTAGTAGCGATAAGACTGCTCTGCGGGAATCCCAGTCCTGGTGCACGAAACTGGAAATGTCGCTACCCTTAAAGCAAATGGCGAGTTTGAAGATTCAGGCCCATCATGGCCAGGGGTATCTGCTTACTGGACTGGACGTAGATGAGGCAGTGTGCCGGCAAGGAATCGGACAGATGGGGGATAGAAGCATAGATGAATGCGAACAGGCTTACACGCCACTAGTAATAGCGAGAAGGACGGATAGCAATATCTCAGCGCGCCTCCAGCCTTCAACGACGAAGTAGTGCATGCAGCTACTGTGAGTATACATGGCTTGGACAACCTCGAGTTCGTCTGAATTCGATAAAATGCATTGAACAAAGTGTCGACACGAGCGCCGTTAAGCAAAGATTGTGTTCCAGGAAGTCTCAAGTTGAATCCAAGGTTGAATCGAGTCCAGATTGCCGTCCCGCGCATGATGATGACAGAGTCCATGCGTTACATTGATGCTAAGATAGTCTTGGAGGCAGGCAGGCAGGCATGCCCTTCCTATAAGGGACGGATTTACTCGCCGTTTATACCGAGCTCTTGGGTTGGGAGAATTGAGTCTGGAGGTAGCGCGCTTCTTTGACCGATTGTTGGCACTGACGTACGTGAGCGACAGGTTCAAACAATGCCAAATATGCCACCCGAAGCCCGCAAATCAAACATCCGACGGGTCCAAGTCAACACATGAATCACTGGCAGACAACGGTGGCATCGCTCTATGAGCTCTATCCCCCGTCATGATTTCTTTTGTAAAACCAACTACGGAAGGCTATTCTGAATCTCATTGACCTCGGACTTAATTTGACCTGATAAGCCTTTTTCCTCTCCTGACAAACGCGTAATCTTCCATCTCGCCGCGCGCGCCAGCTCTCGCAATACTAGTAACCGACGAAACAACTTCAGTGCTACGGCCTGACACTGCTATAGGCTCAACTTTCGGCCACGCTTACTGCATTACCTCTGGTGGATTCCATGGGCTCATTGAGTCTCTCATGAGTGATTGTACGTGTCTTGATTCTTCTTGATTGTAGGGATTTGTGAAGATTCGGTTCCAACGATGATACAAGGCGCCTGGCACTGGATTCGCTAATTATCTGCAACTTCGCACTTTGGTGGTTACGGATGTACCCGCAGAGGAACGTATGATATCGGTGAAAGATCGCCCCGACCATGATATCGACTTCGCCGTGCTTTCATGTTGTCTCTTTTTTTAGTATTATCAAGATTGCAGCGCTTCGACCTGCCAGCGCCATTGAAGACTAAGCTCGTCACTACCCTAGATCTCAACTCGACCCCAAAAGTCGAAGTCATTTGAAGGAGGCTTGAGCGTTTTGCGTCTGTTCCGTACTCAGGTCCGCCACCATCATGCCAATATGAGGTATGGATTTGGCTTGGAAATGTATGCCTTTGATCTTGACGCTGGACAGGGACAAGGTCATCCCTGGACACCTGTTATGTTCTGTGGGGTTTAAGGGCATTTCAATCGAGGCAATACCTTCCTTGTATAGCATCCTCTTTTAGGACGTGACCTGGGCCTCAAGTACCTTGCTGACCAAGTATGTATTGACTTTGATATTCCTCGGCCGTCCAAGACTACAACTTTTGCTCCCCTCTGACAATAATCTCAGATTACAGGTTCACGCTGGTCGTCGGCGCGTGAATCGCTCAGGCCTACCACTGAGCAACTCTTGGCACTGACCTGCCCAAACGTGACAGGCTGAAAACGATTTGCTCTACTCTACATTCAGGAACAATGCTCTCCTCAGGGTCATTGGAATTCGCGCCATTTTGCATACTAGCTTCTCATGCCAAGTCCACTGGATGCTCTTTGAACCTGTAAGGGATGATACCAGGTGTCTCACGATAACTTACATATACTGGCGTGCTTCAGGGCTTCGGCCAACGGTTCTCTCCTGGCCTCACAGATAGACGATCCTGCATGATACCGATCCTCATTGAGGTTGTGTTCCTTGACTATTGTAATGCGAATGGGGCTCTAGGACTTTCAAGAGTATAAGTACGAGGGACCTGAGGTACCTTCATTGATCATTCATTCTCTTCGATATGCTTTCCATGAAAACCTATCTCGCTTCCGCCATCCTTCTCGTTTTCACCGCACAAGGCGCCTTTGCCGCTCCCAATCCCCAAGAAACTGGGACTGACTTAATCTACCACTGTAAGCTCTCTCGCATGCTGATGGCATATAATCATACTGACTGATATTCAGGTGGATTTGAGGGCCTCGTGAGTGTTCATTCACTGTTGGCTTATCTTAGACGGACCGCATTAAATGTCTTCTTGTAGCAATGTAAGGGATTTCTTCGCGCTTCTTTCTCTTTTGTTCTTTCCTTATTCAATTCCAATTTGACTAGGCCCTGGTCCTAACTGGACTTGCTGTGGACCGATGATTGTTGGCGTCGGCGGAACGTGAGTATTTAATTCTGCGTCGCCAGCATCTCTTTAATCTTTGGTCAACAGCTGCCGGAAATTGAAGCCAACCGAAATGTGTATCTTTTAATTGAATGCGCAGCGATCGACTCATTATTGTTGTCGGCTACACCGCAAACGGAACCGCGAGAAGCTGTACACGAGCCTACGTGGCGATGTCATTTGTACTACCGCACTGGCCCTCTATAAAATCGTCAAATCAGCACCAAAGCAATTCGGAGGTTGACATGGATATTGGCGATAATTCTGCAACTAAAGTCCCGCTTCTTTAAGTTCAGTAACGTTCTCGCATCTCTTTTACGGCCCCGGGTATCGCAATAATTACAATTGGACTACGCTTGCATTGCACTCAGACACGTATGTGCAATCGTTGCACATACGTGTTGTCTTCAGCCACTTTTCCATTGGGTTTTCAGTGATCAGTGCATGTTCCCATCATGGCAGAATATGGCTTCCACAATCCAGTTTAGTCTCGGGTATGGTGGCTCTCGAACAGGAGGAGCTGCGGAATGCTGCGGATGATTGATGTAGGATGCACGTTAGTATGATGATGCGGCCTCCGAGTCGTGACTGAACGAGTGCCGCTTTAAGGCATATAAAGCCTTCAGCCTCCCGGCTGAAGAATCATATCATGAACGTAAAGCTTATCTCCTTTGTTGCCCTCCTTTTCGCAACACCAGTCTTTGGAGGCTGGCCTCGCTGGCCTGGCTCATCCCGTAGATGTTAGTCTCTTCTCTTGAGTAACCTTTGTGCTATCTGAATCACGTATCTAACAATCCTTGGATTAGGTATGAACAGTCGTGGGGTACGTTCTGACCTTCCTTCCTCCAGAATGCTGAACCTGATCAGGAGGATGTATCCAGGACATCTGTATGATCCCGCTCACACTCACGTAGGCACCACACCCTCACTCACATCCGTATTTCCAGGTCCACCCGATTATATGTGCTGCGACCCGCGTCCAGACATTGGCGGAACGTGCGTGATGGTCTCCAGTCTCAGATGGTTGATCTGCACTGACCTCAGTCCCTACGTCGCAGTTGCCAGAAAAGCGGCACTGGCATATGTCTTTTCTAGGCGGACAGATTGGTCTTTGACGCTTTCCCGCAGGACGGGAGTCAGACCTCACCTTATAAACGCACTAAGCAGGATGGGATGGCTGGATACATATTTGACTGCTTCATCTTCGTCCAAGTTACCAACATGCTATAGTCCAACATGTCCCACTGTACAATACATGGTATATCCTCCTTGTGAATCATAGCTTAGCTTTTGTCTGGTTCAGATCTCTATACTTGTAATAAAGCTCAAGAGACTCCGGGTTCGCAACCGTCCCACTGGGCTGCAGGTCCGAGCCCGAAACAATCTGCTTGACTGCGATTTCTATCTTCTTTCCATTGACGGTATACTGTCCAACGTTTAATTTCAACATACAACGTGTTGCGATTGAAGAAAAACGAACTGGGATATCCTCGATCTCGAAAATATAACTAGGAACATGGCGTGCGCTAAGCGCCTTCCTTATTTCAGTCTTGATCTGCGTTTCGAGGTCAGAGGTGAGTTTCCTTCCGGGACGCATCTTTAGGAACAGAAGGACGCGTTCGTCGAGGTCCTGAGGTCTGCGTTGGCCAACGCAAAGGGAATCGTCGAGGCTGTCTGTAAATTTCTCTAATACAGAGTAGATCTCGCCAGATCCGAAGCGCACACCACTGGGGTTGAGGACCCCATCGCTATGACAAGGTGTATAGACGATAAGAAAGTGGTCCAGGTAAATATGAGTCATACTCGCCTGCGGCCGAGGATCATGATGCCCTTTGTGACGGGATTAACGATCATGAAGTCCCCCTGCCTCCAGATCCCTGGGCACACCAAAGATTAGACCCATGCCTGGCGAAGCACAGCAGCGTGAAAGGGATTTACCAGGGTACATGTTGAAATATGCATCACGAAGCTTCTCTCCCGACGGATCTCCCCAGAAGTATAACGGCATCGAAGGATGAGGACGCGTGCATACAAGCTCCCCTGGAGAACCCGTGTGTTCGATATTGTTACCTGACGGGTCGAACACCTCGACCTTCATGCCCAGAGTCTTGCACGACATCTCTGTGAATCCCAGGCACGACACATCAGCCACTGACAGGATCACAATCAAACGTAACGATGTACGAGTACGTACCTCCGGAGTACACGGGCAGAGATGATGCCCCCGTGACAACTGACGGCATCGCATAAGGTCAGAACTTCCAGGAGAGCCCAAGAGTATGTGGGAAGGACCCAAGAGCATGTACTCACACGACGAACAGATGTCAGTGCCGCCGCTGGTGGAGATTAGGTGTATCCGGTCGCCGCCGAATGCGTCTTGTGCCCATTCGAACATTGGGGGAGTAAGGACGGCCACGGTCACGCCTAACACACGGAGCGCTTCGAAGGAGCCTATTTCGACTTGATTTACAATGGTCGTCAGAACCACGATTAATTTCACGGAGAGGGAATAGAAGGACTTGCGTGGTTTAAGTCCCCGGCCGGCAATTTCAGCTAGGAGTCGGGGACTGGTTCCAAGGACAGATACTCTGGTTATTGGCCAATTAACGAAAACGGGCCAAAATGAAACATTAGGTGGTCGTACCCTTGTTCGTCTATAAACTTGAGATACGTTTTGAGATCCGGGTAGAAGGGAGAGCCATCGTATAGAATGATGCGAGCACCAGAGGCCAGACCGCTGAGCATGAAGGTCCACATCATCCACCCTGTCTGCATCCGACCTTTTTAATCATCTGTGAGTTGAAAATGAAGAGCAGGGCCCACCGTTGTATACTGGAAGTATGTATCGTGAGCGGATAGACCCATATGTGTTCGCTGGTCCTTCTGAGTTTGCATTAGCACACCCTGTGGAGGATTATAAGACGTTCAGTTCTCCACAGCTCCAGGTCATTGACTCACCCCAGCGGAATGAACGATACATTTTGGCTTGCCAGACGTTCCTGAGCTGTACAGAATGAACAGAGGCTGACCAAACGGTAGCTGCTCAAACGTAAGCTCACGCCCATCCCCCGTAGCCAAAAACGCCGACAAGTTGATACTGGATTGATGTAGGATGTAAGAACAGGTACATCGACCACGGGGGGATTGAGACTCACGCCTTATTTATATCATGCAACAGCTCTTTGCCTGTTCGTGCACTGGGGAGCAAAATGGCCTTTTGCAGACCTTTGTCGGCGAGATCGTTGATCACGTCGGTAATCTTAGGGACGAGATTGACGGCTTTGCCGGCGTACATGACCTCGGTCTCCGCAAAGACGAATTTAGGGTTGATCTGGCGGTATCTGTCGAGTATTCCCTGGAATGGAGAAATGATAGGATAAGTTAGTAGTAAGGACAGTGGCACCGAAAGGGACTGACCTCTGTGCCCATGTCAGTAGCAGTGCTAGAGAAGATACCGCCAATGCTGGCGGTTGCGAGGGCTAATGCGACTGCTGTTACGGAGTTTGTCACGATAGCTGATGTGGATAGTGAGACGATGTAAATGAGAAACGGTGATACATATAGGCGAAGACCAACCTGCAACTCTATCGCCAACTTGCAGCCCGCCAACTCTCAACGCCGCAGCTAACTCTGTAACCAGCTGACGTAGTTCGCGGAACGTGTAGTTGGTAACGACGCCAGATTCGCCAGAGGCGGTGCATGCTATTGAGTCGTTGTTCCGCCAGAGAAGGTTTTCTGCGTAATTAAGCCTTGAACCAGGGAACCAGTCCGGTATTTCAGCGTATCTGCCCGGTGCGATGATCTAGTCATGCAACAAACATGACATGTTGATTGATTTTACTATTGCGCAGGTGCGCTTACCTGCTTGGGGTTTGGAGGTATTGAGGAAACGATGTTCAACGCCTCCCAGAGGTCAAGCCAGAAAGTGTAGTCCTCAACGGAATACTTGTGCAGGTCGTGGTAGTTGGCTAATGACGCGTCCAATCAACATAATCCTCCTCCATGAAGAGCCCTCTACCGGAGGCGGCGACTGACCAAGGTTTAGACCGTGTTTGCGGTTTATCATCCGCCTGAAGACTTCAACAGGGGTCACCCCAGGCTGAGCTGGTTTCCATAGAAGACGCGACTGTGAGAAGTAGGCATCTTGGGAGCTCATGAGCAAGAGTCAAATGGTTACAGGTCGGTTGCGGCGAGTTCTCTACGGACACGCAGGGGATGAACTGTTCTACGGTAAGTGATGGCGGTAGGAGAGATATTTGTGGGGTCCGGGGTGTGGGTTGTCGGTATTGCCGGCCCGAGCACCGGAACTCCGTATCTCCGATTTGTGAATTTAGAATAGGCTTACTGCTCATTTTCTGAGAATAAAGATACAAAGAAAGGATCATGCAGATGTATTTCATGGCATGTGGATATCATGTGTTAGAAATATAATCTGTAAGTCTAGTTAAAAGTAGAGAATGGTCATCATGACGGTCGTTGGTGGGATTGCAAACTGGCCGGGGTACAAGCTAGGCGTAGCGCAAATTACGAGGCCAGTGTGCTTGATGTGCTTCGCACCGGATATTGCTGAGCGTGTACCGTAGTAACCGCGACTGTGTACGTCTGACTGTCATGCAAGGAGGTCGATAAGCGTGGACTTGCGCATAACAGCCTTCCGATCACGTATTGAGCGGCTTCCCAGTTTCTGACAGAAGAGCAGGCCTTGAGTTGATTTGGTTAGAGAGATGCTGGAGAGGACAAGGTGTCAGCGAAAGCGGTTTCAAGCATAGTCGGCGCGGAATACGCGCGGAGCACACTTTATAGTCTGCCGCTGAATAGGCAGAGAGCCTGATCGTGAGCAACGAAGAAAGAGGTCATTCGCTGCATGTTTCAAGACGGTTCCGTGGCTCCAGTCCGGCTGTCATTTTGCATTGAGATGAAAGGTCTTTTGATCGGGGAACTCTAGTAGGCTGGAGGTGGCATTGAGAGGGCAGGAAGGCAGCAAAATGGCGCAGAGGGCTGAAAACAATGAGGTTCAGAGAAAGCAGGACAGTCACGGTTGTGACGACCCTTACATTGTAAGCACGTGGTCAAAAGTAGTTCATCATCACCGTGGTCCAGCAGCCAAAGTTGCCAACAGCCTCGTCCTCGGTCGCTCCAGCTGCTTATAACGGCCTTATCCTTCCCTCTTATCCTCAACTTAATACAGGAAGACGCCCATCTACCAATATCGAATGGCACAATCAGCAGCCCCGACCGCGCCAGACGCGGTCACTCCAACGCCCAAGCCAACTGTCAATGGCCACATCACCAATGGCGTTTCTTCAGGAAGCACAGAGCGGATACAAATCGTCAATGACGAGAAAGAGTTCACGTTCGTATTCATTCTCAAAGCGTTTTAGCCATAACTCACAATAGCGTCCTTAGGCCCGACCTGGGCAGTCAGATCGCACGGTGGGGCCTTCGGGAGGCCGGATTCGAGTACAATGTCGTCGCTGTGTTCGGTTCACAATCTACGGGAAAGAGTAGGGTCTTTAAACTCGTTCATAATCACGGTTCTCAGTTGTTGTGCAGGTACATTACTCAATAGGCTTTTTGGAACGACCTTCGACGTCATGGACGAGACGAGACGGCAGCAGACCACTAAAGGTGGGCCTTATACCCTGAATAAGACCCTGGATGTTATAATTAACCAGAAGACAGGTATCTGGATGTGTCGCGGGAAAGATATGAACGTCATGGTCATGGATGTCGAGGGAACCGACGGTCGCGAACGCGGAGAGGACCAGGTACTTATACGCCCTTATTTATATCATTCAACTTCTAATACCTGCCATCCAATTAGGACTTTGAACGCAAATCTGCATTATTCTCTTTGGCTTCGTCTGAAATCTTGATTGTCAACCTGTGGGAACACCAAGTCGGCCTCTACCAGGGCGCGAACATGGGACTTTTGAAAACTGTCTTCGAAGTCAATCTCGGGCTATTTGGAAAGAAGACACAAGACGGGTATGTGGAGCTTCCTCTCCCCCTAGCACGAGCTGAACTCCACTCTGCACATTAGAACCCATGGCCGCACACTTCTTCTCTTCGTGATTCGTGACCACATCGGCCAAACGCCCCTAGCCAATCTCCAAGCTACCCTCACGGCAGACCTCAATCGAATCTGGGAAAGTCTCGCGAAACCCGCCGAACTTCAAGACCGCCAATTATCCGACTACTTCGATCTCGCTTTCACCGCCCTTCCGCACAAGATCCTCTCGTCCGATAAATTCGAGGCCGAGGTCCTGAACCTCCGCACACGCTTTGTTAATAAGTCCAGTGACGACTATCTCTTCAAGCCTGCCTATCACAAACGCATCCCAGCAGACGGTGCCGCCTTCTACATGGAAGGTATTTGGGTCAGTACACGCTTCACTCCAGTTCTCCCTCAGGCTCCTCATGCATGGTGTTCCACCTCTAGGAACAAGTCCAAACCAACAAAGATCTCGATCTACCCACCCAACAGGAGCTGTTGGCGCAGTTCCGGTGTGACGAGATTTCGGCGGTGGCAATATCCGAGTTCAATGAGCAGGCAAAATCCCAGAAACGGCCAGTGGAATCTGGACGTGTGGTTGAGGGTCTTGGAGCACTTATGAGGAATTGGAGAACTGATGCTCTGAGTGAGTATACCCATCTCCTCCTGATATGTTAACGCGTATTAACACCCTTCTCTGAATTCCGAAGCTCGGTATGATCGGGACGCGTCGCGTTACCACAAAGGCGTGTACGGCCGTAAACGCGCCGACCTTCTGGCCTCGTTGGATTCCACACTCTCCCCTCTTTTCCTCGGACAGCTTAAGAACCTGCACAAGACCTGCCTTGTCACATTCAAGAAGGAGATGCTTGAGGGTCTGCGTGGGGAGTCATACAACTTTGCCGACGTAGTGTACAAGGCACAGGGGCGCTGCGTGGACACTTTCTCTGCTACGGCGCAGGAGGCGTTGGTTGAGGGTACGGACTGGGCGTGGGAGGACGAGCTTGAGTCGTTGAAGGAGGAGGTCCGGGCTGTGGCTGATCAGTGCAGGAAGGACGAGACGAAAAAGATGCTTAATCTCATTGAGGTGAGTGTTGGTTGGTCAAGCCCTTCGTTGAAAGAAAGTTGACGTGCTGGTCTTGAATAGAAAAACTTCAAGAAAGTTATCTCAGAACCTATCGAGCTAGCACTTAACAAGGCTAACACCGATATGTGGGATCACATTCTGCGGACGTTCAAGGAGACATTGGAGAAAGCCGAGGCGACCTACTCTGCTAAAGCAATCAGTAAGATCTCTATATGTTCAATGGTAATAGATGTTCACCAACATTATCTACAGGCTTCAACTGCACGGAAGAAGAGAACGTCACGTCCCTCGCATCTCTCCGGAAACGTTCCTGGCTCGCCTTGCGTGCCAAGATCGACGAACAGACGGCGGACCCTGTCATCCTCGGGAAGCTGCGTGCACACTTCGAGGAACGGTTCCGCTATGACGACCAGGGTGTTCCGCGCGTATGGAAACCTGAAGATGACATCGATTCCGCCTTCAAGAAGGCGAAAGATGAGGTTTGTCATCACCGTTTCACACCTCAAAGTACTATTTAAATTCTAACCATGACTTCAGACACTCGAACTCGTCCCCCTGTACTCCAAAATCTCCCCAGTCGACTCCTCCCTCAAATACACCCTCCCCTCAGAGCCAAGCGACGCGCTCTCCACGGACGACTTTGACTTCCCTGCGACCCTCGTCGTGTTCACGGAGACGAAGACCCTCGAACTCACGAACAAGTTCCGGCGAGACGCAGACGCCTACTACGTTGAGGCAAAGCGCAGCACTGTCGCCAGCATCGCTCAGATCCCGTACTGGATGTACGGCGTGCTCGTTGTACTGGGCTGGAACGAGGCCATGACGGTCTTGTTCAATCCCTTATATTTCGCGTTTTTGTTGGTTGCGTTGGCTTCTGCGTGAGTACCCGTCCTTGTTGTCTATTTCGCATTTGGAGTTGGTCGTTGATGACGTGGCGTGTATGTAGGTATGCAATTGTGCAGCTTGGGTTGGTGGGACCGTTGTTCCAGGTGTCACGGACTGTTGGGACCGAGGTAAGTGCTCTTCGATCGAGAGCTTGATCTCGGTAGCTGATCCCGCCTTCTTCGTTATTGCAGCTCCAACGCCAGGCATCAAACCGCCTACGCGAACACTTCTCTCAGCCCATGCTCGCGGAACCTGTGCGCTCACGGACACAGTCGGCCCAGGAGTCCGACGATTCAGAGATTAGGGACGACTTGAGGAGGCGGCAGATGTGACAGTGAGCGCGCGGCATGCAGCATAAAAGTTGTTACGATTCTTTATTACAGATGGTATTACATATGGACTAGAGTTCGACATTACTTGTTATTATTCATGGCGGTTTAATTATATCATTTCGACTCGGTTTGATGACGGCGAGGGTGCGTGATCTTCAGGGGTCCTACAGCGAACAAATACGTTGTCTTTGAAGGACTGAAAGTGCGTTGTGTCGATGCATATTGAATGGGTAGAGTGTGCCTGGATGAGAGAGCTGCTCAAGGTCCTGAAGGTTCTCGTAAAACTATGTCAAGGCCGCGCGATGGTCCCATGTGGTCCTGCTCCATTCAGTATCTTGCGGCATATAATCAAGCAATCCTGGTCATTCCACATGGCATCTACATTGCTTGTTTCCAGGGTATCCAAGCGATGCACTGGAGGGCGTCGCGTCTACAGACAAGTTAAGCTTTCCCAGCTACAATTCTCGGCGACCTCCACTACTCCCTGGTTCTACTTGGACAAATGCCTAGGCTTGACGCATCCAGGGAGGAAAATGCTGCGGAATTATTCTATGGTACAGTAGTAGTATATGATACATGTGTCAATGCGCGAACGATATAATAGACTTAATAGTAATTATAAGTTATGAGTCCCAGTCCCAGCCGAACCAAAAAAAAGAGATAACATCTCCAAGTTCCTGTCGCGCGAACACCATGTTGCCCTCACCGCAACCCACGAAGTTCCAAGTTAAGCTTTCCCAGCTACAATTCTCGGCGACCTCCACTACTCCCTGGTTCTACTTGGACAAATGCCTAGGCTTGACGCATCCAGGGAGGAAAATGCTGCGGAATTATTCTATGGTACAGTAGTAGTATATGATACATGTGTCAATGCGCGAACGATATAATAGACTTAATAGTAATTATAAGTTATGAGTCCCAGTCCCAGCCGAACCAAAAAAAAAGAGATAACATCTCCAAGTTCCTGTCGCGCGAACACCATGTTGCCCTCACCGCAACCCACGAAGTTCATAACCTACAATGCTCAACGACTCGGACCGCTACCCGATGCTCCAAGACTTGCATCTCCCTCGTTCCCCATGTCTCGTAAGACCACGCGACGCTCGGTTGGAGCGCTCGACGTGATCGCCAATGACTCAGCCTTATCAGTGGCGGCCGCTGGGGGCGCGACAGCAACGTCTGAATCCTCTGTGAATAACATGTCAGTATGCCCTTCACACTGATCATCCATGTACCATGCTCACCAACAGATCTCGTGTACCCATTCACATTTGTATCCGCACCCATGTTCTCGCCCGACCTCGGAGATTCTTGATTGAACCATGAGCCCTCAGAATCAGAGTGACTGGGTGATGGGGTTAGGCTGGGGTCGAAGTTGAATGCCCGCCGGCGACGCCGCAGCTCAGTGGGTGTCTCAGGCACCAAAAACGAGAGATCTCCAGAGTCAGACGGCTGAAGGGCAGACTCTACAGTAAGACCATTGGTGCGGACTGAATCAACGAGGCTTTCGTTCGTGGGGGCGAAGGTGGAGACAACCTGCGTTGATGGTAAATTGCTGATATCGCCGTCCGTAAGAAGGTCGACGATGCTTTCATTCGCGGTGGGTGAACGACTCGGACCGCTGCCCGATGCTCCCGCACTTTCAGCTCCCTCGTTCCCCATGTCTCGTAATACGACGCGACGCTCGGTTGGAGCGCTCGGCGTGGTCGGCAACGGGTCAGCCTTATCAGTGGCGGACGCTAGGGGCGCGATAGCAACGTCCTCTGTGAATAACATGTCAGTATGCCCTTCACACTGATCGTCTATGTACCATGCTCACCAACAGTTCTCGTGCACGCATTCGCATCCGCACCCAGGTTCTCGCCCGACCTCGGGAATTCTTGATGGAATGATAAGCCCTCAGAACCGAAGTCACTGAGTGACGGCGTTAGGCTTGTATCAAAGTTGAACGCCCGCCGGCGATGCCGCAGCTCAGTGGGCGTCTCAGGGGAGAGAAATGACAAAGATCCAGAGTCAGACGGCTGAAGGACAGACTCTACAGTAAGACCGTTGGTGCGGACTGAATCAACGAGGCTCTCATTCGTTGGGGAGAAGGTGGAGACAAGGTGCGTTGATTGTGAATTGCTGGTATCCCTATCCGTAAGAAGGTTGAAGATGCTTTCGTTCGCGGTGAGTGGCCAACTGAAAGATCGAGTTAGGGACTTCTTGAAGTTGTAGTCGTCGCGGTGATAGCGTGTCGAAGGATGGGTTCTCGGATAAAGGAATCCGTGACTGCCAGACTCGTCTGAGGGCCTAAGTGTAGATGCAGATTGGACCTCAGCTTGACTGGTGTTGATATGTCTTGGGCTTCCCTGGGTTGGAGCGGCAGCGATGCGGGTTGATGATGGACTGCTGCTCTCGCTTATGTGACCATCTGTGGAAGGGTTCAGTCTGCTCCCGTGCCCATGAAGCGTCGATGAATCCGGATCCACGTAATGCGCTTGCCATGGGTAGTTCCCCTCGCTTGAGGAACTGCTCGCAGAGGTGGATGTTGACATGCGACCGTCTGTCGTGCAAACATCGCCGGCTTCGTCCAGGAGACTCGACAGCTGAAAATCCAAGAGGGCAGCTAGGACCTCTGCTTGGGACACTTGCATGTCGCCGGCCTCTTCGAGCTCAAATGTCGCCGCTGGGGAAGATGAAGAAGACTCGTCTTGAAGCAGCTCGCCTGTTTCCGGTAGATCGCGATTGCTGACCACCGTCGTCAAATGATCAGAACGCCCACTCGACACTTCCGTGCAGGCATGCCCGCCCGACCCACTGCCGCGATCAAGCCCCTCACTAGTATTGATAGCCGCCAGTACAGAATTGACGCCAGGACAAATCCGAGGACGCGAAAGCTGTCCAGAGTCGTTGGTTGGCGTGATACCATTAGCATAAAAAGGGTTTGAGGTGTTATAGAAACCGGGGTATCCATTCTCGTCTGAGGAAACTTCACTTGGGTCGTACTCACGAAGTGGGTCTGCAAGGCTAACGTTCGAGGGCCCTGAAGTTTGTAAAAACCAAGAAGTGACCGCAGAAGGTTGTTCGCGATCGAGTTCCGAGCTACACTGCTGATCCTCTGTGCGCCTTTGGTCCGTAGTATCCTGGCCTGATGGAAAATCGTCATCTTCGTCAACCGAAGTACCCATTGCTCTATCTATGGAGTTATCTTGTGCAACAACGTCTTCCAGCGTGGTCGAGTCGCTATCATCGTCTATAGGTGCAGCGATTTCAACGGCTAGCTGCGCATCCAAAAATTCTGGGTCGATCATTTGATGCGTCGGACCAGCTAGCGCGGCATCTAGAGGAACGGCCGGATGAACTTGAGCGATTTGTTCTTGTCGCCGGACGGAAGGACTTGATTCGGCACCAACATTGGATTTGTTCAGGCATTTGATCACGAGTAGGCATATCACGAGGAATTCTAACACGATGACACAGCACAAAGTCCTCTGAAGGTCCAGGCGTACTGCGAGAGTGGGCGGAACTTCGGCGGGGATGTCGATTCGGATGTTTGCAGGCGGTTCAAGTTGATCGAAAGGGCAGAGCTGAAAGTCCGGAAAGAGTGTGGGCCTCGCGCAGGTATTTGGTGGGGTGATAACATGCGAAGGAGGTTGATCGAAAGGGCATGTCCAAGGATTGGGAAAGAGCCTTCGCCGAGCACAGGTGTTGGACGGGGTGACCGGCTCCGATGTGAGTGCTGGGGGCATTTGTAGCCACTGCCGCTCTGCGAAGAAACGAACTACACCTGGATGCTGAAACATTGGATCTGTTATAGAGTCAAGCCGCTCCACACATCGAATGATCGCCCATTCTCTGAAATCTGACCTGAACTGGTCGATGCGAGGGTGTCGCAGTTTAGTTACAAATAGCGTGGAGGGGAGAGCGAGGAGGATAATTAATAAGAATGCAACCATGGTGATTCGAGGTAAACGCAAGGTAAACGAGTCGGAAATGGTCGAGGGAGCTTGGATGTGTGAATGCTTGACAGACGTCCAAGTTGAGTTGAGCGCTTCGCCACACTGTTTGGCTTTTATTTGGGGAAGGTGCCGGGCACTCTCCGCGACGACTCTAAAACGGCGCCAGTTGCTAGTCTCTCCTAGACAGACACCATCAGTCGTTCCTCCATTCTGCAGCCAGTTGCTGCATTGCAATAAAACCAAATCTTGAGAAAATCTCAAGCACATCGCCTTTCTGTAAGTAAGACGTTGTAGACATAGTCAAGTAAACTAGATATGCATAGTTCAAGAACGAATGAAAAGCAAGGCCGTATTGGGCGGACGCTAGTAGTATTCGGCGACTTGGAGAGCGGCAACTTGAATAAACTAAACACAGTGCTATCAGCTAAAAGTGAAGTCAACCAATACCCTTGGGTCCGTCGTTGCTGTGACCGCCCTCTCGAATATCCCTATATTGGTGACAGCAGATAGTGACTGCGAGGGTGCCTCCATCGCCTTCGTCGTCGTTGAGTTCGTTAGGTCGGTCATCGCCATCGTCGATGACGAACTCAAGCGGAATGTGCGGGTCAAAAATGATTTCCAGGGGTAGCTCGATAGGCATTATTGCATCTTTGGCAGCCCACGTGCAAAACTATGGATTGAAAGAAAATAAACAAACTTAGAGATCATGAATATTCCCTGGACTCACGAGATAGCACGCCCTGATGCATAGTATCATGGCTATTGCAAACATGACCTGGAAGCCAGTGAGTATAAATATAAGGCTGCAAGGCCTAGGAAGAAACTTACAATTGCGAACCCAACGGGGGGAAAGACCTGATCCACCGCTTCACGTAAAATTGCCACGACAGCGCAAAATATGAGACCCAGAAATGCGACAGTCCTGATGTCTGTTACACCAACAACCCTATAGCCTATCTCTTTGCGTGTTTGTCCGTTGGCGATGATACGTAGGCGATTATGCGTGGCGATGTAGCGATTAGGAAGAAGTATCAGCCGGTTGATGAGCTCGACCTCGCACACCACAAATACAAGAACCAGAACGACTTGGAATATATGCAGTTCGACTATGAGAGTGATTGATTCTATGGCGGCTTGAGCGAAGAGGGAAGGCAAACATCCGAGTAGAAGGTAGGTGATGATTATGGTTACAATAGAAACATGGCCGAGAAGGCGGAGATCTTCATAGTATTGTTGGAAAAAGTGCGTTGTCGAAGAATTGATTGATACCCAGACCAATCGGGCAGCAGACACGATGACTAATGTCCAAAAACGACCTAACGTCGATTGCACGATGTCGAAAACGGTACCTAAGAGTTTGACGCAGAGCCCAACCAGAGATTGCGTCCGTTTGAAATAAAAAATGAGGAGTGCAGGCGCGTGCGGCATGTGGAAAGGGCACAAGGCCAGTTTTGTCACACGGAGGAGTAGACTTGATGAAGTAGACAATGACTTGGAGAACAGTAGAACCCAACCTAGCGTTGAATGTGTAACATTGAGAAGCGTACGCGAGAGATTGGCGCATAATTGTTGCCACCGCCACGACCACAGTAAAAGCGAGGATATCGGGGTGAAGAACGACAGTTGAAAACGACCTAACGTCGATTTCAGGACAAGGAGAAGGAATTTGAAGGAACTAGCACGTCCTTGGAGGAACGACAGAAGAGAGAACGGCGGCGGGGGTGGCGAATTGGGAGCCTTGACGGGAGTCTTCAACAGAGGGGGCGAATTCTCTGTCGGTCTTCCACTAGGTCTTGGCATCGCACAGAATGTGCCGAAAATGAGGATGGCGCAGATGAAAATAGCTGCTAGGGTCAATGTGACGTGTACCTGCGTATCGTCCTGGGATGGAGCCGTGGGTGTCGGCTTCAAAGGTGCAGTAGGCGTACCCGGAGGGAGAGACGGATGGACAGAGAATGTTGATGACGTGGGGCGCATCCATATTGCTGTCCATTGTGCGAGCGCTGCGGCAAGCTTACCGAAGAAAACGGTGGGCGTTCCGCGTTGTAGGTATGGGGGCCTAGGGAAAGAGAGAAGAATTCGGGACAATTGATGCATTGATGCACGGTGATGCTTGAGGTGAAAGCTTGAAATTTCGCTGGTAATCGACGTTGCGGTGAAGGATCACAGTGAAGTCGTCAGCCACCCAAACTTGGGTTTTTGCCAGTTTCGATCGATCAAGACGCGTCGATCATATGGGGTAGAATGGATGCGAAAGTCTGTAGAGAGAGGAATCTGTCGCGCCTATGAGAAACCAAGAGCCACAGGTGAAAGTGTTTGTCGGTCAGATAGAATCGAGCGCAACGTAGCCCCTAGCCGGACTTGAACTGAGTGAAAGCTAACTCGAAGTGTGCAAGGCGAATTTGAGGTTCTGAGCGCTTTCCGTAGTACAGGTCCAAGCAGAAACCATGCATGGGCGTCAAAATTTGCTGGAACAGTCCATTCTGAGAACACATGTTTTGAGGAGGAAATCAACGACGATATAGTAGGAAGGAAGAGATTTGAGGGAGTATTCTCACGACATGAGCACGGATATATCAGGAAGCAACCAGAGTTCATGATCAGAACATATATCGACGAGGCGTTGATTGAGGGTGAAGTAGTATGTTATTTATTGCGCACAAGTTTGCGACGACTCGGCTGAAACGGCACCAATTCAAGTTGCTGCACTGCGATTTTGATCGAAACAAGTTCAAGCACATCGCATTCATGTAAATAAGATCTCGGAGAGACAGTCAAGTGAAACTAGACACGGATAGTCCAAGCCTACCAAAGACTACGTCGTATTGGGCTGACTTTATTCGAGTGGCAACTTGGGTTGATTCCATGCAGTCGTACTATCATAAAGATCAACCAATTCCTTTGGGTCCGTCGTGGCTGCCACCGCCTTCTCGGGTAACTCTGTATTCGCAACAGCAGACATTAAATGCAAGAGTACCTCCGTCACCTTCGTTGTTGTTGGCTTCGTCAGGTAGGTCATCACCATCGTCGATGACGAACTCGAGAGGAAGGTGCGGGTCGAAAATGATTTCCAGGGGTAGATCGATAGGCACTATTGCGTCTTTGGTAGTCCACTTGCAACGCTACAGGTAGAAGAAAGATGAACAAAATCGGAGATCATGAACATTCTCTGGGCTCACAAAATAAATGCCCCTGATGAATACTATCATGACTATTGCATGCACAACCTGCAAACCAATGAGTATAGATATAAGGCTGGATTCTAGGAAGGAACTTACAACTCCCCACCCAAAGCTGGGAAAGACCTGATCCACCGCCTCACGTAGAATTGCCACGACAGCGCAAAATACGAGACCCAACAAAGTGACAGACCTAATGTCTGTTACACCAACAAGTCTATGGCATATCTCTCTGCGTGTTTGGCCGTTGGCGAGGATACGTAGACGATTATGTGTGGCCATGTACTGGTTAGGAAGAATTATGAGCCGGTTGATGAGTTCGCACTCGAACACCACAAATACAAGAACCAGAACAACTCGGAGAATATGCAGTCCGACTATAGGAGTAATTGATTGTATGGCGGCTTGGGCGAAGAGGGAAGGCAATTCTCCGAGTATGAAGTAGCAGAGAATGATGTCTACAATGAAAGCATAGCCGAGAAGGCGGAGATTTTCATAGTATAGTTTGGAAATGTGCATTGTCGAAGAATAGATTGATACCCCAAACGGCTGGGCAGCAGGCATGATGACTAACGTCCAAAAACGACCTGTCGTCGATCCCGCGATGTCGAAAACGGTGACCAAGAAGTTGATGCAGAGCTCAACCATAGACTTCGTCCGGTTAAAATAAAAAGCGAGGAGTGCAGGCGCCCGTGGCATGTGGAAAGAGCACAAGGCCAGTTTCGTCACATGGAAGAGTAGTCTTGGTGAAGTAGGCAATGACTTGGAGAACAGTAGAACCCAACCTAGCGTTGAATGTGTAACATTAAGAAGCGTATGCGAGAGATTGGCGCATAATTGTTGCCACCGCCACGACCACAGTAAAAGCGAGGATGTCGGGGTGAAGAACGACAATTGAAAACGACCTAACGTCGATTTCAGGACAAGGAGAAGGAATTTGAAGGAACTAGCACGTCCTTGGAGGAACGACAGAAGAGAGAAAGGCGGCGGGGGTGGCGAATTGGGAGCTTTGACGGGAGTCTTCAACAGAGGGGGCGAATTCTCTATCGCTCTTCCACTAAGTCTTGGCATTGCACAAAATGTGCCGAGGATGAGGATGGCGCAGGCGAAAATAGCTGCTAGCGTCAATGTGACGTGTACCTGCGTATCGTCCTGAGATGAAGCCGTGGGCGTCGGCTTCAAAGGTGAAGTTGGGGTACCCGGAGGGAGAGAGGGATGGACAGAGAATGTCGGTGACGTGGGGCGCATCCATAGTGCTGTCCATTGTGCGAGGACTGCGGCGAGCTTACCGAAGATAACGGCGGGTGTTCCGTGTTGTAGGTATGGGGGCCTAGGGACAGAGAGAAGAATTCGGGACAGTTGATGCATTGATGCAGGGTGATGCTTGAGGAAAGCTAGCTTGATATTTTGCACGTAATCGAGGTTGCGGTGAAGGATCACAGAGAAGTCGTCAGCCACCCAAACTTGGGTTTTTGCCAGTTTCGATCGATCAAGGCGCGTCGATCAAGAGGTAGACTGAACGCGAAAGTTCCCAGTGGAGACAGGAACACCTCGCCTGTAGGACACCACGAGCCATGGTAGAGCGGTTTGTCGATCAGATAGAACTGAGTGAAAGCTAACCCGAAGTGGGCGCAAGGCGGACTTGAGGTCCGCAGAGCTCTCCGTAGTACAAGTCCAAACAGGGCCGCAGGACCCATTTATGGGCGTCAAATCTTGCTGGAAGTCTACTCTCAGGCTGAGAGCACATGTTACGAGTCAGCATTCAACGACGACGGAAGGAATAAGAAAGATACCAACGAATTCTCATCCTCCTACTCACTCCGGTGCCTTTCACGTTGCGCCTCAAGCATCGATTCGGCGTGTGTTCATCGCAACTTAGGGAGAGACCAGATTTCATGATCAGCGGTGGGCAGCAGACTTGAGCTTGAACTCCGCCCTGACTCCGCCTCAATACATCCGGTCCGAAAGTGGAATCCTCGTCATTATCCATGGTATCCTACATTGCTTGTTCCTAGGGTATCCAGAATCCAAACACTCTGGAATCGAGCGCGGTGCGTCTACAAAGAAGTTCCACAACATCTATCATTCCTCATGCTGGCCCAAGACCGTTCGTGGTGCAATCACACCAGTCCCGCCCTTCCGACTTGTTGACACAGCCGAAGTAACACTCAGTGAGTCCGAAAGTGGTGAGCCCCAGGAAGACACGGAATGTCTGCGCGTTCGTTTTAATTCGTCGCTCTCGACATATAGGAATGGGGAGATGAACGCACGTGACAAAAGCAATCAGTGTATGTCTCAGTCTGTCCAGCGCCGCCGCCGCGGAGACGAAGACGTTCGGTCTGAGTATGGGCAGCTGTGACTGGGATCTGCGAGGCAGACATGGACGGTTTTGAGGGGGCCCGAGGGTGGCGGGCAGGCTTAAAGAACATATGGATAAGTTGTCAGCTTCCTGGATGTGATGCATGACAACGTACCTTGACTGTTGTGCGAAGGCTGTCCACAGTGCTAACGCTGTGAAGAGGGATCGCAGGTGCCATCGTCCGACGGGAAGGGTGAGAGTTGCGTGCTTGTTGAGGTGCTGATTGCAGTCCAGCGTAGGATGCTTTATACCGGCGGGCGGGGGGTCTAAACCAGGTCGTTAATTAGGACGAACTGCGCCGGGATCGACATCATGAAGCGGTTTCGGCATCATATTTGATGAATGAACATGTCAAAATGCCAAAAAACTTTGTATGGCACCGGCTGCGGACAGCGATATGGCTGTGGTTGGGAAGGATGACTGTAGTGGCGAGAGGGCTCGGAAACGAGGAGTCACGAGTGGCCCAGCGATATGTGGATGTCCGAAAGGATCCTCTGCGGGTGCTGAAACATGTCATCTGGGACAGGGAGGCGAATGAAGGTTATCCGCGGTGTCAGTGCTCTGAAGAAGATCGCGTCGCCGTGGTTGATGTAGGTTATCGATGGCAGGGAAGTCCACTTTTACAATGACAAACCGCCCCAATGAAGGAGCGCAAGGTATACTGCGGAGCGCTAGCGTCGACTACAGAGCAGTTTCATGGTGATGATTGATGGAAGACGACGGGGAACAGATGAGTTTTGCGCGTCTACAGATGTGGAGCAGACTACGGACAGGCTGTTTTGGGATGGTGGTGGTATCAAGTCCAGGATCGGGGAGATACAGGTGCCAGCGACGTGAGAAGATCCGATAGCGTCATCCGCGGGCACAACGATGGGAAATTTGGAGCAGAAGTGCAATGTACAGGTCGATTTGGGTACGTCGCAACTTACGCAGGACGCGGAACATGGGGATCCGGAGGCATCATGATCGGGGACAGACAAAAAGGAGGGCGTTGATACGGAATCCCTTTTGAAGGTGTATAGCCTTGACACGCATATAGTACTAGATATAGCACGGAGGGAACATCAAGATGACGTGTTGGCCATAGTAGGTCCTATTGTCCTTGTAATTTAGGCGTTGCCGGATGCTTGTGCGAGATCCGTAGGTAAATATGTTGCCCACCGGTACGGGCCCCGAAGCCGTGCTCAGAGTCAGAAGCCTCCGGTGCTTTTGTATTTCTTCGTGGACTTGGTACAGGTGTCATCTCCATATGGGCATGAGAATGTAGAGCTGATTAGGAGATGTCTATTCGCAAGTATCAAGCCTCAAAAGCTGTTCAGAAGACTGGATTCCGAGTGGATTCAATGGCTGGAAAGATGGATATGTTGCTCGTCGTCAGTGGTGGGGGAGGCCCGGGAGGGGCTGCGGCAAGGAGGTCGGACTTGACATGTGATGTGACGCGGTGTTACACGTGACTAAACTTCCCGATTTGTGAACAAAGAATGGACCCTGACACTGAAAGACAATGGGCGAGCGACAATGGCAGGGCTCCGGAGAAGAGTACTCCCTCATAAGCCCTACAATGGCCGCCACTTTTCCTTTTCTCTTGAACCATTTCCACTTTATAGACTTTCTCTCATCTCGACGTCGCCGGTCGACCTCTGGCAATGTCTGTCAACTCCCACTGGAACGCCCCGCCGCCGACTTACGACGCTCACTCCCCATCCTCCTCGACACTCACGCCCTACCTCCAACTTCCCCATCTTCTTTCCCTCACATGGCTAGCATATCCAATTCTCTCGCTCGCCTTCGTCGCGTTTCGCCTTCAACTCTCTCTGGCTTCAGCTGAGGATGCAGTGGCAAGCGCGAAGAACAATCTACTGGCCAGTTGCAAGGCCGCAGAGAAGGCTGCCACAACAGCTTCTAGCATGCCGCGTTACTTGGCTCTCGCGTCCAACGAACAGTTCGCAGACCTCGTCAACGGATCATTGAACGCTGCTCGGGCAACACTTGTATTGGCACTGACCATGATGGAGGGCATCATCAACTTTATCATCGACCTCTACCGCTCGACACTTCTCTGTTTCCTGGAGTTGGTCGTTCGTGGCGGGTTGTCAATCCTTATATCTGCTGTGAACGAGGTGAGTCTCCAGCCCATTAATTTAATGGCATTGGCTTATTTTTCTGCAGCTTAACGACCTTGTAAAAACTGTAACGAATGGGCTTCGCACTAGCATCCAGAGCGACATTCAATCTGCCAATACCGTCATAACGAAGGCTATCGATGCCATTAACAAGGTCAATCCCTTTGGCGATATCACTGTCCCACAAATTCCAGTGCCCAACCTGGATAGCCTTGCGAATATTTCTCTTCCTCCTACTTTCCAACAAGCGTTGACCAACCTTAATAATTCTCTTCCTACCGTTGACGACCTTAAGAACAAGATTGAGTCCATGTGAGTAGTTCTCAGAAGCAGCTTAATACTTTTATTTATATGATCGCCATCCTAGCATCGATCAGCCCTTTGAACTGTTGAAGAAGGATATCAACGACACCTTTGGCGCCATTTCTTTCAACTCTTCGGTCCTTCCTGTTCCTCAGCAAAATCTTCTCACCTTCTGCGACGACATGGACCTCTCCGTTGTTGATGACGTTGGACACGACCTTATCAAGACTGCTAAGATAGGGACGATTATCCTCATCCTCCTCGCCCTTCTCCTCGTTGGCCTCAACTGTCTTTTGGAATGGTACAAGTGGCGTTGCCTGAAAGCGCATCTGGAATATACTCGCCAGGCTTGGACGTCTGATCCTACTATGGTACACGCCAAAGGCCCCGCTGCCCCATCAGTGACCCTTACCGATCACAATTTAATGATCCTCAGCGCAAACTCTTCACATCCCCTGTTTACGCGCATCTCCAACAACATGTCGAAAGTTCTCCGCCTCACCCCCATGCAACACACCCACCTCCAATGGTTCTTCAACTACATTTTCCATCCGCCGGCACTGGCTTGCCTGCTCATCGGCCTCATCGGTCTCATCTCCATCCAGATTCAGCTCGCCTCAATGGGTCCTCTTGTCGCAAAGTACAAGGAGCGCTCCGCCAACACTGCATCCGACTTCTCCAACACCATTTTTACAGCCATCAATTCCAGCATGTACGATCAATCCGCGGCCTATGCCAACGACGTCAACACTCGTGTGGATACCATCCAGACCACCATCAACGATGGTGTGTTTGGCTGGGTCAATACGACCACCGTGACGCTCAACTCGACCATTGTCGGGTTCTATGACGATGTTCAGGGTGCGGTGGGGACTGTATTCAACGGGACTATCCTCGAGACTCCAGCGCGCGAGTTCATCCGGTGCCTCATTGGGACCAAGGTCGACGCGATCGAGAACGCGCTCACGTTCCTGCACGACAACCTCGTCATCAATATCCCACGTGTCAACCAGACCGTGCTTGTCATGTCCCCGGAATCAGTGAACGAAGCTACACGGCCGATTGCGGCGGCTGCGATTGGTGGGGATGATGGCAATGGCAATGATGATGGAGGGCTCATAATGAAGCTCGTCAACTCCTACGCTGAGTCGCTGAAGAAAGAGCGTCTGATGTTTGGTATCTTCGTCGCGCTATGGGGCTTCGTCGTGCTCATGGCGCTCTGCATCATCTTGTGGAACTCCTACGGCAGACGTCTGTTGGAGACGAGGAAGCGCAGGAGGTGGGAGCGGGAACAGCGCGCGGGTATAGATGGGCTTGTCGTTCCATTCCGCATCCAGCCGTCACCTTCGGAGGAGAAACCTTCCGCGGTCCCTCATGATCTGCCTTCCTTCACTCCTCTGCCGTCGCCCAAGGGCAGTGCGTTCAAGCCCTTCTCCTTCAGCCGCAATGCCTCGCCTGCCGCTTCGAAGACTGATCTTACTGAGCTGTCCCGTTCGGGTGATGAGGCTGAACAGGGCGGGAGCAGCTGGGGTGCCTCGTTCAAGCAGAGATTCGTGGCCCCGCCTAACAAGCTTATGGCTATTGGACGCAAAGCTATGGGCAAGGAACAACTCGTCGATGATCAAGGGGCTGTTAGGGAGCGGTCATCACCCGCGTCGGACGTCGCCGATAACTCCAACAAGAGGAACACCGCCTGGTTCGGGCGCCCGAAGCTGCGCATCTCCATCGCGCGCGCTTCCGCAGACAACGACATCAACTCCGGCCGCGCGCCTTCCTCCCGTTGGTCCTCCTCGCCCGTCGACCCGTCCGCTGTCAACTCATCCTGGAAGAGTGTGATGAAGAAAGCTTCTCCCAGTGCCAACCCGCCGATTGGGCTGCCTGGCCGACCGAAGCCGCGTCATACCCCTTCGGATGTTGAGTCGATGGAGGGAGGAGGGGTGACCTTGATGGCTCCCCTCCAGCCTACGCTCTTTGCCCCGCCCATCCACCATGGCTTCGACGAGTCGCGCTATCCCAAGCTCAAGTCGCCTCCTGCACCGAGACCCCCCTACCAGCCCCAACCAACACTCGCACCCCCTCCTCCTGCATCCACCCGCCATAAACGCACCCCGTCCTCCGTGCCCACGAGCGTGGGCGGAGAGGGGTCTGTCACCCCGGTGACGCGCCTTCTCACTACCATGCACGCACGCCAGTCGTCGTCCGTGGACCCGTTTGTAACGCCCTTTGATGATGAGTATAGGGTGACTGTCGCACACCCTGCACGTACGCGGAAGAGTATCCCCACGAATCCGTTCCTTGGTCTGCCCGTTGCGGTGTGATCTCATGACCACTCCCATTGAATCCATTACGACGATATCGCATACTGTATACTTACCGTTCCCTAATGCCTTGTAGCATGTATATACGCATCACACACGCTCTACTACTTACGACATTCAGCCTCCTTGAAGTGTATTTTTATCCTCGTTTCTTGACGTCCCCTGTCCTTCCTCGCACTTAGTCCGGATACGAGTCGAGTTGAACCTTTATGTAGCACTCAGCTGTCTTTCCCCAAAATCGTATAGACTGGAAAAATAATGATGGAGGTGTAATTTGAATTTGCCCAGGCTTTCGCGAAAACCCGAGTGGCCCAGCCATCCTCTAGAATAACAATCATGAGACTGAACGCTCAGGTTCGTTTCAGACATGTCTTCAAGGATTATTCTCTACCCTCCGTAACACGAGTATCCAGCCCTACCTGACATCTACGGCCACTCAGGCTTGGAATGCCTCTTCGAGCTCCCCAAACGGCGCCCTAACTCATACTTCGGATGTGCTCCCCGGTCGCCGTTCGCATACCTCCCCCTGGTCGCGTCCCATGACGCGTCCTAATCACCTTGAATCACCTACGACCTCCCATATACGCGGACCAAGACCTTGTTCCTCAATTTTTTTTCAGACGAGCTTAGGGGTCGCTGGGCGTGCTGAATTAGCGTGCTGAATTACATACCTACGCCAGCGTCGGAAGCGCAACCCGACTCGACCCCAACTGGGTGATACCCCTTCATTCCAAGGCAGGCGCCTGGATGCGCCGCAGAATGATCCAGCGCAATTTTGTACTCCAAAAATGGTTAGTTCCAAGCATATCTTCGGGCTTGGGCCGCCTTCCTCAGGCTATAAAACGAAAGGGTTTCAGAGCGAGAGAAGTATTCAGAAGTAGCCTCGTTCAGGATATTCGCGATGTTCAAATCTACCTTCCTCGCTGCTGCCCTCGTCCTCGCTTCCGTCGTGGCCACCGCCTTCGCGGCCCCGAACGCTGAAGCCAGACAAACGGTCTATCACTGTACGTGCTATCTCTAAGGCTGTACGCAAGAGGGGTTCGTTGACATGCATATTTCCTTTCGCGATGAAGGTGGATTGCCTGGAGTAGTAAGTCATCCTTTCTATTGTTCTCGTCGACTGCTCATTACCCTTTCGACTTTGATAGAATTGTGAGCTACCATAATCATATTGGTGTTGTAGGAAAGAGTGGTGCTCACCTCCACTCGATATCTAGGCCCAAAAACTGGTGGTTGGACGTGCTGTGGACCGATTCTACAAGATGTGGGCGGAACGTAAGCTCGTCGTGTTTCCCGTCTATTTCTATGTCTAACTGCTTTCCTTTAGTTGTCGTCAACTTGGCTCAGGCGAGGTTTGTGCCTTCTGAAGCGGGCAGAACAAGGGGGCGGAGGGGAGTCACTGCAGAATTCGAATGTACATCGACGCGTAAATAGTTCCATCGTCGTTTTGGTTTGTCGATAATTCTCCCTCGTTAGGCTATCTTGCGACGATGAGTGAAAAGTCTCCGTCTCTGCTGCCACCGCCTCTATCAGAATACAGCAGCCCAGGCTTTCGCGAAACTCCCGACATGGGCGGACGCCACGACATCAAATGCTTCCGATCTGTTGGGAATTGGGTCGTTCTCGAGGAAATCGGTATATTTAGCATTTATTTACATGTATTTACTTTGGATGTTCTTGACCCTGTACCACGACAATCAAGGCGGTTATCTCCTTTCTCAGGCTCGCGAGATCGTATTCCAACAGGTTATGGGCCCCGGACTTGCCCTGCGTTGTTGCTGTTGACCCCCACGAAGGCCCTTCACGTGGGAACGAACCGGAAAGCCCTCAGGTCAGGAGGCCATTGGACGATGTACTCAGAAGTCCCCGAGAGTCCAGGGGCAGGAATCGAAAGCCGCCGACCGCACTGGCGCACGGGAAGACTCCGAAAGTACTGGAGCACGGAAGCCGCCGATTGTACTGGCGCAACGGAAGTCCTCGACTGTACTGAGGCAACGGAACTCAACGATATGGAAGCCCTCGAGCGAGGCACGGAACGGAAGTCGGAGGAAAATTTGTCACGGTCACGTATGCGTCACGACGGTCGACGCTGCTGGGAACATTGAACGAGTTGTGAAGTTTGGGTTGCTGATGGACACTTTGTGTTAATGCCAGCTGACGGGGAGGATTGAAGACTCTAGAGACTAAGGGTCTAAAAGTCTGTGGGAGCCGGATGTTTGGTAAGTATTCAAGTTTTGATGGATCAGGCTTGGGAGAAGTTGGGACCAGGAGGAACGTGGGAGCGACACGGTTTTGGTGGACCTCATCATATTCATGTTTTTTCTAGCTACTGGATTACCTCGAGACCGAGTGGGAGTGTTGGGAATTGGGTCGTTCTCGAGGAAATCGGTATATTTAGCATTTATTTACATGTATTTACTTTGGATGTTCTTGACCCTGTACCACGACAATCAAGGCGGTTATCTCCTTTCTCAGGCTCGCGAGATCGTATTCCAACACGATCTTATCCTCCTCTGCGATAATGGTCATCAAACTGAACGTTCAGGTTCATTGACATGGCTCCAGGCACATCCTTAGACCTTCACGCGTAACTCCAGTACGCAGCCCTACGGCTCGGAAACACCGACTTTCAACGATGTCCGCTACCATTCAGGCTTGGACTGCAGTGTGCAATGTGCCTCTTTCTGACCTCTTTAAGCTTCAAAATGATACCCGGCTTCTCATTTCCTCACCTAGGATGTGCTTCCCGGAGATTCGTTCCTCACACCTCTTCCTGGCCGCCTCCCATCGCCTCCCAATGCTCATTTATTGCCCAGGCTTTCGCGAAAACCCGAGTCACCCGGTCATCCCCTACAATGACAATCATCAAACTGAACACCAGCTGAACACTCGGGCTCGTTTTACACATGGCTCCAAGGAACTGTAACACGTGTATCCAGCCCTACCGTGTGGATTCGGTGACATCTACTGCCATTCAGGCTCGGAATGCCTCTTCGAGCTCCTCAAACGGCGCCATAACTCACACCAAACTCATACTTCGGATGTGCTCCGCGGTCGCCATTCTCATACCTCCCTCCGGTCACCTCCCATGACGCGTCCCAATCACCTCAAAATACCCACGACCTCCCAAATACACGAACCAACACGTTGCTCCTCGATTTCTATCAGACCCAGCTTAAGGATCACTGGGCGTGCTGGCTTGCATACCTACGCCAGCGTCAGAAGGCCGACCCGACTCAACGGTCCAACCCCAGTTGGGTGATACCCCTCCATTCCAAAGCAGGCCTGAATGCACCGCAGAATGATCCAGCGCCATCTCGTACTCCAAAAATGGTTGGTTCCAAGCATATTGTCGGGCTTGAGCCGCCTTCCTCAGGTTATAAAAGTTAAAAGATTCTTGATCAAGAGAACTATCCGAAAGTAGCCTCTTCTCAGAATATTGGCGATGTTCAAATCTACCTTCTTCGCTGCTGCCCTCGTCCTCGCTTCTATCGTGGCCACAGCCGTCGCGGCCCCGAACGTTGAGGCTAGACAGACGGTCTATCACTGTACGTGCTATCTCTAAGGCTGTACGCAAGAGGTGTTCGTTGACATGCATACTTCTCCTTTCGCAATGAAGGTGGATTGCCTGGACTAGTAAGTCATCCTTTCTAATCTTCCCGTCAACTGCTCATTAGCCTTGACTTGCTAGGCTTGTAAGCTAGCAGGATCATCTTGATATTGTAGCGAACAGTGATGCTCATCTTCATTTAGGCCCTCTTGGGTGGACATGCTGTGGACCGATTGATCCATATGTGGGCGGAACGTAAGCCCGTCATACTTCCAGTCTATTTCTATGTCTGACTGCTTTCTATTAGTTGTCGGCAACTTAGTGTTGGCCAGCACTGTGTCCTTTGAAGCGTGCAGAACAAGGGGCGGAGGGGAGTCAAGACAGGATTTGGAATGTAAATCGACGAGTAAATAGTCCCCCCGTCGTTTGCTTCGTCGATGATTTTCTGTTGTCAGAATATTTTGTGGTGACGAGTAAAAAGACTCCGTCTCTGCTCCAACCACCTCTGGGAGAATGTAGCAGCCTAGGCTTTCGCGAAATCCTGACTTCTCCTGCTTTTACATATCCTTTTGGTGTGCTGATTTTGGTTTAGCCACGCCCATTTCGATCATACAGGCGACATGTCAAAGTTCCCGCCGACTACGGAGCTCGTGGTTGGACAGGGCACGGTCAGGGATATCTATCCAGCCAGCCCCAATGGCTCCCTACTCGAAAGCGATTTCAGGTCAGTCACGTTCTTCTGATCGTCTAGCGTCTTTATGACTGACACACACAACCGTTCACGGGAAACGGTCGTTAGAAGAGAGAATCATCAGAAGAGAGAAGACTTGCGATGTGAACGGTGCGGTGAACAATAACAATCGCCACGATTCCTGGAGCGGAAGATAGCAGAAGATCAAGCGAGCCACTCCATGCGACCTATGGTATTCGAGGGAAGATTGGGCATGATGTGTATTGTATCCTAGTAGTACATGTGGCTGAAAATGGGCAGGGAGACGGAAAAATACAGGAACTGGTGAGCAAGAATGCGATGCGTGATGACTTGGAAGTTCGTCGAAGTCCATAAATGGACCGGAAGGAAACTGGCACGGGATCTCAGATAAGCGATTCCAATGAGATACGCAACGTGGTCGCATACCGATTCGCAAAATCTGTTACAAGGCTCACATGGACCGAGAGAACTGGGAACAGAGTGTAAAATGCGATACAACTTCAAAAGACGAGACGATACACTCACATACCTATTCGTAATAGTATTCAAGAGAGTCAAGGTCCGTCCACCACCTAGGCTCCGTCCCCATAATCTCGGTCAACTGCTTGGCCTGTGCCAGCGTCGGTCGCCTCGGCCATGCCTCCTTATGAAATTCGCAGATGCAGAGTATCGTGACGTGCTTCAATTTACCCTCGTACACGGTGGCATTGGCCGGCGTGTCACCATCGATCTTGACGGATTGGACATTGATATCACTGTGCTGTGTTTTCCTCCGAAGATACTGGATCACCCAGGAGAGAATGCACCAATAATTCTGATCGCTGACTCCAGTAAGGTTCGCTCGAGCGAATTGCATGACCCAAGGCTCGTTGAGGGCGAAGCCGTAGAACTGCAGGTAGTTCCTGTCAAGGCGAGAAGGGGTGGTGCTGAGAAGCGTGGATCCCTTCTTTTCAGCCTTGTGATTACGTTTGGGACTTGCTACGTTACGGGTGGCAGGGGTGCATTGTATCTGCCAGAAGAAATTAGCGTTGAACGGCACATGATGAATCGTTGCAAGGCGTACCGCTTTCTCCTCCATGTTTGTGGGACTTGCTACGTTACGGGTGGCAGGAGTGCATTGTATCTGCCAGAAGAAATTAGCGTTGAACGGCACATGATGAATCGTTGCAAGGCGTACCGCTTTCTCCTCCATGTTTGATCGCAGTAAGGTGGAAGCGGACGTGATAGACGGTAGTGTAGAAATGCTGTGGAACGCGTTGTTCAATTCGGGCAACGGTCGCGGCTCGCGACAGTTGGCGACTTTCAACTTCAATCAAGTTTCCGCCCCACGCACGTAATTCCGAAAAAGGAAATTTCTCAAAACGGCAATCGAGCCATTTTTCGGAACAAACCACCATTGTTCTAAGATGAACTTGACATTGTGCAGCATCTTCGAAGTTTCTGTTGCGTTGACACTTGTACATGTTGGAGTGAATTGTCACATAAGCCGTTTGAGTAAGAACAATGAGGATTTTATTGCCAATCTGATACACTAATACATTGTATACTCAAACAGACCCAACCCTATCTATCTCAGGCCAGGAGATCTGCGCAGCAGCGGCGAAAGAGGAGGGTGACGGGGTCTAGGGGTGGTTGATGTGGTGGTGCGGAAACAAAACGCGTTGACTTGATCAACAAACGCGTCAATGTCCTCGCACGTGATAATCAAATCAGCTCAACTCGAAAACGAGCTCGAGTTACTTGCGTAAGTTAAAGCAATTTCCTTTTTGGGAATCACGTGCGTGGGGCGGAAAGTCAAAGACCCCTTGCTACTAGTACTACTAGAGCTACTATATGCCTCTTTTTGACTTCTCTAAGCTTCAGAATGATACCCGCCTTCTCCTTTCCTCACCTAGGATGCGCTCCCGGAGAGTCGTTTCTCGAACCTCTTGTTGGCCGCCTCCCATGACTCGCTTCGGTATCCTTCGGCATCCCAAGACGCGTTTCGACGTTACTCTTCGATTCCTATCAGATCTGATTCAGAGATTACTGGCCGCGCTGCTGACATACTTACTTACGCGGCAGCGTCGAGAGGGCGACTCCCAGTACAACCCCAACTGATTGATGGACTCCTCCATCTATCAGACGCCTAGATGCGCCGCAGAACTCTGAATGGTCCAACAAAGTGTGGACCTCGGGAATGTTTAGTACGGAGCAAGGTCCCATTCTAGGGCCATCCTAAAAAAGTGAAAGGTTTCAGACCAATAGGAGAGTCAGAGCGCGACTCTTTCGGAGTATACACGATGTTCAAAGCTACCTTCTTTGCTGTTGCCTTTGCCTTGGCCTCTGTTGGCGCTCCCGCTGTGGTGGCCCCGAACGCTGAAGCCAAGCAGACGCTTATTTTCTGTACATACCATTCCTCATGCATCCAAGAGGTGTTTGCTGATATAGTCGTAATTGTGTTTTCGCAACGAAGGCGGATTACCCGGAGAGGTAAGTCGTCCCTTCCAATCCCCGAGTCATCGACTTGCTCACTCCCACTCTTACTTGACTCATTAGACGTGTAAGCTCGTGTGGTCGTCTTTGATCAGTGGCGAAAGGCGTAACTCACCTCTTTCTGCGGTCTAGGCCCACCTGGTGGCTGGAAATGCTGTGGACAATTTGTAAATTAAAATTGTGCCATTTCTGGGCGGATTGTAAGCCTGCTCTCTTTGCTTTTTCAAGTTTTCTTTCCACCTGACTGCCTCATACTAGTTGTCGCCTGCTTCTTCCTGGCCGGCCTTGTCCCGATGAAATGGAGAGAGAAGCAGAGGCGAGTACTGGAATGTGACCCAAGAACTTAAATAGCTCCATGTTTTATTTTTCTCCGATGATGCCAACAGTTGCAACAGCTCTCGCCTGGGAACATCTTGTGAGCATGGGTAAACATGTCTATGCTTTCCTCCTTACTGCCGGTTCTCATCTTCCTGGCTTCAGGGGACACCTATCCCCTATACTACGAGTACGCAGACCTCCTGCCAGTTAGTCGAATGACATCTCGACTTAAACTCAGGTTCATTGTGGCAATTGTGCCTCCTACAGTTCTAAAAATACATTCCGATTCGAAAAGGGATAATGGAGGTTCCCACACCTCTTGGGGCGCTGTTAGATTAAAAGGGTGGTACGCCACCATACGTACATGTCGTCCATCTCCATCCATCTTCATTTTATGCGTGGTTTGAGCACCTCATGAATCAACATAGTCAAGCTAGCTTCAGACGAGAGAGACACCACGCATTGGGCCTCCTATAAATGCGGGTCAGTTTCAGATTGACAGAAACAAAAAAGTCTCCATAAACAAGTCCCCCTAAACAAGTCCCCCTAATTCGAATACCAACTACAATGTTGAAAGCCACCGTCTTCGCTGTTGCATTCGCTCTTGCCTCAATCGTGGCCCCTACCGTCGCAGCCCCGCACGACTGGCCTAAACAAACGGTCTATCACTGTGCGTATTGTATCTGAACAAGCATGCAAGGAGCGTTTATTAACATGGGTACTACTCCTTTCGACGAGAAGGCGCAAACGGAAAGGTGTGTACCATGTCTTCTGTTTCTCGTCGTCTCCAAATTTATCATCTCCTTGACATCTCAGGATGAATGTAAGCCCTTATAATGAGTCCTGAAACTGGCCGAAGCATAACGCTTACCTATACCTACCATATAGGTCCGAAACATGGTGGCTGGACGTGTTGTGGACCAATACTAGGAGATGTTGGTGGAACGTGAGCTGCTTACTTGCTCTTATTGTTTCTTCACCGAAATACTTCGCAGATGTCGCCGACTTGGTCCTGTCGAGTTCTGCACGCTCTGAAACCTGTAGCCCGTCTTATCCCGCCGTAATATCTTCATGTCCTCATTCAGTCTATAGCAGCGAACGGTGATTCATGGAAAAGTACTCTGAGAGGAGACATGAAAAAAGCATCTACAGAAGTCGATCGTGCATAAATCCTACACATGATACATCATAGTCCGAGATCCACGTTCATTAGAAAAGCCAACCATTCAACCTCGATGACACTCGCAGCGGAGGCTTATAGGATAAAGTCTGCCTTCCAGAGGTTCTGTGCTCCCTCGACCAAGCATAGACTGCACAGGCGCAGGTTCTGATACTCTGCACCGTCAAGACCGAGACGGACAGCGCCTTTGACCTCTCGGAATTTGCGGTGGTTAGTCTGAAAGCGCGTCATGAGTAGCTGCGATAAGATACATGAAGGCGGGGGGTACGCACCTTATACCAGCGCTGGTAAATTTGTGCAATCTGCGTTGCCATCTCGCCAACGGTTAAGAAGGTGCACCCGTCGCCCTTACCAAAATTGAAATCGTAATGTTGGTTAAGATGGTTATATCCGGGCCACTAGAACAAATGACATCAGGATTCAGCAGTAATTCAGGGACAACTTCAAGGATACTCACATCGATGACAAGATGGGTCCTGGGCTTCTTCATGGCGACGATTTGTAACGCTTCGGGTAATGCATGTAAGATTGAGCTCTTCGCTGCGCTGATATACTCCGCATCATTGGCCAAGCACTGCAGAATCGGGATGCCAACCTCTCCGCCCCAGCGAGGATAGAAGATGGCACTAGCCAAGTTTTGGATAGGCGGAGAAGGGGAGAGGGGTGGGCCGCCAAATGAGTGAGGATGAGCGCATCTAGCGCTAGGGTGCGACATTCTATAGAGGGAGTTTTCGAGAGGTGGGGCATTCTGGAGGCGCTGCTCGGTGACAAGCTGAGCCATCTGCAGGCTGGTGAGATTGTACTCAGCGAGCATTTGCTTCCCTGCCGTCATGTCGATGGCATTGCGGCGACCTAGATGGTTGTACGACATGACGGAGTTCAAGGATGTTGAGATGAGTGCGTATGTTATGGAAGTGATAAAGAGCTACTACGGCCCCCATTTTATAGTCGAGCAGAGCCAAAGCGAATGTTAAATCAAAGCTGGGAAGGCGGATGGATGGCGTTGTGTATCACCCCACTAGTAAATGGTGCCCGTCCAAGGTGCCCACCTCCCTAGTTGACACTTGGGAGCAGTACGACAGCCAGATCGGGCTAGTATCTTCTTTCAGGTGTCATAGAGGACAAAGCTGGAGGAGGCCAACGTGTACTGACCAGGCACTGATCGGCCTTCGACTGGATAGAAAAAAAGTGTTCATATCCGAAGTGCAATGGCCTCCGACTCGAAGACTCGATCTACGATGGGCAGGTCTAATAGGTCCAAGCACAGTCGGTCCAAATGCGCATCCAATTCTAACGTGTATTGTTCGCTTTGATCAGCCGCAGTGTCTACAGGTGCGTCCAGGGTGCGTCGAGGCCTAATTGTTAGAAATGGTTAAGGCAAGTTGAGATTTGTTTCGCGGAGTCTTCGGGAGTGTCGGAAAGTGAATTTGCATTTCTGCTTTAGTCAGCAATACCTCTCACGCATCTGCGGTGACATCCACTTACGCCACTGACCATTGTACACGCTTTTGCAATGCATATCGTAGCCAAGATTATCTATGGAACTGCCTGGTACCGTCGTCGAATCATAGCTGGAGTCTGAACCAATATTGGTGGATGACAGGAAGAAGGAGAAAACAACCTCCCTGGTTGTCAATGCTGTTCTCCAAGGGTTTCGTGCTATCGACACGGGTATGAATCATTTTGCACCAAGTATAGCCATTGTATATGTCCTCAACCATCTCATTAGCGGGTCAACCGAAGCACTACCGGTAAGTTGCTGCAATTTGAGTGGCGTGACGCAAATTGAACTTAGGCACGCAGCGAGGACCTAGTTGGCGACGCTCTTGAAATACTCCAAAAGGACCACGGTATAAAGCGTGAAGATATCTTCTTGCAGACCAAGTGAGCTTGAATACTTTCCCCACGAAACCATCGACTTCTACCTTTCCCTAGATACACGTCAATCCAAGGCCAGGACACCAAGCTCCCTATCCCATACAACCCTAGCGACTCAATCGGCGATCAAATTAAAACCTCCTTCCAGACATCTCTCACGAACCTGAAAACTACTTATCTCGACAGCTACCTCCTCCACTCCCCCCTCAAGACGCTGGAACAAACACTCGAGGCGTGGCGCGCGCTAATTGCGTTGCAGGCGGAAGGGAAGGTCCGTGCGATCGGCATCAGCAACGCGTACGATGTCAACCTTCTTCATGCATTAAGCCGGGAGCGGAAGGTCGATGTTGTGCAGGACAGGTGGTACGAGGGGAATGGATGGGATAGGGATGTGCATAACTACTGCAAAGTGAACGGAGTCATGTACCAGTGCGTTGCATGATATTCCGAAGCTAGGGTTCGATGTGCTGACTACTTCTGCTTAGGTCGTTCTGGACCCTGTCTGGGTCGCCGTCACTCCTCTCCCATCCGGCCCTCCGTGCGCTCGCTGAAGCGGCGGGATGTACTCCTGAACAGGCGGTCTTCAGGTTCGCGCAGCTCGAAGGAATCATTCCTCTGTCTGGTACGACGAGCACTCTCCACATGCAGCAGGACATCGCAGCGCACAAGATCGAGTTCCCCGCCGACTCCACCGATAAGTTGAACGCTATTCGAGAGTTTCTTTGGGGGTGAAAGTGCTTCTCATGAAGCCACTGTTGCGTTAAGTCATGTGAAGTCAATCTTAAACGTTTGTACTCGTAATTATGGGGCGAAGAAGCGATCTACATATTGGGAATTGGGTTGTATGTATTTATATTATTTGTAAATTTAACAGCGAACAGAGGTGGATGTCTTAATCCAACTAAGCCTGACTCTGTGTGCATCGGAACATCCAACTTAACGCCACACACGTCGACTTCGCCCCTTCAGAAAAAGGCAGAAATATGATCACCACCCTTCACTGCCACAGAGCATTCTAAATGCTAGGTGCGTAGCGGGGTCGCGGGGCCGGCCCTCTTGAGAGTTGAGGCATTATAAGTCCAGGTGGAGCCCACCTAGGGGTGGCACATATGTACTCCGCTGGGACCCTTCCAATTGTCTCTTCTACCTTAACTCTGTAGGGCATTCAATGATGCTCATACGACCTGGGGAGAATGTTTGAATCGACGATCCAATTGAGCTGCTCGCGAGCGCAATGATACAAGTTTGTTTAGGTCCTCTAGAAGTGGCCTATGCTTGCCTTGTGAATTCCGATCTGAAGAGATGTCAGACAAGGGCAGCGGTCGCTTATTGAAGTCAGAGATACCAGCAGTTCGTGAAAGAAGGGGCTAGATGCGCTGGATGACCAGTAGCATTTGTTTGCTATACTTACTGCAAGCAGCTCCTTATTGACCAGGGCCCCAACTCGCGAAAAGTCCCCGATCCTCATGAAGCAGTCTCAGTCACACTGACAGAGAGTGAGTAGGTCTTGACGTCTCAAACGGGGAAGAACCGTCGTCGCGATCATCGACTGGTCAATTGCCATAAGCCTTTTCTCGAATCTCATTCACTCTTTGCACGGATGCAAATGTCGATCTTCGTGGACAGCGAATCTTGAAAGAATAACAAGGATTGTTAAAGAGATAGTCCAGACTCAAGGAATATTCGGAAAATACTGGAGATCCGGAATATCCTTCCAATATTTCTTAAGTCTTTTAGTGGTAGTTATCGTTCTCTGCGTCCATGTCTTTGAGAGGTAAGGAACGAGAACATTTCATCGAATTTGGCCGAGTCCCCGGCGGTGTATGACTTGAGTGAAATGATCATTCAGCAAGAAGAAACGATCCAGGACACACAACAAACATACGCGTCTGGAAAGCTTCATCACTTCCGCCTCCTTCGAGGAGGGTAATTGTGCTTCCCCAGCCGTGTGATACTTGAACTTCGGTTTCTGCGCTGAGGTGGATGTCTGCCGACATCTGAGCACGGAATGGAGCCCGCCGCATAATGGACAATTCTTCCCGAGGCTCTTCGGAGGGAGGCTGAAGACCTTCGTAAGAACCTCGACGTCGGCTTGATTGCTGTACTTGTTCGGCACCAGGGTGGGACCGATCCAGGGTCCGCGCCCTTGGTATTCCTCGGAGTAGAGCTGGTGTATGAGGACGGCTAGGCGGAGGTCGCGGCGCGTCACACCAGGCAATCTCAATTCGGGAGGCCAGGCTTCGATCCAGGACGGGCGGAAGGCGGTGTGGGTCTTGGTTTGCACTAGGACAGTTGGGTGTTGGTAGAACATTAGGGACAGGTTTACAGGGTGGTGCTATGAGGAAGGAAGGCTTTGTCAATTCATTGCGAAACTGCGCGGAAGGCAGACCGACTTTTTCCGATTTTGCGATGTCACCGACACCATTCATGAAAGCCATCGCATCGTCGAAAGTCAATGGGAATTTGGTACCGAGGACAGCGCTAATTGCGGCGTCGCTGCTATCGGGGTTGTGAAGCTGGAAGGTTAGAGCCCAGCCGTGCGAGTAAAGGGGCTTGAGGTAGGTTTCGACATCTTCTTTACCGAACCATGGAGTGGGGTAGCCCTTGACGGGAGGAGGCAGCGAAAGCGTGCTGTTCTCTGACACTACACGTTGAAACGTGCTGTAAGGATTGAATCTGGCTGCACCTGAGGAGCCCGCCGCCTACCACTGGGTTCCTCGGAAGGCTTATCGCATCTTTCAATGTCTTTGGGTTGTTGCGCCGCCAATTCGACCTTCGGAGGTCGTAGTGTCTCCGAAGAACTGGACGAGAGTCGCACGAAGATTGGGCCCTTTCGTGAGAGCAAGTTTGCAGAGGCAAGTGGACGTGGGGCAAGCCGTTGAGAGTGTGTCAGATATCTGACGGCACGAGAGGCCGCCATCGGATGAGGAGGTAGTCGTCGTGTGAGTCGTGATGAGACTCAGACTCAGAGGATCTCAGCCCAATCTCAGCCTGATTCTCATACATAATATCACTATCACTATCACTACTCCTCGCTACCTCATGGTCACGTCAAAAGCATTTCTTGCACACAGCCATCATGCTTGCTATTCAAGTTGCAGACAACTACTGCACATTCTACCCGTCCGACAGAGTGCCAGCTCAGGCACTCTACTGTTACACTGTACAAAGTTCTCCTGGAACGGCGAACTGACTATGTACTACTGAAGACCTTATGGGGATCCCCAGGCACTGCAAATGCTCATCCACAGGCGCCGGCCCCACCAAGCGTCATACCCCCACCCTCCAAGCACTTCCTTGACCCAAGATCCTCATACATGTGGCCTGGGTCTCTATGACGAGATAGTCCTTGGGAGAAAGTCTGTTTCCTATAACTGCACCGATACTATGGCCGATGCAGTGTTGCAATTCTCCACCCGCCCACCTTGAACTATGGTATTTCTGAACGACGTGACGCTCGCTCTCGTAATCCCGATTGGCCTTGCCCTCGCGCGCCCAACTGTTCATCTCCCGAGAGAGATGACGAATACTTCGAAAGCTGGCCTGGCATGGCCGAATGGAAACAGTGTTGACATCGAGCAGTTTCGAGGGACGGGTAAAGTCTCGTGGTAAGTCCACAGACGTCGGATGCACTACCGAAAGCTAACACTGTAGCAGGTACTACTCATGGTCCCCGTACTCCATCGACGCCGACCTCGAATACATTCCCATGCTTTGGGGCCAGAAGTCGGTCGACCAATTTACTTCCACTATCAATGAGACGATCGCGAGGCATGGTGTGAAGGCGGTCTTGGGCATGAACGAGTACGTACGGCACCAGTTGTCTATAACTTATCACTAAGGACCCGTGTAGGCCTCAGCAGACCGGCCAATCCAACTTGACGCCTGCGGACGGCGCAACGATGTGGAAGACATATCTGGAACCACTGCGTGCTCAGGGAATCCGCCTCGGCAGCCCCGCTCCCTCCAGTGCGCCTTCAGGCAAGATATGGCTCCAGGACTTCTTCACAGCCTGCGATGGTGGATGCACCGTCGACTTCATTGCATTGCGTACGACCCTCTCCTTCGTTGCCACCCTCAATCTAAATACTCATTCGCCATTTCTTCTTAGACTGGTACGACGTAAATGCCACACGCTTCATAGAATACGTCGAGGACTTCTACAACACGTTCCAACGGCCGCTCTGGGTGACCGAATGGGCATGCCAGAATTACAACGACGTCGATAAACAGTGCTCCCAGGACGACATTGTTCTGTTCCTAGATAAGACACAGTCGTTCATGGATAACGCGGCGTACGTTGAGCGGTATTCGTGGTTCGGGGCGATGACGGATATGCAGGGTGTCAATCCGGTGCGCTTCGTGATGTCAGTGTTAGGTGGGGTAATGTTGATGCCTTCATTTTTGTTTTTATTTTGACAGGGCGACGCGTTGATGGACCGTGAGGGAAAGATAAATGCGCTTGGAAAGCAGTATATCGGTGCTGCACCTGCACAGACCAGCGGGAGCGGGAACGCCGATGGACCGAACGCTCCTGGGGGTGGGGGTGTCCCCATCAGCGGTGCGATCCCCACAACCTTACATCCACGATCGACCATATCTGCGTTGTTCCTACTATCTTCCACGTTGCTTGCCGTGCATCTCCTTTGAATGACTTTTTCGTGCATCCGCCACTTATACCCTACGTTTTACGCATATAGGATTTGACGGTATGGACTTCGCTTACGATTAGTAGTAATTATGCACAGACTATCTGTATACTAGCTATACCCATCATGAGTAGATGTAATTGATGCTTCCTTAGAGACAGGCCCATCCCCGAGGCCGAGTCTTGAGTTTAGACCTTCTGATTGACATGGTTGAGACAAGTGGGATCAATCCAAAATGACATCCTTGAGATCTATGTATTACATTCCTTGAAAATCGTTATATATAACAGCCCTCAAGCCGCCAGGGTCTCGGGGAAGCCATCATCTCCCAGTAGTGATTCCTCCGCACCCAACGCCCGTGGTCCATCGCCAACCTTTGTGTGAATCAAGCCCTTCACAGCGCCGACCTCGAACTTTTTGGCCACAGCCTCGTTGAAGCCCTCCACAACCTTACCCTGGTTCCCAGCCACATCCGCGCCGCCGAACAGGCCAAACACATCCTTGAACGAGCCCTCCCGCTGCGGGAAGTATTTGACGACGAGCTCCACGATCTCTTTGACGTTCTCCTTCGGGGTATAAATGACCGCATTCGGGCCTGCATCATAGGTGTACGCCGCCTTGCGCCCGTGACCGTTCGCCATGCTGACACGGTTGTACTCAACGATGAGCGCGATGATCGCACGGCTCACATCATTCATATAGAAGATGGGCGGCTCCGTATCAAGCGCCACAGCATGGAACTGGTTCGAATCCGCCATCGTAATCTTCGCAAACTCATCAAAGTCGCGCTTCTGGATCGCCGCCGAGATGGCCCGCATGCGCTCCGGGACGACGTGGGCGATGCGGTGCTGGAGGAGGGCGGAGGTCTCGACGGTGCGCTGCATGCCGCTGGTGGAGGAGGTGCCCTTTTTGTCGTCGGAGACGACGCAGATGAGGGCGTGGATGTCGGGCCAGTGGGACTGTGGGGCGACTTCGATGGCGAGGGAGTCGGAGCCGTCGGGGAGGGTGCCTTGGTCCCAGGCGACGAAGCCGCCGAAGAGGGAGCGGCAGGCGGAGCCGGAGCCTTGGCGGGCGATGACGGAGAGGGTGGAGGGGGAGACGGGGAGGTTGTAGAGCTGCGCGAGGGAGGAGACGAGTGCGGCGAATCCGGAGGCGGAGGAGGCGAGGCCGGCGGCTGTTGGGAAGTTGTTGAAGGACGCGATGTGGACGTTGTATGTGGATAGCTGCGATCCACTGCTCAGATCCGAGAACAGAGTAGATTGGCGAAGGGAGATTTCTTACCTGGGGCTCGTTCGGCTGTTTGTCCTCGACTTCCTCCTTCCGGAGGCGCTTCATCTCTGCGATGCACGTCGCCATCCGTCCGCCAGCCTTGACTTCTTCTTCAATACCGTTTAGCCATAGCCTGTCCTTTTGGAAAGAGGGATCGGCGCGCGAGGTTGTCGTGGATCGGAGGTGATCCTGGTCCAGGGTCACGGAGAGAGAAGAGTTGGTGGGCAGGATGAGTTTTGTGTCGCGCTTGCCCCAGTATCTGCGGAGGAGATCAATGGAAGGTACGATGAGATCGGCCAACTACCGACTTTATGCAGGCAATGTTGACGGGCGCGGACGCGGTTGCTTGGTAGAGGGCCATGGTGGTACGAGGACAGGATATGTTTTGGGATAACGATCTGGTAATTATATAGTACGATTTAGAGGGAACGTGATGGTCGGACCCTGACAATGATCAGCGGTAGATATTTATGCGGAGAACCCAAGTAGATAACATGCTACTCGTGGATCGTAGCCACGGAATTCAGCACTCATCGCCGCGGTGAGCAGCGAGCTCAGTAGGATCTGATTCATTGTCAGATGCTGCTATTCACACGATCGAGGACAAGAACTTGTTTCTGAGTTCAGATCTCAGAAGCCGTCCATGCGCGGACCCACGTCGCCCCTTAGGCCTTATGAACTAAAAAGATCGTGTCCAGGCTGCTCCCCTGGCGCAGGATAAGCCTCTCCGGCAGGAATCTGGAGCGATGCAACTTCCGCGGCATCATCCAGAGTGTACATGTCTAGCGGTTGCATGCCCAGAACATACCAGCCAACCGAGTTCTCCTGTCGTTTGATTTTTTTTGCGGCACCTCTAATAGATCGCATAAATTATTAAATAGGGGGAGCCTGTCTGTCTTGATATAGATATTTCACTAGGGTGTTGAGATCGGTGTTATGAGGGAAAGAACAGCAGCTTGCTATGATTGATGGAATTCTCGTTGACTAGGATGGAAAAAGATAATGAACGTCGAAGATCAGCCGCAACAGAGAGGCACGAGTAGACAAGAGTGAATTTTTTGTGCGTGAACGCTCGAGGCTCGTCGCTGGGTGTGGCGACGAGCTCTGGGCCTCTGGGCCTGGCTAAATTTATCATCAATTCAATTGTCTGGGGCGTCACGTGCGATTTGCCGATTGTTCCCACGATCGAGCTCAGCCGCGGTGTCTTTGTTGGAGTCAACGTCGTCGAGGACAATCACTGACAGCGAGCTCACCATCCATCACAGCGACCAACACACCTTCCCCGTGCATATCTCCCCCTCTTTTCCAACCAGAACCGCTCGTCAGCCCAGCGGTGGCCGGTCACAAGCATCAGAGCTCGTTGATGCGATGTACTACCCTCAGCAATCCCCTGGTATTGCCCACAAGCTAGCAAATCATCATGACCAGTCGTCATGGCCGCGACCTCACCACCCCGTCCTCGGTCCTCCAGGCTCACAGCCCAACGTAGGCCCGCCACCGCCGTCCCCGGGCTATGCCATTTACACGAACGGAAACGTAAATCCAATGCAGCACCACCCCCACCACCCCCATCCACTGCCAATGCAGCACCATCACCATCAGAACTCGTTATCCCACTATCCTTCACCACCGAATGGCCATTCTCTTCAGCAGCATGTCCTCTCGCAGGGCTCACCAGCAAGTGTCGGAAGCCAGATAATATCTCCGCATTGGCAGCAGCAGCTTCTCAAGTGTGAAGTGCGTCCGCCGTGCTCTTTCACCCGAATTACTGCTTATCTTCTCTCAATTTACCCCAGATGATTCGGTCATCACGTTCGCCACACCACCGTGCTCGTGCAAGCGCAATGGCGTCCCGGACTGTAACCAAATCCGCCATCCCTATAACGAATCCCAATTTTGTCAAGCCACCGCCAGAAATAAACGGCTTAGCGAAAGATACCGATTCCTCCGACCCTTCGGATTCCTCACCCGTGAGCGCTGGAGCCGTCAACCACCCCTCATCCACAGTGGCACCCATCGCCGAAGCCCCCCGGCCGACGTCCATACGACCGCCAGAGAATACTTGGAACTCGCTGGACATGGGCGGAGTCAACATCAAGAATATCCCGCCCACCTCTGGCCTCTTCTCCTTCAAGTTCCTTATCAACCTCTATCTCAACCATAATGCCCTAACCTCAATACCTCCCGAGATATCCAAGCTTCGGCATCTGGAGCTGCTGGACCTCTCGGGAAACAACCTCACGACTCTTGCTCCGGAGCTGGGGATGCTCACGCAACTGAAGGAGCTCTACCTCTTCGACAACCACATTTCCACCATCCCGCCTGAGCTCGGCACGCTGCACCAGCTGAAGACAATAGGGGTGGAGGGGAATCCGCTAGATTCGTCGCTCAAGACCATTGTGCAGAAGGACGGCACACCGGCTCTCATATCGTACTTGCGGGACTCGTGTCCGGTCCCCTCACCACCGCCTGAGCGGATATGGAAGAACCTGCTGTCGCACGCGGAACAAGAAGCGCTGCAGTCGGACCCGTACGCGGAGACATTCAGCGTGCTCAGCTACAACATCCTATGCGAAAAGTATGCAACGGAGCGGCTGTATGGGTATACGCCTGCATGGGCGTTGACATGGGACTACCGCAAAGAGCTGATCTTGACAGAGGTGATGCACCATGATGCGGATTTCCTGTGTTTGCAGGAGGTGGATATTGCGGGATTCGAGGATTATTTCGTGCAGCATCTGAAGGAACAGGATTATGCCGGGATTCATTGGCCCAAGTCGCGGTACAAGACTATGAAGGACACTGAACGGAGGCAGGTCGATGGGTGTGCGATATTCTACAAGGCATCTAAGTGCGTCACTCTTTTTGTGTAACCTCGACGGGGCTGACTGCTTCTTAGGTATACGCTAGTGGAGAAGCAACTCATCGAGTTCAGCGCCGTGGCCATGCAACGGCCCGACTTCGAGAAGACGGACGACATGTTCAACCGTGTGCTCATCAAGGACAACCTCGCTGTCGTGTGTCTCATGGAAGACAAGCAGACCAGGACACGCTTCATCATCGCCAACGCACACATCCATTGGGACCCCGTATACCGTGATGTCAAGCTCGTCCAAACCGCCCTGCTCGTCGACGAGATCGAGAAGATCGCCAGCAACTTCGCAAAGTACCCCCCTCCCCCACCCCCGACGCCTGCGGCGGCCACCGCCGAATCGGAAGGGGACAAGGACGACCCGTCTGCAGCGTCGACGTCCAAGCCGCCTTTACCGCGGCCCGCGCCGCATTATTCAGACGGCACCAAGATTCCGCTGATCATATGCGGGGACTTCAACTCCGTGCCCGAATCGGGCGTGTACGAGTTCCTCTCGACCGGCCAGCTGTCGGCGACGCATGCGGACTTTATGTCGCACAAGTACGGCAAGTACACGACGGAGGGGCTGAGGCACCGGCTCGGCCTGAAGAGCGCGTATGCGGCGCCGGGCGCGGGTGGGCCCCCGCTCACGAACTATACGCCGAGCTATCAGGGGTCGATTGATTATGTTTGGTACTCGAGTGCGAACCTTGCGGTTAATGCTGTGCTTGGGGAGGTGGATAAGGGGTATTTGGAGAAGGTGGTGGGGTTCCCGAATGCGCATTACCCTTCGGAGTAGGTGGTGCTTTCGTTTTTGTGTAGTGTGAGAGTGCTCATGCCCTTTTTGTTGGTTTGATAGCCATGTGTGCATTGTGAGCGAGTTCCGTGTGAAGCCGCCGCGAGATAACCCGCCGAGACCGCCGCCGCCTACGTTCTCATAGGTCTTCCGCTTGGTTTGGGTTATTTGTGTGCGAACATTGGTTCATACTCGTCTCTTCCTTGTCAATCCAGTCTCCCCTTCCCCTTCGTCAATGTCATCTACGTACATACTTGCAGTCCATCCGTACTTACACTCTCCTTATCCCTCTGCGTGTATTGGAAAAGCATACATGATATATCGGTCGACCTACCACCCACACTACCACCCCCTTCCCACCACCCTCGCCGCGCCTCGCCTTCCAGTGTATCTTGTTTTGATTTTATTTCCGTGATGATGTCCTTTTTTGTGTCGCAATAGTATATAACAAATTCCTTTCACCACTCCAGTGTCCCCCTGGTTTTTCTTTAAGATCCACGCACATTCACAAACATTCTTTTTTTTCTTTCATTCACAATTTTCATTCTACCAACCCTTACCTTCCTTCCTTTTTACCAGTCATTTTGTGTCTTCTCCTGCTGTCACGCCTACCCTCTCTCTCTCTCACTTGTGTCGTATCCGATCAGCATCTATTCCTCCAGTCTAGTTTGTGTAGCACGTTGTATGGCTCTCGTCGCATTTGATAAACAAGAAATTTCCATCTCTCAGACTTGTCTTGGCATTTGCAACATACAGGATAGGTAGGTCGTCGCGAGTAGCAGCGAGAATATGCGTTTTGGTCATCCAACCCTTGGAATCCCAGGCGCCAGTCTTCATGGCCGAGTGGGTTGCTGGTGTCAAAGCAAAAGCTTCCAGTGAGTGCAGTACCCTAGTGAGAGCGCGTGTATTCCCGGGTATAAAGGCAAATTACAAATAAAACCCCAATAAAAACTACACCGTAATCCCCACAATAGGACTGAGCCAACTCTCATAGTCCTCCTGCGTCTGGGCATCGCCCGTCACCTTCAGGGCGCGTACAAGTACCCTGTAGGATCCGTTCGCGATCTGTGTTCCATTGGCAAAGCTCGGGGAAGCCAAGGCAATGGTGGTAAACCCGTTATCCTGCGGGTCCTGAATATTGAATGTTAGAGTGCAGTTCAATAAGTAAGGGTAAGGAAAATTACCTCGTTGTTGCGAGTGATGAAATCGAGCTCGGCGAGCGGACCAATGATCCTGACTCTCCCGAACGAGCCGCCCGCATGAGCATGCGGGAACGTGAAGGACGGACCTGCATGTCGCCCTTGGCGCGCGTTCAATGTACCCGTAAGTTGAATGTTATGATCCACAAGGTCCACACGGAACGCGGGAGTGCCAAACACCAGGCGGTACAGGAGCGTTGGGAAGTCTTCGCCAACAAAGGTATAATTCGTCGGGCCCTCTTGGAGATCCCCGACGGAGTTCAGGAGGGCGGGGAGCGGGACGCCGAAGAATGCGTCGGTGTTGTCGACGACTTGTTTGTCCTTAAGAGAGGCTGCGAGGCCTATGTAGGTGACGTGGTGGCTTTCGGAGCCGCTGGTGATTTCGATGAAGCCTGAGAAGACGGGGAACGACGATGCGTCACCCTTTGGCAGAGTGAAACTCGCAGTGACGGTGTGTGTTTCTCCAGGGCCGACAGTGAAGCTTTTTTGACTGAACCACACCGATGCAGCAGCGCTTGTGAGAGGTACTGGCCCGTTTGCTGGGAAAATAGTGCCCTGATGTTGTTTTGGTCAGAAAGACTAAGCTGGATGTAAGGAACATGATTTGCTCACTGGTTGGACTGTGACAGCCGTTCCAGCAGGTACATGACTGAGGGTGAACTTCTTGGCAGTGTTCGCCGTGTTCTTTACAGTGAAAGTTTGCCTGTGGAGCTCCATCGGTTACCGTATCGTCAACAATGAAGGAACGATCTCACCAGTTCTCGAAATGAGCAGTGTCGTTGAGAATGAGCTCTCCAGGCGAGACAATAGTGGTGGTGTGGATCGCTTTGAACACATTGATCAAACCAGCACCTTGTTGCGTGACGGTTTGCAGTGGGTCTCCATCGGTGTGACTGGATGGCACCCTTTGCGCAGTCGTCTCGAATAGGGTACGAAGACCTCTGGCCACAGCTTCCGATTTCCCTTTAACAGAGAGGACTAGGGCAGCGCTTCCTGCCACGAATGGCGTAGCCATCGAGGTTCCGGACTCGACGCCGAAAGACCCCTGTGTGACTGGGAGGGTCGACAAAATGTTACCTCCAGGAGCAGCGACGGCTGGCTTGAAGAAGAAGTCATTTGATGGGCCATAACTGCTTACGAGTAAGATAAAGAGGTGGAAGAAGTAGTGTGAAGACGCACCTCGTGAAAGAAGAAATTAGGCCTCCAGCAGGATCAGGGAAGTCGGTAGAACCGCCTGTCTGAGGGAAGGTGACCGTCACGGGGACACCAGCCGCGAATTGCGATACCAGCTATCGGGGAACGGTGTAAGTTCAATTAATAATGGGAATATATCAACACATACGAATTCGCCGTCCGCCGCTTGGATGAGGACAGCCGGGAAGTCGCCGACAGTGATTCCAGCAAAGCCGCTCCCGTTGCTAAGAAAATGTTAAAAAATGTAGGCGCATAGACAAGCCTCGATGGACTAACTCATAGATCAACGCAACCTTTGCGCCTTGAGCCTGGATGTTCGAGACTTTCTGTACCTAAAGAGTAAAGTCTAAGCTCGTGTGCAGCTAGGGATGATGTTTGTAGCTCACAAAAGTGCAAGAGCCTCTGCGGACGATAACAACAAATGGCGATAGATCCGGCGTCGTGTCGGGCAGCGGGTTGCAAGCATCGTCAACGACGGTTGCGTCCTTCGATGTGGCGAAGATTGGGAATGCGCCTGTGAATGGTAGAGGGAAAGTTGAGAAATAGGTGATAGGTGGATGTGCAACGCCGGCCACTGTAAGATTCTGCAGCGGAATGACAGTGCTGACACGAGTGTCAGCCAATGCATAAGGACTACAGCACGAGGATAACAAACTTGTCGAGGGAGGCCGCTGATATGACATCAACACCGTTTCCGGGGCTAGATGTATACCATGATCCCGAGGAACCCTAGAGAGTGCACTCGACTCATCAGAAATGAGAACACATACAATAAAGGTTATACTCACGTCGTTTCCAGCTGCGATGGTGACAACTTTGCCTGACGCCGCGATTCTGCTGGCAACGACAGAACTTGAGGATTCTGTCCAACCGTCTGCACCGCCCAACGAGAGTGAAAGGATATCTTGTCCGTCTTGCACACCGAGAAGCAGTGCGTCAACGATCACTGGGGCATTGGCGGTTAGTAAACCGAGCCTCAGTGGCGAAGTAATAGTTGAGGAGACCAACCGTCGTCAGTAACGAACCCCACGCATCCGAACACCCTATATGAAGAGATAGACGCGTCGTACGCGACTCCGCTTATGTTGAACGCATTACCAGGGTTGGCGCCGATGATACCCTGCATCATTGCATAAGGTGATGATAGATGAGCATTCCAATGGAGAAACCTACAGCGACATGCGTTCCGTGACCAGCACACTGATCTAATGGATCAGCATCAGGGAGGGGGGTGTTCGTACCTGCGAATACACCGTTGAGTGGGACGCTAGCTCTGATAAGGCTGGATATCTACCGTCATAGGCGTCGCCAACAAGGTCGAAACCACCAATGACTTTGTGGCCTGGTCCGAAACCACCACCAAGAGCAGGATGAGTGTAGTCAATACCTATGCGATCATTGGTTAGACTGATTAAGTTGCGATACAGAATGCAGGATCTGCTGACCTGTATCGATACTAATAGCTTCAATTAAGTAAAGCAAAAGGGGAGCCAATGGAAAGCCTTACATTCCAATCTTTATCCCCTTGCCGGTGATCCCCTCAGCATGGAGTTTGTCGACACCCTGTAGAATACGTAGTGAGCCTTCAGCCTATGGTTTATTTGAAAGATGGGTACTGACAGTCAAGATATGTGTAGATTGCGAGTCGGGTGGGATAGCAGCGTCGTTAGGCCCCGTCACAACATGAACTTTGACTGGCCTACGGAGGAGAGTTTGAGCCGGCAGCAGCTGCAGTGTTATATGGAAGAATACGCACGCGGGACGCTCGAATTTTCGCACTGCACGAATAGCCTTAACACCTGGTGTAGTTTGCAAGGCGGTAGCATCCTAGGACATTGTGTCAGAAGAGGCTTGGAATACATCCAACTTGTATGTACCTTCGAGTCCTGAAGGATTAGATGGTTAACGAAATCTTGATGTAAAGGAAGATGTAACTTACTGTCAATGTTAGCGCAGCACCGACAAATAGGCCCTGAGAGTTGAATTCTTTGTCAACTTCAAAACCGACGGCACGCTTCCTTAAGGAGTCGTAAAGAAGCTCATGAGGCTGCAGAGAGAGTTCAGTTTCAAGAACCTCAGGGAGTATGGGACGCGAGGACTTACAGAGGGTGATCGTTTGTTGGGAATGTTGGCAACAGTATCCACCTCCACAATGAACTTGTTTGGGACCGTCGGTAGGTTTGATACTCTCTTGACACTAGAGAGGGGAACCGCGCCAAAAGCCAAACCCGCACTCAAGAGGGATGGCACAACAACCCATGTGAGGGACTTCATGGCAAATTCCCAAGGATGAGAATAATGGAATACATCGCTGAAATCTTATATACGAATCCCAGGGGAAGCATGCATGTGGTATAAAAGGAACACCGGATTGCGAAAGGTCGGTTGGGCTCACTGCCGGTATCTATAACTTAGATGACCATATGGTGATGGGAGGTTTTGGCACTCGTGCCCGACATGCATCACTTTCGATCGGTAAGCGCTGTAAGTACACTGATGATCTGCGAAAATGGCGCCAAGGTGACATGATACTCGTCAAATAATCGTAAAATGATTCATGAAATCTCCAGGTTCACGTACATGATGCAATTCGGGTAATCTTGGATGCTTTCTTCATCGTGAAGCCGAGCTAGCAGTCATTTCCAAGATAGGACTGCCAACCGTCAAGTAACTGCTATAGAGATATGTTAATTTGGGCCACTATTCTCCTCATGAGGATCCTTGAAGGGGTTCGGAGTCGAAGTCGCCTTTTGATCGTCAATCTGCCCCTCCAAAAGTTAATGTTACCCCAAGGACTGTCGTGCCTGTGCGAGATAAGGTGTGTGGTTTCCTGTGGTTTCTCAGGGGCCAAAGAGATGGGAAAAAGCTATTGGATGTTGTGCCATGTGCACCAAGCGTACGGCATGCGAGAATAGCCAGGACATCTCAAGTCGTTGTCCTGGTTCGGAATCAATTTCAATTCCAGGAACATAAGCACGCGTGGAGTGACAGTGACACTAGTCACAATCCATGACGCGATAATCCATGTGACGCTTGGCACTACAGCTCTCTGAGCTCTACGAGTCTGATCATCGGTTTCAACGGTGGCAAGGCCCCATTCTATCATCACGACCCTTGCTTCCTGGTGAACTTGGAGCATGTTCTCCGGCAGCCAGCTCAATGTTGAAGCCTCGGTACCATTGACCTACACCATTGATCGGTCTTCTGCGCATAGCGGACGATATGCTGCAGAGAATATACTGGTTGACAGGAGCATGGACCAGGCAAGTAGATGGAGTGGAAACTCTCAAGGGAATTCGAATCAGTGGATTCTCCTTCGTCTGCAAAATCTAGCCGTTCTCAGTTGCGTGGACTACTTTTTATACCCATTGCCTTACATTGACGCCGTTTTTGGTATGCTTAGGAACCGTGACATTTGGGAAGGTGCGTCATACTTGCATCTTAACACAGAGGCGGACTGACACTTGTAATATTAGTTTCATAAGCGTATGCCATCAGTTTATGTATTCCTTCAAACATCTAGCGTTGACCCTCTCGACTAGCCCATCCTTGCAACATGAAGGAATTCAAACTATATGTTGGCACCAATTCTGAACATATGAGCGAGGTCCTTCATGCCGGGTTGAAGAATGATTCAATTCCGGAGACGTTTCCCATCAAGCACCTCAATAATGCTGGCGTATCTTTCCCAACTCAATACATAAAGATAGTGCCGATGTCGTAAGTTGATTAAAGGCTTCGACAACGTATACTTTCATGAAGCATCGTCTTTAGTGCGCATGGACAGAGCTTTCACACATCAATATGGCATGTCTCCATGACAGGCATCACCAATGCAGCAGTCGTGGAACAAGTTCGAAAGAAATACGACGAGGTTGGTCAATACTCGTTCAACAACCAGGCTGCCGAAATAACTCGCTTCCCAAGTATCGAGAAACTGCTGCTCTCCGACATGTACTCAAACACCTACGACAACGCCGACTACTTACCCCCTACGAGTCTATCGTGTCCCGCTCTGGTTTCCAACTCGAACACCCTCTCATCACGAAATTGCACGAAAGCGTAGTTCTGCAAGGGAACTGGCAGCGAGCCGAGCAATTGGTCTCGATCATTTCCAAAGCGGGTCTTTGCGATTCATACCTACACGGTACCCAACCGTACGCCGTCTGGAAACAGCTCCGTGGCACGGACCCCGATGGCGACGTCCCATCTCCACGGGGTGGCCACGCCATGTGCATAGACCCCGTCAATGACATGATCTATCTATTTGGGGGTTGGGACGGCGAAAAGAGTTTAGACGACTTTTGGGTCTACAGTGTCAAGGAGGACAAATGGCGCGTTCTCAGTCATAGTACATCTGGGGAGCAGAACGCTCCTGGCGCCCGTTCGTGTCACAAAATGGTTTTCGACACCAAAACGGGGAGCATATATTTACTAGGACGACTCAGCGATTTAGACTCGGCCAGGGCAACCAATGAAGGTGGAACCCCGGGATCCTCTGAAGGTACCGCCAGAGACTCTTCAACGCCCCCTGTGCGGGCCTTCTGTTCGGAGTTCTACAGGTATCATACACGAGGGATGGATTCTGGAAAATGGGATTTTCTGTATTTCGATACCGCAGTGCGTTCGCCAGGTTTAATTCATCTGACGCCTTTTTATTCACGTATATATATAGTCATCGGGCGGGCCCCCGTTAGTATTTGATCACCAGATGGTCATGGACTGCGAGACGCAGATCCTTTACGTGTTTGGCGGCAGAGTAGTTGACGGCGACTGGGATTCTGTCAAATATTCTGGTCTATACAGCTATAACGTCCGGCTGAGCAAGTGGAAGCTACTGCAGTGAGTAGAACTTCAAGCCACTGCTTCTCTTACTGACATTCCAACCAGACATCCCGACTCCTCAAATTCTTCGCAGACAATCATACCATCCCGTTTTGGTACGACCATCGCGAAGCCCTTACTTTCATCTGCTAAACATATGCCGGTTTTTAGGTCACTCGATGGTTATCGAGCCTTCCACCCGCACTCTCTTCATCTTCGCCGGGCAACGCGACGACAAATATCTCTCCGACATGTATGCTTACGATATCGCCACAAACACAGCAACAGAACTCTACTCCAACTTCTCTGCCTCCGGTGGGCCAGACTCCTGCTTCAGCCAGCGCGCGGTCATCGACCCGAACTCGCGCGAGCTCTACGTGTTCTGCGGCTTGACAAGAAGCCAGCAAGGAGGTGAAATAACGACGCTAGCGTCTGAGTCCCCCAACTGGCTGTTCAGGTACAGCCGGCGGCCAGGCACCTGGACCCAGATACTCTCGCCACCTTCGTACGGTTCCCCTAAAGGCGTCGCTCACCACCTTGCGGAAGGGGAGTCGGCGGAAGAACCAGTAGCAAGATACGCGCACCAGGTGGTGTATAACCCCAACACGAAGACGGTGTTTATGCACGGAGGGAACGCGGGGATTGTGGGACAGATGGAGCACGGGAGGAGTAGAGCGGATGTGCCGGTAGAGGAGGGGCAGAAGGAGGAGAGGTTGGATGATTTGTGGCAGATGACGCTGATCAGGTTGGTCTCCTTACTTGACTCGTGTGTTGGTATTCTGGGACTCATATTTGTCAGGGTTGGTTCAGAGGAGGTTGTCCGCCGGGCCACCTACAAGATACGACAGCAGCAGTAAGTGGCGTTCTCTTATCTAGACACGTCTTTAACGAATGCCCCGTTACTAGGTTCCAAGAGATGTGTGAAGACGCGCCCCCGATCAAGGCCTTGAGCTTCCTACAGACCGAAGTATCCGCCGTGGTTGACCACACCGATGCCGAAGAGACCAATGTCTTCCGCTCACTCCTCACGCATCTACTTTCTCCCTCCATCCCCTCACCTTCGTCGCAGCCCCCGTCCTCTGCACCGTCGCCATACTCGCGACTCAAGTCATCACCAAGCAGCGACGGCTCACCCCCTCGCAAACGTTCCCGCCCCGATACGCCTGACACCGACATCGACGGCCCCTGGACCGATCAGCTGGACGAGGACGAGTCGGGTGCGACGCATGGCGTGCGGGCTGTCAATCCGCAAGCATTAAAAGAGGTCGAAGATCCTCTGGAACGCGAGGTGAGGGACGCGGAGGTTGGGGTGGGAGCGGGGAAGCTGACGGCAGCGCGGTTCAGCCAGCGCAATGAGGTGTTCGAGAGCTTGCTTGAGTTTGTGACGGAGAGCGAGAAGCAGCCCACGGGAAGTCTGTTGGATGTGTTTGGTGTGGATGAGGGTGGACTGTAGGAGATGTAACTTCTCGTATCGTAATGGAATGGATGTATATGTATCGCTGGAGAGTATGTTGTACGATATATTTATTAATCATTGAACAAGAACTCAAGATCTTTTGGTAATTCATCAACGAAAGTTAACGTTGTTGGTATAACTTCAATGAATGCGATCTGGGGTTCACCTCTTCCATGCTCCGTAACCTCTCAAATCTACGAGTTCCAGAGGAACTGCTTTCGCCATATCAACAATGTACAACTCCGAGTCGCCTCTGGGCCACTTTCATTACTTACAATGGCACACTCGTTGAAGATGCGAGACGCTATGAACTCGGAGGATATCACTCTGTGCATCTCGGCGACACAGTCTTGACGTGTCCAAGTAACTCTTCATAAGCTCGACCAGGGCTCTTTCTTGACTGCCAATGTATGTCTCGCAGGAGATAGCCAATGTCAAGTGAGAGGCTAACCGCTTTCTAGAGCGCCGACATAAGCCGAACCTCAATACCAGCCATGGAATCGCCATGAAGACCCGGCGCGGTACATGTACCAGTTGGAGGACGTCGTTCATATTTTTGCTTTTTGCGGGGTCAGTGTTTGTGACGTTGAGTTACGAGTCTCGAGCCGTGCGGAGATCGAGACACTTTTGTTACAACATGTGGTCATTGGCCGCTGCTTGCTGCTATCGAATATAAAATGCTATATAAATTATTGTGAGTGTTAGAGGATCTGTATTTGAACGGGAGTTATCAAAGCCGCACCTCGTCTTTCCACACCAAGGAATGTTCATCAACTCGAGCGGCATGATTACAACTCAAAGGAGTAGATCGATGTTTGATAAAGATACATTAATCGTCGAGGTTGATTGCTCGTCCGAACTTTGCGTATAACGTTACTTTCAGCTCCTTCATCTTCCTTTCACACTCTGCGGTGGACTCTGATAGGGAGGATATTCGCTCGTCAACCTCTGATTGGTCTTTTTCGAGGCGCTTGAGGGCGCGTGGAAGGGGCATGTGGAGGAAGGTTTCGCCGACTTTGTATCTGTGGACCAGAGTTGGAAGATAAATAAAGAGAAGAGGAGTGTATACACGTACAGCACAGGTTCGTCTTCATCTGCGAGCTCTAGCTCCGTCGTAAGGTCGTCCAAGGCCTCTTTCTCTTGCTGTATGGAATTTAGTTACGCGATCTTCTCAAATATGATCGGAGATCGACGCACCTTGAGTTCCTCAAGCTTTTCCTCCAGATTACGCATACGAGTGTTTAGCTTCGAGAAGGAGTTAATGCGCTGCTGATCCTCTACATATCAGCCCGTCAATCACCTAGGTCTGGAGGTCATGATTGAGATGAGGGTGTACGCACCCCAGGTGACCTCTGCGGCATCGTCGTTCTCCTCCTCCTGTGCAAGCTGTAGAGCCGATATTAGCTGTGGCGTTGTGATTTGCGCTGAAGCATACCATTCGCATGCCGGAGCTCATGTCGACGCGGATGAGATGGTAAGGTGTCACAGGGCGTCACGGTGCGGTTTTGTGACGCAATGACACGCGACAGTGATCGCCATGTGATTTTGAATTCGTCTTGTAACTTCGGGTCGAACGTCGACCACTGTATACCTCCAATGGCCACCATCCGCAGCAAGGCTACGGCCCTGGTAAAAGGCCCGTTGCTCTCTCAAATTAACCTCGAAAATGCGAAGACTATTCTCTTTTTCTATGTTATCCTTACCCAGTCAATTAAGGCACAACGACATCTGCGAGCACGGGGGATCATCGCTTCTGCTCGCGAAATCTATACATGGGTTGCGCAGGTGAGCCTACTTAGCGAATTCAAAGGTCCAATCAGCTAACTCACTCTATGATTAGCGCGTTGTTCAGCTGCTCTTGCGCGTACCAGCCACGGCTCACAAGGTCGAAGAGCAGATGAACAAGGCTAAACTTGACATCGAGAACAAGCTCGTACCGAAGGGTGCTGATGTCGTGCGACATCTGTCTCTACCTGACCAAGGTAAGACACCGGAGTGGATATTCTCGCAGATGGACGTTATGGACACCGAACTTGGGAACCAAACCAACTGGAGGCAGGGGAAGTTGTCTGGCGCTGTCTATCGTACGCAAATTCGTCGTACCTTATGTCCCCTATTGCCGATACCATGTCCTCAGATGGCGGGGACGAACTTGAGAAGGTCATAGTCCAAGCGTATCAGCGGTACTGCGTTTCAAATCCCCTTCATCCCGATGTCTTCCCTGCAATCCGAAAAATGGAGGCTGAGATCGTGGCAATGTGCCTCAAACTCTACAACAATCCTAATGGTGCTGGAACTATGACTTCTGGCGGCACCGAGTCCATCATCATGGCAGTGAAGACCTACCGTGACTGGGCGCGAGCTGTGAAAGGGATCAAGGAGCCTGAAATGTACGCCACATATCTTCTGCGCCGCAATGACTGACCTCGATAACGAATGCTAGTATTATACCCTCCTCCGCACATGCTGCCTTCGACAAGGGAGCCGCATACCTCAAGATTAAGGTCCATACCATCCCAGTCGACCCTTCAACACGTAGGGTTGATATGAAGCGTGTAAAACGCGCAATGTTAGTCCTCGTCTTCTTCTGCATCACTGATGCTCACGCGTAATGCTATCTTAGTAACCCTAATACCATCATGGTAGGATTCTTTCAAAGCATAGCGTAGTGATCATCGTTCAACCATACTATATTCCTAGCTTGTTGGATCCGCCATCAACTTTCCCGACGGAAACCAGGACGACATCACCGCCTTGGGGAAGCTTGCATCTTACTACAAGATCGGTCTACACGTCGACTGTTGTTTGGGCAGCTTCATTATGCCATACCTCGAGAAAGCTGGCCTCGCCAATGGCGAGAATGGAAAATACAAACTATTACCCTTTGATTTCCGCGTTCCCGGTGTTACGAGTATCAGCTGTGATACACACAAGGTAAACTCTAGCCTTGCTGCTTTTCTGGACGAGGCTTATGACCACTTCCCAGTATGGATTTGCACCTAAGGTTCGTCCCTCTCCCCCACGGAGTGCAGGCTCTCATCAGTTATTCTAGGGCACATCTGTTATCATGTATCGCGATGCTGAGCTCCGCAGATATCAGTATTATGTGAATCCCTTCTGGTCCGGTATGCAGCCACATCATCTCTCCAATTGACACGCTCCTAAGATAAATACCAAGGCGGCGTATATGCCAGCCCCAGTCTTTCTGGATCACGGTGAGTAAAGAGCGAAACCGTGGATTATCTAGCGTACCTGACCTTGCTCGCCCCCCAGCCCTGGCGCTCTAATCGCAGGAACGTGGGCCGTCATGCAGTACATGGGTGACGAGTAAGCGCCTTCGCAATTACCGCGCCAATACTCTTATCTAACACTCTTTCCCACTCCGCCGTCCAGGGGCTACCTCGAATCCTGCCGCTCCATCGTGACGTGCGCCCGCACGATCGCCAACGAGATCGCCACGTCCATTCCAGAGCTCTATGTCCTCGGCTCGCCACCAGCCTCAGTCGTGGCCTTCGGCTCTAAGCACCCGAAGGTCAATGTGCTGGAAGTTGGCGACGCGATGGCACAGCGGGGGTGGCATTTGAACGCGCTCACGGGCCCTGCTGCGGTCCATATTGCATGCACGGTGAGTCGCGTCCGCATTTCCTTCCATCGAAATGGATGTTTGCTGACGGGCACCCTCTATGATCCCGATCTTTTCTAATCTATGATCTGCGGTGTGAACGACGATAGCGCCTGACTGTAACCATGGTGGACACGTTTATCGCCGACCTGAAAGACTCGGTAAAGGAAGCGAAGGTTGCACCCTCTGGGAAAGGCACGATGGTGGCATTGTACGGTGCGTCATTCGGTATCTTTTGTCCTACGTCTATCTATACCCTTCCATCGAGCGTGTTATCTCTTTCCGGCATTTTTACCACCGAGGGATGGGTTCTCGCTATCTCAGTCTTTTGTGTTCTTGTTCCTCTTGTATGTTTTGGGCATTGATCAAGATCACTGACGTGCTTCCTTTCCATTCTGCCCTATCTGGCCATTCCATTTCGGTGTTGGATCTTTTAGGGCTTGGGAGTTCGAGCGCTGTGGGCCCGTCGATGATGGGACAATTGGCGACGGCGTTTTTGGATGCGATGTACAAGGCCTGAATGGAGGATGTGCAATGCTCGTATGGGCTCCACCCACACTATGTAGTATCATCACTATTACTATAATGATCTCAAGTATGTACTTGTTACCCTATCATGGATCCAAGTTGATCGTTAGCATCTCTCAAAAGTGTGTCCAAAGCAACCTTTAGATGTGAGCAAGACACGGCCAAACCCCCGTGAGAGATCTTTCCCAAAGGGTCAAAGCAGCCGAAATTTCTTGTCGTGAGCTCACTGCAAGGTCAATTCTCAATGGAAGCGCCTGAAATTTCGGGATCGTGTATATAGAGTGTCTATCTACTCCTGTGCAAAAATTGGGAATTTTTGAACAGCCAGAGGGCTTTGGATTTGGGGAAGAAATTTCAGTGACCCACGAAAAGCGCTGTTCGCGTCGCGTTTTCTGATGGAATGGATCAGGGCGTGTCCGGCAGGCTTCTCGGCGTGTCCTGGTGCAAATATCACAACTTATAGGTACCCAGGACACGCACTTTTTGGCAGGACCATCAGTTGTCGGCGTGTCCTGATGCAAACTCGATTTTTCGCCCCCTCCAGGACACGCCGACACATTTGGGAGGACCCTACTCTCGGACGAGCCCGCACATCCATCAAAACAATATTATATATCCAGCAAGTCGAAAATACATGCGATCCGGCCATCAAAAGCTCCCCCCGCCGCTGTCCCAGGCCTGCTCGCCGTCAGAAACGACGACGACGCGCCGATTTCCTCGGTCCGTGGCAGTGCCGTGTCCCGTGTCATCTAAAGGTTGCTTAGTTGACACGGGACACGGCGGGCTGGGGGGAGGTGGCAGTGCCGTGTCCCGGGACACGGCACTGCCACGGACCGAGGAAATCGGCGCGTCGTCGTCGTTTCTGACGGCGAGCAGGCCTGGGACAGCGGCGGGGGGAGCTTTTGATGGCCGGATCGCATGTATTTTCGACTTGCTGGATATATAATATTGTTTTGATGGATGTGCGGGCTCGTCCGAGAGTAGGGTCCTCCCAAATGTGTCGGCGTGTCCTGGAGGGGGCGAAAAATCGAGTTTGCATCAGGACACGCCGACAACTGATGGTCCTGCCAAAAAGTGCGTGTCCTGGGTACCTATAAGTTGTGATATTTGCACCAGGACACGCCGAGAAGCCTGCCGGACACGCCCTGATCCATTCCATCAGAAAACGCGACGCGAACAGCGCTTTTCGTGGGTCACTGAAATTTCTTCCCCAAATCCAAAGCCCTCTGGCTGTTCAAAAATTCCCAATTTTTGCACAGGAGTAGATAGACACTCTATATACACGATCCCGAAATTTCAGGCGCTTCCATTGAGAATTGACCTTGCAGTGAGCTCACGACAAGAAATTTCGGCTGCTTTGACCCTTTGGGAAAGATCTCTCACGGGGGTTTGGCCGTGTCTTGCTCACATCTAAAGGTTGCTTCATATCTATGTATCGTGCGCTAAGTTCGAGTCCAATCGAATTCGCATGTAATTGTACCGTATCTTATTTATCCTTCATTCACGACCAAGGAAACTAAGGAAAGAAAAAAGTAAGCAGACTAAAGCCACATCCGATTGTCGCATGTCGACGCTCAGAAGCTTGACTCCGTACTTCATTCCATTGCACGTCGCTGATGGCTTCTTGTAGGGACAAGAAAGCTGGATGGTCAGCGCGACATGGCACCGCATTATTTCCAGATAAGATGGACAATATTCATGATTGGCAGCCTTTTTCCCATGATGATGACATACATGCCATCGCATCCGACTGCTCGGGCGATGATGCAATTGACAGGGGATGTCGATGAGCATGCGCCAGACAATAGCATCGAGCATGCGCCAGACAATAGCATCGCGACAGTCGAATATTTTGTAGGCTCTTGTAGGCAGCTTAGGTGATTTCACATGGTTCCGTCCTAGTCGAGCCTAGTCGCCGAGAGGTGCGCCTGGCGCCATAAAGGAGGAATCGGAGAGGGAGGGCCAAGATTCGGCAGACGTCACCGTGACGACTCACTGCAGCTGGGAGTTACTTCGGAGATATACGGGAAATGGAATGACCGGGAATATCCTCTCAGCATCACATCTATCGTCAGCGTAGCACAAGCATCGATGTTGGGAGAATGGAGAGGAGGAGCCATCAAGGTGAAGAGAAACGTTTGTCGTCTTGCCCATTTCCTTTTTTTCGGAGATCCAGAGGGAAAGATAACGAGCTCTGGAGAGATCGGGACAATCAGACGGTGCCCTCGGCCGGCGCGAGGCAAATCTTCAATTCCAAAAATAGCAACGACGGGCTCAAGATAGGTGCTGACGTTCGCCTTGGCGCTTGCTGCACCTGGTGGACAGTAAATTGGCGAACAACGCTGATTCTTGAGCAAGGCTTACCGTTATCATACTATCAGCTGCCTGAATCAGCGTCGACGTTTCAGAGACAGCTTAGCAAGATTTTTGATTGTTTCTTCATCAGACCTGCGGTGGTCATCCTTTGGCGAGAACTTGATTTGACCTGATTTGACTCGCAGAGGCGACCGATTTTGCTTCCGAGAAGTCCGTGCCGTCGCTTCAAGCTTCAGCCTTTAAGCGTGTGTTATCTCGCCTGGGATAAAGCACGTTCTGGTTCAAATTGCCTTGTCACCTGAATATAGCAGAACAACGACTATTCTGGAAAGGAATGCACCACTGGGAAGGCGGGAGGCACAATGGTGGAGAGGGAACAGGAACACGACGAGGACGAGGACGAGGAAGTTCAGCAGCAATGCCGATCGGCTGTTGAGATCGGTGAAGATCTCCCGTCGGGACTCGGCGCCGGATGGGATTAGTAAGACGGAAGCTTGAGGAGATTGTGGAATTGGAAATTTGTGGTGCACACTTGCAAATTATATCATAACAGACCCGCAGTCCAGTCGACATGGTTGCACCCATCTACGCCCCATATTCACAGGTCTTCCATTCCCTCCAGCTTCTGCCTGCACCCTATCCAGTTCTTATCCCACATACAACTCCTATAGGCATACGCCTGACATCTCCTAAACAGGTGTGACGAGATGGCCTTTGTGTTGTCAAGAACCTCGTCACCTCTTTCGAGGGACGGGCCTCAAATAGGCGTCGACAACACCCAGTTGCCATCTGTCAACCCAGTCACAGCTCCTTCTACCCCGGACCACCACGACATGGCAAAGGAGAAAGAGCACAAGCCTCGCATTGAAATCCTCCTCGACTCGCCCTACCTCTTCCTGAAAGGTGTAGGTGTCGACGTCGAACCTACACGCCTTTCAGGTCATGTTGCGCTTTATCTCAATGAGTCCATGCCGATCAAAGAAATCACGCTTCAATTCAGAGGCAAAGCGCGTCTGCCAGTACCGGCCACGGAATCGTATGTTTAGCCTCTTTGTCTCTTCAACTCTCCTACCTACCAACGCTCCTATAGGATGAACTCGGCCCCTTTGACCTACATTGTTTGTACCCATGACTGGACTTTCTTGGAAGGCGAAAAGAGAGGCAGCCATACGCTGAAGGCCGGCCGTCATTTGTTTCCCTTTCAGCTACGCATTGGGGGTTCTCTGCCGTCGACAATCTCGTCTCCTGCTTTCGGAGGCGCAGCCGTGTCCTACAAACTGCGCGCTCAGGTAGTACGACCAGGCTTTGCCTTCAACCAGACCTATACCGCTGGGTTGCCGGTCCACATCATCCGTTCCTTTGCCCCAGAGGCTATGGAATACCAGCAGACCCTGGAGATCGAGAACACATGGCCGGACAAGCTGATGTATTCTATCATGGTTCCTCATAAGGCTTGGGCGGCAGGCGACAAGGTCACCGCTCTCGTGAAATTCTCTCCTCTCACGAAAGGCGTGTGTGTCCTCAATGTGACCACGTCAATCTACGAGCAGACGAAAGTGTTCGCTCGCAGCGGTTCTCAGGAACAAACACGGCTCGTCGCGTCCTTGAAACATGAAATCGTCAACGGTCGAGCTGTCGAGGTAGAAGACAGTAGTACTGGACAGCGACGGTCTCTGAGCCACCCGCCTTCTCCTGCTTCTCCGGCGAGCCCTTCATCAGGCTTTTTCCATCTTCCTCGCAGTAGCAGCTCTACTTCGTTAAGCAGTATGGGGAGGCAATACTTTTCACACACTCCCATCCATGCCTCCACGTCTTCGGCGCCTACCACCCCTCTACATCCGCCGGTCAGCGAACCAGCACCAGTGGCGTCGTCGTCAGCTGACCTCCTCGATGAAACAAATAACTCTGACGCCGGAAGCTCCGACGTGGTGACATATCTCAACATTCATATTCCTTTGACCATCACACCAACGCACAGCCTTGAACCCATCATTGTGTCTCATCGGGTGCGCTGGAGTATCTTGATTCTCAACTTGGACGGACATACCTCCGAGCTCAGATGCTCTCTGCCGCTGCATCTCCTTGACTACCGTCTCCTCAACGAATCGAAGATACATTCAGCTGCAACTCGGCGCTTGCTTCTTGGAGGGACCGAAGTACCACCGGGAGAGGAAGAGGATATCCAGCTCCCAAGCTACACCCAACATGTGCGCGACAGAGTCGCGAATATGTTCCTTCCCGATTCAGCCACTATGCGCGTTACGAACCCCTGGATATCGCAAGGCGCAAGCCCTGTCCACGCAGCCGACGCACCCCCATCGCAATGGCCACTCACGCGTTCTGGACGATGCACTCCTCTCGAAGCCCACCTCCTGACCCATCTCCCGCATCAACCCGATCCCAACGCCTCCAACACCCCTCTAGATTGGGTCAACTCCGAGCTCCTTCTCTCCCTCTCTGACGGCGCGCCCCCGCGGCTTCGTGCGCGGTCGCCCACGCGTGGCGAGTCCGAGCCGGATCCGGATTCGGAGCCGCTCAGCCGGACACATAGCCGGAGTAGCCGGTCAGTCAGTCGCGTGCTTAGCCGTTTGTCGAGTCGTGCCGGAAGCCCGGAGCGTGCACACCACCACCAACATGGCCACCCTCACCCTCACCCTCACCCTCACCCTCATCCCGTCCCCCAGCCCGTCTCCGGCTCTCACGAGACATACTTCCACGGGGGGCACGCAAGCCGGAACATATCCAACCTCTTCTCAGCCACGATGAAACCCTTCTCCACCTTCTCCCCGCACTGGATCTCCCGCTCCTCTCCCGCGCACGAAGTCCCCACCGCCGCCGAGCTCGAGCGCGAGCTCGAATCAGCGGACGCGGCACAGCGCCCGGCGTACATGCGCGGGATCAGCCTGCCGGACCCGCACTCGGGGACGGGGCTGCTGCATCGCGCGTTCACGGAGGTGCCGGACTATGCGGTCGCGTCGAGGGGGTTCATTGGGGGTGTGCCGCCGTTGTCGAGTATGCAGGGGCTGCCGTCGTATGAGGAGACGGTGAGGACGCAGAGTGAGAGTGATTTGGCGGGGCGGTTCGCCCAGCTTTCGGCGGGGGGGCCTGCGCGGGCGCCGCCGTTGGTGCGCCAGTCTTCCTCGGCTTTGTAGTTTGTTCTTTGGTTTTTTTTGGTTTTCTTCCACACTCCGCTCCGCTCCATGGCATCCCATCTCTTGGTTATAGATCTCTCTTTTGCATTAGACATTGGACTTGACTACCGACCACGTATATATAGACTTCAGGAGAACGCGCCGTTGCCGCTTGTATATCATCATCTGTTTTATTCAACCCATACCTATGCACCATTTTTCTCTACATCCGTAATTACTACTAATGACCTCGCCATCACCTCAAATAACAAAATAAAATCGACTTCTCGAACCAAGCTGTTCAAGTAACAGAGTGAGGAGATGCGTGAAACCTCTGACTAGTATCAGACGATTCACATACACCTTGCGCTCATGCTCATCCCCTCTTACCATGATCACATCTAATCACCTCGCCACCCCTGAAACCAAAAAATGATATAGATTTAACCAAAATATTATTTACCAACCGAAAGTAAACAAGACGGCCCAGCGGGGTCCAGAGAAACGCAAGACGTAGAGTAAGTATCTGAATCCTAATATAGGGGAGAGGCGACGCAGTCGTAGGGTAGGGTAAGAACACGGGCTCCTCTATAAGTGATTTATCAATATCAGTCTAGCCGTACCTCTAGGATCGATCTCTACGAGGTCAAGGTCTACTGGTCTACTGTGTCTTCTCTTGCTCGTCGAGGTTCTTCATGATCCAGGGCTCGGGTGTGACGAACTGCGCGGTGGGGACTCCGAGCTCGAACAGGCGGGAGACGACGTTGGCGAAGCTGGAGAGAATGGGGTGTGTGTATTAGTTGGATTCTTGAATGGGAAGAAGGGGAGAGGGGCTTACTCCCTGAAGAAGAGGTCGCTGTCCTCCGCGTAGGCCTTGGCGTACTTCTTGAAGCCCTTGTCTTGGACGAGGACGTAGTCGGCGCTGCGTTTGAATAATATGAGTCGCGATACCAGAGCAAGAATGAGTAGTACATACGGGAGCATCATCAGGGTCTTAGTTGTCTTGTCCTCGAGCTGCTTCGGGCCGTTCCATTTCTTCCAGGTCCACCTAATGATGTGTTTAGCACATGGAGAACACTAGCTGGGAGAAATGCGATTTACTTCTCGTCAAATAGGAGTTTGTAGTAATCGTTGGTCAAGGTGGTCGGGGAGAAGGTCCACGGACCGGAGAATCCGGACCTGTGGTACTAGCCATCAAAAAATGGAATGGTGAAAAAAAAAGGAATCACGTACCTGTCAGGGTGGCAGCGCCCTACAGCATGTGCGCCGGAGAGAGCAACGATTTCCTGATCATTGAAGCTGAGTGTAAAGTCAGCAAACGATATCAGTATATCGGGACGTTAAGCAGAGCATACCCCATGCGTCCGAAAATCTATAACGTGCGTAAGCAAGACATCAAAAAGGTGGAATGCTGCGCTGCCTTACACTCCTGAGATGGTCTCCACCTTGCGTTGCGTCAGGCAGACGGCCATCGGGGGTAGCATCCACGGAGAAACCATCGACTCTGCCAGCCCTCCAGGGAATCTTGGGTCCAGCCATCTCCTAACACGTCCCTCATTAGTTGACGCGTCGACAAAATTAGAGGTGGCGCGCCACACCTGAACAGCAGCGACACCGCCGAGAGTCCACAAGTCACCGTAACTAATCCAATCGAATTCCTTTTTGATCTTCTCCATGAGGTCGCGGGCAATGTTCAAACCGTTGTTCGCACCGTGCTTGGACTCGGGCTCGAAGCGCATGGTGGCGTAGTTGCTGGAGGGGGAGGCAGGGCCGTCAGTGCTGCGTCCTGGGTAGATAGGGGCTCCGGCTCACCTTCCGCCAGTCTTGGAGTCCTTGTCATACGTGCCAGACGAGTGCCATGCCAAACGGAGGATGACCGGGGCATAGGATCCATCTGATGTAAACGTCAATTTCCTCATCTCACCCGGGGCAAGGGGCACGCACCGTCGTATTCGGATTGGCCAGCCTCGTCGAAGAGCTCAGCAATCCTATTGTAGACCTGCAGTCGGTATAGGATTAGCTTTGACAGGTGCGTAAATTTTGCATCCGTTGCGTGCCTTTTGGTAGTCCTCCTTCGTCGGTGTGAAGTGCGTCTTAGCCTTTGCGGACTGAACTGCCGACTTTATGGCGGTCTCGGTGTCGCTGCGAGCGTCGGTATAGAAGTAGAACGCGAGACCACCAATACCGGCAACGGCTCCCAGTCCCAATATCAGGTTTTTGTTCGACTTGGTGGCAGGTTGGGGAGTTTCTGTCGAGTAACGGCGGAAGGCCGACCTGAACTGAGCCTTGGGGACAGACCTAGAACCAGCAACGGCGGCCCTACGAAGAGGAGCGCGAAGGAGAGAGAATGACATCGAGCTAATAACGCAGCAACGCGATTAGTAGAGAGGAGAGAGATGGATGACCCCGGAACAGAGAAAGGTCTAGAAATATGAAATGCAGAGCCGATAATCTCGGGTACAGATTTGTCAACCAATCACGTTCCGTGGTTTATAAGGAGGAATCACTGTCAGGTGCATTCTGTTGCCACCGCCGACGTCCAGGAGCTACATACCGCGGGCTCGAGGTTCTGTGGCGCCACAGTCGCGCATTCATCAGAGGAACGTCCCTGCGAAGTCTTCGAACCGTTTAACTTTATGTACATGTCAAGCGCTAAGATTAGAGATTCAGAAACTTCGGAGGCACATGACCGCACGCAGACCACATGACCGCGATGTAGCCAATCCCGAGTTCCGACTCACTCTCCTTTACAAGTTCCCCCCTGTTACCCCTAACCGAAACGCTCGAGCTCTTGCTCCTCGAGCACGCCAACAAAAAATCGAGGGTCGGACGAGGTCCCCATCTATCCGGGACCTGCTGCATATCTCTCCGCGCTAGTTGACGTTCTCGGTGCTGAAGCACTGACTTTTGTAACTTCTCGGCAACAATGTGACCAGGATGGCTACATGAAAGGAAGGCGACTGTTTACAACTATGCTGCAGTGTTGCCTTCTCAACCTATCATTCCTATGCTCTGAGCTTCGAGCACTGCCCCATGCCGCCTTCTCCTGTCACAAGGCACAGCCTTCACGCGCCTCATTTCCTTTTATGTATGTCAGACTCATTTCGGGATCTTTTCATCTGGGCAGAGGCGGGTGCTTAGTCCTGATTAGCGCCCAAGCATGATTCTATCGCCTTGCCTTGCGCAGCCACTCATACATTGTCCCCCTTGGGTCCCCCTTGGTGACGCGCATCCCACATCACTCCGTTCTCTCGCCGTGTCCGACGGAACTTAAAGGCAGAACGTCGCTCATCAGCTTCCCTCCTCAAAGCTCAAACATCCCATCATGAACTCTCCACCTTGGGCCAATCCCTGGCACGGCTACTATCAGCCTGACCCCAACGTCTACATACCACCACCCCTGAGCGCGGCACAGGTGTATGGAGATCCTCGACGACAATACAGACCAGACCCTCCCCGTAAATGGCGCCCATCATCCTGGTTTTCTACCGCAACTAACCAGATTGGCGCCCACGCAGGATATGTATCGTCCAAATACCCCAAGCTGCACCCCCTCCTGGCATCCGACACCACAAGGCTCCGATTCAACGTGAAGAAAAAGCCCCAGGAGATAGAAGCCACGACCTATTTCTCCAACCGACACGTCCCGGCCACCGAAGCTGGAGTGAGGAAGCTGCGACTCATATCTAAGTCCTTCCCCTGGTCCATCGACATCGAGTCTCCGGTGCCCGTTACATGCGAGGCCGTGTGGGAGGCTTTATATCGCGCGCTGCAGGAGCCGATTGCGGATTCGGAGTGGGGGTTGATACTGAGCATCAAGAAACAGAGAGAGGTCGTTGAGAAGGCGGCGAAGAAGCGGCTGGATGAGGATCGGAATGATGTGGTGAAGCTGAGGAGGATTGATTATTTGGGAGAGGCGACGATGTTCAAGGGTTTGGATAGGGATGATGATTTTGGTAAGATGAGGCTGCTTCCGGGGACGAAGGGATGTCCGGATACGTGGGTCGTCTCGTTGGGAACACCATGATCATGGCGACTTTCGACTCCACTCGGACGTGTCGGTTTGGACTTCTGTGTTAGATCATCTATGATCTATGGCTTTCTTATGGTACTTGCGACAGGACTCAGGAGTCAGGAATATACCACTTGTAATTTTGTTTGTTATGTTTGAGTCACGTCCAAGGCTTGTAAATGGGTGCAGCGTGCTGTAGCGTGCGGGAGGGAGTCCGAAGAAAAAAAAGTTATGCGGTGTCTTCTACTAGGTATATACACTGAAGGGGAATCGAACCCCTGCCGCTTGCTGGATACGTTCAGCTCCGAAGATTCTGAATGGAAGGCAAGCATGATAACCACTTCACCATCAGTGTTGATGAAAGCGATGAAAATTGAAGATACTCTTCATGATGGTATACTTGAAGTATGTACATGGGTATGCAGTTTCGGAGCTACGGACATAGCTCACGACTCGGCGCTCACAAGAGATAAGGATGATTTGAATTTTGAGGTAAAAGAAGTAAAAGCACGGAAGCCCCCTTCCCTGACGGTGCTACCGTTGAGGTGTATAACTGTACGCGATCGGTGATCGGGCAAGTCACGTGTTAATTATTTTTGGGCCTTGGAATTTGAAAAGTTCGCGGGCTATCTCAGTCTGTGTCTATCTGTGTTCATCTCAGCACGCCTGCAACCTGTGCTACCAGTCCAAACATGGTCTCTTTCCAGTAAGTGAAACCTCTTTCCGAGCGAACGCGAATTTTAACCATTGAACCCACAGATGTCATGGTCAGTGCCCTCCATGCCCTCCATGTTAAATAAGTACTGTGTCTCACTTGATTCTCATTTAACCGGACAGCGTGCAGCGACGTCGTGAAGAAGCCCAAGCTGGATCAACATAGATCTAGATGCCATAGTGGGTTTGACTGCATAGACTGCTCAACGACATTCCATACCCCCGCCGATTACAAGGGCCACACACAATGTATCAGTGAAGCGGAAAAATACCAAAAGAGCCTATACAAAGGTCCCAAAACAGTACGCTTGTCTCTACAACATATGAAGTTACCCTGAACTCTTAAAGGCTGCCCCTGCGCCGCGGAATAACTATCCACCTCTACCGCCAGCCCCCACCGCCCCGCCAGGGAGACAGCAGTGGGGCGGCCGTGGTGGATTTGGAGGAGGCCGGGGAGGTAGAGGAGGCTGGGGACAGCAAAGGACATCGGCTACTGGTGCCAACGATACTCCCCTGGGCACTCCAGCCCGTGCCCCTTCTCCTGTTGCAAGCCTGGCACCGCCACCACAACCTGCCGTTGTGCAGCAGGTGAAGACACCGGCGGTTAAAGCTCCGGAACCCCCTACGCCTGTACTGACGGAGGCACCTTCTACTTCGTCTGATAAGAAAAAGAAGGACAAAAAGCGGAAATCGACCGCTGAAGATACCATGGTGAGCTGCGGCATTATGATTGGACGACCTTATCATTGGCTAAGTATATTTTTTAAATAGAATGAGGACAGCGAACCTCCCAGCAAAAAGGCCAAGATCCCCGACGACGAGTCGTCCGAGGTCCAGAGAAAAGAGAAGAAGTCAAAAAAGGACAAGAAGGACAAAACCAAGGTGAAGGCAGCGGAGGAAGATACATTGGTCAGTGAGGCGGTAGACGGAGAGAAGGAGAAAAAGAAGAAGCGTCGGAAAGAAAGTGAGGAAGATGTCGAGATGAGTGCGCCGGCTGATGAGGGAACGAAGAAGAAGAGCAAGAAGGAGAAGGCGAAGTCGAAGGAAGGGGAGTCGGAGGCCGTTGAAGAGAAAGAGTCGAGGGAAAAGTCGAAGAAACGGAAGCGGAAACAGGAGGGTGAGGGGGAGGACGCCATGAACGTCGATCCGTCGGACGTGCCCGTAGTCGTCAAGGAGAAGAAGGATAAGAAAAACAAGGAGGGGAAGGAGAAACGGGACCAGAGCGAGAAGAAGGAGAAGAAGGAGGAAAAGAAGTCTAAACAGGCTTCATCTGCGTCTACGGAGCAGTGAGTTGGTACGCATCGTGGCAGCAAGTCAGTTTGCGCTCTCTTTTCTGCGTTTCGCCAGCTTTCTGGTTTTCTATTGACTCGATTCCCGCTTATAATGGAACGAGCCGTCCATCGTGTCTCTACATATCTACCTTCCTATGGTTATCTTGCATGCTTGTTGTCGTCTACAAAACCCAGTACTCGCGAGCACGACCGACTTGAATTGGCCATTCGGAGACAATCTCGATCATACAGTTCATCATACCTGATTTAGACAAAGCACGTGTGGAAACGTAGGCAAATCGATTTGGAGTTGAACCTCGCCTCTTCCCCATATCCTGCCATAACCATGCAAGCAATTCAGGTATTTAGTCGCTAGCAACAACTATAACAATTTACTCACGATCTACGTAGTCGCATTTCTGGAGCGTTCGCGACTATCTCAGTCCCGTATGTCATATTCCTGCGGCGTTCAGCATGGAGATCAGCTCACCAATCAGTATTCCAGGTCCTCAAGGAGAGCAAGTTCAAAGAACACGGTCGTATTACACCTGGTTTGTATTGATCGTTGTCAAGGACGCGTTCAAGTAGCTTACCTCACGGTTTCAGAGGAGTTTGTGGCGGCAGGCGACTTCCTGGCGTACAAGTTCCCAGTCTGGACATGGTCAGTCGCAACGCTCGTACTGGTGGTGTGAAATGTAACCTTGTGCTTCATAGGGAGAAGGGAGATGCATCGAAAGCTAGAGACTTTTTGCCGGCTGATAAGCAATACCTCCTGACCCGCGGCGTGCCCTGCCTCCGCCGCGCCACATCCCTGGCGTACACCGATGCAGACGAAGACGCAGAACGCCTATTGAACTTTGGGGACTCTTCGACCAGCGGAGAGGCCGACGAATGGGTCGAAACACATGCTGGGCGCAAGTCACACGCGGACTCTGCGGCAAACCCAGGGACCATCGACGATATCCCTGATCTGGACGGGGAGCACGATAACCTAGCCTCAGGCGTTGGTGCGTTGTCGCTTGGAACTGGTGCGACGGCGGCAGAGGAAACGCCTGACCTTGATGATATACCCGATATGGAAGAAGATGACCTTGAGGAGAAGGACGAGGCGACAGCAAGCAAACCGTCCGGAGTTATTGACGCCAGGTTATTATCCTGTCTTTATGATCCGACCCAGTCTCACTGACACACCCTTCAAGCAACATTGAGGTTGCGAAGGGGAACTTGCTCCAAGTGCGGACCTACGATGTGATGATAACGTATGACAAGTATTACCAAACGCCTCGTGTCTGGCTTATCGGCTACGATGAGGTGAGTTCATCTCATCCAGCCTATGTGTAGCTAGCGTCTGATCCCCTTGCTGCGAAGAACGGGACACCACTGACCCCACCTCAAATCTTCCAAGACATCTCGGCCGACCACGCGCACAAGACCGTCACGATCGAGCAATTCCTCCACTCCACGTCGCTGCAGGCTGCGTCTGTGCACCCATGCAAGCACGCGAGCGTCATGAAGAAGGTCATCGAGCGCATGAACAACAGCGTCGTGGAGGAACAGCTCTCGCGGCGGAAGTCGGGAGGTTCAGCCCCCAATAGCAAGGAGTCCAAGAAGAAGTGGCCATTCGCAAGGAAGTCGAGCGGGGGTATCAAAGACGATAAGGCTACTGGAGAGGAAGAAGAGGTTGAAGGGATGCGGGTCGACTTCTACCTCGTGGTCTTCCTCAAGTTCATCGCGTCGATTGTGCCCACAATTGAAGTCGACTCCACGACGTCTTTCTAGATCCTACACTCACGGTCACTGTCGACTGTTCGGCAGTGAGGATGATACCCCCAGGACTAGGTCGTTTGCGCATTAGAGCATAAGAGAATACTGTGCACCTCAATCATGATGCGAGCAGTTTTGTACGTTAGTAGGCAATCATCAATGTACTTGTTCTTCAATTATTACCCAGCGTCATCGGGAATATTCTTCACATGTCATATATGTACGACGGTAGTGCTGGAAAAGAAGATCGTGAATCTGGACACCCCGGGAGCAAGGGGATCAAAAAAGATGTCTTGCTGAGCAGAAAAGTGAGTCGACCCAGGTTCGAACTGAGGACCTTCTGTGTGTTAGACAGATGCGATAACCAACTACGCCATCGACCCATGTTAAACCGTATAATTTTAGTATTTACCTCGAACATAGCATTACCTTGGATCCATCTATACTATACATAGCACACTCCAGACTCTACCATCTCAATAACTATCACTATCGCAATCTTTCGGGCTTCCAGTCTTGTTATCGTAGTACCCCGCGGTCCTGCGATGCGCATCTCGTCGATAGAAAATGTACTAGAGCAACAGTTACAGGCGCAGCATCATATCATCCTGTCCCTTCCCTATGCTACCTTGCAGCTGTCACACACCGACAGCCGAATGGTGAATCCTTTCCACGCATATTACTCATCCCGCACTGCTTAATTGAAGCGTTATACAGGCATCTGCCTCCACCATCCCTTGATGGAACTCACCTGGTCAACAGAATTACTAGCCGAAGCTGCAATGTGTGTCCAATCCGAGTCATCGATGTCTATCGATGTGTAGGTCCATGATCCATTAACTTCCGTTACACTTTCTAGAATATAGACTGAATGCGCCCTATTTAAAGTCGTCAACAAGTCGGAACTATGCGCGAAGGTACAAACTTATACTTGACTTACACCTCTTCAGAAGTTCAAGTAACCTCAACATCGTAGAGAGGTGTGCCCGTATACCCAATGTGCGCACGCGGAGTCTGACTGCTGATTCCTCTAGCTCTCTACATCTTCCAAGCCTTACTAGCTTCCTCCCCAATGGAACAAAGTCTTGCCTCCATGGACGATCAAGTGAGCGATCGATTCACATTCTCAACTTGCCAAGGAATCAACTTTAATGATACGTTCTCAGCAATCTGATTCAGATGATTCAGCTGATTCTTATGAAGCCAACCCACCTAGCCTTATCATCGTCAATCATGGGCGGACACGCGCCAGGGACTTAAATGATGGTCCAATGGAACAGAGTTTACTCATACACGCCTTCACCTCCGCATTGAAGTCCATCGAAGCCAAGGGATATATAGTTCAGGGTGCGATGTATGGACCTGAAGGGGCGTGTATCTTCATTGATACAGAAGATGAGGATTGGTGTCAGGGATTGGTGTGATCATATCAACTGCAACTGACGTGAGGTACGAGTAGAATACGAGAGGCTTTTGTCGTATTGTACCTCTCGAAAATGGAGGAGTGGAGGTGATATCTGCATCTTATCGTTTGGAAAACCACATTTCTTTACATTGTGAGTGAAATTCCCCCTATCTGCAGGTAGTTTGCTCAGTTGCGTCGGTGCTCGAGTAGAACTTCTGGAAGCATGATGGAAATCACCCGGTCAAGAGAATTAGCCGAAGCTGCAATGTGTGTCCAATCATCGATGTGTAGGTGTCCTTGAGGTGTCCACGATTTGTTGCCTTCTGGACCACTTTCCAGAATCTATACTGGATGTAAACCCTATTTAAAGTCATCAACTAGTTCATCAACTAGTCGGAAATATGCGAAGATACAAACTTATAGACTTAAACCTGTTCAGAAGCAACCTCAACATCGCAAACGGAGGTGTGCCCATTCACTCAACGTGCACATGCGGGATCTGACCGCTGCAGTGATTCCTCTAGCATTCTACATCTTCTAAGCCTTACTAGCCCCCTCTCCATTCGAACGAAGCCTTGCCACTATGGCTGATCAAGTGAGCGATTGATTCACATTCTCAACTTGCCAAAAACTCACCATTACCGATATATTCTTAGCAACTTGATCCTAAGAGATACGACCCACCTAGTATTTTCGTCTTTAACTGTGGGCGGACCCGCTCTAGGCAAATAAATGATGGTCCAAATGAAACGCGTTTACTTTTACACGCCTTCATCTCCGTGTTGAAGTCCATCGAAGCAAAGGGATATATAGTACAGGGTGCGATGTATGGACCTGATGGGGTGAATATCTTCATTGATACAGATGACGAGGATTGGTCTTACCATGTCGACTGCCACAATGCCGAAAGGTACGAGTAGAATGAGAGAGATTTGGTCATACCGTACCTTTCGAAATCGGAGTAGTAGTGCGGATATGTGCATCTTGTCGTTTAGCAAAACTTGAGCAGAACCACATTTCCTTCCACTGTGAGTTCAATTCCCGCTATCTCTAGGTAGTGGGTGCTAGCGGTGCTCTGGTAGAACTTCTGCAAGCAAGATAGGATTCACCCGGTCAAGAGGATTAGCCAAAGCAGCAATGTGTGTCCGATCCGAGTCATCGATGTGTAGGTCCATCATCTGTTACTTTCCGTTACACTTTTTAGAATCTAGGCTGCATGTAAACCCTGTCTAAAGTCATCAACTAGTCGGAAAGCGAAGACACCAACTTATACTTGACTTACACCTGTTCAGAAGCGACCTCGACGTCGCAAATAGAGGTGTGCCCGTATACCCAATGTGCGCACGCGGAATCTGACTGCTGATTTCCTCTAGCTCTCTACGTCTTCTAAGCCTTACTAGCCCCCACCCCATCACGAAGCCTTGCCTCCATGGCTGATCAAGTGAGCAATTAATCGCATTCTCAACTTGCCAAAAGCTCACCATTACCGATATGTTCTCAGCAACGTGATCGCAAGAGATACGACCCACCCAGTATTTTCATCTTTAACAATGGGCGGACAAGCGATAGGCAGTGTACCGATGGTCCAAATGAAGCACGTTTACTCTTACACGCCTTCATCTCCACGTTGAAGTCCATCGAAGCCAAGGGATATATAGTTCAGGGTGCGATGTATGGACCTGATGGGGCGAGTATCTTCATTTATACAGCTGATGAGGATTGGTGTGAAGTTCTGTGAACATATGGACTGCGACAATGCCGAAAGATACGAGTAGAATGAGAGAGGTTTTCTCGTATCGTACCTTTCGAGATTGAGAAGCTGGAATGTGTGTCCAGTCATCGTGTAGGTCCATGATATATCAATTTCTGTTGCACTTTCTAGAATCTAGACTGGATTTAAACCCTAGAAGTCATCAACAAGTCGGAAATACGCGAAGATACTGTATAAACTTATCCTTGACTAACTCCTGAAGCAACCTCGGCATCGCAACGAGAGGTGTGCCCGTACCCAATGTGCACACGCGGAGCCTGACCGTTGATCCCTGTAGCTCTTTACTTCTTCTAAGCCTTACTAGCCCCCCCCCCCATTCAAACGAAACCTCGTCTCCATGGATGACCAAGTGAGCAATCGATTCCCGTTCTCAACTTGCCCAGAACTCAACATTGCCCATATATTCGCAGCAAGAAACTGATGATTTTTTTAGATACGACCCAGTTAGTCTTGTCATCGTCAACCATGGGCGGACACGCGCCAGGGAGTCAAATGATGGTCCAATGGAAGCGCATTTACTTTTAGAGGCCTTCATATCCGCGTTGAAGTCCATCGAAGCCAAGGGATATATAGTCCAGGGTGCGATATATTCAGATGAAGGGGCGAGTATCTTCATTGATACAGATGATGAGGATTGGTGTGAGGGATTGGTGTGAGGGATTGATGTGATCATATCGACTGCAACAATGCCGTGAGGGACGAGTAGAATAAAAGAGATTTTGTCGTATCGTATCTTCAAATTTCCGGAAAACCGGCGGTGATATCTGCATTTTGTCGCTTGGCAAAATTTGGGCAAAACCACATTTCCTTACATAGCGAGTGAAATTCCCGCTATCTATAGGTAGTGGGTGCTCAGTTACATCGGTGCTCGGGTAGAACCTCTAGAAGCAAGATGGAATTCACCCGGTCAAGAGAATTAACCAAAGCTGCAATGTGTGTCCAATCATCGATGTGTAGGTCCATGATCTGTCACTTTCTGTTACGCTTTCTAGAATCTAGACTTGATCTAGACTGCATGTAAACCCGAATTAAAGTCATTAAATAGTCGGAGATGCGCGAAGATACAAATTATACTTGACTTACACCTGTTCAGAAGTAACCTCAACATCGCCAACTGAGGTGTGCCCATATACCCAATGTGCACACGTAGAACCTGACCGCTGATCCCTCTAGGTCTCTACATCTTCCAAGCCTTACTAGCCTACTCCCCATCCAAATTAAACCTTGGCTCCATGGCTGATCAAGTGAGCAATCGATTCCCCGTTCTCAACTTGCCGAGACTCAACTATACCGAGATTTCCTCAGCAACTTGCCATTGAATCTGACAGAAATGACCCACCTAGTGTTTTCATCTTCAACAATGGGCAGACACGCGGTAGGCAGTGTACCGATGGTCCAAGGGAGGCACGTTTACTTCTGCACGCCTTCATCTCCGCGTTGAAGTCCATCAAAGCCAAGGGATATGGAGTTCAGGGTGCGATGTATAGACCTGACGGGGCGAGTATCTTCATTTATACAGACGATGAGGATTGGTGTGAACATATCGACCTCGACGTTAATGCCGATTGGTACGAGTAGAATGAGAGATATTTTCTCGCATCGTACCTTTCGAAATTGGACTGTTGCAAGAGTAGTAGAGAAATCCGTGTCTTGTCGTTTGGCAAAACCACTTGAATCTACATTTCCTCCCATTGTGTGAAAGCCATTTCGTGTCTTGGCGAGGATGTGGTGGAGCGCATTAATCCACCCGTTCACCCGTGACGACAGCCCATGTGGTTCCCCCATGCATAATCTGGTGCACGACCTTTGAAAAAGGAATTTTATGTATGCTGGATTTGCATGTAATGACGATGAAGTGACGAATAAAGCCAACGATTTGGGAAAGGGGACGAGGGTGTTTCAAGTTCTTCGGTTTTCCAAGAACATTGACAAGTGCTCGCGGCCCGCCGGTCCACGTACCACGTGCACTCAGATTTCGTGGACTTGCGCTATCCAAATATTCAGGCCTCAGAGCCTAGACGTAAGGACTCCTCGTTGGTGCAGTGTGCGTCCAATCATCGATGCGTAGGTTCATGTTCTGTTACACTGATATCAAGTAACTCCAACTTGTGGCTATCGTTTACCCTGCTGACGTGACGACAGGGATCATCACCGCTGACAGCGCCACCTCCTTCTGCGTTTGATATCAACACGTACTCGAGAGATACCACCATGACCCGAACCCGGTCAGTCCCACGAGGTATGCAGTTCTCCTCGTTATTCACCTCACAAGTTGAACCAGAGTTGAACCGTGTCTTGTACAGATACCATCTTACCGCTTGTCGTGTTTCCAAGCCTCATCTTGCTTGCGAAACGGTTCATTTTTGGCCATCTATATGAGTCTGGTCTTGCGAAACATCTTGCTGGCGCATGCACTCCCGCAGCTGCGGCAGTCACGCCCTACCACCGCCCCTACACTGGAGTCCACCACGTAGACGCGTGCCTATGTCCCCTCGTTACGTTCTTCCACGCGGCGCTTGACGAACCAGACGCGTTATCTTTTCTCACCTACTTCGTCGGTGTTGCCGCCCCTCTGATTGCTATCCCTGCTATCGAAGGTTGGAGAGCAGGTCGCAGCGGATTCATCGCATACCCCGTCATATTTGGTCTCCTCTCCCAAACCTTGACCGTCGGAATGACCTTCCCCATCTATTGGTTGATCTTTATGCTGTCCGGTGGAGCGAACACGAGTCGCACAGAGGCAAAAATCACCCGAGCCCATGCAGAGGCGATTGTTTTCGCAATCATCGTTGGGGGTACCATCCCGTCCGTATGCCTGCTGATGCTAAGTGATCCGCAAGTCACTGCTATCTGGCAGCCTTACCCAATCTACGTCTCCCTCGCACAATTTCTCTATCTCGCTTTCCGACCTGCCTCGAAGCACTCTGAATCGGGATATAAGACGATTCGATTCCTCTACATCAGCATGTTCATCCTCACTTCATCCGCCCATATCTTAACGATTTGGCCCCTGATCATGGATTTCGCCGCTATCCAAAGAGTCTATCTCCCCTCCTATTACGGTCCCAGAAGCGACAACCTACGGTTGGCATCCGTGTCTTGGACTTCCTCAAGTGGGATGCAGGCTTTGGCCTTGGAGCCTCGATTATTGCCACCTTCTGGTTTGCGCGCAATGTGAAGGAGGTGGTTGTAATGGCCTTCTGGAACGTAATTGCCTACGCCTGTGCTTGGGCCAGGTGCCGCGCTAATCGGCGCGGCGCTGTGGCGAGAATCATACCTTCAGGAGACCGCGGTCCCTAAAGTCAAGCAGACCTAGGAAGTCTCTTCAACAGCCCATGAGAGGAAGATACTCGGTTGTGTCTCTTCAACGTGCGTATATCTTCCTCCAATGTGTACTTGGATATAGCTTTCATAACAATCAGTGGAATTACGATAGTGTGGAACCAAAATAAAACCATGATTTGATTCCGTATGGTATATCTCCCTAGCTCGTCTTTATAAGACCAGCAGCAGCCTCTGTACCAGCTATTCTTTCCAATCGGAACCAATCATACTTGGAGTACAGCACTCGGCATGTTATGTCCGAGCTCTCGACCCCATCATCCAGGAAGGGATAGGACAACAGTTCTGTATAGAATTGAGGATGGTCTGGAGGGCCGTAGAAGATCAGATTGCGGATGCCTCGAATCTTGTACCTGTCATGAATATGAGGTCAATGATGGATTCTAAGATTGAGCATAGAAATGGGCTTGCCGTTTGTAGAAGTGGAATCGCTCGCTGATGAGGAGGAAGGCCTTCTTGCCTTGGAAGAACGCTTGACGAGCGCGGGAGATGTCTTGGTTTGTCGAGTACCTGGGAAGTAAGTGCAGAAAGAGGAACTGGATAGGGTGGGTAGATACCTACTCTGAAAGGATGGTGAACGTGACGCTACTGTGTTTCTTGAAGTAATTTTGCACACGGATGAAGTCAAAGGAGGATGGGATGAAGACGACGGTATTGGTGCTTTGAACAGCAGATTTTAGTACAGCCGGTAAAAGCTGATAAGTGTTGTCAGCGCGGGAAACATGTCCAATAAAAACAGCACGGCGGACCTGCGTCGTGAAATGGTGGAATCGTTTGTCGGCTTCATCTTTAGGGCTGACCGAGTCGAAGTGAACGAAGTTCTGCAAAACTTGTGTGAGTATTCGATGATTGGATTTCCCTGACAAAGATAAAACCTGCTGAACTCCTTCGGGTACTTCTATCGGTGCCCAGTGCTTCTGCGTTTTGATCTTGCCAGCAACATTCTGGAGAGAGTTGTTGTACAGGTCCGGCCTTCAGACGTCTCATATGCAGACAGGAGGATCGACTGGCGTAGGTATGCCGCGCTAGGGTACATGTCAACTACCTGCGCATACGAGAATACAAAAAGGCTTACTGTCCATCGAGGTACCACGGTTTTATACGCGAAAAGTCAGGTGTCGTGAGATTCCTTAGGCAGCTTGTTCAAATGCGACATAACGAACTGAGGTCCATGGTCAGGGGGCATGAAACTGACAGGATGTGGGATAAGCTTACTCTGACGTGTTCCCAATTTTGCATCGTTAAGGCGTCCAGCTGATCCACCACCAGAACTTCAATAGAAGACAGGTAGTCCGCATTCCTGAGATGCACGAATTAGCAGCAAAAGGAGTCTACAAAAAGCGTGCTCACTTTTCTTTTTCGATGGACCTTCTCAAACCTAGCGGGCTAGCCATAATCACATCACATCCATAAAACTCGGCGAACATCTTCACGCTCTTTCTGGTTAGCTTTATGCCGACTCTGAAGTTGTCAGTCGACATTGCCCTTGAATGTTTCTACATGATCGCGGGGGTACGTCCCAGGTTCAGCTTCTGCCAGCTTATCAATGGCGCCAGGGGGTAGACGGTACTCTGACGCAAAACGTCCTTGATTTTCGATTTGAAATGTCGGGGGAGGGGTATGTGATGTTAGGGCGGAGAACCAGTCTAGGGCGGCGGAGCGGAAGGGGAGGAGGACGAGGACGGAGGGTCGGGTGAAGCCTTGATCTTGCACATCTTCTGGTGGCTCGGCGTTTGGGTCTGCCTTCGCTGCATGAGCAAGTCGCTCGTTATTTTTCAGCACACGACGACGCTTTCTGAAAAAAAGAAAAAATGTCAGCTCGAGATATCGTAGAGAATGAGAGCCTTACTTCGTAACAGTGGTTCACGGCATGAAGTGCGATCGCTTCTCTTGTGCTTTTTCGAGACTCCAATGGCGTTGATGTAATATACAAATCACGCCGTGAGGATAACGTAGATAACAGGTCATTTTGAAGTTCGGTTTGTTCTGCATTTGACAAGGTAAGATATTTGCTGAATCATAAATAGATGCTGAACGAACCGCGGGACTGTTTAGACTGCCTTGCTTGGAAGGGAGTTCTCAATCTTTCAAGAATCTGAGAATAGGTTAGAATTGATTGAGCGAGAGGCGACTGTGACTTACGTCGATCTGCGGTGTTTCGTTCGTCTCGGGGATTCAGCGCTCCCAGGTATCGAGAGGACACTACTCCCGAGCTTTCCTCCTCGCTTCTTGGATGTCTTCCATGCTTTTGCATCCACAAAGCCCCTGGAAGTTTCTGACAGGACGGCAGGTTTGATGCCAAAATGACGTTCGTATGCGTCTGGAATGTGATAACGATTGGTTTATTTAACTCGACAGCATGCAAGTTCGTACCTCCTCTTCCATCTGCATCATCAGGACCATCTTCAGGTACTAGAACTTCTTCAACGGCCATGTTTTCTTCAGAGATAATCGCATCCTTGGATGTAGCAGGCTCTGGGTCTGTAAACCTAGCAGATTTTCGTTTGTTCAGCTTCTCGGCGGGAACAAATTCGGCCTCTGTGAGCTTCCTCTTCCCAGCTCTGGTGGCAGACACATTGAGAAGAGTGAGAAGGGAGGTGGTGATAGAAGTGTCGGTATCTATCGCCATTTGCAGAGCAAGATGACTTCAATAATTTGCAATCACTGGCAGTGGTCCAAAATTGTGAAGCCTCTGGACAACAGGGACAAAGATCACGTGGACGCGTCGCGAGCAGTCACGCGAAGTCCGAATCGGAAATTGGTTTCTTCTTCCAACATTGTCATCACCAAGTCTCCCAGGCGTTCAATTCCTTTGAGCACCCCCCGAACCTTGGTCAGCCTCTATGAGGGTGCTCTGTGTCGCTGAGAAGCCCTCGATCTCCAAGTCCATCAGTCAAATACTTTCAGGCGGACAATTTACTACAGTAGGTTTTGGCATTGGCACCTACGACCTACCTGACGCGAATTCCTCGACAGAACCCGACCAGATCCAAGTATATCAAGAACTACGAATTTGATTATCCTCAAACAAACTCTTTTTACATCGTAACATGTGTTACTGGCCATTTAACGGGCAGCGACTTTTCAGACACACATAGAACGTGGAACTCCTGCGATCCATTTGACCTATTCGATGCACCTATTGAGACAAAAGTGCCCGGAGATAAGAAAGATATCGAATCAAACCTTCTCGCGCAAGCCAGACGCGCAGACATGTTGATGATCTGGACAGATTGTGACAGAGAGGGCGAGCATATTGGGATGGAGATTGTGCGTGTGTGCAAAAAGGCAAAGAGAAACATCATTGTGAAGAGAGCACGGTTTAGCGCCATTATTGCCCAGTATGTCACGCCTTTTCGTCTCATGAGAAGTCACTGTAATGCATTGAAACAAGACAGATCCACAATGCTGCACAGCATCCTGTAGAGCTCGATCATGATCAAGCTGATGCGGTCGAGGCTAGGATTATTCTTGACCTCAAAGTTGGCGCTGCGTTCACGCGTATGCAGACTTTTATCCTACAAGGCACCTTTGCCCAATTGTCAGGCGGGAAAAACGTGGTCTCTTATGGTTTGATCTCTGAACTAAGGCCTCTACCAAAATTATTGAAGCGAACATACAGGTCCCTGCCAATTTCCGACGCTCGGCTTTGTGGTTCAGAAATGGAATCTCGTAAAGAGTTTCGTCCCAGAGCCATTTTGGTACATATTTCTGTCTATAACGAGGAATGATTCGTCTTCTGGAGGAGAGGAAACAGTTTTCAGCTGGAAGAGAGGACATCTCTTCGATGAAGACGTAGCTGTTGCCCTTTACGACTTCGTTCTCTCTGACCCTCTCGCGCGTGTTACCAAAGTAACGAAGAAGGGGACTAAGAAATGGTACGTGTCACCACGTTTGAGGCAACACAGAAGCTAAGGAGGGAACTGGCGAATAGGAAGCCGCTACCTTTGACAACGGTTGAGCTACAGAAGGCTGGTTCTAGGTTGCTTCGTTTAGCTCCTAAGAAGGTCCTCGATGTGGGTATTGCGTTGTATGCTTGCCTCCCGCTCTCACACTGCGACAGGTTGCGGAAAAGCTTTATCAGCAAGGCTTCCTTTCGTACCCTCGCACTGAAACTGATCAGTTCGACCCCCAATTCGATTTCCACTCCCTCATTCAGAAGCAAACTGTTGACCAAGCTTGGGGCCAATTCGCTACTTCGTAAGTCGGATATTACCTTACTATTCATGGCGATTCATCCCTGCTGAGAGAACAGTTTGGAAGCGGGAGGTTTTGCTGTTCCGAGGAAAGGCAAAAACAATGATAAAGCCCACCCTCCTATCCATCCAACTGCGCATGCCAGCAATCTCGTGGGCGACGAGAAAAAGGTCTATGAATTCATCACTAGGCGCTTCTTAGCTTGCTGTTCGATGGACGCCGAAGGTTTTCAAACGACCGTAGATGTTGAGTGCGGAAGAGAACTTTTTTCTGCCACCGGTAAGTTGAGCTGTTCTTGAAACGTCGATGTTCCGACAAGCGATTTCCAGGCCTACACGTGTTGGAAAGAAACTATCTATTGGTGTATCCATATGACAAATGGGTGGACCACGAACTGCCCGAATTTGAGGAGGGCGAAGAATTTCAACCTTCCGTCTGTGAGCTACGAGAGGGCAGGACGTCGAGTCCAAGTTTGTTGACAGAGGCCGATCTTGTCACTTTAATGGACAAGAATGGAATTGGTAAGTCGATCACCCAGGCATGTCTATTCGAGATTGACATATGGACGTGTTTTACTAGGAACCGACGCGACCATTGCTACACACATCCAGACAATCATCGACAGGGACTATGTCATCGAGCGAATGGAAGGAAATACCAAGTACCTCATCCCTTCAAAGCTCGGCATTGGTCTCATCGAAGGGTATAACCAAATGGGACTGAACAAGAGTTTGAGTAAACCACAAATGAGGCGTGAGGTACGACGTTCTCCCTCTACCGCTGTTGAACTTACACCGATACTGTCGTAGACGGAGCGCAGTATGGTTCAGGTTTGCGAACGGACGAAGAGTAAAGCCGACATGGTTGAAGAGACGATTGTCCAGTATAAGGAAATGTTTATTATTGCCAAGAGACAGTTTGATAAAGTGGTTTCAGTGCGTCCTCCTCTACCTTGGTGTTAGTAACACACTGTAATTTGACTCCAGAGTGTACGGCGTTACCTGGAAGGAAATGGAGCGGATCACGGAAACGCAGAAGGAGGTGTTGACAATGGCGGAGGTGGTGGAGGTGGTGGAGGTGGAGGAGGAGGGGGTGGTGGTGGTGGTGGTGGTGGTGGTGGTGGTGGTGGTGGTGGTGGTGGTAGGAGAGGACGTGGTGCAGGACAGCCACCAAGGAGTCGAGGTGCCTCGGCACCGCGGAGTAGGGGTAATAGAAGAGGTGGAGGAGGAGAAGGTAGTATCATTGACATCCCTGACTCGGATGATGGTGTGCTCCTTTTCACTGATGCTTGACATGAGCTGAGATTCACAACAAACTTCTTCCAGATTTCGGCCCTCCACCACCTCCACCTGCCCCTCGTAGTCGAGCAAACCAATCCGGACCAAGGTCATCATCACGCCAAGCAGGCCCTTCCAATCCAGCTAAAGAGGCACCCAAGCCCTCCTCCAGTCGACTCGCAGGCTCGTCAAATCTGAACGCAGGGCCATCGAGACCTGCTTCTACTCGACCACCTGGGCTTTCCAACAACAACGCAGACGGCGAGGTCCAATGTCACTGCAGTATCCCTGCTGCTCAACAAACTGTCGTCAGCGATTCCGCAAGTAAAGGGAGGAAGTTTTGGGCCTGTGGCAACAACAAAGCTTGCGACTTTTTTAAATGGGGAGAACCTGCAGTTGATAGGCCACTGATAATCCCGGCTAAGAGATCATACTCAGCGGTACGTCCATTGCCCATTCCACCGTCGCGTAGATATCTCATATGCAATTTGGCAGCGGCAGGATCCCAGCTCTGGAAGCGACCGGATGTGCAAGTGCGACCTCCCGGCTGTTACACGGACGGTGACCAAGGTGGACAGCGAAAATAAAGGGAAGGTATTCTGGGTATGTCCGAATGGTAAAGCTCATGAAGGAGGATGCGGGCACTTCGAGTGGGATGAGCCAGTAGAAACTGGAGCACCGTCATCGCGTGCGCCGCGATCTAATGTTGCATCCCCCGCGACCGGGGAATGCTTCAAGGTTCGAACACCCCTACTGCTTACACACACTTCACTGCTAACCTGATATTCTCAAGTGCAATCAACCTGGGCATTGGGCTGCTAGTTCGTCGTCTTGTTGACATCTGCATTCGCTAACCGACATCACTCATCGCACAGACTGCCCAAGCGATGGCGGCAATAACAAGCGACAGCGAAGTTTCGGATCCTCAGCCAACGCTGCATCATCTACAATAACCTGCTTCAAGTGCCAAGAGGAGGGCCATTTCAGCAACGGTGTGTGACCCGCCCCTCAGGCCGCACATACACGTTCTTATGATTTCTTTTAGCTTGCCCCAATGCCGGCAATGCTGGGTCAACGGCAGGACGGGGCGGTGGGTCATCTGATGATACATGCTTTAAGTGCGGGAAAACGGGACATTGGAGTAACGGTAAGCACCTATTATCGCATAGAAATACGTATCTAACTCCCAAGGAACCTAGCATGTCCGGGTGAGAGTGGATCAGGGTTTGCGCCCAGCTCTCGTGGTTCAGGGAAGAGGGGTCGGGGTCGGCCTGCAACGAGAGCGAAGCGAGGCCGCGGGGGTAAGAAAAAGTCGGCATTTGGTGCTCCAGATTAATTCAGACTGATGCATACCGTACCGTAACCTCTCTTCCCGCCTCTCGAATGCTTATTATCCAAACTCAGATTGTTCCTAATGATTGAGACGGAGCAAAATGTGGGAGCAGTTCTGGAATCCCACCACAAACCCCGACAGGCTGCTGTCACAAATCATAGACGCCCGATCCCTGCTCGGTGTTCTCCCTGTCACTGAAGCTTGTACCGCGAATTACGTCAAGACAAATTCCGACGATGCAACCATATTTGAAATCGATACCTTCCTCTTTCAGTCGTTACCCCTGGCGAGACTGGGGGAAACAACTATCCTGCCCCACCGCGTGCCTTACAATGAACCCCATTGGTCTGGCCCTGACGAATGATCGCCACGTTCCTCTTGCCTCTTGCCTCCTGCCTTGTTGCGACAGGCCGCCGCAACCCCTGTATTTCGCAGTGAAAGTCAAAATACTTTGACTTACCCGGAACTTCCTTGCTCATTCTTATCTCCATGGAACGTCTTGAAATTGCCGGACGAGATGCATCGCAAGATGTAGGATCTCCCTTAAAGAAAGCGATCCCGCGTCACATATTCTTCGTGTCTTTGATCCTCCTTCTCGAGACCTGATCAACGCGCTGATCAGATAATGTCTATCATAACGAAGACGACCTCGTATGAGGATACGCTGACTGACGAGAAGCGGGAAGATAAGTCCCTGATCGTGAGCGAGGAGGAATACAAGAAAATCCTCCGCAAGCTTGACATCCATCTCCTGCCCTTCGTATCTTTGCTGTACCTTCTCTCTTTCCTGTGAGTGTCCCTTCTATATTTGGGCGTGATACTGTCTGATTGTCCACAAGGGACCGCGCAAACATCGGTGAGCAGTCTTGGGATAGAAGCACGTTGGAGTAGCGGGCACTGATTAGGTTGAAGGCAATGCGAGGATTGCCGGAATGGCCGTGGACGCTCACCTGGACGGGCTGAAGTACAACGTTGTGAGTCTTCAACTACTCAGCCTCTCGATTTCGCCTGAGATCAACAATGTATAAAGGTCGCTGCAGTGTTTTTCGTATGTGGATCTATCTGCAACGTGCAGTCGCCTCAGCTGCTTATTTAACAAAACCCAGATCCCTTATGCTTTCGCAGAGGTGCCTTCGTGAGTCGATTCTCTATGGGTATGACTCCAGTACTAACGGCATTGTGCAGAAATATCTGTTTGAAGCTATTCCGACCCTCCATCTGGAGTAAGCGCCGGGATTTAATGAGTTTCAAAAATCTTAAGCTAATAACACATCCTAGTTCCGTCAATTATGGTTGCATGGGGTACACTTATACTCCCCGTACTATCATAGTACTAACTTGCCCGCAGGAATTGTCATGACGCTCATGTGCCTCTGCAACACCTATGAAGGCTTGATCGCGTATGGGTTATCCAGAGAGCTTTAACGTCCATCGCTGATTGCCTTGAACCCAGTGCTCGCATATTTTTGGGTGTGACAGAAGCTGGCCTATTTCCAGGAGTGAATACAATATTCATCCCAGTTAATCCAGTGCTCGGCTAACCTTTCATCCAGATCACATACTACCTGTCTTTGTGGTACAGGCGGCGCGATGTAGCTGTCAGAATTGCGATATTTTTCTCTGCTGCAACTGTCGCGGGTATGTCTCGTTACAGAACATGCTTTCGCCCCTCTGTCTAACCCGCATTTAGGCGCTTTTGGTGGAATCCTTGCGTATGCCAATCCCTTAAGACCCCGGTGATCGCTTAATTGAGTCGCTTTTAGATATGGAATTGAGCATATGGAGGGAATCGGTGGGCTCCACGGTTGGCAATGGATTGTGAGCTCATTTCAACTATTCCTGCCTAAATTCTCGGCTCAATGTTGGAATCTTGTAGTTCTGTCTTGAAGGCATTTGTAAAGTCCTTCCTCCTGTAGCACAGACCAGAAGTTGATGCGGAAACAACAGTGACCGTGCTGGTTGCAACTGCTGCCTATTTCTATATGCATGACGTAAGAATTAGAGTTGCCCACCTCACATCTTTTTACTTCTAACACCCCCTCTGTAGTATCCAGCGACGGCTAAATTTTTGACTACAGTCGAGAGGCAGACAGTCATCGCAATGCTCAAGGAGGATTGTCAAGGCCAAGCTACTCACTATGACAGAAAGTTCGTGTGGCAGGCGATGACGGACTATAAGACATACATGCAGATGGGCATCTACTGTGGTACGTTTGCCCTCTTTGGATTTCGGTCTTTCACTTAACACCATACTCCAGGTTTGCTCCTTACAGTCTATGCTATTGCTTTATTCGCACCCACGATCGTCAAAGAACTCGGTAAATTTATCATTGGTCGCTGTCACTGTGATCCTAACCTGTGATCCGTAGGATTCTCCGCCGCACAAGCACAACTCCTGACCGTGCCCATCTTCGTTGCGGGTTGTATTACGACTGTATTGTGTATGTTTTTGTTCTTGTTCTTGGACCTGGGACACGCCTCCTCAAGCCTGGTTTTCAGTTGGCTGGTTATCCGACAAATATGTACTGCGAGGACCTTTCGTCGTCGGAAGCATCTTGCTGTCAATGATCGGGTTCATTGTGTTATATACGCAAGAAAAACCGGGAGTCGCATACACTGGGGCTGTGCTAGCTGCGATGGGTGCCTATCCCACCATAGCCATAGACCTAGCTTGGGCAGGATCTTCTGTAGGTGGAGATACCAGAAAAGGTACATGCAATCCATTGAATTCGACAAGAGACGAAGCTGATCCTTCGTAGGTGTCGTCATCGCCATGGTCGTCGGAACGGGGAACCTCGGAGGGTAGGTTCAACTATCAGATACAGTCTAACTGTGCCTCATTTCGCGCGATGCAGTGTCTGTTCATCGTTCGTTTATATCACGCCTCCTCGATTCCATATTGGCCATGGCACGATATTAGGCTGGTTAGGTCTCTCGTAAGCATTCTACCAGGCTCTCCACGGACTCTTCCAAACTAATGACCCCTTTTCTTTGCACAGTGTCGTGCTCAGTTTGATTGCAATGTGGGACTACAACCGCCTCAACAAGCAGAAGATAGCTCTTTGTGCACGAGAGGGAATTGACGAGAGTAGGAGGGATGAGTTTAAAGATATGGGTAACGAAAGCCCTCTTTTCCGGTGAGGCTCATCGTGTTTGCTCTAACAATTTGGCTTACCTATTGTTCTACAGTTACACGATATAGTGTGAAGCCTCGAAATGTGTCATCTGATATATACCGCGATTGGGAACCGTTTGTATACCTCACTAGTCTGAAGTCAGCGGAACTAACTGACCTCCAACGCATTACTCCTTTCAATAAAACTGAATCATTCTTTTTCATTCGTGTTCTAAGCATCTTCCCATGAGTCCTCTCATCACAAAATGTCATTACTCACTAGCACGGTGCACCAGTGAACTTCAGAATAACGTCATGGAAAGTGCGCTGTTGAGTGCCACAATGAAAAAAGTTTCTGTCCCAGGGAGGATTCGAACTTCCGGCTTCTCGGAGCGAGTAAACCACAACGAGATGATTTAACCACTAATCGACAAGGACGATATATTAGACAGGAAGGTATAATACCTAGACTCAAACACCTATCTGTGGCGCCATACACACAGTGCGAGCCTACTGACGAGGGGAACTGATCTGTAGCCATACCACTACTAATTTAGTGGATAGATGATTGTCGTCTGAAGAGTATGCCAATGGCACAATTGCATTTTGAAGCGTTGAGGCGTGCGATCTTGCATCGTCTTGGGCATCGGTGAGATGAAGGAAGATTAACTTGCAAATAACTCACACTCAAATTATACGGCTAGTTATCAAGAAACAAACCATACTCTTTCTCGACCAACGCGCGTACGCCGACCCACGGCATTAATGTAGTGGTACTAGAAGTTGCACTTGTAGGAATTTGTTGGGAATTTGGCATTTAGCGGAGATTGAAGACACTTTGAATCTCCGTCTAGAATGAGTTTGATTGGGTACGAGTCTGTCTGAGGTGTGATTGACAAATTCTCCAACATTATTACCGCGTCGACCTTGCACTGCCGAACGACGTCCACTATATCTCGGCATTCACATCGTCTTCCTGACGTTTGGTAAACTAGGCTCACACGGACAGCAGCGCGACGGACAGCAATGCATTTGTATAACTTGACTCTACAACCGCCCACCGCGGTCACACAAGCAATTGTGGGGAACTTTTCCGGCGCCAGGCAGCAAGAGATTATCATCTCGCACGGAACTCGACTGGAACTCCTTCGCCCAGATGTTCAGACGGGGAAAATGTCGACTGTCATCGCGACAGACGTCTTTGGATCTATTCGCTCCCTGGCCGCGTTTCGGTTGACTGGAGGAACCAAGGGTGAGCCCTTGTACGTATCTGCCTCACCTGCTTTTGTTTACATGTCATTTTCTCAGACTACGCGATAGTAGGGTCTGACTCTGGACGTATCGTCATTCTGGACTATGATCCCAAAACGAGTAGTTTTGTCAAACTGCATCAGGAAACGTACGGAAAGTCTGGAGCACGCCGTATCGTCCCGGGACAATACCTGGCAACAGACCCGAAGGGTCGAAGCGTCATGGTAGCTGCCATGGAGAAGGCGAAGCTCGTGTATATTCTCAATCGGGATGCCGCTGCCAATTTAACAATCTCTTCGCCCTTGGAGGCGCATAAAAACGCTGCCATTATTCACCATATAGTAGGCCTAGATGTCGGTTTCGAGAATCCAATGTTTGCCGCATTAGAAGTCGACTACACCGACTCGGACCAGGACCCGACTGGAGAGGCGTTCAACAATGCAGACAAAGTACGTTCAGCGCTCAGCCTTCAGCTTCTGTCTCGCTTCAATATTGATTTATTTATCAAGATGCTAACGTACTACGAACTGGATTTGGGACTGAACCACGTCGTTCGCAAGTGGAGTGAACCCACGGATCCTCGTGCTAACCTCCTCGTACAAGTTCCAGGAGGTCAGTTGGCGTCCTCGGACCGATATGATGGACCGTCAGGTGTTCTTGTTTGCTGCGAAGACCATATTATCTACCGCCACATGGATGTCCGTCAACATCGCGTACCAATACCACGTCGCAAACACCCTCTGGAAGACCCTGGTAGAGGTCTGATCATCGTGGCAGCGGTTATGCACAAAATGAAGGTACACGCTATTGTTTCATTAAGTCTCCGCCATGAACTAAATGATCATCGCTTTAGGGAGCATTCTTCTTCCTACTACAGAGTGAAGATGGCGATTTGTATAAAGTCACGATTGAACACGAAGATGAGGAAGTAAGGTCCCTAAAAATCAAGTACTTTGATACTGTGCCTGTCGCTTCGAGTCTTTGCATTCTTAAATCTGGGTTCCTTTTTGTCGCGTCCGAGTTTGGCAATCAGTAAGTCTTTCTTTCTGCCCATCGCACCCCCCGTTTTGACCACTGGATCCTAGTTACTTGTACCAGTTCCAAAAATTGGGCGATGATGATGAAGAACCCGAATTTAGCTCCACCTCCTATCCTTCGTTTGGTATGGCCGACCCGACCTCCCCCCTCCCTCACGCATATTTCCGTCCCCGTCCGCTCGAGAATCTCGTGGTTGCAGATGAAATCGAGTCACTCGATCCCATCCTTGACTCCAAAGTGCTCAATGTGCTCCCCAACTCAGATGCTCCTCAAATCTTTGCAGCTTGCGGGCGCGGTGCACGCAGTACCTTCCGCACCTTGCGTCATGGACTCGAGGTCGAAGAATCTGTCAGCTCGGATCTCCCCGGTATTCCAAACGCCGTCTGGACTACGAAACGGCGGGAAGATGGTAAGCACTTCATTAACACCGCTGTAAGCAGGACTTATATATCTTCTTAGATGCATATGATTCCTACATTATTCTGTCATTTGTGAACGGAACTCTTGTTCTGTCAATTGGCGAAACGATAGAAGAAGTTCAGGACACCGGATTCCTGTCCTCAGCGCCCACTCTTGCTGTTCAACAAATTGGCGCTGATGCCCTATTGCAGGTCCACCCTCAGGGCATCCGCCACGTGCTGGCCGATCGGCGAGTGAACGAGTGGAGGGTACCTGATGGCAAAACGATTGTCAGTGCGACCACGAATAAGAGACAGGTCGTCGTGGCACTGAGCTCGGCCGAGTTAGTGTACTTCGAGTTGGACTTGGATGGCCAGCTCAATGAATACCAGGATCGCAAGGCAATGGGAAGCACGGTGTTGGCCTTGAGCATCGGAGAAGTCCCTGAAGGCAGGCAGCGAACTCCCTACCTCGTATGCTTCTGCTCTCTCGTATCCGTTGACTTTGACTGACCATATGCAGGCTGTTGGCTGCGAGGACCAGACCGTCCGGATCATCTCCTTGGATCCCGAAAATACACTTGAAACCATAAGCTTGCAGGCGTTGACGGCACCTCCCTCATCCATTTGCATTGCTGACATGTTGGATGCGAGCATCAACAAGTCGCAACCTACCATGTTCGTCAACATTGGTCTTCAAAATGGTGTGTTGCTGCGAACGGTCCTGGATCCCATCAACGGTCAGCTTACTGACACACGGACTCGGTGCGTGGCGATTTATCGTAATGGATGTTCTCATTAACTCATCTTCATTCTTAAGTTTCCTCGGGACGCGGCCAATACGCCTTATTCGTGTCCAGATCCAACGAAACCCTGCCATTCTTGCTCTCTCTTCACGGTCCTGGCTGAACTATACTCACCAAAACCTCATGCACTTCACTCCGCTGATCTTTGAAAACTTCGATTACGCTTGGAGCTTCTCCGCTGAACTTAGCCCTGAGGGACTCATTGGTATTGCTGGGAGTACTCTGAGGTGAGTTACATTCCTGTCACTTCCTTTCTTGTTCGCTCATCTTGCACCTCACAGGATATTCCAAATCCCGAAATTGGGCACGAAGTTGAAGCAGGATTCTATTCCCCTGTCTTATACCCCTCGCAAGTTCATCACGCATCCGTCGAACCACTACTTCTATCTGATTGAAGGCGATCATCGGGTTATGGGAGAGGACGCTGCGAGCAAGCGTCTCGATGAACTGGTAAGACTGCACTCGAACATAACATGGAATATGAATCAAATATTTGAGCCAGCGACGACAAGGAAAAACGATTGATGATGAGGTTGTTAACCTACCTCCAGAAGTCTTTGGTCGTCCAAAAGCGCCCGCTGGAACATGGGCATCCTGCATCCGTATCATCGATCCTATTGAGGTAAAGTTCCACTATGACCAAAGTATTTCCCGACTTCTAGCTGAATTACTTCATTAGGCTAAGACTGTTGCGTTGATCCCTCTTGAAGGCAACGAGGCTGCCTTCTCCTTAGCAGTTGTTTCTTTCTCCGCGAGAGGTGGCGAGTTACACCTCGTGGTGGGCACTGCCGCGGACACCTTCATCTCCCCTCGTTCATGTTCCAGTGGCTACCTCCGAACTTATAAATTTACGGACGATGGTGCCGGGCTGGAGTTCCTCCACAAGGTAAGTACCCACTAACTCGCTTTATGCCAACCCTGATTCCTTGTGATAGACGGAAACCGATGATGTTCCACTGGCATTGATGGGTTTCCAAGGCCGCCTGGTCGCAGGTGTTGGGAAGGCGTTGAGGATTTATGACATTGGAAAGAAAAAACTTCTTCGCAAAGTCGAAAATAAGGTCCGTACTTACAGTACGACCACATTCAGAGCTAATCTCACACACACACACACACACATCTAGACTTTCTCCTCTGCGATTGTCACACTGGCCACCCAAGGCTCACGGATCATCGTCGGTGACATGCAAGAGTCAGTGGCATTTGCGGTGTACAAGCCACCCGAGAATAGACTGCTTGTTTTTGCAGACGACAGTCAGCCTAGATGGATAACCTCTGCGACGATGGTGGATTACAATACCGTCGTAGCTGCTGACCGTTTTGGCAACATCTTCGTCAATCGGCTAGATTCAAAAGTATCCGAACAGGTTGACGACGATCCCACTGGCGCCGGAATCTTACACGAAAAGGGCGTTCTCATGGGAGCACCCCACAAGACCAAGATGCTGGCACACTTCCACGTTGGGGACATTATAACCTCAATACACAAAGTGTCGCTCGTCGCTGGTGGTCGTGAAGTCCTTCTATACACAGGTCTGCACGGAACCATCGGTATCTTGGTGCCCTTCCTTTCGAAAGAGGACGTAGACTTCATTTCCACGCTAGAACAGCACATGCGGACGGAACAGAGCAGCCTCGTCGGCAGAGACCAGCTGAGCTTCAGAGGATACTATGTCCCTGTTAAGGGAGTGGTAGATGGTGATCTGTGCGAAACGTTTGCGAGATTACCGGCTGCCAAGCAGAGTGCGATTGCGGGTGAGCTTGACAGGACGGTTGGTGAGGTGCTGAAGAAGCTTGAGCAGCTGAGAGTTACGAGTAGTGGGTTCTGAGTACAGTATACTTGAATACGTTTTCCCTCCCTGTTGTTACCAAGATTTGTATTCTATACTGCCACATAACCTCTTATTCATATTGTCGTTGTAGACTTCCGGGACTTTGGCAGAAGTTATCTCCCCTAGAGGACCCTGAGTTGACCAGTTCATGAGGGTTCCACACGACTGACACTTGAACCTCATCCACCATGATGAACGTCGCAGCACGAACAGTATTCAGAGCCTCGCGCCCACGTCTCGCTCCTTTGCCCAAAAAGACTTCGAATTACCCCTCAAGGTCGCTCATTACCCTAGAAGACCACAAGGTACATCCACACATTTGCCGCTCAAAGACGCGTCGTTGCCACCACTGACGCCCACCGGTTACCAGTACACCGCTCATGCAACTGCTAAAGGCCAGGGGCGCAACGGAGAAGTCAAGTCGAATGGTCTTGAATTAGACCTCGCTACGCCGAAGGAACTGGGAGGAACTGGAAAGGGGGAGAACCCGGAACAACTTTTCGCGATGGGATATGCAGGTCAGTCATAAAACCTCATCCCTATATAACGTCCCCTGACGCGTTAGGATGTTCAGCATGTCTCCTCGGTGCTATTCAAATGGTAGCAGGAAAGATGGGCAAGCCTGAAAGTGCCAAGAACGCCGTCGTTCGGACTAGTGTCCACATTGGAGAACCAAAGGAGATGGGAGGCTTTGGACTCGCCGTAGATATCAAAGTCGAGGGTGTCGACGAAGATGTTCTGAAGGCTGGACATGAGGTGTGTTATCTGAGTTCCACCGTCGTCTTCCAAACTCATATTGCATGTGTCAGGCTTGCCCTTACAGCCGTGCTTTACAACATGGCGTGGTGGTGAACGTCTCGAAGGCCTGAAAGAGTTGCTGCCGCTTGGAATGCAGGGCTTGGATATCACTCTACAGTCCAGTTTGTCGGCCCTCATGTTATCCTAATACTGATACCTGAAACTTGGAATGAACCGAATTTTTTGCCAGATTCACTCCGACTCGTAATCGCAGAGTATGATGTCTGTCATGACTATGCGAACCATAGAAAGCTGACTGGCTACTCACAACTGAACGATTCGTTCCGGCGGGTCGAGCTTTACCCACAAACCTGGCACTGGTCGAGATGTCATGCCTAGTGTTGGCAATAGAGAATGTAAGGATCAGGGTAAAGGGGGTAGGGCAGAGGGCAAAGGGTTCGGGGTGATCTTCCACGGGACTCATCTCATAACTCTAGCGACAGAACGACAGCCCTACACCGCTACGCGAAAGCTAACCCCGTCCATGGCTTTGCTGACGGTTTTGAACGAAGATGCCATATCCGGGATTCTATCCGTTTGCGACATACCGACGGTCCTTTCCGCCAGCCGGGTACATCTCACATCATGGTGCCGATGATTCAAGATTTGACTCTGAACACATCCAGACTTGCAAATACCTTTACTCGTTTGCCTTCTCGAAGTCCTTATGGTTGGCTCTCATCACAAAAATGCAATCTCGTATAACTCTAGATTTTCCCAATGGTGATTCGCTGCAATCTCTTTCCGCATGCTCTCTCGTCGAGCTGGCCAAGCGTGCCATCCGCGGCTCACAGTCGTGGACCCCTTCGTCTTCGCAAGTTCCGGTCGTGAGCCATCGTCATGTTCTTGATCTGCCCACTACCCAGGATCATGTAGTCAAGCTCTTGGCTGGCGGTAAACACCTCATGCACAAGCAACCAACAAACCTGGCCTGTTGGAGTATTTCACAAGGTCGACGGATCCGGAAATACCAGCCCAGTGGCGAATGGCAGAGCTTTAAAGTTTTAGAGTTGCAGAAGATGTAATAAAAGGAGGGGATGCCGTGGTTTTGATAATTTGTTTGACTCTATCACTATCCACAGGCTACACTGCGACCGTCAGTACTTCCTCATTCTCTTTCAATAAACATATGTTGATGCAGCGCGGACTCGTTATTGAAACCATCCATCTCGATTCACTAACAGGAACCTCGGACCTTCTCCGCTCCTTGGATGCTCCCATTGAGCAGCAGGTTTTCTCAATCTTTCATCTCAGAATTTGTGGCGATTTGGCAGCAGTAGGCTTGTGTTTCTCCCTGATCCAAATACGCCTCGCGTTTCGCTTCACAATCCTCTTAATGAACTGGAGGACTGGCTATTCTCTCGAATTGGACATATCGTCGGTAAGTCGTTGCTGGCCTATATGTCAAACCATCTCATCGTAATTTCTGCAGAGTGTGTATGGTTTAGGCCTCCTATCTGGCCATTTAGGCCTCCTACCTGGCCGTTTAATTGTCATCGAAGGCAGCAGGGCCTCAAGTGGTTCTATCATCCGTATTTGGAGCGAAGCTTGCTTTGGTGGCTTTGCACACTTTCGGAGACCAGGTCATAGTCTCGCAAGCAAACGCATAATCACACCTCTCGTTGAGGAAACCATCTCTCTGAAGTCTGCCCCAATACCTTCACAAACACTATTATCGGTCAACGCGCATCCATTAACGACTTCTATGTTGTCTGGGCATTCGCCACCTCAGCCATCCCGAACTGTTCTGGAAGGGCCGCGGGTTCGTCCATCGCTGTGAGCTACAGGAACGCGCTTAACGGGCCAGTCGACGGGGTGAGCTTGCAGCAAACGAGCTCGGAAGAGCTGAACCAGGGCTTCCACGACTTTGGTTGGTGTGGCATTTCATTTAGCGGACACGCCATGGTTTTCACTTCTGTACGACCTCGTATGCGGAACCTCGTCCTCCCATTGACGGAACTATCGAAATACGAGGATAAACCGCAAACTTCAGCCGGATTTCCTAATGCGCAGCACATATCTGCGTACAGCGGTGCACTGACGTATCTCAAGTCCGATGATAACACCGTTGTAGTGGAATATTACGAGTAATGGGTCTGATCAACAGTATGAGGTGCGTAGAACAACTCATCGGAAAATGAAATCATCAGCTAATTTAATGTAGCTCATTTAGCATACTCGATGTTCGCTGACGGTCAACCGCCAGTCGAACTCTGTCTCTCGAAAAAATGATCTGAGGCAGGAAGGAGACCAATTCTCAACATCCCTGCGTATATGAGCAGGGCCGCGGGACCAACGAACGGGCTTCAAAGGTCTAACTTCATCAGCGGATAACAGATTAGAGGCTGATAGCGGGCAGCATTTTTTCCATGTTCACTTTGGGCGAGTAAGCTAAGCTCCACCCATGTTCCCAAGAAAGCGTATATAGAGTGGGTGGACGAAGGAATCCCACACCTATGCGGATGTTCCAGCCAGGGCGTGCTGTATGCTGGTGTACGTTTGCTGTAGACGAACAAGAAAGAACACTTTCTATTGAGGAATTGATCTCTGGAGAATCGGGAGCATGAGAGGCAGAATGATGCGAGAAGGCTGATGCTGCCATGGACAACACAAAGGCCAATTAAAAATAGAATAGGCTACGGAAATGTATACAAAGTTAAAAATAAGCAAGCTGTAACGTGCGCAGATATTGAATGGAGATCTCATGAAGAATGAGCCTCGCTAGTCCCGCATGAACTAGTCGGTGCCACCATGCACCGCTACCAATTGTGTGGATGAGATGGAGATCTGTAGAACAAGTAGTCCGCAGGGAAATTCATTACAGAAGGATTTGTAAGAAAGGAGCCAGCTTGCGCGAAAACCAAAATCCTGCGAGATGTGGGTCCACTGTGGGTCCAGGTACAGTAGGTCCAGGTGGGCGCAGATGGCCGCGAACTTCTTGGTAATATCACTAATCATTAATCTATTATACGAAAGGGATCCCTCTTTCCTACGATCCTCAGGCCTCATTGACTGCATGTATGTCTTCTGATTGCTTTCACACACGTACTCAGCCCGTGGCAGACGGGGTTATGTACCGTGCAGCGGCACGGGTAGCTGCTAGTCACTATAAATGGCAAGCGTGCCATCTTTGCCAATCAGCTCTGCGTGCCACTAACTGGAGCACGCGTTTTTAACTCCTCAGTACTCTTTCAAAGTTTCAATATGAAACGTTTGCCGTTCCATACGCTATGGCAGCTCTTGGTTCGCTGACATACGTCTGTCATACAGAAGTCACCTCGGTCATCTCCAACGCAGTGTTTCGTGCAGAGCGTCAGCGCGTAATTGACGCATACGCGTCCAACCTGGCCAGGACCAACCTCTATCACAATATCTGCGATGGAGAAACAGGCCTAACATATAAAGTATATTGGTACGCGCGCGATGATAAGGAGCCACTTTATGTGAAGATCATCGATCAACCAGGTACCCTCTCCGGCAACATCCTCCGCCACCTCGCGGATCTTCCTCCGCTATCGACGCACTCTGAAATCGAGGGCGAGACTATCCGGAGTGTACCCTACCACCCACCCTCTGATGAGCCTGAGCCTGATGACGAGGACACTACCCACGAGGTTCTCGATCTTCCGGTCGTCGTCTTCGACGAAAAAATCCATTTCGCGAAACGACCGAAGTACAAGAGCGAGATCGTCAACCTTCTTAAGATCAAGGGCGGTTCTCCTCATGTCGTCGAGCTGCTCGGTAGGACCGACGACGGGCAACTTGTCTTTCCGCGATATGAGCCGGCGATGCCTCCGTCTGTCCGAATCAACCCCCTGACCATTGCCCTTCTCCGACGCTGGAGCCTGCAGCTTGCGGAAGCAGTCTGCTTCCTTCACTCCCTTGGCATTATCCATCGCGATCTCAATATACGTAATGTTCTTGTGACAGCAGACTATCAGAACATGCTCCTCTGCGACTTTGAATGTCGCTGGGGAAGTAGCGAAGCACCCGAGATCTGGCGTTCGCTTCACCTTTCGCATAGCGAAATACCATACAGCGAGAAATCGGATGTGTACTGCTTTGGCGTCATGCTAAACAACCTTATCATGGCAAATAATCCCAGGAACCCATGGGTGCACTTCACCGTTCCTCCTCCGTTCTCGAGTATCCTTCAGGCATGTCGGGCTGAGAATTGCGTTGATCGCCCAAGCATGCGAGAGGTCAAGGCTATGCTGGAGGCTATTCCTGTTCCCGGTTTGTGACTTTCCGTATTTCACTTGCTTACATGCTCATCGTGTGCTTAATCCCCAGATGACGATTGATCTTGTTTTCGCCGAGTCTCTTCTACTATTCAGATGGTCCATATGTTGGAAGTGACATTGCGTCGCTTCCCAAGTCGAAATCGCCCATGTAAATGTAGAGTATTTTCTGATCCGATTGTGTGGCTAAGGGCTCTGTAAAACAGCTATAATACACATGATTCATGATTTAAAGGGTCCTCATCTTCAGGAACAACAACCTCGAACAGCTGGAACTGTGCAATGTACGCATCAGACGAATAAGTTGGCGATATCAAAGGCACGAATTCAGACGTAGTACTCACCTTCAGTGAATCGGGGGCTGGAAGCAGAGGAGCTGCGAACGAAACCTGGGCAATTGCGAGAAGAGCTGCGAAGAGTGAAAGAGTGAACTTCATGTTTGTATCACAGAGCAACCTTGGCAGTGAAAGTGCGGTGTTGCGCTGGCTTTATAGCGAAGTATCGATGTTGTCCGGGGTCTATGGTGCTTCCATTGAGAGGATGCACCGATGTGACCCTGAAAACAATGCTATACTGATATCCTGGAACACCATGGTGCTGAACGGCTTATGCCAGAGGTGAGGAGTATTGCGCAGCTCTTCTCGTGGCAAATGTTGGACAAGACAAAGTGAACGTTAAGCAGCGCCTCAAACTGCAAAATTGGAAAGACGTGGCTTTGGTTGAGCATCTATACGACTAGGAGAAATTTACTTACCGAAGAAAGTACATTACACCTGTCCTGAGACAGGTCTAAACGCCTAGAAGTGTTCAAGATACACGGGGACGGGAGTCCACGAAGAGCTGCATACCAAGTGCGCTAAGGATGGATCCAAACAGAATCGATTATCGCCCTAGGATATTGATAATAGTTGATACTCACCTTTCCGGAAAGCCATGTTTCCGCATCATATTCATGAGTGCAGGTCTGAACAGGGAGCGTACTCTCAACGCATAGGAGTTGCACAACATGAGACTAGTGTTGCAAGGAAAGAAAAGTTGACTGTGGTGGAGCCCAGGTTTCTCGGTCAGAATAGATATTCCGACCAGCCAGCGTACCCAAGTTAGAAAAGGGAGAAGAATCCATCACTTAAGTTTACTGGCCGAGGCCACCTCTTAATCTCGTCAGATTTCCACCCGTGCTGACAGCCTTGAATCGAAGAAAAGTCCTGAAAAGTCAGCGCGATCATGGGGAAGTCATGGTAGGTCATGGATGATGGTGGCACCGTGACACGGTGGGCTCAGGTCCAGGACTCGAACTTGATCGATGATCAACCGTTGACACAGCCACTGCCCTAACAATTTTAGTCTCTGACGTCCATCCCACTCATATCGATTTCAGTGGTCGCTGCCGCTGAGCGCTCGGGTTCATTCACTATACATACTTGCCGCCCATATGATCGACTCTGACTCGGAGCCTACTGTTATGTTTTGCTAAGACATTCTTGTGCCGTGCTTCTATCTGTCTGTGTGTTTACTATGCCGAATGCACGCAGAATTTCAGGATATATGAAGCCGTCTAGCCCAATTCATTGGGGATAAGAGTAGGACGCGACGGCGAGAATTCTCGCAACACCAGGGCGATGAGGATGAGGATGTGCTCACCTTTCGAGGACGAGTATTCGATTTGAGGTCCGTCAATGACGCGCTAGATTCTGCATGGACGAGATGGAGATCTGTAGAACAAGTAGTCCGCGAAAGAAGGATTTGTAAGAACGGAACCAGCTGCGCGAAAACCAAAATCCTGCGAGATGTGGGTCCAGGTACAGTAGGTCCAGGTGGGCGCAGATGGCCGCGAACTTCTTGGTAATATCACTGATCACTAATCTTTTAAACAAAAGGGATCCCTCTTTCCTACAATCCTCATTGGCTGCATGTATGTCTTCTGATTGCTTTCTCGGAGTCACACATACTCAGCCAGTGGCAGACGGGGTTACCATGCAGCGGCACGGGTAGCTGCTAGTCACTATCAAAACAACCGTGCCATCTTTGCCAATCAGCAATTGGACTGGCACGCGTTCCTAACTCCTCAATACTCTTTCAAAGTTTCAATATGAAAAGTTTGCCGTTCCATTCGCTATTACAGCTCTTGGTTCGCTGACATACGTCTGTTATACAGAAGTCACCTCCGTCATCTCCAACGCAGTGTTTCGTGCAGAGCGTCAGCGCGTAATCGACGCATACGAGTCCAACCTGGACAGGACCAACCTCTATCGCGGCATCTGTGACGTAGATATAGACGTAACATATTCAGCATACTGGTACGCGCGCGATGACGAGGAGCCACTCTATGTGAAGATCATCGATCAACCAGGTACCCTCTCCGGAAACATCCTCCGCCATCTCGCGGATCTTCCTCCGCTATCAACGCATTCTGAAATCGACGGCGAGACTATCCGAAGTGTTCCCTACCACCCACCCCCTGACGAGCCTGAGTCTGACGACGAGGACACTACCCACGAGGTTCTCGATCTCCCGGTCATCGTCTTCGACGAAAAAATCCATTTCGCGAAACGATCGAAGTACAAGAGCGAGGTCTTCCACCTTCTTCGGATCAAGGGCGGTTCTCCTCATGTCGTCGAGCTGCTCGGTAGGACCGACGACGGGCAACTTGTCTTTCCGCGATATGAGCAGGGGATGAGGGCACCTTCCAGTGTTGGGCCCCTGACCATTGCCGTCCTCCGACGCTGGAGCTTGCAGCTTGCGGAAGCAGTCTCCTTCCTTCACTCCCTTGGCATTATCCATCGCGATCTCCATATACGTAATGTTCTTGTGACAGCAGACTTTCAGAACATGCTCCTCTGCGACTTTGAATGTCACTGGGGAAGCAGCGAAGCACCCGAAATCCGGCGTTCGCTTCACCTTTCGCATAGCGAAAGACCATACACCGAGAAATCGGACGTGTACTGCTTTGGCCTCATGTTAAACAGCATTATCATGGTAAATCTTCCCAGGAACCCATGGGTGCATTTCACCGCTCCTCCTCCGTTCTCGAGTATCCTTCAGGCGTGTCGGGCTGAGAATTGCGTTGATCGCCCAAGCATGCGAGAGGTCAAGGCTATGCTGGAGGCTATTCCTGTTCCCGGTTTGTGACTTTCCGTATTTCACTTGCTTACATGCTCATCGTGTGCTTAATCCCCAGATGACGATTGATCTTGCTTTCTCTCTCCTACTGTTCAGATGGTCCATATGTTTTAAGTGTCATTGCGTCGCTTCCCAAGTCGAAATCGCCCATGTAAATGAATATCCGCTCCCTTTTCATCGTTCTTCCACCAATTTGATGAAATTTTGTTTGCTCTTCCATCATTGATGATCGCACGAATGGACTTGCTCATAAGAGAATTGTGCTGTTGGTGTGTAAGTTAGCCCTCAGGGCCCTCGAGTCTCCGAGTCTCCGATATGCGTCCTAGGCAGTGGTCATCTCGGGTACGACATTCGCGGAGTTCGGAAGTTGTAGAAGTTATCAAGAACCAATCGAGAACCGCCGAAGGCATTGATCAACCAATGATCAACCATACGGCCACTATCCGCGGCCCACCTCAATTTCCCAGCTTTGCATAGACGACATACATCCCCGAGAAAAAGGACAATACCAAGTCATATCCAACAAAGGAATATCATGTCTGGGTTCTCATCAATCACGACTCTCCGTTGAAGCTCAGCGGTGGCTTGCCTCGAAATTCGACGCGTCTTTGTTCCCGGCCGATGTCCTGAAGGCTCGCGGAAGGTCTGTCAAATTTCTGGACGGATGCTCCGGATAATTACCAGCACGCGATCAGTGGCCTGATGTATTGACATTGTGGGGGTGAGCCGAGTCTATGGCCCGACACCATTATGCAGGCCACCATGATATAAGAGGATCGCCGATGTACCTCGACGAGCACGCACGATATGTCTGGAACGCCCTTTCTGGAGAATTCTTCGACTCTGCACCGCAACGTCGCACACCATTTGCCTGTGCCATTCGACGAGGAATTCGACTCGGAAAGCCTCTTGAACGAGGTTCTGAAGTAAGAATCCATTCATCTCCGTGCGTCACCAAAAATTCTAATCGATTTATACTAGGATAATCGCATATCTGGACAAAAACAGTGTTCTATCTGCTACTGGTGCTCAGAGACTAAAAGACTCGGTTACTTCAACTTCAGAGGCGAACATCGACTATGAAATGAATTCTCCAGAGAATATTCTCAGCTACGAGGCTTACCTCGAACTATACCACGAAGTCTCCTTAAAGCTATATCCTTTGGGGACTCGCAAGCCGTTCGAAATGCCGCGCACCGAGTTAAGACTCCCAGTTGAAGCCAGGAATACTATGCAATACCATTCCGGTACGTTTGTATGATTCAACACGCAATAAATATGGTTTCTAAAATGATTCATTCGACCAGGTCTTCTACGACGCCAAGGATCCAGATCATGAGACGCGTCTGGAGATTGGTTGAGTTGCAGAGGCGCCATGAACACAAAGAGACCGATTGTACCATACCGAATCTATTTATCTTATCGGATAGTATAGAATGCATAGTGAGTAATCACCCACCGCATATTTGTGATGTATTGCATGGCCCTGTAGTCGCAGAGAGTGTGCTTTAATTGAAGGGGCGGACTCCAAGGTTGGAAGGTATGAAGAAAACTGACATGATTTATGTCCTGACTTTGCGGAGGTAGGGTAAATTAGCGTTTGGATCAACCACGAACGCGCATCGTGCCGTGTTCACTTTGCTGACGGAACAGCAAATTGTCATCACTGTTACAATGGCATTGACCCCCCAAGGAGACTGACTGTGTCAATGCATAATACAGGATATCCGACAAAGAATATTGATGACAGTGTTGGGAGTCATCTCATTCGAATACGGAATCTAGCCCGAACTGCCGCCCATCTAAGCATGAAAAGACCCGTCTGTGAGATGCGGCAACATTGGCCGTTACACCAGACCCGCAAAAGTCGATCGTGTTATCTAGCGTCCAAGCAGAGACAGCTGGCTTGTGTACACATTGGTGGTTTAGTGAGAAACTCAGTATGTCAGATTTTACTGTAAATGATACGTCACGACAGGTTCAAAATTCTTGCTTGCTTGCAATTGACAGAAGTAATCAGCAACCGTAATCCAGGGGGTAAAACCTGACCGCTCAAGTACCCGGAATATATCACGACAAAGGGTTTACTAGGACAAAAAATAACTGTGAGCGCCATCCGTGTATGGGAAAGGACCCTTCGCATCCTCCTCATTCCAAACTCCCTTCGCTTCCTCCATTCGCTGTCGCGCCACATCCAAAAGGTCGTTCGGTACCCAACCGTCATCATAGCATCCAACAGCAGCCTTCAGGCTATCGACCGCTGATACATAGCGGGTATAAGCAGCGTAATCAACATCATGCCGGGCTCGTTCGTCAGCGGAAAATTGGAACGGACAGGGGCTGGACGAGATCTTCGACCAGCAATCTTCAAGCTCGATGAGACTCTGCCGCAGCTGGACAGGGCCATTGGCCCAACACCGACAGATGTCCTGGATCAACACGGACATCACCCCCCAGTGAGGCGACCTCCATGCCTCGCCGAACAGTGGATCGCGAGAATCCATCTGCGAAATATAGTGCCACTGTCGCAAAGCCAGCGAAAGGTGGGTGCGCCACTCATCCTGCTCTTTCACCGGAAGGCTGTCAATGTCGATGTGGTCGGGGAGCTTGGGCTTCGAGCCATCAGAGGGGATTTCTATGACACCGAGCTCATAGACCACGAGTGGAGGAAGCACACACTCCATGAAGAAGGGCCCAATGTTGCTAAACTGCCAATCAATGACTTTATAATCGTTGATGTTGTCTTCTGCTGCGATGATGATATTGGAACCGCTCAAATCTGGATGCAGCAAGGTCGGTTTGCTCAAGTCGGGGTCGGCGGGAGCAAGGTATGGAGCGGCGGCAATGCAGCGGTCGAGGAGTTTTTGTATTTCTGGGATATCTTCATGGCGCGAGCGAACGTACGGAGAGTCTATGTCGATACCTTGTGAGATACATTGCTGTTCCAGGCGCGCAGCGGCCACAATATATGATTTCGTGTTTGGCCCTGCCATCAAATTAGTGGGCATACATACATAAGAGTGCAAATGGACGCATACAAGGACCGCGATCTGCGTCGACATGGCGCCTTGCTCCCCTCCACCAGTGATAGTTAGTGATAGGACCGATACGGTACTTCTGGGAGATGTGGTCGGCGTGGTCGACGTTACTTTCGGGATCTGCGAATAATGCTCGGGCTTGCAATTCAGGACTGACGTCTGCCTTGAAGTACAGGCTGCCGATCTGCGAGAAGGCTGGTTGAGAAATCAAGAGGGTGCTTTGCAGGAGCAGCCCTAGAGCCAGCACAGCCGGAGTACCGCGGATTTTGAACCAGAGTTCCTGCAGAGGTGTACCAGGTATATATTCCGTGAGAATATATGGCCACTTCACTGGATTGGCCTCTGAAGCGCTCCAAGACAGTATTTTAGGAACTCTGCATGTACGGGAATCTCGTAGATATGCCATAGTAGCAGCCTCACTGGCGACGGAAAGTTCCAGGTTGCCGACAACTGGGCCTGGTATCCTGGCTGTGACTTTGACTCCGTTGTCGAGCTCCAGGAGGAAAATCTTGTTATAAGACCCTTTAAAAGTGGAATAGGCATCTGGAGGAGGGAGCAACCAATGCTTCTTACCTTCGCCGAGTTTTGTAAAGTTGGTACAGTGTTGTGCATCTGCTGAGCGACAAGCTGCGTCCTTCAATGCCTCTATATCAAATGGAGTATACCGCAGAGCATGTTCTGCATGTATGCTATTATCAGCAAATGAAAGATGTACTTATGAATGGAAGAACCAACGCTGAGCGTTGTTATACAGCCATTCGCCTGTGCTGTGGCCATAGTGCTTCTCTAAGCAACCAACAGACGCGGCCAGACTGTAAGTCTTTTTGCCATCAGGATATCGCTTTCTGGATGTTACGTACTTCGAACGTAAGATTTTCCGCACGGGCGACGAGGCTAATGAGCGGAGTAATTTTCCTGGAAGCATGCAAGGTTGAACAAGGAATTGCAGCCCTTCTGTTGGCACATTGAAACCCCGCTACGGCCTATTCGGGAAGTCGTGGCGCGGGCACGTCGGGAATGGTCTTTTTTGGGTACCACAAACCGCTACACGGGTCGACTGTAACGTATTTTCTGATTCGATTGCGTGGCTAAAATCTTAGTGGACGATTCCGCGTGTTGAGTGAGCTTTCCTGTGGTGGTGGGCAGCAAAGGGGGTGCGTCACCCTCGTTCCTCGAGTTCTCCGAAAACATCATTTGGGTACGGGTTGACTGTAAAGTATTTTCTAATCCGATTGCGTGGCTAAAGGCTCTGTAAAACAGCTATAATACACATGATTCATGATTTGAAGGGTCCTAATCTTCGGGAACAACAACCTCGAACGGCTAGAACAGTACGATGTACGCATCAGACGAATCACAACGCCGCCTTCTGCCATGCCGCCTCCACCCCATCCGCAATCGCCAAATACGGCATCAAGTCGCTGGTCAAGAACTCGCTGGGCCATTGCTTCCTCACCTGACTCTTCAGGTACTCAGACGCCACCTTCACATGTTCGTCCTTTACACCAGGCGCCAGCTTCTTGATACCCGGCGCGAGCTCCTTCACCAACGCATCGATGTATTCGAGCGTGATGGGGTCGCCGTTGTCGAGGCGCACTTTGTAGTGTACCCACTGCCAGAGCTGCACGCGCGTGATCTCGGCCGTCGCGGCATCTTCCATAAGGAAATTGAGGGGGATGCAGCCGTTGCCGCCCATCCAGGCGGACGTGTACGCAAGCGACGTCGAGATGTTCTCGCGAACGCCCTCCTCGGTGACCTTGCCCGGCACACTCGTGTTCAAGAGATCCGCGGCGGTGACCCTGACGTCCTCGCGCAGAACGTGATACTACGGGTTGACGTTAGTGGAAAGGCGGAGCGTGACGTATATTCATGTGAGACTCACCTGGTTGGGGCCGAGCATGTTCTCGTCGAAGATTTTGCGCGCGATCTCATTGATGAGCGGGTGCGCGATCCAGGTTCCGTCGTGTCCGGCTTTGACCTCACGGAGCTTGTCCGCCCTGACCTTCTCCATGGCGATTTCATTGCCCTTGGGATCGTCCTTGATAGGAATTTGTGCTGACATGCCACCCATGGCTGCTACCTTCCGTCTTAGCAAACAAAAATATGAGTGGGAGTGTCCGGAGCTAGGTAGACCCGGTGACATACTTATGGCAGGTCTGGATGAGAAGTCTGACGTATGCGTCCATGAAGCCGACGGTCATCGTGACATCCTTCCTGTCAGGAAGGACCGCGCTTCGGTCAGCTCTGCGCTTCTTGATAAAACTGAAGATGTAATCCCATCTATAAATAGGCGCTCGTCAGAAATGGGCTGTTTTTTCCACACCATCGTATGAATGAAGAACATACCGGCCACAGTTGAGGCCTGACGAGTGATTCCTCAGCTCGAAGAGGATTTCTTCCATGTGGAACGCGGCCGGAAGGGTCTCGATGAGAACGGTGGCGCGGATAATGTTGTTGGGCATGCCGATGTATGATTGGGAGAAGACGAAGATATCATTCCAGAGACGCGCCTCCAGATAGTGTTCCATCTTGGGAAGATAGAAGTACGGTCCTAGTCCAATCTTGACGAGTTCTTTCGCATTGTGGTAGAAATAAAGAGCAAAGTCGAAGATGGAGGCGGAAATGGGCACGTTGTCGATGGTGACACGGATTTCGTCGAGATGCCAGCCCCGGGGACTGCGTGAAGTAAGTCAGGATCCGGCAATCACAAAGAGACGAGTACATACCGCACAATGAGAACGGCCGGTTTGTCAACGAGTTTGTACTGCTTGCCACCGGACTCGAAGACAATCTTGCGGCGGATTGCGTCGCGCAGGTTGACCTGGCCGTTCATCATGTTGCTGAAGGTGGGCGAGTTCGAATCTGTAACGCGACAGCTTTGGTCAAAGCCCAGCGAGTTCAGTGACATAATTCTCACCCTCGAAGTCAGCCATAAATGTCTTAGCTCCACTGTTCAAGGCATTGATAACCATTTTGCGGTCGGTGGGGCCAGTGATTTCGATGCGTCGGTCCTCCAAGCCTGGTGCGGGTGGTGCACAGTGCCAGGATGGTGCCGCACGAATGTGAGCAGTCTCGGGCGGGAAATCGAGGGGAGCGCCTGCATCGAACCTGCGTTGGGCTTCTTCGCGGGCGACGAGGAGAGACTGTCTAGTGGACTCGAAAGTTCGGTGGAGAGCGGCGAGGAATTCGAGGGCGCCGTCGGTGAATAGTTCGGCCTGGGCCGGTTGGGCAACCTTAGAGTGGATCTTTACGCCTTGGACCATTGCGGGTGAGTTGGAGAGGATGAATCATAGTCTTGGTCAAGTTATATAGTGTTCCAATTTGGGTCGGCTCTCCGCGTCCGCATCCGAAACCCGAAGCGGGTCGACGTCACGTCCGGAACATATCACATGTTCCGTGTCTTCCACCTCCTACAAGTCCATGGACATTAGTTTGCTGTTATCGTAGGAGGCTGCCGTGCATGCTATTGTCTGTATTGTTGAACCCTGCACCCATCGTAGAGTCCGACGTTGCATCGACCGTCTAACGACGTTCACCCCCATTCTCCAAGATCCGTCTAGGGTCACCCACATCCCACCTGATAATTACTCTGCATCCGTGATATCTCACCTAAAGGATATATATAAGACTTGTAGGGGTTCGTACGTGTCCGTGTTCCTGACGGTCGACGGATAGGCGGGGTCTTTCGGCATGAAAGCCGTAGACTGACGGTAGCCCGTTCTTCGAGCATCCCGTTCCGCCGGGTATACTATCAACAAACAACCTATATTGTCGCAATACATACAGGACAGCCACACTCATCGATCTATAATTTAGGAGTTCTTCTTCTCAGAAGGTGCATCCACCTGAATCTCTGGCTCAGTAATCGAATGCGAAGAGGCTGCAAGCAACAAGAAAAATATTAGACGAGGGTAACATCAAAGACAGCAATGCAAGGTACAGACCTGCCAGGTCTTTAACGACGCGCTCGCCAATCTTGATTACTCTCTTACACGCCATTTGCCACACGCCCACGCTCACAGAGCCTGTAAAACGCATGGGTAAGTCGTACTCGCCATATCTGGACCATATGTTTCCACTGACCGGCAGGAGCAAATGGGAACGACAGCCACCATTCCAAGGGCCCAAACCACCCCGGAGGGAGGTAAAACACGGCTGCTTTTCTGTACCACCACCCCACGACGAACTGCACGCCAGTCGTCAATAGCCAAATAGCGGTGTTAAACTTCATTGAGAAGGCAGCTTTAGTCGAGGCGACCTCGCTATCTAGAAGGAAGGCACACAAGATCAGTTGTTACATCTAGAACAGATGCGAGGTCAGTGACGCACTGAGTTTCTCCAGTTCCGCCAGCCCTTTATCCACGCTCCTCCGTAGCTTCGCCCACTTCGCAAACTGGTCCTGCGCACTCGTCTTCAGCAGCTCGGCCTTCGTGGCTAACACCTCCTTCTTCAACGCCCGTATCTTCGCATCGGTGGACGAATGGAACACCCGTAGATAGAGGGCATACACCTACAGTGACCGCATCGCATCAGCATACCGTGCCTTATTCACAGCAATATACATTGGGGCACAAGAATAAACGTACGAGCTCCAGCAGCACTGACTGCCCGATCCAAGAAATAAGCTGCGTCACAAAGACAAGGGCAAAGATAGTCAATATAAGAGACATTTTGCGTTGGGATTCGTCCGACTATTCAGATATTAGCAAGCCGTTTGGTGTGGTTTGCAGAGGTCCAGGCTTCTGGAGCTCAGTGTATCCACCGAGGAGCAAATTGGGGGACCCAGAGGGATGATGACGAGACCAGGTACAGTTCACGGAACACACGCGAAGCTGGAGACTTTTGTCGTGGCAAGGGCCCGGCAGTATCACGTGATCACTGAGATTCTAGATGTCAGACTCATTGTCATGATCCAACAGCAGCCGAACCATGGTTTTCTCCCAACTTGATTCTGAAGTTGTCCTTTCCATCGGGTTTCAAGGCCTTGGGCTGCAATTCCTCGCTGATGTTCTCTCGTTTCCTCAGGCCTTATCGTTGATCGATGATCTCCGAATGAGCTGTTCAAGTTGAATCTCATGTATACTTGACTGCCTGGATGTCCCCGAAGTTCAGTTTATCGTTTGCGATTGCTTCTAATATGAGTTTCTGTGGACACTATCGAGCCTGGTTAGAACATGTACTGTATTCAAATCATCTCTTTCAGGTTTCTCCTCAGAGCTGATACCTATGTGGCGCATGCGGACTTCGATATGTTCGCGATTCCGCCATTGTGGTCTCTTCCGATGTCTATTACTGATGTATCTGAACTCGGGATCGCTGGCTTGCAGTTCCGCTCACAGAGGCAAGATACAGCTTGGAGTAAAGTGAAGAGCGCTAAATGAGAGGGAATTGCGGGAAACTGAAGAAGACGAATGAAGGCTTGCGATGTCGCATTTCCGCGACTTTCGCTGAGTGATACCAGGTCGGTGATTGGAAGGTTTAGGGAGGAAGTGAATTCAAGCCGATGTCGCCTTTTGCGTGGCAACTGCAGTCAGTACTTCGGGGACTGCATATACAACCCTATGCCTGCTTGAGAGAAGAAAATATACCAGGGTTGCACACTGTAGAAAGGTTGAAGGCGTAATTTCGGAGCTGGAGGTCTGGGAGGTATTGCACATAAGCCTACCAGGATAGGATGCTTAGATGCGCCATTTGATGGACAATTGTGTTGAGATAACGGTGACATTCTATTTGGAGAAAAGCGCACTGTGAGATACCATAAAGGCGACCCGATTCTCAAAACACCTCCGCCGAGCAAAGCATCCCGAAAGGCAATCGTCTCAGAACACCGACGGTCCAACGCTGCAAAACCATATTCATGTGCGTGTCATAGATATCTGGATGAAAACATGGATGCCAGCTGCTGCGACGACTCGATCTACACCTCTTCCTCTCCCGGGCCTCCTCTGCCAATAGGTCATTGTTTAGATGTTCAACTTGGTCCTTCTCCAGTGACGGCGCTTGGCGTTGTACTGTGATGGCACGCATATAATCAGCTAACCCGAATCGTGCACCTCAAATCAAAGCCACAAACTTGGATCTTTGTGTCCGTCTTCAGGCGGAACCACTGGGGGATCGGCCTAGATGGATGTCAATCGTCAGTTTCCTGGATCTTCTCAATCGAGGAGGTTTGAGGACGCACCTGTTTTGCCGTCCTGCCTTGGCCAGAATTCTTTTGGTGCGGAAGCTTTTTTGGGAAGGCTAATCATGATAAACAGCATTTAGCACTCTTCTACATACATCGCGGGGAGCGTTGGGGCGTACCATCGTCGTCGGCGGGCGGTGTGGTGGTGTCGGACGGATAGAAAAATAAGGTTACACAGGTGGCGCTAACTGTATAGTTGCTGTTGCTTGTTTCAGCATCTCGGGCGTTGCCGGCTGTTGCCGGCCGACCTCGTGAGAAGGGGTCTGGGGCTGGACCGTGGGAGTGACACGTCGAAGAACGCGGACCGTGGAATTGCTGCCAATTTCAATATCGCCGCGATACAGCTCCTCTCCTCCACTTACTAACATGAAGCTCTTGAACTGGCTCCCGTCTCTCTTCCTTGCCGCTGCTGTCTTTGCTGCTGAAGAGGCCAAGGAGGAGCCTACGGAACTCGTGATTGAAACAACGTTCAAGCCTGAGGAGTGCATTGTGACTGCCGCCAAAGGCGACTCGATCATGGTTCACTACGTGGGTACTAGAACTTTCGCGGAATGCCCATATTGACTAATACGTCCTATAGACTGGCACTCTCTTTGCCAACGGACAGAAGTTTGACTCCAGGTTCGTAATCATTCAATCCTCTTACTACTACCTTTGTTTACCCCGTGTCTCCTAGCCACGACCGCAACTCGCCTCTCCCGCTTACACGTATGCACCCGAAGTAATACCGCGGTTTCTCTCCGAGCTTACACAATTCTATCTTTTGCAGTTGGTATTGGTCAAGTTATCCGTGGCTGGGATGAGGGTCTGGTTGGCATGTGTGTCGACGAGAAACGTACCCTCACCATCCCCCCCAACATGGCATACGGTTCGTCGCTGAGATCTTACATAACTCAATACGTCTCTGAATATTGATTTACTAGGCTCTCGAGGCGCTGGTGGCGTGATCCCTCCCCATGCTACTCTCGTCTTCGATGTCGAACTCGTCAGCTTGGAGAAGGCCAAGGGTGACCGCGAAGAGCTTTGAGGACAGGATCAACCGAGCTGCATAATTTATCCCTGCTACTTATGTATCCCATGTACGACGCTCCTGGGGCACGACACTGCTACGAATCTACATCTGATCGCCTTGTGGCTATATCCGCCTTGTGGCTATATCGGCATTGAGATCCTCAACGTACCAGGACTGATATCGAACCTTCCTTTGTAGATTATCTCTCTCACGGAAAGAACTGCGACCCTCCCCGACGTGCCACCTAGTAACGCGGACCAAGACCTTGAATGGTCGCTTTTGCACTAGGGGCCTGACGTGCCAACCTCAGGCGCTGCCGGGAGTCGTGCAGCCCAGAACACACTTCCGAGCGAGCATCACAATCTATACAGATTAGCTCACGCCTCAAACTGTCGACAGGCTCGCCTTGGCCAATGGCGAGGCACTCCTAGTAAGAGACTTCAGGACAAGCTCTGGCGCTGCGAGTTCAACCAAGGCTCGTGTCCATTGCCGCTTTTACTTCATCGTGTTGTCCCTCGGAAATGTCTTGGCAATTAGACCATGCTTCGGATTTTCCCAAGATTTACCGGACCCGTCGCATTGTCTTCTGGAATCGCAGTGTTAGCAAAAGTTATAGTCATACGCCAAGGGCTGGTCAAACAGGCCATGTACCCTGCTTTAAACAGTCGAAGCCTCCAGCACAAGTACATTCATCACGGACAAGATTATATGTGCCCTCCTTCCCAGGACCAGCAGGATAGATCTATGCATGACATGCATTCCTCTGTAGTGTCGGCAATGTGAAAGCCTTTCCAAGTGTCTCGGTTGAAGATGATTTTACGTTTCCTTGCAGAACGGAGGGCTCCACCATTGACGGTCAGCAATAGGACCGATACGGCTTTCTGGGAGGTGTGGTCGGCGTCACCGACTTCACTTTCGGGATCTGCGAATAATGGTCGGGCTTGCAATACAGGACTGACGTCCGCCTTGAAGTACAGGCTGCCGATCTGCGAGAAGGCGGGTATAGAAAGTACAAGAGAAGTCCGGATGAGCAGCCTCTAGCGGCACCTGCAAAGCGAAGTGATATCGGGCGTCCACTGCACCAACCGCCTCATCCACAGTACTTGTATGCCTCGCAGAAGAAGGACCATGAGCAACGTACGGTTGGATCTCTCGGGGCACTGGGAACGACTGGAAATTCACTAGGTGCTTCAAGACCCTTCGCTTATCTGTGACCAATTCTGGTTAGAAGGTCGATCATGAAACGGGAGGTCACCGGTCAGGTCGTAGCGGAAATCGACATCAACAAGGTTTATGGCTAGTCCTGTGGGTGCTGTGTCTTGTATTCTTGCCAGTGTGAGCGAAACGGCCCGGGACAAACCACGTTCCACCGAAGGTTTAACAATTGAGACTAAAGCGGGCTTAGTAATTGCTAAGTCATTTCCTTTCTTCCCACCCACCAGTATAGTAGGATCATTTCAAACGTCCTCTACCTTACACTCCATCCTAGATTCCACTTGAAATGGCGACCATTCATCCATCCCGAATGGCCTTAATACCTCAAACAGGAGGGAAACCAGAAACCTCTCGCCGTCGGGCGCCATCTCCGGCACGCAGGCGTCGTAGTCCCACCCCTGATCGCAGTCGAAGTCGGGAACGCAGAAGGGGCGGGGACAGAGATAAAGAGGCAGGGAGGGATAGGCCCCATGACGAGGACAGGCATGATAGGCGTGATACGGGACGTGATAGGGATTCCAGGAAGGACAGCGACCGTGACGGACCCAACGAAAGGCGGAGAGCTAGTCCAAAATATGACGACTACCGAAGGCCAGCTCCTCCGGAACCTGAGGGCGAAGCCCCGTGGAGGCAACTGCAAAATATGTACCCCAACCGGCAGTCTGGCCGGGATAGACCACCCCAGGCTGGTGGTTCTTATGGTGGTGGGGCCCCAGGCGGTAGCGACTTCGTTGAAAGGTACTATATTCACCACTTTCTCGACGAAACGTCAATAACATTACCGCAGTCGCAGATTACAGCGCGAAAACCAGGTGGTCAACGTCTGGCCTTCGTCTCCAAAAGCACCTGCCCGAGGCTTGTGCGTTCATTTCCTAAGTACAACATGCGAGCTTATAAACTAATCATGCAACCACTTAGATCCCCGAAACGTTCAAAATCCAGTAAAAAGTCGAAGAGAGCGAGGTCTCCATCAACTAGCGACACGGACTCTGAAGAAGACAGGCGTAGAAGAGAACGCAAGGAGAAGAAGCGGTCCAAAAGGGAGAGAGGAAGTGAAAGGCGACGACATCGGTCCAGGTCGAGAAGCAGAAGCCGACGAAAAAGCTACGACGATGACAGTGAGGACGATAAGAGGAGGCGGGAGACTCGGCCCTCTGGAACCAAAAGCAAAACTCGATCCAGAAGCAGAAGTCGCTCCAAGCGCAGTCCGTCCCGTCACTCGGAGTCTGAGAGAGAGGAGTGGGTCGTCAAGGCTCCCATGGCTCCTCCTCCTGTGCCCCTTCACAGCGAAGCCAAGAAAGCAGCTGAGGCACCTCCCGAGGACTCCCACATGTATGGCGAGGATTCGGACAGCGACGATGTCGGCCCTCAACCGCTTATGAAGGTCAACGCTCGCCGTGTCGACGAACGCTCGTATGGAGGCGCACTACTCCGTGGTGAAGGAAGTGCCATGGCGGCTTTCCTCCAGGACGGAACAGAATCGCGTATTCCTCGTCGTGGTGAGATTGGCTTGACGTCGGATGAGATCGCAAAGTATGAGGATGTTGGGTACGTTATGAGCGGAAGTCGCCATCGCAGGATGAACGCTGTCCGTATGAGAAAGGAGAACCAGGTCATCAGTGCGGAGGAGAAGCGGGGTATCCTCAAACTGCAAAAGGAGGAGAGGGAGCGGAGGGAGACTATCTTGAGGGAGGAGTTCAACGAGCTGGTGAGCGAACGGTTGAAGGGAGTTCCTGAACCCAAGCCACAGTGATTGGGTAACGGACTCTCGATGATCTTCATGTAAATTTTTAGACAATGCACTATATGCTTGAAACGTTCATACCCTCTCATGTCCAGTTGGTAGCGTGTGGCTGTTCGCTCTTTATGTCACCGTGTAGTGAGCCTGGGTCCAGTCATCGACGATGTGGGCTCGTAGCAGCCTCGAGTCATGTTCTCCTCTCTTCTAGTTCGGGGTGCACACCTCGCACAACGGGGAAGTACTCTACATCGTCAGTCACGTCTTATAAGACATAAATATATAACCTACACTAGTTTCATAATGACACAATAAAGATCGTAGATACACTTGATGTAACAATGAGTGTAGAAATTTAAGCTAGACCTAACTCCTCGATATGCTTTCGAACAATTGCGTTGCCAACTAAAGCCAGATAATCTCAGCTTAATACTTGGATAGTTGACAGCGATTCCGACTTACCATCGGCAACGACGAGGTGGGTTTGTTTTGTGTCCTGCCATCTCAGACGTTAGAGACTAGTAGAACGTTTTACATAGCAAACAGGCATGCTCACCAGCATTGAAGTGAAGTGCTATATTAGGAATAAAGACGCCGTAAGCACGCCATCTAGTCTTGGGCTGGCCCCAGTCACCAGGATTTGAATACGCACCACAAATAACGCTCGATGCGTCTTGTCCTTTTTGCGATGCACCTGGGAGAAGTGCGCCCGGAAATACTCTGACGCTTCCTCATACGTGTTCGGTCGGCTCCCAAAGCTTGGAATGCTAACATAGAATGATTGAGTGATGGGTAAGTCGAGACATGTGCGCAGATCAAGGGGGTGGCGTGGATTCCGGGACGTACTATCTGCGGACCTTCCTTCCGTTTTGGAGCTTCTGCTTGAGCAAGTCGACCTGATAGATGTGATCACTGATAAGGAAGCACAAGAAGTGAAGATGCGGTCAGTTCACACCTTGTTAAGGAAGAGGATCAAGGTGGCTTTTTCTAGAAGTTTACTGGAGCAGATCGCGCCAAAGAGTTGCAAGGAGTCCTCGAGTCGGTTAACTTTGGGGTCCTCTTCCAGTTGCTGGTGTCAAGGTGAGTGCGCTTCTCGACGATTACAAGGGACCTTTTTACCTGATCAAAAGCGCTGATTGGTGCTGATTATGGGTTTCATATTTAGTTGGCTTTAGGGTACAGATGGCGTGACAAACCTAAGAATAGAATGGCCGTCGCTGGAATTCACGGTGTAAGGATCGGGACCCTTGCGAATACAAGTTGAAGCTCACCGTCATCGAAGAAAGGTATCCAAGCATGCCGCTAAGAAAGTGATGTAGCACTTGAAATAATCCGCGATCAAGAGGTACAAACCTGATTGCGCTAGAAAACAAAAAATCAGTCTTGGATTCAGCTTTGGGAAGATAAGGCTCGTACTGCTCCCCCGACATCATACATTCGCCAGGCATAGGCCCCGCCTGGCTGCGGAACAGAGAGAGAATACTCAACGACTCCAAGAGTCTTCATACGGACATGCAAGATGTCCTCTGAAATATTGTGTCAAGTTATATTGGACGTGGATATGAAAGAACTTATACCAGTAGTAGGTATGTAATCAGGTTGACATACGCGATTCACGCTGCCCAAGAAACTGGAATGGGAGTCATATAGCTGACCAGATAATGATAAACAATTCACTTACTATGGGGCCGATTCCTCAACCTTCAGTTTTCGTCGCGCAAGCAGGCTGGCTACAAGAGGATAGCGCCATAGCGTCTCCACAGCTTTCCCCGTCGAAATGAGGACATCCGCAACATGCAAAGCCCCAGGTGTCAAATCCGTGAGAGTCTCGCTGCTAGACCGCCGCGGGTTGATCAGCGCCTGCCAACCTGACCTCGCATATGCTGAAGCACGCCCAGAAAGACCTCCATTTAGTTCTGAAGCAAGGGCAGACTCGGTATCGATGAGGGGTCGTAGTACGGCAGCCATTTGCGTTATTTCGTCTCTGATACCTTTCGTGATGGGAAAATCTGAGTCTGGAGGGCTGTCTATCGACTGGGCGACCTCATATTCGAGTCCCTCGACGATCTTCCGAGCAGCCCTGATAATGTTAAGGTAGACGACTGCTCGCCATGATGGTCGTTCGCGTTCGAGCGCTTGCGACGCGTAATACAGTTGGAACTGTTTGTGCAAAGTAGATTTCCCTATTACTCTATATCAGTGATCCACACGCATACTTTATGGTCAGGTCGCAGTCCATGAAATGAGAATCTCACCCGAGTCGGCTTGGCCTAGTAAGAGTACTAGGAACGCCAACGTTAGCATTTCCTAATTATCGATGTCTGAATGTGGGTACCTCTAACTTCCCGCTTCCGCGCCTCCTTCCTTCGCGAGGATTCTTGCTAGGGACAATTGGGATCATCATCCAGTCAAATTTAAGAGGCCATACCTTCAGTCCTTCGTCTATGAGGTTGCTGACTCGTTCAGCGTCTGCGTCGTAATATTCTAAGCTAGGCCCTGCTGGCCAGCCCATACTGGTCACTGTCGATAGAGGTTCGGTTGCAGCGGACATTAACTTGAGCCAGTAAGTTTTGAAGGGGAAGGCCAATAAAGCAGCCAAGTATCTGAATAAAGCAGCCAAGTATCTGGAAGGTTATGTTGGTCGCAAGTCAAGTAGTTCTGCTCACGACGCGAGCAATGTGTTGTAAGTATCGTGACATGACCTACTAAACTCCGGCAGCAAAATCCTGCGGTATTCCTGACTCGGGAATATGAGCCCCATCAGAGAAGCTAGCACCATGTGTACAAAGACTGGATGCTACGGGGCATCAGGGTTGCCGTGGCACGAGCGGTTTCAAAGAATCGCAAAAAAGTTAATTGAGCCGAAGCGGCGAGTCGAGATCAATCACAAATTCGCTTTGTTTTGCTATGTTGCGTCCTAAGGACATGGCGATGACGCGGGCGGCCTTGAAGTTGAAAGCAACGTTCATTCCACCCGTACTGCTTTGCGCGCAACCCATGTATTGCTCTGATAGCCTATAGAGCGTTACAACCTTCAATCAGTTTTTCTGCTCGTGAGTGTTTGTTGATCGTTATCATCTGGGACCGTGTTGCTTTATTCGGCTGTCAAGCGGCGGCCCACGGGGCGAGCCGTTCTTCATACATTCAGGATTCATTTCGACCGATTTCGACGCTGCTTGTTAGGGGGTATAATAAAGGCGGCGTGATGCGTCCAACAATATATTTCACGTCTGTATTTCATTGATCTTTCGCTCACTAGTCAGTGCTAGGAGGCTATCACTTAGGACGAATGAAATTCATCCACGGTCACCAACCCTTATTGAGGACGAAGACTCGTCGTGGCCCCATTGCAGCTCACATGGCATCAACATGGCATTCTAAATCTCCACACTGATCCCGATGCAAGTCACTGCTCAAGCGCTCACCCATGATGCATGACGGATGGGGGTGAACCTGCATCTGATAAACCTATATCAGGATTCGAAGCTAACTTGTTATCGGAATCGATCTTGACACTTTCGTCGAGGATGACGCCGCTTTACGCGCGTTCGGTTAGCTTCTCATGTCGATACCCGATAACTACCTAATCGAAGTAGCGCCTCCGATCGGGGTTCTGGGTCTTGAGCTTTATATCTGTCGTCCTCGTTATTGAAATCAACGCAATCCCAGACGATGACCTCCACTTTTGACCACGGTGTTGAATACTCGCCCTCCACGCGCGCTGAGACGATCCCGCTCGCGAAACTCACAGACCCGTCTCTGAACATCTGTACGTGGATAATATTTCTACTTAACCCCGTTGTCCCATCTGTCATGTAGCGTACATCCGTTTGCAATGGGTGGACCTCGTGAACAACGTCAGATGCCGCGTTATTCCTCTGTCATATTTCTTGAAACTCCTGAAGTCTTCGAGGCCTGGGGTCGGCGTCGCTAAAGTGGCATTAGGACTCGTCTACCTGATGACCGCTCCTGGCTTCGCGCCTGCTGGAGAGTACCTCTACGTGCCAGACCTCTCAACGATCAGGATCTGCCCATACTCAGTGGGTGAAGCCAGCGTTATGGGCTGGTTTGAAGAGAAAACACCTTACCCCGGGGCAGACAACAAACTTACTGTGGATGTCCCCTTATGCCCTCGCGCCACTTTGCGACGCGTCCTGAAGTCAGACACTTTCTGTCTGTAATTCAGCCTTGGCTTAACTGACCTTTCTTGCAGTGAATCTTCCCGGGCAGGCATCGACTTTCTCGTCGGGTTCGAGTCTGAATTCATCCTTCTTAAGTCGACGAAGCCCGTCGAAGCGGCGAGCCACCATAGCTGGACTGCCACCAACGGGTTACCTTCAGGCTCCGTTGTCGCTACGACCCTCAGGGAGATCGCGGACGGGATCCAGGCGTCAGGAATCGAGCTCCAGATGTATCATCCGGAAGCGGCTCCAGGACAGGTGTGGTTCCCCGCGAGAAATGACCACCGCTTAGGATTTTAATCTCTTTCTAATAGTATGAAATAGTCACAGGACCCCTTCCCCCTCTCGAGGCCGCCGATGCCTTGATTCACACTCGGGAAATTATCACCAACACCGCTGCCAAATATGGCCTCCGCGCGACCTTTGCTCCAAGGATCTACATGGATTCCGCCGGCAGCTCGGCACATACACACATATCAGTGCATTCGAAGAACAACCAGAAAGTCCCGGAGAAGTTGTCGCCTGTCGAGTCTTCCTTCCTTGCCTCCGTGCTCGCTAATCTTCCTGCTCTGACCGCACTCACCTTACCCATTCCGGCGTCTTACAAGAGGATGGTTGATGGCGTCTGGTCCGGTGGCACCTATGTTAACTGGGGCACGGAAAACCGCGAGGCACCAATACGACTCTCCAACGCCACTTCGCCCTCTTCGAGGAACTTCGAGATCCGTTTCGTCGACGGAACAGCGAACCCGTACCTCGCCCTCGCAAGTATCTTGGGTGTTGGGTTCGCAGGTATCAGGGATAATCTAGAGCTCACAGTCAAGGATTGCCCCGGCCCGCAGACTGCTGCACAGTTGACGGAGGAACAGCGCCAGGCGCTCGGCATCACTCAGAGAATGTCCTTGACATGGGAGGAGGCACGCCGCAACCTGAACGACAACAAGCTCCTCAGGGACTCCATTCTTGGAGCCGAGTTGACGGGAAAGTATCTGGCCGTCAATCAGGTTCGTCCTCCTCGCATCGCCGTTCCTTAAGTCTGGAGCTGATCGCGCTATTGTTATCTATCTAGACCCTCGCCGATGCACTGAACCTCGATGGCGACAATGAAGTGGCGTCGTTGACACGTCTTGTAGAATTTTATTGAGTGAAGCCAATGTCGAATCAGCGACATATGGTGAGAACCAGCCAGCGAAAGAAAGGACTTCCTTCGGCTCTGCTCTGTACAAAATAGATAGTACAACCGCGTGCTCTCCAGGCTCCTGATGATGCTAAATCAGGACCAAGGACATCCACGCCGAATTCGTTCATGCGAAGATTGACGGATGAAAACAACATGCTCCAATCGTTGATCCCTGAAACGAATATTGGGCAGAAGGTTCTGCAAATAAGTTGAAGTCTTCGAAAGTGTCGGAGGCAACCTTCTACGGGGCTAGCCCAGAGCTAGCCACGCTATATATTACACCTCTCTCCTGGGTGGCGTTTGTCGACCTGGGAACAATATCATCATTCGCTTGACTTAAGGGGACCATGTCGCGGCGGCTTGTCGCCTAGGCGGTTTCGTGGGCGCCCTTGCAAGCGATGTTGAGAAGCCAATAGACTCCGATAGGTTCTACTCAGACGCTCGTTTCACATCTGAGCATGTGAATTCACTTCCTTCCGGTAATTGCGAATTCAGATCTGCTCCATGATCAGGCCTTAGGAATGGCGGACCTGCATTTGACCTACACAACGACGATGGAGGCAAAGGCGAGCAAAAGCGTTTCATAAATATCAGTATGTTGTTAGTTTTGTGATCGTTGTATCATTCCATGCATGTGAGTGCCAGGTAAGCCAAGAAATAATCCTGACTGGGTGCAACAGTGACCTCCTATGATCCTGACTGGGTGCAACGGTGACCTCCTGGCCTCAGAGACTCCGAGGACAGAAACAACCTCGGAAGTGTTGAAGATTCTTATCCTTCCATCATGATCAAGGGTGCTGCGGAAACATATCCAGGTTCATCTTGATTTACTAAGAAGTAGTAGTAGTAGTAGACTAGCCACAAGCGTAGTCCGTGTTGTTGGGGCGGCGGTATTTATACCTGTTGATACAATTCTCAATTGATGCCATACGAGTATGTTGCAGGGAGACTTTACCAATGAATCCAAAGTCTCGGTGTGGGCTGGACCCAGAGTCCTCAATTTGCCACCGCAGCATGGATATTTCATCCGGAGATCTACTAACGGCGACCGGCGGTAAGTCTTTCCAGACTCGTCGACCTGAACGACGAACATCATGATGCTTCAATTTTTCTGGCCGGTTATGGGGTTGACACCTTGGCACGATGTCGAGTGGGTTCGAAGTTCAAACCAGGACCTTCAGGCTCCAAGGCTCCGATGGGTGATCATCGCAATGCTTCTTGGAAGAAATTTCCTGCTGAAGGTGCTAATAATACCCTTGTTCGGAAGCTTTCGCTAAGGCAAGGCGTTTACTAAGTATAATCAATGCTCTATCCTGACACAGTGATGCAGACAGTCATGTGGACGGATTTAATACCCCCTGCCTTATACCGTCATCCTTCCACGACGTATGCTTCTTGACCCGCTTGTACGGGCGAGTTGGCAGCACTATATATCGACTGACCGTCCACCTTGGACTCTTCAACCATGTCGGAGGCAATAAAGCCCAATATTGCTGGGTTCGTCCAAGCTGGGTGGGAGCGGAACGCTTATCGTTGGTGTATTAGCTCTCTTGTTCCGCTCTTGCAGCTCACATCCATTGTTCCACAGTTGCGTGCGCTACTCTTATCGGTTATGAGTACTGTAAGTCATTATTGGTCAGACCGGTCAAGTTTGATGCATCCTTCTGAACACTTACACCGCAGTCCTTCAATTCAGTGCTGAGGTATGTTATCTGGTGTTCACAATCTTGACACTTATACATTGCGCTCTACAGGTGGAATTCTTTTGGGTAAGTGTAGTTGATGGTCAATCAGACGTAATCTGAACTCAATGACTTGTAGAAACAAAGATGGTCCCTTGCAAAATGCTTGTTCTTATGGGTAACCACGATTCTCGAGGCCAATTTTTCCTCCTTTTCTGACTTTATTCGTACTTAGAGTCGGTATTACAGTCTAGGGTTTAACATGTACGTCGTCGGTTATCACCTGGTATAGTTTCTCATCGCATTGGTACAGTTCGAATGCCGTCAGTAAGTATCAGTCTCGAACATCTGCTAGCCTGTCGAAGCTGATCTCCACTTAGTTTTTATGCAACCAAAGCCCTCGTTCGAAGTGAGTACAGTAAAGTCCTTCCGTATATATTCCACAGTTTATTAATATCGCGGTGGACTTCAATCAGATGTACGTTGTAATTTCTGTTTGTCGCCACATTCAAATAGGCATTTACCTCATCTTGTTAGGTGTACGTTCTCGTTGTTTGGAGTGTGGTTGCATCGTTCACATTATCATCCCAGGTTCCACCTTCTTCCATTGGCAAAATACAGGTGCAAGTTTGCAGGTTATTACGACACATAGTTGGTCAACCTATAACAGTCTGAAGGATTACCTCTGACACCTCATCTAGTCATCCTTGAACTCCGGCTTTACGCGATGTATGGAAGCAGTCGAAAGATCCTCATCCTCTTTGTTAATTTATCCTTTCATTAACTATCATGAACCAAACCTAACGTACTTGCGTCCAGATCGTACTGACCCTTGGAGAAGCTTTGACTATGGGTTTAGTTTTTGGCCTTCCCAATCCCAAGCTCATCGGTGAGCTTCCTTCAGTTACTGTCAAAACAGCCGCTACACCTCTATCCTAGGTACCAACGAACCGTTTCCGCGGAACTTCATATGTGCTGACGCAGATCCGATGGATGGTTCTCATTGGGTTGTGTACTATTGGGCTGCTATCCTCTTCATCGAGGGAATATTGCTCTTGTTAGCCCTTTACAAGGCCTGGCAGCATCGTATTGCAGCACGGGGCAGTTCCCTTATGCAAAAACTGAGTAAAGATTCGGTGGTATACTTCTTCACGTAAGTCACTCATCCTTGCCCATGTTACTCAACGTGCCTAGTAACGGCGTCTCTCCAGTATCTTCTGGATCTACCTGGTCAATTTGATCCTCTGGTACAAGAACCGAGTGAGTAACCACGGGCGTGAAGCATTGTACTACGCTGACAGTTTCGACTTTTTAGATTACCCTCGATGAATTGGGCACGGCATTTGCCTTCGTTCTTTCAAGCATCTTCGCCAATAGGCTACTCATTTCCGTTCGTGAAAACCATTACCGAGGCAGAAGCGATTTCGATACATCATACCTGCCTTCTGTCCGCTTCGTCAAACGCTCCCGAAGACCACACAATGGCAGGGAGACCTTGAACGATGACATTGAGCTCACAAATTTCGATGAACGGACAGGAGTATGATCTATAACCCATCGCCTTTCACCGTTTTCACTAATCTGGCCTCCGCTTCTTGGCTACAAATACCTAATTCCTTCACCAGAGTCGTTTTCTCTGGGTGGCAGTAGTGCACCGCCGTTGGACACATATGTATCCAAGTACATACTTTCGATATCTTCCGGCCCTACGATAGATAGAAAGCGCAGTCCCCGAGTCTGCCAGCGCCTATCACACTGTAAAGGTTCGAGGGTGACTTCGAAAGACAGTCTTGGTCGATCGTCAAAATTTCCAGGTTGTGAGACTTTTGAAAAGGAATAGGAAGAGCAGTGGAGAATGATAAGTATGACAAAAGCGGCTCGATGAACTTCAGACTCTGTATGTAAGTAGTATCTTTGCTCAAGGAACAGGATCCAGATCACTCCGGGCCCTATGGTCGGAGCTCGGAGCGACGACCTGCTTGAACAAATCAGCAAGGGAAGAGGAAAAACTCAAGATCGACTCAAGTTCTTCCTCAACACCAAACTGAATGTACACCATACGTCGAAAACCGACATGCTGTATGCTTAACTAGCTGCAGACTCAGCCTGAGGGCACCTATCAAAAACTTGTATGCTTCACCTCAGCTTCACCCCAAGTTGCCCCCAAGGTCACGAAGTCAACTCCGATAGCGACATCCGACCGAGACCGAGAGGGTTGGGGATCATCTCAGGGTCATCACCTTGACTTTCTCATGATCGTGGCAACACCTTGACGTCTCCATGAATGTCGGCAAAGGCAGAATATGCGGTTGTTGGGATTCGGAAAAACTGTGATCAGTCATATTCCTCGTTGAGGCTAGCTTCGACCAGACTTGTGGTGGAGCAACAAGTCAACGGATGGGTTATCTTTAGAATTCTATGGTTGACCTGGGACCCCTTCCTGGGCCTGATTGGTGACCCTCGGCTTCGCGAACCCCTTCTGGTTTATAGTTCAACTTGTCCACATGCTGTCAAATGGCATTTGGGGCCTCAAGAAGCATTGAGGGCGTCCTGAAGCCGAACACCATATCTCCTCGTGCTCCTCGTCCATCTGGAGCGTCACTATCGTAATGGTGCAGAAGAACAGCGACCAAGCGCCTCGCGCAACGACGGTGACGCTGGACCATGACGCGGCTGTGCTCGCGCGACTGGGCTACAAGCAGGGTAGGTTCAGTTACTCTGGCTTTATTACTTCATTCCAGATTGAATTAACGGCGAAATGACAGAGTTCCGAAGGGTGTTCAGCCCGATTGAAGTCTTCGGTGTAGGCTTTAGTATCATTGGGTTGCTTCCTTCCATGGCGTATGTGCAACCACTACCGTTACAGTGTTGGCCAGCCAAGCCTTTTCTGACACGTGTGATGCCTGTAGTTCTGTCCTCGTCTTCTCTATACCAAATGGCGGGGCGGCAGCTATGGTCTGGGGCGTAAGTCCGGACATGTGCAGAGGAAAGATTTGTACTTAGATTAACTATTTTTCGCAGTGGGCCGTTTGCGCGATTTTCCTCACCATCATCGGGCTAGCCATGGCGGAGCTTGGGTCCGCTGCCCCAACTTCCGGTGGACTTTACTATTGGACCTTTATGTTCTCTTCTCCCAAATGGCGTTGCCTTCTATCCTGGATTGTAGGGTGTACGTCAATGTTCTTTTCTATTAGCTGCGCTGTGCTAATCATATCACCAGATTCTAACACCGTTGGCAATATCGCGAGTGTGGCGTCAGTGGACTGGGGGTGCGCAGTGCAGATAATGGCCGCAGTCAGCATTGGGTCTGATATGACCTTCTCTGCTACAGTCGGCCAGACATTGTAGGATTCGGATATCTTCCTTGAAGCTGACATTGACCGCCGTGTTTATAGTGCTGTCTATGTTGGACTGCTGTTGTGCCACGCAATTATCTGTAGCCTCAACCCTGCTATAATTGCTCGTCTTCAGATCCCCTTTATAATCGTCAATGTGATGTATGGCATCTCGTTTTTTCCCATGCTACTAGCTTATCGTCCATTGTCAGATTATGTCTTGTGATCATCATCGGAGTACCCGCCGCGACTCCCAAGGAGTTCCAAAATCACGCTGCATATGCCTTTGGCGATTTCAAAAATCGTGAGTTGGCGCTTCCTTCCTATCAAGCATGCCTTTCCCAATTGGGTTGTTGTAGTGACTGGGTGGCCCGACGGGTATGCATTTATTCTGAGTTTCCTCGCGCCATTATGGGCTATTGGTAAGCATTCATATTCTATATGTGTTATAAATCCGAGTCCTGACAACCTGAAGGCGCATTCGATTCTACGGTCCACATCAGTGAAGAAGCTACAAATGCAGACGTCGCCATTCCTTATGCTATAATTCTAGCAGCCACCTCTAGTGGTATCCTTGGCTGGGGTATGGTGTCAGATACATCGTGTATCCCAGCTTATGACTGATCCGCGGCTCGCAGCTATCAATGTAGCCTTAACGTTCAGCATGGGCACTGACCTGGAGGGAATTTTAGGAAGCCCAATCGGGCAACCGATGGCGACTGTCAGTGTATCGCCTATCCGTGGACAGTGTGATTTTGACTTCCGACAGATCCTATTTAATTCTTTTGGTCAGAGGGGAACGCTCGCCTTCTGGGCCTGGATTATCATTGTCCAGTAAGTAACTTCTGATCTTAGTTACGAACGAGTCTCACGGCGATGCTTCAGGTTTACTATGGGGATGAGCATGGTAAATCGATTCCTCATACTAGCGGACAACGCCTATTTACGTTGCCTTTTGTGCTTTAGTTGACGACCTGTTCTCGGCAAATCTTTGCGTTTTCACGGGACGGCGGACTTCCTTTGTCCAGGTGGCTCTATAACGTCAACACCCGCACTCATGCGCCAGTTTACTGCGTCTGGTTTGCAGCTGGCATTTCCTTGCTCCTCGGGCTGTTGGCTTTCGCCGGAGCCAACGCTATAGGCGCTATTTTCTCTCTTGTTGTCACTGGCCAATATCTGGCGTACTCTATCCCGATTTCTGCCAGATTCCTGGGTGGCAAGGAAATCAAGCGTGGCCCTTTTTCATTGGGAAAATTAGTGGGTTTCACTTTTTTTCTTACACCAGATCCTTGTCGCTCACAAGGTTGACGGGGTATTTCTTGTAGAGTCTGCCCGTTGCGGCTACGGCTGTGATTTGGATGGCTTTCATCATTGTTGTTTTCCTTTTTCCGGCGAACCCGAACCCTGACAGTGCTAATATGAATTATACTGTTGTTGTCCTCGGTAAGAGCCTTCACCTCCCTCCAGGCCTTTCTCGCTAATGTAATATTTAGGGGGCACGCTGTTCCTCTCGATCGTCTACTTCTATTTCCCGGTTTATGGTGGAGTTCACTGGTTCAAAGGCCCTGTTCAAACTATCGAAGATGATGTCGAGGTCTCGAGTCAGGACACCGGTAGCGATGTCAAAGGTGAAAATGATGGCGGCAACCTACAGGCAGAAAAGAGTGCAACTTGATGATATCGACGACAAGACTAGCGGACATGATGCTGGACGAAAATTTAACGAAAATTACTTACGATCATTCAAGGTCTTATTCAAAGTTATTGCTGGTCATCGCGGCCCATTGGAGACCGGTGCGACATGTGGGCTGATGTCCTGGTCCAAACAGTGTTCAGGATGTGCCTGACGATGTACATGACCACTCTTATTATCTCTCTCCGCTGTCAGCACTTCCAACAGTATGTACTATGTACGTGCGAATACAAATGTGCAAAACGAGCCTTGCGCTTCAAGGTGGGGGCACGGTAATGTACGTTCGCGTATTGTCGCTCGATCTTTGCCATCCCTTGAACATCTCGTCATCCATGACCTTGTCCAACCGTCTCCGCGTATCCATCTGCCATGCCGCAGATAAAATACGATAAGGTATACATAACATCATAATTTACTTCCGAGGGGCGCAGCGCGGACACATAACACCGCGACAAGTGGCGGCGCAGGTCCTTGCATATCAAAATGACCAATGACCCCGCAAAAAGTTAGAAATTGACAACTTTTCTGATGATGCCTGAGTCCGCGTCGAGAGTCGCCCGGCGTTTCGCCTTCTCCCTGTCTTTGTCGTCTCGGTTCACTTCATCGGTGTGGCGTTTGAATGAATGGAAGTCGTCTTCATCCGCGCCTGCAGATATTCCAGTGCCGAGGATAGCAGAGGTATCAACGACTACTGCAAACAGCATAAGCTACGGCAAGAAGTAACACATTAAGAAGTACTCACCTGGTCGTCCTTTCCCACAATCTCTCGCAAGGTGAGATGTATCCCCACAAATTTTGCAACATCCTCCATCTGGATATACACCTTTCGCTTTATTTTCAGGGCACGAGGACGCGAGGTGCCCCTTTCCTTTACAGACAAAACACGACGCGAAAGGGAGAGGGTCGGCTAGATTGGCAGGTTTTTCGCATCGAGAAAGAGTATGTTTCGTCGAGCCGCATCTATGAGCAATCCGGGAATTAGCCAATAAGCAAACTCATACTAAAAAAGAAGCGCACCTGTAGCATATTCCTACAGCGCTAGCCTTTTTCCCGTTCTCTGTGGGTAGATCTTTCGCAGTTGGGCAATCTCTCGCAGCGTGACCTTTCTCGCGACATGCAAAACATGTCGTATCGGCCTGTTTTTCATCTATACGTCTTTGCCGCCTGTCTTCGGAGGTAGAAAGGACTGGAGAACAATCCCCGTCAGCTCGGCGCTATGGTCCCTCGAATAAGCAGGTATGCACCTTTCTCTTTCCTGTCTTTATCTCTCTTCTTCTTTTTCGCGGACTTGCTCAACGGAGCTGGACCATCCTCGCCCGTCTTCCTGGACTCCGCCTCAGCTTTCCTCCTCTCCAGTTCTGCTGCAGCCTCTGCAGCCTTGACTCCGGTATTCCCGTCCCTCATCGACACCTTTGTACGTTTCCGCTTTTTCTTCGGCGGAGCGTTGATTTCCCCACCTCCCTCAACTTGGGCACTTCTTTCTATCGCTGCATTTGATTTGCTCGGGTCGCCTTGAGGATCGTTGGAGAAACCAGCTTCCAGGTACGTTCTTTTTCTCCCGAAGTTAGTGATTCGGGTCATTGGGACTGGACTATGAAGTGAAGTGTACTCAAGAGAGGGTTCGGGTAGAAGCTTATTTCGGCTATCTCCGAAAGCCCTTGGTCCAAACTTCTTGAAGCAACAACTGAGCAACAACTTGAACGCGTCCAACGACCTCAAAGGCCAGTACCTCCTTTGAAGCCAGAGTATCCTGCTGCTGCAAACGCCCCTGATGGATTCTTGAATAAGACAAAGCTTACTTGAGGACCATATAGGAATCCCCAAGAAACCCGTAGACCTGTAGTACTGTACGTACTTGCTGGAAATTTATGTGACAGACTGGCAAGGCGGCTCATGATCTTCAACGTTCCTATGATTAATCCTCGAATCTCGCGATGCCTAAGCCCTCCGAGTCTTGGCCTTCGCCACTCTACATACACACCTTCTGCTCCAATCCAAGATATTTCATGCAAAATGCTTCCCGGTTTATGATCAAGCCCATCATCCTTCCAAATCGTCCCATCCGACTGTATGTGAGTATCCTAGTACTCGCTAAACGGGAACGGATGGAATGCGCTCCACCACATCCTCGCAAAGGAACGAAATGCCTTTCACGCAAAGGGTAGGAAATGTAGAATCAAGCGGTTTTGCTCAACGACAAGACGCAGATATCCCGAGTACTCCTTCAATTTCGAAAGGTACGATACGAGAAAACCTCTCTCATTCTACTCGTACCAATCGGCATTAATGTCGGGGTCGATATGTTCACACCAATCCTCATCGTCTGTATAAATGAAGATACTCGCCCCGTCAGGTTTATACATCGCACCCTGAACTCCATATCCCTTGGCTTTGATGGACTTCAACGCGGAGGTGAAGGCGTGCAGAAGTAAACGTGCTTCCCTTGGACCATCGGTCCACTGCCTATCGCGTGTCTGCCCATTGTTGAAGATGAAAACACTAGGTGGGTCGTTTCTGTCAGATTCAATGGCAAGTTGCTGAGAAAATCTCGGTATAGTTGAGTTCTCGGCAAGTTGAGAACGGGAATCGATTGCTCACTTGATCAGCCATGGAGCCAAGGTTTAATTTGGATGGGGAGTAGGCTAGTAAGGCTTGGAAGATGTAGAGACCTAGAGGGATCAGCGGTTAGGTTCTACGTGTGCACATTGGGTATATGGGCACACCTCAGTTTGCGATGTTGAGGTTACTTCTGAACAGGTGTAAGTCAAGTATAATTTGTATCTTCGCGCATCTCCGGTAAACTGGCTGTTCCAATTGGGGACCGTGTCAGTATAATAAACTCCTCCTCCTCCTCCTCCGACTAGTTAATCACTTTAAATAGGGTTTACATGCAGTCTAGATTCTAGAAAGCGAAACAGAAACTAACAGATCATGGACCTACACATCGATGATTGGACACACATTGCAGCTTTGCTTGATTCTCTTGACCGGGTGAATTCCATCTTGCTTCTAGAAGTTCTACCCGAACACCGATGTGACTGAGCACCCACTACCTGTAGATAGCGGGAATTTCACTCACTATGTAAGGAAATGTGGTTTTGCCCAAATTTTGCCAAGCGACAAGATGCAGATATCACCGCCGGTTGTCCGGAAATTTGAAGATACGATACGACAAAATCTCTCATATTCTACTCGTCCCTCACGGCATTGTTGCGGTCGATACGATCGCATCAATCCCTCACACCAATCCCTCACACCAATCCTCATCATCTGTATCAATGAAGATACTCGCCCCTTCATCTGAATATATCGCACCCTGGACTATATAACCCTTGGCTTCGATGGACTTCAACGCGGATATGAAGGCCTCTAAAAGTAAATGCGCTTCCATTGGACCATCATTTGACTCCCTGGCGCGTGTCCGCCCATGGTTGACGATGACAAGACTAACTGGGTCGTATCTAAAAAAATCATCAGTCTCTTGCTGCGAATATATGGGCAATGTTGAGTTCTGGGCAAGTTGAGAACGGGACTCGATTGCTCACTTGGTCATCCATGGAGACGAGGTTTCGTTTGAATGGGGGGGAGGCTAGTAAGGCTTAGAAGAAGTAAAGAGCTACATGGATCAACGGTCAGGCTCCGCGTGTACACATTGGGTACGGGCACACCTCTCGTTGCAATGTCGAGGTTGCTTCAGGAGTAAGTCAAGGATAAGTTTGTACAGTATCTTCACGTATTTCCGACTTGTTGATGACTTCTAGGGGTTAAATCCAGTCTAGATTCTGGACAGCGCGACAGAAATTAATATATCATGGACCTACACGATGACCGGACACACATTCCAGCTTCGGCTGATTCTCTTGACTGGGTGAATTACCATCATGCTTCCACAAGTTCTAACCGAGCGCCGATGTAACTGAGCACCCACTACCTATGGATAGCGGGAATGGAATTGCTCGTCCCGATCTCATGGAGCATGGGGACGCCAGCGAGGGACTAGGGGGGGCGGCAGCCTTGGCCGGAAGCAATATATTGTACTTGCAATGACAACTAAGACTGGAAGTCCGAAAGATTGCGATAGTGATAGTTGAATTTTGGAATGGTAGAGTCAGAGTTACTATTGACTGTGATCAAACATTCCCAGTGGTATCTGGAGCATGTGTCATTTGATCGACGCTCGTGATATATGTTCCCCATTCATTCAGCCTTGAATTCCATAAATTAAAATACCGTGTAAGTAGCATCCTCCCATGATCAGAAGGACTTACCCAAATCCTGTAGGGGCTGTTGACCACATTGTTAAAGTATCACTATCCATCAAAGGCATCCCATCATCCCCGCATGCGCCCGGCTGTCGTAGATTAAAAGCCCCCGTCATTTCGTGGTTGGGGCTAGCGTCACTAGGAGCGTTATACAGGTCCCACTCAGATGTGGTGTAACTGCTATTTCCTTGCGGAGAGTAGGCCTCGGCCATGGCTCTGGTCTCGTACGGAAATGCAGCGCGAAGTCTGTCATCTTCAGGGTAAGTGGTAGGGAAGGGATCAGGCCTGGGTCTCTTGAATGACTCGGAAAAATTGAACTGGCCAAAAACCGGGAGTCGCCCAAGATGGATTGCATACATGGGTAGCTCAAAGTTCAAGGTCTGCGACGACGGCGCTGGCGGTCTGTGATCAAATGACAAATCATGCCAGACACGTCGCAATCCTGCCACTTTGCGGTATTCTTTCGGGAGCTCTGCAGACCACGGGTCCGTCCGAACATCCTGGGGAGAATCATCATCAAGATCCCTCGGTCGTTTCGTGCCCGTCGCCAAGTCAACAGCGACGGAACTATCAGCGAAGGACAAGTCACCAGCCGAGGCTAAATCCTTCAGAATGTCCCTGAGGAGAAATTCTTAGAAACTTATATCATAATGGGGTGTATCTGCCTACCGATATCGTCCAGAGGAGCACCATCTAGATAGGTCAAAGTGATATTCTGGGCTGCATCACATATAAACCGACTCACCTTCGTTCGCATGCCTTTAGTAATTTCAAGCATCTCTGCACATCGTCGATTTCTCGTTGGGGATAAGGTGCAAACCCAGATCTTTTGCCGCTCCAAATATTAAGAAGGAGTACAACCGCAGCCGTAAATACAGTGGCCTGAAAATCGAATGAGACTATTATTAAGGCCCGACTGCTTCAGGCTGCCTACCTGTAATGTCGGAAGAAGTAGCTCAGACCCGCCTTGGCTTTCGATGACATGGCAGCACGATCTCGCAGCGTTCGTGCAGATGGCCAACGATGGAAATGTCGTCGGAGACCGATTCCTGAAGGACGGAATGAAAGGTCGATGAATGAATATCTGCAAATGGTAATATGTAGCATAAAGTGTTGCGGATTGTTTCAGGAAGAGTTTGTCCTTGGCACTTGGGTTCCATCGAACTAGAGGGGGAATTATAGGTCATGGACATTAGAAATAAGAACGAACTGACGATGGTCGGGGACAGAATCCATCCAGCTGTTCATGGCGGAGTCGAGGTCCATGATGATCTTCTGATCAAAATAAGGAGCTGGTTGTCCTGATGGGACAGCAAGCTGTTTGACCGAATACTGTCATGGTTGAGTGAGTAACGATCATACTATTGGAGATAGCAAGTAGAACTCGCTATAAGTCGCATGGCGCGCGCAAGGATGTCGGTCAATTTCAGATAACAGTTGAAAAATGCGATGGCAGATGGTTTATCTGCTGGCTGTCGAAAGGCGAGTGAGGGGTCTGGGGGGTTCCAGTATTCATCGTCACATTCTATGGGCCGATCCACATCATAACTTGATAAGTCGTCCTGTAAGTAGTAGAAGGTGATCAACGCTGAACTCCTTACTCTTCCTCCTGAAGGACACATTGGCGCCCTGAAAAGGAGCTTATAAGGCGATCTAAAGACATAAGGACCCTGTTACTAGACATTAAATGAAACCCACACAACGATCACAAGATGAGATCCACCAGAAAACGCGTTTCCAATGTTCGTCCTCTGCAGTGGGAGCTTTGAGTGTCCTACGCCTATGGGCACCAACCTCCTGCGCCATACGCAGGGCCATTCCAAGTTGGGTCCAGCACCCCTGAGGGGTTTCAGTTGGTTGAGAAAACAAAACGGAGAGCTGGCAACTGTTTCATCAGTATATGCGGAAGTGCATGCCAGACTGATCGTACCGCGTGATGTTGTAGTTCACCTAAGGAGGGCGCATCGACAAAAGATTTTCGAACAACGGGCACCTGTTCAAACCATTTCCAGCCGGCAGAATGGAGAGAAGTCGTGCCAGGATATAGGACACGCGGATCATCCGAATATCTTGACCCAAGGGCACATACGAGTAGCACGGTTCCTCCAAATGATTCATCGTGATGGTGTAAACCATCAGCAATAGACTGTTCAAAGGATGGCCGGTGGAGAAGAGGGAAGAACGAGTTAATGTAGGTAAAATAAGCGTCTACAAGCAGCGATAACAGTGTATCATCAGGGAATGCATAGTTCGGAGGCTCTGGTTTCTTAAACCGCGAAGGGTGCCACTTGCAGAAAAGAGAAATGAAGTGGTGAATTACTTTGGCCAGAATGTAGACTCACGGGAGGAGAGAACCAAAACTCAGCGCGTTGGCTAGCAAGTGAGCGCATGTTCTGGTCCTTGCCAATGAATTCCCTTCTGATATCTAGGGCGGTTTGAACCAGTTGGTATCCACTGAACTATGTAAGATTGAGAAGGTGACAAAAGGACTTGATAGGATACCTTGATTTGCCAAAAAAGCGGCCTTGAGGAGGATCTACGTGTAGGCGTTTCAGCCTCCCGACAAGCTCTTCTTCGAGGATGTCGTTGTCGTTTCGAGGTAACAAAGGAAATTCCGGGGATGTATCCGCATCTTCGATATTTTCCAACTCTTGGTTTAGATCGGCTTGAGGTAGTAGCTTTAAGCAACGAAATCAAGTCGCTGTCACTAATGGGCAGGCAATTTCGTACTTTGCCCAGAAGTTTCTCCATCTTCTCAAGTCGAATCTCTAGACTTTCCACGTATCTGAGGAGAAGTGGAAATTTAGACCTTGTAACGAATAGGGGGAACCTAGTATACCCTTTAGCAGAGCCTAGCGTCTGGCTTTCAGTTCAGTACCATCGAGAGGAGCCTGATAGCTAGACCATGCTTACTTTGGAGACTTCTTTATGCGTGCATTCTAACGAGAACTGAATACAGCTACTGCATCGGTTCCCAAGCATTTCAGCGCTGTCACCTGTTGGAAAGTTCGTGTGAGTCACGTTCACGTAGTTGAGCAGTCCTGATACTACTCACATCGAACTGAAGTAATTAGAGAGGTCAGTCATTACAGAAATTACAAAAGCTGGAAGATGAACAACCGCAGCATGAGGCCGAGGCTCGTTTACATACTCTTCTTTCTCTTGCAATTATCGCAAGCTCCTGGTGTTCTACGCTTCTTCGCTGGTACTGAAGGCTGACCTTTAGCCATGCTCGGTTCAGCACTAGATGATTCTCGGCGCGTCGACATGACTCTCAGTATAGAATAAAATGAGCTGTTATTTAGCTCCTGGTGATGGCTGTGACTCGGAAAAGTTGCAACTGAACGATGCCGCAAGCGCCGGCGGTGACGACAGCCATCCGAAATGGAAATTCCCAGGGGCTTCAGAAGCAAAGATTGATCTTATCAGTGCGATCATCGTTGCGATCTGCCCACAGCAATCACCCGGTCAAAAGTCATAGCATTCATAGAGCATATCCTTATGATAGAGCTACCCTACACCTCAGCCAGAATTTCAACCAGAATATCCTTTATCGAATTCCGGGTTTCCCAGTCATAATCAGTGTTACTAGGTCCAGTGGGGCGCTTCAAAGGCGACTCAAAGGTTGCCCCAAACATCGCACTTGCCAAAAGTTCATCTTCGGGCCCATCCCGGACACGAAGTCTATGTGTGACAACCCGAGGGACTATGCGGGCAAAATCAGCCTCAGACACATAGAGCGTCTGGACTAGCTCATCCACTGCTCCTGCAGATGTATGATCAAGGTCTTTAATAGAGGTAGCGAGCGAGCCTTGCGAAAGCGTTTTCCCCCGTGGTACGTTGATGGTAACGCTCTCGCTGCCGCTCGCGATGTCGTCGTATCCATGGAAACTCCTATGTTCGCCATCGGCATCACTGTTTTCCTCGTCCTCGAAAGTCTCTACCCCGTGATAATCACGCAGCAACTCTCCCCCTGTGGGGTCGACCCCGAGAACTCTGCCGGCACGGGCAAGAGCGCTGGCATCATTCATCGATCTTGCTGTGAGTAAGCTCCCGTCAAGCTTAGGATGATGGCGCACGGCAGAGAAGAGGTCGGAAAGGTAAAGGGACAAAATTGACGAGACATGAGCACCCTGAGCAGCTGACCGGAGAAATAGCAAGAATTCACGAGGCAGTAGCTGTTTTGGAACGATAGGCGGTGGTGGCGGTTGAGCATGAGAATTGCGCTGTGGGTGATGTTGAGGTTGTATGTTCCCTGGAAGAGTATGGCTCGACATAGGGGGCGTTCGTGGTGATGGCAGTGACGGGGACTGAAATAGAGAAGGGGTCGGTGGATTTGAATGCGAGTAAGAATGAAGACGGAGATGGGAGATTGAGTTGGACGTGAAAGGGAGAGTTCTCAAGGCCTGCCGAGTGTGTTGATGAACGAAAATGGTCGAACTCATGGCAAATTGGTCTAACTGGCAGTGAGGATGTTATTAGCTGACCTAAAATAAATGTGTAGGAACATACCAAACTCTTGTGAATCTTCGGCCTCTCTCTTGAGTCCCAAGGACATACATATATTGATATGAAACCTTCGGGCACGTTCCACGTCCCTTCGTAATCCAAGTCGTCGGACAGTCCAGTATAGGATCCCTAGAAGAACGATTCCCGTAAGCACACATCTCTAACAGAAGGTCTTCGAACTGACCTCACAGTCAGTGGTCCCGATGACGACTTGTCGGTGGGCCAAAATATCGGTGAGGGAAGCCTGTTCTGCGAGATTTGCATGATCTAGACCAGACAGAACCAGTGCATGGGGGAATTCGGGTTGCGTCCTGCTGCGGCTGATAGGAAGAGGTTCGGTATGTGCATGAATAAAAGGCCGCGGTTGAGGCGCAACAATAGGCAAAGTCGCGCCGGCGTCGCGTACCAGGTTCCGAGGCTGCTCGTCGACACTTGTACCAGAGAGACCGACTGCCGGTGGTAGATTTCCAAAGACGGAAAGGTCATTCGGGATTGATACTGATCGCAGATAACTTGAACGTCGCTTCCCAGAGCGAGTCCGTGAGTGGACAGAAGGTCTAGACTGGTCGAACGCATCACGGCGAGTCGATGGTAAGAACAAAGACCGCAGGAAGAAATTAGGATCCCTCCGGGGAGTAGCACCCGTAGATCTTGTTGTCAGCGAAGGACGGGACCTTATCTTCACCTTGTGCGTTGGAAGATCGAATATGGACGATAGCGTCTGGACAGTTCAGCAATTGGTCAGAATACCAGACATTAAGTCGCCACAACTGCGGTTTGATCTAAGGTTGGCGTGCAGCCACAATCACAGAGAGGCCGATGGTCTCGGAATGAATGGCCAAATCGGTTCACAACTCCATTCAAGCACAGCGAAATCGCAACAGATGTGGGAGGAGAATCCATCATGGCTGGCGATGTCGGCAACATCATTGCGAAGACGAAAGGTTGGATTTATACTCACCCAAACTGCGAGCCTGACAACCAAACTAACGTCTTCTTCTGGGGTATGGAGAATGAGATGTTTGTCGCCTGCGACCATGCATAGTAGTATAGCTTGAAATAGCGAAGAATCCAGGGGCAAGTTCCCAGAAGAGGATTTTCGGATATAGGAAAGTATGCTGGGCACAAACGCGGGTGAACCAAGCAGTGGTCGGAGGTCAGCTACGGTCGTCGGATCAAGCATCTGCCAATGTGCCTGAACAATTAGCTAGAAAAGCATAGACGGTCAAAAGGAACGTACAACTTGGTGTCTTCAGAGGGGGTAAAGGCGGATCAGATGGCGAATCTTAAGCCACTGAACCAATGGTATCTTGTTGGGTAACTTGGGGTTGCGTTCGAGGGACTGTCAAGTGATGGTTGTCTTGTGTGTGTTGGGAGCGAGTTCCGAGTTAGCGACCACAGATGGTGACGAGGCCGAAGCACTTGGCTTTATACATCAGAAAGACAGTCTTGCACGTTTCTGCAAGGTGTATGTACTGGCAGTGGGAAGGACTTCGAAGTCGGAGGAGTCACTTGAGAGTTAGCAGGGACTTATCATATTACCTAATATTGATCCGTAAATAACGTAACAGCCCACATTGACAGCCTGGTTGTCATTCTGCCATCATGGGGATAGGATGTCGCCTTTTGGCTGCTCACGAGAGGAAAATATATCAATCATCATTCATGGCGCTGCCACCTTGACTTCCCGGAATTCGCGACGACCTAGCCTGGGGCACGAGTGGACGACACTAACTCTTCTCTCCCTTTGGTTTGCCCTTAGGACCTCCCCATTCGACGTGCTCAACACTTACTGATAACTCTCTTTCCAAACCCTTGTCAATATACAGGTGGGCAAGTGTAATTTCTTCGGCGGCCGTCCCTGACTTCGGTGTCTTTTCCTAGTTTCCCTGAACGAGCCCATGATCTAATGGAATCAACGAATATCAGCCTCTCGGTCGATGATACCTCTCCTTCAATATCGTATTCGCCTTTGGGCGACACCTTCTCTACCGTCAACCTTACCGCAGGATGGAACCCGTATTTCAGTGAATCGGGCTTCTTAAAAGTTCCCGACGAAACAGGGATAGGGACAAGTTTACACGCCACCTCCCTTGACGAGGCTGCCTTGTCTATCAAATGGAGAGGTGCGTCCGCAATAAATCGTTTCAATCGATGTCAGTAATAACCAACCCCGCGAGTAGGAACTGGAATTCGACTACTCGGATATACTACGGCCAAGGCAGGCTACGACATCACCCTCGATGGTAAACCCCAACTACAGTCTGGTGCCAATATAGAGGCCGGGGTACTTGCTACCTTCCTGCAGCTTCCTGACACAGAGCATAACGTGTCTCTAAGTGCACGGATACCTATCGACGACGAACCGGGCGCGTCCGGAGTCTACTTCGACAATGCTGTGATAATATCTACTGTTGACAGTTTATCGACGTGAGTTCAAGCCTCGTTAAAAATCTGCGCTGAACGATTGACTTGATAATCACTTTCTTACAGCGACCCTTTCCAGCAGCAGTCCCTGTACGACCGCAATATATCGTTCCTTGGCAATTGGTCGATTCGAAGCAATCCAAACGATCCAAACGCATTTTTTCATCATTCAATCACCAGAGGTGATGTTGCACAAGTGACTTTCAGTGGTACGCTCTCTGACATATTATTCTGATTCTTCGTTTCTGATTTACCTATCAAGGGGCATCTTTCTTGCTTATTGGCGCGACGTCGTCCAAGGCGGGAACATATTCAGTTACTCTCGACAATGTCACATCGACCTTTTCGGGACGATCCTCATTCACAAATTTGGAGACACAACTCTTCTTTTCTACTAGCCTTGATCCTACCGAACTGCATAATTTTCAAGTCACTAATGACGATGGTAACGAGTTGTCATTGAAAGTAGGCGGACTTGAAGCTTTCGCAGCCGGTCCTCCAACGTTTGTCATCATCTCGATTCTGGCGTATAGGACACTGATACCATAAATATGATTAGGACAGTCCCGAGTCCCCCTCCCTCCACGGTACCTCTCTCAGGATCTGCCAGTCATCCCAAAGGAACCATTGCAGCGTTGGTTCTAGCTGGTATACTCGGCTTCCTCGTTATAAGCGGCTCCCTGTTCTTTTTCTTTGTCATTCGACCGCGTAGGCGCCGTGTCAGGCAAGCGCGGTTGGACCGTCACAGGAGAAAGGAGCAAGAAGCTGGAGGATTTGCAGTCATCAACATCGCCCCGTCCGTGTCCCTTGGTGATGTGGAGTTGGGGAGTACATCAGCAAGCCCTGGACACCGCGCACAACGGTCAAGTGGGAAATCAGGTTTTACTCGATGGAAGCGGGAGATGGAAGGGGGTGTCGGTGGCCTTGGACTGGGAATCTCGTTCAGGCATTCCGGTTCAATAGGCAAGAAATCTGCGGGACGCTCTGGTGGAGCGAGCGAGCGTCTGAGCCCGAAGTCTTCCATGTTTACAATGTCTTCCAGACTATCGTCAAAACGTGGAAAAGGTAAGCGGAAGGCCATGCCAAAACATGTAAGCGAGAGCTCTTGGTCCCCTAGTTTTGCCCTCGAATTATCTGCGAGGCCGGAGTCGATCGCAGACAGTTATAAAGACAAAGACGTCGGCCCTTCCTACCTTCCACAAGATGAACACATCTCAGTAACCTCTGGACTGACCTCACTTTCCTACATGAATACCCCCTCACTCCCTCCTCCTGCGGCTCAATTCGCCCCTCCATCGTATTCTACTACAAGTTCTGAAAGAGATTCACATTCCAACTCTGTCTCGCCAGCTCAATTCGCCCCGCGTTGTACATCTTTACCTTCATCCAACGCTCACAGCAGACAAGGCAGCGTCGGATTGCTGTTGAACTATGGAGAAAACAATCCCGGCTCCCCTGAGGAGGATCCAACCAATAGTTACGAGCCTTTCATCTCGTCTGACCCAGCCCATCATCTGTCACCCCTCGCACCAAGAGATCGAGGAAGTGCTCAATATAGCTCAGATGATACGACTAGCTATCTTGGTTCTACGGCGGCGCGCCTGGCTCTCCGCGGTCTAAGCCCTCGTACCAGCGAGTTTGCTGAGCCAGAACGAGCAACGCAGGAACCTGGACCTCCGACATCAGCCAATGACTCTACAGCTGGAGCCAAATCCGCGGGCATTGGGATAGACACGCCAAGGAGTCCTGAAACATCGTTCCTGGAGGTCATATCTCCTGTGAATCACCCGATCGAGCTACAGGCAAATAATGACAGGACACTACGACTTCCCGACACCACACTTCCAGATATACGATCGACAAGTCCATTCATAATAGACCTTGCTGAAGATCCGTTGCGAAACCCTGGAGAGGCTGGACGTGCGAGGAGGACACGGGAACACAGAACGGAAGAACGCGGTCCTGAGAAGAGACAGAGTCCTCGAGATCTTCGTTCTGTCTTTCAGTTGACACCCCTGAGCAACGCGCCAGTTTCTCCGCCGCATGGCCACATGCGAAGCCAGTCAGCATCGTTCCTCGACTTCAGTAGTTCGTCTGATGGGTCGAACCGCACTCGATCCATCGCGCCCTCGGAAATCTCTGCACAAAACCGACAGCGTCAGCTCCAATCGAGGTGGAGTAGTAGTGTATCGCAGATGACAGGGCATACACGTAGTGGCTCGTCCGATGCTTCAATCCCTGTGAACTCCCCAGCGTCCGGCTCGATTTCATACTTCCCTTACCCAATATCTCTGCCGCCGTCGCCTCACCATCCCGAAGGCCACATCAGCTCGCCACCAAGTCAAGCCATTTCCCGGCGGCTGGAGCCCCCACAGGCCCGGGACCGTTATCCAGCTAGAGCGCTTCGACTTTCAGCCTTTGGATCACCGACTGATAGTGTGCCTATATCGGTCGCAGAACCCAAAAATCGCAATAGTGGTTCGACTGGGGATTCAAACAGTGCTCATACCAGCTTGCAGCTGCCTCCTCATCCGCCGCTCCCTGACATCAATTCTATTCCGCGGTCGCCTTCTCCTTGATAATCCGCATCGTATGTATTTTATTTACACATCCTTTTGGCTGTCTTGCCTTTTTCCTGATTAAACATGTAGCGTACTGGATCGGACGTGTACCATTCCTCTTAACGACGCAATATCTCTCCGGCCTTCGCTCATTATCCTGCTCATACCCTTCCGCCTTGCTGGTGCCTATTATTGTATTCGCTTAAGTATTAGTGTGTAGCTCTTAACAATGTTGCCTTGGGGGTTACCCCTCCGGAAAGATGGCCTATCGACGCGTTGTGGATTCAGAGATTCTCAAACCGCTCGGTTACTCTCCATCCGACTACCAGTCTCAGATCCTCGATTCTATACCTTGGAGCTATGTGCATCGACTTGCAAAGCTGCTGGTTACGCCTACGCCGGAACCGAGTACAGGAATGAGTGTTGTACGCTGCCCTTATGTTTCCCCTCCTTTCTGTCTTTTGCTGATTGTCAAATACTCTTGCCATTCACAGGGTGCGGATCCACGTTGCCTTCTACTGCTGTCCTAGCTCCTGATACCGAGTGTGGCATGGCCTGTCTTTACAACTACTTCGAGCGTAGCGGCGGTCCAGATCGTTTGTCGGTTAATAAGACGTCAAACTGATCTCACAGTTCCCCCTGCCGTCGGGCTTCTGTTTTGGACTTGACATCTTTCGGCTGAGTGGAAATGTAATTAAAGGCTTTAGTATTCCTAATGCGAATGTCATATCCCTACACATTCATGAAGGCGCCATCGAGTCCTTCCTCAACCCAAAGCTCACAAAACGTCTAAAGTCCGAAAACACCTCCCGGCGCTCCCCACCCCGAGTGGGTGTCTCTGTTCCTGATCCTGCACCCTGGAAACTGACGCTTGAACTCATCCCACCTGGACCCGTTGATGCCGGGGATGTCATCGTCGCAAAAATACCCTCGCCATTCACGGCGAGTGGGAGCGAGACGCGGCTGCCGCCTGGGCTTACAAGGCTTCCGCCAAGCTGCCCTGGCCCTGGTGGCTCCATGTCGAGAGATGATAGGAACGAGGTGCTGTCAAGGTCGGTTTTGGTGCTGGTTATCGTGAGGAAATCATCGAGCAGGGCGTTTTGCTGGGCTTTTGGGGTGCCTTTGAGATCGAGGATCTGCAGAAGATGATCAGAATAGCTTTGGAGGCATTGTACAATTAATTTCGCACTTTTTGGAAGTTGGAGAATGATGCGTCGCCGATGAGGAGGGTATAATTCAAGATGAAGCCTTCGGGCGGGTCCTGCGGATGAAAAGTCAATTGGGAATGGAGTGTTAAATGTACAAGTTCACATACCACGGGTGTAACAATAACCTTGAGCAAGGCCTCTAGTCGCGTAGTGCTTTTCGTGAGCCCACGTGTGTAGCTAGACAACATACCATCTCATCAATGAATGATAGAAAGGGCCATGAGGGCATGTTCGTACCTCGCTGTCATCAGCGCTTCTCCGGGCATTCTGGAAAGGTATCCTTTGACTTGCTGAAGGTCAATCAAGAGCTGCCAGAGCAGAGTATCAGCACCCCTCTATGCCGCAAGAGTGGCAATAGAAAGACAGAAAGACGCACCTGCTCCGCCCCAATCTCTTTCAATGGTCGGCTCTTGACGATCGCACCCGTGAATTTCGCTAGGATGAGGCTGCAGGAGGAGATATGTCACTGGTGATCCACAAGGGTTTTAATTTAAGCATCATACCTGCACGCTTTATCAAACAAATTCCGCAAGTACTTCTTTTGTTCGACCAGCGGCTTCACTATCTCGATGACCTGCTCCGCGGCGCTAACCAAATCTCCCGCATATGCGGACTGCCCGCTGACCTGATTCGTGGCTGTCCATGTCGTGCGTGCCATGGTCGCAAAAGCCGCGTCGCACGCTGACTCGAGCTCGCGTAGCTGGATTATGATGGCTGCGGAAATGACACTGTGAAGGGCTCATAAATAGCAGGTAGTGTAGAACGGAAAAAATATAAACGCACCTCACAAACATGTCGCGCTCTGGCTGGAGGCTCACCCGTTCCCTGAAGTCCTCGTTGATCTTCTCCCGTATCTTCTCCTCTAGCTACCAAAAGCCAAGCATGAGCTTGCGATCCAAGTTGCCTTACATTATACTTTGAACGTACCTCAAGTGCCGTTGTAAGGCAGTAATCGGCGGTATTGATCAATATGCACGCATGCTTCAGCTCATGGGGATCAAACCGCGCGTCGTTTGAGCGGCGAGATTGAGGTTGTGATGGTGCTCTAAAGTCAAGTAAGGTCAACTTAGATGGTGGCAGCAGGAACACGCATAGATGCACACCTTTTAAGACTCGCGATCAACACGTCCTCTACGCAGCCAAGCGTATGTCAGTTGCCAGGACTGAGGACTAAGGGAAGTAGTAGACGCGAACCTGCATATATTCTCAACCACTTCTTGTGAAGCGCACACAAATCAAACAGTGCTTGACCCGTCGAGAGCTTCGCACATTGCTCCAGACTTTGGGCATAGAAATAGAACAAGTCCGTTGAAGAGGGCAGGACAAGAATGGGTGCATCATCCGTGGAATCGGGCTCAGCGCCTGGTGCGTCAAGGGAGGGTCGTGGCGGGGCTTTACCAGCCTTGGACCTACGATGTGGGGCAAGCATGTCTGCGAGGACTCTGAACTCGAGCTGTGATGAGTATCATATATGAGGTAGCGGAGGAGCGGGGGCTCACTTGTCCTGGGCATCCACGAAGATGCTCATGTGAGGCTCAAATGCGGCTGAGATCGGTTTGATTGGGGCAGCATGCACCCCCGTTGTTGCATCCAACATAGCTTGGATCTAAACGGCACAAATGAGCACGAGGGAATTAAAAAGAAGAAAGTCGTACATTAGTGGCCCACTTCTTCGACATAGCCACCTCAAACTCTGTAGTTATCTGTAGATTTTCCAGGAGAGCCTTGACAGTCAGTGACGGTCCCGCCTTAGCGAGAAGCATCGTCACATCATCTCTAGGAAAGCAAACATCAGCCTTGTTGAGTGAGAATCGTTAATACACCTTTCACACACCTGGTAATATCCACAAACTTTGCCAAGAGACACCACCCAACCCTCCACTCCGCCGGGAATACTCTACCCTGTTCTACCTCATGCGTCTGCAGCATCCGCCGAAACCATGCAAAGCGGCGAGAAAGGTTGTCGAGCTGACCCGCCTCATCCGTCGCGCGGAAGATGCGGCGGTACTCCTTGACTTCCAGCGCGACGTAGCGGTCGATCAGGTGTCCACGGAAATCGGCCCCGAGGACGTCTACGACCAGGCAGGCGTCAGTGATTTGCGGCGCTTTGATAGCTTTAGAGGTGTCTTGGAGGATGCTTTAGGGAGGAACGGAGTATGAGAATAGATGAAAGTTAAGAGATCAGACGAGAATAGCTGGAAGGACATGCATACGTACAACGCGTCGAAGTCAGCATCAATCTTATTCCGTAGGTCGCCTTGAATCTCTTGTATGCGCTTCCAGACCTGCGCCACTCGCTGCACGGCGGTGTAAGGCTTGAAAGTCGCAGATATCTGCTTCACTGCCTAAGAACATGCAGGTCAACTATGCCACTGGTTATCAGACATGCTGTGGGACTGACAGCGAGTGTTTCCGAAATCTCGTTGTATTTCTTCTCCCGGACGAGGTCCTCTAGCTGAGTTAGCGCGTTGACTAAAATACAGATCAGTACTACGAAGCCAAAACAACATTTGTGCAGGGAAACATACCGAGCATCTGCAGCCGCTTGAGCGTCGTCATACTCAAAATTAAATTCTTCTTCGCCGTGTCCAGAACCTGGATATCCTTTGTGATATTCCGTACCACCGCCTCCGACTCTGTCGCCTTTTCGCGAATCCGTGACATCTGTCCCAGGAGGTCCTACGTAGCCGGGATTTGTTTATAGTTCGGCGATTTATTCAAGTTTTGAAGAGAAAGCAGGCGTACGGATATCATCTCCTGGATGAGTTGCATCCGCTCTGGGTCCTGGCTGCGTCTCAGCTCCGCTTGGAGGGCATCGATCTCCGTCTGAAGTTCGCGTTGTGTCTCAGCTAGCCGAGCGCTGACCGTGTCCAGGTGTGCCAGTGAAGCCTCTGTTTAGGTTCATAGTCAAAATTGAGCATTAGAATTTGACGTCGAGCAGCCCTTGAGTTCGAAGGGCCAATAACATAGACACACCATCAGGAAATAGGTCATTAAGGACGGGTATGGGGCTGAAAGGTGTTGACAGTGTCAGCGCGTCAAACGGGTCTCCCTCTGCATCGTCGGCGCGGACCTCGAGGACACGTTGTATGGCGAGGATCACCTCGTGCGGGAGCTCGTCATTGTGCATTGCAATGAGCGGAATGGCTTACACGTCGAACCCGAGATCAATTATGAAACCCTAACCCCATTCTTAGTGCCCTCATTATAACCGAGGCCAAGGACAAGTTTGGAGAGCTACGGCCGTCTGCTTGCCAGATATTGCACATGTGGAATATAGCTTGTTGGACGCCTTTAAACGCTGGATAGCCCTCAATAGTACTCAAATTGCCATGACATCCCCAAGGTCCTCCAGCAGCCGTAGCCCCCAAGTCGTGCAGACGTACGCCGGCCGACCTTCCTTCTCGTGCGCGAAGTGCGCAGCTACTATTGTGCGTATCGAAGCCTTCTATGAAGTCCTGATAATAGAGCTTTTAGGTGATTTGTAGGCGCTCCAGGACGAACTCATCAGTAAAGCTTTCTCAGGAAGAGATGGGCGCGGGTAGTAAGTCTCTTGGATCACTGAGATGCCCTCCTGATTATAGCCGTTTTTATTCGATCTAGTCTAATGAACTCGGCGGAGAACATCAAGCTTGGAAAACGCGAAGAACGCCCTCTGCTGTACGTCTGTCTTCCCCATCTTCCCGCCTGAAATACGTCGTTGAAGCCTTATAGGACGGGCGTGCATACTGTTGCTGACGTATTCTGTCTTGGGTGCAACGACCGTATTGGGTGGTTCTACCACAAGGCAAGCGACGCTGGGCAGAAATACAAGGAGGGTACGTCCGGCATACATCCTTAGTGATCGTCGCTCTGTTTTCTTAACAAAATCACTCTCATGTAGGGAAGTATCTGCTGGAGCGGGAGAAACTCATCAAAGAGAACGCGTGGACATTTGACGAATGATGACGACCTTCAAAGCCTTCATGAACACTATTAGTCAGGGGCTGATGTATAAGATGATCGAAACCGAAATCTGATTGGATGTAGTATCTATCATCGCGGATGACAAGACACAGCGAACGCAATGGCGGCAATGGGCCCTCGTACATCAGTATTCTGTCCTCCGACAGCGTAATATCACTAGGAAATGTCGAAGATGAGATGGGCGAGAAGCATGGTCAAGACGATATAAGAAGTTAAACGGAGTCCGCGCTTGAGGATTTTCGCGACTTTCTACGAGATGGATGAGTATCTATGCGATTTTATATTCTCCGCATTGTCTTTAAGTTTGTATTCGTTTCGGTGGCCGAGCGACGGGATGGGCTGCATCCATACATATAGCCTGAGCGCATCCATGCTCGCTCCATAAACCATACAACTCCGTCTCCGATGTGTTATGAGACTGCTCCCACCAGTTGCTTTGTTTGTTGGGCGCCAAAGCATATGGATCGCGTCGACTTTTGACAGTTCTTGCTTCTGGTATGCACCGATCTGGTACCGCAATCGAAAGCCCCCCCGAACGACCTTCAACATATGCCTTCTCGTTGTAAGCATGCAGCCCGACAGCGTAACCAGGGCTGATCCGCTGGTACATCAGCCTCTCCAGAATAAGGCGCGCGGCTGACAATCCTAGCGCGAATATCAAGACCTTCTCCCCTAGAAGGATGGTCAGCCGCTTAATCATTTGTGGAGATGTTCTGAGATAGCTACCTGGAAGGATTGAGGACCCCAAACTGCCCGTATGGCTAAATGATGTACACCCCATCCCCATGCCCCTCATCTACCAGTCGCTCGTTCCCACGATAAACGACATGGCCCACGTCGCGCGCGAACAGAGGAGGTAGGCGTGGCTGGACCCTCTTCCGTTTACCTCTTCCTCTTGTTGCGCCACCTGCAGCTTCGGTCCTCAGCACGGGCTCAACATCCATAGCCTCTTCTATCGGGATCGCGGGTACTACTAGGGAGGTACTGGATATAGGTGCGGGCGGAGCGACTGTAGATATGAGCGGAGACGGGATATCCTCCACACGAGGTGTGGGTGGTGCGGGGATGCGCAGGGATGTGTTGCAAGCGGTGCAAGTATAGACCATGGTGTGTCCGTGTGTAGACGATTCTGTGGACAGATATCAATAAAGTAGGTGAAGCATCAGCGAAGGGCGTACTTTTGACGCGTATTGAGGCGGTCGTGCCTGGTATCAGAGTCATATTGCATCCTTTGCATAATGTGCGTTTCACAGCAGGATCACTGCATCGAAAACTGTATGAGCAAGCAGAGGAAGGTAGGATGGAACGACCGCGTACATCTTGACAGTGGTCTTCTGCCCAACGATCTTCATAGTCGCGATATACGTTCTAGCGAGATCGCTCGCCGTCACTGCACGTTTCGCCGCGTTCGCTCGTTTCTTTGGCTTCTTTCCCTCCTTCTTTTCGCGTGTGGTACCATCGGAGACAGCATTTGGGGTGGTACTTGGAATGGGTACCGCATTTGATACGGTTGAAGAACTTTGCTGTTGAGATGGAACGGTGTTGAGATACACACTGGCCTGATAGAGGAAATTAAGGCGCTGGATAATATCACGGTTGGCTACACTATTCGCCGTGGGGACCTCATCTCTATTTTTCTTCGCCATTGAAGTCGAGTGCGAAGCGTAAGGGTGGCCGTGATCGTGATCGTCAACGACGAGAGACGGCAAGAGACGTGGGAATATTGCCAGAAATAGGACAACTTTTTTGACAGTGACGGCGACCATCCTCCTCATATACCTTGATGTTCCCCACTGTCGCCCGACTTTCCAAGGCCTCGCGGAGGCCGCTTACCACGAAACGAGGAAACAAGGATTATTACAAGGGTGCGTTTCGACGAGCTATCTCATCTACATGTGTTGAGCACTGACCGAACAACATAACAGGTACACGGCAAGCCTTCCTCCCAGGTGGCCTGCGCACAGGCGCGCCCGGTAAACATGTCATCGGGGGCAAGGCGAAGTACCGCCTCCTCGACGACAAAGTACGTGTCTTCGTCGCGCCGCCCCTCGAAGAACTTCTCTCCTCACCAGTGCGTCTTCGTTCAATTATGCGTGCCTCCCCACCCTCTTACCGAAGTTCTCTCTCCCACCACAGCTAAAACCATACGTCTCCTCTGCCGTGAGACTCAGCCGCAAAGAAGCACAAGCAGCCCTGGGCCCCTTCCGAGACGCGCGCGGACTAAGCCCGGAGCACCTCCTGAAGCTCGGTCGAGAATATACCGCCTCACAGATCGCGCCTCAGCCGGAGAAGCGGCGGCTTTTGTCGTGGCCTTCGGCGCTGACGCGGAAAAAGGCGGAGAGCGAGACGGAATCGGAGATAGTAGCGCAGAGAGTGACGGAATGGGAGGCAGAGGCGAAGGCAGTCGGAGGCGAGCAGCTTGTGGAGGGTGCTTCAACAGCGAGTCGACCGACCAGTGAACGGCCGTCGTGAGTTTGAAAATTTGTATCTTACCCTATTATTTTACACTTCCTCTATCGTTTTTGTTAATATTTATGCTCGCCAAGCTCTGCTCCCGGAAGTACCGCTGGCACCACCAGCGAGATGTACATGTCTTTCAGCCTGTTCGAAAAGCTCGGCCTGCACAGATGTCGTCCTCAATGTCTTCGTCTGTTCGCACTGTCAGCGTTGTCCTCCTTCTCCCACCACCATGCTTCGATCGCTAATTTCAAGCCGCATGCGAGGAGAAAAACATGCTATACATCCTCAGGAGTCGTGGGCAGGTGCATTGCGATTATCCTAACTATCCACAGGGGGTCGAAGATGGGTGCATTTCGATTGTTTGGTTCGTCAAGATATCGTCCTTACTTATCTGAAGCGTGAACCAGAAGATATACGGCCAATTCCGGTTCACAACATAGGTCATCCTTTTCCACACCATATTCGCTGCTCATATCGGCTTAGCCACGGTCCTGCTGCTGTTCTATTCGGTTCCTCAAAATTGTTATTGCGCCTAACCTCAAAAGTCAAGGTCGTGACAGCTATCATCCAGGAAATATCGTTTCCGAGTAGCGCTTAAAAGTCAAGAGCCAATTACCTGCAGTAATGTGGCGCCTCAAATTTCCAATCCCGGCAGCTTTCTTCCGAATAACACACCGCAAGTCCATAAAAACTAGAACAAGAAGATACTCCAGCAGTGAGCACCCTCGCCCCCATCCAAGCCCAGCTCAACTCATCCCTCCTCCCAAAAATGAAGTTCACCCTCCCCCTCTTCGCCACCCTCCTCTCACTCGCCCACCTCTCCCTCGCTCTCCCCCTCCCAGGTTCAGAGCTCGAGTCTAACAGGTCCGCAGCTGCGGTTGCAGCCCGCGCCCTTTTAGATGCGTACGTCCAAGCCAACGAGTCGTCAAGTGCTAAAGCCCACTAACATCATAATTCGGCAGCGACATCACGAAAGCCGACGTCGGGCACAATGGCGACATAGTCAAAGTGAAACCGACACACGTCAGCGTGGCGAAGAAGGGGGAAGGTCTTGCTCGCGTCGATACGGAAGGCGTGAAAGTTGACAAGGTACGTAGGGTGCACAACGACGCTGTGCTGTGCGTGTCCTGACCACACTCTAGGGTGACATCGCACCACTCGGACCCACAAAGGTCTTTGTCGCTCAGAAAGGCCACGGCCTTGCCGATGTGCACCACGATAGAATAACAGTTGGCAAAGACGTACGTGACAAGCTGGCCTTGTGTTATGCCGCGCGTGTCCTGACGACAGTGCTTCTAGGGGAGTATAGCACACATCGAGAAGAATGACATTTCTCTCAGAAAGAAGGGCAAAAGCCTTGTCGATGCAGGTAAGGTTCAAGCGCATGTGTTGAAAGGAAAAAGCGTGCGTTAAATTTTAGAAAATACTATGTCCCGCAGTACCCTGACCATGACTTTCTAGTTAGAGTGATGGCGCGACGTCCCGCCTGATGTTCATCGTTTCCACTAATACCCACCTAATACATACCCGTGCAATTTGAAAAGAGCAATCTGAGCCCGAATCACGATCTTGAGTCGACTGCCCTCGTGAAGCCCATCGACCGATATGTCCTGATGGGGGCAACCAACTCGAACACTTGACCTCACAGTTCTTTTCGCCGTTATAGGAATGTCGCCGAGATTTTGTGTAAGTAGAGAAAGCGATCACATCCCCTCCCCATCCCCAGTCCTTATCATGGCTTGTACTGTAGAGGTAGCCCACCCATCTTGTACATCACGACTGCTCCTCAGCACATCGCCCCATCTCTCCAACTCCACCTTCCCCTCCCTTTAAATTCTTCGACCTCACAAATCCCCAAGTCCCACAACCCCCCACCATCACCAACCCCCAACTCCTTGTTAGTATATCGGTTCAGTACACGCGCCTGTCATCACGTTCAGTAAGAATTTACGCGCGAACCTGGGTTCGACTCCCAGACAGGGAGATAGCGCCGCACCATGATGTCAACTTTTTCACGCATGTTCTATTCCATGACACGAGTAGACAGCCTACCTTACCGTGACTTTGAGTCCTTACACCACAAGGCTCAAACTCATCAAACGACTTCAACTAAAGTTCACACCAACATATCACAGGTCCAAATCACATAACATTTCCCATCCCCTCCTCCTCCTCCCACCACACCAAAGTACATACACATCCCCAATACCAGTAACTACACAACAAACACATCGCGCCGCACTCCAACCCATCCCCAACCCAAAAAACCAGCCCACAACCACAACCACGACCACAGCGCAACAAGCGCCCTCTACTCAACCCCGAAGAGGAGCAGAGAATTCACTTGTGCGCATAGCGCATGGCTGGGTGGAATGGAGGAGGTAGGGAAAGGAAGTATAAGTAGGTAAGAAGCGGCGGAGCGGGATATGGACGATCCCGCGGGGTGTCCTCACGTAGAGGGTGGTGGATAAGGTAAGTACCGTATGTATGCGCGGAAGAGTGAGTGTGGGGTGGTAATGTATGCGTAGATAGTCCTGTGATTGAAAAAAAATAGGAGAGGGGAAGGAGACCATAGATAATAGATAGGACGGAAAGAATAGATAGACGAGAGTGAGAGCGAAACCTGAGAGCCCGAGTTTGAGAGTGGAATGTTAAGTTATGATGCTTTTGGAGATGATACAATGCGAAGTGTCGCCAGAGAGCCAATTTGGTAGCAGAGGGTGCAGATTGACCAATTGAGGGAGGAGAGGAAGACGTCGACGAGGCCCGAGATGATTGTCGTTGGGTGTGGTTTGCAGACGAAAGTGGAGCGCGCGTCTAGCGCGGAGTGCCCCACAATGCTTGTTCGTCCGCGGCGTCCGTCTTCAATAGAGTGTGTATACACGGCCAGGCGGAAGAGACTCTTCGAGTCCTCCACCTAAAACACGCCGACACCCAAGCCCTCCACATTGTCATACCCCCACCCCATATCGAGCTCCAGCTCCGACATCCCTTGCTGCTCCTGCGACTCATACTCGCCCGGCACACCGAGCGAGTCGAGGATCCGCTGCATATCCAATCCATTATCCCACTCATTGCCCATCCCAAGGCCAAGGTCCACACCCGCGCCGTCCATCCCCACGCCCACACCCATACCCGCTCCCATGCCCAAATCCATCATCTCCACGCCACTCAGCCCCAGCCCCGCCGCACCACCAGAAACGTCGACTACTTCCGCCTGAGCACCCTCAGCCGATGTCGTGTGCTCCCCGGACGCTTGCGCGGCAGACCGACAGGCGGTCGCTGCAGCAGGACACGGGGGCGCAGGAGCAGGGAGGGGCGAGGCGAGGATCTCCATGAAGAGGTTTTCCATGGTGGCGTCGTCTGGTTCGGTCGTAGTTGTCGTGCTTGGATGGCTAGTAGTGGGATGCGGGTTTGGAGAAGATGTGGTGGCTGAGGTGCCGGGGAATAGGAGACTGAGGTCGAGATCGAGTCCACCCGCTGCAGGGACATCCGACGCGAGGCGTCGATGGTCGCCACCCGTGCTAGGTGGCGAGTGGACTCTTGCTGTTGCTCAGAGAATGAGGGGGTATCGAGAGGGAGGGCGGAGGGGGATGACGAGGATGTGGGTGAAAAATCGAGGGAGGAGTGGGAGGGGGCGGGAGAGATGGGATAAATAGGGGGAGGTGCTACTGTTGATGTTGGTGTAGGGGGTGCGGGAGCGGCGAGGGGTACACCTTGGGCGGCGAGGGCTTTGATGACGGCGTCCCAGCCGCGTTCAAGTGTCTTGATGCGCTCTTTGAGCTCCTCGTTCTCGCGCTCCCGTGCGCTGGTTTCCAGGCGCTTGTGCTCCTCTTCTGCCTTGAAAGAAGTGGAGGCGGAGATAGGGAGGAGAGGGACGCCTCGGGCTGAACGGAGAGCTCGGTTCTCATCTTCGAGCTCGGCTACTCGGCGTTCGAGGTACGAGTACTGGGCCTTGCGGCGGTCTCGGGAGTTCTGTGCGGCGATACGGTTTCTGTGCGCACGGGCCTCCTTGCGTTCCTCCGAAGTGGTTTCGGTACGGGGCCGTTTGCGGGGGTTAGATCCAGAGGCAGAGGGAGCCGGGGAGCCCGCTTCTGACTCGGGTGCTGGTGAGAGGGATGCTGGGTCAATAAAGTGGTGCATTGTTGACAGAGATGGGGTGTCGTGGAGGGTCTTGAGGGAATGAGAATACTGCGGAGCGCAGGACGAGTACGTGGGCGGTCGTAAGGAATACGTGGCAATACGTGGCAATATAAATCTTTTCAGACAAACATGTCAAAACATTGCCATGTGCAGCTTTCAGCGTTTCTCCGCCATTCCATCCAATCGGTGCCGCTCAATCACGTCCGCGTCAAGTTCGGCGCTCGCGACGCTCACGGGTCTGTCTCTTGCACATGGATACTGCTCATCCACTTTCACCCCGGCTAATGTCTGCGCTGGCAGCTCTTTCATGACACAGTTGTACAGTACAACACCGGCGCCCACGCCAGACCGCAGCCTGCTATACTCGTACTACCTGTTACCTGTCGTACACGATTTCATGAGAACGCCTTAATCGGCATGTGGCTTCCGTGAGGACTGATGGCTTGGAAGTTCTACTAGTGCTACCTTGGTCAATTGACAGGTTGGACCAAAGATACCAAACCGAATCTAGCAGCAATTCCCGTTACCTCTTGCACCGACGCACTCAGCTGCATCTTGACCTATGATTTGAGTGCTCTAATCCCTACCTCGTGGCCGTTGAAGACTTTCCTGAAGTTCTTGTTGCAGCTAACAATCCGATCGAGATAAAAAAAAGCCGACGCAAGTCTCATCTATCCCTCAGGCCTCATTGCTGCTTCTCGCTTGTCAGCCTAATCACTCCTTCTTGCGCAGCTTCTTTGCCATCTCCATCAACTTCGAAAGATCAGGTTTCTTCTTTTCCTGAGGCTCCCGTTGCTCCAGAGCCCTCTCCTCCCTCGACTCCGGAAGCCTTTGCCCGCTGAAAAGGATCACGTCAGGATCCACTTCACTACCCCGCCGAATGGAGAGACGTACCAAGGGTGATGAACCGAGCCTATGTTACACTCGCTATACACAGACTCGTCTGCAACAGGCTGTCGCAAAATCAAAACTGGGAAAGGAGGAGAGCCTACGGCATAGGTAACCTCACCTTAACCAATCCCAAGCCCTCCGACTCGAGGAGGGGCACCGCAAAAGATAGTTGGGCGACCGAAAAGAGAGCGACAACGAGTGGAAGAGTAAACTTCATGTCTATACCAAGGAGCGAGTTATGAAGCCGTGTTACATGGTCTTTCACTGGTGGCTGGCTTTAATACGACGTCGCGGACGCTGTTCGGGCGAAGATGCTGAAGCGAGCGAACACATGGAGCGGAAAATATGACATAGGGAATGATCCTAGTGGTTGAAGGGTTCCATGCAACCAGGCCAAAACGAGCTAGAGGGCCCGCGGGCAGATCGATCCTACTTAGAGTTCTGATATTCTCTATGGCAGGGAGCCTGACACTGACAAAAATGGCTATAAAATCTATCCTAGATACTTATACCGATCACTGCTATACACACCCGATGAATGGGAGTTACGAGAGACGTGGACTCAGGTCGGGAACCATCTTAATGCTTGCTTCCAGCGTGCATATGAGCCCAACTATCCCGTTATTCAACCTTCACATACACGCTACACGCCATCATCAGCTTTCGAAGTCGAACTCCGTGTGTTGTCCATGTGATTCACGATTCACGAAGCTGGTCGCTGGGGTGGGCGGCGGATAAGGCTACCGTCGCACACCAAGGTCAGGTCTACTTTCGAGTGATGCAACATGTGCGGACCATGAATCGAGTGATGGGGTCCTCCGCGGGCATCTACCCGATATATCTTGTGACATTCGCGTGTAGATTTTTCGAGGCATCTAATATTTTATCTTTGCTTCAAGTTCGCGACAAGTAATGTATCTATGAGTATCTGTGACCCAGTAGCTGTCTAGCTGCAAATGAGGACAAGCGAGCATGGGTAGAGCCTCTGTATATTCTGCCAGCATAGGCGGAGACAGAAGTAAGAAAGATCCAGGCTGCCAGCATGATGCCGCTGCACACCGACTTGCCGCAATGGCAATCCATCCGCATTCGCATGAGGTTGCGAGGTCAAAAACCAAGTTATTTTGCCCGGTGCCGTGAAGCTCCATTATATTTGCCAGGTCTCTTCAGTTTTGCTTGACGTGGCTGGCAAACCTTTTTGAGTGGCCAAATCGATAGAATAGTATGGAAAAATGTATTCGAGTCATTCATCTCACTTACAGAAAGGTGCCAAGGCGTGTACTTAGGGGCATTTTACTCTCGACTTGTCGTTCAAATTACAGGCGCGAACCGGCCGCATCAGCGGAGTTTGAACATGCTCTACTTGCCATGTTGAAATGACCACCAATCGTTTCGCTCTACCTTATGATAGAATGTCAAGAACATTAACCCTTAGAAGATGTTCCGATCCTGGCATGCTGAATTATACGTAGCGCGATCGGTAGAAATAGATTATAGATGGTGTGATTGTTTGAAACAAGCTTTAAACACTAGTGAGTATTTTATAATCATATCTTGCCCAAACTCAAATAGACGCATCACATTTTGCCACCGCTCTCGAGAGCTCGAGGTTTTGGACTACGTATGATATCCTCGACAATGATATCTATCGCTATACCTTTTCCAAGGTCACAGGGTGCCAGGACCCCGAGAGCAACTACTGATAGCTACTGATCCGGTCGGCACACCATCCAAAAATAGACCTGACCCTGGTGTGCGACGGTAGAAGGCAGGTTTGCGCACATGTGATAACAGATGATCAATCAGCAATCTGCACAGCGGGCACCGCATTATCCTCGAGAATCGATGCTGCTAATGGAAGACGTGAAGTTGTGCAACACTGACAACTGTGCCCTAGCTGAGCGACTGGGCCTCAGTTCGCCGAAGTCGGTGCACGACGGTGCTGTGGTGATCCCACCCATTTTCAAACTCCGTGAATGCCTCGACAAAATGATATTGTACGCGACTTGCGCCAGTTTATTGGGCTAGGTTTTTTATTCCTTGTATGCTGATGCTTATATTACTCCTTGCTTGTGTCTCTTCGGCGAGATGACACCCTGTAGTAAAAACTTCATATCCCATCTATGTAAGGAGGGTGGAATCAACAATACCACAGAATCATTTGCCCAAGGCAGCCTGCAAAGGGAATGTGACAGACAAGGCTGTAGTAGAAATATATGGGATTGATATTGCATCCTCAAATCGGCAAAACGACATTTACTCTACACTCTTGTCTGAAGATCAGCATTGTTGCTGTAAACCCGTCGCTCGTAAGTAGGCGTTCTCATGATCAATCCTTCTCATGCTATCTTTTACATCAATCCCTGCTATATATATACAATATGTATCCAGGACCATACGGTATCCCATTTGTCTTTTGCCTACTGGTGAGAATGAGTAAAAATACATGGCTGTGAGACTGGCTCTGACAGAAACAAGGTTTGGTAGATTCACGAAGTGTTTTTCAATGCCAGGAACGCGGGGGAGTCAGTGACTAGCCAAAATATCCACCGACTACGGAAACTTAATCTACATGCTCATTAATCTTTCGGGGACTAGAATTCCGTTCCGAGGCTTTGAGGTATAGATATAGCCGCTAGATACGGTGACAGAAAACTCGGCGAGATCACCTTCTTACCGAAAACAGAATGCAATTTAGCCCGTTGTTCATATGCTCACAGCAGTGGTATAGTTACTGTCAGGACTGATGACGCCCACGAGCTGCCACTCTCCGATCGAGTCATCGACGCCATCTAGCCTTCCATGCAGATATCTCCAACGTTGTACGTGTGGCAGGTATAGCGAGGCCTGTTAATCGAATTCAGAGCGCTCGTGTGGTATCGACCTCAGAATCCCTTTCTCGGCGATTGCGGGCTGCGCAGAACCAAATCCCAGAGCAAGCAGCGATGAGCAAGGAGCCTGCGGAGCGTTGGAAGGGATTCAGGGTGGAAATGTCATCGATTAGTAGCTAGCGGCATGCAAACTAGAGCCCGCGTCCGCCGCGGTCAACGGCGGTAAGTCAGCCGCCGAGGTGCCCACGCGTACGGCGCCGAGCCTGAGAGGATCGACTTGTAAATGGGAATACGCACGTTTCGTGGATCGACCGTGGGGTTCAAGGTCTTGAATATGTATACATATAACATGTATGCATGTACGCAACAGACGTCTGTAATGGTCGTACAGGTTGAAGCTGAAGAGTCATCAAGATGGCGGCACGGTCAAGCCGTGTAAAGCAGCCATCCCAATTTTCCACATTGGTCGATGGAGCAGACCCTTTCCTATTATCTCTAGAAGGTTATAGAAATGCAGGCTGTCCGCATGTGGAGGTAATTACTTAGGCTGTGGCATTTAAGTCTTGGTCACCTTTTTATAGAAACGTCCAACAAAGAGCAAGTACAACCAAGGATGCTCACTGGTCCCGTGGGGCATTGACTATTCGGACATACATCAAGAAGCGTTTTCTTTGGTGAAATACACGGATGTCAGGGGCGCGATGCACATGCAAGCGTAGATGGCGTCGGCTGGATACCGACAGGATGTGGGAGAAGGAAGCAAAAGCGAAGTAGGATCGATTTTGAGAAATGTATTCGTTGGCACTTGAGAACACAATGGCGATGGAGGATATTGTATCAATAGAAGCTGGATATTGCAGGAACATGAGAACGAGTGAAAAGTGGTAAGCGATCGTGGGTTCGGTGGTACGAGTGTGCTTTCAAGGATCAACGGGCAAAAGCATATTTAGCGCGAGCAGCGGAGGTAGGAAGAAGCGCAACGGGGATTTACTAATGGGGGATGCTTGTATATCCGGTCAAAGCAACGCCCGAGACGCGACAATGTCCTTTTAGTTCACTCTCTCATCTCAACATCCTCGTCCTCGTCTTCATCGTTTTCGTTATCCTGAAGCCCGGCTTTGGCAAGCGCCTCCTTAGAGGTATAGTCGACCTTGACGCCACGGGTACGTCTGCCAACGATGGCGGAGGGATCAATCTCCTCGAGGGTTTCCTCAGCCTATTGAAAGAAAAAACGCGTCAGCATCGGTGGTTTTACCCAGGGCGATGAAACGCAAAACGCGCGTGATGAAGAGTATATTCGCGTATATATGATGAATATAGTGGAGTAAAAGCGCTACAGAGAGGATAGGGAGAAGACCGAGGGGAAAGGGTAAAACGACGCGACGCGAATGGACACGAACCTCATCTTCGTCTTCTTCTTCCTCATCATCCTCTTCCTCCTCTTCTTCCTCCTCCTCCTCCATGCTCTCGTCAGCAGTCGGGGCTTTTCCTTTTCCTTTGCTCTGTGGCGACGCGACGTTGGCGTCAGTAGCACCGGTGGTGGTGGCTCTGAAAAAGAGGAGTAAGGCGACGCGTCGAAGGTAAATAGCTGTGGCGAGACGTACTTGGGGTCTGTTACACTAGAAGACATGGTTTGAGGCTATGAACACAGATTAAGAATACAGCAATGGTGATGGTTGGAGTTGGAAAAGGGATGCTTGGTTGAGAAACGCGAAGTTAGTATTTGTTTGTCCACCTTGAATGATTACGTGGCGGCGCCACCACCAACAAGTTCAGGCTCTTGCTGCTGTCGTCCATGAGCCCGCCTTCGCCTTCGATATGCACACAATTGCTGTACTTGCGCACCCTTCGCGCCCAATATACTCAGCAAGCGCCGGTATCGCTTAGGCAGTGGAGCGGTTAAGTCCTCCGGCGCTGGATCACAAGCGCCGATAACGGCCTTGGGCGGACCCAGTCCAATAAAATTGGATCGACCAGATGCAATGGATACTATCTATGGGAGAAATCTGATGGACCCATGCTGTTCCTCGCCACCTCGCTGCCGCCCATCACACATGCCATCACGTCTCAGATGACCTGCGGTATTTTTTTCCGTGATGGGAGCATCTAACAGTATTAGCTCAGCAACTTTCCGATGTAAGCGTCCGGCGCCTTCTCCACCTATCGCTTGGCCTTAGCTGATGCTCTTTACGAACCTCGATGGCAAAGGGAGCACGCTCTGACTCTCCAATGGACGCTTTGCGCACAGGACGTCCTGCTTCGTCTTCGAAGTTCTCTGCACATGCCGGAGCATCGTCTCGTGTCTCCGTACTGTCCTCGGTCGTTCCTTACCTCCGGCGAATGGATAGCGACGACACGCCAGCCCACCAGAAATCCCCACTTCTCACCTTGAAGTTGTCCTCACCGTCCTTCCTGGACTCGAATGTCACCGATGACGTGACTGAACAGCCTTTGTATACTATCAAGACCATTGGCGTAACGACCACGATAAAGCGGGCAGATCCGTGGGACGGAGATACCAAGACCGCAGAAATTAAATGGCCAAGGACCGCCCCAGCGAAGGGGAAGGGTGTTTCGGACGGGGTTTTCATCCAGATGAGAGGGATTCGATGGCAGGGAAGCGAGGCTCTCCTCAGACGCGGTACCATCCTTAGGTGTGTAGTGGCCGCCCCATGGTCCAACAACTTACTTACTTACTGCGCACTATAGTGGCCCTAGGAAATTCAACATTCCGAACTACTCGCAGAATCTCAAGTGGAGACAAGTCGGGAGCTCGTACTGGGTTAGTTATGAGTTATTTCTCTCACTGATCCTGGAACTCAATTAGAATCTTCTTAGTGCACCACAGCTGCGGTCAAGGGTCCGATCGCAATATTTGAGCCAGCCACGGACTCCTTGCCGCCTCGGCTGAACATTTTCGAAACCTTGCATGACAAGTACGATGCCCGTCCAATGCTCGTTCACCATGGAGTGTCTCTCCTTCTACTTGACTACCTCCTGGTGACAGCGCTGTTTCTTGTTACGGATGTCCAAGAATGGATGCTGGTCAAGAAATTCGAGGGTAAGGATATCGTCATTCCGATTGGTCACCCTCAAGATCTGCCCGGCCTGACTCCGCCGAAATCCGCACCTGGCAACATGTCTACCACTAATCTTCAATGGCGAAAGATCATGTATGGCGAGCCGCTCTTTCCTAAGCGCACTTCCCATTCTTCGCTGTCCTCGGGGTCTACCACTCCAGATGCCCTCACGCCAACCTCAATATCCGCAGAGCAAATGGCAAAAGTCGTGTATGGACATCCTCTATATCCCACATTGCGAGCCCCGAGTCCCGATCCCTCCACGTCAGGCTCCGAAGACGCCAACGATCACATGTTCTTTTCTCCAACCCTGACGCGACCGCCTAGCCCCTCCGCCGAATCCATCTTCTACCCCCATTCGCGAGGCTCTGCTCCCTCCCATACATATCTCGATCCCTCGTTCTACAACGAGGACGATGTCCCGCCCGTCCCATCGATCCCCGCACGTTTCAGCATCTCCCCCCAGCGGAGGTCAAGCCCTCGCTCACGCCCATCCTCCTCCCACTCTACAGCCAGCAGCAGCGCCCGACGACTCCCGGAGCTTCCCATGCCGCCCGTACTCCCTCTAATCCCACGCCCTAGATCAACTCCCCCACGAGCTATGACATCCCCAACAACCGCCCGGGTAGTCTCGGAAATAACGGGCGGCCCATCAGGCTCTCTAGCTGCGCAGCTCCATGACCTGCCAACACGAGCGGCCACACCAACATCACGCCGACCGTCGAGGCAGCTACCCCGGCCGCCGACTTCAGAAGGTTTGCCACCGCTGATGGACGGCAGAAATTCACTGGGCGCGGGGCATGGGCGGGCCAGGAGCCAGAGCCATAGCCAGAGCCATGCGGGGCATAGTGGGGAGAAGTGGCGGACGCAACCGCACGTACCATATAGCCAACGCACACTACCGTCTCCGCCGACGTCGAGCTCGCGCAGCGTCGAGCACAGGGTGGTGTCGGACAGTGGGCCGGTGAAGGAGGATGATTTAGCGCTGTGGATGAGCAGCCCGAGGGCGTATGCCCCGCTGCCGCTGGCTATGGCGGGCGCGGCGTATGAGATGCCTCCACCGGCTTACAATTCTATCAACTTCTCGCCTAGGATTGGGGATACCCCAGGGCCAGCGGCGGCGTCCTCGGCGCCTACGACGTGAACTCCGAGAGTGGTGGCCACTCTACCGTGCTGGCTTGCTTCACTACCGCTGTCCCGTTACAAGATCAAGATCAAGACCCGTTTCATACTGTATCAACTCTCACTCTCCAGCCTCTGCCCCACTGTCGTATCCATACATCCTCTTTCACTCCTTTGTCACCCCTCGGGATACCGCAGACCTGTCTGTACGTGTTCCGCACTCCTTTTGTCCTTTTCGGTCCGCGTTGGAGCGTTTGGCCGCTTCATCGGAATCCATTCTTTCACCCAGACTATTTATATCCATATGATTGATTAATTGTGCTGTGTTCTTCTTATTAGCATCATCATCTTCCGCTTCTTCCACCTCATCTTCATCGTCATCAACCTGTGTTCCTAGCGCTTTTACTTCTATCACCCTTCCATGATACCATACCATTTCCCACTTTCCAAGTCAAGTTCAGTTCATCTATCACCCCTTTGATTCGAGTTCTTCTTACACACCACTCCCAAGTCTTTTTCTTGCGCAGCATTTGGGGCAGTGAAAGGCGGACACTGCTCTCTCTCTCTCTTTCTAAATTTATATACTTACACGTACACGCGTACTGTACTTGCAGGATCTGCATCACACTGGATGTGCAGTGACACCGCCCACCCGCCCCATGTACATACACGATAGATCCGGAGACCTCCGCCCCCCGTAATACTTAGCTAGTAGCCCATCTGTATCCTGTTCCCCTGAAAAATCAAACATCCATCCCGTTCGTTGAGCCCGATCAAGCTTGAATGCGCATCGATACATAGGATTTCTGGCGATCTTGAGAAACGGGAGGCATTGACAGCGGGTGCACAAAATGGATAGAATCCGCTTGCATCCGTTGCTTGAATGAAGAGACATCGATATGACTACTTGCAGGACAGGAGCTCGAGGATAGGAAGCTCTAAAATCCGGGCCGTTGGCCCGAATTTCCGCCCGACAAATTTCCTTTAGAAAGGTACCTCTCCCGACATCCCCTGCATTAATATACTCCCTGTCCGTGTCTGTATCCCAACCCACCTCCAGCGCACACCGAGCATGTCGCCCACCAACGGATCAGCGCGCGATCATCCGCAGGCTGTGTTCATCGTCGTGATGGTCAGTACCCATCCCCCCGTCTTGTGATCACCCCCGCCGTCCGTATATACGCCTTCACTCGCTTACTGACCTTACCTTCCTTGCTTCCTTTATACCGCATATACCGATAGGGCGTCTCCGGCACCGGGAAATCAACACTCGGCCACGCGCTCGCCGACGCACTGGGCATGCCCTACGTCGAGGGGGACGATCTTCACCCCTCAACGAACGTCGCGAAGATGTCCGCCGGGATCCCGCTGACGGACGCTGACAGGGAGCCGTGGCTCGCGCTCATCCGGGCTACCGCTGAGCGCATGACGCTCGACCGAGTCCGAGACCCAGGAACACCAGAGGAGAAGGCGGGCGTGGTGATTGGGTGTTCGGCGCTGAAGCGGTATTACCGGGATATTCTTAGGGGGAAGAGGGCGGAGGCGGAGGAGGGGAGAGAGCTCCCGACGTATTTTGTGTTCATTGATGGACCTAGGGAGGTGCTGATGGAGAGGATGGAGAAGCGGCCGGGACACTTTATGAAGGCGTCGATGCTGGAGAGTCAGTTGAGGACGCTGGAGAGCCCTGTGGGTGAAGAGGGGGTGGTGGTTGTGTCGTTGGAGGAGAGCACGGAGGAGCAGGTGAGGAAAGCGGTGGATGGGTTGAATAGGATGGCTGGGTACGATATTGGCATTAGGGAGAGAACTTGAACAGGAAGGATAATATAATATTGTAATTTATGAATGGGTTGAGCAGAGTGGGTGAGGCTTCGGCAGTATCCGAATTGGGCGAGCGACGCGTATGCATCGTGCACGCGTCAGTCACCTGCACTTTCCTCATCTCTCCCATCCCCCATCTCCATCATGGTGAGTCGTTCCTCTCTGTCTCTAGTATCTACTGCTCACTGCGATCGGAACCTAACAGGCAAGACGTTACGACAGTGAGTGTGAAGTAAGACTAAATCAAGTGAGATGACATGAAAACCGTAATCAGGTCGCACAACCATCTTTTCACCGGAAGGTACGTCCAGTCTCCAGTTCTTCCTCTTCAATTTCGTTTTGCTTACCTTTCTTCTCCTAGGCCGGCTTTACCAGAGTCAGTAATCACCTGTATCCACCTCCCCAGCTGAATTCAGACGCTCAATCTCCATCGCACAGTCGAATATGCCATGGAGGCCATCTCGCACGCCGGCACCGTCCTCGGCGTCCTCGCAAAGGACGGCGTCGTCCTGGCCGCCGAAAAGAAGGTCACAGGCAAGCTCCTCGATCTGTCAGGCGCGAAGGTCGGAGGCTACGGCGGAAGTGGCGAGAAGATATACCTGCTCAACTCGTGCGTCATCAATTCTCTGGTTCACATCCTCTCCTCAACTGACCATCCGCTTCATACTTCATATTTAGAAACGTGATAGGTGGTGTGGCAGGATTGACGGCCGATGCGAATTCCCTAGTTAACTATGCACGGACGGCCGCGCAACGGCATCTGCTCATGTACAACGAAGACATCCCCGTCGAGCTGCTGGCGCAGCGGCTATGCGATATGAAGCAAGGGTACACGCAATACGGAGGTACGCCAGCCCTTCCCTCACTCTCTCCCTTCCTCTCCCAGACAACCAATTTTCACCCAAGGTCTGCGTCCGTTCGGCGTGTCCCTCCTGTACGCCGGCTACGACCCGCACTACCACTTCCAGCTGTACCACTCGGACCCGTCGGGCAACTACTCGGGCTGGAAGGCAACGTGCATCGGCGCGAACAACGGCACGGCACAGAGTCTGCTTAAGCAGGAGTACAAGGACACGATCGAGGTGAAGGAAGCGATCGGCCTGGTCCTAAGGACGATGAGCAAGACGATGGACAGCACGACGTTGGGCAGCGAGAAGTGTGGGTCGTGTTGATCTTTGATTCTACCTCTGATTTGCTGACCCACTTTGCTGAGCAAGTGGAATTCGCGGTCCTGACGCTCGACCCGGTCACCAAGCAGCCCAAGGCGAAGATCTATAAGCCTGCAGAGATCGATGCGCTGCTGCTCGCGGAGGGGCTGACGAAAAAGGACGAGGATACTGAGATGAAGACGGCTTGATAGTGCTTTGTATTTCTAACACGATTCTGTTTCTTTCATGATCGGTAGATCTGCCAGCAGCTGTCGTTGCAGCGAAAGGAAACGTTCGAGGTTCAAGTTTAGGTCATGAACAAAATGGTACCATTGCGCTCGCGAGCACGCTCACTTGGATCGTCAATACAAGCATCGTGGAGTACTTACATGTGATGGGTGGGCACCATCCGGACTGATTCAGATCATGCCTCACCTCTCGCAAATGGGGCCAGCCCTGCGACGCCGCTAAGCGCCTCGTATCACAGTGCTCTGTGGCACTCCGAGGCTCACGATCATGTTTTTGCTTTTTGCTGAAAGGGACGAGAGTCGATACGTGTGGTACTGAGGTAGATGTTCCGATCGGCGCAGCGTGGCTCTGACACAGAAGCTCGTCATTCCATGTTGGACCATCAGACCAGGCTATTCTCGATAATACTGACCTCTGCATCTTAAAGAGGAAAGCGAGGCCCTCGTACACATGCAAATGCATAGATAAAACAGTTACAACAACCCTTCAACCTGAACACATAAACTGATACATGAGTGGATAGATCTCCAACCGCTTTGGTGTAGGAGCCCTCGTGTTAATGGCATGCCATTGTCTTGGGCCCCGCTGCGTCGCCCAGTACTGCGTTCACGTTCAGTGTCGACCCGAATATATAGTGGCCAATTGCAGCGCCGAGTACGACTGCGATGATTAGATATGCCTGCACATATCCGCATCGCTATCGTCAGTACCTGTCACATATTTACGGAGGAAGGGGGACATACGTTATATGTCATGAACACGAGCATGAGGAAGAACGAGAGGAACACAGTAGCGCCGTACATCGATGCACGCACCAGCCGGGCAACGATAGGAACAGGCGTCCTACGAGCTACGGTATTAGCGCAAGCCCAAGAATCTCCCTAGCTTGATAGAGCACATACCCAGTCGACGACGGCTTTAGCAGCCTCCGTCCACTCAACAGCCCCCTCTCCTCCGTCTCCGTATCAGGGCTGCTCCTTCCACTTCCTCCCCTAGGCGACGCCCGCCCCTTGCCCTTCCCCTCATCCGCAAGCGAGCGCGCCAGGTGCACATCGTACTTTTTCTGGAACTCGCGGAGGTATTCATAGAACGCACCGAGCGCGACGATGACGAGGCAGGAGAAGATGAAGCCCTGGTAGGATTTGATGTGCCATGAGCGGAAGACGATGCATGTGTCGATTATTTGGGTGTTCCTACGTAAGGAAGTAGTATTAGATGCTCGGTGTTGGGTGGGGTGGTCCAGGTTAGGTAATAGGAGGGAAGGGCGTACCAGAGCATGTTCATTGAACACGTGTGCCCCATGGGCATGTCGTGCCCGCCGTGTGCGCCGTGATCCATGGGTGGTGCAGGTGAGGTAGCGGGGTTGGAGAGGTGGTGTGCGGGGAGTCGGGTCTTGTGCGGCTTCTGTGGCCGCTGTCACTGGCAGTGTCAACGTCACTTGCTGCGATGCTCGTTCTGGTCACATGTTCGGTGGAATCATGTCTGTCTCCCGCCCGGCGCCCTGCTTGCGCTCGCAAAAAATATTAGTGCTAACATTAGGGTATTACACAGTAGCGGATTTGGGATGGATTTGGGCTGGATTTCGACTTGGGTTTGAGTTGAATCGAGCGCGAAATCACCTCAACTTTGATCATGAAAAGCTGAAATCAGGTTTTCGGCGGCGCGGCACACTCAGCGGACTACAAATTGATAAGCATTCACATGACCCTTGGCCAAACAACAACGTTCTTCACAACTCCGACACACGTGCCGATCTGTGCCGGGCGAATCCAACTGAAATCAGCCATGAAATCGGTCACCCCAAAGCCCTGGGTTTTCGAGGCTGAGCGTCTCAAATCCGAAACGAAATCGAGCCCAAATCGAGCCCAAATCCGCTACTGTGTAATACCCTATTAGTGCATCATAATATGTCCGAGTCGTTTCTAGGATCACGCAGAGCAAAAAAAAACAGGGAGAAGAGGTAATGCTTCGTCCATACATCAAAAACATGCAGATCATACACTGCGCTACTGTCCCAGAGAGACTTGAACTCTCGATCTTCCGATTGGAGAGTAATAACAGTCGGACGCCGTAACCAACTAAGCCATGGGACATGCATGGATTGTGTTCTTTCTCTTGATCGAATGGCTCTTTGCCCGATTTGCTTCTTCGGAGGCGATCTCCGCGTAACCCTGACTGAGGCTGACTCTCTTAGGCAGACCATCATCCGCAATATAAGCTATCGTTCCCTCCATTCTATTACCACCAGCGCCCACCCACCTTCCTCGCGTAACATACAGTAAACTGTCTATCGAAAGTGTTACGGCAGATTTCACAACTGGTTGTGGTCCATCTTCCGAGCCCGGACAAATGAACCTCAGTACGCGACTTCCAGGAGCTGAAAAAACGTACACGTGCAGTATCGGTATGTCTCCCTTCCTAATGCTATTTTAAATCCGCTATGTATCATTTGGATAGTCAAGTTCCAGACTAGAACCATTCTAAGAAAAGGACACACGTCAACATGAAGATTCTTCATCCTGTGAATTTGTCCGTCCTGTACTGGCGGTGATATCAGCTCTTATGAGGCAAACTAGACTATATGAGCTAACAAGTCTATCAGTCATTCCCCGCACGACCTATGTACCACTGTAATTCCCATCAAATCTCACTGTTCACCTACTCTCTCCCATGACCAATATTCCTGACTATTATCAACCAGGCTCACGTCTGACCGTGCAGCTTGGGGAGACGCGTTTATCGGCCACCGTCGTCCAGGCATTCACCCCGTTCACCACGAGCCAAGTGCTCCTTGTCCATACCAATAGCCTGCCCCTCCTCCCTGCATCTTTTGTGGTCCTCAAGGTCTACGACCCCCGCTTTTGCGAGGCACGTATCAGAGGAAAGGGCGTAACTGGGCAGCCGTGGACATATACTGCTGAAGCCATCGCGGCCAAGAACCGCACCGCACAATGGGACCCAGATTATGAGCCAGGTGTGTGGCCTGATGAGCACGACGCCGTGGGGTGGGAAGAGTGGCACTACCAGAATGCGGAGCTCCAATTCCGGAGCGAGGTCGCGGCCTATGACCGCCTTAAGTCTCTGCAAGGTGGGGCGATCCCGCGCTGTTTCGCCACAGGAACGCTCCCACTCGCACAGCGCGCCATCGCCCCGCGTGTGCTCTTTTTAGAATACCTCTCCGACGCGAAAACCCTCGAGGAAGTTGACCCCCGTGTTGTTGGACTCCCGCTCGCGCAGTCACTCGTCGCAGCCGCAGGGGCGTTTGGCCCACTCGGCGTCGTGCACACCGACTTGAACCCCGGCAACATCCTTTTCGTTCCTGGAGGGCGTCCCACCCGTGCCGTTGTCATTGATTTTGCAAATTCGGGTGTACGTGAGGAGGAATCGGACGAGGAGTGGGGCGCGTGTGTATACGAAAATGCCGACGTTTGGTGGATGACGAAGCGATTGCACCGGTTTTTAGGGGTAGATCTGTCGCTGCTTGAACCCAACACCTAGTATGTTTTGCGTAGCTCTCACGTTCTTCATCCTGTGAACCTTTCCGTGCTGTACAGGCGGCAATATCAACTCTTCTTAGGCAAACTAGACTATTTGAGCGGACAAGTCTATCAGTCATTCCCTACAATCTAGTTCGCTGATATGTTTCGTTATAAAGACCACTTTCACATTCATCATGTCCAGCCTAACCTCGCTCGGAAGGGTTTTCCTCGCATGACACCAGTTTCCTTGAACCCTTCTGGAGTGCTTGAGTAGAAGTGATTGTGGTACGTCTGTCACTCCCACACCTCTTTTGATCCACGATGAAGATTACCACTCTTCCGTACCTTGCGACTCTCGTCTCAATAGCTCAAGTATCCTTGGGGCTTCCACTCCATCGCCTTCTTGGCAGAGATATCAAGGTAGTTACAATGCAAATAAGAACATGTTGCGCCATTTGCCAATCCTCAGGCTCGCTCCAGATAATGGCAGACACGGATACCCATACTCATGTCACCGGTCTTCGCGACGAAGGATTGAAGGAGAGAGAACATACATTCGATATGTATAGCCCTCTCTCAGCTTAACTTATGGAAGAACTTGGTATATTTCATCAGGCCGCTGCGGAAAGTGATGGCAAGAGCGATGGAGACACGCAAGGGACTGCACCTGGGTATCGGACCGAATGACCTCCCGTCCTCTACCGATGTGAGCTTCTTCGAGGTCATTGTATGCACGCTGTACTCACACTTGACTGTGTTACTTAGGCGTCTCCTCTTCGTTCCGGCTCAGGCTAGGCTGGGAATATGATATATCAAATGTCCGTGGCTGTAAGACAGCCACGGGCTTCTGATATATCATTCTGCCAGATAATGGTGATGCGCATTGTCTTAAAAACTCCAGCACTGCATAACTCGCCCGAAGCAAGAATGATCAAACGGAGTACAGAAAAGGAAAGCGTTTCGCTGCACAAGCTCCCACTGAACCTGTCGATATCGAGTCGTGGACGCACTCACGATCAAGGTATCTGTGGATTCTGATCGACCTGTGCTCAGATGCACCTCCGATGTCACTAGAGTGAAATACCTAGCCCTCCTTACCGTAACTCGAGACCTCGCAACTCGCCCAATGCTCGCGCGTTGGCTCCCATTTTCATTGACGCTGCCATTCTCCCTCGGAATTTATCTATCTCTGTGGACAATGTCTCGCAAGTAAAGAAAACTACATCTAAGGCTGACATTCTAACTTCGATTCGCATGTCAAATCCTGCGAACACCGCAAAGAGACGAAAGTCACTCATCGGAGCTCCGTCGAGTGTTTCTACTCATGTCACCTGTGCGCTTTGACAGGATCCAAACAGACGGGATGTATTCGCGCTGACTTGTCCGCACAATATCCGTTCCTTCACCCTTGGTGCGTCACCTCGACTGATCTGATCTACACTCATCTCAGGCATTTTAATCAGTCTTCGATTCGCGACGGAACGCTTCCTCGCCTTGGCCGCCGTAAAGGAAGGCGTCCGCTTGTAGATGTGTCCCATCTTTCCCTATAAAGCTCATACCAGTGGAGAACGGACCCCAGCCTCGTCTCTCTAAATCAAACTCGCCTCCCAGTCACTCTTTACCCGACATGAAGATCACTCTTCCGCTCTTTGCAACTCTCATTTCGATTGCTCAAATCTCCTCTGCCCTGCCTCTGTGGAAGTCCAAACTCGGCCCCGCTGCGTTGGCCAAGGTATGTTGCTGATATCGATGCATGCTACTGCGCTTTCTCATGTTCCATCCTTGGCGCAGCTTCTTGAGGACAGGGTGAACCCCACCACGCCTCATGCTATCAACATTGAGGCGCGTGCCGAAGCAGATGATCCGTACGGCTTTGAAATACGTGCAACGCTAATGAGGCCTAACACGACGCTATTTAGCGCTGGTGTGGCGCCCATTGAAGCCATTACGCCCCAGCCCGCCGAACCAGAACCTCTCGTGAATTTGATCTCCGAATCCCTAGCTTCAGTGCTGAAACCACTTGAGGACATCGCCACCTTGAACGGGTTGAAACTCAAGGTAGAGCAGGCAAGGGTAGGCCTATGAGCGCTTCTTGACCTTTCTGCCTAGACAACCTTAGAACTCGAGAAGAAGAAGGATAGCGCTGACTCGGATGTTGTCGCAGGACAGGCTAACTCACTCAAGGGCTTGAAATTCAAGGTGCGTTTCCTAAGCTGGCATCTGTGCGTTTTTCCACTGACCTTCCGACCCAGGCGACCGTAGAACTGGAACAGGAAGATGAAAGTGACGGAAGTAGTGGTGTGGATGAAAACGAAGATGAGGTAGATGAAGATGGCGATGACGATGGCGTAGAAGATTTGGACAACGACGGGGAAGATGAAAATGAGCCAGATGAGAACGAGGGCGACACCGTCTTGGATCCAGCTGTGCCGGTGGCTTCCAGCTAAGGGGACATTCATATTAGTTCCAGCCTTCCATTCGCCATCCTGTTCTAGGTAGTCAGATATCTCGCATGGGGTTCCCTTGCCACCTCGCTATCACCTGCGCTGATATGTTTGCCTGCACCAAACTAAAGCATCTACATCCATAGAAGAGATGACCTACCAGGAGCTCGTGACTGACGACGATGAAGGGCAGCTGGGTGGGATTCGTGCCATCCCTGATGATCTCGACTCCAATACTCCCTCTCTGATGATGGCAGTTGTGAGAAACTGGAAATGGTAGATGCCGTGTCCGCGATGTCGGCCAATCATTACACAGCATGGCCCTCCAAGGATTGGCGCCAATTAAATACGGACTGTAACCTATCAGATGTGGCACCGGTGTTTGAACGTTGAACGACGGCGAAGGAGACGACATATTAGATAGGCAAGGGCAACGAGAATAGGGACCCGTTGGGACGGAGAGGATAAGGTCGGACAAGATTGAAGCTTACAGGTACGTTCCCGTCGGGTGGCACAAGCTCAGACCTATGTTTACCGTCGGCTGCATCCTCGATAATCTACATCAGTCCACCACATAGCGCCACCCCAGACTGCGGTCATGCAGGTTAGCATCCAGCCGCCCACAACATAAAAGGAGGAAATACCTTGCAACAGTCGTATAACCCAGCTACAAGTCACTAGCTGGCTCTGCATGATCTTCGCCAGGCGGTCCTTGATCCATAAAGCCTCGCTCCAGAAGAGAAATAAGTGCGAGGATTGAGGAGGTCAACGCCCTACTTTCAGCGTTCGGGCTGCGCAGTTGCCCCGCCACCTGGTCGCCACCCTTTGCTACAACCCCTGACCGGGTATGGTACAAGCGCCTCGCATCCGGCTTCCGAAGCCGGCCTCAGCTCCGGTGACTGTAAAACCGAACGGTGTGTAATTACGAAGATAGTTACGCAAGCAAAAGGTGGAGGGTGGGTACCTCTTCCTCTCCATTATCTCGAGCATTCAAACGTTCTATCAGGCAGAGCATACGATGTCGGCGAGCCCCACGTTTTTGACTGTTTCTGACCTTTTCTGACCTCTGCGATCGTTTTGCGTAATGATCGTTCAGTCAATCCCGCCTCGGAACGGCCCCGGCAAGCCCGCAACGGGTGTGTGGCAACCACAAAAATTAATGCAGAATTTTCTAGTAAACAAAGCAATCTAAGCGCACCGGCATATCCTTCCCGGACCATGAGATGATCAGTCATACTCGCATAGAAAAGTGAGAGGCGTTTTTTTCAACCAGATAAGCAGAACTCAGCCTTGACCGGCGACCAACCATCCCTTCTACGATGTCGCAGACTTTGCAGGCGTTCCACAATTCCGCTCGGTCCTCTACCACGACAATCGTTGACGCGGTTGGGGGCCCAAGTCGCCATGAACCCGCGTTTAAGATTACGCACAGTCCCTTGGACCAGGAGATCAAGCAAAACGAGCTACGACTGGAGAAGTATGGTGGCGATGATATCCGCGACCCCCCTCCACAGCTACCTGACGGCACTGCCGACCCCGACCCTGAAGAGACGATCGACGGCAGCCAGGTTTCTTGGGATGGGCCAGACGACCCCCAGAACCCCCAGAACTGGTCGACGGCGTATAAGTGGTTTATCACAGTACTCTGTTCGGTGATGACAGTGAATGTGTAAATCCCCTCAGTCCTGCCTTCCCCTAGTCGATGCTCATTGTCTTGTCATGATAGCACATTCGCCTCGTCGGCGCCAACATCAGCTGTTGCGCAGCTGGCCAGACAATTCAATGTAAAGGCAGAAGTGACGTACTTGATCACCACGGTATTTCTATTGGGCTACACGACTGGGGTACGTTCTCCCACTCATTTCACAGTCTCGCCCATACTGACGCCTCCATCAGCCCTTATTCTGGGGTCCAGGAAGTGAGCTCGTAGGCCGACGACCGATATTCATGCTCACTATGACCTGTTACACCCTCTTCCATCTCGGCCAAGCACTGGCACCCAACATCGAGACACTTCTCGTCACGCGATTCCTTTCTGGTTTCTTCGCGGCCGCACCTATAACGAACTGTGGTGGTACGTAACACGCCTTAGTGATGTCGTAAACTTGCTGATCTGACTCTTGAATAGGCGTTATCGCCGACATCTGGTCTGCAGCCGGACGAGGACCAGCCACGAGCTTGTTTACGGCCAGCGTATTCCTTGGTCCCGTGCTAGGCCCCATTGTCAGCGGATAGTGAGTTCTGTGATGATGACTGATAAGACTTCGAAATTGAAAGCTATTTCTTTAGCATTGTCGAAAGCCATTTGAGCTGGAGATGGGTCTTCTGGGTGATGATGATGTTCGCCGGGACCTGCACGGTTATCGTCATCGCTACCATCCCTGAGACCTACGCTCCGATCATCATGTTGAAGAAGGTTTGTGACATTAACAGCGTCGTGTAAGGAGGCGTTCTAACCTCAGTCATAGGCCAAAACGCTTCGCAAGGCGGACCCTGTTGTCAACAAAAACATCTACGCAGAGCACGAGAAGCAGGATTGGTCCATCAAGGGTGTCGTCCACCGCACCCTCTACCGCCCCTTCCACATGCTCTTCATGGAGCCCGTCTTGGTTCTCATCACCATCTACCTCTCCCTCGTCTATGGTGTTCTCTACGCCCGTACGTCCTGCTTCTTCAGGCCTAGTCTTCCCACTAACCCGCCCCCCTCCAGTCTTCCAAGCCTTCCCCATCATCTTCATCAAAAGGCACGGCTTCACCATCGCTCAAGACGGCCTCATCTTCATCGGTATTGGAATTGGCACGACGCTCGGGTCGTGGCTTAATTACCGCCTGAGCTCACACTATCCTGAGCTCATCCGCAAGTGGAGGGGCTTCCCGCCGCCGGAGCAGAGGCTTTTCGGAGCGATGATTGGGGGCCCTGGTCTCGTCGTTGGCGCGTTTTGGCTTGGATGGACCGGGGAGTACTCAAGTGTGCCGTGGTACGTGCCGGCACTCAGCACGATCATGATCGGGTTCAGCATCAGCATGATCTTCATGTCGTTCTTGGTATGTTCCACATTCTTCTACAATCTGAGCGGCCTTCTGACTATGCTTTCCAGAGTTACCTCATTGATACGTACCTGATGTACAGCGCCTCGGCCTTTGCGGCCAACACCATGATTCGTTCGGCGGTCGCTGCTGCCTTCCCTCTCTTCACCGTGCAGATGTTCAACAACGTAAGTTGTGACACCTTTCATCAGATATGCAACGTACTCATTCCCATCCTTAGCTGGGCGTTAACTGGGCGGCGACACTCCTCGCTCTTATCCTACTTGTCCTGGCGCCAAGCCCATACTTGTTCTATATCTATGGCCCCAGAATACGCGCACGGAGCAAATTTGCACCATGCATCGTACGTTACCTACGGCCCTACTGACTTTGACATCGGCTGATCATCTTTTCGCCACGTAGGATCTCAAAATCGCAAAAGAGCTCGCTCAGGAAGCTGAGCAGGAGAAGGGGCAGACCGTCTAATGCATGGTCGCGCAGCTCCTTCCTCATCCAGATTACCATGACATCTTCCTTTCGTTACGATTCATCAACTATCCACACCACTAGAGCATTTTTTTCACCATAGACAACTAGACAACATGGACGCCCACAACCACGACTATATTCATCTTCACGCTAGAACGAAATGGATTTATATCTTACGATACGATTATCGGGGACAAGCTTGGACTACCTCCCTTGTACATGCTTAATATATTACGAGGGCTACGAATAAAGTAGAAGTACATATGTACGAAGATTTAACGGGAAACTTGAAATAGATAAACATTTCATATAGACTGAGCGTCGCGATGCGCCCTTGGTTTCTGTAGGTTTAGGTTTCATGAGGTTGGCTTCAAACGCTGTGCCTGAGCGTCATCATCCTAAAATCCCTGGCACTTGTGAGGGGTCGGGTTACTACCGCGGCAGCATAATGGAAGGACGATGGTCACGGAGCGAAACCGGGAATGTGTGTCGCCGACAGCCTTAAAAGCGTAGAAGGCGTCACAGTAAATGGACTGCACGCTAATAAGCTCCGCTTTCTCATGAAAACATTGTATGGCCAGTCGCTAGAATACAGCGATACAAATCATCTATAATACCAAAAGCCTAGACAGTTGACCTTCGATGCTGTTGAACTATTGCGACCGAGCATTGAGTTGGACTGACGTCAATCAAAGCCAGTCAGGTCGGACAACGTCAACGCGACGTGACAGTGGACACCGCCAGCAACCGGCGTGCTAGGTGTAAATGATGCTTTTGGCAAGACATTTGAATTGTCGCCAAACAGGTGGATATCGCCCAGGTCGTGATCCGATTGAACAACCGATGACGTTCAACAGAGCATTCAGTGCTTGGCGTTACCAAGGACTCCTGATGGTTCTGGTCGACCTGCGCGGGGTAGATCTCCGCCCTCCATGATACCAAAGTGTTGAAGGTGTGATCAAAGCATGTGAGATAGAGTCGAGGAGGCTCTGGTAATCTGGTATGGGTGGGCTGAGGGGAGGCAGATGGCGATCGAAGTCGAGCTTGTGTTAGAATTTCATGACTAGGAGTCGGGCAGCGGTGAAGATGACCCCTTGTCGGAAATTAAAGATGGCGAAAGCCTTCGAGCCTCATGAACGTCGAGAGGTCGGTAGGCTGGGATCGACCATCCGAAGGAGAGCCGTTAAGAATGACAATGAGGTCAATGTTGTTCGGGGGCTCGACACGTCACGAGAATCGAGGGACAGAATGTATGCGTGACGAGGCGCAGTTTATCCTTCGTAGTGACCCTCTAGATCATCAGTAAGGGCTCCTCCATAGATCTAGCCGACGTTCTAACTGGAACTCCCCGGCCATGTCAACATCGTGTTGGTATTCACCCCACAGTTCTTCATCGTCATCAATGGACGCAATCGCCTCAACGACGAATCGATGGCCACTCGCCGCGCCGAACCCCATAGGAAGGTGCTTGCGCGCGTATTTAGTTAAGTTCCCTTCGAACTGCGCAGGCTTAGATTGGACGATAGTCAAGCCCCTGGGCACCTCGGATTTGACGGGACCGTTGCCGAGGTGGAGGACATAGAGCGGGAGGACTTGAGCAGAGTTGAAGACGATGTATTCCATTTTGTTGGGGGAGACGTGGCTGTCGAAGCCTTGCTTCACACCGGGAATGGAGCGTAGCGTGGCGGTCATGTTGCAGCGTCGGCCCATTAAGACCGCGGACACGATCTTTGGGGTAATAAGCGACTGGTGGATAACGGATTGAGGAGTCGACGTACAAGTTTCTGCCCAGGAATGAGACGGCGATGACCTTTGACTTCGCCCTCTCGCGTATGATCCGTGTAGCTAGTAGATAAGAATATGCGCAGCCAGATCAGCAAAGTCTACAATGAACATTTCAGGAGGTACTCACCTAAGGCTAAATTCTGGTTCAGGCGAGGTATAGATTCCCTGTGTATGCGATAAGTAATGTTCGTGTCACGCGCAACGACGCCTCACCTGTCCCCACGTCGACCCACATCGCACTGACACACTTTCTCCCGTTACTGTTTTCTCCCCAGGTACTACAAATCCAGACCTGACGATAGAGCCAACATTCTGACGCAACGTCCCGTGGAACACCACCTCTTCCTTCCCGTACTTGTCCCAAGCCACGTCCTTCGCACGGCGATCCTTGATCCCTTGAGTGGCAAGTTCTTGGATCTTTCGACGCATGTTTAGATATCGCTGGCGGAGGTCGGTGCGTAAGACAATTTCCGCATGAAGGAGCCTGATGGTCCTAGGTAGCTGTGACATAATACTCTGTATCCCTGTAAAACCCATGTGGGATTCGACTTTCGCGTAGTCAGTAACACCTATAGGGTCGATGGTATCAGAAGTAGAGACGCGGAACGAGTCGCATGCAAAAAGATACGTCTATCGAGGTCATGATCATCAATGGTGTAATCTCCCCAGTCCTCTTCCTCCTCTTCCTCCTCCAGGCACATTCTCACATCCTCCCGAAGACCGTCGGTGAATTCCCTGGTTTCTTCGGTCAGTTCGAACAGGAGAGGTTCCCCAGGTTTATCTTGTAATATCGCCTCCAACCGCATCCGGAGCTGGAACATTTGGAGCTTACTGACTCCAAGTCCTTCGGAGTCTATTGAGATTTCCGGCACATGTGATGGGTCGGGGTACGAGAGGGGCAGCATGATGGAAAGAACGATGGGGACGGAGCGGAACCGGAAATGAGTGTCATCGACAGCCTCGAATGCGTTGAAGACGTCGCAGTAGATGGACTGCAAGCTGAGGAGCTCCTCGTCGCGTTCTAAGGAGGACATTGTGGAGTTAAGATTCTAGGATGGCGCGAGATAACTGTCCATAAAAGCGAAACTGGGACATTTGAACCTGAAGGCTGTTAGGCTGTCGCGACCGCCTTGACTTGACCGATGTCTGTCAGAACGAGTCAGGTTTGACACGACGCGGCACCGCCTTCAACCTGCCTTCAACCGTAGTGATACGTATAAATGAACGTTCTGAATAGGCGGTACTCGAGAGACGGGGGCAGGTGCGCTGTCGCAATTAGCTTGAACCTCGACGACTCATAGGCATGGCAGAGATCAGAGCAATGCTGTGCTTGCGTTGCCAAAGACTCCTGATGCTCTAATCAACCTGCGCATTCTTCGCCCCGCGCATTAGAACATCCAGATAGGACCAGGGGAGTTGTGGTCAGTCTTCACGCTGAAGGAGACGTGATGGCGATAGAGGTTTGTCAGTGTTTACAGGACGCGTTTACGATCAACACAAGTCGCGCACGCCAGTTGTGCTCTTTCAAGCTCGAGTCACCATGCATCAGATTCTCTGCTTTATACCAGACAATTGACTGTACGGTGCTACGGGTCGAGCCTCTGTCACCATGATGTAGACTCCAAGAAACTAAGTCCGAGGCTCAACCGCCCTCTGTGCTCCTTCATCACAGAATACTCCTGCGCAGTATCGTGTTCCGCATTGTTCGATTCACGTTATAACATATGATTGAACTGTATTTATGATATCATGCACGTATCTATCCCTAATAGCACCCTCTAACCACCCGGCCAAGTTCTACATGTACAAGTCTTTATCTCTACAAATGGCAGCCGAAAAGTGCGATGATGACGATTTATGTTGCATTGCGTGTATGAGCCTGTCAAGTCCATGGAATCGTACGTAAAAGATGTGGCGCAGCAGCATCGAATCTATAAAGCATCAGGAGAGAGATCGCCAAGCGTGTGTACGGAATCAGGATAGGCACTAAATGCCGACTTGGTATCGTCGCCAGCCTCGGAAACAGCATCGGAAATCTGAAAAACAGCCCATTTTTAGCTCTTGGCAGGACAATGCAAAATGCGATCGGACACTCACATCGTCGAAGTAATGATGCGCGAGACTCCGAGGCGCTGCGTACATTAATCAATCAACATAGAAATAGCACAGGGGGTGCGGAAGTCTCACTCTTCGGCGTCTTTGGCAGGCGGCAGCTCACGCCACTTTGGAGAATATGATACGCTACAAGACCGGACCTGGTAAATACAAGTTGTCTTTCATCAGTTGTTTGTAGGTCTACGATGGAAGGAGGACTTACCAGCCAGTCTGATGCGATGCCCCAAGTCCGCGGCCGTTATCCGCATGGAAGAACTAGAGAGTGCACGCATAAGACAAAACGTATGGCGTAAAATGAAGTGTACCCACCTCATAGAACCAGACATAGTCGCGGAAGTGGGGATCATGGTCAAGTTTGGCGTTTCCGCCGTTCGTGGCGCGGCGCCCCTCCATATCGCGACCGAAGATGTGGATTATACGGTGCTGAATCTCCTCGGCCACACCAACCAGATTCATGTAGTCGCCACTCCCAGTAGGGCATTCAACCTGTAGTGAAAACATCATCATCAACAACTTGCCAGATAATTTGATTGTGAGTGAGAACTTGACCTGCAAATCATCGCCGTAGTACTGGTAAAATCGTTGTAGACTTTCGATAAGTAGGAAGTTCGTAGCCAGCCCTGAGGATAAAGGATAAGCCTAATGACAAACAAGAATTTGAAGAAGGCACCCACAGATCGGACCTCTCCAGTTCGAGTTCCCACCAAACATCCCCGACTTCGAATCTCCGGGCCAGTACCCGACCTCATAACGCTGACCGTTCACGTCCATCCCCCACGGATGATCTTTATGTGCTTTGGACAGGCTATATGCGGGAAGACAAAAGGAAGTCAGTCGAATGACAGAAACAAGAAGCACTCAAAACGCACGATCTAATCCCATGCTCACTCAAAAACTCATCCTCATCCAACATCTTCTCCAAAATCCTTACGAGGCGTTCCTTGCTCGCCAGGGCCAAAAGTCTCCTCTGCTCCTTCCCGCCAACTGCACACATCAGCAACGAAGAACCGGTCGGAGGGTAGGTGGCATGAATGTTACCTTTCATATTGGCCATGTTCCTCGCCGACACCTCGGGCCGGTTGTCCAGGAACCATTCCACGCGTTTCTTGAATCCCGGGAAGCGGTTCAGCACGGCGGGCTCGAGGACCAGGGTCCCATATAGGGGAATGAGCCCCACGAGGCTGCGGACGGGGAGCTGCATGGCATTGCCGGGCCCGAATTCGATGGCGTCGTAGTACATCCCGTCCTGGTCGTTCCAGAGGCTGATTTCATCGTCGCCCTCCTTGTAAGTCATGGCATCGGCGATGAAGATGAAGTGCTGTAAGGAGGTCAGTCGAGTATTGTACGTGCATCAGATAGATAAACGGACCTCAAAGAACTTGGACGCGATGTCCTCGTAGACTGGATTGTGTTTAGCGAGCTCAAGCGCCATGTTCAACCTTCGATCACCCAGGTCAGCATCGATCCATGTCAGAAAGGTAATGTATGGCGTACATGTTAAGACAATAAAACGCCATCCACGCCGTCCCATCTGCCTGACGCAGTGTTCCGCCAGTAGGCAAAGGCTCTGAGCGGTTAAACGCGCCAATATTGTCCAGCCCAAGGAATCCGCCCTCGAAAACGTTGTTGCCACCCTGATCCTTTCGATTTACCCACCTATGTCGAATATCAGCAACTACACACCCGCCAAATAATAGGTATTTACCAAGTGAAATTAAGCAACAGCTTCTGGAATACGCGCTCAAGGAACGGCAAATCTTCTTTACCCGTCAGTTTACGCTCTATCTTGAAAACACGGAAAGTCGCCCTATCACAGCTCAATTAGCCTACCGAACCAACTCGACAAAGATGGGTGAGGCGCACCAAGCATGGACAGGTGGGTTGACATCACTGAAATTCCACTCATACGCGGGAATCTGGCCATCAGGCTTCATGTACCACTCGCGAGTTAATAAGTCGAGCTGCGACTTTGCAAAGGCGGGATCGACGACGGCGAGGGGAATGCAGTGGAACGCTGTGTCCCATGCTGCAAAGAATGGGTATTCCCACCTGAGAGACAATCGAAGATGAGATATATGCGCAATTAAGCTGTGAATGAAGCGTACTTGTCGGGCATAGAAAGGATGTCCTCGATGTGCATGTGTCTCCACTCCTATGAGTGATGAGCAATGTCAGAAATCTGGCTCATAGGAAAAGGAAGTAGCACGCACCCTGTTCCGTATGAATTTCCGCTCCGGCGGTGGTGGTGGCTGTCCTGGATCGCCCTCAATCCACGCCTTCTGGATGAACCTGTAATGCTGCTTGGTCCACAGCATCCCACCCAGCGCCTGCCTCATGATCTGTTTCAGATCATCGCTGATCGGCCCAAACACCAACGACCCATAGAATTCATCTGCCTCCTGCCTCCTCTCCTCAACCGCATCGTCAAACAGCACCTCATCCTCAAGGGTCGCATCCTTCCCGAGACGCGACGGCGTGATCTTAAGACGTACAACGGCACATCCGCCGTTGCCTGGTACGTCGGCGAAGACATACTGCGCGGCAGATTTTGTGCCCTTCTTCTCGGGGTTCACGAAAGTAGATGTGGTTGGGAAGGGCGTGCATGGGCCTGACTCCGGGACATCTGGACGCTCATCACCAAAGGACGATGCCGTGCGCGAGCGGATCCGTGGAGAGAAGAAGCTCTCCTCGCGCGACTCGGATGCGGGCGGGCGGTGCCCAGGGATGATGTGATCGTGGAATGCGTCCTTGACATAAGGTGTCTCGTTGGTCCCACCGTACAGCCTGCTGAAGTTCGTGTTATTCTCGGTGAAAAGCAAGTTGGGTTCGACTGCGTTGAGTTCCGGGTCGACCCCGAAGTTGCCGGAGGGCGAGACAGGAGGGGGCGAGGGGAGACAGTAGAGGTGAGTTTTGCCTAGGTCGGGGTGCCGCGCTGTGATGCAGCCAATCTTATTATTATCGGGGCCACGGATAGATCCCGTGAGAGAGGGCATGGGAGGCTTCTCAAGAGGCCAGGACCAAGTGTTTGGGAACCAGAATTGAGGGATAATGTGGAGGGTAGCAGGATCGGGCCCGCGGTTGTATGTTGTAATACGAACGTAGATATTGTCAGGATCATCAGCATCTTTCGCATACTACAGATGCAAGATGAGATGGCGTGTAAGAAGTAATTTTCGAAGACTAACCTCGACGAACACGTCCCAGTAGCGATCTTCATCAAACGCGTCTGTGTCCAATATCTCGTACTCGGCGACTTCACGGTCCCGTCGCTGATTCTCCGCCACCAGCTCCTCGTATGGATACCTCCGCTGGGGGTATTTATACAGAAATTTCATATAGGAGTGTGTTGGGGTCGAGTCCAAATAGTAATATAGCTCCTTCACGTCTTCACCGTGGTTTCCTTGGTGGCCAGTAACGCCGAACAGACGTTCTTTGATAATGGGATCCTCTCCATTCCAAAGTGACAGAGCGAAGCATAGACGCTGGTGGTTATCCGAAATACCAGCGATCCCATCTTCACCCCAACGGTAGGCACGAGAACGCGCGTGCTCGTGAGGGAAATGACTCCAGGCATCGCCATTAGCAGAGTAGTCCTCGCGTATAGTCGCCTATCGATGACAAAACATGTCCAGCTTTCAGTCACGCACCATTGCAAATTCGCACTCACCCATTGCCGATCGCTCAGATAAGGACCCCACCGCTTCCAATGTTTCTCCCTTTTGCCATCTTGTAGAAGTCTGTACTTCTCCGCCCCTTCATATTCGCCGCCCAATTTTTGAGCTAGCCGTTGACGATTCGTCTGCTCCTCCCTCTCAGCAGAATACTTCGGGGATGAGTCCGACTGCTTTGCGAGCTTAGGTGGTGGAGCAGGTCCAGGACCGGGTGCTGGAGCAGGCTTAGGGATGTCTATGGTGAGCCCTCCTTCACGATCTTGCGATGCGGACTGGGGATCGGCGTGGCCACCTCGGAAGAGCTTGTTCTGTACTTTCCTCACGGCATCGGAGGCCATACCGACGTCGAACTAAAGGTCTGAGCGCAGACGCTATGAACGGCGGTGAGAAAACGCGTGAGGTGGCTGTTATCGGTGATGGTGGAAGGAAATGCGGTTTACGTGGTTTTTATAAAGTACTCGTTCAACCTATAATGATGACGTCATCACGAACTTATCTATCAACGATGCTCGTCAACTTTACAAAGTTGCTTCCCAGTGCTCAAAATAACCGTCATCATCTTTGCCGGTGCCACTGTATCAACATCATTTGAAAGTCACCGTCATTGAGGAACAGTGTAACCGGCCTACAGACACTGAAGTCGACCCTCCGATCCGAGAGAGCCTGAGGAAATGCTAGGAGTTGTCAAAGTGCGGCAGTGCAGGGTTTCGCAGAGAAGGATGAGTTATTATGTACGTGCGGAGGTATCGCCTGGAAGAAAATGAAGGAAGGTGGCAGGCACGGAGGAATTGAGACATACTGACAGAGAAGCATAACGTTCCCATCCCAACCCACCGCGCGCTCTACGCGGACACCAGGGCCTCGTCAACGGCCAAACAAAAAGATAAGATATGGTATATGGAAGGAAAGCATACAGTAACCAGTCGCGATGAAGGTGCAGCATTGACGGTAACAGGGTTTGAAGATATGAGCGGAAGAATACATAGGAAAGGAGAAGTATATTTTCAGGGGGTGGGAAGACGGGGCGCTATTCGCTCTGCAGACCGACTACGTTGGCACGTCGAATCCGCAAGAGTAGTTGGCGACCTCTCAAATGCATACGCGGAGGTAGCACTTTGTGCAGCTGTAACTACACATCCTTCCAGAATCCCGTGCCTCTGCGAAATTTGCATGTCCTGGGTATCTGCGTTCCGACATCTGCAGTCACTAAGCCACATTGACGGATGCTTGCCTTCTTTCCCTCAGATATCGATATAGACAATTGTCCACTTTTCTTGTGTCAAATTCTGCACGCCTATGGCCACTAGCTTCAAGTGTGAGACAGCTCTGAAACCATCTTCGCATCGTGCCCATTGCCTCGAACGAACATTGCGTGCTAACTATGAGGCGATCACTCGCCTGTTCCAAATGTCAACTTTCTCCTGCACACGTCTCCGCTCCGCCGCCGCCGCCTTCTCATTGGCTTCTCTCAACATAACCTGTAGCTCATTTCTGGGCACCAAGATATATGGCAGAGCCAAGAGCATGTCGAAGGTGTCGGGGACAGCGCGGGAATCATAGCGTGCTTGGCGCTCTTCTGCTTGCTTCTGCGACCTCTCGCTGATGACGTCTTGTGCATCAGTTATTAACTTGAGCTCTACATGCGCCCGATCCATGACCGCGCCGGGGTAGAAGGTGTCCGTCCAAGTCGTAGTGACCTTATCTTTTAGTGCCTGAGTTCCGAAATGGTGAAGGACGGCGCTAGCGTAGACGGCGTCGAAGAGAATTGCAGGGGGCCAGTCAGGGCTGTCAGAAATACGGAGGGGACTACCGGAAGGAGGTGGACCCATGCCGCCGAGCAAACTCGGTTTACTGGGCTCGAAGAGATGTGCTGTACATCTTTTCTGCCCTGGTGGTGCGGTGGGGTCGACATCAGGTGTGTCCATAGCAAAGTTGGGCGTCTGCTCATCAAGGGCATCAGACATCGATTAGGGTTCATATAAGCGCCACGCACCGGTAGGAATGCAACGTGTTTACCCATATTAACGTGAATCAACTTGTTCAGAAAAAGACCATTTCGGGTGCTGTCGATGTTTCGTATGATGTCGTCACCGGCAGGGTCTCGACTGCGGCATTCTGTGTAAGTGGAAATGTACTGCCGACGTTGCTATGGCAAGCTAGGACAGAGTGAGTGTAAAAGTAGCATACCGTATCGCCCTTGTTATGTGCGAGGAGGTGCACGGCGTCGCAGATCGACTCATCCACTTCTGTCAAGACACAGCGGTTTCCATCCCTATCTGCAGTGCTGAAGCGGAATCGAGTCCTCCGAGAGGTGGCAACACTGGAAGTGGTACTTGTGCACGACATTTTACAGGCGACTGGGAACATTCTTCGCTTCTCTTCATCGCTGGTGCAATAGTATAAAGTTGTCGACTCTGTTGGGAGGCCAGCATCGTAGTTCACGATATTGAGCATGTCGGAACTGGAAGAAAGGTCACCCTCTGCTCCAATGACGATTCCGATGGCGTAGCGGATCCATTTGTATGGCCTGGGCGAGAACTCGAGTACGTCGAGGGTCTCCAGTGGGAGGGTAAGGCAAAGAACCCAATGCCAATTTTCGGTTTCAAGATTGAGGTCAGCGCCGAGCGCCAGGATACGAGGCAACGACGCATATACTTGGATCTGAGCGTGAGCAGTCGCGGCCATAGTGATTGAGAACATACACCCCCAGATAGTCTCCTACCAAGAACGTCCAACGCGTTTTAGCGTGAGGTGCTTAGTATGTGAGCCTACACCCCCAGAGAACAAGTGGCTTGTGCCAAACGTGGGCGTGGGGAGCTTACCTCATCACACGTGCCGGTTACCTGGTATGGCAGGGACCGTCAACCGGTTCGTTCGCAGCCCTTCTTCTAAAGCAGATTTTTCTCTTGAACAAGGTCGAAGAATGCTGTGCCACAGTCCATTACTCCGCCATCCTCGAAATCCGAACTCTTATTTCTGAATGTTGCCAACCTGACAGTCTCGCATCCTTGGCATGCCTGGAAAGGGAACGCACCTCTTTTCAAGTTGCAAGTTTATCATCATTTTCTTGCGTCCGACGCACTATAACCAATGCGACGAGGATTAAGAAGGCGCTCTTAATATGCTGTGGCGCAACCAAGACCCACTTAGGCTGCCTTAGCCCCAGGTTATGCCCAATTTGATGTGCGGTGGCAGCCTGAATTGCTCCGGCATCCCGCCTATGTCTTGCCAGTGACGGCCCTGACGCTTTTTTGGGAGTCAACGGGCATACATGGAATGGACATCCGCGCCATTCGAAATGCGCTAAGGTCCTTGTTCTCGTTCGTGGCATGATGACCAGTCCGGATCGAGTGGACGGCTGCAGAGTTGGAACTTGACAATCGCTGGAGTGCAAGTGCAGGTGCAGGTGCATCATGGCGTCACTTCCAAGATCTCATTATCGCCTACTCTGGGCGCCCCAAAGGTCATGCTGGCGGGCCTTATTCCTTTGGCCAGACACCGCCTTCCATCGCGCTCTCTTGTCCTGTTCTTAAGCCAGTCAGCTTGGGCGCTTGCAACCTGAAATTTCGCAAGAGGGCGCGTGCCCTGGAAGTGAGAATGACCGTGGTCGGGTCGCGGTCGGAGCCTGATGTTGTCTTCGAGTCCTTCTGGCTCATGTTTCCAAGGATAACTTTCCATCGAGGGTATCGTGTGCACCTGCGCGTGGATCAGGGTCATCTGATTGTTTATGGAAAGGCAGTACTTGGAGCAAGGGAAGGTGACGTAGGATTACCAGACTAAGTACTCAAACGCCGCTGATCTAGCGTTGTGAGGCCGAAACCTCATCTATATAGCACGCATATCACTATCCTGCCAGAAATACAGTATGCGGTGCAGAATCTATGTTGACTGAATAACAACTCAGTCCACCTTGTAAAGAGCCAAGTCAGGAGTTAGGAAAGACGCACACGTTCGCAGTTATAACGCCCCACTCTGTTGTCCCATCCTCCACGCGTCGAACCTCTTATGCGGCATCTGAAACCGAGCCACAAGGTTCTGAACCACCTCACGTCCGGATTTCGGCGTCCCTCGCGTTACAAGATCGAAATCTGCGTCCATTCGGTAGACCGGTCGCTGGGCGACGGCGGGGATGGCAAGGAGAGTGACGGAGGCGAGGAATATGATGGATGAGGCGGCGCGCATAGTGAGAGGAGACCAGCTCTTGACTTGTGGGATGATGAGGAAGACCTGCTTCGTGGTTTCATGATTTGATTTCGCCTTCTCTTTATATACAGCTGCAGATTTCGGTTAGTAATTAAATTGGCGGCCCTGCAGGGTCGCAACACCATTTCATAAATCGTTGGATGGACGCAGAGAATCAGCGGATGGTCACCTTGTCCGCCAGCAAACCATAGTTCTTTGGAAGAGCGAGAAAGGTGGATCGTCGTTATTCTCCAATACCAGTGCCTGTATTAATTTGATATCCTTTACGACGCGTTTCAACAGTCCAATTAGCACGTCCCACCTCAACAATCGAGTGCCAAAAATTGATTCAAGACTAGATAATGTATGATGGATATCGATGCCATGATCGCCATGTATATATATATGTGTGGGATGGGTGTGTACGTGCGTGTGATAGATCCAAAAAAAACAGACTGAGATGGGGAGACAAAGCATGTCGTCGGCAAAATGGGAAAAAAAAGAATGTCCTTGTGCGTTGAGAAGATGTAGTGCAAGTGGAGTGGGAATAAGAAAATAGGGCGGAAAGAATGAGGATGTAGATACATGCGATAGAGATAGGCTACTGAATGCGGGCAGATAGTTGGAATATGGCCCTGGGCATCTGATGTAATAATCGATAAGGAACACAGGGGATCCGGCAAGAAAAGGCAACGAAAAAGACCTGAAAATGAAGGAGAAGGACGGAATGCTATGCCGTGCCGTTTGATTCGTTTCGCCCTGCGAAACCGGGATATATTTTCGAAGAAAGAGACGGTCGGGAGGGAAGCCAAGATCTAGGAGGCAAAGATAGGAGCAGCGGGGGACGAACAATCATCCTTGAGCGGCTGGCTGCTCGACAACCCAGCCCCCATCAACATCTGCGGCCAGCAGCACACTCTGCGTCCAATCCTCCTGTTCATCGTCATCCAGCAAGCCCAGATGATTCGACGATGCATTACTAGCGGTCGACAATCCTCTAGATCGCGACGTAGGATTGGGCCGCAGATGTGATACGGTGGGAGTCTCGTGCTCCTGAGGGGTCACCAAAGACAGCTGCGATTTCGAGCTCAAGGCAAGCGAAGGGGACGGCGATGCAGAGCGATGATACCGATCCGCAATGGGAGTTGGTCCCCTGGGTATCGGGTCCACCGCAGACTCCGTCACCGCGGGCAACTGGGGCGGGGACATAGGAGGGATAGGCAGAGGTCGAGATCCAATGCTAGTCTTGGCTTGCGTTTCCTGCTTAGCAGTATCAGGAGTCACAGGTGTCTCAGTAATCTCAATTCCCAGCCCCAGCCCGAATCGCAGAGAGGAGTTCTCAATCTCCGTATCGAGCTTCGGCGGAAGCGTATGAGTACTCGACTGTGGTGCAGTGACCGCAGATAAGGGTGTAGATATGGAAGAGTCGCTAGCTGAGTGCGGGGCTTGCAGATACGGGCTGGAGATGACAGGCCTCAACGACGGCGAACCCACCCTAGGGGAGGAAAGCGACGAGGTCGACTTTTTAGAGAACAAGAGGTGCAGCGACGGTTTCTTCAGTCTCTTAGCACGACTTGCCAAGGACCACGTGGGCGAATCGGGGCCGCTAAAGATAGAGCTGTTGCTGGGAGAGAGGTTCGGGAGCGAGAGAATGGGTATAGAACGCCTTTTCTCGAGTTTGGTCGGGTATGGCAGTTGGCTATCCGCTGCAGTCGAAGGGAACTGCACTGGCTCAGTGATCAGAACAGGGCTGCTGATGACTGGCCTCCGAGCAGTGATGGGAGACAATCCCGTCGGCGACGGCTCCGCAATGACGGGACTAGATGCAGATCGCCGTTGCGGAACCTTATAACCGTCTTCAACAGGCAGGTGTGGCAAGGAAGGATGATGGGAGGACGTGGCCGGGGTATCCAACGACTCAGCAGACGACGTAAGAAGCGGCGGGGAGATCGACTGCGAATGCACATCCGAGTAGTGCCTCGACGGATTATCCTGATCCTCCGAAGTCGACAAGAACGACGACCCATCATCCATGACAGAAGACGCAGCCAGCGACGCCTTCCGAACATGTACATCCCGCCTGGCAGACTGTGACATCGACATCGACATCGACGACGCATCATCCCCAGCATCCTGATACGGCGCTCTCCCCAGCAGATCCTCAGTCTCAGCATGATACTCCACCGAACTCGGCACATCCTCCGACGTCCTCCCCACACTCACACTCCCACTCCGCAAGCTCCCCCTCTCCCCCTCATCCTCCATCCCATCCCTCGCATCCTCAAACTCCTCCCCCTCCTCCGTGGTGGCCACGCTCTTCCTAATATCCAACACATCCCCCTCCCTCACGGGCTCCTCCCAGATCCCCTCCGCCTCACAAAGCACACGCAACAACGGCGGGTTCATGTTCAAGCTCGGGCAAAACACCAACAACAAATTGCTCAGCGGCATCTTCGTCTCCTTACTCTCCCTCGCCGTCGCACGTATCAGCTCCGCCACCGTCCGTATAAGATCACGGTTCTCCTCCGGCAGTTGTGCGAGGAGGGCCTGGAAGGCACTTAAAAGCGATTTGGAGGGCGGGCGGAGACCGCTGAAGGTCGGCATGGCGAGCGTGGAAAGGGACGGGGGCTTGCGCATGGCGGGGAGGCCGTTGGAGTTGCGCGGGCCGGAGGGCAGCCCTGGTCCTTGAGAGCTCTTGCGCGCGGGTGCCGTAGTGTCCTTTTCGGCGTCTTTGCTAGCGTTGGCCGTGCTCTCCTGGGTCATGGCAGCATCGAAGTAAGGCAGGAGGGCGTTTGTGAGGATGGGTTCAGGGACTGTGTGTGTGGATTAGTATCGTGATAAGATGAGGGCAACGATGGAGCTTACGTTCGCGAAGGAAGGCCTTGAAGACGGACGCGACGGCGTGGGGGTCGAGATCACCAGGCGAACACTCCGTCATGTCAAAGTCAGCACCTTGGAAATGGGAGACACACATCAGCACGAGAAGATCCATGTCGAGAAAGAAGAACGAGATTGAATGAAAAATAACTCTCACCGCTGTCAAACTCTGTCCGTAGCTTGGAAACATGGGATGGTCGACCGCTGACTCTAAAGAAAATCAAGGCAACTTATTCAGCAGGCCTCAGCGCAGCATAAGGGGTTACAACCCACCTGAACAACCCCTCCTCCTGCACACCCCATATCAACAAATGCTGCGCACACCTCACCACAAGCGCAGGCAACTTCCTCTCCTCCAGCGCCTTCAACTGCCCCCTCCTAACACTCCCCTTCCTCGTCCTCTCCCCCCCACCCTCCCCACCTCCCTCCCCCCTCCCCACCTCCCCCTCCTCCTCCCCATCCCAATTCCTCCACCTCCCACCCCACCCCCTCGGCTTCCCCACCCCCACCCCCGTGTCCCTAACCACACTCCTCAGCTCCCGCCCAAACAACACCCCGCCCCCACCGCTCTTCCTCATAGGGCCTCTCAACCGCTTGCCCAAGGACGGGCCCACAGGCGCCTCGTATGCCATCGCATCAGAATCAGATGCAGAGGCCGAAGCAGAGGTCGACGCGGAGGCGGTAGACGACATGGACGGCGCATTCGGTGTATGCCTCAACCGATGCTTCTTATGCAACAGCCCCTGCACCCCCGACGACGCCCCCTGCGACTGGCCCGAGCTCGTCCTCACCAACTCATCCTGCCCACTCCCTCCACTCCCACTATGCCCATGCCCATGTTTGGCATGCATATGCTGCCCCGACACACCATACGACGAAGGCGGCGTACCCCCCGTATAGTTCGAGTAACTATGTCCCGAGCTCGAGCTCGAATACCCCGAGGTGGAGGTCGCCGACGAGCCCGAGCCCATCCCCCACGCCCTTCCAAGCCCCATCTTCTCCACGGCGCGCTTCGCGAGGCCCAGCCCGCCGGTCATGCTGATCGTCGGCTGGCGCGGCTGCTGCGGGAGCGCAGGGAGACTGCGCTCGAGGCGGGAAAGGGGTTTGGAAGAGGGAGCAGGCTCGGGCGGCGGCGGGAAGGTCGTATAGGGGTTATTTGAGGTAGAGCGAGGCTGCTGCTGGTGTTGTGAGGGGAATGGAGGCTGGGATTGGGATTGGGATTGGGCGGTGGTGGCGGTCCAGGCGGCTAGACGACCGCGGATGTTGGTGCCTGTGGACTGACCGCCCCCTTGTGAGGACGGGGCGATGTAGCCACTGACGTTGGTGGGGGTGCGCAGGGACGGAGGTGCATCCCTTGAATGGGACGGGGACATGGCGGGTGGGGCAACGTACTGCGAGTGCTCTGACACGGAGTGGGTGAGGTTGGCAGCAGATGCACTGGAGGGTGTTGGTGGCAGTTTGTGTTTCGCAAACGCGGTGTTGGTAGTGATGTTCAGTGACATGGAGCGGCGGTCCCTGGCCTTGATAGACGCAATAGGAGAGGGATCAGCGTCTGCAGCGGGAAATGTGTTGCTACTGGTCGTCGAGGTCCTTGAAAGATCATTTGCAGTAGTACCATCGTGGTGATTATTGCTGTCCGAATCGTCCTCCTCGGGCATGCCAAAGTCGGCATCGGTGATGAGGGCACTTTGGCGCTTGCTCACGGCCACGATGGTGTGATTAGACTGCAAGGACTCGGCCATGGACACAGGTCGCGAGGGGCGGCTCCCAGGGCGTATAGTGTGGTGGCTTATCGTAGAGTCGCTCTTCCGCCATGAATCTTTCATCTCTCCTTTATCAATGGCATCGCCTTTGTCACCATCCGTTGTTTCCAGTTCTTTCTCCTTTTCTTTTGCTTCCGCTTTTACCTCCGCTCCATTGTCCCCTACTTTGGTCGCCTGCGTTTTCTCATTATTCCGCTCCTCCTCGCCCATCCGCATGTAATTGACAGCAGATGAGATACTCGGGCTCATCGGAATGACAGACGCCCGTAAATTACTTGTCGCTTTGAGGGGTGGTGGCCGCGGGGGCGTCTGCGGTTGTGGTGGCGGCGATGGAACTGACGTTGGTTTAGGCGGGGTAGGCGGTGGCACCTGTTGCTGGAGAGGCGACCTGGAGGACTTGTGGGGCGAGCCGACGTGGAAGACTTGCGTCGCGAGCTGGGTGAGATGATGTTTAGCACCGAGGAGATGGCGTGCATCATGAGATGACGTTGAAGGTGAGGGCATCACCTGTGCCGGGGAGGACGAGGACGAGGCCGTGGCCTGGATGCGCTGCTGGCGATGGTGGTAATCCTGGGCGGACGCTGAAGCCTCATCTCCTGATATAGAGCGGTCCATCATCTTACTCGCGTCCTCGGACTTTTTGCGTCGGTTGGCAAAGGCGCGTTTGAGTCGCAAGCCGCCAGCCATGGCGGCTGTGAGACCCCGCTGGGCCGTGGAAGGGGAGGGGGGCGGTCCTGCCGGCGAAAGTGTGGCCGTGTGGGACTTGCTGAAGGATTGGCCCATGGCGGTGAAGGGAAGGGAGGTGGAGCGGGGGGGAGTGGTGGTGTTGACGTCGAGCTGGGGGTGGTTGATATTGGAACTCGAGGCCGGGGGGCGACTACCGGACGACGAGGAGGGCCAGAGCGAGCCACTAGGCAGGCTGGTGACTGCAGAGTGCTCGGATCCGGGCGACATGTTGGGAAATGAATAGTTATTAGGGTATCCTGGACAGGGCGATCAGCAACACGACGAGGCAATGAGGCAGATGTGATAGACTGTGATAGACTATGATAGTCTGTGGTGCTCTGTATATAATCAATCGCCCACACTCACCTCTAGAATATTACAGTCATGAATGTTGGGAGTAGCAGTCGTCAAGCTGTGGGCTGTCCACGCATCGTCCGCTGCCACGACAAATCCCACATCACTGCACAATCTTTCTCATCACAACCAAACAACTCCATCTCCAACGTCCATCGCGTGCTCTCTCTTCAGCATATGCTTATCCGACAGATGGAGCTCTGCCAATCTCTTTAGAACGTTGGTATCTTGCTCCATGGACACTTAGGAGAATTTCATTTTTACACCTTCGTGGCGTTCTACCCTCTACTCAACTGCGCCCCGCTTCAGGCCGCTCCTTCAGGCCCTACAACACCCCTTCAACGCGTGCCTTTGAATATCTGGGCATGTTCCTCAACCCTAGCATCCTGGCACCGCCCTTTCTTCGATCGCACGCGGCGCCGCTCTACGCCAAGTCCCCGACGATGACGAACTTGCATAACACAAACTGTCATTTCCCTCACGAGATTGCGATTCCGTTAATCTCCTTACCATAACTGACATACAGGACGGCGCCAATCCTAGTCTTACTCCAAATACGGATGGAGGCAGAGATGCCAAGTGGCAAGCAACCAGGGACGCCTATCTCACCTCATCTTTAGCCCCTTGTTTCAACGACGCACGTCGTGTGGGTATTGGGCAGGCACTGCTTGCTCTTTCCACCTATCATCAGATTACCATTGTCCCAGATACGACCACTGTAGTCCTCGTGTGACCGTATCAGTATCAGCTGCTCTGTCTCCTATGACCACTGCATAATTGAATGCCCCATCGAATGCACACCATATCACACTACCAAGGTTGTTCACCATCTTGTTCCCTGAATCACTCGTACTATGTGCCCCACGAAATCAAGGTTATGTCAGAGGCCAAGGTGGCTCATGGGGCCGCTCCAAAGGCCTGCTTGTGAACCACACCAATGTCCCCCGAGCGCGCACAATTCTCGTATGCTATAAATCAGTTATATACAGTACTTCATAAGATACATACACCCCAAGCAAGGTATCCAGCCAAGCGACACCTCAAGTCCTCTAAAAGCAATGACGCGCTTCACCTGTTCTAGTACGAGTAGTAATATAGTAATGCGTGAAGATGGGCACAAAAAATCATATCTATCCATCCATCCGTCCAGTTTAAGTTATCGCTCCATCTATCAAGAAGGGAGAAGCATATCCTTGACCAATTCATACGTGAAAAACGACGTCGCGATGCTCGGCGCCACCTTGACTGTATCCATCATCAGCAAAGGCTATAAACCAGCACAACCCAAGGACTCACGCAAATTCGGCCAAAGGCCGCGATACAACCCCGCCACCCCCTCAGCCAGAATAATACTCCTAAGCGCATGCACCGCCCCATTATACTTAATCGACCCCCCCTTCATCCCCGTCACCTGCATCTTCCGTCTCAGCACATCAAACGGATACGTCAGCGTCTGCGATATCGTCCCCGCCAGCGCCCCACAGCTCAGCTTCCTCCACACACTGCTCTTCCCCGGCGGAGTCACGATCCCACGCAGAAACTCGTACGCAGCGAAGTTGATGCCCACGTACGGCGCGACGCCGACGGCGGTGGTGACGAGGCCGCGGTATAGCCCGCGTACGCCGCCCTCTTCGCGCATGATTTTGAGCGTCATACCCGCGATTGATAGGTCGGCTGCGGTGTAGCCTGCGACTGAGGAGGGGGAGGTGGTGTGGAAGAGGGCAGCAGCATGTTTGGGTATTGAGGCGGACGACGCGGAGGCTTGGGATAGAGGATTCAGTAGTGAGGTGGCGTTGGTGGCCGTTGATGCTAGTGACGATGAAGATGCAACGGGAGTGGCGGCAAGGGCGACAGATGCAGTCGCTATCGATAGTCGGGATCGTACGAGATCCAGAGGGTAGGTCGAACCTGACAGGCTTGAATGAGAATGGGCAGATACGGGACCACAGGGGAATGTACGTACAGACAGAGGTGATACCCGCGAGCGCACCACTTGCCAGTCTTTTCGGAGTATCGAGTTCCTTGGATCCATGTTTTGTGAAAAACTATACAAATGACGTCAAAATCTGTGATCCTAAGCGACCGACAGGAACTCACTTTTTTCAGTTGTTCATAGGTAGTAAACTGCACAGCGCTAAGGTCAAAAGAAAATGAGTTGATATCAGTCAGGGCCGGAAGGTACACCCATCGGGGACGTCGGTGGCAACAATGAGCCGGAACTCACCTGTACGGCACAATCCTCAAACAATTAATCCCGTTGCCGCGCATGAAGCCCTTGAAGCCCTCCTCCGTCCACATGCGGACAAGGCTCCGCCATACACCCTTGTACTGTCCGTCTGACGTACGTAACTGTACTTGCCTGCGTTACGCCAAATGAGATCCAGATGAACGCGACGGCGGCGCGAAAAAGTGGAGACTCACTGAATAATCTTGAGCCTCTCAAGAGGACTCACGACCGTGCGCGAGGCTGCGCCAGCACATCCACCCGCTGTGGATATTCAACGTCAATCGCCTAACACCGTAAATCCGGACAAGCAAACATCACGTACCAATGAAATATGACACGATCTCCGGGGTGAGGAACGAGGCCACCGAGAGCTTCTTTATAGTCTGTACTTTCTGCGCGACTTCCTCCTGAGAACTTGAACTTGGTGTCGGCTGTGGTTCGGGCTCGGAGGTGGTGGTGGCCATGACGGTACGGGTAAAGATAGAAAGTGTAGTTATGCACTGTGCCCGGAACGATGGAAGGCGGGTTCTCTAGATGTGTATCAGCGTATCCGGGTATAACTTGGGCTCGAGCTGGAGGGACGAGAAGAAAGCCCGAAGGTGGTGCCAAGCAGTGAATGAAATTGAAAAGCCCAAAATCGGCTGAAGTGCTTTGCGGCGTCACGTGCTTTGCTGCGTCTCCGTGGCCTTCGGAGTTTCGAACTCCTTACGTCCTCCTCCTTACTTCAGGCTTGCAACGGAGCTCAGAGTCAATGGAATGCTCAATTAACCCGCATGACCCTTCAAGGACATCGACCTCAGCGCATGTATCTTAAGTTCTCGCTCATTGTCAAACCGTCGCCTCAATATTCCCCGGTCAACAAATCACAACTTGCCTTCTTCCTTCAATTTGGCCAACGCAGCGTCAGCCACCCGGAAGCTCTCCATCCCCGTCGGAATGCCACAGTAAACGGACGTCTGCAACAGAGTTTCTCTAATCTCGACTTCAGAAGCTCCATTGTTCACCGCACCCCTGTTACTCGACGATGTTAGCCTGATCAGCACTGGTGGACACTACCCCTTTCCTCACCGGATATGGCCTGCGAGCTACATGTATGGTTAGCTCTTTACCCTCACGTTTTCCCAGATACACTGTAGACGCGCCTCTGCTTCCTTCCCTTGCGACGCAAGCAAAGCAATGTTGATCAAGCTTCGTTGTTTCAATTCAAGTCCTGGGCGTGTCCAGATCGTACCCCACGCGGCCTGTATAGAGACTTTCGGCGACAGTGAACACAGCTGTCGCGGATACAACGCACCTCCGTGGCCAGCTTAAGGTCGGCGTCTTTCAGGATCAGCAATCCGGGAAATAACGACGAATTCATACCTCTTGCATCGGCTTCATGAAGTCGGACGCTCCCTACCCTCACAAACTGTTCAGGCCAAGCAAAAGGATGGATCCAAACCGAAACTTACCTTCTTCAGTTGGTTATCGACATATTCGTCTCCCTAGATTTCGAAACTGCGTCTACTGGAAGCGCTCCAAACGGCGCTGTATAAAGACGCACCATAACTTTCCTCCGCAGAACCATCCCTGCGTTATAAAGCTCGTCGTGCGCATCTGCATTTGGTCGGTCTGAGCTTGGCATCGGCGACTGGGTAAATTGAATTGGGATGCGGTGTGGACGTGAGTTAAAGCACGCGACACTCACGCACGGACGAGGTCAACCCCTAATTATACTCCACAATCGTGTCTTATGGAGTGGTGGTCTTCCTGAGCACACGCGTGTGATTATTGGACTAGACGGAACCCCAGCGGCATCGCTTCGCACGATCGATGTGATCATATCCACGGCGAAGTAGACTGCTATCGCTCATCACTTATATGTACCGACTCTACACCAGTTCTATATCCTGCGCTTCTTTTTGTCATGGGATTTGCTCACGCCAAAACAAATATCCAGACTTTCGCCACTTGGTGGCAGGAGACCATGATCTCCACATGATCATTTCCCAGGTCCAGCTGTGACCCATGATGCTATAGTCCTTGTCCTCCTTCTGACGCCCAACATACAATGTCTCTCGCCATCCCTAAGAGCTTTGGATGGATAGGCTTAGGCGCCATGGGCTACCCGATGGCAGTCCAACTACGTCGAAAGATGCCAGCGACCAGCGAGCTACATATATTCGACGTGAACGAAGCCGTCTTGCATCAATTCGTGCAAGAAATGGGGGACTATGGGCCTGTTGACGTAGCATTGAATGCTAGAGAGGCTGCAGAGAAATCAGTTTGTCTTCTGATCTAGACTTGGATTGGAAGACTTACTGAGGACACCAAGGAATTCATCGTTTCAATAGTCCCTGAAGGTTAGGGTCGCAATCCTTATCAGCACACGCGAGGAGAGCTCTAACAACGGATGCAACTCAGGGACACACGTGAGGACCGTATACCTAGAGCCCAAAGTGGGTTTGCTGGCTGCCACAGACACATCAGGGAAACTCTTCATTGACTGGTAAGACATACAAGCAAACACGCTGATTCACCCTGAGTGACTCCACACTTCCGAAAAGTTCAACAATCGACCCAGCAACATCCCTATCCATCGGAGAGGCCGTATCCGCCTCCACCCCGCCCAACAAGCCGCCCCCAAGGTTCTACGACGCGCCCATCTCAGGCGGCACCGCCGGCGCCTCCAAAGCAATCCTAACCTTCATGGTAGGCGCCGCCCCCACCGACCCAAACTTCCCCCTACTCAAAGAAGTGTTTTCATACATGGGCACCTCCATCCACGCCCTAGGCGGTCCAAGTCTAGGCCTCGCCGCAAAGCTGAGCAACAACTACCTCTCCGGCATGATCGCTCTAGCGACGGCGGAGGCGATGAACCTGGGCATGCGGCTGGGGCTGGACCCGAAAGTGCTGAGCGACTGCTTGGCCACGAGCTCGGGCGGGAGCTGGGTCAACTCGACTGTGAATCCGGTGCCGGGGGTGTGTCCGGATGCTGTGACGAGTAAGGGGTATGAAGGTGGATTCAAGGTAGGTCTTTCCGATTGTGGGATGGGTGAAAGGGTTTGATGCGGGCATGGCAGGTGCAGCTCATGAAGAAGGATATGACGTTGGCGATGGAGGCGGCGCGGCAAGTGGATGCGAAGCTCGTATTGGGTGACGCTGGTTTATCTGCGTACTCTGCGGCGGCAGAAGACCCTCGGTGTCGAGATAAGGATTCTCGAGTGGTATACAGATGGTACGTTCGGCTTACAGCCGGTATGGCTAAGAGTTAACTTGTTGCGTTTTGGGTAATAGGCTAGGGGGTATAGAGCCTGACGTAGCCAAATAGTTGTGGTCAGACTGACAGATCCCTTCGACGAGACTTATATCGTCTGTTTGTCCCGAATTCACAGACCCTAATACGCTAGGAAAGGAATCAGTGAGACTCCCATTTTGAAGTGTAGAGCCATACCAAATCTAGCGATTGCTTTTTGCCCACCACTCACCGAGGTCCAAGCGTATAAGCAGGTGATACAACGCGTCAGCTCCTCCAGTCGGCTTCCGCGTCACTTCCACCCCAGGCTGCGAGCCCTGCAACGGAATGGCACTCGCCAAAGACCCATTCTTGTCCACTAGCCCCTTCAGAACCTTCGTCTAACCCACGTCCATCAGCACACATTAAACCCTAAGCACAGTCCAAGAAAAAGCAATCTCACCAGCGTAGTCATCCGCCCGAAAAATTTCTTTGAAATATCCTCAAGCAGCGGTGCGGCCTGATACTCCTCCATCCGCCCCCGATGCAGCTCCCCAACCACAACCGTGTACTCCAGTATCAGCTCCAGCGCATTCCTCAGGAGCTCCCCTACCGCACGCTGACCTGACCTCAGCAGGCACGCGCTCAACATGTCATCCAGGAGCTTAGAATGGCTTTTCGCCAGCGCAAAGACATCAGAGAACCCAACGTCCTCTTTGCGGGACGACAAGCGCGCGAGGAAGGGATCAAAGTTTCCGCCGATGGCCGTGTCGAAGACGTAGGCGGAGAGTGACGAGACAAATGATTGGGCTACGAAGCGGAAGTGCAGGAGATGCCTACGGGGTGTCACGAGGGTTGGGAATAAGGGCTTGGAGGACCCGCGAGTCATGCGAAACAGGGATCCCAAGGCATGTTCCACTGATGAGCTGGTGTGAGATCTTGAGGAAATAAAAAAAAAAGACAAAAGACATACCTCTCATGAGCCGTAAAATGAAAGCAAACATCCGTTGATACTTGGAGAGTATGTCAGGGGTAACTAACACCTCGATTGGACTTGGAGGTTTATAGTCCATATACAAAAAGTCCAGTGCCCTTTAGGAGCAAACATATCAGTCAGTCATTTAAATGTCACGTCAAGAATCGTCTTACTCGATAGCTGAAACCCAGAACAAACCAATCAGCACGTATGTCCAATCAACACACATCGAAACAACTCACAAAGCGGATTAAGCCACTTATCCCTCCCAGACCCAACTGGCAAATCCCTAATCGCAAACCCGAGCCTATACTCCGCCTCCTCCAACACCCGACTCCTGGCCTTCTCCCCACCACCCTCGCCCCACTTCTCATTCTCGAACGAATCCACAATGACCGTCCTAAGGAAGAAGCTCAGATCCGCCCCGACAGGCGGCCACATCTCCCGCTCCAGCAGACTCGGCGCCAGCCCTACCGCCCACGGCTGCGAGCGCTCCGCACCACCACCACCAGCATTAGCATTAGCCTTTTTGCTGCTGGTCTTGCGCCGCAGTGAGCGAATGGACATCGCACGGGGCGTATGGTCGTGATCGTAATCACAATCGCCTTGGTCAGAGAACAGGGCCGCGGCGAGGCGGGACTTGAATGGCGGGGCTGTGAGGAGGAGGTAGGAGCGAAGGAGAACGAGGTGGGCTTGGAAGCTGAGTGTGTCGCTGGGGTTACTGGGGGAGGGGGAGAGGAAGAGGGTGAGGAGTGCGGTGGAGAGGGTGGAGGCGTGCTGGAGCAGGGGTGCGAGGACCAGGGAGGTTAAGTGGGTTAGCGTGGGTGTCAATGGAGGGAGAGAGGCGGGGAATTCGTCAATGAACGTTTGCAGAGATTGGGTCGTGGTTTGGGCTTTGGCAAGGGCGGTGGAGGAGCCAATATTTGCGCCAGGTTCGAGGTCGAAGAGTTTGAACACTGAGAACTCAGGATCGGAATTCCCTCCATCCGCTACGATTAGTTCGGGTGCTAAAGCATCTGATGGTTCGCCCGTCCCATCCACATTGGAATATTGACCTTTCCAAGCAGCCTCAATCAAGGTTTCTGTCCAAAACCACCGGATAGCACCCTGAGTCATCGTCCGTTGCAATATCGGATGATGTGGACTTGCAGCCTCGAGCAAAGTGAGAGATCTTTGAGCTGCCGGCAGAATATTCAGAAGTTCCGGAGGGAAGAAGTCCGGAAATGTATCTCCCAGCCGCTCTCGTGCATCCGACAGCTCGCCGTCTTGTTCCTCCTCTTCTTCTTCGTCGAAGAGGTGCTGATCAAGCTTTCCACCGGTACTACGCGAAGCTTTCTTTGTGGGGTCTGCCCTGTAGCCGACCGACCGCGACACTTGCTGTATGTACTCGTGAGAGACATGAGTAAGCATGTATGCGAAGATTGCGATCATGACACGCGGGGACTGGCGCTCGAGATGTCTCCCTAAGTGGGAGTATATGCTAGACAAGAGTACGACTGGTGACAAGTCGGATGCGGGGTATGCATCAGGCGACTGTGTTTCGTCCTTAAATGACAAACGTGAGCACCGAAACCCAGATGTGGACTAGAAAAATACATACCCGACCGCATAAGTCTGCGAGTGCAACAAGGATCTCTTCGTATATCTCGTAGTGCATCCAGATCGCGGAAAGTGTGTGCTGCATGGAGAGTGGGTCGTTTACAGGCGGACCTCGGGCAAGAGCCTGTCGAAGAAAAGTCGTGATGGTCGAAAGCGCATGCGCATATGCATGGACAGTAGGACCTTCACGCGAGGACCTACACGACGAGTTAGACAATCGTTGATCGCACCCTGGCTACTCACCTTGTCCTGAGGGTCTGTAGCAGTGTTTCCACGCGTCTCAACAAAGTTCCAATGGTGAGAAACCGCGAAGTAAGACTAATGGTTTGTGAGTTGAAGAGAACATAACAGGGGAACAGCAACCACACACCTTTGGCTGATAACCTCATCCTTGCCATCCATCAGGAGAACCCCTCTCTGTCCATCATCCAGGCCTGCTTGCACAAATCGTTCTGCTGACGCGTCCCATGTATGATACATCGAAGAGGTTCCAAGAATGGTCATTTTGAGCGCCTTCAAGAGGTTGTTTTGAGTTACATAGACCATGTCTACCGATGGATCTCGGAGGCGTAGGTTTACACTGCCGTTCTCCGCTTAGAGTACCGTTAATTCCAGCGCAAGGAAAGGACTGACTGGTATCTCGCCGCAGCAAAAATGAGACTGTCCTGTTCCGACAGGAAGCCGGTCGAGGATGCTTTATTGGGATGCGATGGACGCAGTCTGTCCCATGACAATGCTTTATTCTACACTGATTAGCCCTAAGAGTAGACTTATTCAAGGTTGGTACACACTCTGATACCAAGATCACGCGTCAAAGCGTCCGCCCAAAGGTCGTAGCTGAGACCAAGAGCACGCGATTCCGCCGGTGGATCCATCACGAGTAAACTGAGCTCCGGGGGAAGGTAGGGTAGAGGAGGCTTTTCATAGCGTTCTGCATCCTGTTTAAGTGTATCCATGATGGGATTTTGAGGTTTGTCGGATAGAGGAGGAACGAAGAAATGCGGAGGAAGTGGTGGTAGGTTCATTGGTGGCAGTTGTAGATCATCTTGAGGGTTCGCTGGTTCCAATGGCGCGTATCCGTCAGTCAGGAATGTCGCAAGCGCGCTTGAATAGCGATGGAACATAGCTGGGAGTCGGCAGGGTTCACGACCTACGCTGCTCGTGCCAGTCGTGGTCGGAGTCGTCGCGGGTTGAGAGAGTATTCACGTGACACACTATCGCGCATCGCGTCGTGTCAACTCACTATCGTGCACTCAGCTTGTCAACGTTGAGTCTGGACTCGTGGGCACTGGAGTCAAGTCTGGAGACCGCCCTCACTAGCCTTGCAAATATGGCCTCATAAAATTCGTCAATTTATCCAATGAATGTGCTTGGTATGTATAATACATGGATGTGGAGATGTGCCCAAGAGCAGGGTAATAATGTAGAGTACACAGACGAATGCTGTAGAGACAAGATACAGTCCGTCAAATGATCATGATACAAGAAGGAAGTTATGGGGCGATGACTCTAGTTGCTGCAAATGCCGTCGTTGAGCATAGCTCCACAACGCGTGCACTGCACACGCCTGTCCAATAGACAGAGACCGATGCCCAAAGGGAACCAGAACACCGCAGCGAGTACGCCTGGAAAAAGCGTCAGTAAGAATGCAGAGTAGACCAATGAGAACGTACCAAGGAGCCCATACTTCGTCTGCGGTTTATGCATTCCAGCCTGCAGACACACCATCTCCGGGTGATTGGGAGGTAGCAAGGACGCTACATGCTCGCCCGTCGCAGGGTTAACATAGTGGTGAACCATTGGCAGTGGTGTGTAGCCAGGCTGTACCGTGTGCGATGGTCCGCCTACAACACCAGGATGCAATTGCAGTGGACTGGTTTCCTCCACTGGGCGCTTAACATCAAGATTCTGGGCCGCCTTGGGGGCGTTCGGTATCGTATCTGGAGGTAGGCGGTGAGTTGAGATATTGAAAACCGTTTTGTAAGTAACGCACAATCATTTCCATCATCAGTCGCAACGTCGTATGACGGGGGGCTCTCCTGGGGTACGTCGGTCGCCTGTGGAGCTAGTAAGTGGGCTGCGCAGGGGTCAATAGATAGAATGCGTACTGACCATGGATTGGGAATGTGGGTCAACAATCATTCCTTGCGGCCGCTGGAGCGGTCTTATAGATGGGCTGCGGACGATAGATACTGCGCACGCCTAAGAGGCGGTGCGCTTATTGCTCTGAATTTCAAAGCGGGGTGTGACCCGCGACGTCACCGCTTCCCCCGGGCCGTCGTCACGCCTCTTGTTTTAGCCGCCTCCTCGAAACTGAAGTCGAATGCCTGAGGAATCTACATTCACAGTGCTCATCTCATGTACTTACACTGGAAACTCGGCCCTATCATCGAAGTACAAGCAAATGCTGTAATGGAATCAGTGTAAGCATAAATCAATTGGTATCGTGTATTCAACCTATTACAACTTGCGAGCACTGCTGCATAGTCTTGGGTCCACAGAAAGCGACAGAATCACCACTGATCCTTGCTATCATGCAAAATTCGGCAGCCCAGTTAAAAGCAATTTCAGCTGGACCCCTTTGAAAGTCGTCGCCGTTGTGATTACTACGACTGCGGACACACTCAGCTTTCTCGAGGAGAACAATTTCTTAATCCTTGCCAGGTGATGCTGATTGCCATTCCAGAGCGCCCAACCTCCAATAGCTCCGAGTTCTATGCGACTTGTGGATATTGTGTGGCTCTGTCAATTGCACTCCATCCTCTCCCTCGTTGCAGCTGTCATACTTGATTGTTTGGTGTTGGACAGACAAGTCTCGCTCTATCGGCCTTTCGTTCTCACCGCGTTCTCCGTCATTTCCTCTTCAACGCCTGCTGTATGTCGTCAAGGTGCATTCTCATCCAACAGGACTCCCGTGAATGATGTACAGCCCGCGAAGCCTCAAGGTGTGTGCCTGGGTACGATGAGTGGAGACGTTCGATCAAAGAGTCTGACACCTCAGAACGTATGACCAGTGACAGGACTATATATGAGCAAGGTACTTCCGTTTCTGCTATAAAGTCAAAAGAAGCCCTGCGAAAGACCGTTCCCTCAATTCCTTTACCGCTGGTGGCTAGGCCCTTGATTTTCTCTGTCGGATCTAACCTCGCCACGGACACTTGCATAGCTCGCGGGACGATCTTTTCTTTCCCAACATTCTTTCCTACAGGAACACAGCACATGGATCCTGCCGACATTCCCTCGCCTTACGGATATACACCAACCAGATACGTGGCGATTGTATTTCTAGTGTTGTTTTGCGTCTCTACCCGTATGTCGAGGCAACACCTGCCACCAAGTCTGCCGTTAGCTCATAGAATGTTTCAGTCACTCACATCCGTTATGCGACTCGGACGCCGCTTCTCTGCACTTCGCTCATCCTATGTGGGATACTGGAAATCATGGGCTGGTCTGCGCGGCTTGTATCGAGCATTTCGCCCTCGAAAATCATTCCCTACGAACTCCAGTGAGCATAGCCTGAGAATATTGCGCGAAGTCGACAGTCTATAGACAAGCCTTCTCTCTTAGGCTGGTAGTTACTCTGACGGGCCCGACTCTCATCGCGCAACCGACCCTCTCGCTCCTCAGCTCTCTCCTGGAAAATCTCAGTGACGTCTCGTCTGAGGTTCGTCTGAGAACATTCGTGTGTACGTACATGCCGCATCAGTACACCGACACGTGTGATGCTGACGTCCCCTGCCAGGTTTACCTCTGTCTGCTAGCATAGTGAGTCGGGCCCGGACGGTGTCAAGACTTACTTACTGTGTGCTAACAAATGACAGAGCGGGATATCCTTTATGCTCCAAACGTACGGCGCTGCGTTAGCAGGTGTCGCCATCCGGAAAGGCAAGCGCCCAAATGTGGTGAGTAAAGTTACTTCTTCTCGATCGCGCCAAAAGAGTGATATAGTCAACTGGCAGGGCCGCCGCCTCATGTTGGCCGGGACCAGTATCCACTTTGGTACCTCTTTCCTTGACGCATTTCAGAAGTTGTCCAGTAACCTGATTTCATTCTGTAGCTGCCGTCTTGATACACCTCATTTGGATGCTTGCTACCTTCATTAGAGACTCAAAGCGCGGCAAAGGCGACCTCCCCATAGCTGCAATTGTGCGCAACCGCAGGGTAGCAGATGCAGAACAAAATTCAGACGAAAAGTTAGCAGTCCGTCAAGGCTTTGACTTCCGTTCTACATATGCCTGGATTGTCGTGTGGCTCCTTGTGAACATCGCGTGTATATTGACTCGGTAAGGATACTTGCATTCTATTCGATCGCAACACCTATTCGTCTTCATCTCTTTCAGGTTAGGGTATCGCCTGGCGGAACTGTCTGGCGGCTTTGGAGGAAGGATCATGACCACGGAGCGATACTTCAGTAAACACCTTTCCCGTATTATAACCAATGAATCTGTTGCTTATGCCTGCGATTATTCTTTCTAGATGTTCTCGACGCTGCTATGGTGCTCGTCGTTATGGTCATTTGTAACGTCGCGTTCCCCGGATGCGTTCGATATCTAGAGAGGTTCGGGAACAAAAGGACGATATGGCTTGGTTGATGCATAGTGGTACACTGATACTTCAATTTGGAGCGTTCCAACACACCTTGATTGATATTGACCACTGCCTTGGAATTTTCTCATTACGAATAGTTTGTAGAGGGGCCAAACAATATCGTAAAGCAAATGAGTTCAAGAGCCGCGAGATCGTCGACGCGTCCTCAACGCGTCCCTATCTGGATTCTTGACACTTATTTGGTGCCTTCCAAATCGGGACGCAGCGCGCTTCCCTGAATTTTATTTTCTGAATCCGAGTTCCGACACCTGTAAAAATCTTGCTCCCCTCCTCCGCCATCGATCTTCTTTTCACTCTCATCCACCATGGCAAACGCAGGCCCTTCGACGACTCACCATGTTGCTCCCCCCGATCATGACATGACCTCCCGAGACTAGTTGCGCAAATTCACCCAATCATCCTGAATGAGTGATCTGATATTGGTTTTATCTTCTTTTCTGATAGCTATGCGGACTCTTACGCCCACTTTGGTACGTTATCGAGCCAGAAAAGGCGTATCGAGTAAAGCTGACTGGTTATTTCAGGTATCCACGAAGAGATGCTGAAGGACAGCGTCCGAACAGGCTCCTACCGCTCCGCCATTGTCAATAACGGCCACCTGTTCGAGGGAAAGACTGTTCTCGATGTTGGATGTGGGACAGGTATCCTGAGTATGTTTGCGGCCAAGGCAGGAGCCAAGCATGTCGTTGGTGTAAGTCCATCACCTTCAAGGTTCTCCTTTTATCGTCTAACTTGTTGAAAGATCGATATGTCCAACATCATCGATCAAGCACAAAAAATTATCGAAGCCAACGGTTTCAAAGATAGTACGTTTTCCAAGACTGATCTCTGTTGGATTCGCCCTTATCCCTTATCCCCTCCTAGAAATTACCCTTATTAAGGGTAAACTTGAGGAAACGGAACTTCCTCTGCAGGAATTCGACATCATCATCTCCGAGTGGATGGGTTACTTCCTTCTTTATGAATCCATGCTGGACACCGTGCTTTTGGCGAGGGACAAATACCTCAAAAAGGGAGGACTTATCTTCCCCGATACCGCAACTCTATACCTCGCTGCTATTGAGGACCAAGATTACAAGGAGGAAAAGATCAACTGTACGTTCTTTCACCTTTTTAGGAGGCAGATCTTTTGCTGACAACTATCCGACTAGTCTGGGACAACGTTTATGGCTTCGATTACTCCTGTATTAAGGACATCGCCTTGCGGGAGCCTTTGGTGGACACTGTCGAGATGAAGGCAGTTGTGACTGATCCTTGTTTGATCAAGGTGGGTCGCAATCAATTCGTACTTGGCGTCCTCTAATACACCGTCTTTCGCAGCACATTGACCTGCTCACGGCTAAGAAGGAAGATCTTACGTTCGACGTACCCTTCTCCCTGACAGCATCCCGTAATGATTGTACGTCGTCATCGCCTTATCCCCATCCTGTATGATGCTGAACTTGCGCCACAACAGACATCCATGCATTCCTCGCGTGGTTCGATATCTCCTTCGAGTGCACTCACAAGAAGGTTAAATTCTCCACTGGCCCCCACTCACAGTACACTCACTGGAAGTACGTGTAACCTGTTTGAGATCGTGAACCCTCTTATGGACCTCTTCTCCAGACAAACTGTGTTCTATACACCCACGACGATGACCGTCTCGGAAGGAGACAAGGTCACCGGGCGCCTGACCTGCTCCCCCAACGAGCGCAACAACCGGGACTTGGACATCTCCGTCTCTTACGGGGTGGGCTCTGAGGCTTCCAACACTATCCATTACAAAATGTGCGTACATCCTCCTACCTTCCATGGCCTTGAAACCTTTTCTCTGCCGGGTGCCATTAAGAATAGAACGCTGACCAGGTATCAGGTCTTAATCTGTATCACCACCACTGCCACTCCCGCCCTTCGCATGTCGGTTGTCTCATCACAATCTATGCTCGAATAATCCTCAAAACGTGCTTGGACAATGCACGCCCATACGACTTGTCTGGCCCCATCTTCAACTCTGGATCCCATGCATGGCTGTATTATCTATCGTCCTACATTATCCCTTCACGATCTCACATATCGCATCTCATATTGTTTTCCGCCCTATAGGTATTAATTATGTGGTATCTCGTTGCGCTGATGCTTTATCTGAGCTTGTATCTTGCTTTCTCTGTCCCTCGTTGCTTCTGGTTTTGTCGACGAGTCGCGATATCGTTATCGATGGTAGCCAACACAAATCACACTTAGAGCGCATGTGGTCGCGGCTTTCAAGCGGTTGAGTGACAGTGGATATCTGGGTAGGCTGACAATGACCAAGTGGTGGTTGGTCTTAGACTTTACGCAAGGATAATGAGGTACACGAGTCACGATTCGGATGGTGTTATACAGTTTTCCTGACCAACTCCGGTGTTCCAGACCACCGTGATTTATGAGTACAATGAAAGGGGAAACCAAGTTCAGTACATGTCAATTTTGAATAATCCACCGGAGCCCCAGCGACAACATCAGGGCACGCATGCGCTCAGGCTGGCTTGGCAGAAATAGTAGCTCCGACGTCCTGCCTACCACTCCGACTTAGCAGTGACATCTTGAAGGACTCCGATCTCGATGCTCTTGAAACGAGAGGACTTTGAGAAGAGTAGTGCGAATAAAGACAAAACACTGTACTTTGATTGGCGATTCGGGATGCGACCTTGCCGTCGGGCGTGTATTTTGTGTATTGATATCGACCATATAGAACGAATCGCCGCGTGGTCGGAACTCCACTTTACTACCAGACGCCCCTTCGCGGTCGGTGCCTTTACCCCGAATGTTCTTGCGTGTATTCAGAGTGCAGAGGAGGGAAATCGCATAAACTGTTGAACTTCGGTTAAAGGGTACCCTTCCTGAAATCCAAGACGAGATTTACATTTAGCCAAGACGAAATAGAACGCCATGAAGTAGAATTCTTCTGGCTTCAGGTTATACTGCATCACTATTTAGATATGCTGATCTTGGTGCAGTATGGAAATCACTCACTAGCAACAATGTGGATAGACTGATTGTACTGTGGAAAGTGGTTTGTAAACGCAGAACTGGGGATACATCGGAACCCTTCACCTGGTAATAGCACCAGTATTGATAGCATAGACTGTCAATCGATTCACGAGAGAGTTCGAGCTGAAATTCACGTAAGAATTGGCTCCAAGCATGGGCCTTCCAACCTACGTTTTAAATCCGGTTCTCATTCGTCTCAAGAAGTATGCCAAAGCACCGGCAGTTATCATGTCCGTAAAAACTCCCGAAGCGAGAGAGAACGCTGCGTATGTCTCCATAACGCGGTTGAGACCTTGAATATGCGCTTGAGATGATCGACATACCTTGAGTTTCATGGTAAGATCAAACCTGTTCCATTGGAACCTGATACAGATCAACACCAGCGCGAAAAATGATAGCACCTGGAACCCACGATTTGACCACGTAGACTATTGTGTATCTAAATCAGACATGGATAGTCATCTAGATGGTAGAAAAGCTTGCGTGTTGCAAAAACTATACAGAATGTCAGAGTCAGCGCCATTACTCTGCATACATGGTTCTGAAGCGCTTACCGAATTGTGCGACAATTGACAGTACCTAGGACGGATTGGTAACCTTTACTAGAGACGTTCCAAGGACTTACTATGGCTCCAGTGATAAAAATATTCTGGTTGCTGACTTGGGAAAGTCAGTACATCGGAATAATCGAGAAGGTCATACCCATACATCGCCAGACTCGCATCGCATAGCAGCTATCAAAAAGGTTGGTTACATGATCCCAAAAAACGAAAAGTTTACCTACGCTTTTACCAGAATCCCTACGAGGGCCTGGAAAGATTGAACAGGTCGCTCATATACCGCAATATTGAGTACATACCGCGAGCGCCACCTCAGTCTTTCATATTTCAAATGGATGTGAGCCACTGAAAGTGCCGTAAAATGAAGGAACTTACAAGCACAGACCTGAATCCTCGTTAATCATGGCAGCTGTTTCCTTTATGCAAGATTTTGACACACCAAATAACATTGCCTGCAAATAATGCATGGAGGTCTCCAAAATGCCTTTCGATAGTTGTTCCGTAGGTAGCTTTATGAGTGAGGCTATAATGAATACATACGTGACTGAATAGTAGTAGACGAAGTGAATTATGAATATTTGATCCACCACTTCGAGCGTCCTAAGACAGCACTTGTTTAGTATGACGTACCACACCTGAGAGATACAGACACTCACCATATAATACCAACCTGCACTTATTGCTGCAAATCAGATCTCTCACAAAAACAGGTATAACCTACTAGCACTTTGTAGAAAAGCCGATCAGCTGGGTATCGACGAAAATACAAGAAGACCTGCGTCGTCAGTATTCCGAATACAGTACAAGAGACACAAAGCCCGATAGTCGCCGCTCCCAAGGTGCTGTCAAGAGATGAAGGGGCGGACATGAGAGAGGTGAGCTTAGGTGCAGCTTCACCGGCGAGGCTTAATGGGAGTGAATGGATTGGCTAGAAGGCACAACATGCGCCTTCAACATGGAGTAGTCTGATTTAGACCGCCTGCTTTATCTGTGACTGGTGAATCCGTAAGAAGCCGGAAAGTGGGACAAGTCCAGCTGACTAGGATATGGTGCTGCTTGATGGTCTCGTGGTCTGAAGGTAATACATCTCTCGACTTAGCAATCGTACCTGGAGCACGTTAATGGTGGAATTAGTAGTACGGGTAAGCTCGACGTCCGGCCGGTGATTTTAGTCACACGACGTACCTCCGAGTCGAAGTCCATAATCCATCCTTGTGACTCAGAATCCTTGAGGACTCCCAGCCACAGGGCATGATACTAAGGACGCGGGGTCCAAGAGAAGCTTGTGATTTTCGAAAGAGCCATGGCAACTTTCATTGAAAGCCGCTTGACGCCGCGTATGTGTTTCGTGGAATGTGAACCCGAAGAGGCACGTCGATGGAAAGCTATTAGACATAGTGAAACCTTGAATTGCTACTGCTTGTAAATGTCAATGACTTGTTGCGACACACTGCTCCAAGTTGCGGATCGACTCAGCTCCAAACGGTGCCACTGTTGGTGAGAAAATGCCAATGTCGGGCCGGTGCAGGTGCGGTGAACTTGTCCCTGTTTGCTCGGATATTTGCGATTTGTTCAAGTTTACGCTTCCTCCTCCTTCAATCTTGTGTTCAGAGCAAATCTAGTGCCAGTCAGATCTGGTCAGCATGGCTTGTGTGGAGATATAATCTCTTCCCGTCCAATGCGGTAGGAACGTAACTTGGCAACTGTGGATCTATCAGCTTCGGTGCGCTGGGCAGCAGCCCCTCTGATCATTGGGTGCTCCAGCCTCCGTGAATTGAACTCAAGACGATAATTATACTCGTATCCTTAGGGGGTTACAGGTGATGCTTTCAACGCGCAACGCATCTCCGACCATTTCTACCCCGTTGATTCTCAAGACTGATCGACGTGCGGGATTTATACGTGCCACCATCTTGCAGTGCCTTTGGGACATTCCAGGCTGTTGCCAATGGTCGTGTTTTTCACAGCTATGGAGGTCTACGTGCGGCTATCAAACTGAAGTTACAAGTTCTACCTCAGAAATTGTTCGGCTCCTTCAACTGCAGTGCCGTTCTAATTGATCGCGCTGGCAAATAATCTCATGCATATGGAGGAGGGATGACATTGGGCAGGCAGGAGCATCTTATATGTCGGATGGTTAGTAAGTGAAGACGTCTTGTTTATACTTTTGTCTTGACGACCGTATAAAGAAATTCTTTGCAGCACCCATTATACACGTCACATTCGATTGAGTGTCCCGGGCCGCCTTGTAGGAACTTGCAAAACCTACGTAGTTGAGCAGAACGTCACAGCCCGACATCCTGTCCAATCGCCGTCCCTAAGTGTTATGTTTAGCACAGGTACTCCAGATAATCCTGGCATAAGTAACTTCTATTGACAGGCCGCGGTCCAAAGCGCGGCCCATCTTTTCCCGCTTGCCAGCTCGCATTCTCACCCAACAACAACCACCACGTCGTTTATTTTTAGCCTATTTTCTCTCCCCGCTACGAAAATATATCAAAGGAAGCAGTCTTGTGACAACTTGTAGGTCTAATTTTACCTTGTTCGTTGTCCCAAAATGACCAACTTAGGCGTTAAAGACTGCGCGATTCTTCCGCCTGCGATATCAGTATTCAGCCGGGGTCGGTTGTCTACACAATCTCGGAGAATTCTGACTGAACACGCTCCGCCGGCCCGCCACGAACGTATAAGAACACGAAGTAGAGAATTGCTATGCAACCAACATTCTGCAATGTGGACACCTTTGGTACTTTTGAGTCTGTTTGGAGTAGCACACGCCACTAGCGGGTGCACTGGAACGATCTCGTCCTTGGCTGGTATGTATTATCTTGGTGCTAAACCGCGCGTCGTTGGCTGATAGTTGCATTCCAGATGTCGCGGCTGCAGTGGCATGTACAACTGTGAACATCAACGCCTTCACTGTTCCTGGTGGACAGGCTTTAACGCTTAAACTGTTAACTGGAACCACCGTTAATCTGAGTCAGTTGGTGCGGCATCTCCCTTTATTTTCTGACGATGATCGCCCTAGATGGCGACATCAAATTTGGCAATCTCAATTGGGCAGGACCATTATTCATGGTGAGGTAAGGACTCCCGTTAACGTACGACGAATCTCTATATTCATCATATTCTTAACAAGCGGGACCTCGATTACATGTTAGTGCAGGAATTTGGCCTTTTCCAGCCCATTTTTAAATTCTGCGATTGCAGTCAATGGTAATGGACACACTTTCGACGGAGGAGGTCCGTTCTACTGGGTTTGTTTTTCAAACATTTGTATCGCATGCTTGTTAATAGATTCTCTTAGGATGGCCTGGGTGGAAATGGTGGTGTTGTGAAGCCTGCTCCAATGATGAAGTACGTTGTAGCCTTCTAATTCTGTTCCATTGTACCGACTTATGAATAATTAGGATTTCAATGTCTGGAACTTTCCAGGTACGTCGACACACTTTCTTTATCATCGTCCGCATAACTAACAGCAGACTCTGCATCAAGAATGTCAAAGTTCTGAACTCGCCGGCCCGGACGTATTCTGTCTCGAATCCTGCTCCTCTCGTCATGACTGGCCTTACTATCGACAATTGTCAGTTTCTCGATCATTATTTGCGACTTGCAGTCATTCACAGTCTTCATAGCGTTGGGAGACTTGCCAAATTCCAACAGCAATGGCCTTGCAGCCGGTTAGTGGATACAGGATCGTGGAAACGACGAAGAAATTAATATGTATCTCTAGGTCACAACACGGATGGTTTTGATGCCAGTACCACAAACCTTACAATCCAAAACAGGTGAGCTACTCAATGTTTCTCTGGACTGGGGAATTCATGCGCTTCGCCTTGACAGTGTCATCAAGAATCAGGTATGGCAACGCATATTTTAGTATTTGTCGGCATGATGGTGAAGCTTTATAGGATGACTGCCTCGCCATCAACAGAGGATCGAACATCGTCTTCAAAGGGAACACCTGCTCCGGTGGTCACGGAATCTCAATCGTAAGGACATCTCTCATCATTCCTTTCTCACCACCTAATCAGGAGCTTCCTTCCTCAGGGCTCAATCGCCTCGGGAGTAACGGTGTCGGGAATAGTGATTTCCGGAAATACTATCATTAACAAGTGAGTCGCCCAAACTCGCGTTTCTTCACCATCAAGTAACAGGAACATCGCAGTGACCAAGCACTGCGCATCAAAATGGACGCCACCGCCACAGGGAGCAGCGTCTCGAACGTCACCTACTCTGTAAGGAATCTATGCACAAATTTGTCGACTTATTCGCTAACGAAGTTCACTTGCAGGGCAATACGGCTACAGGGATAAGGAGGTTCGGTGTTATCATCGATCAAGTACGACATCAGGCTATTCCCGAACTCAGCCGGTAATCTGACCGCGTTGACCATAGAGTTATCCAGCGACGTTGGCGACTCCTGGAACCGGCGTCAAGCTATCTGTAAGAATATAATCCATTGAATTGTGCACGACCTCTAGATTCACCGTACCGAATTAAGGGCGTAAATTTCGTCGCTCCAGTCACCACCATCTCAGTTGTCAGTGGTGCGGACCGCGTCGCCGTCAACTGTGGCGCCGGCGCGTGTACCGGTGCGTGCATAATTCCTTCGTGGCACCGCCCCTGTAGACCTGATTCGTACCTACATTAATAGGGACATGGAACTGGGCTAACCTTAAAGTGACCGGTGGTGTCGCAGGTGCGTCGGTTCCTGGTTGACCCTTAGCCTGTGGCTAAATCGCTATTTTTAGGTCCGATCACCAACTTCAATGGGATAACGGGCTTCACCCAGTGAAAGCCTGGGTTTCCGGACCGAGCTCTGAAGGAGAAATACCGTCTTGTTTTGCCGACGCTGAGTTATACATTCATAATCTCCATTGCAATGTCGCCTGGATCGCTCTGGATGTCACTTGTTTTTGTAATTTCTCCATCAACTGTATGCGTGTCGGATTCAGCGTGGATACAAATACTGGCGGTTTCGAGTTGTGAGAGGCAAGGATTGGACTTAAACGGCGTTCATGGGATTCAACAGATACAGCCGTTGTCCAGAACTCGCTGCTAGAACTAATTACGGACTTCCTGGAATGCTTTGAAAGGGCTCGAGGCTCTCCGAAGTTTGCCTGGCATCAGGCAAATTCAGGCTCAGAGGACACGCTGAGGGTCATCGTGCCTCGAACAGTAGCGCGACGCATCGGCCCAGCCATCATCTCTTCTCAGGGTAGGGCACCACCATGCACACACTTCGACCTTACCTGCTCCTGAAATAGGATAACACATCCAAGGCTTTCTTTCTGATCCTGCAAGATTTTGAAGCAAGAGAGATAATATTCCAAGCCTATAGCATTCCTCTATAAATGTTACATAAAAACACGAGAATCCCTCCTTGAGTATACGAGACGGCCGCGCCAGGGCGAAAAGGAGAAAAAAAGGAAAGAGAGAGAGAGTGAGAGAGAGATAGACCACAATTCCACGGAGATAACAAATAACAGGTAGATAGCGAGGAAATATACGCGGAAAGGAGTGTATGTATGGTGAACGGAAACAGTTATATGCATATGTCGGAGCGGGCGGTAGGACACGTAGGAAATTAAGCCTCTCCGAATCAAGAATGCCTGGAGAAAGCGAACGATTAAGAGGGCCTAATACCCACGAGGAGGAGGAGTGTGAATAAGATGTGAAGGAGAGTGGGTGGGCGCCGGAAAGGCCAGTAGTACAAGTATATAGAGAGTAAAGGAATGTTACGTGGGTGGCTTCCATGGGGAAAAATGACAGTGTGACTTGAAGAGAATATGCAGAGTTCAGAAGTGTTAATGCGGGGAGTATAATATACTGGGAGGGAGATGAAAGGCGGGCGTGGCAGGTGAGGGGGGTGAGGGGGGCAATGCAGGTGGGTCAATGCGTGTGGGTGAATCCGTAATAGTGATTAGATGCAGGGTAGGATGCCAAATGAGGGGGGAAGGTAGGGTCGGTTGGTCGGTCGGTCGAACGAAACGAGGTCGAAAGGCAGCGGCGAAAAGTCGGAGGGGTTGGTTGGTTGGAACGGCGATCACTCACGTCACAAAGAGGGTGACCTGTCCCCCAGGCCTATACTGCTCAAACGCCATCTGAACATCCTCCGTCGATCCCAAGGACACCATATCCCCATCCTCATCCCTATACTTCACCCTCAACGGCCCATCATCGCGACGCGGCCCACACAACCGGATCTTCCTCCCCACCCGCTCCACAAGGTCCCCGTACTCCGTCGACCGCGCCACCTGGATCACGAAGATATCCTCATGGAAGTGCACCTTCACCTTCACGGGCGGCATAGGCATGCCGTTACCCTCGAAGTGCTGCGACCGTGACGTCCGGATGCCGACACCGCCCAGCGAGGACTCGCTCGAGCCAAACGGCGTCACCGGGGACGAGCTGTTCGGCGAATAGTCCGACGAGTCCCCACCCGTCGATTGACTGGAGCCACTCCCCCGCTTCTCGTTGATAGTGGACGTGTTTGAACGATCGCGGTTCCACTGTCCAGTCGGCACGGGCGGTGGTGGGCCGTTTGGCTTGGGTACATAGGCAATAGGCTGGCTCAAGCTCCTCGAGCGGCTGGTGATGGGCTGGCCATTAGCGTTGCTCATAGTCACAGACCCAAGCATGGGACCCTTGCTATTCCGCTGCTGCTGCGGGTCCGCAGCATTGTCATACACCGACTTCAGCTTCGTCGAGCTGAACTGGCTGCGCAGCGGCGGGCGCTGCCTGGGTCCACCAGGTAGACCCGTCATCGTCATCGGGGGTGTGCCGAAGCTCGAGTCCGACGCATAACTCTGCGTGCTCATGTTCGACTGCATGCGCGGGTTGTACGGCCGCATCCCGTTGGTGTTGGGATGGAGCGGCATCTGCGGTTGCGGCACAGGCGGGGGCGGCAGACCGTTGGTGCTTCGCCATTGCGCCATCACAGGCCCGTTGGTGTCCTCCGTTTGTGCGCGAGGGCGGTCGTAGCCAGGGTTCGCATCGCGTTCCGGTGGCATGCTCAGCGCGTTGTTCCGACGGTAAGCGCTGCCTATCGGGGTGCCGCGGCCGGAGGTGGCGTAGCTGGAAGAAGGGGGGTAGTCCTCGTAATCATCCTCGTCTGGGTCAAACTCGAATCCATCCGCAGGAGGATATCCTTGGGGCCCATGACCGTACACGACGGAATTCGTGTTCGCGACCTGCTCGTCGCTGCCATATGGCGTCCGTTGCCCTCTACTACTGCTCGTTGCCGACGAAGAGGTGGCAGAGTACATCGACTGGGGTGCGCTGTACGGTGATTGTGATATTTTCGAGATCAGACGTGGCTGGGGTGTGGGTGTGGGGTTGGTGCCGTTGGCGATCCTGGACATGCCACTGCCATTGCGCTCAGATGCCCGGCGTTGCGCAGACTCCTTGATGAGACGGTTTATCTGGGCTTCCCATTGTCGCATCTGGTCCTCCCGCCTGCATCGCAGCGTAAAGTACTCGAGATCATCATCGCCCTTCCACCACACCGCGAGCGGATAATGCGTCGGAATCGTAACATCTGATTCTAAATCATCAGCTAAATGCGGAAGGGACTGAATGGGAGCACTCACTAGTCGACATACGCGGAGAGACCGGGGTCGCTTGAGTGACATTACCAAGGAAGATACGCCCCTTCAGGAGAAGCGGGGTGCTCTTCTTGACTGGTTGGCCGACCCCACCGGGAAGTGTAAGGGGCGGCGGGGCGGCCTGCTTCTTCAGGATCGAGTTACTCTTCCCGACCTTAGCCCTGCCGTTCGCCGCTTGTGGAACCACCTCCTTGCAGCACAGGATGATCTTTTCGAAGAGGAACACATGGTACTCCCGATCAATTTCGGACTTGGTCACGACAAAAATGTCGTCCAGGAGGAGCTCGCCGAAGTTCTCGAGGTGATGGCCCTTCCAGTCGTCGATGCGCGAATAAAGGCTCTTCACCGTCAGCTCATTCTCAGCCCGCCGCTGGGCCTCATTGATCTTATCGGTGATCCGTTTGGCGGACTCTGACCCACGCTTCAATTCATCGAAGTGCTGGTATCCAGATGACGCACACGCTTTGATCAGGGACTGGAGATAATCGCAACATCAAGATCAGCAACCGATATGACTGAGGGAACGGAGAGACACCCACATCAAGAAGCAAGGGGTACTTGCACACCCGCTGAATGGGCTTGATTAGGAAAGCTGGTAGCTCGCCCTTGACGTTGATCAAGTGGTTCAGTGCCTGTTGACACGAGTTTGGTCAGTTCAACGGAATTAGCCGACGTAAGAAGTTGTCGGGGCAACTCGTGGCAGGGACTGGGAAACGGAACGAAACGAGGCCCAGACATGTGTGAAGTAGAATGAAGGTGCTCACCGTAAGATTTTGTTCACTGGCGAGCATAAGCTCCGAGGCGCTTGTATAGTTTGCGCAGTAAGGCTCATAGACCACGAATTCATCTTCCTATTGTTCCAAAAGCGTCGATGGGCGCAAAAAGGAATGGAAAGATACGTCAGGACAATGGGAACGCCCGTAAAGAGAACATAGCATAGCTGTGACTCACATGCTCTATGAAAAGCTGTCCCCACCGCTGGCTTTGCCAGGGCAGCTCTGCTGTGCTCTCGAAGCGAATAAGGAACTTCCGCTGGAAATTGAGAAGCTTGTTGAGACCAGGAAATAAAAGATGTATTGTATCCTGGTCGATGATGTTGCCTTGCGATAGGGCGTTCGAGTATTTCTGCAGAGAATAAGATTATGCGAGATAGGACAGCCAGGAGGGGGACATACCTGCATGATCTCGAGATCCTGAACGTACTTGCGCTCGGTTTCGACCATTTCCCGAATGATGTTGTTCCGCGCCGTTTCCTGAGCATTCGCTGGCGGCGGGTTGACCAATGTAAGTGACGACGTGGTAGTGTGAGAGTCGTAAGATGATTGTGACGGCGTGGAGGAGTGCGTTGCTTCAAAAGCATCTGGGGGGAGGTGGTCGACGATGGCGGTGACGGTGTTGATCACCTAGGAACGCGGGTTGAAGTGACCGAAGCCCTCAATTGCAACCCAGGACTCACCTTCACCAGCCCGTCCGTGGAATTGCGGTCCCACAAGTCGGTTACAGTGAACTCTTCGCAGCCCGAGACGGCTTGGGTGACCTTGTTGGTACGTATCTGCATGGCGAAGAGCGCGATAGCCCGTTTCTTCGGTTTATCGGGATTCGCGTCGAACTCGTCCTGATTGAATGTGGAATTGTTGATTTTGGTGAAGCCCTCATGGGCTGGGAGTTGGTCGAAGATGTAGCATAGTGAAATGCCGAAGGAGAAGAGGTCCCACATTTGGGTTACTGGGTCGGTAGACTGGCGAGAGTCTTCGGCTGCGGCGAGAGAGAAGTAATATTCGAAGCCGCGGATGCGCATGAGACGGTTGCGGAGAGAGGAACATTGCTGGTAGAGCGAGGTCGACTGGGACGCAGCCTTGTTGAGGAGAGTGTTGTGTGCGACCGGATTGTCGATCTGGAAGCCCGCGCTTGAGACGATGGATTTTTTTCGGCCTGCGACTGAAGCCATGGTGTCAGGGAGCGGGGGAGATGGGAGGAGAAGGAAGAGAACCCAGGAGTGAGCGGGGACGACGACGTGAACTGTAGAGATCTGTTGCAAGGCGCTGAAGCCCAGCTAAACTATTTCCAACTCCGAAATCAACTTCTATTCAGAATAGACCCCTGATCTTCTTTTATGCCCTCTATTCCTATTGTCCACTCCCCACTGCACCGGCCATTGTCCACCTCCTCCTCCACAGCAGCAGGCCACACCCTCTTTACCTGAGAAGTAGGTCTTCCTTGTACCCCAGCCCCTCGCCCATCTTTTGCAGTAGTGTAACCGAAATATACCGTCTGATCCCCGGAGCCACCATGCATATGCTCTAGCTTATTTCGTATATCCCCCACCTATACCGTATTCTCTCATAAATCCAAGTCTTCTATCCTCCCTGTTTCCCGTCCGAAGCCATCTAATACACCCAGACTCGTGTCATAGCCTCACACACCCACCATTTTCGGATTTCCCCCGATATCCCCTCTAGGAAATCTGCACCAACAGATATCATGATCGCAAGAAGGTTTCAACGAAAGCCCCAAGCGCAAATCTGCCACAAGTCTGGGTCAAACCGAAGCCCTCGAGCTCCAAGTCATCTCCTTCTCTCCCTCTCACCCGATAGGTCCATTAGAACTAGACGCTAAGTGTATCACAACTCAAACCCATGCCTTTCGGTCGTCCGCTCATCCGGTCACACCGACCCCGGGAATGAGTTCGGATTCAAAGCTCCCTCGACGCCCCCCACCAACGCCCACATTCGGAACTTGTTCTGCTGGAACACAACTACACCGGTGACCCATCGGATATGGCAGATTTGGGAAACTTGACTGATCCATGATCGTTCTGCCCGTCGACAGTCAAGCAGCTGCACCGCCTGATCAGTGGGGGGCACGGATCACACCGTCCCTCCATTCAGCCACTCATTATTCATCCTGTACCCTACCCGCCGGGCACATACGCCCCGGTTCCGCCTCGTCGTCATCATCATCGGGCATATGACTCCCCACCCACGCAGATACAGTGGTAGCAGACAGGGACCTCTGATCATCAATCGTCTGTCATGTATCTTTGTATCCAGTATCTTAGAGCCAACGACTGGTGGACCTGCCGGTCCACGAAGGCAACAATCACAGTGCTGCAATCAGTCGTCGCCTTTACTCGGCCTATCTACGGGCTCCATTCAATGGGTTGACTTTGTCTTTGTGACGGTCAGTGGGCCTTTGGAGGCGCTTGGGGGATGGAACATACATATTCGAATGGATGACGTGCGCTTAGCCACACTGACGCCGCACGTCGCTCCCGAGGTCGTTTAATCTGGCCGCCGACGCCTCTTCCCCATGCTCACCGCCTTATCTCTATCAGACGCCCACCCGATGGGTGGCGCGCGACGGGCTGGCTCGGATTCCGTTACCTGTTTACCTGTATATGGCCTATTCACATCATTGTGGAAGTACTGCAAATATATCCTTTATCGGCTTGTGCTTGTTCATCGCACGTTGAGGACATTTCTGGTTACATACGCTGAATGATACATCTCTCTGCACGCTAGCTTCACATCCTGCCAATGGGTGGTCAAATGTTCATTGAATTATATTTACACGAGCATCGGGAGTGGAGCGTTCGAAGCCTTCTGTCCGTGGGTTTATTTATGATGGGCCTCCGGCGTGCTTCGAAATCGTGGTGGGAGATCATATCTGGAATATAGACTTATGACCAGGAAGACGGTGATGATAATCCAGATATGACATCGACACCTGTCGATATGTCATGGAAGCGCGAGGCCTGCACCTGCACCTGCACCTTGAACGTGACGGTCATTAGTCCTACTATGGATCAACGTCGGCGGACTGCAAGCTCGTTAATACATGTCGAAGGAGATGATCCTGAGTATGAGAGTTGAGATTATGCGACACTGTGCCGTGAGGCTCAGGATCGACCGTAGAGGTACCCACTGTACGACACGCGGCGGACGCCGTGTCAATGGGACGTATGTCAAGTACTGTATTCCCTGCAACCTCGAGGCGGGTGTCCTGGCCCAGACAACGTCAAGTAACGTTCGACGTCAACTGCGGACATCGCTAGCCGCGAACCCCAAGTCGACTGACATATGGATTGCAGAGGAGATTACAGGGCCTTGAGCTACACCTGTGGTGACGACTTGAATGATATGTTCGAGTGGGCGACATATACATGTCAAGCTGCAAGACTTCACGATTACGGACATCTCCACTATGCATCATTTTTAAGATTTGAGACCATGTTGGCGTTTCGGAGTCGGTGCGGGAGGGAGCGGTGCGGCGACTCGGCGAGCCTCGAGGCACACATGAGAAATGATGATCTGGAGATAGGTCTGCGGTTTCATCAATGATCTCCCTGGACGTATCGAGATATGCATTCTGTACAATCCACTGCAGCGTACTTGGGCGTCTATGGTAGCAAGACGCGCGCCTGCTAGGTATCCGTTCATATAGGGTTGCCAAATGATTAGCGCTATCCAAGTTAGCGCCATCGAAGGTTGCAGATTAAGGCTAGCGCTAGGTAGTTGACGTTGGAAATGTACGTCCTGGCGGCCTGCCGTTGTTGTGCATTTCTTCGACAGCGAGCATCCAAGAAGAACATACTAGCTCCAGTCGTCTGTATAGCTTGGGAGGCACGGGCCCTTCTGGATTCCATACACATGCCATCGCTCGCCATGCTGCTATATCTTTCCGTTGATATTGCCCAGGAAGCATCCAGGACATGCAGTTAGGGCGTCCAGAGGAGATTAGCTTGCACGGGTGCGTGTACGGTGTGGCTACTAGTCGGGGTTGGCTGATTGTGGGCACGACTCGGAGGCGCATGATATCTGGCGTCAGGTGTGCATGTTGACTATCATGTCGACCGTCCATCTGCCTGCGTTTCATGCCCTTGTTGGTCGTGTGCCATGCCATGGCCAGGCCCCAGACAGCACTCAGGAGGAGCACATGCAGCCGCGTCATTCGACGACGTTGGCATCCTGGCGGGACTCATACGCAGCGAAATGATGGCGAAGCCGACGGTCCTCCAGCTTTGGGCGCCAATCATTCGGCGTTAGAGATGATCATGATCATCCTTGAGTAACGGTTCGTGGTGTTTCCTGAGATCAGTGGAGGTAGACCCCTGTTTGGTGGGTGCATCCAGCAAGGGGGTTACTCGCGTCAAGAAGAAACGGTGAAAACCCCTTAGGAGAACGCGTCGAACAGGGTTTCCCAGACAAGGCCGGACATGCCTAAGCGTTAGAGATAATTTTTTGGCAATGGCAGTCTCGGAGGAGCTGGAGAAGGGAAACATTGAAACTCCGGTTGAAACGCGTGTGAAGATTTGTCGGCTGTTGTTTGTGTGGGACTCCTACCACTGCCACCCCGCAAAATAACAATCCGAGGGCAAGACCCATGGCACCAGCCCGTTCTTCTGCCCGCCTTGGACATCTCGACCAAAATAATATCCAGCGTGCTCCCCTCCATGACCAGGACTCTGACCCCAATGCCGACCCAGAACTCTTCATTGACCCCATGCTGGGCACGCCGCTCGCCATGTACATCGAAAAAGATGTTGAGGATAAGGACATGCTCATTGTGCTGATTTCGGTGAGTCTGTGTCAGGTGCCCGATAGCCGACCAATGTCGGTGAGACGCGTTTGGACACGTCGAGCTCGGTCTTCGTCTTGTTCCCACCAATTCGAGCGTCGATGTTTATTAATTCCCTGTAGAAATACGGCGGGACAGTCTCTCCGGGGTATAGTGGCGTCCCGTACATTTTAGGTATGTTGTGACCTTTCTATACTATATACACACTAAAGAAGAGCTATCTAAGTCGATCCGCATAAGGCATCCGGTCAGAATTTGTGGAGACAATATACGGGCAAGAAGGGCAAGATCGTGCTGAGTTCGCGCTGGGTGCACGAGTGTATCAAGGCGAATGCATTACAGACGTTTCACACTAACTGGGCAGGTTGCAAAGTTACTGGAAACGAAGTGTACGCCCACCCGCAACTGTCCTGTTGCCTGTCATCTTACCATGTCATAGCGTCACCGCCGTCCCAGAACCACCGCCCATCGCGTCCACATCCAATGTGGTGGAAACCCGAAGTTCAAGACGAAAACGCGCTCGACCAAACGAGGTCATGGATTCCATACCCCGTCAAGTCCAACCACCACCGCCGCCTCAACACGCTCTGCACCCCCAACTCATCACCCCCATGACGGTCAACTCCCTCGTCGACGCACACAACTCCTTCCCCTACCATCCCGTCTATGGTGCAACCATGCACCCTTCGCGCCCCATGCAGGCGAGCGCCGCACCTCCCCAAACGTGGCAAGCATCCGGGGGAATCGCCCCTCAGCAAACTCACCTTGCACCACCGCCCATACCGCACATGATGCACCGGCCTCAGTGGGATGGGTACGAACATCCCGCGCATCCCGACGTGATGGGTGGGCCTGCGACAGCGGGTTATCCTGAATATCGGTATCGCGATGACCAGGAGACCTGGGTGCCTGGTCCCCATCCATACTACGACCCTGCAGTACGTGATTTATTGCTGAATGACTGCGTCAATGTTAAGTGACAGCTTCAGTATGAGCAGGCGTACCAGCAACAGACGTATATGGAGGAGCCGCATGCAGAGGCGAATGCCACACCTGGTCCATCGGATCCATCAGCTGAACCGATGGAGAGGCGAGGCCGTAAACGTACGCGCGCGCAGGTGTGTTCATTCGCCTGTTTGTTGCATCGTTTTTCTGATCGTCCTTTGCTCGCGCAGCCAACTCCCGCTACTCCAGCAACCGCTTTAGTGGTCAACAAGAATCCACCAGCTAGATCACCCACACCACCAACGCGTGTCATCAAAAGCACCTATGGTGGTAATCTGTTCACGTCTGACGACGTGCTCTATCTGAAGAAATATATTGATTACTGTCAGGAGCAAGGATTGGTTCTCAGGTAGAAATCATTCATCCTTCAATTTTCCTATTCAAGTTATGCTCATCTGATCCACGCATAGTCTACGAGAGATCTGCGAGCGGATTGCTGTCAAGGTAGGCTCCTCCCTCAACTGGACCCGTCTGCACTTCTGACATATCACACCTTCATTGACAGGCTCCTCATCACACGTAAGTAAACCCCCGAAAACCACACTTCCAAAAATAACTCACCCCACATCCTCTCCACCCAGGTTCTATTCATGGCGCCGTTACTGCAACAAGCACCAAATTCGCCTTGGAGGGTACGTGATGAATCTGGACCGTTCGGAATCCCCTACCATGGATGAAGATCAAGAGATCGAAGAGGAGGGGATGATGCATCCTGGTCCCGTTGCTCCGCCCCATATACCGCCGCCGCCGCGTATCGACCCCACTCTACCTCGGAATCGCTCGCCGACGCCACCGCGGGCTCTCTTCAGGAGCACGACGGGCAAAGGCGTGGCGTTCACGGACGAGGACATCAATTTCCTTGTCCGGTTCATGGAGTATCGAAAGTAAGCACTCCGCAGTTGCTGTCCACTATCAGTGGCTGATACACTCTCTCGTAGATCGCAAGGCCGGCTCGATATGGTTGCGTTCTGGAAGGACGTTGCTAACAAGGTGAGAGTGCATCAGCGGTGGCGCGGGATGACTTTGGGTGATCCCGGGGGTACTGTATATTTTGTACTGAGATGGCGCCTCATCTCTTCTTTAGGCTCCCCATCATTCGCGCGCGTCTTGGATGAAGTATTGGCGGCGGCACAAGCATGAGTTCTCGAGGGACGAGGCGGACGCCCCACTCCCGCAGGCGCCGGAGAAGAAAATGAGGTACAGCCGCGAGGACGACATTTTGCTCGCTAGGTACTTTTATGAAAAGCCGGAGGGCACGTCGGATAAGATCTTTCAGGCGTTTGGGCGGCTGGTATGTTTCGTTGTCTCTGATCATCTGGAGTCGCATTGATCGTGATTGATTTCGTATAGTATCCGCATCATCCGTGGAAGGGCTGGCAGGAGCATCATCGGATTCATAAGGCGAAGATTGATCACTTTATGCGGATGCTTGCGAATGGGGAGAGTATTGAGGTGGCTGATATACTTGCGAATACTTAGTGTACATACTGCGTTATCAGATAAGATTAGGGCAGTTTCATAATGCGTGTTTTGATCGGTCATTGGCTCCGCATTTCTGTTCCTGCACAAGTCAATTTCCCTGCCTTCGAAGATGCTAGAGTACCTTACACAGCAGCAGATTGATGAGGTCCGTTATACCATCTTTGAGTACGACTAATTCATGAACCAGCTCAGCCTGCGTCGATAGTTCCATCAGAAAGGGTGAGTTCCGCTTGAATGACGCCGAGATGGGGGCACTCAGAACTGAACGATGATCACGTCCTTTCTCCACGCAGATATCTTCTCGTTCCGGGATTCCTGGATCTTTTGGAGACGGAGGTGCTGCTAACGCGCGCGAAGCAGCTCCTGGCCGAGTTCAGCCTTGACGACCACCCACTTGTGCGTACCTTATATCTATCAACTTCTGTTCGGTGTATTCGACTGGCTGAGACAAATGATCTGAACTCGATGTACGCGAGTAGACAAAGTTCACGACGAGCGATAAGGACCATGTTGGGGACGAGTATTTCTTGGGGTCGGGCGATAAGATGTCAGTTATCGTTCATCTGGGTAGACCGTGACAACGCAATGCGGACCAGCTGAACCTGCCTTTAGTCGATATTTCCTGGAAGAGGACGCTCTCGATGCGCATGGAAAGTTGACGAGGGATAAGTCTAAGGCGGTGAACAAGATTGGGCATGGTGAGTCTTTCGTCCCAAGAGCACTGGCGGCATGTGTCTGGGAAGTTAAGGCGATGCGACCTCGTCCTCAAAACTCATCTTTCATTTCATCCCGACAGCTCTGCATCAACTCGATCCGGTGTTCCGAAGAGTCACCCTACAGAACGAACGGCTCAAAGCCCTGGTGCGGGATCTCAAGCTTCATCATGATCCAGTGGGTAGGTTACATGGTTCAGGGATCGTGATGCTGGCGCCGTTAGCTCACGGAGATTGGAACTAGCTCTGCAATCTATGGTAATCACGAAGCAGCCTCGTATTGGGGGTGAAGGTACACGTTTACTCGCGGTGTGCTTCGAATGATAAGCTGAGATCTGTCCTATAGTTCCTGAACACAATGATTCGTGCGTCCGCCATCGTTCCGCGCGGTAGGCTCTTCCCTGATCTACGCGATTTCTTCCTTTTCCTGCTAGGACGTTTCTCGTGAGCATATCTCACTCGTGATTCGTATGCATGACTCTCATCACGCATCGCAGTACACGGATCCTCCCACAGCGCTTGGCTTCTGGATCGCGCTGGAGAAATGCACACCCGAAAACGGTGCTCTTTCATTCTTGCCAGGATCTCACCTGACCACTCCGATCACCAAACGCTTTGTGCGTTTACCAGGTGGTGGCACGGGCTTCGAGCAGCTGGTGCCCCCTGAGCTCCAGATACCGCCACTAAGTGGGAAATATATCCTAGAAGCCTGTAACCCTGGTGCTGCGCCTTCCACGTTCACCTGATGTAAGCACTTGCTAACGGCGACCCCTCATGCCCAGGTGACCTGGTTCTGATTCATGGATCTGTGCTGCACAAATCTGAGCGCAACACGAGTCCGCACACGCGGTTTGCTTATACGTTCCATATGATCGACTCGCCGCCGTACGCGCTGTATGACAACAAGAATTGGCTGCAGCCTACGGAAGCGATGACGTTCTCTCGTGTACTTGACGAGCCGAATCCGGTTGTTGATGTCGAGACCAGTGTAGGGGTCGCTGAGGGAAGCACAATCGTAGTTGGTGAGGGCAATCTGGTGGTGATTGAAAGTACTGTGGTGGTAGCTTGATTGTGAATACTACGTAGTATGTGTGTCCTATGGAGGCCTGGGATTGATGCATGATGACTGACTGCATTTGCGGACTTCTACAGATACCGAAATATGTACTAGTGGGCCTTTCTTATGACCACCGTTTCAGCGTACGTGCTGGTGATGATCGATATCTGACATTTCATAGGAGTGATTGAAATCTGTTTTACGTCAAAGTAAACGCGTTGCTGTGCTGAAGAAGAGGCTGCTGTCAATACTCGGGTCTTGGAGACTCTATGGCCTAGACCCCGACTTGTTTCAAATACCTAACTCCTCAACGACGACGATCCTGTTCCATTATTCTTCATAATGAGCCCTTCGGCAGTCACATCTCGCCGCAGCTGCGAAGCGAATAGCGCGCCCTACGACGATCACTGGCAATCCCTCCCTCATTGAGAATATCGGCTAGACGCAACGCCTCGTATTGCCTGCCGCCGTACCAATCGATCGGTACTTCACCCCCAGTGTATACTCTTAGAACTTCCTCTCCATTCGAAAAGTGTCCTGACGTTGGCAGAAAAGCCTCTACGAGTACAAAAACACCGGTAGGTACAACTGAATCGTTGAATTTCTCGAATTGCGTGCTTCACGGCATGCCATTTCAAGAGAGGATGATGAGGCTTCTCGAACGCGCCGCAGCCGTAAACAAGGGTCGTTGCAGTCATATCGAGGAGCGCGCCAGCCACAGAGACAAGGATCTCAGCCCTAGATTAGACCTTCCAAGAGGGGGCGCGGGCATTCGCACACCGGATCGCGAGACGGTCCTATGGCTGGCAAGGGATGTGCATCACTGAGTATTATCCACCTATGGAGGGCACCAGCACCTATTCGTCGTCCTGGCCGAGGCAGATGAGGTTCATCATATGGATCACGAGCTATGCTTGGCCGCGAAACAAGTTGGCGCTTTCGTTGCTGAATATCCTTTCAACGCATAATTTCCTCGGAGTCCCCACCTCCGAAGTAGCCAAGGTGGTCTTTGCCGTCACGGCATACCTAGTAAACATGAACAAGACGCTGAAGGTGATCCTTTTCCTTGTTGCCAATATCCCGAACGGCCTCTCGCTGCGAATGGTAGGAAAGGGGCGTATACTGACGTGATCAAGGCCCAGGACCTAATAAGTTGGCAGCTAGGAGATGATACTTGGAAGCGTCACAATACAGTTTGTCAAAAATACTCCGGGCCTGGTGCTCAAAGCTTGTTCACCGATAAGGGAGAAGCCTGATCGGAACGCCTACAGATGACTTCATCCAACAATCCCTCGAAAAGGTTGAAGAGCGGGACCCTTCCCTGGATCTTGAGGATCGAATACATTGTCGAGTGTCGATCTGACGAGCCATGTCGCTTCTCGGTGATTAGCTCAGGCTGAAATAGTATACCCAACCATCCCAAGACCTATAATTCCTCCACAAACCTCAGCGAACGAGATGTACAGAGCATGCAACCTGTTCGAGTTGTTGCCTTCTTGGCTTGCTGATGTATACTTTATTGAGAACGATCGCACATACACCACCATTGACGTCCCGTCTTCCTTGGACGTTCCCTGGACAGATCGGTGTGAGAGATGACCCCTCTCTCTGTGGCTACGGCAATTGACCGGATCGAGTGAACCTTCGAGACTGCGCTGCTTTTCGTACTTCTTTCTATAGTGTATCCCCAGGTATCCATGTCTCCTCATAAGTTACCGAGGGTTAGGTCCATGGTAACTCCCCGCGAGCTATTCTCGGTGTCATGATCAGAAGATAGGATCAGGCATCGTAGGCTCGTTGGCAGATGCAGCTCCAAGATTGCTCCTGCTCCTTCCTTGTACTTAACCACTCCCAAGACGTGTCTCTCCCTGAAAGTAGGAAATGGGAACAGGAATAGTGCATAAGACCGAGCCATGACCGAAGTAGAGAAGAATGCTGGAAAAACATTGCGTCGGGAACAGATCCGAAAAATGTGTTCAAAGAGAGTTAGGTAAGCCGGGCATGGGGAGGGGATACTTCCGAGGTTACCTCCGTTTGTGCTTTACCCGCTAACTTCGCCCTTCTGTTTAATGATATCGTTCACTGGCAGGCAGAAGCCAGTGGTACGGAGCCATGTCAGACGTGTCTTCTCCTCCCAACATCATGATATGGTCCAAGCCCACCACAAGTCCTTCTGGCCATGCTGCTCAACGATCGCAACTTATGCAGGCTCCTGGCGACCTGCTCATCGAAATTGCCTCTGCTTTGGATTCTCGTGGTGATAAGCTGAACCTGTGCTTGACAGTAAGTTTATCTCGATTATGAACCCATCGTGGTGGGCTAATGCTGGCCACCTATTAAGTCTAGCTATATCTACTCACACCTGGCACCTATTCTGTACGGGATAGTCGTATTGAACAATCTCGAGCAATGTACACGGACCCTGGCGATGCTCCAACGACGGCCCGACATTGCGCGCCATGTTCGACATCTTTTCGTCAGGCCACAATCGACTCACAGCGAATCACGCCATGGAGTGGCCGTCAGCTTAATTGCTTCTGCTGCAGTCCGGGAGGCTGCAGCTACTCAGCGCCTGGATGCGCTCACGAAGTTTGTGTGGGATGGCGACGAGAAACCGTACCACGAGGACATGTGGTTTGCCTTGCGGATGGGGTGCGTGTGATTCAGTGCATCTAACTCTTCGCCAAAGCAACTCACTACGTGTCTCCGTTGACGGCAGGTGCCCGCAACTACGGTACATCGGAACATCAGTTGGACAATACCTCCCTGCGCACAATAGCCACGTATGCAAAAACCTCCCCATCCTCAACCCACCCGGGCGTTGACCACTTCCCCAGCTCTTTGACTTCGTTGATCTCATTGGGTTTTCGCTTACATTGAAAGCTGGCTTTTATGATACCCACATGGACATGTTCTTAGACGGTATGTTACCCACACCGGTCATCCTTGGTCATATTTTAATCATATACATCTCAGAGGACAGCGCCTCATCTCGCCAACTATGGGACATGCTTATCCACCGATGTCCAGACCTTGAAGAGCTCACCATCGAAGGTATTTCCACACTGCCCACAGATGTTCACACACTAGTGCAGGGCCGCTGGCCGAAGTTACGGAAACTCGCACTCGGTGACGTTTCTACAGACTGGATACCCGGCGCCGTAGACCAAACAGAAAAGAGACCATTCATCTCGTTCTTGGAGGCTCATCCGACACTCGATAGTCTCAGTCTTTCTAGATACACCATCCAACCTGCCCATCTAGCCACCCTGGATCCAGGATCGCTGCAGCTATCATCATTTTCTGGGACATTGCAGCAACTCCAAGCTCTTCCATACCTCCAGCCACACCTCAAATCAGTCACGTTCCGTGATCCCATGCAGACGCGCGAGATCTCCGCTCAAGCGGTCGCTTCGCTGCTGCAGGGACTGTCCCATCTGACAGAACTGAAAATCTCATTCAATCTACATTCAATGTATGACAGCGGGAATCTGCTACGCTCGCTTATCACATCGTGTCCCAATCTACGTCATCTCGAGCTAACATGTGGTAACAAGCCTTCCTTCCAACTTGTGTGTTTTTCCCAATCTTCTCGATTCTTGTCAACAATGATTCTCATCTCGTTTTACACAGGACGCGTTTTCCAAGAACGTTCGCGGCTTCCCGAAGCTTCGCACCCTTCACCTTACGATCGTCAAATACCCCGGGGACGAAACCCTTTCTGCCGGCGCAGCTCGCATCGCCAAGGCCAATCCTCGGCTGATCAAATTCAGCCTCACCTTCATCCCACCCGCCTACCCCCTCCCACTCCCCTTCTCCCTCCCGTACCTCCCCTTCCCCTTCCCCGCGCGTGCCACCGGCTCTTTCCGGCTCACCTGCGACCACCACGGCCTCCCGGTCAGTCTCGTCGGGTTGGAGCACTTCCGTCGCATCTGGCCCTGTGGCCTTGGCGTCTCTTCCTCCTCACGGCAGTACGTGCGCGACCTCCGCCCTTTGAGCGCGCCTGGCCGCAGAAAAACGGGATGGCGCGCGGCGGTGGGCCTTGTGTTTGAGCACTCTTCGGCGGGCGAGGAGATGCGCATGATTATATTTTGCGGGCTGCTGGTGTCGCTTGCGATGTGGGGGTTCGCGAATCGCGCGGGGTCTGGGGATGTGGTGAAGGCGGTTCAGAGGCCGACTTTGCAGGGAGTGGTGAGGTACTCGCGCGCGGGCTTGGCCTCGGTGACTCGGAGGGAGGTAGCGACTGCGACGGCGTGATCTAAAAGGTTTCCTTAGTTTTGTTTTCGTCCTTGCTTTGCTATCAAATTTTCGGATGGATGTACTAGTGCAATTTACCATACTTGTAATACGTTATTGCCAGGAATACGGAATGCTGTTCACAAGATATTTGTGTGATTCCGCCTACCACTGCCAGTGACATCGAACAACTCATTCGAATTGCTTGTACTTCGATTGCTACCCTATGTAAATATGTAGCTTTCGGATATTGAGCCAACTACGTTTCTTGTCTTCACCCAAAGACTGTACTCTGATATACAGCGGGTCACATATCTCTACCCATCTCCAGATTTGCTCAGGCTGAGATTTGTAAATGGAAGATGCGTCATCTCCTTGTATAAACAGATCGACTATCATCTGTTATAAGGTCAGCTACTGGAGACTAGAACCAACCACGCGCGCTTGGCCACGAACTTGCTCCGAACCATAACATCCACATATGCGATTCTCGATATTCTACACCTTCCTCTCCGATCTGAAGCCTGAACTTGAGTGATTCAAAGGGCTATAGCCGAACACCTTGCACAAATGCAGCAGAGTACTGCTCGGCAGTTCCTTGCACTTCGCAATATTCCACTTACCGGAGGCGTCTGACTCTTGCACCTCTTGGACCCATCTCCGGCCAAAGTATATGATGAGGCCGTCTCCACAGCCCGTCCCGTTGCTGATGGTGTCTACTGGACATCGTCCATGACTTACAGCCCTCTCGAACACTTGACACGACATCAGTTGAAAGTGGCATGGCCAGTGTGCCACGCGACTTGGATGTCAAGACTGTCTCCGTCTCATGGTCAGTCACTCCCAGTCAACGTTGGGCGCAGCAGATTGATCATGGTTGTCAAACACCTAACAGCTTTGTTTTTATACGACGCAGGCTGGTATCAATATGCCCTCTAAACTGTATCCAAGATGTCTTCCGCAGAACGCGATGAGGAACTCCTCAGCTTGCAAGCCATCTACTGCGACACCTTCAACACGTTCGAACTTGTCGATGACAGGCATTTCAACTTCCATTCTCCTCCCGTCATCCTGCGTATCATGCTTCCGCTATCGTACCCAGCACCGGCACAGTCGCCCGAGATTAGAGTTGACTCGGGCGGGCTTGGAGTCAGTCAGCTAGAAATGTCCCATCTCCAGATGCGGTTGGAGGCCATGTTGCAGAGTAAACCTGAGCAGGTGGTGCTCTTTGATCTTACCGAAGAAACGAGGGAGTTCTGTGAGGAACTTCGCGAAGCCGTGGGAGGCTCCCTGGGGGAGATGAGGATGTGCCCGCAGGAGGAAGAGGAGGCGCGACGCGGGGAGTATAACATGGATGAACCGGATAAACGTATGTTGTCAGACTTATGTGGCTAGCTCTGATTCTTTCTTAGGCGTTACCGACCTGGCGCTTGTCCAATCCCACATGGGTTCACGAACAATTGAGAAAATCGTATCACGACTCTGCAAGTCCGATCAACCCGTTCATGCAGAAGTTGTCTTACGGAGTGATCTTCGCGAGCGTTATTTGAAGATGCGCCAGGAGATGCAACAAGCTGCTACGCAGAGGCTCCCGGATCGACGTGAGAAGGATGTGATGTGGGAGTATGGGCAAGAAGAGATCGTATTCCACGGGACGTCATACAAGAATGTTGGCTCTATTGTGAGGTCCGGCTTTGTGGTACCTGGACAGAGAGCTGCAAGTGGGAAAGCCATAGGCATACGATGTGGGACGACTTGGGGCCAGGGAATTTATACCTCCCCTTCTCCAAGCTACGGTCTCCGGTAAGTGTCTCTTGTGTCCAACTTTGGGAGTAATCTGTGCTCATTCCACCGCTGGAATTTAAAGATATGCGAATTATGCATACAAGGATGGTATGAAGGGTCGACACCGGCTCCTTCCTGGCCAGAAACTTGTATGTCAACCCATTCCTTTCTTTCCGGCCAATCACTTATCGTATTGAAGATTGTATGTGCTGTCTTGATGGGCCGAAGACATCATGTCGTCACCCCCCGACGCCTCAACACCAACGTCGAGCCAGGCTTCGACAGCCATGTCTCTCCAAACAAGAAAGAATACATCGTCTTCAACTCCGCCCAAGTTCTTCCCCTCTACGTTCTCCACCTCGGCTACCAGCATGTCCCCTCTGCCGACCCGGGTCTGCCCATGAGCCTAAGCCTCTATCAGCCGGGGAACTTGACGGAGTACGCCCGCAAACACCTTCCGACCGGGTATGGCGTAGCGCGTGGACATAAATTCGTTGTCACAGCTATCGCACCTGCTGATGATGATGAGGAGTTATGGGGTCAATACCAGTATACCAATGCTGACGAGTGGGATGGTTTCGAAGAGGACGATTAGGGGTATACGTACTAGACCGCGGCTAGCACCAACCGTAAGGCTGCGACACTCTGCGGGGTATACACAGACGAACCTCCTCACACGCCGATGGTCAACTCGGCCACCATTATCTGGGAGCGTGATATATCAAAAGCCCGTGGCTGTAGCAGGGCCCTGATGTATCAAAGCCCACAGCTTGTGGGCTCTTATGATATATCATTATGCCAATGATATATCATCCGCCCGCTATTCGCCCGCTATACTTTACAGGTCCGCTTCGGACTCAGACTTCTCCCATTCCCTCATCCGCTTCCACGGCTCCCCTGTTCCCGCCCTCCTTCCCAATTCATACCATTGTCCCCTGTCATCCCGACCATCGTCTCTTTCGGGACATGGCTATATTTAGGTCCCTTGCCACGCGTAGTACTGTAAAATTACCCATTGCCTGGCTAAATTTAGGTCTCTCACCATGCCTCCTGCCCATTCCCTCGTCCGCTTCCACAGCTCCCCTGTTCCCACCCTCCTTTCTAATTCATACCATTAATTGTCCCCCTGCCATCCCTTGTCACACGTGGTACTGTGAAATTAGCAATTGTCTTGGCTATATTTGGGCCTCTCACGGACGTGATATAACATCCAGCTAGAACAGATTATCGACAGATGATATATCACATGGATGGATGATATATCACCTAGTCAAATGATATATCGCATGGCTTACGACGAACAGGTGTAGGCGGATGATATATCACCGACTCACAATGAAGCATAGATGATATATCACCGACTCACAAGGTACCATAGGTGATATATCACTGACTTATAACTGTGCGTGTCATCAGTTATCAATGTACTGGATGATATATCACTGACTCAGAAGGTACCCACAGGTGATATATCACCGACTTATAACTGTGCACTTCAATATATCTATTATCAATGTACTTCAGGTCAGCATCTAGATTATTTGTACGCTATGGAAGGTCTGCCCAAAATTGTAGTACATGAGGGACTTCCATCCAGTCGTTGTGAAACTGCTGCTGAAGGGAGAGGCACAAAGAAGCCTGGCGAAGTGCATAAGCAGCTGCACCGTCTGCCCTTGCCTGATCCAGGTAGCCAATCATCCGAGATGCCCGCTCCTTCCACCACTCGTGCCGCCACAAAAGGAAAGCCTGAACCCGCCGCATCTCCTCCTGCAACAGCTCCACCTCCTCAGTCCACCGCATCGCCCTGGCCCTGGCCCGACACCATTCAATGCAAAGAGCTGTCATTCATGGACATCAGCAACACATCTCGCCTTGTACATATGCAACACGCACCTTCGCTCATACCCGGATCCGTACCGTTCTCCTCCTCAATACCATAATGCCACCAAATCCACGACGTTGAGGATGATCCAAAAGAATCGCCGAACAACCCCTCCGAAAGCCCACGCACGTCTTCGGGTCGCAACACACGCAAGGATGTCTCCCAACCTGGCACCTCCCGACCGCGAGACAAGATCACCAATGCTTCTCGTGCTATACGATACCTGGCAGCGGCTCTGTTTGCAGTAGTCTGTGCGTTGGAAATCGCAACATTTGAGCGTGTATTTGCCCTGACACCACGAATGTTCCGATCCTTGTGCTTCAAGAGATGTGATCGGAGACGTAGGACATGTCGAATTTCTTCAAGTGCGTCGTTTGCCTGTCCTTCCCGCAACTTCCATTCATACTCCTGAAGCTCCTCGCTAACCACCACTCCGTTTCCCTTGAGGTTTGAAGGCAGCCACAGCGCGATCTCGTAAGCCTTAGTCTGTGCGACACCATCCGGCCCCACCCGCTGTACCAATTTCGCCCTCTCCCGCGCCGCCTCTGGAAGAAACAATGTTTGAACATCAATCCAAGTGGCGATCTTCCGCCGTAGTTGATTTGACCGCTCTAGGAGGTTCGATAGCTGGTTGGCTGTTGGATGCTGCCCAAGGTCACTGGTATCAGCAGCAAGCTTCCGTCTGCGTGAGAAAAGGAGCGGTGAGTCTCGCTGCATAAGTATACGGTGCGCAAAAAACACTGACTGATCCTCTTCTATCACTAATCCATTTGCAATCATCACTGTCGCATGCAAACCACTCTCCATCTCCTCAACCCCTGCCTGCTCCTTCGCTGCGACACCCTCAGCGAGTTTCAACCGTGCCTCACGCTCCGATACCACTTCAAACACTTGGTTAACAATAGAACGCTTCGATGTTGAGATGCACGATACCTTTCATTTTCTGCGCATATGGGTTAGGTGCGTCAGGATTTGCTTCCCATGTCTCGACCTTTTCCCTCCAAGTAGCGACGTCATCAGGTGGTAAGGATGCCTCAAAGTCACGCTGAATATTCTTGTGCTCAGTGCTTCCCTCAGCAGCGCGCTGGATCTTCTTGAGCAGCCGCTGGCCTGTCACTTGGAGTAAATAAACACGGCCGAATGTATCAAGCGAAGCCATACCGAATTGAGTTGTTTTTTTCCAATTCCAATCGTTAAAGTGATCGTCAATTGTGTCCCGTCGAGAACCTGGCCCCATCTCCTTTGTACTTTGAGCTATGGGATTAATATTAGCCCACCCACGTTCTGGGGCCTCTCCGTCAGTCCTCCCGACACCCTTTGTAAGGTTAAATGAATGCTTGATGTTGCATTCCTCGATATGAGCTGGAAGGTGGAACTTGGGGACAAGGTATACCATGTATTTAACGCTCCCGGATATGTGCATCTCATGAGGATAGCTGTCCATGCGACTCCGTAGATTTTTGCTCCATTGACAAGCGATATCGTAAGAAACTACGAGCATCGATACTTTGGTATCACGGATGGTACCGAAGAAAAGGTAGTCCATATTTAAGTACCTAGATCTTGATATCAGCATGCTGAAATGAGTCAGATCAGTCTACGGACACTCACCTCTCGCCAAATTGAAGGTCTCCGACGCCAAGTGGACGCTTCAGATCGTGTCTTGCACAGTCGATTGTCCCACAGCCGGAGGCAGCCAGTCCGCGTGCCTCTCTATCAGGCTTGTTCACTGCATCATGTGCCACACAGTCGCTCTTCTGTCAAACATTTAGGATCAGCATCTGTACTATATATCTCAGAAATGCTACGCACCTCCTGTTTCTGATCCCAGTGAGCGGCGAGATGGGATTTGTATGCTTTCTCATTCACAAAAAAAGCCCATCCGTCACCTAAGCTCGGATCACGCTCCTCGGATGAGACATTTTTCCGTTTCAAGCGGAAATTGGCATCGATACCGAGGAACAGCGCGTAAAGGAAGCTGGAAAGAGAGATAAGCAACGCAATTCCGACCAGAAAAAAGAGTACTCACCGCTTGTCCTCCGGTGCAATCTCATAGTTTGGTGGAAGGTTAATTCCGGGCTGAGGACATGCAGGGCACAGGAGTGCACACTCTCCCGGTTTTGTCGCCGCAATTCCTGCTGGGTCATGACCTCGACCGGAACGCTTCAGCATCTTGAGGTTTCGCCACTGGTGTACCATGTGCATAAATTCATCGTATCGATCCTGTATTACGTTGAGTAAGTATATCAATAGCGATGACAGTAGTGGACGTACCGGGGCTGCATCTTCTTTCAGACCGGTGTTGTCTGTCGCTCGGGAGAGACTGCTAATATATTCATAACCTGAACATTTGGATTCGAAGGACAGCAACTGAAACTGGCGAAGACACCTGAACGTAGCAGCCGACCTGGGATTTGTGCCGGTCGCAGGATACAGCCTGGCGCGAAGAAGCTGGGTGGCATTCATCATGCCCCGCTCACAATTGCAGAAGTCCAAGCCAACTTCATGGACACCGTTCGTGTCGACAATCACGAACTTGTCACCAGGAGCCCGTAAGGGATTACTGCAGCGCTCCCCAGGCGGATGGTTCAATTGGATGCGGAGCCCAAGGTCTTTCAGCTTGAGGCGTCTGAAGAAAGACCCGGTCCATTCCTGAAGAGATTTCAACTATAGAACAATAATGAAATTCATAAAATACGCACCTCAATGAAATGCAAAGGTGTTCGTGTATGCCAAGCCAAAACACACCCTTTACAAAGAAGATCACCATGCAAGCAGTCGAAACAGCGGTATATTGCAGGCAATTCTCCCTGACAGCGACATCCGAGCCTAGAGTAATCACCACGTCCGTCGAGACGAAGTAGCTCCTGCAAAAATGTGTCGCGATCACCCTCCCGCCACTCTTTCATCGGATTGTCCTTAATGTGCAGGTTCAGTCCCAAAAAGAAGACCAAAGCACACGTTAGCACTTACCGAAGCTGTACGCTCTCGACGTTTGTGCTGAACTGGATGCTCTGCATCCCAGCTGTCGAAAAACCCGTCCTGCAGGAATTCGAACTCCTCGAGCGGGTCTACTTGAGTCTTGTCGTCATCGTCGTCATCGTGGTCCGAATTGACCCCAAGTGGTAGTCGATCCTGCTGTCCAACCTTCTCCTGCGTCTCAGAGGGCCGAGAAATAGCGGATGTTGTTGTTGTTGTGCCGGTCTTTGAGACGATGGAGACAGTCTCGTGGTGGAAGGTTGTCTTGTGAGGTCTAGGATTGTCGTCCTCACTGGAGTCATTGGGAAAGACCTCAAACTGAAAACTAGTATCGCCACTTCTTTGGGACTTCCTTGAGGTTCGTTTGAGACCCATGGCGGCGGGAGTGATTGATAGATTAGAATGTGACCGGGACAGAATAAGCGCACACGGAGAATGTATCACATTTGAAATCTGTGGAGGTAATCGAGATCTATACAAATCCACAACGATGACAAATTAGAGGATGCCTTTCCTCCGCTGGAAAGTAGAGCAAATACCTCATGCTCTCCGGACGAATCGGTCAGTTGCGCGCAGGGATTCACCAGGTGAAATGTACACCCGCAGCAGCTGGGGATCTGAGGCGGGTGATGTTTCATTCGCATGCGCCCAAGTCTCACCATGTGAGCCGCCCCGACGACCCGAATCGGTTCCTGACCGCATATGACGCGGATGGGCACTACCACTCGTCAATTCTGATACTGCTGATAGCCGTCTGTGTTCCTGGTCAGATCTAGCCAAATGGAAATCACTAGTAATTTACCTTTTGATCTTCGCAAAACCACATGCAATAAAATTGGTGGCCTCCGACTTAAGCCAACTCTCCACCAACATGGCGTCCCCCAAACCGAAGCAGGAACCCAATCTGCTGTCTAACGCTGAGGAAAAGCGCGTCCCAGAACGGTCATCCCCCGACCTGCCACCCGGGCCTGATGGCGAAAACCACGAGCCGTCGTTGTCAGGTATCAAAAAATTAACTTACTGGAAAGAAGTAATCTGACATATCATGTAGAATGTCCATGGCCCACGCTGTGCACGTTCTGTGGTGGTAGGCTTGGTGACAACATCTTCGGCTCCCGGTCCACTCGCGTCTTGCAATTTGAAAGGCGTCGTGTGGCTGCTCGGAATATCCAGATTGATTTCCCGCTAGAAGAACTTCATGCCAACAATCAGCCGGGTAAATTTCTGGTCCCTCACCAGGACGAATTTGGCATCAGGAGAATGTACTGTCGGCCGTGTCTTGATTACGCGTATGCCCGGGTAACACATGTGAAGGAGATGGGTTGGGGTTTGGAGTCCACATGGGGTGAAGAAGCCAAAACCGCCGGAACCGACACTGGTTGGGGTGGAGCGGGTTGGGGTTGGGACATATGGAATGCAGAGGATGTTGTGCCAGGATCTGAAGAGAAGCTTGGCTGGGAGGCGAAGGGTGGCTGGGGCGCTGAGGTGACTGTTGAGACCTCTCCATATGAGTCAGCATGGGCGTAGCTCCTGCATTAGCGTAATCTACATATGGTACCAATGTTAGTTGGGACAAGACCTTGTTGCTTAGCAGTGAAAAAGACGAACCGAAGTCGTAACCAATCTCAGATCACCGAATATGCAAATAGGTCGGATTTGGTCTGATTGAGCAGGATTGAGCGCACTCCTCTTTGATTAATCAACTTGGCAACCACACATTGTAATCTGACTATATTTTTAGAATGACAAGTGCGAAGGTGAATGGGGAGCCGCGGTCAACGCCAATGGGGTCCCGGGCTCAAGTCTCCTTTGGCGCGTCCCACGGCCCCTCACGACCCAATTTACTTACCTGATACAGGTTCACATGCCTCTGTGTGAAGTATAAGCCAATTCTTGAGGAGGTAGAAAACAATATTGGTGGAGGGGAGGAGATAAGATGTCGCGGGGATTTCGCCCACGGGTGGTTGTTTGGCACAGTTTGCCTGCAAGGTCCGGGGCCCCATCAAAGTGCGTCTGAGTGCTTTTTTCTGCGGCGTGTCACGTGTTGCCGCAGAAAAAAGCACTCAGACGCACTTTGATGGGGCCCCAGATTTTGCCCACGGGTGGTTGCTTGGCACAGTTTGCCTGCACGGTCCGGGCCCCATTAAAGTGCGTCTGAGTGCTTTTTTCTGCGGCGCGTCACGATGCGCCGCAGAAAAAAGCACTCACTTTCAATGACATCATACAAACACATCAAACAAAGAATACAATTTTCTCATTGGACTCGTGTAAACATTCTGCTTAAACACGACTCACGTGTTATCAAATGCATCAGCTCATTGTTCCGGGGGTGGGAATTATGACGTGTCTAAGTTGCGCAAAACCGCTTTTGCGCAACTTAGACACGTCATAGTTTCCACGGCTCGGCTTTTGCCTCCACTGAGCCCTCTCGAACTTTTTGTCGGCGATGGTCCCGCTCAAACAACAAGGTTACCAAACATGGATATAGTGGCATGTGGGCAGGCACTCACGCTTAAGTTCTTAAATTCTAATCTCATTTTTTGATTTCAATCTCGCTTGTCTCATGAATCTATGATCAATCTAGATTTCCGGTTGTTTCTGGTTGCGCGCGTTGGTGGTGTACATGCGTAGGTCACTGTAGGTAAGCCATATGAGTTCAAGTTGGATCTGAAGGTCGCTTTGGGTGGTGTATCCACTTCAATCTGGTGGGGTATCCGGTTGAATTGGGTAGCGTACCCAGTTGAATTTAGAAGTGTACCCAACATTTGGTTGCATCTTCTGAGCGATTTCAGTCACTTCCTTTCTCCGGTCCTCCCTTACTTATTTCTTAAGTCAGGCAATGGACGACAGTCAAGTCTCACCAAAGAGGGGGGCAGACGGTTTGACAAAATACCAACGCTATTACAAAAAGTATGTCATACTACCTTGCACACATTAATTTGCTATTGATAAGTCTACAGTCATCCGGAGGCTAGAGAGAAAAATGTGGAACGTGCACGACTACGCCGTGAGGAGGAGAGAAAGAAGAAAGCTCTCGAGTCACCAGCCCAATCAAGTCGCGCTTCTACCCCTAGGCTCCCGTCGGATTTTCGTGCAACTAAGAGAAACAACCAATGGGCTATGTACGGTGAAGCCGTCAATTCGATGATAGGCCCTTGCCCTCCGGAGCCCCTCCCCGATCCTGATAGCTTTGTGGAGATGGACAAACTCACCCCGCTGACAATACAGATTTTTGATTGGGCAGAAGGATGGGGAGGCGTGACATTTTGGGCAATCGGAATCGAGAGATCCTTCCAGTTGGCTGTGGAGGATGAGCGGGTCGAGGAATGGAGAGTTCAGTTGGAGAATCATGCCGAGGTGGGAAGGCAACTACTTCGGGGGTTGCACGACATGGATGGGCGTCTACCACTGGAGACATATAAGGTCAAGCAGCTATGGAGGCTCAAATGCGGATTAATCGAAGTTCTGGTGAAGGGACTTACAATACTGGACATCAAAACATCGCTTCTACCCGACCTTTGTGCAGTCAACGAGAGCAGAACAACGGCGAGAATGGTGATGGAGCCTGTCAACAAAGAAGAGGAGGTTAGCGAACATCACGATGGCATAGACTCGGACACTGGCGGGGGAGATCAAGACATATATTCATCATAAAACTCTTAACAATTGTATATAGCGTAAACTGGCAACGCTAATGAGTCAGAACCTCCTCGGTGACACGCACGACACGACCATCACGCAAAGCATCATTGTAGGCTTTCGTAGCTTCAGCCTTGGTTTTGTAGCTCTGCGCAGTAGCGCCAGAAATACCTGTCATGTTGGGATTGAGATGGAGGCTGAGAAAATGCATCAGTTCGGTATAGGAATGACATCAAGGACAAGTAACGTACGAGTCCGAGAATACACCAGGGTTTCGGCCGAGTGTAACCACATACCATCGGCTCCGACGGGGCTGAACCGTCGGAGAGGGTGGAGCTTTGGATAAAGTATGTCAGCATATTTCAATTCAGGAGTGAGAAAGGACAAATACCAGGCGTCTCATGTGGGCTTGGGGAGGATGATTCTGATGAGCTGTCCGAATCCGAAGAGATCCATACGACGCTAGTGTCTTCATCATTCCCTTTATGGGGGCTTACGCCTCCACGAGGGCCAGGTGCAGCTGAACATTCTGCCCGCTCCGCAGCCGCATCACGGCCACGTGAATGATTCTTGGGTGTATCTTCAAATTGATCTCAAATGGAGAGCTGAAACAGAGAGTTGGCTAGCGTACCTTGGATGACAAAGTAGCCAAGACGATCACACAACTCACGCAGCGGTTCAGGCATCTCAACTGGATCTGGGGAGCGATAACCCATAGCTAATGCAACTTCTGCATGCGGACATCGCATCAGAGGAGTAAGAAACACAAAATGAACAGGAAGAACATACCTGAGGGAACTGGGACCGGAATTCGTGCAGCAGCTGTGTCCAGACTCAGGATCTAGTATGGAATGAGGTGGCATAGGAGTACTTACCTTCATGTGCTGTCCGTAAAGCATTTGACAAGACATGAAGAGCGTGTGCCGTATTGGTGCAGGAGGCACAGGGTCTCTCTATGGCGGTACCGGCTGGTGGTGGTGGATTCATTGAGCAGAGAATGTGGATCTGACGACGGGGATTAGTTCTGCCTATTTATTGTTAGATGAACACAATCTGAAACGTACCGATCGATGAATCGAATTGCCAAAAAAACTTGTGCGAAGCGATATCATGGATTGATGTGTACCACGTACCTGGTCGAGATCCTGGGCTGCCTACTGCTGTATGGTGGATAGGCTGTGGGCCGTGATACATCATAGAATATGAAGGCTGTATGGATGATATATCCTCGCCCATGACCATAGACAACCCCACCACTCGTCTGATATTCACCTCACATTCCGTCTTTTGCAATGCCGCCGCCTAGATGGTCTACCGACCTTCAGCTCGAATTCTTGAAGAAAAGGTTTCCGATCTACCTACAGACGAAGGCTGAAAACTGGGCACGAAATCCGAGAAAAGACTCAACGAGTTCCATGCGGACCTTATGGTCGAGTGGTTCGTTGCTTGGCCCGAGGTTGACGCCTTGATTGCGCTTGGAAAACTTCCGCCAGCTGCTTCTGAGAAACATGACGATCATGAGAACTACGTTGAGACGGCAGAGCACCTGGATATAGTGGGAGCTGCTGTGAAGAAGCGACGAGAGGTAAGTGCTTTCTAAAATATGAAAAGAAGAAAGCTAAGAGTGACATCCCTTGTATGATCGTAGATGTTGAAGAATTGGTACCGGAACGAGTTCAGAAAGGCTGCTGGTCAACAGGGTGCACGGCGTTCAAAGCCCGTCCTTTTGTCATCTCTCCTCAACGGGGCTAAGAAGCGGCGGGTCCATAAGCCCGTGGAAATATATTAAGGGTTATACAAAGACAAGATACGTGCGTTGATGGCTGTCGAGGTGGGCAACTACGAGAAGGAGCACGGGGTGACTAAAGCCGCAGTGAACGTGGTAGAAGAGGTCGAGTTAGAGATTGAGAACGACCTGGAGAGTTTGGGTGAGAATGGGCCTGTCGAGAAGGAGGATAATGGGCAGGAAACCGGTGTATTGGATAAAGCCTCCAAGAGTTTCAGGTCTTGGTACATGTCGACACGGCAAAAGGTGGTGGACAAAGCATGGAAAGCAGAGACAGATGAAGTGAAGGCGCAGGTGCAGGAGATTCTGGAAGACGAAAGGAAGGAGTTCGCAGCGATGATCCTGGACGATGGAAAGGCAGGCCTGGCACAATCTGTGGAGCAGCGAGAACGGTAAGTGCTTCGTCTTTCACTGGATGTCAGTACTGATGTTTACAAGTGTAATTGCGAACCTTCTTGCAATTCTTGAAGACACCTGCGAGGAGATTGATAGATTGTGTGGTTGGTCGACGTTTGTGATCACAGGCGGTCCAAATCCGTCAGCGGATAATAATATCTCTCTGCAAATGTACGTTGTTTGTTGCTTCATATTATTTGCCGTACCCTAGTACTGACACATTTCAGGGTAAACTTTGGGAAAACGCCCAAGGGTAAAAGCTTTCTCGAATCATATAAGGAACCCCACAAACTCTGGAAGAAATCGTACTTGAATTGGCTCTTGAAGGTTTACCGTAAGTCTGGCCTCAGATTCTCTTCAGCGCGATAGTGATCTTAGACTGTGTTCAGCCGGAAGTCGGATTGCCGATTCTCAACCCCTTGCACCATCGGAATCATCCAATGCACTACCCGCCGACCCTTCAGATACTCTGATCGCATTCGATGAAGACCGCGATGAGGCAGATGGAAACTTGGACCTGCCCACTGTTACCACCAGCCCTCAGCTCTCATCCACATCCGCTCTCGATGAAGACCGCGACGAGGCGATCACATTCGATGACGACGACTTGGAGTCGGAGGACCTGCCCACCGGTTTCTCCAACCCTCAGCCCGAGTCGGAGGACCCGCCCACCGGTCCCTCCAGTCCTCAGCCCTCATCCGCAACTCCTCTTCCCCTATTAAGGCCCGCGGTCTTCAGCTCTCGGGATCAGCCTTTACCAATCGTTGATATACCCGAGTCCACCAGCAATGGCATTGGACAGGACCCTTTCAACACGTTCGGATATCAGCAACCGTCAGCCGGAGCTATCAGCAACCAGGCACCGGAGTCCTGGATGTTCAATGATCCATCGCTATTCCCACCAGCGTTCACGGACCTTCTTCTGTCTGATCTCACCGCATTCCTCGATCAGCATGGCGTTCAGCAACATCAAGCAGAAAGCTTTGTCTTCCCTTACGATCTCGACTTCTCTCAACTTCCCACTCTTCCAAATGACTCGTACCCAGCACCCGCAAATCCCAGTCAAATTTCGGCGCCCCCCATAGTTCCATTGACCAACTCGACTGAATCTACCCACGCTCACTCCATCCCCGATATCCTTGCACATACACCTGTCAACGTTCAGATACCCGTCGCTGGATCTTTTCAGCCCCCTGCCTTTGCTCAACCGCTCCCTCAGCCATCTGTTCATGCACCTTCCCCCGTAGCTGTTCCAGATCAGCCTTCTGCTGGTGCTACATCTATCTCTCAGGAGCTATCCCATCCACCAGCCGTCTCTCAACAACTTAATGTAGCCGTTCCTTCCCGAATCGAGCCGCCGGTCACCGCGCCAGCTCTTCCTCAGCGCATGCCATTGCCTGGCGCCCTTCCACCCACTTATAGTCGGATTACCCAGACTGCACCAGTGCAGGCTGCTCCCGCCACCCCTCCACGGCTTGGACGAATCCAACAGACGATCGCAGCCCCATCACTGGGAGTAACAGAAGGACAAACCTCGGCAGAACCGCCGATAGATCCATCACCTCCTTCGTTTCCGTCCACGCGCCCTTCCACAAAGCCGACACCAATTCCCAAACCGGTAGATGCAGATAAGAGTGATGGAGGTGCTGGGAGGGGCAAAGGCAAAGGCAGTCATGGAGGTCGTGGAGGTCGAGGTGGTCGAGGTGGTCGAGGTGGTCGAGGTGGTCGTGGAGGTCGTGGAGGTCGCGGGGGAGGGAAGGGTGGAAGGGCGATTGCAGATACTGGGTCTGCAGATCCAAATGGTCCGGACCAAGTTCTCGTACCCGATGTAGCCACGCGGAAGGGAGCCAACGCCATCAAAGCGAGCACAGCCTCGGCAGGTGGAGCCACAACATCGAGCGACCTGAACGAGCAGCGCCCTGCAGACGCATGGGTTCCTACACATTCGAAGCGTGTCCCCACCGCTCCTCAGAGGCCTGATGGAACGCGAGCTACTGTGACAGACAGTGTTGGCTCTAAGCGTAAGGGAGCCAGTACAGGTGCAGGTACATCATCGAAAAGGTGTGTATCTCTCGTCTATCTGACGCACACACACTTACTGAGTCACATCTTGTAGGGGGAAAACTAGTTAGTCAATTTGTACTTAGTCTAGGAATATGATCTTCTTCATGTCAGTCAATAGATGCTGACTGTAAGTACGTCGATGTCTTGAAGCGCACAATTATAAGTTAGTGATATATCATCTATGTTATAAGTTAGTGATATATCATCTATGGTTACTTTTGAGTCGGTGATATATCATCCGTGAGTCGGTGATATATCGTCCGTGAGTCGGTGATATATCGTCCGTGAGTTGGTGATATATCATCCGCCTACACCTGTTTGTCGCAAGCTATGTGATATATCAGTAAACTATAACCGTAGTTGGAAGTCATAGTTATGCGGACTAGGTGATATATCACGTCCTACAGGATCTTAAGTTTTCTCGCTGTTCCAGGTCATGATATATCACCTGCCGGAAGAACATGAACATAGCCAAATTCAAACTTCGTAGTTAGTAACCTATACTGATAACATACAAATCCTTACTTCTACATGAGATACATGACTTGGATCAAGGGTGCAAAGTGACTAGTGACTAGGGGTGGTAGAAACAGAAGATCCATGGAGTACTCTTATGAAGATAAGGTAGAAAGCAATATGCAAAGGACGGAGCGGGGGCAAGGAACGCGGGCGCGGATTAGGGGGCGGGAGGAAGGCGCAAAGCGCCAGGAACACACTATCTAAGTATAGATTGCCGAACGGTACCAGGCGGTGCGCCTGATACAAGCGAGCCGCTATGACGTGGATCGAGGACAGGCGGGGGTGCATGCAGGAGGCGCTCCGGAATATGCCGTGGCAGAAGGATGCCGAGGGATGCCGAATGTGCAGGAAGCGCACAGACCGCAAGGGATATGATATATCACATCCCGAGATATGATACATCATATCTGCCCATAGACTGTGGGGGTTGATACATCAGCATCTGTGCTACAGCCACGGGCTTTTGATACATCATATTCCCAGCCTAGCCTGACTCGGCTTCGCTATCCTTCAGCGAATTCACTAGTGTCAACCGACCGTCGACGTAGCGTCATGTTCGAAGATGAACTTTGGAAGTTTCATCCTTGCTCCTACCCGCAGCCCCGTGGCAGTGAAAGAAATCAACACCCTCTGCCCACAGAAATATACGACAACTTTATAGCTTCATTCAAGTCATCGTCCATCCAGTGCTGCTATGTATACCCAATCGATGAAACGCTACTCACGACCTCCTTGACTTGGATCAGTCACAATTGGATGATCGTTTCATACCACTGAGTACATCTTCAACGGCAGTGCGTGTCGGAGTGACCTGCCAGAGATGAAGACCGACCATCAAGATACTACTCAGTGGTTGGGCGTGGTTCCGCTCATCCCTGAATATGTTCAATTCATCTATCGCGACGTCCCTTTGCTCTTGGATGATGTCTTTGGCGTCGAAAACGCCGTCTGTATCTGGCATGCCAGAGTGATCGAGTTCAAGTTTCTGTGGAACGGATGTCGTCGAACCTTGGTACCCCTTCTTCAGCAGCTTTCTCAGCGCTCTAAGCCCACGGCGTCGCGTCATCGATTCTAGTTTCCGACTTGCAAGTTGTTATTACTTCTGCTCCCCCTCAGACCCTCAACATCATGATTCGCGATGCACATTCCCCTCATAATCATACTCCCAGTAGGATTGACATACTACACAGATAACGAATCCGTCGGCTTCTGCAGATAAGCTGATGGACAGCGAGAAAGATCAGGACTTGAATGACATGAATACTGCTGCCTGGCTTCCTTGACTGCTATCTTTAGACGGCCTGGTCGGATTTGCATAATTCCTTTCCCAAGGTCTCTGGTTTAGTAGAAAACGTGGAGGCCTCGGGACTGTAGAAAAACGTCCTGGTGTCCAGTGCTCCTCCGGCGTATGAACCTGACACGGTGAGTTCATGTGCGCTTGCTTCGCAACTCGGTCTGTTTAATGGTGGGACTCGGACAGAGAAGGAGACATTAGATACAGTTGATGCATGGTTCACCGTCCACGTCTCATCAGGCCTTGCATGGCCTGCTGCGACACGTGCGATCACCAGGGTTGGAGCAATTCCCTATACATGGGAATGATTGTGAGTATTTACCTCCAAATGAACAGCAAGCGATAAAAGGAAGATCTGGCACGTACCGTCATCGGGATCCAGAACGTGAACGCATACTCGTATACTGTGCTATTGTGAATGTACGCAACGAGGGCGAAGATCGTTGCAAAGCAGTATAGCACAGAGGCCTCGACGAGGATCTCGATGATGCTACGATACGACCGGAGGCCCCCAACCTTCACGGCGCGGTAAATGATCGCACCGGTACAGAAGACCGTTGTCACTAGAGTAGCCGAGTAGAGCCCCGTCACGAAGTCGACGTGGAGTAGACCGAAGGTTTTCGTCGTTATGCTCTGGTAAGTCGTTATAACGCAGAAGGCTAGTAAGGCCGAATTGTGAGCAAGCGGCAAGGGGAGCGAACAGGATGTAACATGCCTATAGTGAGCATGGTACAAATCACAGGGATCACCGTGACTTTCCATGACTTCCCCCAAATGACCCAGGTGCGCCATATCTAGTGTACGATGTCAGATTTAAATATAAAGCAGCCAGTGGTCATGTCACACAAGAACGCTGTCAGCGAGAACCGCACTGGCATCGGAATACGACTTCATAGCGAGGAACCAGTTGGGATACTCGTTGAGGGCGGCGGCGATTGCTTCGGACGTTTCACCATGAGCGATAAATGCACGCCGTACGTAGGCCCAAAGCGCCCCGAGATCAGCAGTCGCGAGAAGGAACAAAGCAATGACCACAAGGCACAATGTCCACCGCGACGGTCCCGTGCGCTTCGGGCTCGTACCTAGAGTGGTGAGATTACAAGATACAACTTAACCGTCAACGGCTACGAAAGAAACGCACAGATTGCGGCGAGCGCGATGGTGAATATCGCGAAGTGGATCCCTAGTGCTCCATGTTACGATCTGACAGTGAAGCAATATGGTGGAGATCGCACCTCGTAATAAAGCCTCGAGGATGCACGCGTTGAAATAGACTTCATTTACACGGTTGATTGCAAACGGCATTGTCGGTGTGATGGGGTATTGATGCTAGAGTATTGGAGGCTCCACGGAGGCCTTTATGTGTTTTGCTTTTGGCAATCATCAAAATCTACAAGGGAGCCTCCGAGAGAGAAGGAGAGAAACGGGTGAAGGTTCGCGTGATGGGCAGTCGACAGGTAGTTATGAGTATACACCATCACTGTGTTACCACTGGATCCCAATAACATACAGAGGGCCACTGCCATGTTTCTTCTCCGTGATTTCCTGCGGCGCAGATACATCCGATTATTCTCTCATGCTGCTTCTTGATAGCGACTTTGACCTGCCTGAAGGATGTTGGGGGACTAATTGCGTAGAGGATTCGAACTTGCTCAATTGATTAAGTTTCCACTTGAGGCCTTATTTCCGGAACATGTTTCGCGAACTTCGAACGACGGGTGTGGCTTCAAAATTCCTGAAGAGGCAAACTGAGCTATTTTTATTTAGATAGATTGGAGCTACCTGTTTGTTGTGGAGGTTCAACGGACAGCGTGTGGAATGAATGGCTATAAATGAGCGGCGACCATGGACAATCGTAAACGTTAAGTATTGACTGGGGATTCGAGGGTTCAGCAAACCCAGCGTCAGCTGAGCCGTAAGATGGCAAAATTCGGAGGATGATGTTCTTCTTAATCGCCATAGGGGAGATAGTATATCAACTGCAGCGAGTTTCAATTCTGGTCAGCCCAGTGGTAACCGTGCGGCGAGAAGCCCTGTCAAGCTATATTTCGGGGCGCAGGTCGACTTGACAGCATACGTAGTTTGAAGCTGCGTCGGCTTGCTAGAAAGGGAGAGCGTTAGGCAGTATCCGGATACATCGCTGTTCGGTCAGCATAAATAAAGGCGTAACGGGTCTTGAAGTTCGTAACCACTTCCCAGTCCGAGCTCGAAGACCAGCTGCGGAGAAAGAAGGAGGAATGGTGTCTGGGGTCCTACTCACATCAGTTCCATGATCTTATCTCCTGATCCGAGCAGCGGCGTCAACGTTTCAACTTCAACCATCCTATGTTGCCGCCAGTACCTTGCGCATAAAGTACTGGTATCCGAATGCCACATCTCTAGGATGGTTCATGTGGCGGGCCATGCGTGGTCGAGCGCTTTTTCAACATATACTCAAAAACCCCACCAGAGCTCTAGCTGACGGTGGATGCTGCTCGCTGGCAGCTGCTTGCTTGCCTGCTTCCGTGTTCTTTGCCCTCTCTGTGGTTACAAGCAGGGCTGCTACCTTTGCCCACCTGATAATACGCCTAGTACTTTGATCGGCAGCTTTGATCGGCGGCCTTGACTTGCGATGTGGCACTGAAATAGTATGTTCTTTCCCTATCACCGCGGTGAACGCAGGTCTTCATTAAGTAACTGTTCGACTAGGATTCACAGAACCGAAGAAACAGAACAGATGCAGTGACTGTACTCTCAATCACCACTCCAACGTCAGGATACACCATCAAGGAGCGTCGAAAGGACTATCCAGTATTTTTATAACCATATCCGCTTCTTCACTGTCAAGTTGTGAGAGTTTCGCCGCGACATTCGGGCTAGTATTCCAAATTCATGATGACCATTGACCACGTCCTGCATTCTATCAGCCGGTCTTATGATCTCAAGGTTGGCCCGTGACTTCCCCCCACAAGACATCACTTCTACGGTTGAAAAATTGCAGACGAGACAGCTACTTCCGCTCTCCCGATTGGCAATCATCCCACTCGTTGAGGAGTCTCTCCAGCAAGTTTGAGCGGACAAGTATGCGTGCTTCCGAATATAAATGACTCCCGTCATCCCTTTTCAGGCTTTTCAAACTTCGAAGACACCGTGATGCTGCGAGTTTGGTCCGACGACCTTCCTTTTGTTGTGCAGGTGGGCTGATCCTGGCCACTTCATATCTGTTCGCGAGCATGGCTATCCACCACCACCACCTCGCGCTTTCTCTCGATCCGTGTAGAGCTCAGTGACCGAAGCGTGGGGTATCCACTGGCTGATTGGGCACGACGGCGAGCGTTAAAACAGAGGGGAAAGCAAAGGCACCAAGGGAAATAGCTCAGACACAGGCCGTACCCGTCGTCTGGTATGTAATTATATTCGCTCACTGACACGAGGTCCTGCCGCCTCAGCCATTCATTCCCCATCACGCTAGCGTCTTACTCGTTTCTCTGGCATAGTTTGATCGCATCCAAGACCAGCGGAACAGTCGCAAGTATTTAAAGGCCTGCACTTGCACTCCAATACCATCACTGGGGCTACCAATAGTCGGTTGTATCCCCCGGCCTACATGCCGTCGATTCAGAAAATCAGCGAGGTGTACTTCAATGCGTGCATCTTTGAAGCTCTCTTGTTAGGTGCGCTCTATCGTCTTCATGTTATGCAACGTAAGAGTAACGCCTGCATAAGGGATCTATTTCGCTGTCTTCGTCGTCGCGCTTGCCACGATCTGTAAGTCTCTCAAGTAATCGGAGCCCCATGCCTGCAACTCATCCGTCGTCTTAGACAACAGCCCTAAACGTGCGGGACAGCCGCGGTGGGCCATGTCTCTCGTAACCATTACCTTGTTCGTTCTCGTAACGGCGGATATGGGTGCGTTTTGGGCGTATGTGGGGCGCGCGTTCATCGCCCATGGGGAAACGGCTGAATCGATCGGCGCGGCGCTGGACGAGTATCCCGTATGGTTTCTCACCACGAAATCGTACTCCGACACGAGCGCCCTCCTCGCAGACAGCGTGCTTGTGAGCAACATTCCGCTCTACCTTGCTTCGAACCTTCTTCAGGCTCATATGTGAGAATAGATCTGGCGCACGTGGGTCATCTGGGGGAAGTCGTGGAAGATCACTGTGGTTCCAGTGATATGTACCATGCTCACGCTAGGTACGTTTCACGTCGTCTACTTCTACCCTTCCCTATTCCTTAGTACTGACACCATTCAGCCTTCTCCATTATATCGACCTACGAAACCGTAACCGCGACCACCTTCGGTGTGCTCCGAATAAACTTTGTAACAGGGCTCTACGCCGCGACACTGGTGACGACGATCTTCTGTACCGGCGCCATCATCTACCGCGTCGTGCAGGTCGGGGGTCTCCGCCCGTACCGTGGCCTGATCGAGATCCTCATCGAATCTTCAGCCTTGTACTGCGTCGCCACCATCTTCGCCCTCGTGTCGTACCTACACAGTGCCCTGGTGTACGAGTATGCCTTCACCTTCTGGATCCCAGTGACGGTGGGTGTCGCATCCATCCATCCAGTTTTTCACTGCTTTGAGAGGGAGTGCTAATTCACGGTCGGTCAGGGAATCGCGCCGACGCTTGTCATAGCGCGTGTTGCGGCTGGTCATGCGCGGCCCAATGAGATTTGGATGTCGGATCGCGACTCCGGGGCTGCCTCCAACATGGTCCCACTTTCACATATAAAGTTTGGCGCATCAGGCCGCCAACGTAGCGCTCACGAAATCGGGACGGTCGTGAGCTCGCACGCAGGGACAGAGAGCACGTTGGCAACGGGGGTCTACGGCCAGGGTGGCTCTATGGGCTCAGTACTGTCTGCGAAGCCGGGGAACTTGGATGAGGAGTACTATAAGCCAGGTAATGCTGTCTAGATATGAGGTTTATAGGGAAGAACGCGGACCCTTCCCAGTTTCAAGATCTCTTCGTTAATGAGACTTGCAGGCATGGCCTATATGTGATCCTCGAGCACTTCTTGGTACCTCATTATCTAACATGTTTTGATTCAAACCGAACTTCGTTCTTGGCTTCCTATGTGGTGTGTACTGATACTCCCGGGATCGAACAGGACTCCTCCGAGTCGAGTCGAGTAACGAATCTCCAAAGACTGCACCTACGAGATGGGAGGACTTCGTGACTGCTGAGATGTGGGTGTTGGATATTGTACTAAGGGAGGGCCTGGCTTCCTAGCAACGACTCGGAGTCGAAACTGCGACCGTGCGTCGTCATGAAATGCGACTGAACTGGTGCATAGAAGTAGGCTGTGTGAGAAGACAAGAGTCTCCAAGACCTCCTGTCATCAAGGTCCGTTCCCTAGATCGAATCGGAAGAGGGCTCTCCGAGTCTAAGGACGAAGTTTTCCAGAGAGTGGATATCGGAGGAGTCGTAACGGCTGAGCGAGAGAAATGCTTCATGGATATGTACTGTATGTGTGAGGCAGCTACTTGGGCGAGTCATACAGTCCTTGTGAGTACCACTGTAGGTGGTCCGTTTCATCATGGCTTGCTCGCTGGCCCAAGTGTCACTGTCAGTGTAAGATAAGATAAAGCCAACAGGACCCCGGAGCAGTGCTTATTTATTTGTTTTGCTTTCTTTCTTCGTGCAACTAGCCATTGGCAGGCCATTACTCGAGTACTCGCCATTGTCCCCCTCGACGTGAAGAACGCCGAGCGCCTCTGCGCGTCATAACCAGCGTACTCCTGAGGACGGCTGCAGCGGGGCTCTTCTTCCCAACTTCGCCTTTTCGCACATGGGCTCATATTACGAAACGGAAATGAAGTCGAAGTACGTTGCTTTCTGGGTGTATACTTTTCTAGAGCCTCTCGATCATGATCATGAGCTTGTGTGGTGCAAGGCTTCCCCAGCCTGAATATGAGTATGTGGTCATCATCATACGCGCACACCATCGTGTACTCTGCATCCGAGTCGTTACGCCATCCCTGTGGACTCCTGATTATCGCAAGCCAAGTTCGAAGTGGTGCACTTCTACTTCTCATCGGCGCAAGTTGCCGCGGCGAAGCTCACCCTCTTAAGGCCCGGTCACGCCTGGTTCCTGCCCAGGCACCGTCGTTTCCGCCTTCCTTTTTTCCTTCATTGCTTCGTTCTCGTTCTTTGCTATTTTCCCCTGTACCCTGCCGAAATGGTTACTACTCATTGATTTCGATGCTGATGCTATGCTCTCTTCCTCTTCCTTCCTTCCCGCTTTTCTATCAGAATTTCTTTTTCTCCCTCTCGTACCCCAACTTTGCTTGCTTCCGTTCTTCCTATCCAGGCTGGATGTCGACGTCGGCACACTGGATGGTAGGCTGTAGCATCAGTTTCGGACGGATAATGCGGAAGGAATGCGAGATGTGACTTTGCTCGACAGACGGCGGACAGTGGGGAGGGCGGGATGGTGGGTGCTAACCTATATACACTCAGAGTGGCGCTCTCCGCCGACGTGCCTGATATACGTGCGCAGGAAGTGAGGCTTCTCATGCAATTAGCAAGTAGCTTCCCGACTTCCCGTCTCGACCCAAAGGACGATGGACACCGCGGACGTCCGCCGCGCGCCCAGGCGCGGGGGTCTAGCCCAGGAGGATGACCGGAGGGACGCGTACCGTAGGGAGTCGGGCGTGTCGTGGTGGTTCTGGTTCCATGTCGCTGTCAGCGGTGGACTGGGTTTTAGGAGTCAGGAGGGGTGGTTGCTGTGGAGACTGGTTCAATTCAGGACGACGATATTGACATGTCGACATTATAGGTCTGGGCGATGGGGAGAGAAGGGCCGGGACGATCTGCGCTCGCGTGATGGAACGCCGGGAGGACGTCATAAGAGAAAGCAAAGTCCTCGGATATGGTGATCGAAGCTATCAGCGAACCCGTTATGTAGAGGCCTCGTTTTTGGATCCACCAAGAGTCGATCCTATGCTCTTTCTACATTACACCCACGCCCTCTTTCTCCTCGTCCCTTTCTCTGCTGTCCCTGCGATTGTAAGAAGAAGGAGCGCCATGTACACACCGGTTCCGCTACTCGCGATTCTCGCTCTGCTCGCTGCTGCGTTTGGTCTCGTCCCCAGCGTCAGGGCACAGCAGATCGTGCACACTCTCTTGGCTGCGACTCTCGGCGCGTCCGTCTTGCATCTGCAATTCCTTGCACGCGCGAGGCTGCCTCTGCTCATTGTTCCCGGTCTTCTCCTCGTATGCGGTATGTCCGTTCATTCACGACCTATCAACCCAACTAACGCGTCTTTCCAGCCACCCTCCTCTCGTTCGTCCCACCGCAGGCCCATATCGCGCCGTTTCTCTTCCTAGCGTTCATCCTAACCACACTGGGCACTACACTCTTCCTAATCATCCCCAACCCTTTCATCTCGCGCCCCCGGCACCCCAACGCCGTGAGTCTCACCCTCCCCGCGTCCCCAGCCTCCTCCCGCATGTCATTTCCCGACTCCCACATCGAGAAACCTCCACCCGCTCTCATTCCCAGCACTCCCGCTCGCACGCATGCGTGGTTCGCTGACCCAGAAGCGCTCAATACACCCGCATCCACCAGATCGACCTTTAAGCTCCCCGTATTATCCACCTCGCGTCCCAGACGCCTTGTACAACACATACAACCCAGCGCAAGCCCCACAATTCATCTCTTCCTTCTCATCGCCACACAGCTCTGCTATACCGCCGCTACATCACTCACCATCCCGAGAACCCTTGTATCAACAGCACCCGCTACACCACTTGTAAGCTCACTCATCGCCTCCACCTCTGCACACCACACACTAGACTCGGGGTCTGTGTTCACTATCCTCGAAACCACCTTCACGGTGCTTGCGCTTCTTTGGACGCTTGCCGCATATTACTACCGCGCTCCGAGTCGGTGCTCTACAACTATTCCTGCCAACCCTGTGGATCTCGAACGCGGCACCAGAGTGCCCACGACGCCCACGCCGGTGCGCATATACACAACCCTTACCCCCGAATCCAAGTCATCATCTAGAAAGCACAAGCGGACCCTCCCCTCCTCTTCCTCCACCTCCTCCTTCTTCTCTCCCCGCCCCAAACGCACACCCCTCCCGCTGGCGGTCTATACCACCGTTACTAACACCATTTCTGAAAGGGAGTCGGTCCTCGTTATTGGATCCGACGCCGGGACAGACGATATTCCGGCTTTGGAACTCGGTCCTCCTGCTGTCACCCCCCTTCGACCTCCCACACCCTTCTCTGCTCCCACGCTCACACCTACGCCAATACCCGCCCCCACGACCGTCCGCCTCCCCGCCTCCCTCAACCTCCGCATGAGCCCCAGTCCCGCCCGCAGACCTACACTGGTTCCTGCGCCGAGACCGCACACGTATACGTGTCCTGTATACCCCCAGTCCCCCATCGGCAGGGGATCTAGGTCTGATACTGATCATACGACGGTGGCAGATCTGGATGTGGATACGGACTGCACGGACTTGAGGGACCCGTTCGCGCCGCCGCCGTTTAAGCCGCGCGGGAGGGCTTCGGCGCCAGTGCCTGGTTCCAAGTCTACGACGGGAAATATGTCGGTGCCGGTGTCGAGGGCGGGTTCGCTTTCGCCCTTGTTTTGCCCTTTGCCTTCCGGGAGCTCGAGGAGCAGGAACATCAACACGAGCGCGTATCTGCGCGGTGGGACCTATCCGCGCTCTACACGGGCGCGGGTGCGCGATGCGTACGCGGCGTCGTCTACATCTGCCTACTCGTCCTCTTCCTCGTCGTCGCATGCTTCGACGTCGACGGCGTCTGGGAGTATTGGGCCGATGTCGAGGGGGTGTGCACGGCACCAAGGGCGGGAGGGTGAGGCGCTTTACCCGCAGGCTGGAAGTGGGAGGACGCAGACGCGTATGAGCGCGTGGGGACGGTTGCCTTTGCCGTTGCCTGTTCCGTTGCCGCTCGTCGTGCCGCTCTCGCATCCACACCCGCATTCCGGTTGGAAGACACCTGGTAGGAATAAACCCCGCGCAGAGGGTGGGGGAGCCAGTGCCAGTGCACTGTTCAGGACTGCCCGGAGAACACGAGGGGAAGAGGTGGGGGGGTGGGGTGGGATGAGTGTGGGGATGGAGGATGCTTTGCTTTCGCAGAGGTTGTTGGTGCATCTTGGAGCGGGTGGGGCTGGGTAGATGTGGTTTTGGTTTTGTTCTTCGTTCGACTTCGTTTTTGGGTTCAAGTTGTTGTATTGCATGTACTTTTGGCCGTACCCTGTTGTTGTTGTTGTATCCTTCTCGTATCCGTGTACTGCTAGGCTTGTCGTCGCTTCGTTTGCTTTTTATGTTGTTTTTTTGTTTGGGTGTAGAGGCTGTGGTCGCTGATACTGTAGAGGATGTGGTCGGGTAGATTGAATGACATTCAGTGAATAGGATCGGATGTTCGGATGAGAGTTGTAAGCGCTAAATTGATGCGTGTCTGGTAGAGACAGAAGTATGAGCTGGAGACTCAATGCCATTATAGTGGCCACAAGCTGCTACTAAGTAGCTAGTAGCATGCACCTTCCGAGCATCCGACTCTGCATCTTATACTAGCACAAGAGACGCAGCTTCACAAGTGCAAAAAAAAAACCGACACCGCGGTTACTGTCCCAGAGAGACTTGAACTCTCGATCTTCCGATTGGAACTTGGAGAGGATAACAGTCGGACGCCGTAACCAACTAAGCCATGGGACATGCGGGGTCTAGGGCGTGTGTGTCAAGTAGTAGTAGTATTACTATTAGGAAGGGCTTGAGTCCTCGGGAGGTGTCTGCAAAAAAAATATGTGGATGTGGATAGGTATGGCCGGGCCCTGAGTCGAACAGGACCTCCCGGACACTGTACTGTGAATACGGAGCGCGGATGTGTTGCGCATAGGCTACGGGGTCGTTGGATATTGCCTTGCTGGCGAAGGTTTAGTGCAGAGGAGGCGGCGAGTTGCTCGGCGGTTCGATGGCACGTTGGAGATGAAGGTGGAGTGCGGGTGGGTAGAGCTTGGTATGCTGGAGTCGCATTTCGTCAGGGGAGGTACGGACTGAGTGGACGCGACCAAACAACGCGTGCCTTGTTCAAGACGTCACCGCTCCTCTCCTCGCGAGTATTAGACCAACCAATAAACGAAATGTTCTTCCCCACACGCCACACAGAAATGCCGATGTCAAAACACAAATTCACATGGAGCGCCATCAACATCTCCTGACCACCCCCCGTCACCTGCCCATCAAGCGGGTGCTATCCCCGCATCTTAAAGTATATACCCCACACTCCTTCCACCCCCTCCATCTCACCACCACATGTCGTCCACAGAACCTACTGTACCCTCCTGGGCCAACATGTACGACGCGCCCCCGCCGGTCAAGTACCCGTATGACCCGAAGGAGGCGCTGGACGATCTGCCGGGGGTGAGCTACGCGCTCCAGCTGTTCCTGGCCTCGCATATGGTGGAGAGCGAGGAGTACTGCCATACGAGCGATGAAAGGAAGGAGAGGCTGTACTTTGCGACTGGGTATGGCTTGATTCAGTGTGTGAAGGGGCTGATGTCGTACGCCGACGAGGTGCCTTCCGTCTTCCTTTATTTTCCTTCTTCCCCTCATGAGGTGTGCAGGACTTGTTAGCGGGGATCGGGCATACGAGGCACGGCAACCTCATCGCGTCGCAGCACCGCAAAAAGGCGGGGTTCTTCGGCTCCATCCTGGGCTCGGCGGGCCTGAGCTCGCACTCGCACTTCATCAAGAGCATGACGGACGTCGAGCGGCATGCGGAGCTCGTGTTTGCGGAGAGCCTGTTCGAGAAGGCGTTGTTGGGGATCGTGTATTCGGGCGACTGGCTTGCGTTCATCAAGGAAGCGTATGTCTCCCCCTTCCCTAAGCCTTACTATTTTTGGTGGGAGGAGTGCTGATGTGGGTTTTGGGACAGGCTAAATATGCGTACTACCATCGGGATATACCGCCAACTAGGCGCCTTCCTCGACGACGCCGACGCCGCCTACGCCGCCTCTCTCCACTCCGCCTCCGCCTCCCTCCCGCCCTCCTCCGCCGCCTCCACCACACCAAGCACACCCACAACCCCATCCGACCACTCCTCGCCCAAGCCCACCTCAACAGCCCCCACGACCCCCACGACCCCAACCATCCCAACCCCAACCACCCCCACATCCAAGACGACGCGGAAGAAGCCCCCACAAGACCCGACCATCGACGCGCACTTCCGCTCCGGCGTCTACCTCGGCGTCGGCATGTGCAACATCATCCTCTCCCTCATGCCCGGCAAGCTCGCCACGCTCGTCGAGCTGTTCGGGTACAAGGGCGACCGCGCGCTGGGGCTTGATATGTTGATGCGCGCCGGGGGGTGGGATGACGAGGAGGGGGGCCCGATTAGTACGAAGGATGAGGGCGTGAGGAGGACGATCTGTGATATGGCGTTGTTGATCTTTCATCTTGTGTTGTCGAGTTTTACGGTGGAGGGTGTGGATATTCGCGTGGCTGGGAGGGTGTTGGAGTGGAATTTGAAGAGGTATCCGAATGGTGCGTTTTTCTTTCTCTCTCGCGTTTTTGGTCGTTGTATGCGCGTCCTCGCCCCGCCCAACCGAAATTCACACCCCCACAGGCGTATTCTTCCTCTTCGGCGCAGGCCGCCTCGCCCTGCACCGCTCCCAGCCCCGCCAAGCCATCGCGTACTACACCCAAGCCATGGCGTCGCAGGTACAGTATCGAAACTTGGACCATATTTCTTTTTGGGAGGTCGCTGTTGCAAGGTTGGCGCTTTGGGAGGTGGGGGAGGGGGTGTTGGGTGTTGGTAAGGCGGATGGGGAGGATGAAAGGGAGAAGGGAGAGGGGGAGAATGGGAAGATGGAGGAGGTGGGTGCGAGCGCTGCGTGTTGGCGCGTTTTGGAAAGGGAGGCTACGGTATGTCCCCCCTCTTTCCCTTCCCCTTCCCTTCCTCCTCTTCCCCCTTCCTCCTCTTTGCCCTCCCCCCACTCACGCCACCCCTCTAACAGTGGTCCAAATCGATATACTCCTACGGCCTCGCCGCATGTCTCCTCGAAGACTGGGACACAGACGACCTCACGACAGAGGAGGGGAGGAAGAAGAAGGAGGAGCGGATGGGGGAGGCGGGGAGGTTGATGGGGAGGGTGCCGGGGTTGAGGCAGAAGATTGCGGGGAAGAGTATTCCGTTGGAGGTACGTCATACCCCAAACTCGATTGACTCCCCACGCACACCCCGACGCAGAAATTCGTCGCCCGCAAAGCCCGCAAATTCGCCACGCAAAAGAACCGCCTCCTCCTCCCCGCACTCGAAGTCGCCTACCTCTTCCAAGCCATCGCACACGCGCCGCGCGCCGTCATCGTAGGGAAGATGCTCCCCCTCGTCCGGCGCGCGCTCCACAAGCTCAGTCTGTACGGCGAGGGCACCGGGGTCTCTCCCGCACCACCTTCCGAGTCTGGGTCTTTGCTTGCCGTACCTGGATCTGGGCAGGACACCGAACCTACGACTCCGCTTACACCGAAGTCGGCGGCGTCGTCGGTGTGGGGGATGATGAGCAGGAAGGAGGGGAAGCGGAAGGATGGGAAATTGGGGGAGGGGGAGTATGAGGGTGGGAAGGGGGAGTATTGGGATGATTTGGCGTTGGCGAGGTTTTTGGAGGGGGTGTGTTTGAGGTATGTGGCGTATCCGGTAGGTCCTTTTGCTTTTGCTTCTTCCCCCTCCCTCCGTTTTTTGTGTTCCCCCCCGCTTCTGAGTGCTGTTCTGATGGGTGTGGCGTAGGACCCGGACGCGGTGCCCGACCCGGCTGAGGCCCTCGATGCGGAGGCGGATATCCCGCAGGAGGAGGCGGCACGGGGTGCGGAGGAGGCGTTGAGGGCCGTGTTTGAGTACGGCCCGAGGATCGAGCTGGACCACCATCTCGTGTATCATGCGCGTACGTCCCTGCCTGCTCTCCTTCTCCCCTAAGTTTTCGGTTGATGGCGTTGGGGGTGTAGATTTCGAACTGGGAAGGCTGTTGGCGTGTAAAGGGGATGTGGAGGGGGCGAAGGTGGAGTTTGAGCTGGTTATCTCTGGTACGTCCTTTTCTTTTTGGTGCTTCCGAATCCGTCGTGTTTTTTTTTGGTTCTGATGGGATGAGTGAGTAGGGAAGCCGCTGGAGGTGGGCCCGTCGGGAAGGAAGGGGAAGTATAGCATGGAGGTGGGTATTCCCCCGTTTGTTTTGATGGTGTGGTGTTGAGGCTGACTGCTCTGGGGGTTACTTAGAATGCGTTGCATATGAGGACGCATGCGGCGCTTGAGGCGTTGCGGAATGAGGAGAAGGCGGGGAAGACGGAGGGGGTGTAATGCTGTTTTTTGCTTGGAGTGACGCGGATTCAGCGTTGTATACTAACTAAACGCCTGGCGATGACGATTTGGTTTCGGCCGCTGGCGAGGAAGGAGAGGTTCGGGGCGGGGATGAGGGTGGCTCATTTTACTTATATGTTAAACGCCTGGCGATACCGATGCGGGTTCGGCCGCTGGCGAGGAAGGAGATGTTCATCGGGGATGATGGGGGATTTACTTATGTATATACTTATGTTTTCGTTGCTTTGCTTCATTGGAGGCGTGTACTTCTGTAGGAACGGATGACCGTGTTTTTGTTTTCCTGCATTTGTGCGAGGTGTTCGGCTATAGCGCTTTGAACCACTCAAGCTGGAGTTAAGATCGGAGAGGAAGGTTTAGATATGGAGGATCGCATGTGCGCATGTTGTGGTCCGGAGGGTCGAGTCGACACTCAAGCGCGTGTATTCGGTTCGGAGATGATGCATATTCTGCTTTACAAATCTCAGCAAATCTGGAAATGGGTGAGATATGGAACCAGTCGTATAGCAGAGTACAGTCTTGGGGTGAAGACACTAAACGTAATTGGCTCAATATCCGAAGGCTACATATTTACATGGGATAAGAATCGAAGTACAAACAATTCGAAAGAGTCTCTCTTCTGCTGAACATAGTGGTGATTCAACACTTGCACTCCTTGCAGGAGCAACTGGAACGTTGCATCATGAGCAACGAACGACAATCTTCATGACAGTCCAAGTACTCGCGAGGTGCAGGTGCATGACGCGTTTCCGCAAGCAGCAGCTTGGGAAACGGGCGTACCGCAGCCGCATCTGCATGAAGCAGGAGCGATAAGCCATCGCGATGCTGAACGTGAGGAGAGGTGAAGATGCTTACTTGGCGCATATGCACGAGGTGCAGGCGCATCCGCTCGAAGACTGGGAAACGGGGATATCTTGGATGGTCTGCAGAAGGGAAGACAGGCTATCAGCACCATGGCTTTGACAAGATGTTGAGGAACATACCATCATATTTGTTGTCGTAGAGAGAATTTGCTGGGTGGTTGTTATGAAGTGGTTGAGTGGTCAGAGTCTGAGTTCTGCAAAAGCGAAAGCGATTCCGTCTACCTTTATATACCCTCTTGTGATGAGACGCGTGGATTATGGAATGACTAGTGGATGACGAAGAAGAAAGGAATAAGCTCCCCTAAGACCGTGCCCCTTCACAGGAAAAGACAACTATTGGTGTCCACAAAATGCCTCATGCACGTATGGGGTCTTGTCTCCATGATGTCGTCAGCGGGCTCCTAGAAAACCCCCGCCCCTGCATCCAACCTGCAGCGACTATTGGTGTCCACAAAATGCCTCGTACACGCGTGGAGTTCTGTCTCAGCAAAGTCGTTGTCAGCGGTTCCTAGAAGGCCCCCGCCCGCGCAGCGACTATTGGCGTCCATAAAATGCCTCATACACGCGTGGGGTCCTATCTCACCGAAGTCGTTGTCAGCGGTTCCTAGTAGAAAGCCCCCACCCCATGCTGCGACTACTGGTATCCACAAAATGCCTCGTACACGTGTCGGGTTCTGTCTCAATAGTCTTGTCAGCGATTCCTAAGCAGCTCGGGCCCGTGCAGCAACTATTGGTGTCCACAAAATGCCGCGTACACGCGTGAGGATCTGTCTCAACAGTGTGGTATACTGATATTCATTCCACACCTCCTCGTCATCAACCGGCTCAAGGCCTTCGACGACGAAGCGAGGTCCAGGGGCTTTCACATGTATCCCTCAAGTTGAGTTTTGCAAGCAGATGAACATCAGGCTCCTAGGAACTGGCTTCTTGGCAGGCTGGGGGCGGGCGTCGCTGAGGCGTGGAACGTATAGAGTGAGGACTTGGACGCCTAAGAAGACGACATATTCTGCTGGGAGAGTTGTCGGAGCCAGGCAGCAGGCTCGATGCGGCATCGGGGTGTGATGGAATCAGATGGGATGATGCCGGCGGCTATTAAAAAGCGCACATAATCTATAAATATCGCTATCACTTTCACTGACAGACTGAGAAGACAAGGACGTGTCAACGTATGAGTTTCTGTCCACGGAGGACCTAGTCTGGCCTGCTATCTCAGTACCCCTTGTCAAGACCACCAATGATTGTAGTGTTTCCTCGCAATCGCTATGTGCAGAGCCCGAGAGATACAGCCAATGGTCTATTATCCGTCCAGTGAATAATAGCACTGATAAGAGGATGCGCCACAACCCTACAGGATGCGCGCACGATGCGCATACGTGCCGCCATGACCTTCGCGTGGAAAAACAGATAGCAATTGGATTTTCGTGACATATGAGAACATGAGGATGGGTAACTATAAGGACTACAGGTTTGTCGCCTCGTCCGCATTGAGGATCAAAGTTGTGAAGAATCGAATCATCTCCAAAAACCCATCGACCTCGATAGCTGCACACACACAAGTCAGTCGATATCCTACGCAGGAAGCGGCCACCACGTACATTCGTTCACCGTGTGTACGCCAGAGAGTCTGTTCTTGTTCTTTCCCGAATTCTTGTGATTGTACCTGAAGATATGTTTCGACAAGTGCCAATAGTACCGGGTATCTGCGAAGTTGCCACCCTTTAGTCTCAACTTTCGACCAACACGTGCCCAGGAAAGACTTGCCGGTGTTTCCAGAAGGCATTCCTGGACTCACGATAATCTCATTTTCCCCCTCGAATTGCCGGTGCGAGTTGTACGCTGTCTTGATGGTGCCAGAAAGAAGCTGGTATGGCGCGGCGTCTTTGCCTGTGGGAGTAACAGGCGCCGGCTCCAGCGAGTTCCCATGAGCGTCAGTGAGTGTCAGGGATCCGCTCGAGGGAGCGTCTTTTTCTTCTTTAGAAATCTTGGAGCCAAAGGCGTTGTAGGTGAGGTTAAACTTCTCTGCAAGGCCTTCAAGGATTTTGGTATCGTGCGCTTTCACTTCTTCGACGGAGCTGTATCATGTATGTGTTTTCAGCCAACAGACGCGTCTGAAAAGGCGGGCGAGCTACCTGATGACAGCGATTCGGTGATTGACGAGCGCCCAAGCCATCTCTGGGAGCGCGTTGGCCTTCACACCGCCTTGAATCATATCAATGGCCTGAGTTACACCCACCATACTGCGGAATACAGGGTTATCGAGTATAAACTTTTCGAGCTTCCGTAGTTCTTTATTCGACGACCAGGAACGCCTGATGGTCTCACGCAAGTCCTTCGGCAGCTCTTTCGCGTGCTCCCCAACACACTGGAAAGTGCTGTATAGGGGGTCTTGCTTGGTCTGCGTATAAAGTGTCACCTCACAACGGGGTAAGAAGGAATAGGTCAGCAAATACCAGCTTGACTTTGAAAGGATTTGCTTCGTATTCGACAAGTAGCGCCGAAAGAATGCCGATGCCCTGGAAATTTTAATGATTATCTTAAAGTGAACTTACACGACATGAATAGCTTACTGTATGCCTCGGCGGGACGCTCGAATGGCCGCCGGGCGTGGTAATCTCGACCCTTACGTCCATATAGCCCTTCTCAGCAATGCCGGGCGTCGCAATGACAGAGCCATACTCCTCCACGAATCCTCCTACGATAGAGCGTGATGGTTGGCAAGTTGTCCATTTAACGCGAGAACTTACCACCCTCGTCCACGATCATCGCAATTCCATCTTCTCCATAGAGGGCAAGCAGGGCTTCACCAAGTTTTTGAGCGCCCTATTGCAATATAATCAATCATACTAGGGTCCCTAGCAGGATACATACCTGTGTTCCGCTGATTTCTTCATCGAATCCGTATGCGAGTATCACTGTCCGGGTTGGTCGGAAACCTCTTAAAAGGAGTGTTTCAACACTGGACCTAGATTCTCCCGGGTCAGAATCGTAGGTGACATGCTCGGTACTATGGAGCGACAGACAATGAGCCAATCAAACCGCTCTTGTCATCGGAGCTTCCCCGACCCCAAATTCTTTTGCCTACATTTATGTGAGTAGACATAATCAACCCTGCGTTACGTGTAGACAAACCATCGAAATGTCCCGAGTAAGGTGGGTGAGTCCATTCAGAAGCAGTAGTGGGGTTAACAGGAACGACATCTAAATGCGACATCAAGACGAAACTGGGTGCCCAGAAGTTAGAGCAACACATACCCTGGTGAGCAGCCAAAACGATGGGCTTCAGGCTGAAGTCGGAGCCCTGCCAGACGTACAATAGGCCGTACGTGTTAACTTTCGTCAACTGAAGTGTCGTATGGCTACACGTGTTATCGCTTTGGTGATTCAAAAGTCACACAATGCATGTTTGCGCTCACACCAGGGGGAACGCGCCAAGAAGATAGTCATGGAATGGCGCGAATGCATCCCATCGTGGGTCCTCCCCGACTGGCCCCATATTGTCGAATGACTCGGTACTGAAACCCCGTCCAACTCAGAGTCACGATACAATGGGCATTTCAAGACTCACGGAATCCTCACAGCACCACTCAACCAATCGATAGCCTTCACCTTGAATGGCTCCGTCCCAAACGTCGCGCTCAACGACTCCCACAACGCCCCATTTTTGTCTGGGACAAGCGGATCGCTCTGAGCGCACCGGGACTCATCCTTGTCAGACGAGTCGTGCATCCAGAGTGCCATAAGGCGATATGACAACCCCATCCACAGATAACCACAGAGGATGGAGATGAAGACAGCATTCAGACTGCGTGTGAGGGTGTAACGTTTCGCTCGTTGAACAGGTGGGGAGGGGAGCAATGGCCCAGCGCCGTTTTTCTCACTCATGGGTTGCTCCATGGCAGTGGGAACAGGATTGGGCTTTGGGAGCTCAGGGTCTTGTACGTATTCGCACAACTGTAACTCGAGGCGATCATGATTCATTGATGACACAATTTCAAATCGCTATTCTTGTTCGCTGACATGATCGATTAATCAAAGTTACACTAGATAAGATAACGAGATTCGAACTCCTTACAACACGGAGGACAGTTTAGTATTTCCATGACAGCACCTTGAGCGAGCGAGTGAAAGAGCGAAATGTGTTGGTATGAGTATGCCCTAGCAGCGACATCCTCGTCCCGAAAGGTCATATGCATTGTAATTCTGATTCCTACATGCACAGCGCGTCGAGTGGAACAAAGGGAGCAGGCAGGCCAGTCGCACAGATAAGGCTAACTCAAAAGCCATGATGGAAGTTTTGGGAAATAGGATGCGAGTACCATGACTCAAACATCTAGGATCGAGAACTGATGGAAAGAAGGGACAAAGGACCATAAGAAGCCATTGCTCTACGGTATCAGCGAGAGTTCGTATATTCGGTGTATATGGCTAGCTAGGTGGGTAATACAATACTTTAAATCGTGGCTGAATATATGCGAAAAAGTAGATTGAAACATTACATCTCGGGATCGGTGTCGAGGTGCATATCGAATAGGGGCAGCGGTGGTGAAAAAGGGCAAGGCGCGGATAGTAGGGAGCGAGTATTACAACATCAAGGGGAAAAAGCAAATGTCCATGCCGAAGCATAACACAGGGGTCACAGATATCCAGAAGAATCGGAGATTAAGAAGAAGACAAATCCACTTAGTATGTAGCCTCCTTGCGTCTCCTATAACGACCAAAGACGCCGCACGCGGAGGCACAGAATCCAAGGAGGAGTGCGATGAGAGCACCGAGGGTAAGCCAGTTGGCATTGCCGTACTGCGCTGGTATATCTGCGTTGCGTAGGCGATTGCGCACGATACCGAAAAGGACCATGTCGATGACGAAGGCGACGAGAGTGACGATCATGGCGAGCCCCGATAAGAGCGTCATGAGAATTGTGCCAATGCGGTGGTATGACGCGCCACAGAGGCCAAAAAGGAATGCGAGGCCGGCAAGACCGGCGGCTAACAGAATGCGAGATTAGGAGAAAGATATAGGGGATAACGGCAGATGACGTACCGATTGGATGGAGGATGAGGGTTTTCGTGAGGTTGTGTACTACCGTAGTGTTGAGATTCGACTGGCCGAGGCTAAAAATGAAAACCTATCAGATATTTGTGCTAACTGATACATTACTCGTAGAAACATACCCTGTTGACTGGAAGTCGTAACCGATCCCCACTTTACTACCCGTGAAGCCAAACACTCCGTATCGTATTTGATTCCCAACGCCAGCGCCGACGTTCAAGAAGGAGATTTTGTCCCATGTTGGTGCTGACACACACACCTGATGATACCAGTGTTAATATCAAGAGAGGTCGTGTGCTGATGCACATACGAAGATAAGAAGCACGGTCGCAGCAAAGCATAGAAAGAGTCCTGGGACGGCGGGGGAGGCGACCATTGTTATCGTGAAGGCGCGCTAGCTATCAGATAGTCGTCAATACCGTGTGAAGCAATGCCAAGTGGGTGGGGCTACTCACTGTGTGGCGTTACAGAAGTGGGGGGGAGTGGGGAGGATGGGAGAATCGCGGCAATCAGGAACAAGCGCGGCTGGCATTTATACAGAACGCATGATTGCCCAAATTAGCAATAGCAATGACGTAATGGATAATCGATGTCATGTATGGAGCAGCCGAATTAGAGCCGAAATCTGGAGCCACATCTCCCGCAGCAACGTCAGAGCAGATCCCACTAACTCAAGGCGGTGCGGAGCTGTGCTCACCGCAGTAGTTTCGCATAAAATAGGAGGATGGGCGAAAAAAAAGAATGAAAAAAACAAACAACGGAAGCAAATGTTCGTGATATTTTTAGCACAGTGACCTACAAGTGACTAGTTCAAGACGAGTTAGTATCAAGCAAGACGTCCCCGCCACTATTCGAACGCGTGCAACGGACTCTCCTCACTCAGTCTAACCAGGCCGATTACAACTAGGCTGTTATCAGCTGTGGAAAGACCCGCCTCGCCAAGGAATATTCTACCTAACTGCACTGCCTCAATTTCTGCTGTACATGGATTGGCGATTTCAAATTCGAAACCGCAGCCTGTTACCCATGGGCCATCTCCCAGAGAAACAGTGATCACATACGAGTAAATTACTCAAAAGGCTAATCAAAGCACCCCCTCATATACTACCTGGTATACTGTTGCGTGGCCTGAAGATAATCGGGCGGGAGCACCCCATCCCTGTCCCCCTCTTCCTCCCCGTAAACATCAGAGAAAGGCGACGTTCCGACCGAATCAGTCGGAGACTGCTCAGACGAGCCAAAGTCTTGCGCTCGCCCTTCTACGAAGAGGCGGTTCGCACGTAATTCTTCCTCAGGGACATTCGGTAGCGAGCGCCCTGCTGTACTGGGGAGCGGCATGGGCTGGCCCTTTCTCTGGACTGGACCAGGACTGGACGGGAGCCCCCTCCGCGGAGAGGTCGAATTCGAGGAGGAGGACGAAGACGAAGACGTACGGTTCAGTAAGCTGGGCGGCGCGAGGCGTGAAGACGATGACTGGGTCATGGCAAGTCAGCACTCGCATCGACTTGAGGAACAATGAGCTGGATACAATAATCCACGTACCGAGACTTGGAATTCCCGCTCCTCAGGTTGATCCGAGAAGCGTACCTGGTGCTTGGGAGCACCCGCGGGGGAGGGTGAACGCCGAGTTGGCGCCGGACGTACCAGTGAGGACCCAGGCGACCCAGAGCGTGACTGGGGGTCTGATTCTGATGGAGCGATAGACGACATCGGGAACGGGGCCGGTATCAGGTTACCCGTGGTCTGTAGATCACCAGTGGCGGGCCCGGGACCCAAGCTTGACATGGTGACTACACCCCGATGCTTGTCGGTGACGTAGGACGGCGTCTCGAGCTCCTTCACGTATCCGTTCAGACGCTGGCGCCGACGGATAAAGAGGAAGAGCGCGGCGAGGACGCCTAAGATGCCAACTATAGAAAGCGTGATTCCGACTATTGATCCAGCGGAGAGGCTGTTCCGATGGGTCATCACTCAGCATGGCCCTGGGCAATATTAGAAAGGAAAAGAGTTGCTTACCCGCCTTCGCTGATGGCCCTATATAGACACGACTCTGTTATTCATGGACAGATATGCAGATATATGGTGGTTCTTACTGTGGTGGGGTCGTCGTGTACACATTTGCGTAGTCTACCGCGAAAATCTGACCCGACGTCGTCGGCTGGCACGTCAGCTGCACGCGGTGCTGTCCAGTCGGGAGATTGTTGGCGTGATATAGTAATACCTGCGCCCTGTACAGGTCTTTACTGGATGTGAAATTCCGCGGGGAGCCTCCATCAAGCTGAACTGTGTATGGGGCGCCGTCGGGGCTCACAGGACCGTATAACGAGACGCCCTCGCCTGGAAAGCGCATTCATCAGGACAGCACGCGAATCTAAATCGCCGATGAGAACTCACCCTGGACAACATGTCAATGAACTAGTCACGTATGTTCATAGAAGCAAAGACTCACTTGGAATGTATACACGAAGGAAGCACCTGGGTTCGTCGTCGCACTGTCAAAATTCACCACGTGTCAACACCGTTTATCATAGGAATAACCGTTTGCGACGCACTGTCCGGAGCCTCCCAAGAAGCTTCCCACATTCTTCGGATTCGTGTTCCAAGCTGACCCAGACGAGTACGCGAACGATGGGTCCGTATCTTGGAACGTGTTCACGAAGAGTTTGTCCGAGGGCTTTCCAAAGTCCGTCGTCCATGTAATCTAAAACGCCCGCCGTCCACTCCGTCAGCTCTGAAAACGAAAAATACAAACCAGAGTAGAAGACGGACGAAATCGATATCCAAGAACGCCGCCGCCTGGTTAATGATCGTCACCTCATGCCGCCCCTGCTTAAGCCCGTCCACGCTGAACAGATTCTGCTGGAACAGCCCCGGAGGCGGCGCGACGCCATCTGCGGCAGGGTACATCGAATCGTCAACCTTCACCACGTACGGCCCGTGGTTGCCGCGTTTGGCACCAAAGATCTGTACCCCGGTCCCGTTGAAGACGAATGACGCAGAGGCGCCTGCCACTTGTGTGGCCATGAAGGTGCTGTCTGAGTAGCTGGGGACGGGAGATTCAGATGATGATTAGCTGGTCGGCGAAGATGAGGGATAGATAGGGACGGAAGGAGTATTACCTGCTAGCAGCGTCGTCGGTGGCGCTCGTGCCAGTGGTCCAGCCATTAAGGTAGTTGATGAGTGGTGAGTTCTCCTCGATGGTGGTGATTAATGAAGGCATCGGCAGTCAAGTGTCGCCACGTTCGAAGAAGAAAAAAGAAGCGAAGTGAAGATTAGAAAGACCGGAAAGGGGAAGTAGGAGAAAAATAAGAATACAAAGATGAATGAACGAAAGAAAGGTGGTACGCTGTACCAGCAACCGCCGGGGAAGCAGAATATGAGCTACAACTAGGCTACAACAAAGGAGAGAAGGAAGAGTGAAGAATATGATGAATGCAAGGTCATTGTGTGATAGAGGCGTTCAATGCTGATGGGAAGCTCCGAGTAATTTTGTAGCCAAGGGATGAGAGAATCCGTCGAGTTTTGATTGACTGATCTCACCTGCCAACCTGCCTGATCAAAGTTAAGCATGGGCTTGAGCGATGAACCTGGGCGTCCTACAACACATGAATGCAATCTAGTCCGGTTTTCCCTGAATATCACGGATCGAAGTGTGCGTTTAATTATAAGTGAGTCCATATCTTAAAGTTCTAGGTGCTTTTAGCGTCCGTTTGTCGAGTTGTGTGACTGCAAAGTTGTCAGGGCGCTCCGAGTTTCATGGGCACAATTGTCCCGTACCTTGCAACTGGCTTATATATTCATAGTAGGGTTGAGGATATATAAGATGCATCCCAGGTAACGTATCAACTGCGAGAACCTCATACCTCCTGACTTATGGGAAGAGTTCAATTCGAGCCAGTGATTGCATGGTTCCGGGCTCCAAGGACCATAGCTCGTCGATAAGAGCAGGGAGGAAGGTTCCTGGCCCTTTGACGTCGTCTCGCCGTACCGCAATCTCTGCCGCGACAGTGAGAACAAGGACGCTAGAAAGCGGTAAGGTTGGTGAGCACCGGCTGCGTAGCGGTATCAAGATTTGTACCTACCCAGCCACTGCGCCCAAAAGCATGTCACCGTGCACTACCATTCCATCGTCTCCTTTCATACTCTGCGCCCATATGGCACCGCAGTATGTAGCAATGCTGCTACCAACGATACATCCAGAGCCGGTGATTTTGCCTAGAATTTCATGGCCATTTCGAAGGGCAACAACACTGACGCCATCTGAGATGTAATCAATCGGCCCTGTCAAGACAATCACGCATCCTGAAGAATCTTTCAGTCTTGGATCAACTCATGAGGCATGCCGAACTTACTCTCCTTCTTCGCCAGCGTTCGAACGAATCCAACGGGATCTTTAAAACCCGAGCCCACGCTGTCAACGCCTTTCGTTAAAACCTAGGAAGAATCAACAGTGTCCCGGGACGGCGAGGTGACTGGTCCTCACCTCCTGCGAATTGGCCAGAGTTGCCAGCTCACCGGCGTTACCTTTGATGACGCTCGCCTGGAATGTATTTAACAGATCTATGCCGACCATGTTAATTTCTTTGAGCGCATTCCCTCGAAAAGGCCTACCTTTGACAGTTTCTTTGCGGAAGGCGCTCGCGCCAATCCCAACAGGATCAAACACCAGCGGTTTCTTATTTGCATTCGCAGAATAACCTGGTCGGAAAAAGGAGCTATCAACCTGAAACATGCACTGCTTGTTGGGAATCACTCACCAGCGATGGACATGCTTTCCTTACCATCAGCTCTCAATGTACCGATGTTGACGAGCAGGGCGTTGCATATGTGACTCAGGTCTTCCATTTCCTGCGGTTCGGTCGCCATGATTGGGCTACCGCCCAAAGCTAATGTGATGTTGGCCGATTGTGTTGCTACGACGTTGTTGGTTATCTGACGAATAATTCAGCAAGGGAAGACTACGAAAGGCCTGGAGGTCCAATTACCTGGTGCACTAGGGGATTTATTTCCCTGACTGCGGTCATCAACCGGGCGACTTCGTCAATGATACCTCGCTCAGTCAAGACGCCTTCAGAAGTAGATGAAATAGTTGGCGGACAGCGGAATGACCTGAATATTTGAGACAATTTAGCTGCAGCCCCGCGAGGTTGTGCTGCGGCCACAATATCTGAAACAACAGCGACCCCATCCAAAATGTGATTTGTCGAGGAGACAGAACCGTGTAAAGTGCGGAGAAGATTTGAGGACTTGATTCCACCTAGTAATATGATTGTTGACGCAAAGATAACGAAAGAGACGTTAAAGTCATACCAATCGCCACTGCTTTGATTTGTGTTCCGTCCAAAATCTCCAACATAGCTCCAACACGCCGTGGGCCAACAATTGGACTCGTCAACTGCTTAGTCTTCGTCCCCCACACTGCACCGATACCAACGTAGTCCACGCCATCCTTAACAGCATTCTCCACATGGTCCACATTGTTGCACGAAACACCAATAATCGCGTCCTTCGGGAGCATACTACGCGCCTGGGTGACAGACATATCCGTTTGGCCGAGGTGAACACCGTGTGCCTTGATAGCAACTGCAACGTCGACGCGGTCGTTTATCAAGAGGGGCACGTTATATCTATCGCATATCTCTTTCGATTTTGCTGCGACTTGGAGAAACTATGGTGGAGTTAGTTATGAAAGAGGGTAACGCGCCAAAGAATCCTTACCTCAGCCGTATCCGCGTACTTTTCACGAACCTGGACCACGGTGACGCCACCTTGAATCGACTAGGCTGGGATTCAGCGTTCTGTGAGGTGGCATGGGATATGGAACGCGGTACTTCTTCCAAAGACTCATAGTAATCCTAGTGCCGCGTGTGAGTCACCGTAAAGACGGTTCCAATCAGTGGTTCCTACAAACCTTTCCTGGAGGCAGGAGATCGCGGCCTGTTACAAGGTATATGGAGTAATCGATTGCGCTCATTGAAGCCAGGGTCGAGTCAGGTAGGCCCTACTATAGGCTTGAGGGAAGGAAGATCTCAACAACAAAACGCCAATTGATCGAAGCAAGTGGCTGTGCCAAGATAAGATCACAGAGGTGACACGCTTCCCATACTGAACGTCCCCCTTGCGTTTCGCTCACAATTATGTATGTGAAGGCTCATTCGGCAGTCAGGAGGTTTCGGAGAGATAAGGTAAACGTAAGGAGCGTTGATGCGTTGGGTCAAGGACGACACCGCTTGCAGTGGGAAGTATTGACGCAACATAATGATTAATGCACTGATAGTACATGTATCACAGACAAGAGAAGATACACGGAGTGGGGAGGGGGAAGAGCAGGTAATTTGTTGATAGCAGGTAGAAAAATTGCAGAGTACATCAGTCCCCAGATATCAATCTAGGCGTTTTGTGGGTATGCATACTGAAAGTCTACGCGGGTGTAGGTGTATGAGGGGCTGGAAACCTAGATTTCAGATGATATGATCACGGAAAGTGAGAAATTGTAGACTGACCTCCGCCTCGGTCACCGCCACGTCCGCCGCGACCGCGACCACGTCCACGGAACTCGCCCTCACCACCACGCCAGTCACCCCGACCACCTCGGAAGCCTAGAAAGACGACAACATGAGAAACAGTGGAGGACGGCCTAACGGCGGACTCACCACCACGCTCGCCACCACGCTCGCCGCCTCGGAAGCCACCACGTCCACGGTCACCACCACGATATCCTCCACGGTCACCACCACGGAACCCACCATGCTCACCGCCACGGAATCCACCACGCTCACCACCACGGAACCCGCCCCTGAAACCACCACGCTCACCATCACGGTGGCCACGTCCGCGTCCACCGCGTCCGCCACGCGCCTGTGTGAAGCCATCATCCTCTACGGTCGCCGGCGTAGGCGCAGGGGCTGCCGCAACGTGGCCGTTGACCTGTGCGACGGGAGCAACTGCGGGCTCCTCGGGGGTCTCGGTGACGTCAGGGGTGGCAGAGCCCGAGGTGCCGAACTTGGTGTGCAGGCTGGCGATGGAGGGCAGTCCTGCATCGTCGTCTGCAGCCCAGTCGATAATGGCTGACTGGGGAACCTGTACGGACGCCCGCGTCAAAAGTCAGCTCAAGCGTCCTTTGGCAGTGGATGCACTTACGTCGGGAATGGACGCGTCAATGTGACCATTGGGGGCTTCCTGCTCGAGCTTGAGGGCTTGGGGTACACTTTGTTGTTGTTCAGATTCAGCTACGTGTCCAGCAGCATCTGTGCGTTCTACCCACTCTGCACCGTCCTCGAAGGACGTAGACTCGAGTTCGCTGGCCTGCATGAAGTGGAATCCACCAGTACTAGGGACAACAGGCACACCGCCGACGGAAATGTCAGCGACGACTTCGGGCTCAGCAACTTCAACTTCGGCTTCAACTTCAGCAACAGCGTCGGTCTCCTCCTCCACGGGTGTGGCTGCACGAGGGTTAAGCTGAGTGCGGGTTACCTCGAGGAGGTGCGCGTCTACGAAGTAGATGTCATTGAAAAAGGATTGAAAAATAGGGTAGCGGAAAGGCCATACAAGTAACTCCCTCAAGTGCGCCCTTGCCGGAGACCAGGCCGTTAAGGACTGCCTCTTTGCTGTCGGTATCGTCTCCAAGAAGAATATCACTGGCAACGAAAATGGAACCACTCTCTGGGAATGACTCGAGCTGGCCCGAGGTAAGCGAGGAACGTAAGCGCAGAACATCCAGAACATCAGCAAATTTGGCCATGATCGCGAGCTACGGGAGCAAACACCTCAGGATATAGTACAGAGCAGAATAAACTTAAGTGTGACACACCTCAGTTGTAAGAGTAGCATCCGCTATTCTTTGTCTCTCTGCTTTTTCAGCTTCAATTCTTTTGAGAGTGAGTTCGTGCACTAGTTCTGATTCGTGGACCTGTAAATGTTGAGCGTGATGTGAGCTTTTCCCGTAGACAGATGAATGTGATCTGGCACGAACCTCAATAGCTTTTTTCACCTCTGCGAGTTCTTTTTGGACAGCTTCCAAGGTAGGCAGGGTCTTCAAAGTACGTTTCTGGTCGTCATTCAGTTTCTCCGGGTCCGTCGAGGCGTACGTAGATATTCGTGCCTGAAGGGGAAAAATCGGACGCGTCAGCGGGGAGTTCTTTTAAGAACGTGAGATGTATCGTACAATCTTCTTGGTGGTAGCCTTTAGCCGTTTGTGGATGAGCTCGACGATCGGGCTCGGTTTGAGCAACAGCTCCTCCTCCGGTAAAATTGGTGTCTGCGGCTCGACCTGGGCAACCAACTCCGGCGCAACCGAGCCCTCACGGACATCAGCAGCGTCGGGAGCCTCTTCAACAAGTGCGGCAGAAATAGCGTCAGGGATGACCACGGGGGAATCTGGGGTGGATTCGGTGGGTTTTTTCGCCTTTCGCTTCTTTTTTTGAGATTTTGACAATGGAGCTGGGGGAGGAGCACCGGGGACTATGCGCTGAGTAAGTGCTTCGGGCATTTTGAAGGGTTTAGAGTGAGTAAGAGAGTTTTTTGAGTAGGTAGCACGATTGGTGGGTAGACGCTGGCAGTAAGCGGGGACACGACTAATTCTCACGAGGTGGATCAACAAAATTCTCGCGTGCGGACATTGTTCGCAGCCTGCTAATAGCACTAGTACTGGGCTCTTCAGCGTACACTTGGAATTCTTGCGTCTCTTTGACTCTAACGCGTCCTGTCCGTCAAATGAATGGTTAAGAATCCAGAACGAATGTTTGGCGCAAGCCTTTTTCTCGACCCTAGTCTTTTCTCTCGAATGTCAATAAACTGGCACCACTATTTTACGACTTTGACCTTGAAAACGAGACCTGCTGCGGCCTGGACCAGATGAAGGTATGTCTATTGACCGCGCCGCGCTCGTTTCGTGCGGGTTGCACCATGATAAACTATTTTTTTGGGGTTTTTCATTTATTTAGTTAATTTCCTTGACATAATGATATAGGAACTTCTTCGCTTACCCGCTGGTCCAACACAGACTTCGGCTTAGCCTTCATCGACATCGACCAACGACTCCCAAATACTGTCCGCGTCAATATGCTTTCTGTGGATGACTTCAGCACAAATCGCTTTTCGGGAGTCAACGATAATCCCAAACACCAACTTGATCACCTGTCTCCAACCCGACATCCCGATCTTTGCTTCAACGACGGAAACCTTGCCGTGCTCACCGGTAGAAACTACTTTCTGGTTCATCAAGGGCTACTCTGCCGTCATTCTGCTCCTCTTTCGCGTGTCATAGGCGATATGGAAGGAAAGCAAACCCGGTTTCTCGAAGGTCGTCTCGTTCTCGAACTCTCTGAGGCATCAAACGACGTGTATTACTTCCTGCTCGCCTTGTATGATGGCATGTGAGCAGCAAGACTTACTTGGCGAGTCCCATAAGCTGAAGGTTCTACAGCTCTGCGTTGAAGTATGACGTCGATGATTTCGGCATGGTTTCGGCGATTCTGCAACTTGCTACAACCTACGAAGTTAAGCATCTTCGAATGGACCTTCTTCGTGGATTGTCGCACGCTTGGCCAAACAATCTCGCCCAATGGGAGTTGAGAGAAGCAAAGTCCACCTGCAGTATGACTGGTGTTTATGAGCCACGGAAGTCCATCCCTCATCCGATGTACGGAGCAAATTATTCTTGTTTTCTCTTGTGATCGTCGCTAATCGAATCCATAGCCTGGTCATCAACCTCGCTCAAGCCGCCAGTGCGCCAGAACTACTCCCTACCGCATTTTACGACTTATCTCGCAGTTCTCCAAGCGACTGCGCGGCAGGGTATGTCTGTCCCTTGACCTCGAAGACGCACCACCTTTCGGACGCCGATCTCCTGAGTCTTCTTCGAGGAAAAGAACATGGCTCCCGTTTCCTTTCGACCTTTATTGTCAACGAGCTAGAAGGCAGGGAACCGTCACCAGCCTGCGTACACCGAATGGAGCTGGACGGGGCGCGCAGACGTATTTGCCAATCGGCTTTCGAAGCTATCACCTTCGAGATCCTGCGTGACATCAACGGCACCGTGTGCCTTCGCAGCTCGGACCCTTTGTTGGCGATTATGGATGCCGAGTTGATGCAGACCCGAGAGGACCCGCTGGGGAGAACAAACCCTATCATGCGCGCGTGCGAGTTTTGTCGGTCCGAATTTGGCGCGGCAGTGGATGGCGCCCGGGAGGAGTTTTGGCAGAGATTGCCCATCTGGTTCGGTGTTGACCCCCCTGTCTGGGCCTGATGGGCGTCTGTTATACCGGTTTTCCCGACTCGTTGTTCTCCCTTCGGACGTCAAGCACTTGTATTTCTACTGGATCCCTCACACGCGTTGGCAAGATTGTTGATTACAAGTTTCTAGTACACGAGATTCACCGCACAGCCTCTCTTGTCGGAATCCTCGCCTCTTTTGTCGTCTTCTCGTGGAATAGTCCCCACTTGTGAAGCTCCGAGGCTTTTTATCTCTCCGGCTACCGGTCAAATTCTCGTTTGAAATCCGCTTTATGTACAGCGGTGGCTTTACATCGTGATCTTGACCTGGGGAAGATGAGAAACTCCGCCACGATCATTTGACCATCTTTCTCACTTCCAACTGTTTGTGACTCGTGTCAAGTCGTTCAACACTTGACTGGTATTCCTGATCGCGTCGCTATGCATAACCGCCTTTATATTCTGGGAAACTCTTGTCTCTTTTGTCTTTATCCAGTTGGGATCATGTCAAGGCCTGGGTAACGCTCTGAGTACTTCGACTCTTGTACCGGATTCATTGATCTGCACTACCTTTTTCTCGATGGACTGAATAGGAGAACCACATGGATCACACGTGGCATTAGTATGGGGGCTTCTCAAGATCATTTCTCATGAAGGGTCCCCGTCTTCAGCACTTCGACCAGCCGGCTGTGTTCGTAAAGCCCAGTCGGTGCTAAAATGGGCACGCCATTGGTCACCTCAGACGCCGCGTCATTTCAAATCCCACTCCTCACGGTTGTTTGGTAACACGTGTGTTGAGATACTATCACCCTAGTTCCAAGTGGCGTCAAAACCGTAACCTGTCTTTCTATAAGTTAGCGACACTTCTCAATTTCTCACTCATCACCTCCTCTTTCCTCGTTCTTAAAGAGCTCTCAAGTCACGATGTACAACTGGTCTCCAGCTGATGGACAAGTCCAACAACGTTAGTCTTATCACCTATCCTTCTACTTAGTCTTTCCTTAACATTTCTCTCTTCAGCCTATGCACACTACCCAGATAGTCAACATGGCGCCGACATCAGAGGCTATCCGTACACATCCGCATCACCGCCGAGCAATAATTACTACAGCCCCGCTACGGTACGGCAGAATGGCCAAGTCACCTCCATTGGGATAAGGTTTCATGTTTTTTATCTACCAGCAGTCGTACCCGACACAACAACCACCACTGCCAAGGCATCAATCCTACCCAACCCACGATCCTCGGCTTACCGTACAGCAAACCAACCAAACGCTGACAGCATTAGCGTCAGCACGGCGCCTCTCCCCAGAATACATCAAGGTATGTATATCACACTCGCCTATTTTGGTGGTCCTGTTGTTCTGTTCTGCACTGACTTGTGTGGGCCGTCCAGGAATCATCCAATCTATCTTCGCCTACGCGTGACTACCAGGGTACACGGCAGCGCGCTTACTACGACGCTCAACAACCGCAACAAAAGCAGAGCCATTCTGGGCATGGGGAGCCTTCGGAGTCCATGTACGGTTCGCGGCCCGCTCAATCACCCATCATCGCGGCGTCTCCACCACCTGTAATGAACAGTCCGCACCAAAAATCGAGCGACGGGCACGCGTGTGGCTACTGCGGAAAGGCGTTCGGCAGGCCGAGTGCTCTCAAGGTGGGTCAAGCGTCAATCCGCTATTCGGCCGATGAGATGTTAAATTGCGTTTTCTCAAGATCCATCTGGCTATCCATACCGGAGAAAGAGGCGCGTATTCTGCTCCTTTTTTTCCATGATCGTGGCGTGACTGATTAATTGTCTGCAGCCTTCGTTTGCCCTGAAGCAGGATGTCATCGCAGCTTCAGCGTTAGAAGTAACATGAGCAGGCACATTCGCAACGTCCATCAGATATGGCCAGACGGGAATCAGTGCGATCTAGATTCTGGCGATGAAGGTGACGAGAGGAGGTCCTGAAGCGGTTAATTTGTATGTCGGTTGGAAGAGAAAACAAGTGCAGGCGTTTCGCGTCTCAATTTATTGACATTGATAGCACCGGCCGCTTCTGGTGTGTTTGTTAGGTGTCTGACAGGTCAATACAAGTCAACAATGACCTACAAGTTTGTTCAGTTCTTTTTTTTTTTTTTTTTTTTTTTTTTTGGTTAGGAGATGGCTTTGGCCTTTGACCGCGTAGCCGCACTACCCCAAGCCTAGCAGTTATCCGTGTCCCCCAAAAAGGATGGAGTGGTCTCAGGAAAGTGCCGAGGATACGGCGATGGATGAAGACGTCGACGACATGGAAGATGTCATTGATTCTGAACCGGTGTCTGATACTGAGGAAGATGGAGCCTCGAACTTTCTTCCAAGTCGGTATGTTATTCAATTGTAGGAAGAACCTGTTTACCGATCTACGTATCCATGCATTAGATCGTGTGAGGCAGTTGAAAGTATAGAGGACATGATCATTTCATTTCTATCGCAACTCTCGAGCTTCGGCCGTACATCCCGCAACCGCGCTAGTTCAGACATGATGACTGATTCTGGATCCGAGGACATTGGAACAAGCCCCGTAAATCACCGAAATAAGAGCAAGATTGAGTTACAGCTCGCAGACCGTGTCAGAGGAGGACCCGGTGGGTAAGGCACCACTTGATCATGGCATTGTCGGAACTTCTGCGTATCCTGATTGCACGTCTCATGATAGATCGACTGCGTTCAAGTGTGTGAAATTTCCGAAGAGATGCGCCAAAGGTAGTATCCGACCCATGGGTGAGTGTATATCTGGGTATATGCGTCAGTTCGCTGACTTCTCTGGCATTCCGAATAGCACAGCTGCTGAGAGTATTAGACCTCACCCATGAAGCTTTGGTGGACGATGTACCAGCAACGAAACGGTAAGAAATTACTCCGAATATCCCTTTGTTTTCTTACGAACCGGTCTTCTGAAGAGATATTTATTACAAAGACGTGCCGCTCTTCAAAAGTCAACGAGTTGTGGACTCGGTTTGAACATCTTGAACTTGTCATCGGCCATTTCAACTCAAAATTGGCATGGTGACCGTGCAGCTTGTCGACGACCTTGCGGCCACCTTTGAATTGGATCGCTCAGATCTAAACATTGTACTGTCCTTGAATCCCTTCTCGGTCGTCGAGATATATTTCTCGCACCTTACCCACCCGAACACAGCGCGCAACGTCAAAAGGCCTCATATGTGGATCCAGTCTTACTATTCACCTCCACACCGATGAGATGGTCCAGATCCTTGATACGGAGGTTAAAATCGAGTATCTTCTCCGCACGCAATGTTTTAACACATTCCCGCTTAGGGCACTCTGATCCCAGTAGGAGAAGACATCAAATCATTTACCGTCGACCCAAATGTTGCTTGGGTATTGGTTGTTGAAAAAGAGGCCAGCTCTTCAACGCGATTGCCATGTCCCTGACATCTGAGTCTGCAGCAGGCCGTCTTCCAAACTCTATGTCGACTGAAGTTTACATGCCACCCATCTCTTCCAGGCTGCGGCCTTATTATCACGGTTTCTTAAGCAATCACTCTGATTGATTCTCGTTCTCATACTAAACTTAGGGAAAAGGTTATCCGGATGTTGCGACTCGACATCTAGTAAAGACCCTCGCAGATGCACTCCCTTTCCGGTGATCCTCGCATTTCACGCATGCTGTGACTATGTATTCACTTCTATTCCTCGCGGTCAGTATTCCGATCCTCGGAATGGTCGACGGCGACCCATATGGCATCGACATCTTGTCTGTATACAAGTATGGCAGTCAAAGTCTCCGACACGAGAATGCGAAACTTGCCGCTCAAAGGATCGAATGGCTTGGCCTCCGGTCTTCTGAATTGGAAACGTAAATTCCTCTCCTATACTACATCTCGCTCTCACTCATCGATATTTCAGCCTCGGGGTTGACAAGAATAGGCTGCTGCAGATCACGAAGCACGACGAGGCGAAGGTTTGTCCGGGTGCTATTTCCCAACAATGGCTTCTCAGCATCCACAGGCCCTCTCTATGCTTCGAAGACCCGCGAGCACGATGCCAAAGGATTGGAGGTCCGGACACCCTGCTCATCTTATTCAGTGTGGAAGATACTCACGTGTGCGCCACCGGTGCTAGAAAGGAGCTGATGCATATGCTCCACAGTCGTCGGAAGGCTGAGATTGAGATTCTGTCTACCACAAAGTTGGATTCCTGCCTCGATGGTTTCAGACGCATGCCTTTTGACGCACCGAACGAAATGCTGCCCGCTGCTAGTGACACTAACCTTGATCTCGAAACTTGCCATCATGCCATTGTCTCGTGTTCGTCGCCGTCTGATGCCGGTTCTTGTGCAACGCCTTTGTCCAGCCCCACGACGGCTCGCTCTTCTTATTCTAGTCCTCTCACGAGCCCTCCATCAAGCCCACTATCACATCCCATTTCAAACTCATCGGCGCCCTCGCATGCGCCGTTAATGCGATATCTAGTTCACAAGATAACCGAATCAGTCACTTCTGCTCGAGCCCGTGCGAGATCTGTCGAAAGCTCCACTTCGAATGCTGTGTCTTGATTCCCAGCATCTTCACCGCGGAATCACGGAGTTCCGTTTTGGAGACGTTCTTCCTTCACCGATCAGGGATCCAATCATACGCAGTACTAGGACCTTCTACCTCACCATGACCACGTTCATGATCGATGAATAACGTTGACTGTATTAGACTGCGTGGATGGGCGTGGATGAGGTGTCAACAATGTCCGTTGTATTAGTCTCAATCGTACAAAATCAAACGACTTGAACAACTGTGTCCATGGATGTAAAAAGTCTTTCGAGGGGTACAATACTCCCATCAGTCTGAGTAGAGGGGTGGTGGGTCCTCAGCGGTTCTGGTCCCGTTAGGCTGGTTGGTTTTCTCGTCATCTCGTTCCAATTCTTTCTGGAATGCCACCATATCGGCGTGAGTCGTCGAAGCTGGAAGACCCGGTAAGTCTCGCGATTGGCGATTCAACGCTTGTGAAGAAGAGGCAGCGGCGGCATCGATAAGCCCGAAGGAAGATTGCTCGTGAGGCGATGGAAGAAGGGGGAGGGGCGATAGAAGTACTCCATCGGATGGTTGCGTTTCAATGTCAACAAGGAGAGCGCCTTGGCGTTCTGAGCGGCTAGGCTTTGACTGGGCGAAAGGGGAGGCGTCGGAGGTGGAAGATGTATTTGGTCCGTCGGCATCGGCGTTAAAGCGCTTGTATGGCTGAGGCGCAGGATACCCATTCGCAGGGATCGCAGCAAGGTTGGCAGCCGCAATGGCAGTGGCTGCTGAGGAGACGACCCCTGGGCTAAACTCTGACTCTGCCATTTCCGATCCTGATCCTGACCCGTCAGGGCCAGAATAGAGGGAGGTCGTATTGGATGGCCTATCATGGTTTAACAATGTTGCTCCCCGCGGTCGTTTTGCGAGGTGGCGAAGGTGGGCACGCCGCTTCAAAAACAACATAACTAGCAGACCTGCGATGATTGCTGTAGCAAGTGTACGCCAATCTCATTAGGGGAGATGCGAGTCAATTGTTGTAGCGCAGACTTACCGAGTCCAACCACGAGGCCCGCAATTCCTCCTTTGCTCAATCCCTTCTTTGCGACTGTGTTATTCGAGGACTTAGCATCACCTGCAGTGAGACCACTCGTATGAGCGGCATTGGTACCCGTGGACGATGTGTTGAGAGCGGTGGTTCTGGTGCCGCTTCCAGTCCCCGTCCTGACAAGGGACAAAGTTTCTCATCGAGGCGTTAACCGGATAAAGAAGAGTACCCACGCAGTCCGAGAACCTGTAGATTTCGAACCTTGAGTACTGGTCGTACAAACACCTTTCTTGCAGACAGTACAGACGCCATTGCTACAACTCTCGCTTTCGCCGTCGGAATCAGAGTCGCTATCACCTCCTCCCCCGCCGCCGCCTGCGCGTGGATTCCTACGACGGGATAAAGAAGATCAAAAAACAGGTCCAAGGTAGGTTGGGTTGACTCACAGGATTACTACTGTAGCGCAGCTGCCTTGCGCGAAGGCCAGCATTGGGACGAGAAGCCACGAACTACAGCCAGGACGCAGGGAGGACAACATCATGGAAGGAGGACAAGTGCCGAAGTGTGAGATTTGCACTACCGCAGTTCGTTTATCTTTCTCATCTGGCCAAGGACAACATCACAAATAGGCACAGGTATAGATAATACAGTGACAGCCGCTTGAGCTGGAGAAAATCGACTCCATAAAGAGATGAATTGACCTGTGGAGGTGCCAAGGACTTCGAAAGCGTCAAGATGCGTGGAAACGAACCTGATATGGGACTGTTGTCTCATGGATGCCGCACGGCAAGTCCGGCACCTATAGCCTTCCAAGCTCCTCGTACCTTTCAGGGAAATTTGTTTCCCATACAGGAGTGCTCCTAAGCTTTCAAGTAGAGCTTGGAAGGCCAATAGGTATATATCTTGCGTCGCCTTGGGACCCGCAAGAGGAGCACTAGTAGCAAAGATTGGGCCACGTCCAAGTTGAGCTGCCATGGCTCGTTCCAAGGCTGAGCATGTTCTAGCGTCAGAGATCCATCGTTTCTTGAAGTTGAATCATTCATCGAGAATAACACAGCCTTCACGGAGCTGCTTTGCCTTGTCTGGGAAGTTCGCTGAGCCTACGTTGCGAAAGAAGGGAGAGGTGAAGTCCGAGTACTAACTCCATCTACAATAAAGTTCGGACCGGAACAAGACCGGAATTCTTGAAGTGTCCGCACTTCACGTGATATGAACGCGTCGCGTCGACTTCTAAGCGACACGCGTTTTCGTGGTGTTTTGACCAAGTTGTCACTGCCTTTTCCTTCTAGCTCCCTTGCACACGGGAAAAGCCAGATCCGTCAGCATAGTAGAGTACTTTTTATTCAAGTTATTGCTTTTATATATGTATGTATCGTACACTTCTTCCGCAAGGAGTATAGAATTAGACCCTTGACAGCACAAATAATTGAAGAGTCAGGCAAAAGCAATGACTCGGAAGCAATGCATCGCCAAGAATGACGCGGGAAGGCAGGGGGAGCAGCGACGTGTATGTGTGATTCCAATCCGGGATTGTATCCTGAATATTGAATGTTGAATGAAATGAGTGGCATGGATGGGGGGGGAGGAGATGCAGGTAGGCGGCGTGTGATCGAAATATAATAAGCATAGTTGAGGGTACCAGCAGATAACGGACGATAGATTGAACGAGGAAGAGGTAATGGGAGAGGGAAAAGAAAGAAAGAAGAAGAAATGACCGACGAGAGAGATTAGACCTCTAACGCGCCTCCGGCACCCGTTGGCGTCCTTCCTTCACCGATCAAGAGTCTAGAGGTCCAATCATACGCAGTACCAGAGTTCCTACCTCACCACGACCACGTTCACGATCCATAAATGGCATTAATTGTATTAGACTGCGTGGATGAGGTGTCAAAGGTGTCCGTTGTATTAGTCTAAGCGTGCAAAATCAAACGTCTTGTACGAGTTGTGTTCCTGGATTTAAAGAGTATTCACGGGGTAAAACACTCCCATCAGTCTGAGTAGAATAGTGATGCATCCTCAGCAGGTCTGCTCCCGCTAGCCTGGTTGGTTTCCGCGTCATCCCTTTCCAATTCTTCCCGGAATGCCATCATATCGGCGTCAGTCGTCGAGGGAAAATTCCATAAGTCTTGCGATTGGCGGTTCACCGCTTCTGAAGATGAGGCAGCGGCGGCATCGATTAGGTCGAATGACTGCTCGTGAGGCGACGGAAGAGGGAGGGGCGATAGAAGTACTCCATCTGAAGATTGCGTCTCGATGTCAACAAGGCGAACACTTTGGCGTTCAGAATGGCTAGGGTTTGGCTGGGCGAAAGGAAAGGCGCTGGAAGCGAAAGATGTGCTTGTTCCGTTGGCGTCGGCGTTAAAGGATTTGTAGGGCTGAGGCGGATAATACCCGTTCGCGAGGATGGCAGCAAAGTCGGAAGCCGCTATGGTGGTGGCTGCTGAGGAGACGACCCCGGAACTGAACCCCGACTCTGCCATCAGCGATCCTGCTCCCGACAGGTCAGGGGACGCCGGACTGGATGGAGTATCGTGGCTTAACAATATTACTCCTCCTCGCGGTCGTTTTGCAAGGTGGCGAAGGTGGGCACGCTGTTTCAAAAACAACATAATCAGCAGACCTGCGATGATTGCTGTAGCAAGTATACGCCAATGTCATTAGCGGAAACGTAAGTCGATTGTAGTAGCTCAGACTCACCGAGTCCAACCGTGAGGCCCGCGATTCCTCCAGTGCTCAGTCCCTTCTTTGCGGCTGTGTTATTCGAGGACCCAGCATTACCTGCATTGGCACCACTCGTTGGAGCGGTATTGGTAGCCGTAGACGGTGTGGTGAGAGCGGTCTTGCTACCCATAGACGATGCGGTGAGAGCGGTATTGGTACCCGTAGACGAGGTGGCGAGAGCGGTATATGTACTGGTAGACGCTGCGGTGAGAGCAGTATGGGTACCCGTAGAAAATGTGGCAAGAGCGGTAATGATACTCGTAGACGATGCGGCGGGAGCAGTATTGGTACCCGTAGATGATGAGGCGAGAGCGGTACTGGTACTCGTAGACGATGTGGTGAGAGCGGTATTGGTACCCGTAGACGATGTATTGAGAGCGGAGGTCATGGTGACGCTTCCAGTTGCCGTCCTAACAAATAATGAAATTCCTGAGCGAGGCGTTGCCCGGACAAAGAAGAGTACCTACGCAGTCTGAGGACCCGGAGGGATCGAAACCTGGGTGCTGGTCGTACAAACACCAATCTTGCAGACCGTACAGACGCCATTGCCACAACTGTTGCTGTCTGAATTAGAATTGCTATCACCTCCGCCGCCGCCGCTTGAGCGACGAGCGCGTGAATCCCTGCAGCGGGATAAGGAAGATCAATGATATGGTCCGAGGCAGCTTGGGGTGACTCACAGGATTGCTACCGCAGGGCAGCTGCCTTGCGCGAAGACCAGCAGTGGGACGAAAAGCCATGCACTACAGCCAGCGCACAGGGAGGGCAACATCATGGAAGGAGGTCAAGTACCGACGGGTGAGGCTTGTAGAACCGCAGCTCGATCTGCCTCCTCTAAGCAAAGAAATCATCACAAATAGGCAGATATAGCAGCCGCTTGAGCTAAGTTTAAAGTAGACACAATCGGCTCTATAGAGCGATGATTCCACCCACGGAGGTGCCAAGGACTTCGAAAGCGTCGATATGCGTAATAACGGACCTGCTGGCTCATGGATGCCACATGGCAAACCCGGCCGCACCTATGGTCCTCCTCGTACCTTTCAAGCAAGTTTGTTACCGATACAGGAGTGCGGCCCCTAAGCCTTTAAAGAAAGCTTAGAAGCCTAATAGATATATATACCCTGCCTTTCCTTGACGACTGGGAGGCCCGCAGGAGGTGCTAATAGCCATGCTCGGGTTGAGCTATGTACGGGTGGTTCCAGGCACGGTTGGCATTACGGAGGAACGACTGATTGTGTCCCTCTAGGAGAGACTAGATTGGCATCAGGGGTCTACCATTTCGTGCAGTTGAATGATTCATCCTCCACGAGAAGAACACAGCCTTTACAGAGCCCCTTCGATTGGCCTAAGAAGTTCAATCAGCCTGAGTAATTACGTCGAGGAAGAAGGAGAGGCGAAAGTCAAAGTAACTCCTATAATGATGATTGAAGTCCGAATCGGAATTCTCCCGGTCCGACTCGAGGTGTTCGGCACCTCACATGATGTGAACGCGTCGCGTCGACTTTGTGTGAAGTGACACGCGTTTTCCTGGTCTTTCGACCGACTTCACTGCGATGTTCCTTCTGGCTCCCTTGCGCGCGGGGTCGTCTCGCTATATATCCAGCATACAGTACTTGTTATTCAATTGATGGCTTCTACACATGTATGTATCTATGTATCGTACACTTCTTCAGCATGAAGTAGACAATCGGACCCGTAACAGCACAAATAAAAGAGTCAAGCAAAAGCAACGACTCGAGAAGCAAGTGTAAACCGCGTCGCCAAGCATGACGCACGAAGGTTGGGGCGGGGGGGGGGGCGAAGCAATGATGTGTATGTAGTCTGTGCGATTCCAACCCGAGATTGGATCTTGGATATCGGTGGCATGGATGGGGAGGAGAGGAGAGGCAGGTAGTCGGCGTGTGATCGAGATATAATAAGCATAAGTGAGGGCACCAGGAGATGATGAATGATGAACATAGCGAGGACGAGGCAATGCGAGAGGAAAAAGAAAAGAAAGGAAAGAAGAAAAAAAATGATGCGCCAGCGAGATCAGTCCTCTAACGCGCCTTCGAACCCGTTAGCGACAGCGGCCGCCCTCTCCTTCCCGCGTTCGATGGCCTTAAGGTCCCGCGCCAAACGAGCCATCTCTCGCTCCCAAATGGCTTTGACCTCCTCCTCCATGATGTCCAGTTCCGCAGCGGTGATTCCCAGGCCACGAAGAACCTCATCTCCTCTGACACCCTTCACAAGCTTCACCTCGCCCTTCCCCTTCCCTTTGCCAGCACCGCCGAACCCAGAGCCGCCTGCAAATGATGCGGACCTCCCGAAGGCACGCTTGGCCCCGGTACCCGCTGAGATGTCGGAGGTACCCCCAAGCGAAACCAGGCCGATGCCCTCCAGGACACCGACGAGGTCGCCAAACTCGCTGCGTGACACGACCTCGAAGACCCCGCTGTCGCTTCGGTCAAGGACACCCCCGTAGTATGTGTGCAGCTGGGTAGGGTCGATGCCGACTCCGTTCCCATTCGTGGTAGGGGTGGGAAGGGACGCAGCGCGTTTGATTGGTGAGGCTGGGGACTTCTTTGGTGTCGACGTGATAGAGGTGGAAGCTGTGATGGGAAGGTTGGCCTCGAGACGTCGGGAGGCGAGGAGGATGCAAAGGAGGACGAGGCGAGCTTGGAGACCAAGGTTATTGACCTTGGCGACGATCTCACTGTTTGTTGAGGGCGTAGCGACGGCAGCCTTCGCAGGCAGCGTGGCCTTGGTAGTGGGGACCGACGTAGAGGATGGGGTGTATGCCTTCAGGGCAGCTAGGATGTGCGAAGGAGTCACACTCAGGGCTGGGGAGTTCAGAGGATTTTCGTCCACAGTCGAGATCGACGAGGGAGTAGGTGAGGCAGGGGTGGATGCCGTGACAGCTAAGTCGATAGCTCCCCTGAGGACCTCGAAGAGACTCCTCACGTCGCCTGTGAGCGCTGCGACCTTCTTGGTGAGCAACATCAATGTGGGGGGAGGAAGGAGCTTCTTCGCTGCCAAGGCCGCCTTTCCTTCGTCAGTGATATCCTCCTTGTAGAGGGGCTGAAGACGAGACTGGAGGATCTGTTGCAGCTGGGCGGGAGTGTATGGAGCGAAGTGGACGGTGAGAACGTTGCTGGCAGCAGACACGGAAGATGTTGACGAAGAGGAAGAGGTGAGCGTATGAGTGTTCGCGATCCCGATGAGGCGAATAGAGGAGGGAATGGTGTTCGGGAGCGAGAAGAGGGACGTCAGAGATTGGGTCGTAGGTGTTATGTGGTCGAGTTCATCCAGAATTATAATACTGTAAGAATCGTCAGACGTTGGCGGTGGTTGCGGACATGAATGGGAACGAACCATTTGCCGCGATGATGAGACAGAAGGGCCTCTACCGCATCTCTGCCTTTCACTTTCTTGGACCGACCCGCAGACTTCTGCTTCTGCGTATTACCGAGTTCCTCGATTAGCCTATCCCACAGAGACTCAACACTGTTGAGTGCCATGCAATTGATGAAGACAACCTTCGCGTCTGTAGTCATCTCACGGAGGATGGAATTCACCAATGCGGTCTTTCCAGTTCCCGGGGTGCCCGAGATGTAAAGACTAGTCGATGTCGCATCACCAAACGGGATATCAGAGTCGCCTAGGAACGACGTGAGGAATGCTTGGATGGTGGCACGCTCCGAATCACGTCCAGCGATCTGAGTATCGGCGTTACAGGTGGCGCGTAAAAGCGCGCGAGCACGAGCGTGGAGAGGTAGGAGAGCGGTGGGAGGCGTAAGGGGAGGTGTAGATATAGCAAGGTAAGAGATACCGCCAGCGGGTGTGACCGGCGACGAGATGGTCGAGGTCGATGCATGCCTTCGAGGAGCTTGACACGTTTGATTAGAATTTGACTACGATGAAGAGGAAGTAGAGCTTACTTGGCCTCGCGCGGGTCGGAGTCACGACAAGTTCCGTAGCCGTCTGCCTAAGCGCCCTAGCACTGCGTGGTGTCGAAACCTCCATGTTGATAACTTCGGGCGAGAAGGGCGGTACATTTTCTTTATTAGAGTCGCCGTCCACTGCGCTGGTCGATGTGCGAACGCGTTTTGGATTGGGAGTAGGGTCGGGTGTCTGGAGCTGCTGCTCGCAGACAGCTGTCGATGAGCTCTCTTGCTGCTGATGAGCTCTCTTTCCGAGGACAGAGCTGCGCGTCAAGCGTGTCGTCTGCATGGCGTATATGTTGAGGCCCGCGATGAGCTCGGGGTATGGGGGGATGGGTCGAGGTGGTCGACTGGAGGAGCCTTGCAATGCTGAGTGTGAAATTATACACAGACATATTCGGACTCCGATGGCATCAAACGCGTCAACGCGTCTCGTCACATGTACCGCGATCAATTAGCGTGCCTTGTTTGGCTCCCTCAACGCGTCGAGCTCTCCTCGATGTCCTATACGCTCAAAAAGAACGAGTTCGAGAGCTGCATTTCCACTGCCTCTATGGACGAAATACCAAAAAAAATGTTGGAAGGTATGTTTCACAGAACAATGGTGGCCGGCGAGAATAAAGCACGAGGTCCATTCCTCTTGGGCCACCGAAACATTGATGACGACAAGCACTGATTGACGACCAATCGAAAACCAATCCAAACCAATCATACATGTTTCTACTAATTATGGCAATTCTCCCGATTGATCCTGCCTGTGCTCCTTCCTCGCTTAGATCCTGCCACCCAGCATGTCGGACAATGGCAATCGACCTCGCGAGTTCGTAACCTCGTGGCCATAAACTCATAATGGCCACCGGGATATAAAAGCGGCCCTAGTTACGTGCCTCTTCAAACCACCACTGCTACATCTTGACACCCACACTGCACGCCATCCTCGAACTCTTGCTACTTCAAAGTTCTAACCCGAGCCTCCATCTACCCGTCAGTCTTCGAATATCGTCATGGACCACATCAAGAAGATCAGCACGAAGATATTCAAAAAGTACGTTGCATCATACTCCCATTCCTTGGAAGTTACACTGGTTTATTTTCTGCGATCATTGTAGAGCATCTGCCGGGTCGAAGCCCAAGTCCCGCAGGGATCCCAAGCTGCGGTACTCGAGGTCCATGCCCTTGCGCAGCTCGAACGATACTGAGGAGTCGTATCTTCGCCCTCGGCCTACCTACCGAGGCGAACAACAATTTCCTTACGATATCACGCCCGGCGTCTTCGATATCGCGCCCGAGGAAGGTGTCCGCCACGAGGACCCCTATGGTGGCTGGCCACAACACACCAACGAGAATACCATTGACGAACGCAACGACACGAAAGGTTCCTATCCTCAACGCTACCCCCTCATCGAAAGGAACATCGTCGATCAATTTCCTGCACCTCCTTCACCCCCTATCAAATCTCTCCAACCAGGCGTTGGGATTCCCAAGCGTCCAGCGCGTCCCCCTACCCTAGATCTCGAGGACTATCAGTTCACCGAAGCCGAACTTCTCCCCGAGATGAGCCCGGGTCTCAAAGCCAAGATGGCTGCTATCCACGCTGAGAACCTTCGCATGCAGGCCGAGGCCAAAAGAATGCGAGCTCGTCAGGGCGAGAGTATCCAGCGCTGCGCTTCTAGTGCTTCCAATTACGTTCGACCCCTCAACATTAACCGCCACCACGACCGTTCCCTTGGCTCTGCACATGGCGCCTCGAACTCACTATCGACCCCCCAGCCAGGTGCTGGTATATACAGGAACCCCGCGGCGAGTGGCTCAACCCGCAGTCTTGACCCCCACGCGCGTTACCGCACGTGCTTGGCCAGCTCCCGCCGCGCAGTCGCCGCCGCCAACCATAACAACTCCCAGTCCATCGCCTCCACTCACTCCGGCAGCAGCATCGACGGTAACACCGTCAGCAGCCAGTCCACCCCCCTAAGCCTCGGCCCCAACGCGCGCTACCACGCCGCCCTGGCGGATACACAGGCCGGGGATGCCACCCCCGCCACCACAGTCCGCCGCCGCAACGCCTCCTCCGGCTCCTCGCGCTCCGCACTTTCTTCGCGCAGGAATGGGATGGCCACTGCACCCACCGTCCCCGCGTACGAGGAGCCTGCGCACCAGGAACCGGGGCTCTACCACCCCGATGTCATGCGCGTTGTGCGCGGGCCCCATGGATCGAAGCTCCAGGCGCCCGGGCCTGTGAGGGCGGGTCGCGATATGGGGCTGGAGATCAATGATGCGGATCGGAGGGAGTTCGGCATTGGGGGGCATGGTGGTGCGGCCACTGTTGCGGGATGTGGACGTCAACGCGGACTTGCGTCGCGTCGTTGAGGACGTCCTTTCTTTCTACGCCCTCGTTTCCTCATTTTGGTTGCTTCCTGTCTTTGCTTCCGCCGCTGTCTACTGGCGTGGCAGCCCACACTCATTCGCAGTTATCTTGTCTATCGCTCCCCTCTGGTCTCATCGGCTCTACCGAACATCATCACTCCTTCCACGTCTGTTCTCATCGGCTCTGCCGTACATCGTCACTCCTTCCACGTCTATTCTCATTGGCTCTACCGCACATCGTCACTCCCTCCACATCCTTGTATCCCTCGTTCTTCCTCTGTTCTTTGCTATCAGTCGCGTACTACGCTCTCGGTTCTCCTGTCACACTCGTTTTCTTCCCGTCTCTCTCGAACTCTAGATTCTAGAGCGCGCCACACACTCTCATTTCCTCGATCTCTTCTTTTGTATCCAGTAGTTAGTCATGTAGTAGAAGATCCTATGTAGCAAGTAGTTAGAAGTCCCGAATAGAATATATATGTTGTACCGTTACCTGCACAGCTTGAGGTGAAGGCGCCAGTGGATGAATTACTTTTCGTCGACTTGGAAATTTCGGGTCGCGGAACGCGCCTGCCATTTTAATTTTCCCAAAAATCACCATCTTCTTGATCGTCCTCCCAATGCAATCGGCGACCGCTCTAAGGAGTCGTAGAATTGGCGCGGCTTTGCAGATAGCGCAGTCGCCACCAAATCCACATTAGGTAGTCCATGCGAGATGCACAGTGCTTTGCGCCACGATTCAGCGTCGCAGGTATGAAAACAGTGCGCAACCTGTATTATACTATATTGATAAAACTCTCTTGACTCCGGACCACGTGGCACCCCGACTAGGACCCCGAAAAACTGAGCGTCGACCAGCTGCGTCCCCAGCGTAGCAGGTCCTCTGCCCCCTCTATACGTACTATACCACTAGCTAAGGCCTGTTGAGAGAGTTCAATACATCATTCCCATCTCCTCTCCCACCATGTCGTTCAGGGGAGCTCCGAAAGTCCCGAACACGCGCTCAAGCGCAGCGAAAAACGCCCGCAAACCCGACCCGAGACAACGTACCTTAGAAAGTATTATTGCCACGAGTAGAAGCCAGATGGAGAAGGAGAATCAACTAGCTAAGGAGCGCACACAGAAGAACTGGGGAGACAGAGAGGATGGAGAGGACGATGGCTACCTTGAGCAGGAACTCGCCCTCGACGAGAGTTCGTCCTTCCTTGCGCGTCACGAACTCATAGATCCCACAGAGCCGGTGACGAACGGAGTAATCGCTCGGGCCCTCGTCAGGATAGCGGAGGACACAACACCGGCGCTCGACCCGGTCGTGAAACTCGCGCTCACGGCATGCGCGCATCTCCTCCAAAAGATAGACGCCTCGACGCTTACTCTTACTGACAACATCTCGTCGGCCATATCATCAAAGCTGGAGAGACACTTTGACGAAATGAAGAATATACTGTCAACCACCACTGAAGCACTGAAGAACGACATCGAAAAGGCAGCCGTCGGGACGGCCTCCGCTTACAGGGACGCGGCGGAACGGGGCAAGACGCTGAACCAGGTCCCCTTCATCAAGTCTGCTGACATCGATCCACGCACCAGGGCCCGCGAGGCGACCCGCCAGCGCCAGGTCCTACTCGACATCAATAAAGACAAAGCTAGCCCATCCGTCACCAATTCCGCCCTAGCGGCCATCGTAGCGAAAGCAAACGAGGCGATCAAGTCGATCGATGCCACCACGAAGCATGCGATTCGAGCCGCACGGCGACTCGACAACGGAGGTATCATACTCGAAGCGTCCAACGACGAAGCGGCGCGCTGGATTACAGAAAACTCGGACACCTTCACTCAGGCCTTCGACGAGGGCGCCACGGTCAGGAAAAGAACGTACACCATGATTGCTCGCTTTGTACCCATCAACTTCGACCCCGCCTCAGCAATGGAAGAGTTAGAGATCATCAGCAACAACGACTTACCTCAGGACGCCTTCGCATCGATGCGCTGGATCAAAGCCCCAGAACGACGAGCTCCCAACCAACAGACAGCTCACCTGATACTGAAGCTCAACGACCCCACCGTCGCCAACCATCTCGCGGTCAACGGACTCATCATCCACCACCAACGGATCAGTGTCGAACGCGAGCAGAGGGAGCCCCTCCGCTGCTTCAAGTGCCAGGGATGGGACCATATGGCCAACACGTGCACCAAGGCAGAATACTGCGGCAAATGCGGACGCGGTGAACACAAAACACGAGACTGTACTAACACAGAGCTCTATTGCACACCGTGCGGGACGAAGGGCCACGCGAGCGGGGACAGGAGATCCTGCCCGATCTTCAAGCAGAAACTCGCTGAACTCAACGCTAGGATCCCCGAGAACACGATGCCATACATACCCACCGACGAACCCTGGACCCACGCAGCTGCTCCGAAGACCACGCCACCCTTCACTGGCCGACACAACACCCCGCGGATTGCCTACCGCCTACCATACGGCCAGCGACAGAATGCACCGAGCGGCAGGGAGCCGCCTCCAGGGACAGAACAGCACTCCGCCCCATGGTTCGCCTCTGGCGCTAACACATCTCAGCTAGGCTCGCGCGAGAACTCCCTCGCCCCTCCTCCTCGCAACAGCAGTCGCTCATCACACACCTCCTCCCATGCCTGAATACGAACCCGACCCCACCAAAAAGCGACTACGGATATGGCAGCAGAACCTAGCGAAATCGAGAACGGCACAGCAAAATTTACTCAACTCACACACCCTTCACAGAGAATGGGATTTAATCCTTATACAAGAACCACACATCGACACAATGCGGAAGACGAGAGCCTCGAGCATGTGGCGAGTAATATACCCCTCCTCCCACCTTACTGACGAGGATACACCCACTAGATCCCTAATATTAGTTAACAAAGCACTCGACACCGACACCTGGACTCAAATTACCCTCCCCAACACCGGCGACGTCACGGCTATCCAATTTACAGGCGAATACGGAAGGCTTGCCATCTTTAACATCTACAATGACTGCACCCACTCGCGAACCATTCACCTGCTCAACAGATTCCTGGACGCTAACCAACAGAAAATCTGCGGGAGGGAGAACGACTTCATGTTATGGGCAGGCGACTTCAACCGGCACCACCCCCTCTGGGAAGAACTGCGGAACACCCATCTCTGCACCCGAAGTGCAACTGACGAGGCCGAAATTCTGCTGAACCTCGTCATGGATTTCAACATGGAGATGGCGCTACCGAAGGACATCCCCACACTCCGTGCTCGCAACTCCAAGAACTGGACCCGCCCTGATAATGTATGGAGCAGCTCCAACCTGAGCAGCCACATCATGCGCTGCGACACCATGCCCCGTCACCAAGGCCCGTGCACCGACCACGTACCCATTGCGACAATCATGGACATCCCGACAAAACGAACGAAGGAGGAACCGAAGAGAAACTTCAGGGACCCCGACATACCTTGGAGCAAATTTCGCGCAGACCTCACAGACCGAATGGCTGCTGACGACTTCCCCAGACCAGGCCCCATCCTCACCGGCGAGGCGCTCTGTAACCACATATCGAAACTCACCCAAGCCATCCAAGAGACGATCGCCGACAGGGTCCCCCTGACAAAACCGTCGCCGTACATGAAAAGGTGGTGGAGCAAGGAATTAGAGGAAACTCGAACAAGGGTCATGAAGCTGAGTGCTGATGCAGATCGCCACCGTGGGTTAGATGATCACGAGAGCTTTGCAGCGCTAGACGAGGCCAAGAAAGCTTACGCCGAAGAAATCGCCAAAGCCAAGGCGCAACATTGGACGGACTTCCTGGAAGACGCGATGTCAGAGCAACTGTGGACAGCGAACCGCTACATTTCCGACCCTTGCGGCGACGGAGGACGTACCAGGATCCCCACCCTCAGGACAAAAAACGAGGACGGCACATTCACCGAACACACCACCAACGATGAGAAGAGTCGCCTCTTTGCCAGCACCCTTTTCCCCCCCCCCGCCACAGGTCTCCTCTGTCCCAGCTGACTACAACTACCCGCTACCCCTCCCCACCAGCGGCATCATTACGGAAGAACAGATCCGACGAAACATTGACAAACTCAGCCCCCATAAAGCATGTGGTTCGGACGGCATACCGAACGTCGTACTTATCATGATGTACACAACCCTCAAGGACCACCTCCTTCACATCTTTCGCGCGATACTCGCCCTCAAGACGTACTACCCCGGTTGGCAAGAAATCATCACGGTCATACTCCGGAAGCCGGGGAAGCCAGCGTATGATGTGGCGAAGGCGTATCGACCAATAGCCCTGATAAACACCATGGCCAAGCTGCTGACGGCTATAGTTGCAGAGGACCTCACGCACATTATGGAGAAGCACCAGCTTCTGCCGAGCACCCAGTTCGGTGGCCGCCCCGGGCGCATGACTACTGACTCCCTTCACCTCATGACAGACTGGGTCCGACACCAATGGCGTCAGGGGAGGGTGGTCTCTATCCTCTTCCTCGACATCGAAGGAGCGTTTCCAAACGCAGTTCTTGACCGACTCATACACAACATGCGGAAGAGACGGGTTCCCGAAGAATACGTGGAATTCGTGAGGGTCCTACTCACCGGGCGCCGTACGAAGCTCAAGTTCGACGACTACACATCCTTCTGGATCGATGTGATAAACGGCATAGGCCAGGGCGATCCCATATCCATGATTATTTATCTCTTTTACAATGCTGACCTACTTGAATTACCCCAGGACAAAACTGAACTCGCGCTAGGATTCGTTGACGACGGCGCCCTGCTGGTGGCCGGAAAAGACTTCACCGAAACCAACAGGAAGTTACGCAGGCTCATGCAGAAACGGAACGGAGCGTACAAGTGGTCTGAAGACCACAACTCACGTTTTGAGACTAGCAAGTTTATCCTCCTACACTGTTCACAGCGCCGCGAGCCCGACCCGAACCGTCCTGGGAAGACCCAACGCTTATCCCGCCCAAGCCTCACCCTCCGAGGGACTACGATCAAACCCGCGACGGTGGCGAAATTCCTAGGAGTTATGGTCGACGATGAACTCCGGTGGAACGACCACGTCAAGTACACCATTGGGAAAGGGGTGAAGTACACTCACATGTTCCGTAGACTCACCCGCCCCTCCACAGGCATAAAACCCAACCTCATGGAACAGCTCTATGTGGCGGTAGCTATTCCGAAGTTCACATATGCGGCTGATGTTTGGTACACACCCGTACATAGAAAACCCGGACGCAAGAAAGACAGCGGATCCGTCTCAGCGACAAGGCAAATGGCGAAGATTCATAGGATGGCGCTCATGGCCATGACGGGTGCAATGAGATCCACACCGACCGACGCCCTGGAACTCCACGCAAACCTTCTACCAATCGACCTCTTCATGCAGAAGATTTGTCATCGGTCCGCAATGAGATTAGCCACCCTCCCCCCGCCCCACCCCCTCCATGACAGGATACGACGCTGTGCTAACCGGAGTGTACGAAAACATCGGTCCCCCCTCCACAACATCGCCACTCTCTTTCAACTCAAACCCGACGACATAGAAACCATCAACCCAGTTCGACAGCGCCCGACATACCAGCGCCCGTTCCTCACCCACATCGCCGTCACCAGGGACCTTTCGCTTGAGGAAGACAAGGCTAATGACGCACAAGTCCGAATCTATACCGACGGCTCAGGATACAAGGGACAAGCGGGAGCGGCCGCAGTGTTATACCGCGGCGACGAACCGCCAAAGACACTACAGTACCACTTGGGACCATTGACAAGAAACACCACGTTCGAAGCCGAGGCGGTCGGCCTGGCCCTGGGCCTTCAGCTCCTCTCCCAGACGCGTCTACCGAGGAAGACGACGATTGCCATCGACAACCGAGGTGTCATACATTCGACGGCGGTGACGAGGCAAAGGGCAAGCCACTACCATTTCGATGCCATACATGAACAGGCACGAAAATTGCACGAACAGAACACGGGCGGGGTAACTTCACCCTCTCCATCAACTGGATTTCGAGCCACTCAGGGGCTGAAGGAAACGAAGCAGTAGACAAGGCCGCGAAGGAAGCGGCCCAAGGTACCAGTAGTGACTTAAATCTCCTTCCACCCTACCTTCGTAAAGCACTGAACGGCCTCCCGACGCACCAGACATTGGCAGGTTGATATATAAACCCACGGTACTTAGCGCAAAGCCGTGATACATTCAGCGCTCTAGTTAGAGGGGCCTGTAATATATAAACTGCCTCTGGTCACGGCCCCAGCCAAACCTACTGCATCAGACGAGGGGTCGTCGGCTACGCTCGCCTGGTCCCCCTCACGGCTCACAGTGTTGATGAACGATCAAGTGGGCCCAGTCGGCTCATCAATCCACGTGCGACACCTGCGTGCTGGTGTCACCAGTTCTTCCGAATGTTATTACCACGGCTGTCGTCGTTAGATAACTGGACAGAGAAAACATGTATATGTTGTTATTGCACAAAATATCTCCCGAAAACAATGCTAATTCTAATGACATTCAATACGGTACTTATCACCATTTGGGGCCCCGATGCCTGTACATAACTCCAGTCCGATGCCCTCCCAAGCTTTCTGGCAAGCCGTGATCAAAAGCCGACGCATAGCCGCTTGGCGAAAAGCATATGCATGTATCCCGCACGCGGTCTGGGGATCGACAACCGCCGTTGACTCAACGGCCCTCTGGTTCCATTGAGCCTCTTGGTAGGTGAAGAAGGCGATCACCCGGCGCATTTCCTCTTCGAGGAGAAGGCACTCCTGCCAGCGATGAGCCCGAGCCCGAGTCTTGCACCATTCAATACGAAGGGCTAAGAAAGTGTCAGCAACAGCACGAGAACACTGCTATAGATACAGACCTTCTTGCTTGCCTTCCCCTTCCATGGCGGGCGAACCAACCTGCCAGATCCATGACAGTGTATGGCGGCCCTCTGATCGGTCGGTCTCGGCGGACGTCAGACCACGCAGATCTTCGTCTGTCAGCACCTGAAGCTCGCTCTCCCAGCCGGTCTTCAGCAGCTTTGAAGCGAGTGCGACAAGGGCTTTCCGAACCTCCCGATACTTCTCAGCCCCGACGATGATCCGAGACTGCACCTTCGCAATGAGGGCGAGGCTGCGCGTTAGCATGCGCTGGCCGCGGACAATTTGATCCTTCGTCTTGTACATTTGCGTGCGAAGGATGATGGCGCGGCGGATGTCGTGGAGTGAGGAATGAGCTTGGGCGTAGCGTAAGCGCCATTCGTACGTGAGAAATTCGGTGCCGCAGGGCGCGCCGGAGGGGATGATCTTCGAGGGTAGGAAGAGGTTGATGTTGGATGCCGAAACTCGCTCGTCACCACCCTCTCGTTCCTCCCGAGCACGTAAGACGGCAGCAACCGGCATATAGAGCTGTTGAATGCTCGTCCATGCTTCGATCTTCCGCCAGAGGCGGTTGCTCCGTTCGATGATCTTCGAGCGCTGAAGGCTCGTCGCATGCTGGCCCAGGGATTTTGTATCGCGGAGTAAGATGCGCCTAGCAAATAGTCAGTAACGGCCTAGGTGGGTCACGGGCAGACTTACTGATGATCCTCCAGCTCCAAGCCCTGCGCAATGAGCCGACTCGGTGAAACATCGTCGTGGATCATAGATGTCAGATCCTCGCGCAGGCTGGCCTCTTCCTCACTTGCTAATTCCAGGCGTACGGCGTTCTCGGTTATCTCTGTTTTCGAGTTAGCATTAGGACTCAAAGATAATGTTAGTGTACTTACTTTGAACCTTCGCCGCGAATGGATTCGGGTTGTTGCCGTCGCTCTCCCACAGCTGAACAAGGCGCGTCCATTCAGTTGTATCGTTCTCTGGAAGCGCTGCGTCGAAGTGCGTGAATGCCGAGACATGCTCGGCTCTCTCGGAGATGGCTTCCTTGAGTTTTCGCAGGAGGGAAGAAGCTGTATATGTAACGGAATCAGAAAGATGCTCTGACCGAAAAGGAATAGAACACTGTACCTAGCGTGATCACCTTTCTCCAGTTATAGTCCCCGAAATGGTCGTCGAGTGTGTCACGGCGAGAACCGGGGCCCATCTCCTTGGTACTGTTCGCAACGGCGTTGATTGCCGCCCATCCGCGTTCAGGAGCTTCACCGTCTGTCCGTCCGACATGAGGCGTAAAGTTTAAGGAGAAGTTGATGTGGCAGGGAGGCTGGTGGCCGGGCAAGTGGAATTTCGGGATAAGATATAAGCACTGGTCTTGGAACGGGTTGGGCGGGTAGAAAGCGCAGCGAGCGGCGAGGTTACGAGCCCATTGGCAGGCGATGTCGTAAGAAACAACGACACGGTTGGGGGTGTTCTGAGATAAGCTTGATAGGAAGAAGTAGTCCATATTAACGTATCTAAGCCACCATCAGCATCAGGGTCATGGGTAAATGGGAGTGACATTACCTTTCCCCCTTCTGTAGATCACCGACGGAGACGGGACGTTTCATGTCATGCCGTGCACACTCCGCCTTGCCCGCACCACTGGCGTCGACACCCTTGCCTCCGCGGATGCTTGCTGACTTGATGGCGTCATGGTTGCTGCAGGTGCTAACGTCATCTGGTACACGGGGCCCATACTCCTCGAGGTAAGCCTTGAATTTGGTGTCCTCGACGAAGTAGGCATAGCCGTGGTTTAGACCAGGGTCGTGCGCGTAGCTGGACACGTTGAGCCGCTTCAAGCGAAAGTTGGCGTCGATCCCGATGAAGAGTGAATAAAGCCATCTGATGAGATGGATCAGCGATGGCTATTGACTTCAAAGAAGCAGGGACATACGATTGATGTGCAGGGGCACCTTCCCAGCCAGGTGGGAGATTAATACCAGGTTGAGGGCACGCCGGGCATAGCACTGCGCACTCGCCCTCTCGCGTCGCTTTCACACCTTGAGGATCATTCCCACGACCGGAGCGTTTCAGGAGCTTCAAGTGTCGCCATTCTCGGACCATTCTCAGGAATGCGGAGTATCGGTCCTGTCAAAACATGTCAGCGTGGGAGGAGAAGTGATAGTTCATTCACATACTGGAATAGTGGTAGTGCCCGTATTGTCCGTATGGCGAACGGGGGTCTGATAGAATTCGAATGCGGATACCTTCGACATGAAGGAAAGCAGTTGAAAATGTCCGAGGACCTGAAACGTCGCAGCTGTCTTCGGATAAATGGTAGTGGCAGGGAAAAGCCTGGCGCGGAGGAGCTGGATATGACGCTCCATGGGCCGGAAACAATTGCAGAAGTCGATGCCGATTTGATGAAGGCCGTGACGTGTAAGACGACAAAGTCATCATTGGCAGCAGTGGCGGGGTTGATGCAGGCTTCACCTGCAGGATGGCCAAGCTGCAAGCGTAGTCCAAGATCCTTGAGACAAGTCTTGGCAAAAAAGGTGCCGTTCCACTGCTACGAAAATTACATCAGCCGCGAAAAGCAAGGACAACGAGGAACGTACCTGGACATGGTGAAAAGGCCGTACTGCATGGTCCTGGACTAAGCAACTGCCGCAGTACAACAGGCCGGTTGCGCAATCGGTACATTGATATAGTTGCTGACTATCGGCCACGGGGGGTAGCTCTGGGTTGAAACACTTCGCGCAATGAAGTGGTGCGTCGGCTGGTCCCTCGAGGCGCAGAAGCTCATGGAGGTAGACGTCGATCTGTTGCTCCCATAGCTGAAGAGGGTTATCCTGTAGGTCTAGTTAGTATTTGTGCAGGAATAACGACAGGCTTGAGATACGCACCATTGCCAGGGTCCTTCGGCGTACCACGGGTTCTATCGGAGCTTGGACACTGTCATGCTCGAAGCTCGGGTCCATCCATTCAAAAGAGAACTGTGCGTCGTCAGGGAGTTCTGGCGTGTTCCAGGTCATAGGCTTGGCGCTGGGGACAGGAGCCGGCGCGATACCTTGCACGTTGACATATGTTCGGGAGGAGGTCCTGCCATGCTGAGTGGTTTCGTAGGAGATGTGACGCTGCACGAGCTGAGGGGCTTGTGTAGCATGTCCTGGAGCGGTGGGTATGTTATCATCTATATCTAGCCGAGGGCGTCGCCGTTTGTTAGCCATGAGAGGAGAATGCTGAGGAGAGTATGTACACACCTCGTTATTTTATAGACAGTGAATGGCTCATGGGAAACCCAACGAAGAGCACCAAAGGTAAACGACGATATGATTGAAGCCAAGCTAATCTGACCTGTGAGTTGATACTCGAAATGAACAATGTTGGACAACGTACCATGAAGAATTATGGACCGAAGGTAAACAATGATATAACTGAACCTAAGCTAATCTGACCTGTGAGTTGATACTCGAAATGAACGAAGTTGGACAATGTATCATGAGGTTGGACAACGTACCATGAAGAGAGATGAATACAACGAAGTCCAGATACTAGTCGGTGTGTGAGACAATCAACGAAGATCATGTGATTCTCTGGGGCACGTTTCAACAACAACATGACTTGTCAACAAGCATGTCATGATTTCTGTACAACGACTACTACTACTAGGCGTACAATGACAACTGTTACAGTGGACTACATATCAGGCATTTCTAAGAATTTCATGTGCGCGAAATGCCTCATCTCTATCAGATTAAGCTGTGTGTCAAACTGCTCCTCAGGTGTCATCTCAACCATCTCCCTCTCCTCGGCTGTTATCACGACATCGAACTCGTGCCCCTGGAAGTATATGCCCATCTTCGCGTATTTGAAGTATTCGACGCGCTAGCAATTAATTGATTTTCAGTGGGAAAAACAAATAACATTAAGGAAGACGCACCCTGCGTTCACGGTCGGCCTTGACAGTCAACAGCTGTTCCCAGGCGTCATATTTTGGATCCGTGAGCGAATGACCCAACTGCCACCACGCGTTCCAATAAATCTTCGAGCGTAATAACTGCCTTGGTAAGGAAATAAAGCTAGATGGCTATAGAGGGAAACTCACGTTACTCTGAAGCTTCGTCGCCCATTCTACCCGATCTGGGTCAACGAATTCTTCGCCATCGATGTCGTCGAATCCGTCCAGAAGGATGACTGGATAGCGGTCGAACCATACGGGGTAGAGGAGCTCGAAGAAAATGTCGACCTTCTTCTCCTTGGTAGCGCGATGGAAGATTGGAGCTAGGAACCTGAGGAACGAGTCTTGGGGAATAGTCGCGCCTAAACCCTTTTTGCCGAAGATGCCGACGTTGGGCTTTCCGTTTCTGGGTGGGGCGAAACCGTCTTCATCTGCTTGGGGCATCTAGATAATCTAATGTTAGACATCGATCATGATCAGGGTGAACAAAAATACCGAGAGTATGGTCACCGGAGGTTTTGGCACGCGAGTGTTCAGATCGGGGGGGGGGGAAAAAGATGGCTTGGGAATTCAACCCTGATCGGTGATCGTGATACATACGCAAATAGCTGAGTGGCTGGAACGTCGTAAGATACTTCAAGTGAATTGTATGGCTGTTTAGCTCAGAAACCGGATTCTGACCTCGGAATATATTGTTTGAAGTGTTTCTTGAGAGATCCCTGGAAAAGTTTGGGTGCAAAAGGTGGTTCATGAGTAAAGGTCAGACAAAGCGTAAAGGTAAGACAAATCTACCATGAACCACCAATATGATCTAACATCACCAACCATCGTGCAAGCACTTCACCCTACTTCACCTTTATTATGGGCCGCCCTCGCCTGTACAATACTGCCGAAGAGAAACGGCTATCAAATAATGTGAAAAGCAAGCGGAGCTACAACAGGTAAGGCTTGAGAATGGCTATAACATGTACCTCTTTCGGATTTCCTGACACGGGATCTAGGAACAAAACCTCCATTTCTGCTCGACGCAGCACACGATATCGACAAAAAGCTGATCAGTAAGCTCGAGGTATTCTTATTATGTGTTTTGGGAGCTACATGTATGGCTATAGATGTGTTCCTCCAACGAAGACGAACGCACATACAACTAACTTAGAGATCACGGATTTACCTCGGTATGCATAGTCCCACTCAGACCGCGTATGCATCCACCTCATCAAAATCAATCCGTAGTGACAGGCACATGTCATATTGGGCAGAAAGGGTCGAACACGTCGCAAGAAAGCTCACAAAAGCCGTCGGCCCTGGTGCGTATGAGTTCATCGAGGAACTATACCAAGCATACATTGTCAGCAAGGATGACACCGGCATCTCCGACGCCATCACCCACATCACAACTCTGCAAGCGTCCATCCGTCGATACCAGGCCGAGATTTTACAGCTAGGAGGGCTTGGGAAGGAGTGGACTCGTTCCGACGAAGTGTCGAATCACGTCACGGGTGTTTTGAGGTCGCTGGAGGACTTGCACGGTACAGTGTTGATTGATCCTCATAGTCTTAGGGACCTCCATCACGACAAACAACTCTTGTATCAAACATGACATTTGCTATGTTTGTAATGACTACGTGTATCTGCCATCACACCAGAGGGACATGCAAGGCACAATGAGATTGCAGTAGATATTACAGGTACAGGAGATAACGACATCGCGAACGCGCGGTACCAAGAAATTGCCCGAGGCGTCGCTTACTTCTCCTCGACGAGCCCGTGGTCAAGCGCCTCCTCGAAGAATTCTTCGGCATCGCTACGTGTGTTGCAACGCTTTGCAACCCAGCCGGAGACGCCAGTGACGAGGGGTTTGACGGTGGCCCTTGAAAATATAGAACATTAGACAGTATAGATGATGATATAAAGGTAATACATACCAGCCCTTGTAGACGCCAACAGAGCGCCCAACGACGACGGCGTAGTAGGAGTCCGGAGCCGCGAAAAGGGTAGAGGCATCACCGCCAACTGAAGCAGATGTGGAAGCGGCGGCCGAAGAAGTGGCGGCTCGGGCGGCTTTGTACTCCGCCAGACACACCCTGCAGATGTGGGGGCAGGAAATGGTGCCTTTGATGCCTTTGATGCCCTCTGACTTGGGAACGGTTGGGCTTGGAGGAGGGACGGCGGTGCCAGCTGCAACAGTGGGACCTGCTATGAATATCGAGTGAGAAAGGTAAAGTGAATGAGAAAAAATAATACATACCAGAGTGCCCGCTGTCGGGTGCGGCAGACGTGGGCGCAGCTCCATTGCCGGCCTCAGCTACAGAGCTCTCAGCAGTGGCGAGGGCGAAAGGCAAGGCGCCATCTAGATTCAAACCAATGAGGAAACGGTTGACTTAAGCGATGTTGACACGTACCGCCGTTCGACACGCTGATGCCGAGATGCTGGAGGGCAGACAAAACCTGGGCAACAGTGATGCCAGAATTGCCTCCGTTGGGGGTAAGTTGAGCCATGGGGGTGGTTTGAGCCATGTGGATGATCGAGGCAGATGATCAAGGGTTGAGTTGCCGGTATCTGATGATCTCTCTCGATTTAAATTCAATCTTTTTTTAGCTAACTGTACAGTTGATCGGATTTAGCCGGTGGCTGCTCGCCATGCGGTACAGCCCATGTGAGCTGATCGAGGGCCCCAAGGTCGGTGTTCAGGTCGGTGTTCAACGCGTTCAGGGTCCAAAAGTGAGTTCCCGGCGGCCCATATGCGTTAAAATTATCTCATTCTTTGCCTCCAGATGGCGCCCCCTAGGTGGACAAATGACGAGCAAACAACATTTCTCCGTTCATATCTAGACACATTCATTGAGCACCAGAAAAATCATTCCACACACACGTTCTGGTCGGGCGTCGAGCGTGAATGGTTTGATCGATGGCCTGAGACCGTTCCTGATGCGGCTAAGGAGGCGGACCCTGATCTTGATCACACGGCGGCATTGTTCGACCTCTGTGTTGATCGCAAAAAGGTTCGCATTTGCGCCCATGAGCATGAGTTTATATATTAACCTTTGAGCACCAGAAAATAAAGACGTGGTTCAACAATAACGCTAAATCCGGCAAGGTTTCAGAGAAGCGTTCCCAGCCATTGAAGATCACCTCGAAAGCCACACGCGCTCCCCAACTCCTCGAACTGTACTCACAGAAGTACTATCTAGAGAAAGTTCAACCCGGGGTCCAGGCCGAACTTCAGGAGGGTAGCAGTGAGGACGCCAAAAAGAGCATAGGCCTCATTAGGCGCCAACTCCGGGCGGCCTTCGATGTTGAACCCCAGTCCGTGAAGGATGAAATATATACGGAGCTATCAAATCAGCATCAGTTAAGCAGAAAACGAAAACGGCAGTGGAACCTACACCGGAAATGTATGCAGAGTACGTTGCGACTTCCTCCTTACGTCTATCATGTGCTGATACATTAACCTCCAGAGCTATCAGAAGGCTCCCAGACACGATAGATCAGTTTACGGAATCCCTCGGACGACAGACTGGCTGGTTATGGACCGTTATGGGCGGCGGTCCTGATCCCGTAAATGGCGGGCAAATCCGCAATGTCCTGTACGTCGTGGGAGTACCCGTCATGTGATGCTTGCTCATTCGCTCTCAGTTATCATCACGGAGTGGACCTGTTGGGACATTCCTACAAGAAGGCAAATGTTACATATCAGGAGACTGTCCAACAACCTTATGGCAATTGGCTTCAGGGAGCCTTCTGTGAGTGAATCAATTGATTTTTGTATTCAGCCCTCGGATTTCTGACTTCAATGTAGCGCGTGAGACCTGCAGTTCGCGAGCCCTGTCATTTCCGGGTGGCAAGGTGGCATCTGCATCAGCCGCACCTGGACTCATGTCGTTACCCGAACCCGGACTGTCGGGCATGTCCACGCCTTCACCCGAACCCGCACCGTCGGGCACGTCCGCGCCTTCACCCGAGCCTGGGCCACCCAGGTCTTACCTCACACGAGAGGAGCTCGCAGTTCTAGATCCCACCCTTCATCCCATTCATGCAGGAGTCGCCCCCTCTTCTCTCACGCTGTCTATCGCTGGTTTGCAACCCGCGCCCTCGCCGCCTGACCCCAAGAACATTATCCCTGCCCTCGCGACATCATCGGGTACTGTTGGACCGTCACCGTCAAGCCCACCCGCCGCTACGACTTCGCCCACCGATGATGCTGGGATGTTGCCCCCGCCTACAGCCTCCGTTTTCCAGTTCCCTTCCCCATCGTCGCTCTCATACCCATTCGCGCCCATTAGATGTCCCGACGGCACGACATACTTTTTCCCACCCGAGCAGTACGAGAACGACGGCTTAGAATCAGGCTCGACACCATCGTCACCTCATTCCACGACATCCGAGCCTCGCCTGCGATCACCATCGCCCGATTCTACGGAATGGTCGGATCTCATTGCCGGCCTACAGAAGAGACCAGCCCCGCCCCCTCCAAAAGAGCCGCCAGCGCCGAAGGTCAAGTCCAAGCCCGCACCACGAAAGAAACGCGTGGCAAAAGCGGCAGCCACGCCCGTCGGCACCGGTTCCGAACTTGAAGGTGGCGACGTCGCTCTGTCGGGGCGAGGGCAGCGAACTCGGAAGGCGCCGGCTCCAAAAGACGTCGTGCCCTTGACCGTCGATGAAAACGGAAAAACAAACGGTGGATGCGAACGGCAACCCGATCGCTCCCACCGTTCTTGGGAAGCGCGCGGCTGGTGGAAAGGGAAAGGAGAATCACAAGTACGTAGCCTGTTGCTCTTTCTCATTTCATACCACTGATTTTGCTATTAGGGCCGCCAAAAAGGCAAAAAAGTAATTTTCGTAATTTCTGTAGTCCTTATCTTGTTATTGCTGTATAGACACGTCGAATGTGATTTTCTTGTGCTTATTATCATCGTTACATATATTTTTGCAAACGAGGCCGGCTTCTACACGGCTATATGTTTTTATTTCAATGTTTTTGCCGAACATTTTTGATATGTCGTCCCAAATGTATTTATGGATCACACATGGTTCAGGACGGTCGATGACAAATCTTTCCAAACGAGCGAGCAAGCCCAAGCCGTATGGCCAGCCAGCAGCAGCAACCAGCCCACGCCCAGCCCACGCCAACCAACGGGGCGGCATTATTTGGCCCAGTTTGAGCCCTGCACGTGCGCGGTAACGAGAGCCCGTTATATATCACCTCTCGCCGCTAACTACAGCCACTTTATACATCAAAGCGACGGTACAGCCTGCCCGACGAGTGTCTCTGCCCTTAGGCAGATCCATAACAGGCACCTCAAAGCGAAATGGAAGGCGAAATGGACGAAGTCCCCGAGGTACAAGAAATACGAGAAATTCGACGAGGGTTTTCCCTTTACAGACTTCCGAAACACATCGCGTGGGTTCTCCAGACGCCAGTACAGCCTGATGATCCAACTTCGGACGGGCCACGCCCCCCTCAATCGACACCTCCATACGCTGACGGTCGTCGACTCCCCTCACTGCCCACATTGCCCGGGTACTGACGAAACCATGAAGCATTACCTCTTCGACTGCCAACACCACCAGCACGCAAGGATAAAACTCACTACAGCTCTCGGCCGCGACGCATACGCGTACGAAGTCCTTTTCGGGACGAGGGATGGAGTCATTGCACTGCTTGACTATGTAAATGACACGGAGCGGCTCAAAGACACATTCGGTGACGTATCTCCCTCCCATTTACGCGAACTTGATAACCAGGATCGCCCAGATCCCGACCCGATATACGAATGGGGCGAAGACTACGACATGGACGATATGGAAAACCCCGGCGTCTGACGCCAACCACCCCCCCTTATTTTCTCGCTCGCGCTCGGATGGGAAGTTTGAAAGGGCAGGGACACGGAGGAGGAGATGGGTTTGAATCCAGAGCCGGATCAGTCGGCCGATGGTCTTTTACTTACATTTTCTCTCCTGCAGCTACCGTTTGACGGTATTCCACATCCGTGCAAGACCCCCTCGGGGGCCGAGCACACCGTCGAAAATCAACAACGAACGCGAAAACCACGAGGCGTCGGAAACGGTACACCTCACACGTCAGAGTATGGGCGAGTAAAACAGGACCGGGGGTCCTGGGCCGTTGGGGGGCATCGAGATGGCCCGTCAATGAGTTCACTCGCAACACTCAGCAGGTGCAGGATCTGGGGACACAGGGCAGTCTACCAGTTTGTATTGCGTAGTCTAGGACCGACATGGGCTCCGCCCGCAGGTCGATAAATATATGGATGTAAAAAAAAAAAAAAAAAAAAAAATACTATATTGATACCACGCAGCGCGCGACGATAAAAAAATGGAATAATATAGGATCCAAGATTCCGAACTACCAAATCCGTTTAACCATAGTATACCTCGTCAGATCCTCCAACCTCACCCTCCCCCGTTTCCCCCCCTGCCCCGCCTTGTTCTCTCCAATCTCCGCCGTCCGCGGCGCATCGTCCTCTTCATTGTCCAAGAGACTTTTCAGCTTCTTATTATACACCTGCAAGGGATTAGGTTGTGTGTGCATGGGGAGAATTTTCGAAAGACGCACTTGTTCCTCTTTTCCTTCTCCTATTGGATCTCGTCCGAAATTATTGACGACGTCCGCTGCCTCGCGCGCCTCCATCCCCGCCCGCCTCCTCGACGCATAGCTGACTAGATTGACGCCTAGTATCACCTTTATCACAAGAAAGCTAAAAGGATGCGGTCAAACCTCAGTAACCACGTTTGCGATCTCTAGACGTACCAGATCCAGAATAAGAAGCCCATGATCGCCCAAGTCAGGTAGTGGACGATCTCTGCATTCGAAAGGGAAGGAACCGTCCAGAATGATGAAGAGTCTGAGTGAACGGCGAACATGAGGTTGATGGACTGGGAGCCGATCAGGATGGCTAGCACTGCAAGGGGAAGAGACGCAAATCCCAATCTACGTGCAACGAGCGGTGACTGGTCTACATAAGTATGCTACGAGAGCTGAAATCAATATGCCGTCTCATGATAGGTTTAAGAAAGACGCTAGAAGATACCTTACGTGCACCCCGTCTACCCACGGCGCTCCCACTAGCCAAGTCACGACATAGCACATCGGTGTACCGTTCATACACCGAGGGCCGGATGTGGTTGAATTTGGTGATGAAAGCATGTTTGAGCCAGTCCACCAGCATCTCCGAAATCATCACAGTCAACACCGGCTTAAGGATCGTTAGGTAGAGCTATGGCGTGAATGAGAATCCGAGACATACGTATGAGATTGTCCACAGGACATTGTTCCCTCGAAACCATCCGAAACTCCTCGGGAGGACGAGTCCTTCCGAGAAGTCAAACTCGGACCCGCTAAGCTCTATAAGATTACGGAAGGCGACGACGGTTAACATCAGGGCGAGTGTGAAGCGTTCGACGATGTCTGATTGTTGAAGTGAGGAAGATGTGTATTCGCAAGGCGAAAGTACATACCTGCACAAGTGATTTGGAAAAGACTGTCCTTCTCAAACTTCTTGAAGACGCTTCCCTTTATTTCGACGAACTGATTCGAGACCAGAAGAGTCAGTAACGCGTGATCATACGAGTTGATCGCGACGTTAAGAGCTATCAACTGATATACCATGACGAGAGCGTGCGCCACTGGTTCGATTGCGTTTCAGTCGGTCGAGTTCAAGAAAGGAGAGGGGGACCAACCATTGTATAGGGTCGCAAGGGTGAAGAATAGGAAGGGACGGATGGTATGTGTCGAGAGTGGCATTCTATGCGATAAAGGCTCTAGTGTAGACCTCGAGAATAGACAATCAAGGATATCCTGCCCTATAGATGCACAGAGACGGTCGCCAATCTAGAGTACAAGCATTAGCTACACCTTCTTCGGCTAAGAATGCGTATGTAGAAAAATATAGCGTACTTCTAAGGCATTGAAGATGACATACAGTTTGATGGTGTCTTGCCCGCGGATAGTGTGATAGATTTTGCTCGCGTCCGTCAGGGGATTTAGTATGAAGACAGAGATAATAAGCAAGAGAGCACGGAGAAGATCGGCCTTTTGCGACGGCGGTAACGGAGGTGGTTTCGAACGAAGCATGTTTGTCACGAATCGAAAAAGCGCAAACGTAAACCGAATGGGCAAGATCGTGAACGTGTACAGAAAAGAGTCAAGGCATACGATGAAACCAAAGCCGATAATCTTTGGACGCGTGAGTTCCGTGTTTTGTTGTATCAGTGGGTGTCATACCTTCTCCATGGCGAGGGGGATACTCAAGAAGTTGCTCACTCGCTCCCATTTGAGTTCCTGATGAGAATCGAAGTCGGTGGCAAGGAGTTCCTCCCGCAGGTAGTCCCACAATGAGAAAGGAGGGGCGGGCTTGTACTTCGTCTCTTCGTCGAGTTCTGCTTGGAATGTCGGTGACAAAAGTGGCTCGTCGTCGAATGGACGAGGCATAGGTGAAGCAGAGATGGGAGTAGGCGGGAGCGACGAGTAGACCAAAGGTACCTTCCGTTCAAGTTCCTCCTCCTTGATGTACATGTGTCGATGAGAAGGAGCCGAACGGATTGACTCTGAGTGCTGATCGAAACTGTCTTCCATGTCAGACTCTTCCGCTCGGCGTAACAGACGGTGAGAGATCCCCAGGGAAGTAGAGGGAGGGCTAATAGATCCCGGTCGTCCGCGACGTCTTGCGATATTCCCCGCCGAAGTCATGGACTGGGGTGGGTTGTGACTCCATCCAGTAGCACTAGGTGAGACTGAGGAGAACCGACGCCGTAGTTTGCGACGGCGACCAGTAGAGGACGCTGGCGGAGACGGGTTGGGGGCATTGGAGGCCATGAATGTAAACGAGTGTCTTGGGAGTGTATATCAGACCAGCAGCCTACCGCATGTTCTCTGCATAAATGACACGGTCAGTTTCCGTATTCATGATCACTTCTGAATCGTGACGTTCGTGTGTGCCAACGACCCGGAGGAAAAACAAGGCCACATAACATTTGGTTTCAATATTGTCTCCGATTCTTTGTTGCACATTCTCCTCCCCCTCCTACGCGTCCGCCTCAGCATGCAGAACGAGACAGCGATGTACGACGAGATGGTTGAGCGCCAAAGGGACCCGAACTACTGTCCGACGCGTCGAGGGAACGTAGTCATTCCACGTGATGCACATGTTTTATCTCCATCTGCATCATTTCAAATTGCACGCCTATAGCGACATCATGATCTAACGGGTTACCATCTCCTCCTCGTCCATGCATGCAGTATCATAGCTGTATCGCTTTCCCCTCTCGCTGGAGGCTGTTTCGCGTTTTCCTTGTCTTCGTAATCGTCATATCTCTGCTCATCTCCTACCTCTTCCTTAAATCTCGACCATCTTATGCACTATACGAAGCACTAGCCAAGTACGAGGTGGCGGAATCACGCAGGTTCATACGGAACTCTCCAGAGAACAAATACGTCTTTTTCAAACAACTACAGGGGGCAGGCTTCAATAACCAGGTGCGTGGTCCAAGATACGGGTCTGCAATGTACTTAGCATGTTACATCGCACATCTTGCAGGCCCAGGAAATCATACTATTCCATCATCTTGCTTTACTGACCGGTCGCGTCTATGTTTATCAACCTATTATTTGGCGCCCCCGTGGCAGTGAAGCCACGGTCCCGCTGTCCGCCTTTATGCCCGGCGTGACACGGAACAGCATCAGTGCTGCGGTATTCGAGGAAGCTTGCTCCCCGGAGGAGACGAAGCACGTTAATATCCACGTTAATAACCCCTCCCTATGGGAATATACCAAGCAGTCGCTGAGTGGGAATGAGAAGTGTATCTTCGTTGATAATTGGATCTTGAACTGGGAGTACGTGTACTACTTCTCTTGACCTTGACATTCGCCTGACGACATGTTCGTATAGTTTCCTCGCTTCTTCAGCCCTTCGTGATATATGGCCGGATTTTCAGAAATACCTTGCCGACTACTTCCAATGGTCGGACCCCATTAGGACAATTGCCTTCCGTACACGCGCAGCACTAAGTCTACAATGGGACTGGGACCCGTCTATTACCGACGGCGAACCCTACGTAGCACTCCATTTCCGTCGTGGTACGTACGACATGGATATCGCCCTTGCGACTATCATTTACTCCGATCGCAGGGGATTTCGAAGGCCATTGCCAGAGTCTCGCCGAAACCCACACGGGCTTCACCACATGGGCCACCCTACCCTCCCTCGAAACGTCCATATACCCGCCTGCCCTCGATACCTCAAACCAAACCTCCGTAACCGACCACTGTTATCCAAGCCTCAACCGCATCCTGGACATCATCGACTCCGTCGTCCGTGACAAGCCACACCTCCGCACACTGCACGTCCTCCACGACGGCGCCTGGGACCACCCTCTCGTCTACGCACAACACTACAAGCTGAAAGCGGCCTTGACCGACTCCGCCCGGGCGAAGAGTGCGGGGTGGGTGGGTGGGCCTATGAAGAGGGTTACGCATTCGGGTCAGGTCCCGATCAAGTGGGGCGAGGCGGATTGGGCTGTGACGGTTGATGTGGAATTGGCGAGGAGGGCGGAGGTGTTCATAGGGAATGGATATTCGAGTTTGAGCACGCAGGTGATTGCGCTGAGACTTGGGGCGGATGGAGGTCGGGCGGAGGATATAACCCTCTTGTGATTGTGATACCTTGTCGAGCCTTATCGCTACAGGAGCGGTGCGATTCATCATACTCACTATTTCATCGTACAGTAGACTGCGTATTGCGGCGGGGGTGCCTCTTTATGTAGAACAGTCAGATACTAGTCCAATGGATTAGAAAGTTTGGCCATAGTACCGTTGACATGACGTAGGGCTAACTTTTCCGTATTTTCCTAAAACTTGTCAAACAAACACTCTGCGTGCTTGCAACGCTCACTGCGCCGTTTCTGAACAAATGCCTCCCCGAAAACAGGCCAAATGTGAGATCTGCTCGACGAACGATTCGAAATACACCTGCTCGACGTGCATGGTGGTTTAGTACGTCCGCAATACTGAAATTGGCGTGTCATGATTCGACGAACACAGTTGCTCCGTGCCATGTTACAAAAAACATAAAGGTAAGCCTTATGTACACCTGGGCTTACCTATACTTGTTCTAACTGTTAATAGAAGAGACCTGTGCGGTTAAAACAACCCAAGGACCGAGTGAACCTCCTCCAGGAGCTATACTAGAAGACGAGAATTCAAGTCAGAAACTTCTACCTGTTCGAATGACATACATTCTCATCCCCTTCCAGTTGAAAGCAACGACACTGAAGAACCCATCCTTGAAGACCCGAAACCTCAGAGACCGCTCACCTCTCTAAATTGGCCGTACATCCCAGACGAATCCGCCTACCCAGATCCTCTCAAACGCGATGATCCCAAGACTCTACAGCTGCACCACTACGAGGCAATAGGTGCGCATTCCTCCCGAGATTCTTCGGTCCGAGCTGGGGTCTGACTTCGCTAACAGCCACCTCACGTTCAATTCGAAAGACGCTGGCGACACACCCCAACCTAAAAACGCTCCTCACGTCGATCGATTCCTTGCGAGGTAATGATCGAGAACACGCCCTGCAACGCGCACTCGGCGTGGGTGCGCCGGATATCAAAGATATTTCTGCACGTGGAGAGTTGAGTGACGATGTGCTTGCTTTGAGGGAACTTGCGGAGGCGATTGAGGGCGCTGTGAGAGGTGGCCAGGAGACTGCATTGGGGCTTGATTGGGATGCAGATCAATGATAGTGGAGTTCCCTGGGATTTTTGGCCCATATCCTTCCTGTGATGCGAACAACCGTCCCGTCAAAGGTCGCAGCAACTCCAGGAACATCGGCAATGCGAACTTTTGGGGGGGGGGGAGAGCTTGCTGAAACTGAACTCCAGCCCCTTTCTTGGTTTTGAGGGAAGACAGTGAAGGAAGAGGAATTGTCCGATATACATTGCATTGTCTTTTCGCTACATAATTACACCAAAAGTACAGAACACCCGGTGAACCCAAGACATAAATAGAGCTAAATTTAAACTCCAACAGCCTTTCAAGTTTTCAACGCTTCTGCGGAATGCCGGATTGATCAACTTGGGTCGCATACTCTTTGAGGGCATCAGCAAGACTAGTGTAGTTCGCCTTGATGAGTTTCAGGCGGTTTTGGAATGCCTGCAGGAAGCCCGAAGCTGAATTAGGCAATGTCACAAAATAGAGGATATGGGATACTGACCCTCTTAGATCCACCGTCGTCGGCAGCATCGGTGGCAGCCTTGAGACCATCGGCAATCAGCTGGGCATCGTGGGCCACCTGAATCGCTGGTAAGCATGGAAGCATGGGATCACAGGTGGAAGACATACAAGAGCCCAAACGGCGGCGAATCGATCAAGTCGGCCACAGATGTCAGCGATGTCAGTCTTTTGGGCCTCCAAAATGGTCTTGAGGCGCTGCAAGGTGGCGAGCTGGACACGGAGGTCCTCGAGTTGCCTTTGGTCCTCGGCACGTTCATTCTTATATTCTAAAAGCAATGTTGTGAGCAATGATAGCAGATTGTCTACGAAATATTCAGAGACTCACCATTGCCTTTGACGACGAACGCAATCAAGGTTGATAGCTCTCCAATAGCGGCGATGGCACCAACGATCTGTGGAATACGTTGATTTTCCAAGACGCATGCGACATATATGCACTTCACATACGATGATGCCCAAGGCAACGGCGGGGCCAAATGGACCGAGAGCCGCGATAGCAGCGACTGCTCCTATGCCAGCAGCGATAACAGTAACACCCAATGCTACGCCCATGGCAATAACCTGCGGGGTATATTAACAAATCATCAGGCCAGGTATTAATCGACGACGTACGATGGTCTCGCATCTAAAGAAATAGGCGTGAATGTCGGCGTCAAGCAAGAAAAAGCGCTGGGAGGACGTAAACGTACTTCTTGATCTCAGCATCAAGGCGGAGGACTTCGCCTTCCAAACGCAAGATCTCTCCTTTCAGCTCACCCTCATGGAACGAGGCAAAAGTGTCGAAGGTGTCCTTGAAAGCGGAGATGTCGCGCCTGAGGTCGGTGAAAGCCTGGGAGTGCTTCTGGGCGTCGCTGACTGTTTCGGTCGAGTTTAGCTTCTTGCCAAAAGGGTCCTTGCGCTAGATAGGAAATCGGAATTGGCAAGTTGGAAATAAAAGATAAGAATTGGGGTCCTCACGTTGATGAACTCTTTGAGATCAGCGACGGTGTCCTGGTAATCTTGTGGGGTGACAATGCCCTCCACTCCTGGGATAATGACGTCGAGGAAATCTGTCGTATCCTCGTCAGCCTTACACACCCGCGATGAGCATATATTCCATACCTCTGACATAGGCCTCAGTTCCGGTCGCCGTCGCGCGTGAATCCCAGAGAAGGGTGGTAAAAATCTATAATTTAAACCCGTATTGATGAGGGTTTTCAAGGCAGAAAGATGCAAGCCAACCTTCTGGTATGCAATCCACTTAGGCTGAAATTTCTCGACAGGCTTGCCGTCCTTGTCCTTGTAATTGTTCTGGTCGACTTTCCCGAGATCGATCTTGACGCGTTCGAAGGCTTGGTCGACCTTGACGGCGCTGTCCGCGAGCGCTCTGACTTCGTCCAGAAGGTTAGCAGCCGTCTCGGGCTTCTCAGCCTCTGCGGCCATGGCTGCTTGGGCAGTGTTTATCACTGAGGCAGGAAGAGGGGTGGCTTGGAGCTTCTTCAGCTCAACAAGCGCCGCCTCGTAAGTTGGGGGATTCGTCATGATGGAGAAAAGGGGAGGTAGAGCTGTAGAGGTAGTAGAAAGCTGGGGTGGATGTTATCCTATAGAATCTCCAACAGATAGGCCTTTTTATACTGCAATATGGGATGGCGGGTCGTTCGTCCAGCCAATGAAGGCGGGGTCGATGAGCTGATGCGAAAGGTGCCTCAGCATGTGGCCACCGCAACGTTCTCTTACGATTAGATGGGGCAAGCTGTGGCTTTCGTAAGTCTGGACGTTAACATCCTCCGTCCCAAGCTTTGACAGAAACTTGGTGGAATGCGAATTATCCTGAGGGCGCCCATGTCGACACAGGGTTCTTTTCCGGGCGCGGACAATCAGAATTACCAGTTCAGATGACCAGATTTTCGACCCCAGGATCTGTGCCTTTGCTAGGAACAATGGAGTTCATGATCTCAAGACAGGTACGTATGAACCCAGAGAGCATCTAACTGTCGAAGCCTGAAGTACATTTATTTTTAGCCATGTTAAGATGAACCGATGTTGGATGCATATGGAATAGCGCACATAGAAAAGCAAACCCTAATGGGCCATTCGACCACCAAATAACTCGAAATTTTTAATTTGACCTATGGAGTCGCAACATTGACCACGGTGCCATCTAGTCTCTCCTAGATAAGACAGACACATCACTCGTCCCTCCGTTGTTCATCAGGCGGCCTCAGCTGTCCGTAGTTTTGGAGGTGAGTCTCATTGGGGACATCACGGTCATGTTGTCGCGCTCAGCCTTCGATGTCGCCTCAGAACTGCATACCGGCGAAATATCATCTCCGTCGTGGACGTAGGGATGACTGAATAGTCGGCGTACCTGTTCAACTCGCATCCGTTTGTTTGCCAGGGCCTTCCTTTGAGGAAGATCGACCAAACAACCCGCACCCCATTTGGGAACAACCACACGCGTTGAACGTCGCCGATCTCCGAAAACACGGCTTCGTCCAGGATGAATCGTCTGCGGTGACTTCTTTGCATTCCTGACAGCTTATCATGAAGACAGTTCCCGTCGCATGCGGTACATGCTGGTATGCTGATCCTTTTGTGTCCCACCATCACGCTATGATTGATGCGATTGAATGGGGAACGGGAGCCCTTTCTCTGATTCTCTCCCGTACTTCCTGCATACATAGCAGTCAGGAGCCGAAACATAGAAATCTTCGATATCTCGGTTCGTCCCGCATCCTTCCAAAAATTCTGTGGCCCTTGGATCTGTTCTGAATGTAACCGCCTTGGGACGTGCATATTCGTCACATGCTCACTCTAGGCCTTAGCTGAACTCGTCACTGCACGGGGCCAAACAAGCAGGCTGTCCAACTTGCGGAAATCTACTTGCTTCTCGTTCTCATACTTTGAACGCTCTAGACAACAGCTAGTAGCGAATGGCTCAAAACACTACCCCGCCGCCTCCTGCTTACGATGAGAACACGCAAAGCTTTGGGTTACCGGCTGCCCTTAACGCAGGAACGGCCATTGGAAACTCGCAGGCGACTATTATGCAGGAAATTAGACAACTCGCTGTTGGGATGCAGCGAATGGACAATACATTCCAGCGTGTGAAGGGCGAGCTTGCATCGCTCAACCCTGAAGGAGATGCAAATCCCACCATTTCCAAAGTCCAAACGCATTGGACAAGCTTCCATGAGGTGAGAGAAATCGAACAGTATATTCGAACGGGGCGACATACAGCTCACTAACACTAATTCAGCGCTTCACCGAGCTTCTCTGGCTGTCTCGGAATTCAGCGACTCAAACGGAGAGTTACCTCCGAGGTACGGATCAGCGTTTTACCTTCTCTCATCCGTCTTTTTCCTCCTTGTCAGATTTTCAAACTCCTTTTGCTCCCAACATCAGACTTTGTCCAGGTGATTCTCCCATCGGTCGTAGACTACGAAGCATCTACTGCCGAGAAGCAGGGGGATCTCCAAGAGTTCATCTACGTACGGCGAACTCTACTCCCGGAGGTCCCAGACTGTCTAACTTCTGTCGTTGGTAGCGCATAAACCCCAATGTCGCGGCTCCTGGGGGAGGAACAGCTTCGCAGGCTTTCACGAATCTGGAACTTGACGTCCAGTTGTTCGCATCTCAGTCTGTAGTTCCTGCCCTTGGCCAGCTGGCCAGGCTCACCGCAGAGGTTGAGACTTTGACTAAGGAGGTTGACGCTTTGAATGGGAAGTTGAAGCAGTGAGTGTTGCGCGAGCCAAGCCAAGCAATGTAATCTCAATTATACGCCATTTGATGCAGTTACTACAAGATAGTAAGTACTTTGCCCCTCTTGTACATACCAGTCGCTTAACGGTATCCCTAGCTTAAGCAAATGCCATATGCCCTCGGTGCAACTGTCACTGTCGTTACTCTAGGAGTTGCAGCCACCCTCGCAGCACCATTCATCGTCGCTGGTATCCTCGTACGTGGATTCATATATGTTCCAGAGAATGCAGTTTGACGCCAAATCAAAGGTCACTGGAATCGGAGCGGCCACCGCCGAGGTAACGCAGATCGTGCTCAATATCGAACGAACGAAAGGTACATCGAACAGTAGAGCTATCAGTTATCTTCAAGTAATCATTGAGCAAGACAGACGTTTCACCAAAGTCCAAGGAGGTGCAACGCCGCATCGATCAGGTGAAGAAGGAGATACAGACACTTGGAAGTGCCCATGCGCTCGAGAAAGTCAATTCGATCCTTAACAGCGAGTTGCAGCAACATTCTCAGAGCATCTCAGCCTATCTCGACAACTTCACCAGGATCTGGAACATGGTACTTTCGATGAGAATCTTCTCTTAAAACGATGCCCTCTCACCTTAGTCCGCGATAGGCTTCTCATGATGCTGCAATCCTCAAAGAGGCTGATCTCGAGCACATCGAAGATAATGAAGTGAGTGTCCACATTCAGTTTCTCGTGGATTCTGACCTTGGGTATGGGGTTCATAGGCTCTCTTGTTGCGCATCGAACACTTGACAGATAGGTATAAGACGCTTGCCGGATGCTTGGCCGAGTATGCGACGACTGTTGAGCGTCCGGAATAGCTCCTTCGCCGCAGTGAGCACTACAGAGATGAACAACTTATTCTGTCCTCTTGCTTGTTGATGACCTGTCTCGTATCGTCTGGTAAAGATTGTCGTATTGCGGCGTTTCATAATTAAAAGGCTTCGTAGTATTACTTGAGATCTTTTAAGCCAGCATTATGCATGTCCCATGGCTTAGTTGGTTACGGCGTCCGACTGTTATACTCTCCAATCGGAAGATCGAGAGTTCAAGTCTCTCTGGGACAGTTGCTAAGTGTTTTGTTTTTTTTCCCCTCTCCCCTGGAGACCCCAATTCACATCAACACGTACCCTCCTACATTGAGGTCAGCTTGAGGAGCATTTGTACGGGAATGCATCGGCGTCCCCCAGTACCGCGCCGAGAGCATTAATGTAATCGCATTCGATGCCGTAGAGAGTCTACTAGAGACTAGTGACGTCAGAAACGAACATACTGTTTCTGAAGCTATCCCAAGTCTCTGCACTGTGGGGCCTCCCGCATCCTGGACGCAATCTCTGTTACTTGCAGCCGTTTACCATGCTGACACCCTCGTTCCGTCCTCGAGGCCACTGCGGTGTAAAGAATACTGTAGAAGAATCCCGAAGGTCATCGAAGGATCCACGGATCTTATTTATAGTCAACGCCGAAGCCAAGCAGAACTTCTTGATCTCTTAAATTTTGAGCATTCCACTCCGCGCTTAGCCCCAAGATCGCGTTACTCAACACCTCTTCACCCTTTACTTGTAATTCCATCGCTATCGTACTTCCCTTTATAACATCATGGCTGTCGTCGGTATCGATTTCGGTACACTCCACAGCTTGGTGTGTAATCTCTCCTAAATCAGTATCGAGGCGTCGTCTAATTGCATATTTCTAGATCGGTGTCGCCAGACACCGTGGAATCGACATCATCGCCAACGAGGTGTCAAATCGAACCAATCCGTAGGTTATGCTCTTTGTTGCCGGAGCAATAGGTGTTAATTATCTTTGTAGATCATTGGTAGCATTTGGGCCCAAACAGCGGGCGATTGGCGAGTCTGCAAAAACCCAGGAAACATCGAACTTCAGGAATACGATTGGATCGCTTAAACGTCTTATTGGCCGTAAATTCGATGATCCGGAAATCCAGGAGGTTGAGAAGCAGTTTATCAATGCTACGCTGGTCGATGTGGACGGAACAGTAGGAGTCGAGGTACGGTCTTCGCGAACTAAATCTTATCCACCAGGCTCACCCTCGTTATAGGTGACTTATATGGGAGAAAAACAACGCTTTTCGGCCACCCAGCTCACTGCCATGTTCTTCGGCAAGCTGCGTGACACCGCCGCAGCCGAACTCAAAACCGGCGTTCAGGATGTCGTCATCGCCGTCCCCGGATGGTATACCGATGTCCAACGAAGAGCCACTCTAGATGCTGCCTCCATCGCCGGCCTCACCACCCTCCGTCTCATCAATGATACGACTGCCACCGCCCTTGGTTACGGTATCACCAAATCCGATCTCCCTGACACACCTGAAAACCCTCGTCACGTCGCCTTCGTTGACGTTGGCCACTCCAGTCTCTCCGTCGCGATCGTCGCCTTCTCCAAAGGTCAGCTGACCGTGAAATCTACCGCTTATGATCGCAATCTTGGTGGACGGGATATCGACCTGGCCCTCGTGAAGCACTTTGCTGAAGAGTTCAAGACCAAGTACAAGATCGATGTCATGTCGAACCCCAAGGCCGTCTTCCGTCTCAGCGCTGGTTGCGAGAAGGTGAAGAAAATCCTGTCCGCGAATGCGGAGTCAGCCCTCAACGTCGAGAACATCATGGTTGATGTCGATGCCTCGTCGTTCATCACCCGCGAGCAATTCGAAGAGCTCATCTCCGGTGTTCTCGAACGTATCCCTGCGCCCCTCGAGCGTGCCCTCCAAGAATCCGGCTTGACCGTCGAGCAGCTCGACGCCATCGAGCTCGTCGGTGGCAGCACCCGTATCCCCGCAGTCCGCGCCCGTATCGCGTCCGCCTTCCCCGGAAAGACACTATCGACCACACTCAACCAGGACGAGGCCATCGCCCGTGGCGCTACCTTTGCCTGCGCTCAGCTTTCCCCCGTCTTCCGCGTCCGCGACTTCGCCATCCAGGACATCACTCCCTATTCTATCAAGGTGCAGTGGAGCCCCGAGCCCACCGACCCGGACGAGAAGGAGCTCCTTGTCTACCCCAGGGGCAACACCATCCCTTCCACGAAAGTCCTCTCCTTCTACCGTAAGGATACCTTTGACCTCGAAGCCGTCTACGCCGAGCCCGATCAGCTCCCTGGTGGCATCAGCCCCTTCATCTCCAAGTTCACCGCGAAGGAGGTCCCGGCTGACCCCAAGGGCGACACTACGTGTGTGAAGGTCAAGACACGCTTGAACCTGCATGGTACCCTATCGTTCGAGATGGCGTATGTTGAGGAGATTGAGGAGAAGGAGGAACCCGCTCCTCCTGCTGCGATGGACGTGGACACGGCTGAGCCTCCTGCACCGCCCAAGAAGAAGAGGATCGTGAGGAAGAAGGAGGTTCCTTTCGTTGCGACCTCGTCGTCGCTGGATAAGAACACGCTCGAGGCCCTAAAGGAACAGGAGAACCAGATGTATGCCTCTGACAAGCTCGTGATGGATACTGAGGTATGTGTCGTCTCGCAGCTTATACCGCCGATCATGATTACTCACGATCATCGCTTATAGGAACGCAAAAATGCTCTTGAGGAGTACGTCTACGACACTCGTAGCAAGCTCGAGGACCGCTATGCCCCTTACGTCCAGCCCGAGGAGAAGCAGAAACTCCTCGTCGCCTTACAGGAGGCCGAAGATTGGTTGTACTCCGAGGAAGGCGAGGACGCGACAAAGTCCGCCTACATCGCGCGCCTCGACGCGCTCAAGGAGCTCGGCGACCCCATCACCTTCCGCTACAAGGAGGCAGAAGAGCGCACGCGCGCCGTCACCCAGCTGCGCGAGACGCTGAACAACTACATGAGCCAAGCGACCTCCGGCGACGAGAAGTTCGCGCACATCGACGAGAAGGACAAGAACGCTGTCATCGAGAAGGTCGCGAACGTACAGAAGTGGCTTGAGGACCAGATCATCAGGCAGATGGAGCGCCCCAAAAATGTCGACCCTATACTTACGACTGCGGAGATTGCGAAGAAGAGGGATGAGGTCATCTACTTCGCCACGCCCATTCTTACCAAGCCCAAGCCCAAGCCTGTCGTACCCAGCGGGACGGGGACGCCGAAGGAGCCGGCGCCTGAGCCGGCGCAGGCTCCGCCCAAGGAGGGCGAGGCCCCGGCTGAGGGAGAGGCGCCCGGTCCGTCTGAGATGGATGTAGACTAGACTGTTGATGCAGTTTTCGGGTTTCTCTCTGCGTAACCTCGAATGCTTCAATGTACGACAATAATTGCGGGAAGACATACATACACTATTAGAAGTCAAAGGGTTTGATGTACGTATTACCACTGTTCCAATAAATTCCATACGCTCCCTTGCTCGTTTTCATAGACGACATAGTGATAGTCTGCTGAATCATGGCCGCGCTAAGTGGAGTATTTTGACTGTGGCACAATGGCGGACTTGATGCTGAGGAGCTGTGGAGAGACATCTCAAGAGCATATCGCATTCGATGAGGCCTGAGCGCTTGAGCGCTGAGCGCTAAGCACAGAGCGAATGTTGTAAAACACGAAAAAATCCGGGTGGGCACTTGGAAGTTGGCGGGCCACCTTTAAATTTCGCACGGTTACAAAATCAATGATGGGCCAGCTTGTTGACGATACCCGAACTTGCTCCGCGTCCATGGACAAAGAACTACTCAGATAATTTCTGCCAAACCACCATGGCCGCTTGTGGAGAACAATGCCTTTCTTCTCCTGGCCATGGCCATGCATATGAACGCCTGGCCAGTCTTCAAAAAGTATAAATTCAGGCGCGTTCTCTCCTCCTTACCCCAGTATTAATATCTCTAATCAAGCTAGTCTGCGACAAGCTTCAATCTCTAACTGGAACTGCACCTACGAAGCCCTTCCTATCCACGCTCATTCATATCTGTTTCTTTCTCATCTCCTTTTTCACGAAGACACGCCTCCCACTATGCCCGCCATCCGCCAGTCCCTTCGCGATCGCTGCAAAGTCCAGCTCCATGTCAAAACCGCCATCCCGGCATCGGATGACGACTATTACTACTATGATGACGAGATCAACAAACGTGGGCGCAGCAGGATGCGTAAATACACCGACGTCTGCGTCCCATACAACAAAGCTTCAATAAAGAAAAGCAACGCAGCGCAGGCGCGCCTCTACCCGATTGACACCCCAACCACCGAGGGTCTGCACCAACTACACCGGCTCGTGCCATACATCTATGTCGGCTTCTACGACGCCGAGCACCTCCCGCCTTCCATCGTGTCGGATGATGGCGCCTTGTTCACCCACATAGTCAAGATCACCCATGCATCAAAGACCCAAAAACCGGGGCACTGCGACCTCCAAGTCGACATCGAGCGTGGCCTATGCTGTCTCAAGCTCGTCGTTCCAGGTCCTTGCCCCGAATCCAAGGCCAAGGAGAATACAGCAGAGGGCCAAAGTAGGAAGATGGTTTTGACGGAGGAACAACTGCTTCTTGCACGGGACTTCCTCGCACTCGCGCTGCCGTACTACGCTGAGGCGCACCCGCGCGACGACATCCCGTGGGGCTCGGCAGACATCGTTCGTATACTTATCGCAGCGCCTGCTGGAGAGGGCGCGGCTGCGGATATCATGTCTATTGTCGCGTGTTATTTAACGTTTGCGTCGGAGGAGCCGGCGGAGACGGTGGTGGAGTATATCAAAGTCGAAGAGGACATTCCGAAGGTGTGGACGCAGGGCGTGGAGGGTCGGGAGGCGGTGAGGCTTATTGCGAAGATTGCGAGGTTTGGGGAGTGAGGTGTATCATTTGTATCATCCAAGTGTCATCGTACGGAAGTTTCTGTTATGTCTCTGCCTGCCCGTGTATCATTTTATTGTTGTAGCCATAGACTGCGTCGTATCTGTTCTAGTATCGTTCCTTGAATGGCCGGTCGGATCTGACTGCTTAGCAAAAAGGGCTCTATTGCTCATCTGGGATTACCGTCGTCCATGAGGGCTTGGTAAGGCGTCATGACTGACTGGCAGTTAAGCATCATTTAAAGTTCGTTGGACAATTTGCAATAGAGTGTTGTGTTAGACAACAGGCAAGGTGTCGTACGGATGAAACGAAGTGGCAGAAGTCAGATTAGGACAGATTGGCCAGCCGAGCTGCTCGAAACTGTAGACACTGCCCGACATCATGAGTCGTGTTCGAACACGGTGGAGGTTTAGTTGGAGGACTGCATTGGCGTTTAATGGGTGTGGTAAATTCATTTCACCATCCTTTCTGGGGGGACAAAAAGAGGTACGACGCAGAAGCTGCGTACATGCCGTGAGTGGAACAGGTCATGTAGCATGAAAGGAGGCCGCGAATGAACCCAAATCACCGGATTCAATTGAATCTGCTGAGGGTCTATGCTTAGGGAGATCAGCATCCTTGGTAAGATATTTGAGAATCGCTCAGGGCTGGTCATGGTGGTGTGCTCAATGATTCCCTAAAATTAAATTGAGTGACGGCGGAGTTAAGAAGGAGGAGGCGGCACCAACCCCTCGAAAAGTTCGTGTCTGGTACAAATCGTATTAGAATGATACATACGGCTATGATAGGGCCTCGTCCCTGAGTAGAATCAGAGAGAATCAGAACAGCAAGGATGGTTGTATCGTAGACAGTTGGGAGGTGGCCATATAAGGTTCGAATCAACAGAGACACACTGAGCGGGACTTTTTTTGCTTGCGACAGCGTTCTGTTTGGACGTCAACCACGAGCAGTCCCCTTTCCTCATCGTTCCTTCATTCTGCACCGTGCATTGCCTATCGTATCCTGTGTCGCCCACTGCTGTACGTCGCCGTCGCTGGCTGTTCGGAGATCGCCATTTTGCTGATCTCGATCCCTTTCGTGATAAGGAGGATCCCATTTAGTGCCACTTTCCAAACAAGGGGCCCATTGCGCCCACAATGTCAGCAAGGCAAAATAAGAAACAGCGCAAAGGCCGTAATAATCCAAACAACCGGGAGCGGACCGTCACGACTCTCACGGAAGACCCCAACACTCAGTTCCTCATCCCCACCCCCAGCGAGGAGCCAGCAGGTGTCTCTCTCATGTCTTCGCCTTTTTCTGTGGCCTCTTCTTCCGCTGGCAACGCTCCATCATCGTCTGCGTACCAACCCCCTAGCAACTATGCAGCTTTTGGCTACAGCAACAGTTTTGGAGCGCCGGTGCACGGACCAGGTCATCCCCAACAACATCTACCGCAGCAACCACCGTACTTCCAACCGCATCAGGGAATCCTGCCACCTGGACGAAACGATCTCGAGATCTTGGAAAATCTGAAGGAAATCATCAAAAGCAACCAGCACGACATATATCGTGCCATCCCGCAACCGGCTGCTCTGGCAAGTATCTATCTTGGTCCAATGGCGACGCCGCAAGCCCAAATCACCCATCACGCTGAGCCACTCCAGTACGGAAACGTCATCGATGGGCCATTGCAAGCAAGTCCGACTGCGGGGTCTGGTCCTCCATCACCAGTTGAACTTGGGCGGCGTCCACCGCGTCTGCAAAGCAAAGAAAGCTGGGAGGCCTCCGTTCAAAGAAAAACTCTGATTGGTTCAACAGCGAGCGGTGCTCAGCCGTCAAATAATGTGCTATCTGCTTCAAAGTCCCGATGTTGCGCTCCTGCTGACACGCTCCCTTGCTTTCGTTTTTCCCCCTCAGACTAACCAGCCGGCTCAAGGTTATGACGACCGATACAGTCAAGGCAACAAGTTACCCACGGCAATCAAAACTTCAAAACTTGGAAATGGGAACGCTAACCTAGCAGGACCTACCTCGGCTGGGCTCAAGTCCCTCGACGTTCACATGTCGGACACCCCGACGGTTTCCACTACAGAAGGGCCGGGTCCCCACTCTCCACGGTCGGCTAGGTTCGAATCGGACATCGCACGCCCAGCATCTGGCATTCCTGACCTAGCTCGTGTCCCTGTTGATCGACTTGGCCATGGTGAGTCTGGTTACGGTGGTCCTCGAGGCCCTGGCAATATATCTCCCGACAAGAGCTCTTTCGATGGCAAGGATGATCTTCGCAATCCCAGAGACACTGCTTGGTCAGCCAGAGATGGTCTACCTCCCTCCGATGATAGGCGTCGGGACTTAGATCGTCCGCCTCCCTCTCCCGCACCAAGGCCCATTGTAAATGGTAACGGAGGCGGTCCTGATACGCGTTCGAACGCCGGGGACCGTCTCCCCCCTCTGCCCAGAGATGACAGATATCTTGACCGGGATAGAGAACGTGACAGAGAACGTGAATATCGCGATCGAAGAGACTGGGATAGAGACAGACGTCCTTACGACAGATTCCGTGGTATGTCGGATGCACGACGACCGCCTCCTGAACAACGGCATTATGAGCCAGATTATGATCGGCCACTGCCTCCTCGTCGATACGAGGTCAAAGAGGAGCCTCCTTCTGACGCTCGGCGTCTTTCGGATGCCCGTCCTCCGCCTACGCTCACCTCGGCTGACGACCGCGCTCCTGTGCGGCCTGCTGACGACCGACTTCCTCCCACTCCTGCAAGGGTGCCCCCTGTCAGCGACTCCCGTCCGCCTATTGACAGTGCTCGGCTCCCTCAGCCGGACTCTCGGGCTCCATTTCCTGACCATCGAGTTCCCTCATCTGACAATCAACCTGTGCGGGGACCATCTTTCGATGATAGACATGTGAAACCTTCTCCGATCGACGAGCGTCGTGGCGCGCCTATGCTTTCCGATATCCGGGCTCCCACTCTTGCTGCCAGGCCTACAGATATTCCAGTAGCCAGCAGGCCTGCTGATGACCATGAACGTCCTCGTAATCCTCCGGCACCACCTGTCGAAGATCGGAGCTTGGTACGCCCTCAAGTCCCGCTGGAAGATCGGATCAGTCGCCCATCCCTCCAGGACCGCCTTACCCAACCTCCAGTAAGTAGACCGGAGCCAAGTCATGCCACCCGCCAAGCGAGCCTTGAAGAGCGCCTTTCTGCGATTCCCGTCTCTGCAGACTCCAGAGAGCAACGTGGACGTGTTCCGGAACGTGACCGTGTGCCTCCTCCTCGTCCTGCTCCCGCGCTTGATAGCAGTACTGGCCCTCGTGTACCACCGCCAGCTCCACCCTTGGCTCAAGACGATCGTCGTATGGACGATCGCCCAGGTCGTTATACCCGACCGCTGACACCTCCAGGGAATCGTGCTCTTCCTCCCAGGAGAACACCCTCCCCAGCGAACCGTGTTCTTCCATCGGGGCGGACGCCTCCTCCAGTCAGCCGTGCCCCATATCCCCCGCCCCGGACGAACACCGTTGTGGACGACCCACGGGCGGTCAAGCCCCCGCCTTCGCCTCCTCGATCTGTGGCACGTGACTACCGACCACCACCTCGGCCGCTATCTCGTGAACGATCTGGGGGCTCATACCGGCCCGACGACAGAAACTATATCCCTGATGACAGGCGAGCCGATGCTATGGACGTGGACGGCCCCTCCCGCTACAGCGACGGCCGCCCTGTGCCGTACAATAGACCTTTCTCCCCTCCGTCTGCTGCTGACCTTGCTCGTGATCGTGCACGCGCTCAGTTCCCGCCGTCCCCGCCTCGGGCCCCTGCTCCTCTTGATGCACCACCTTATGACGACGACAGGCGATATGCGCCTGGTCGGGACTGGTCGTATCAGCCGTCGTACAGCGGCGACCGGCGCCGAGAATGGAGCGCTGCAGACGACGAGTATTACAAGTCTCGGCAGTGGGACCGTAACGCAGGCCCGCCACCTTCGTCTTCTGCGTCCGAGAGGGACAGGTTCGAACGCGATCCGCTACCACCCGTGAGGAACAATGGATGGGAGACCCGCGACGAGAGAGATCGACGAGACTTCGCAGCGAGGGCACCCTCGCCTCCACGGAACTATGACGGACCTCCGCGTCCGCTAAGCTCGCGCCTGACGGACAGCTATAGCACTTCCGCGCCAGGACCTGGTGGGGTATCGAACGACCGGTCGTACGCGCCTCCGCCTTCTCGCGATGCGCCTCCCCCAATGTTCAGCAGAGTGCGGCAGCGCAGCCTCAGCCCCGTTCGTAGACCTGGTGGGCCGCCCGTAGACGACTCGCGGCCTCCGGACAAGCGGCCCCGTGGGGATGGGTATGCGCCTGACTTTTACCCACCACTGTCTGCAACCTCGCAGAGCAACAGAGGGGACCCTGGACCGCCTCTGCGTAGGCCGGATAGCTACCCTCCTTTGGCGAGGGGGTCCAGCCCGCCGCCGTCGAGTGGTGGGAGCAGTTACTTCGATAGGAGTGGGCCGCCACCGTCGTCGGCGGGGACTGCTGCGAGTGCAGCTGATAGGGATTATCCGCCGAGAGATTACCCTCCACCGTCGTATGGGCGGCCGAGGTCACCTGGACCCGCTGGGGGATACGCTAGAGGAGGATACCCTCCACCACGTGCTGATAGCAGGGATGATCGTCGGTACCTTCCTCCTCCGCCTCCGCCTTCTTCCATGCTTCCACCTCCTCGCAGGCCTTGAACGATACTTGGTCAGTTTCTTTGATATTTTCATCAGAATAGGCTTGCTCATCTTCCCTCCTGCAGACGAACCAAAGCTGACGGCAAAAATGCCACCCCTGTCTGACCCCAAAAACTTGTCTTTCCTTGAATTGTCTTGTCTTTTTGAATTCTGTTGCCAACTACACCCGCCTAGTCTCCCCTATGATGTGGATCGTTTGGAAGCGGACTCTTCCTCTCATGTTATGATGGATATCTATGGATCTCTATGTTTGGCTTGTCCATGTGTCCGTACGAGTATATACGTTCGATCTAAATGTCCGTGGTGCCTATTTGTATACTTTCTATGCCTATGTGCTGTTTCTATTCTCAATACTAGCAGCTACCCGTGCTACGCACGGAGTGTGACATTCAGCGTTAATAGTAGATGGGTTAATGTATCAACCAAGAGTCCTGTTAATCTCGCCGTTGCCCCCTCGTCATCACCTTCAATCAGCTCTAGTGTTTGTACTACTACCAGTATTTGCTACCACTTAAGATTGAATAGAACACCTGAGTCGCAAGTCATCTTTGCCATACCCTGTTGCACATCCAATGCCTGTGCTGCTCCATCCCATGTCCCGATGGCACCCGTCTCCGGCTGCCCGTTCTCATGTCCTATCATCCAAGTTCTAAGTATATGCCCGTCTTGCACCCCTTGCGACTCGCGCACCTGCCACTCCATCACATGTCCCGAATGGCACCCGTGCCTGTGCAGGTCTGTCGAAGGTTCGAAAGTCGGGACAGCAGAGTCGTTGATTCCGTCCAGCCTATCAAACTGCCCGTTCTCATGTCCCATCATCCAATCATGTGCCCGTCTCGCACCCCTTGCGAGCCTGCCGCTCGTGTTCCCTCCGGGCTCGCTGAGAACGGCTCTGTTTATCTGTCATTGGGGTCACACCGTAAGATCCTGAAGATAAGTGAGATAAGATTGGTAAAAGAAACATTGTTATGAGAAACTCACGTAATGACCCTGCAGGTGCCTGCTGGCGCTCTCTATACTCGCGTTCCCACCGTGCAAGTTGCCCAAGCGTTCGGCGATTGGGTGGGAGCCCTTCCACCCGTGTGCGCCTTGGAACTGGTAATTTCAGTCCATTAGTAGGTGCAAGATCATATCGAAATTGGCATTTCTGTGGTTTGTCTTAGCCATTGCTCGGGGGCAAAATACACTTGCACTCACTGAGAAATATTGCCGGCCTTTCGCAGCAGGGGCATGTGCGATGGCTGGTTTAGCATCTTCTGGGCGAGGGAGTACCGTGGGATAGCCTCGTGCCTTCACATCACATGACTGTGATTTTAGAGGAACCTGACCTCGGTTAGTGTTGTGTGCTTGCTTGAAGGTATCGAGACTGCGAGTTGAGTCATTCATTGGAGGAGGTGGGATACATTAGCAATTTTATAGCTAGTCAGAGAGAAAGTTCTGGATTCATCCACGCAACCCTTGAAGTTGAACGTTTGTTTGCCTCGCCGCTTGGCGGCCCGATTATCCACGTGACGTAAATTACCTGGTTCGTGTGACGTGTCTGGCTCCCAAGGATGGCAAGCCCGAGATGGCCGGTTTGTCTTTGACGTTTGTCTTCGTGATCGACGAATGAGAAGGCTCGTTTGGTTATCGAGCTCTTTTATAATATAGATATGTGCGGAATGTGTCGATCTGTAGCCGTTTGTCCATCATAGGACATTGAGGGTTGCTGATTCTGCGTCGTAAAAGCGCGACGCGACGCGACAAGCTGAAGCTGTGTCTTGTGATGTGACTTGACGTGACGACAGCTGCCAAATCCCAAATTCGCAGAAACGGATCCGCAAACAGATGCCGTCAACTTGCTTTCCATCCCCCACGTCGCATCCCATGAATGTTACTTCCATGTCGGCGCTGGCAATGAATCTGTAGTCTCAAGTCATTGCCGTCCTGTCAAAAACTCCAAGGGACCGTGATACCACCTCCCTCTGATTTCCTGCTTGGTTCAAGAGGGATCCTCGGCACTTTTAGTCTCACTCAGCGCTGTTGACCACCTTTCAGGATTATACATGCATACGATGCGTAACGGCAGACCCGATGAGCGCATGGCTCTAACCCATGATGTGCAATGTCAGTCGGTTATCATGCCGTAAGTTATGTAGCTTCGTCCTCGCAAGCGAAGTTTAGTTGACCGTGTCAGTACCCTCAGTACAGACGACCAATTTACGCCTAAGGAGGAACGGAAGCTCGTCAGATACCTCGCTAAACACAGTACGCTGGGAAGCATGGGGAACAAGGTGTTTATTAGGCTGTGTGTGAACGTATGTCTCTAAATAGTCGTTGGGCCGTTGGTTGGTTAGGCTGACGTGGGTTGTGGGTGTAGGCTGAGGAGAAGTGGGGGTGGAGCGCGGCGCATGATTGGAAAGCTTGGCGTGCGTTGTATCGCGAGCACCAGGCTTATTTTGATGAGCAGATCAGGACGCGCCAGGACAAACTGGCGGAGGAGCAGCCTCGGAGCCGGGAGGGGGCGGATGTGGATGTGAGAAAGAGGAGTAGCAGTTCTGCTGTGGGTGCACCGTATCACGACGTCGTTGAAGGGGTGAGTGTATACCCGCTAAGGTTCAATGTCTCAGCGCATTCTGATATTTGTTGTGTATGTAGCTCCATCGCGACACGATAGACTGGAAGGATCGTTGGAAAGAAGAAGAGGAGGAGGGAAGTGATGAATGTCTCGCGGGGACCCCACAGGCTCCCCATGTTTCAGTACCTAGGCCACGTCCGGATCCCTACGACCGTGGAAACCTAGAGGATGAGGAAGAAGAGGATGTCGTAGCAAGTGATGGTCACGCCATTTCCATTTCTTTAGACGCAGGAGTTGAACCGGTACAGTACGACTTTGCTATGGTGAACGTGTTCTCGGACTCACAACCTGTATATCAAGTTCGCCAGACAAGCTGCAGGGCTCCAGTCTTGATTCTGGAGATGCTCGACCCAATTCCCCGCCCGAACGCCGGAAGCTGCGCCCACGCACGAAGGAGAAGACCCAGCCAGGGGAATTCAGATCTCCTTCTCCACCCCCTGCCTATCCGACACCAATGAGCAAAAAGCGCCATCGTGAGGATGAAGAGTATGTAGCATGGTCATCCCCTCTCCCGCACTCGTCGCCTCAGCCCGAAAGTGTTTCCCCAAAGTTAAAACATCCACGCGCTAAGATAACGGAAGGTGTCCCAACCTCGAGGCCAGAAAGGAAGTCTATGCTTGCCACGCGTCCACGCAGGGACTCGGCGCCAAGTTCTAGGCCAAGCCAACCCCCTGCGATATTGAAGAATCGTGGTCCATCCCCCTTTCCTGCTCTCGTGTCCGATCCTGTAGAGTCTGTTTACCTTCCCCAAGGGAATGGCGATCGCAAAGACAAAGGAAAAGGAAAAGAGTGCGACCTCAACTACTTAGGCAGGCGACGTTCGATAGCCGATCCCGAGGCCGATATCCCAGGATCCTCACGTCTTGACCTTGGGGCGTCGTCGAGACTGAGTAGGCGCAGCTACGGGAGCCTTCCCAATCGCAGGATTAAACGTTCGTCGCCGTTCATGCCATCTTCTCCTATGAGTCGCAGGAGCACCTTCTCGACGCCTCCACCCGAGTCCTCCGAATTTCGGAGACTGAGTCGGCGCAGCTACGCTAGTCTTTCCAGCCGGTCAGCTACCCACCCATCAACGCCCACGCCCACTCCTGCTAGGAGTCGGACCAGCACCTTCTCGACACCCGGCCCCCGCTTGGAGTCCTCCGTCATCCCCAGCCCAACACGTGCCCTGCCGTTTCCCATCGCACCAGAGGATCGTGACACGGTCCACTATCTTGGGGTGTGTGCTTCACTTACGGCCATAGCGGAGCGGTTTGGGTTTCGTGAGGTGGGTGTGTGGCGGGTGTGGGAGGCGCTGGGGAGTGTGGCGAGAACTGAGGAGTTTTGCAGGAGATGCTGGGAGGAGGGCGGGGGTGAGGGCGGTGTGTCGGTGGATGGGGATGTGTGTGCTTTGCTCGGGGTAGGAGTGTTGGGAGCAGAGTGTGGCAATAAATCCGGGCGTACAGGAGCGACACGTATCGTGCGGTCGAGCTTCGCTCCTACGGGAGCGGAGATAGACGTCAAAGAAGAGGAGGATGAGGACGATAACATGTGCAGACTCAGGTTGAGGTTGGGAGGACATGCTTCAGGGGAATGAACCTGGTTGGGAAAGTCCTCGAGCGCCCGATGAGCCCGTCTCTATATAAGACAGCTAGGGCGAAGCTTTCTTGCCAAAGGTTCACGAAATGCAGAGACTTGAGCTGCAGAAAGATAGGGATACTATCATGCACTGGACGCTGGCAGCGTCTGGCCGAGTCCAGGAAGGGCTACGGCATGTCCTTGACCCCGCTGTGCCCTGTTGCTGCTAACATGCAACTACGAGGCTGGCAGTATTCCGTGGCCGAGAAATCTAGGTATGCAACCTCTGTTTTGCTTCCGTTGCAGAGACCTTCCTGTTTTAGAGGTCTCAGATCTATATCTACTCGTACACCAAAAACATTTCGATCGTTCTCAATTGGGGAAGAATTTTACTAAACAAAGCAACTATGTTCAACGTTCAAGGTACCCCTGGCATACCTTATGCATACGTGTGCATGGATGCTACGTGACTTGTACTTATATTGAAGCTGGTTGTGCGAAGCCTGATTGGCATGATGGTATATTGTACTCGAGTACAAGGCAAGTTTCTGGCTTCGACAAGATGGGCTCTCTTACAGCGATTATCGTTGACTTTCTACCCCCGAGATTGCGCTCAGCCATGTACTCCAGTACATGAACTGGGAATAAGGGTGGTGGTGAAGAGGAAGTTATCCCCGTCAGTTCCGGTTGAATCACGAGTTTGTGCATATTTGGGTGTGGTTGATTTCTCCACCAATCTCGGCTGCTTGTAGTCTGGGTTCCCCAGCGATTGCCCTTCTATTGACCTCCCTGCGATATCTCCCTGCCTCTTATTCTTATATCAATCCTTACTTTGACGACCACCACCCGCTATTGCAATTATTTCCCCTGTGCCACCTCACAACTCCATTAATCCGCGCGTTACCCAATTTCACCGACTCCAATGGCTGCAGCAGGCAAAGGAGAAGTTCTTACTCCCTTTCTTCTTCGGTCTTCAACCCCAGGTAGGAGTGGCATGATTGCAAGAATCTCTGCAGCTGCTGACGAACTGTTCGCACAGCCCCAAACGAGAAAGGTAGATGCCTCACAACGGAGCGCCACCCAGACCATGCATGCTGAGCTTCCATTGCAGTTCTCCAATATCTTGAAGGCATGTCCAGAGAGGGCGACGAACCGGACAATACTCCTCCCCGCTCCGTTGTCGACCCCTCTGAATTCCGAAGCAGGGCTGGCTCTCCTCGCGTTCGCTCCCCTGGCGTCATCTCTGGCGTCCTCTCTCCAGCCCCACGAAGCAAGACCAGCGAAGCCTTGCTAGACCTTGCAAATTCACCGATGAGCTATACGAACCGAAATGGCGGAAAGGCCATACATAATGATGACAACGACGATGCCGACTCGAATATTCAGGAGGGGCGTAGGTCAGAAGCTGGGGACACAATCCTTCCTGTCGTGAGTGGTCTATAACATCTACATGGACTCGTTTGACCCCCCTCACAGAGAGAACCCGGTCCCCATGACCCTCCTGGCCCAAAGTACGAGTCTTACGATTCAGGACCCTCCTTCGGGAACTTCGGTCCCCTACCCACAGATGACCATGCTCCGGCATCCAACAACCCCTTTGCAAACACCTGGAACGTATGTGCCGTCTTTCTTGGAAGGTGATTGTATACTGACCAGCAGTGTAGCCTACCTGGACTAACGGTCAAGGCAAAACGCCCTCCCAAGGCCCTTGGAATGGGGAAGCAGAACGGAACGCCACGGGACTGACTGATGGCGGCCAATCTGCTTACCCAGCAGCCAGAGTTCCTCTACCCCCTTCCGAGTTTGCAATGTCTCCGAGGGGAACAAATACAGACTTGAATAGACGCGACGAGCCAATGGTGAGTATCCTCCGGTCGTGCTTCGTCATCAACGTATATCAATATTTCTGCAGTCTCCTAAAACCCAATCCCGTGTTCAAAATGGGAAGGAGCGCGCCATGTCGCCCATGTCGGCTCGGTCGCGCCTCACCACTAAGACTCGCGCTACAGAGCAGGGTACTGCCTATCCCGCATTACCCGAGAGTAGAATAGGTGATGACGAGCCCATGTCGCCTGTATCACGGGCAAAATCTCCCCCGATCCGATCCAAGGCAGCTTCTATCTCGCCTTCCGACTCCCCATCCCAGGCACGCGTCCCCCAATCACCTTCTAAGACGCCTTCGCGCAAGAACACCAAGTCCTCAACCGACCCGGCGAACGCCGACCTTCCTTCGCGTAGCGGATCTCGGCAGCAGTATTATAACGGTGCAGGTATGTAAACGATCCATCTAATCTTCGTTTCCGATCTGATCATGCGCCATGACAGCGCGTTCGCCAGGCCCTGGTTCAGTCATGTCGGGCGGCCACCAAAGCCGGCCCTTCTCCCCGTATCGCCACGCTCCAACCACGGAAGATCTGCTGCATGCTGCCATACGGGGGCGTGCGGTGGTGATCCCAGAGGAAGACGAGAAATCGCCCTCCGTCGTGCCGTCAAATCGCTCCAAGGCCCCTTCCCAGATCAGCAAGTCCCCCTCGCAGGGACCGCCGCAGCCCCAGATCAATGGCGACAGCCAGGCCGTGGCCTCGCGAGCGTCTCCGAGGCCCGCCTCTGCTGCTAGCTCCAGGCGTACCATCGAGCCATCGCATCATGAGTACGTGCATGCGGACCAGACAAGGGATGGGGATGCGACGCCCCGGGCGCGCTCGCCTGATGAGTTGGACATGCAGGCGAGGATCGTGCAGATGGCGTTGGCTGCGACCCCGCGCACGTCGTACTACGCCGAGCCACTGGAGCCGGGCGTCGCGAACCATTTCCATGATCACGAGCTTTGTGTCTTGCTGCACCAGGAGAGCGACCCGAATGCGCATGATGTTGTGAAGAAGGCGTTGAGGAAGGCGGTGGTGCAGCGCGTGAAGAAGCTGGGGATGAAGCATGACCATGAGGTGCGTATCTCTGCGGTCGGATATCTGATCCATGTTGATTTCGGTGTCTGTTTAGTCACTCAGACAGTATAAGAAAGCACACTATGACCATAACCCTCCTAGTCAATACAACCCAGACGTACGTACCGTTGCCGCTCCAAGGCTGCTGACACTGACCTATCTCCAATTCATAGGATCCACCTCAGTGGGCATCTGACATCAAACGCGAGCTGGTTCTCATGCAGCAACGCATCGAGAGCTTGGGGCCCAAAATTGAGAACCTCCGCCCGTCCAATCGCTCCTTAAACGGCGCCAACGACTCCCGCTTCGCCTACGAAGGCGACGAGTACTCCCGCACACCCCTGACACAAACCGTGCACCTCCAGACCCAGCCCACAGGCACCGCCGCCGACTCCATGTTCCAAGGCGCGCAAAGTGAAATGACCATCGACCAGCACCACCGGCACGAGGACGACGAGGATGATGACGAGTTCGACCAGATGACCGAGGGACGGGAGCGTGCGCTGCCGACGGACGGGGAGACGCGCTCGTTGGGCCGGAGTGCGTATGGCCAGGGTACGGGCGATGATCGTGATGACTCGCCTGGGCAGCAGTATCTTGAGGAGGAGCTGTACCGCCTGCGTCAGCGGGCGCCGGGCAGCCAGTCGGGGCGCTCGCATCATACGTGGGAAGTTGCGAGGGAGCATGATCTTGGGGACCCTGATGAGGAGGACGATGATGAGCATAGGGGCGTGCCGACTATCCCCGATACAAATGGAGGGGCGTATGGGGAGAGGGAGGGTTCGCATTCCCCGCCGCTGCCTGCGCTGCCGGAGGAAGATGAGGATGCGGAGGAAGAGGGTGTTCCGGCTGGGGGCGTGATTACCACGCCCCAGGGCCCGTGGAGTGCGCATGACTATGGGCAGGAGGTGCAGCATCAGCAGCCGCAGCTGTCGCCGTGGCAGCGTATCCACTCGCGCCTTTTGTCGTGGGCTGTCATCTGGCCGCAGAGCGAGCTCGACCAGGCGCTGAACAGCACGACGCGCGGGCAGCAGGTTGACGAGGTTGCGCTGAGTATCTGGTCGACGCAGACGTATAAGCGGTATGTGCGTGCGAGGCTTACGGATAACCCGCCCGGCATCGTGGATCGGTTGTTCGTCCCGCCGAATATGGCGGATGCGATTAGCAATGCGGTGTATAATGGGCAGCATGGGAATGCGTGTGGTATGTTGAGGGATTTGTGGAGCCCGTTCGGGCTGCCTGGGATGCCGAGGCTTTTGGTTGTGCTGGCGAAGCATAGGTCGGAGGCGGATCATTGGGTCGTTCATCGGTGCGTACTTGCACCACTGCTGCTTTCAACTTCTCTAATCGAATTATTTACAGGTACTCTTTGCCTGATGGTACACTCATGACCTACGACTCATACTCTGGACGGACGCTGATGGACGGACGTGTAAGTTTGTGTCATCGTGAAACCAGCGTCCCCATACTCACATCTATATGCACAGCCACTTGGTTGGTGGTTCGCCATCCGGATTGCTTGGCCCAACGCAAACTACCCCAGCCCAGACCACCTCGAACAAAAGATGGTACGCCTGCACAGGCCCACGCAACTGCCCATCGACAACTCGGTAGCGGCTGCGGGCATTTGGCGCAACATCCTCATGGGTTCGCGCGGCGAACGGAGCCTCGATCTCGAACGCTTGCGTGACCTCATCAACACCGAGGTCAAGAACCTGCGCCAGAGGAAGCTGCTTGGGAGACTGTCCATTACGCCGCCCAGGCAGGCTTGGGAGCATATGAGTTAGATGAAGGGATGTGAAATGGATGGATTATTGTTGTGGTACGATTATTTTGTGCTTGTACGTTACTCGGGTTGTTATTTTCTTTCTCGCATTCCTCCTCCTCGTTTCTCTGGTATTTTTATGAGTACACATGAGCGGTCTTAGGACGTGCTGTGTGTTGTTGTTCTTGTGCCTCGTTTTTGCGTTGCGTCTTTCTGTGTTACGTACTGCTTACTGCGGTGGATCCTCTGTTGTATGTATTGTCGTTAGTCTTTGGGGCTGAGGGCTCCATTAGGGAGCTTCAGGCTGCTTATGAGAATGAATGATTCTGAACGATTCTCCCGAGCTAGCTTTGGCATCCCACTGTCATCCTCTCCAGTCTAAAGAGCAAGGGTTCAAGAATTTCTAGGGCAGTATATCTTATCCTGGCACACTTCTTCGGAGTCTTCCCTGAAGCCTCTTGAGTCTTGAGTCTTCTCCACAATATGCCTCCATCATAGTTCAACTTTATTTGACTAAAGCCACATCGCCAAATACGTGGGCATTTTTCCACCCCTTGAAGTCATAACTCTGAGTCGGAGGAATCTGTGGAGACAAACTTATGAACCACCAACACCTCCGAATTCAGCCCAAACAGCGAATGTGAAGATGGGGACGAGATAGGTAGGTAGTTCGAAGTCACGTCCCGCTGGTGCTCATCGTGGCCGCAATTTTTGTTTGTTTTAAGTTTAGGGACTTGTTGACAGGGCAGGGACCGGGGCAGAGGCTGTGCAGGATGTTCATGGTCGTGATCTTTGTCCCCTGACATGAGGTGTACACGAGCAAGTTCGGAGATAATTACAGTGACTTTGCTTCTGAACGATGCCCGCGTTCTGCCTTCCATATTCGCTTGCCAACGCCGAAGATGAGGAACGATTGCGGAAGGTCTCTTTCATACCAGATTCTCTTCATATACTGTACTGAAGACGCCATTTGGCAGGTTCACGCCCAGGTAGCCAGGCAAGCGCCGGACGATGGCGGAATCGGAAAGCCAACTCGTAGCCAATATGCTGGTGAGGCCGGCAAAGAATTTCTCAAGGTGCTTCAGGCTGTGGCCGACCAAATTCCTGTTCCTGGGGTCGGTGCCGCCGTGAAAATTGCGACGGGCCTCATCCAAGCCTGCGAGGTAACTCTGAAGGTCCGCAGGGTGGGCCATTCTGATGATCGCTTCTTGTTGTAGGAAAGCCATGCGACTTTAGAGCGTGCAGAGGAGCTAAAGTTACGCATCAAGACACTGGTAACCATCCTAGTGAGCGAGCTGAAGGGGAAGAAGGGGGACGAAATTCAGGAGAAGCTAAAACAAGATATCATATCTCTTGAGAGGTACGGCTCTCTTCGCAGTTTCTGTGACATATTTAGATATCGTCTCCAGTGATCTGAGATATATTCAAACGAAGCTTGACGAAATTTCGTCCCAGCATGCCCTTCTTACGATCTTATTCCGAAGCTTCAATGAAGATAAGGTCAGAAGGTGTGTCGGTCGCTTGGAAAATGCTCTGGAAAGCTTCAGCGTAAGACCTCAATCATTATGAATATAGCTGAGTTACGTGCTAACCATCTTGTTTTGAAGCTTGCACGCCAGATCAATGACACAAACGTCATGGATCATTTGCAGCAGCAAATACTCGCTTTCCATGCTAGCCACCAGGAGTCTCTGGACAATATTGTAGTAACGATGAACGTCGTAAAGGCGATTTTGGACGAGCGTCTGCCGATTACTTCCTCATCGCGACATCAATCGCGCAGTGTCATGCCTGCCAATACGAGCATCTTCCACGGTCGCGATACCGTCGTAACGGAGCTTGTACGTACGCTAACGGTTGTTTCGGAAGGCCATAAAAGGCCCCGTGTCTGTCTTCTCGGACCCGGTGGGATGGGTAAGACGTCCACCGCCCTTGCCGCCATGGCACACCACGAGATGAAGGAGTGTTTTCCTGATAGAAACCAGATCTGGGTGCCTTGTGTCAAGGCAACGTCCGTTTCTCTTCTCCTTGATACTCTCTACTCCTCGCTGGGAACACGGCAGAGTACAGGAAATACTCTCGGCGATATCCTGTCTGAGCTCAAATCATCTACGGAGCCCCTTGTCCTCTTACTCGATAACTTCGAGACGCCGTGGAACGTAGACGGAAGCCGGTCAGAGATAGAGCAGATCCTCTACGAAATCGAACAGATAGCTCATGTTGCTGTGTTCATCACCATGAGATCCTCTATCCCACCCTGTACTGGAATCCGGTGGTCCGCATTTGATCTTGAAGCTGTTGATGAAGACTCTTCCCGCCAAATCTATTCTGATATCTACACAGAAGGTAGTGATGATTCAAAGGTCCCGGAGCTGCTCCAACTGGTGGGACACATGCCATTGGCAATCACTTTGATGGCCACCATTGGGACGATGACAGGGTTAAAGGCAGACGATCTCATTAATGATTACAAAAGGTCCGGCACAGCAATGCTGGAGCAGGGTTCAGATTCCAAGCTTAGCATGGATATTTGCATAAGTCTGTCCGTTGACAGCCCGTCCATGCGCCGACACCCAGAAGCTTACCAACTCCTTACTACTCTGGCCATGCTTCCTATTGGCACCACGTACGACGCTCTTCGGAAGTGGTGGGCGCGCAGTATGTCGAACCTGACGGGCGCGCTGCGGGTTCTCCGGGAGACGGCCCTGGTAAAGAGGCGGGAGATGAACTACTTCGTTCTCCCAGTCATTAGATCTTACATCCTTCACCCTTCCCGCTTCCCTGATGAGGTTCGCATAACGACGATCAGAGCGGCATGCGACTTCCTGAAGCAGCACAACTCATCTCCTGGCGAAGAACTCTTCAAGGACCATGCCGCAGCGCTTTCCTTGGAGGAAGCGAATCTGCAATCGATGCTTCTGTACCCCATGGATCCCGAACCCAGTTTGATTGAAGCGCTTCTCGTATTGGCACGGCATCAACTGTCGACGAGACCACGATTGGAGGTTATTGAGCACACAGTGAAGCTTGCACTGCGTTTAGAGAATTGCCGGGAACTCCTTGGTGACGTCCTAGACTGTTATGGGAAAACCCTCCGGGTGCTTGACCGCCTCAGCGATGCTATCAACCAACATAACCTTTCACGCCAGACGTATCTCTCGATACCCGACGAAAGGCGGGCCGCTCAGTCTTTGTTGGATGTCCTTGACGTGTACACGGACGAAACAGAACAAGACACGGACAGTCTCCTCAGAATGGCAGAGGAAGCAAAATCCACCTTCGAAAAGCTCAAGGATACCCGTGGTATCGCTCTCAGCCTGCATTACATAGGAGCCTTACATGCGCAGAACGGGTCCCATGAAGAAGGCATTGCATTCCTCATTCGGGCAAGGACAATGTTCCAAGAACACGTAGACCCGCTGAACCACGCAAACTGCTCGTACTTCCTCGCACAGGTTTACACGTGGGCCCTACAATTTGATGACGCTCTTGCATCAGCAACATCCGCAGTGGAAGAATACAAGCGCCTGGGACATTACGCTGGCGACGCAACACGGATTCTTGGGTTGATATTATTTTTGAAAGGCGACTACTCAGGCGCCCTCAAAACGTTGATACAATGTCTCGAGCAGAACAAGTCATATGGTCGACCTTGGGATATCGCTCAAACTCTAGAGTATATAGGACGCACCTGGACAATATTGGACCAGAAGGCAGATGCACAAAGCGCTTTCACGGAAGCGATGAAGTATTATGGTGCTATTCAGAGTTCCATGAAAGACCATGGCATGTTATGTTGCCAATTCTTTATCCGTGCGCTTGAGGACCCGCTGCTGGTGCCCACCGATGCGGAGTTAAACTCCCTGGAAGGACTTTATGTAGATTTTCGACCACCTCTCTACACTTGAACCGGATCGAGCTCAAATCGAGTTTGTGTATACCTCGTCCAGCAGGTTGAAGACTTGCGTCACGATTGCACACTGAACATGATCTCGAACACGTCTCTACATATGTACACCAATCAGCTGTGACGCGCATCAGACCCGTATGGGAGCGGCGCGCGGCGAAGAATCCGTACTCATTATTGTGCAGTTTTTATACTCTATCTCCTAATCTTACATCTTCGACAAGGGGCCTATAGAAATCACCGTGCAATTGATTCATGATGTCCTACGGAAAGCGGGCTGTAGATCAAAGGATCAACTTCTCGAGTCGGAAGTTTGAAGACAGACCGCAAGAATGCTCAAGCTCAAGCAACGAGTCCGCAATTCAAGTAAAAGCGCGGCGTGTTGTAAGTAATGAATATGAGTATGACACATTGACACAAGACCGTGGTTTCGGGGTCATCAAGTGACCACATAACGAGGATGTGAAGCAACACAAGTAAAGAATGTATACCAATATGTGGTCTATGAGTACATTAGTTTCCGTGGCGAAGAATAATAAGATATGCGGTACATATATACCACCGTATCCAATACAAGAAACAAGGTTAAAAGAGTGTAATAAGTATTAAAAACACATTCTCACAGAATACAGTATCAAGGACCTCGTCTTCCATCATATGCCGGAGGCCCCATCTCGCTCTCCCAGCCCTGGTCCCGCACACTCCCCTCCGTCGAACCCGCCCCCACCAACCCCGCATCCCGCCCCGAAACCAGCATCAACCTCGGTGTATCCGGTCCCTGCTCCGCCAGCCCCCGGTTCAGCTCCTCCGCGAGCTCATGCAGCCTGCTCATCGTCACACCGAGCTCGCCTGTCGTCCGTTCGTGCTCCGGGGTTCTAGCACCTCCGTATGGTTCCCACTTTGGTGTTATTATTCCGGCTTTTTCGTGGTGCGAGGTGGAGCGCAGGCCGTCGTCGTTTTGGACTCGCAGCGTGAAGGGGGTGGGTTGGAGGTGGGGTACTAGTGAGGATGGTGTTGTCAAGGGGGATGGGGCTGATGATGGAGAACGGGCGGAGGATGGGGCAATGGTAGCAGCGGTGCGTACTGTGGGCAATACGTTAGGATGAAGATTAGTGGCGAGCAGCGAGACACGTACTTTGATGCATACTTTCGGAGGCGGCGGCAGGTGTGAACGCCCCATGGCTACGTTTCCGGTGATGTAGAAGAAGCGCCAGCAAGAGCAAGAAAAGGACGAGGCCCCCTATTATGCCTCCTACAATGGCACCGACTGGTGGCTTCGACTGAGCTGAAGCCGTCCCTCCATTTGCAGCACCAGCACCACCGGCAAGCGTGCTCGTGCTCGTGCCACCGTTTTCTGTCGCGTGCGAGGGCGGTTTCAGCACAAGTGGTGTGAGCTGCGGCACACCACCCGCATCCTGTGTCGCGCTGGGGCTCGTGTTCGTGCTCGTACTCGTGATTGTGTGTGTGCTTCCGTCGGCGCCTGTCACGACGGTTGTAGCCACGATGATAGTTGTGCCTTGTGGGGCTGTAGTCGGGCCGTTAGGTGTATTCGACTTCGTCGTGCCAGACGGTGCAGGGGCGGGTTTCAGTGCCACGGTTGTGAGGTCAGAGGGTACCACCACACCACCCCAAGGCGCATCACCGCCGTTCTTCTCAATCACCGCCGTGGACGACCATCCAGAATCGTTAGCATCGGGCGATGCGAAATTCTGAGGAATATCATTCGTAGCACGCCAATTACTCGTCCCCGTGGATATCGTGGCAGTAGAGCCGTCTGCGAGGTTTAACTGGATGGCAACGAGAAGCCCAGCAGCGCCCTGCGCAGCGTTAGTCGCACGCACAGCGAACACCACAGGCGCCACCCCCTTAGTGTTCAGCGTTACGGCGTAACCGATCGCCGTCGCCCACACCGTCTGTCCGTCGTTCGCTGGGGTTCTCGTCCCGCCGATTTCCTGCCCGTTGACGAAGAGGGTGAAGTAGTCGTCGGCCGTGATGAGGACGTTGGCGGAGACGGCGGCACGACTCGGACCTGAGGGTACGTAGGTCGTGCGGAAAGCGCAGTCGCCGGGTGGCTCTTGCTGATCGATGCCGGAGGGTAGCCAGATCCAGGAGGCGGCTTGCCATGGCTGGAGGAGGCTATTGTTGGGGGCGGCACGGGGGTGTAGGGCCTTCATGTTCAACTTGTGGGCGTTCCTTTCTATGTTAGGCAAATGAAGGTAGGACGTACGAGCTAACGTGCGGAGTCAAGGAAAAACGAGCGTAGGGGGGAGATATGTCCCTCCCAGGTGTTTCGCATGTTTTAGGCTCCTCCTAGGGGAACGTACAGGGTCGGGTAGCTCATTGTCCTTCATGTTCGGTACATGAGGTAAGATTTGGACCTGGTGGGGTACCGGGGGAAGCGAACGGTCGTATGCGCCATCAGTCGTATCTATGTAAATGCAGGGTGGTAGTGACGCTGTGTTCTGATGGTGAATGCGTGGGCGCGTTTCATTTTGGAATTCAGTAGCTGAGTTCGCTTTCTGGCGCGAGGTCTGCACTAGGTTGGAGTACTGTCTTCACATCGTTCAAAGGCCTAGCTGAATATATCTGAAGAGTAGCCACGGAACTTGCTGGGTTAAAGGCTCGTCAAGGCAGTGATCACTACAATCACGGACACCAACGGTCTTTGTGAGAATCCGGAACCGGGATGGCTCGTTGTAACTCCAGGCACTAACGCCCATGGGGCGGCACGGAAGATGGTAGCTTCGTTATACAATGGGTATGTACAGGTGAAACCGGAGGGCAGAATCAGGAGGGCAGTGCAGTGAGTGGCGCATGGCAAAACACTGAAAACTTCATACGTTGCATGCCAAGGCGTCGGCGTCGCATCATTTGATCATCAGCATCTAATCTAATCTCTGCAGATAGAGCAAAAGCAGAAGGAATCATGGATCGCCTATGTATGGCTGCCTCAAGCACCAAACAACCTCGCAAGTGACAGTCCTCAGCTGAAAATCGATGTCAACTCCCGGACGAAGCTTATGGCCGAGATCCAGGGTGGTTGTGCGAGCTCTGGAGGAATAGTTAGAGGTGGGACGCCAATGGACGCTTGATCGCGATGAGTAGAAGAGAGCTGCTGTACTAGCGGGGTGACGGCGCTACCAGTAGTCTCTCGACTAGCTTGAGAGGCTTGTAGTCTCATGCAAGGGAAGGTCCCTCTGCCAGTTTTGCACGAGGTCCATCACATCGCGGGGTTCTGCATCGCTCTCCTGTCAATGACCCTCCTTCTCCCGCTCCCAATGCCCAACCGACGGCTCACTGGCAGGCATCACCCACAAACCACCTTATGTACGAGCATCCCACACTGCACGCACAGCAGACACATCCTCTGCGATTCGCCAAAACGCCCAAGCTCAGACCCCACGAGCCATTGGAACCCTCGAAACGCATTAGGACCTACTTATAGCGAACCTATACACAGCCTGAATGGCATGCAACATGAATGGTAATCTAGAGCGGATGCGTCACACGTACAGGCCGTCCTTCAAGGTCAGGGCGTCCAGGCGCTGTACATACGAGTTATGGTCAATGTAGCAGTACTATACAATATAAAAAATCGTGACCTCAATTATGAAAAAAATGCACAATAACAGTGATCGGTTTCCTTATTTACCCAACAATGTTCCGTCCCCTCGCCAGCTCCTCCTCCTGGCCCCTCTCCCTCCTCCAGCGCCTCTCCCACTCCCCCTGGTGCGCTCACTACCGCACCGCCGCCTCCCCCTCCGCCTCCTTACCCCCCCCTCCCCCCGCCTCGAAACTCAACCTCCCCCCCGAATCCGAATGGCGCAAACACTTCTCGGGCAAAATCCACGTCAACTACCGCATCTCCATCCGCAACGCGGAGACCGCTGCCAAGCTCGCAGATGCGTTCGTCCCAGAGGGCTCGGAGGGGAAGGTCATCGTGGAGGCGTTCCCAGGTACGCGTCGTCGGTGCCCTACACGCATTCTGTGAGCTGACGACCACGGTAGGACCTGGCCAGCTCAGCCGTGCGCTGCTGAATCTTCCGAAGGAGAGGATTAGGAAGATGATCATTATGGAGGACTGGGAGCCGTATCTGGAATACCTCAGGGTGCGTATGCGTGTGACACCTCCTCTGGACTGCGCTCATACAGTGACCCTTCGCGCAGCCACTCCAAGAAGCGGATCCCCGCGTCATAGTCGTCGACAGAGACGGATACAACTGGGATTCTTACCAGCACATATCTGAGCGAGGGCTCCTAGACGACGTCGAGCGGCTCGCATGGGACCAGGGCGGTCAGTAACCCCTTCTCCCCTCCTTCCTCCGTGCGCTCAATCTCAAATGCACGTATACAGTCCACCCGCACCTCCAATTCATCTCGCACCTCCCGTCCACAGTAACAGGCGAACAGCTCATCTCCCAGCTCCTCCGCACGATGCCCGAGCACGAATGGCTCTTCCAATACGGGCGCGTCCCCCTCAGCTTCATCCTCTCCGAACACGTCTACAAGGTCCCTCCCTTTCCACCTATCTGTTACTGCCCCTAACTAACATCCCCCCCCCCGCTTCCAAAATACAGCGCGTAACATCCCCCATAACCTCCCCCCAAACCCGCTGCAAAGTCTCCATCGTCGCCCAAGCCTCCTCCCACCTCACCCCCGCCCTCCCCTTCTCCGCACACCAGCCCTTCGACACGCACTTCCACCCCGTCTCCTCCCCACACGCCAAGTCCGCCGACACCAAGCGCAGCTCCCGCGCCGTCGGCCTGCCCTTCCAGAGCATGTCGGTCGTCCCCCGGGAGGAACAATACATTAGGAAGGGCGAGATGGGGGCGTGGGATTTTGTGTTGAGGAGGCTATTTGTGAGGAAGGCGACGGAGTTGAGGGTGGCGCTGGGGGCGCTGGCGCCGGGCGCGGGGGGGTTGGTGAAGAAGTTGACGGATCCGAGGTTGAGGGAGGAGGAGAGGCTGGATGTGAGGAAGAAGATTAATCAGCTTGAGGCGCATGAGTGGGCTATTTTGCTTAAGGCGTTTGAGGAGTGGCCGTTTAAGCCTGAGGTGCGTTCGCCCCCCCTCTTCTTTGTTGCCTTTTTTGGTTTGACCTGCGGTGTGCATAGGATCTTAACATTGGGGAGACGTTTACGAGTAAGCAGAGATAACATATACGTATACGGGACATACAATGTGTAGTGGGTAGTGGGTAGCGGTCGGGGTACTAATAAATAATTATGATAGCGATAACTTCCACGTAAATTCCATCTACTCCTCGATCTGCGTCTCCAAGTCCTGCAAGTGCAACTGCGACTCTTCCGACTCCACCAGCTGCGTCTCCTCCCAATTCGAATTAGGAGTGTTCTCGCCGCTCTGGTCAGGGCTATCATGCGTCTCCGGCTCCGCCACGACATCCGACATCACCACATCCGTCACATGGGAGCTCTGCGTCTCCTCCGCACCTCCCCCCGCCCCATTCAGTCCGCCTTTCTTCGCCTTCCCAGGTTTCTCCTTCTTCTCCTTCTCCTTCTCCTTAGGCTTCGGAGGCGCCATCCCAAAAAGCGTCGTCTGCCTCGACACACCCCTCTCCTTAGTCGGTGGCTTCGCGAACGGGCCTACCAATAGTACCCCATATCAATATGAGTAGTTGCAATGAAACAAGGACAAGGGAACGAAAGACGAACGTTTCGAGGCCCCGCTGCCGTTGGCATTGGCATCATCCTCAGCCGCACCCACTTTATCAAAGAAACTCTCGCTCTTCTGGATCGTCTTCCCGTTCGCGTCGGTTTTACGCGCGAAGGGGTTGCGGATCTCCTGCCCCGGTTTTCGCGCGAAGGGGTTGAGCTCTGCACGCGCTCAGTCAGTAAGGTAATAAGGTCTCTTGGTTGGCAGCATGGACTTACTTTGTCTAGGCGGGGGCGGCGTAGGGAAGCTCGACTCAAGCTCGTCGAGATCCGTTCTCTTCCGTTTTCCGTCCCCAGAGGAACCCGAACTCGGCGACCCGACTTCATCTACGAACGGCGATGTCTCTCTCGGTGTCTGCACGGGCGCAGGTCGAGGTTTCACAGTGGAGCCGTTATACTTCGTCGTCTCAATCACAGGCGTCGTCACCCTCGCCAACCTCGGCCTCTCGATCGCAGGCGGGGGCCCCACATCCCCCAGCAGATCCAACCTCGACGACGACGCCGCACCCCCACCATTCAGCGCAGGCTGCACCTCCCTCACGGGCGGGTCAGGCTTAAGCCACCTCCTACGCTTATTCCTCGCCGCAACGAGCCTGTCCTCGTTCTCCTCCCTATCCGCCCTGAGTATGCCAATCTTCTCCCGGAGCCCGACGAGGTGGTAGAAGTCCGCGATCTTCATGGCGTGCTCGAAGGACGTGGTTTGGTGCAGGAGCTTGGTGAGCTCGAGGGCGCGGGGGATGTTGTCGGCTTTGCAGGCGGATTGGAGGAGGAGGATGAATTCTTTGTCCATGGAGCGTTCGCGCTGGAGGATGGCGTCGGTTGTGAGCTCTTCGTCGAGGGCGTCGAGGGCGGTTTGGACGAGGAGAAGTTCGCGTTCGATGCTGCATTGTGGAGGGTCAGTGGTTTCATGATACGGGAGGCACGAGGTGGTACGAACAGTTCCTCTTTGGGCTCTTCGCGGCGGAATGGAATGTGCATTGGTAGCTCTTGGATAAGCGGCCGAGGGAACGAAGGGTACTCTTGCCTTCCCTAGAAGTATCTTTAGCATCCGTGGTCACAAACTGCTAAGGTAGGAACCATACCTTCAGAATGAGACACATGAAATTGCTTTCTGTGATCCCAACTGGCCAATACGACTCATCCTTTCCTTGGCGTCGTTCGAGAAGGTTTGTGTCCATGAGGCGCGCCCATGATGCATGGTGAGGTATGCGGAACTTCGTGAGGACATGCACCCAGCCTGCGCTGTCGTAAATTGCGGGAGCCTGTAGGACAGACACCAATTTTGGAATAAGTATAAGGCGGAGGACGGCAATACGCACCCCCTGGTCAGTCAATCCTATCCATTTGAGAACATGGCCTTTCGGAACAGGCAGAACATCGCGCTGCTTCACGCTAAACTCTTCAAAGTTAATAATCGAATACGAGAGATTCTGCGAGCCTTAATAGCCCAATCGACTGGTCAGACTCATACCACTCCCCCCAGTTAAGATAAAAGACCCACCATCAATCGTCGTCGATCCCGCCCTATGGACCACAAACACCCACTCCGGCCCCGCAACCATCGACACGAAATCCGCACCAAGTCCCATAATCCTCCTCTCCCTACCCGTCCCGCTCAAGAACGTTAAATCACTCTCCGACGTCGCAATCACCACATTGCCGTACCCCTGCAATTCCGGGTCGTTCTTCTGCCGCAGGCTGCCCGAGGGCCTGAGTCCACCCGCTGCAACGCCTAGGACGGACGTGCCGGGTCGTTTGAGGACGTACGTCCACTCGCCCTGGTTTGTCCACGTGCCGTAGGGCTTGTAGAGTACTTGCGCTGGGTGGTTGTTTTCGGGTGGGCAGGAGAAGACGGCACCGCGTTCGCCTGAATGGAGGACGGTTAGGAAGCCGATGTTTCTTTAGTTAGGGAAGGGACTTACCAAGGTAGCCAAGGTCGTACTTGAAATGGTCAGTAAAGTGGTATCCTTTCCGTGCGGAACGGTCGAAGAACTCGACGTTGATGATATGGTGTGTATCTTGGTCAGTGACTTCGATGACTCCAAGCATGTTATATGCTAAACAAAGCAAAGTTAGCCATACACCCGATGCTGTTATAAAACCTGACTTACCGAGATATCTCTTCCGATTTTCCATTGGTGTAGATCCTGGCTGGAAGGGTGGCTGCGCCTTGGTAATGCTCACTGTATGGTGGATGGTCAGCGGAGGTAATGCAGTCAGGATCATAATCTTACCCATCTCCTTTACAAAGCCATCCTTCGCCTTGGCAGCCGTCTGTGGCGCGTCTTGCAGTGCACCCCCGAGGTCATCAATGATCCAGTCATCGTCGACGCCGTCAAATTCAGCATCCAGATCGACGTCGTCTCCAGCCCGACCTCGTACAGCCGCAGCTGTAGCCTCTGCAATATCATCAAATAGGCTGGTTTTGGGCCGCGCAGGAATTGTTGCAGCAGCGTTGGTAGCGATGGAGCGCTTGACTGGGTCGGGGAATTGATCTGGGACGGCTTTCGGCCAGCGGTTGAAGCCACCTTCGCTGTCGGTCCATGCGAGCAGATTCTCACTAGGTGAGAAGGCTAAGTGTGTGATGGTGGCATTTGGGGAACCGGCATGACTGTAACAGAGGGAGGAAGTAAGTTAATACTAGGTGCATTTGTGTTTATTGGGGCGTACCTTGCGACGACACGTCGTGTTTGTGTTGACCAAATGTGTACTTTTGATTGAGAAGCTGATGCAAGGTAGACACCATTCGCAGAGATGGCAAGAGCTGTAATCGCCCCAGAAATACCCTTGTCCGAGAACGTTGACGACTTCGTCCAATCTGAGCGAGATATTGTGGCAATCTCTGCAAATGAAGTCAAATCAGCATTTAGGGAATGAAAGTCAGGTTGGCAAATACGCACCATGACTTCGCGAGGCTACATAGAAGTATTGACCAGATGTGTGCCATACAGCAGAACAGTCGTGAGCATATTCGGGTGACCTGAATGCAACAATCAGAGACGCTCTTTCTCCATAAAGGCAACGACGAACAATGTATCGCCAATTGCAGGGATGACGCCCTCGATTGTGGTTTCGATTTCTGGTTGTTCAGTCGACATCTTCCAAACGATGATCTTGCCATCAGAGCCGGACGTAGTCTAAGGAGAGAATTAGAGAGAAATCAATGAGACAGAATCAGGAACTCACCAATAGCGACGAAGTGGGATGCCATGATGCCCGTCGAACGCTCCCCACATGACCTTTCAACTGCGAAAATATCTTGATATCCTCCAACTCCACAACCTTGACATCGAAATTACTAGGGCGCAAGATCAAACGACTTCCACAAAACAAAGCTTTCGAGGAACTCACTCGGAGGTTATGGCCACCCTCTTCCCAGTGGGGTCAACTGCCAGGGACCGAATCGCTACGCTATTGGCATCCCACACATGTCCGTTCAGCTCCGGCGATTGCTTGATATACTGCCTGACCACCGCGTCTTCGCTCCCTGACAGCCAGCTGCTATCCTGTATGGTCCAGTCAGTAGACGTACTTCGTCACAGCTAGCAAGGCCACACACCGACGCTGCCACAGCCGTTATGGCTTGATCAGCCTGTGAAGCCGTCACAGGTTCCTGCTCAGGTCCTTGGTCCATCTTCCATATCCGGACAATGCAGTCCTGTCCTCCTGTATAAGCGTGTCTGCAAGTGATTGCCTGATATCAGAGGCCCTGACAGGACTTTGTGGAAGAGTAGGACGGGGAACTCACGAGCCATCCCTAGAAAAAGTTAAGCAAGTAATCCCAGATTCATGGGCTGGACTTGTAATCAGCTTCGACATCGGAGGAAGGGGGACAGTGAGGAGCTCGTGTCCGCGACCGACGCGTAGCAGGAAAACACGCTTGTCACAGCCAGGTCACGCGTTTGTGACTCTAATCTATTGATTTTGACACGGTTGTCTCCAGCAGTGTCCACGATCCAACCTCCATCTTCTTGACGTGACGTTTGGCTGCGGCCGGGTTCTCTTATGTCCTCTTTTTTTACTGGTAACTGATTGCAACATGTATGCCTTCGCGCCGCTCTTTCGTTGTCCCCGTGGAGGGTCTCAGTTGACCGTGGCTCAAATTTAGTACTCAAAGTTCGCGGACTCCGGTCAATGCTCAGCATGGGAGGGGGAACCGACAAAGGTATAAGGAGAAGCAATCACAATTCCGTTGTGGGATAAGACAAAAATCACTTCTCAGCCTTAAAATCAGGGCCACTTCGCCTTTATCGCATTGTACTGCGCCTGAGTGACCGGTTTCACAACGCCATGCTTCACATTCTTCGGGAAGCTAGCCGTAGACGCTTGAGTCCACGCACCCCCACTGATATTATCGGTGAAGAAAGGGACGTAACCCTGTATAGAATGATTGAGAACAGTAGAAGGTCCAGGGGACGGCGAAACCCACCTTAGCCGTAGAATCACCTCCATACTCGTCCAAGAAAGTATACACACGGTTGGCCACCGTGTTATCTTGGAAGGTCAATGGTCCTTCGGTGACAAGGTTTGTGAGGTAAGATGTGCTGCTGCCGACGCGTGTCCAGGTTCCAAAGAGGCCGTTGGTTGAGCGTTCCTCCCATACGCGCAGGACGTTTTCGTTCTTGATGAAGCGCGCGTAGCTCGTTCCACCCAATGGGAGAATTGTGAGGTCGATAACGGGAGTCCCGGAGATTGTAATGTATATCTGAGGGGTAGTGAATGTGATGAAATCTGTTGTATGGCTGGGGAGGCGGTCAGCGATAGTAATTTCGAGAAGCAGCAGGACCAGTTACCTATACCAGATCTGATCAAGGGATGCTGCTCCGGTGTGCTATGTGAATGGAATAAGAACCACTTGGTGAACAAATAGAATGTTTGTACTCACAGCAGTGTCACTTGCTGCATATGTACGGGATGCCCAGTGCACCAAGAACGACGATGTAGCAGTATCCCAGACCGCTTCGGGAGCCCTTTAATTACTAAATCAGCATCAATCGTATGGTCCTTCGCCTTGAGTGACTCACCACACCATACCTGCCGTCGCCGGCATGACCGTTGCCAGACGAGGGGCACTCCAGTTTACGAGATCCGTAGCTGCACAGCGGCAATGTAGGTGAGAAGAAGAAAAAGCGACGAATGGAATGCAACTAACACTCCCAAACCAGTATGCCCCGGCTTCCCTTGGTCACTGCAAGCAAAATAAGCAACATGCTTTGAAAAGGTGCTTGAGGTATAGATACCTGCGGTTCCCCAATTATTCCCGATGGCAACAATGTCGAGGTCCGTAGCGATAATAAAGTGCTTCGAATTATCAGGTCGAGAGGCGAGATACGGGTCTCTCGCCCCTTTCGTTCCAATGGTTGGTTTAAGAATGGCGTTGTCCCCATTCAATGCCACGTAGCTGATGGGATTGTTGCCATTGGACAGGTGCGCGAAAATGGACGGTTCGCGGTCATAAAAGTGAACCTAAACGCGACCAATATCGGTATCAGACACTTGAACGTTGCGGTTGAATCAATTGACGCGTACGAAGAGGTATCCGACATAGCTGCTGTTGACTTGTGGAGCGAGTTCTCCGCGGCCAACGAGTTCCGCGATAGGACTCGCATACGTTGTGGTTATTCCAAGCAGTGCTAGAAGTGATGGTACAAAAAACATCTCAGCGACCTCGCAAAGAAATTTAGTGGAATCATGGTCTTGTCAATCCCTATATACTTAAGGCTCCAAAATATTGACCGGGCCGTCGGAAAAACCGGCGGAACACGAGATGGAGAAGAGGGCAGGTCGGAAGAAAAGGAAGGCCGGAGGCCGACACTTGAACGACACGGGAAGGCTCAGCTGATTTTCGCCGGAGGGATGGACGTATTCAAGCACGCCACAATAACATGTCTAACGGACTTTCCGCATCATTTACCGAGATCAGACAAGATGAATAAGGCAGAAACACGCGGGGGTAACAAACTGAGCGTCGCCTAATAGGTTACACTATCGAAGCCAGATTAGCTGCCTCACTAGAACGAAAAGTCATATCAGCACATATGCCATGGTGGCGGAATTGAAGACCACTGACGCTGCAGTAATAGCAAACACAGTCCCGTGTCGGGGGCTGGCTGGAAGTGCATATCCAGTGCTGTGCGTCCATACACCGGAGGTTATGTTGCCTTCGGCGTTCGGTTCGATCAGTCACCCTGTAACGGTGGATATAGCACTACACACCTGTCTCGAAAGGAACGTATCCTCGTGGACTGATATCATCAACGAACAGGTGCCAAACTCCGGGGTACACGATAGACTCGAAAATAAGTGGGCCCTCAACATCACCGTATTGAGCATGCGCAATTCCGTTCGTCACCGTCGACCAGGTACCGAAGAAAGTCTTCGACCTCTCCTGGAGAATCAGTCCGTTCGTTTTGCTGAAGCGGTGGAAGTACCCTGACGCCGCGTCCCAAGTAACGGTCGTGTCGATGATGTCCCTACCCGGGTCAATCCACACCGCAGGAGCGGAGAAGGTCCTGAAATCGGTAGTTGTGGCGTAAAGGATCCGGGCGTATGACGAGCCTGCGTGAGAGGTATCTGATGTTGCATAGAGCTTGGAAGCCCAATATACGATAAATTTCCCGGTTGAGCTGTCGTATGTTGCTTCGGGTGCCCAGCTCATCCCTGCCTAAGATAAATATTGCCATCAGCTCACAAGGCATCGAAACGGATAGCTTTGTTTTGTTGTTTACCTCTGGTGGTGAAACTTGTACAAGACGTTGCGCTGACCAAGTCTTGAGGTCAGGCGACTCCCAGATTGCAAGAGAACGACTGCCGACCCTGCTTGCTTGGTCCCACGACAAGCCAGAGTTATACATCTTCAAATCCGTGGCGATGAGGTAGAACTTGCTTCCGGACGGATCCCGGATGATAAAAGGATCTCGGAGACCTTTTGTGCCGAGAGTCGAGGTGAGGACAGGAGTCCCACCTTTGACGGTGTTCCTATAGCTGGGATGAATAACGGATCGAGATGAGTTGCGAAGGATGCGAACCATGACACGGGCGAGTTTGTTTTGCTGACAGCGAAATATATCTGTTCACCTGAAAATGACCACTTAATTAGAAAGCCGATAGAAGGACAGGAGACATACCGTTTGCCGTATCTTCACCCGTAAAATAAACGAAGCCATAAGCTGTCTTTGCACTCTATAGGTAGTAAGCATTAGCGCAATATTGCAGCAAACGGCCAAGGGCCTATCTCTCACCGCTTGGCGTTCGACGAAAGGGTTCCCAATTGTAGCAACGGTGAAGGCGGATAGCACGCCAAAAAGGACGAGGAGCTTGAACATCTTGGTTAGAGAAGTCTGTCCGCTGTGAATATCGAGCGGGTCTTATAACATCGTGTCGGGAGCTTCCAGCCAACACGCGTGCATATCATGGGATGTGGAGGCGTTACGGATATTTCGACGCATCGGAAAGGCCACATGAAGAGATTTCCCGGCTGGAAGAAGATAGCAGCCCTTCGTATGTCACCGGGTAATATTCGCTCCGACCGAAATTTTACTGAAACAGGTTCTTTGGTCAAGTGGTACGATCTGCGGGCCGTCGCGAACGTCCTCGCGAGTCGTAGCTGGCATCGAGACTAGCAGTTTCAGTGGATGGCGGAATAAGTGGAAGTCTTGTGCAAGTATGGCGGCGGTGTTGCAGTCGCGACGCTACGTTCTCCTCGCTGCCAGTGTGTCTTCACTGCTAATGCGTGTTGAAGCATTGTCGAATAGGCTCGAGAAAAGGCGTTCGGACCGCGTGTCACCCGAATCATGATGCAATCGCCGATGGAAGTCATGGGACGGCGAAGCATCAACATGTCCAAGGAGCCATTACATAACTTGTATGTTGGCGCCGGGTGTGAGAACTTGCTAGACAAGGAAAGGTCAGGACAAGCCTTTCGTAAAATACAATGAAATGTTGGCCCAAAGTTGGTTGCTCTCTTTCGCCAGCAACCAGAAACCCATCCGTTATGTTAGAGAAGATGAGCGCTGCTCAAACACGGCGAAATTCCGCAGGACCTGGTGCACACGGTCCTCCTGAATTACTGTCCGCTTACCGAGGGCATTTAAGAGAGGCAAGCCACAGAGATAGGCAGCTTGACGCCGGTCGTCCGTGATAGATGCCAACGGGTGCCCTAAGGCATGGTTCACGAGTTCGACTAGGTCTGTCAGGCAAGTAATTGCGAACGCTGCCGGCGCCTGCTGTGGTGCACCGAGGAACGTTGAAACCGGGGCCCGAGCGAACTCGTAACCTGCGAAACGCGCTCGTCACAGTTTGTGACCTCGACTTTACGTATCACGTGATGTGACCCGAGGTCTGGACTTCAAGTTTTTTCGAAGTTTTTCATGCTTTCGAGTCTATCAGAGAGTGGGTTTAAGTCCCTTCGCTGCTGTCTTTCACGATATTGAATATTCAGCCTCGTCCTTTTTTAAAAAACTCTCCGACCCATTCCCAATCGCAATGCTCGCGCCCATCACTAGCACGATATCCATCGATGATCTTTTGCCAACATACTACGGGGATCTGTCTCAAGTCCGATTACTTCACTTTGGTTCTCTTTTTCCAGCCATGGTATTGAACAAGATATGCGCTGCCGCACTGGCTAAGGCAGAGAGTTGATAACTGTACACCGCGAACTGTTCCGAACATCGCCCTCTGCCAGCTAGAAACTAAAATACTGGCGGCGGCACATGTCTCTTAGCTCAATTAGCGTCGACTACACGAATTTCTACAACTATCCCACCTCATTATACCCACACGCATCTCAATTTCCCCTAGCTGACATCTGATTCTTAGATTCAAAACTGATGGCGGTACTGGCGAACAGCGATCCAGTCAACTTCCGAGTCTTACCCGGTAAGGCTCAACTTTGTATGGATGTTTCATATGCTGATACCTGAGGAACTTCCAGCGCGCAGGGGGACCTAGACCGGAACACCCGTCTAACACACTGGCACATTTTGTCTGCGCTCACGACGACCCTAGGCTAGTCGACGGTGATATACCCGCGTTTCGTCCACCAAGACTTTTGAGTTATCGTTGACTCGTAATCGCAGGCTTCTTTACCTCTTTTCCGTATGTAGCTGATCTCTTCAGACCTGCCTACCCGAACAAGGAACACTGCAGCTGTCGACTTGCTGACTTGCCATGGAGAGATGTGCAATGTATGTCACAAGACCGCGCTTTATCCGAGAGGAGATCCCAGTGACCCGGGCGCTCATTTCGGCAGGGAACGGCCCACCATTCGCGGACCTCGTCATCTCCGGTTCCTATCTGCGCCCTGGCCTCCCCCTCCAACGCTAGTAGCAAGGACCTTTTCCGAGGCCTATCCTCAGCAACATGTATTTTCCATCAGACATCAGGAATCGAAACCAAATGTTCACAGTGCCACAGTGCTTGTAAGTATCTTGAATCAGATGCCTAAATACAAAGATATCTGTGCCGCCGAACTTTTTTTGTTCACAGGGATGACACGACAAATGATCTTCACCTCGGACGACCAGAACAGCATCTGGTTGCGACAGATGGGCCATTTACGAGATCATTACCTTGTTTGGGAACGAGCGCTCGAGTGCATATATAGCATCCTTCGATACCGATCTGCAACAAGTCATCGAGCTCTTCTTTGATTCCCCGCGCACGTTCGTATGTAAACGGCTTTCAAAAGGGGACCACACTCCTTCACGCCTCTCCTCCTCTCCCCTACATGGACCCATTTCCATACCCTATATTCCCTCTCATTTGTGGCTCCCTCACAATATCGACCCTCTCTTTCATCTTCGCAACGCTGATCATAAGCGTCACTCCCATCCTGTGGATATTCCCGGCAATTTTCATTTCGACTGTCGCCTATCATGCCGCGACCCTTCTCATTTCAAGTGGAGAGACTCCGGGGTCCCTCCGGCTCTTCTCCCGCCTCAACCTCATCGCATCCTGCGCCCTAACATTGCTCTGGGCAGCAGTGTGCGGGATAAGCATTACACTTACCGTGCTCCTGGCCATGGGGCGACTGGAAGACGCGACGTGGCCACCACGAGGAATGTGGAGCATGGTGGTTCCTTGCGTTTGTGCGCTCTTAGAGGCCATCGTCATGGGATCTATCGTGGTTCGCACACGGAAGGAACGAAATCGGATTTTATACGCCGCGAAGTGGAAGTGGAGGCCCGGACACAGTAACGCTGCCTTGTCGCAGTGGAGGTACGCAGCACATCATTTTCTTGTCTCTAGGTTCCGTCTCTTATTTCTACTTTGGTTGGCAGTATCGGCCCACGGTCAGCAGGCTGACTTACTGGGCTACCTGATTGACGCGCACACATCATATTCGGCCGATGGTGATCAGGCCCACTTACGGCATCTATGGCGTCCTCGGCGTGATATACATCCAGCTGATATCAAGTATCCGTGTATATGGATGATTTTACCCACACACCAGGCCCGACGTACGGCCCATCCGTAATCATAGCATCATCCTGCATACTGCACAGGCGATTTCGGCCATTCCGAGTTGTGTTTGCCCGTCCTACACGCAGAGGGGCATAGCAAACAACATCTCGTAGCATACTCCACAGCTACATACTAATGGTGTTATCTACCTATGCTCGAATATTAATAGTACAATACAAGCCATACTCTATCAGGCTGGATCAATCATGAACCTCGAGGAGACCACTGTCAGAGTCGTCGCTATCGCCCTCCTGAGTAATACGACCTTCGCTATCCTTGGACACCTTCAATGCCTTGTCCTCGCCATCGTTCATTGATTTGTCGGACCCCATCTGCACATCAATCTCCTTCATGGTCACATCTTCCTCTTCGATTGGAGCCTTCGAAGTAAATGATTCCGACAACGAACTGACGGTGGTAACAGCCATATCAAGAACTGCCTCCACCCTCTTCCTCAATGTCTCATTAGAACTTGATACCGCCTGTACAACAAAAGATAATCAGCGTATGAAACAGACCGACTGAGAGGCATGAAGGAGGGTGAGAGGGAAGATCGAACGTACCAGTGTTAGAAGATTGATCTGAGCGTCTGCCTCATCAAGCCGCACGATCAACCAAGGGTCATTGCTATCCTCGCCCTGCTCACGCTCCTCTTCATCGTCAGCATCAGGCATGTGCAGCTCGACCTTCCCGAAATGCGCCTCCAGGAACATGATTAGGCGCTGGATGCGCATGAACGGCGAGGACTCGCTGTCACCGTCCGCATGTGGGTGCGCGCCGAGTCCATGTGAGTGCGAATGGGAATGTGGCTGAGTTGTCACTGTGGAAAAATAGCTCATCAGTATGCCCGGCGGCAGTCAAAGGAACGAAACTTTAACAGACACTTGACAGACGCAGGGCTCTTGTCGATGCCGGTTATTAGAGCCAGAGTAGAGTCGGCAATCATGTCATTGCTAGCGCTTGATTCCCATTCCAAAGTTAGCTCGTGGTCATGGGTCTGCTTAACATCCACAGCTCTCATTACCTACAAATGCCGGGGTGTGAATTAGGATAAGTTAGGTGACACGGCGATGAGCGCTTACCCGCATTGTGGGCACCCCATCTTTGTCCAAACCTTCTTCGACGCTTCCAAACATACCCTCCAAATGCCAGCGAACAAGGTCCCAGCCCACACCCATGACAATCTTCTGTCGCTGGGTGACGGTGCATGTCGACAGGCCCGCGAAGTCCCTGAGATCGCGAGGGTCGAGAAGGGTGTAAGAGTAGTCCTTGGCCACCAGGAGAGCCGAGAGAACGTCATTTGCCTGCGGTGGTTTGTCTGCGAGGGTACCGATTGCCTAGCAAGATCACATTATCAGTGGCGTTCCCCACCTCATAGTTGGGTGCTGGCGACTCACCTTGGCTATCCTTTCCCCACGGAACGACAAATTCAGCGTCTCTAGGTTACGTGGCGTGTGGATCTTGACGTCTTCGTCCCGCTCCTTGTACCGTGATGTCATGGCACCACGTAACCGGGCCATTGCGTTTTGTTCCCCATGCACAAGCACCTTATGCATATTGAGAAAGGAAACGACGCTTCAGGAAATTTCAATGACTCACAACATGCTGCGCTTTGACCATTTCAATGAACTCCGAATTTTGGGAGTAGTCCACATGCGCGCTAAACGAGATTTCGTCCACTGACATCTTCCGAGGGATGATGTTGCCTTTGAGGCCAACGAACTCTTCTGGCTCAGATTGGATTTCCTAAAAGGGGGGACGATAGTAAGCTTCTGGGGCTTTGGCTTTGCGAAGGATTCATGGAAGGAACGAGTTGTCGAGACACTCTGAAGGAGGTGACCGGAGGGGAGGAAACGCAATGTCCATTGATCACAGTATATACAGGAGCAGCGTACATATACAGACGGAGGTATCCAAAAAAGAGACGGTTGCCACTCACCCTTGCCATTGTTCCTTCAATCGAATACCCAGTAATGATGAGACCGTTGCGAGAATCAGGTGCCCAGAGCTCGAATAATTCGCGACTGGGACCGACTTGCATGAAACCGGGGCTCGCAAGGACGACGCACGGAGGTCCTTCAGCGATCTTCTTTTCCCAGCCACGTGTTTGAGGTACATGAGAGATATGCCTAAACACGGTGACCATGAGATTCACGACATCGAAGCGGAACCAGTAGACTCACTTGAAGACAAAAGGATTGTCGCGCTTAGCAAATCTTGAGCGGATGTTGTGGTTCATTGTGTGAATATATGTTTGATATACCGCCATACATTTCTTGGCCAGGCTTGACGCATAGTAAATCGGTACATTATGGAGATCCGGGTGCTTCTTCCAATATTCATCCAGGACAAGTAGGAGCTCTTGCGCCCGTCCCAAAGCAAACGAAGGCAAAAGGACATGGCCTCCTCGCTTGATAATCGAGTGCACGAGGCTTGTAAAACGTTGCTCCTTTTCTTCTCTACTCTCCAAAGTCTGGACACCGAATGTGCTCTCCACAATCAGAACGTCGGGTCGGATAGGTGGCAATTCAGCTTTAACAAGGTGTCGGTCCTCCTCGCGCGAATAGTCGCCCGTGTAGAGAATTTTCAGGCCAGCGATGTCCAGAAGAAACATACATGCTCCAAGAACGTGACCGGCGTGATATGGCGTGAACGAAACTCCGGGGCAAATCGTGATTAGTTGATGGACCGATACTGGGATGATGGAGGCCAAAGACATCGTCATATCCAATGGCGTAAAAAGGGCATCCGCCGAGGACGAGCTTGACGTACAAGCAAGGTCAGACAATGTGTCAATAGCCAGAGAAAGTAGGGTACGTACCCCATCCGGACATAATCCTGCATCATGAACTTATAGACCGCTTTCGTTGGATGCGTCATGTAAACCTTGCCCTTCCCGTCTCTGAAATTTGTCTACAACATACGATGAGCGTCCTATCAGCATTGATAGAGGAGAACGCAGACCTTTTCAGTAATATAAGTCAATGCCGCGGCATGGTCTAGATGAAAACTGGAGGTGACTCGTCAAATGTATCCTGAAACATGAAGTGTTGTGCGTACTGTGTTATGAGAATGGCGTCCACCGTGCTCCAGTCCAATTCGTCAATGAAGGGAAGGGACGAGATTCCGCTGTAAGCTGGATGAACTCCTGTGTCGCAAACGATCGTCCTGCCGCGATATTGGAGCACACAGCATGACCGCCCTACTTCTTGGCCAGCGCCCAGGAGAGTAACGCTAAGCGTTGGTACATCAGCCATTGATGAAGTCGTTACTGCAGAATTGTATTTCCAGGACAACGCTTGTGGCTGGGAAAGGTGCTATATAGAGAAGCGGAGGACACCGACGACGACAACAACGACGTCAAGAACGAGTTGCTTGGAAGCAGCGAAAAATGGTCACGGACTGTTCGTCAGCAAATTACGTAAGACGCCTGAAAATCCTTCCGTCTCTCCGCCACCATCTTGTATCGACCTCCACCGTCCTGCAGGCCATGGCCCAACCAAAACGCATAAAGTCGAGCGGCAAGGCATCACAGAAACATGTCGTCGCAAAGCAATCTGTGAAGAAGAAGCAAAAAGGAGCCGTCAAATACCAAAATGAGCAACTCCGGGCGATATTAGACAGTCAATCTTCGACGTTATACCCTGTCAGTCTTGTTTAAATCTCTACGCATCTTTAAACTGATTTTCCAACTAATCTCACTAGATTAATACAGTCTCGAGACTGACAGAGACGAACTCTTGTCCTGATGACATTCTGTTAGATTCTGTCAAGGATCTGACGTCGACATTGGGGAAGCTCTAGAATTTCTACATAATTCGAAGGACAGTGGATGAAAGGCATGTCCTGCCTGTCGTTTCAAACAGCGGCATCAGGAAGACTACTAGGTTCGGCGCTGAGAACTTTTACCCTTGGAATTTCTGATTCCAACTACTTACTAGGTTCTGACAGTAGAAATAGAGTATACCTGGGGATATCGATATCCGGTGCTTATGCTCGTACTTCAGCCACCCCGAAGACACGCAACTTTAGTTGCCCGTCAGCGCTCAAATGTGCAGAGTGCCCTGCCGCGACATTCTCTCCCCAAGCGTTCGACCCACCCTCGAGTTATTCACAGACACAGTACCGGGGCCCTACATGTTGTAAGATATACTCAGTCGTGTATAGGGAATCGACTTATATTGCTAGTACCTGTTGTAAGATATACTAAGAGTAATGTTAATGAGAGGGAATTGTATGATGTAAATAAGACGGCATACCTCAGTCGTGTATAGGGAATCGACTGAGGCATGCCGGTGTCCGTCCGTCCACCATACCCTCCCGCTCGCGTGGTACTGTACAGTACCATTTTGCTTCCGTCTCTCCCTCTGCTGCTCCGCCGCTATCTGACTGAGGGTGTCATGTGACCCAGGCGCGTCGAACACGTCGATACGCGAGTCACATTCCAACATTCCCCCTGACTCGCGTATCACGCTATTCCTCACACAGGCGAAGCGCGAGACAGAACTTGTGATGCGCCGGACGGGGTAAGGGTTTGGTGAAGAGGTCTGCGACGTTGTCGATGGTAGGGACGTAGTTGACATGTAGGTCGCCGGTCTCGACACATTCTCGGAGGTAGTGGTGGCGTATATCGATGTGTTTAACCCGCGCGTTGTTTTTGGTGTTCTCGGTGAGTGATATTGCCCCTGAGTTATCGGCGTTAAGCTGGGCTGGTCGCGGTTGAGGGAAATCGATATCTGCAAGGGAAGAATACATCCATTGTAATTGTTGGACGGCGCGTGACATCGCCATGTACTCGGCTTCGGTGGTGGACGTTGCAACCGTCGGCTGGTATTTAGAACCCCAGGCTGTTGGGCCACCGGCTTGGATGAAGACGTGACCTGAGAGGGAGCGGCGCGTGTCCGTGCAGGCCGCATAGTCGGAGTCAACGTAACCGTAGGGGGTAAACGATGTGTGTCCTTCGCCACCGTAGCGTAGTTTATAATGTAAGGTCCCTTTGATGTATTGTAGTACGTGCATCAGAGCTTGCCAGTGGGGTTTCCCGGGGTTCGTAGAGAAGCGGCTAAGGGACGCCACTGCGTAGGAAAGGTCTGGGCGTGTGGCGATTTGGGCGTACATGATGGAGCCGAGGACCTCACGGTATGGCTTATCCTGCATGAAGTGCCGGTCCTCCGGTGTGTTAGGCGACTGCGTCTTGTTGAGTATGACGCCTGGTGGGAGCGGGGTGTATTTCGGTGCGCAGTCCCACATGCCGTAGCGCTCCAGTACGCGTTTGAGATATTCGTACTGCGACATCGTCAGGATGCCGCGGTCCCTGTCGCGGTCAACGTGTATCCCCAGGATGAATTTGACGGCTCCAAGGTCCTTCAGTTCGTACTTCTCCCCAAGTTCCTTGATCGCGAGCGCTGAGCCGCCTGTAGTGGTGGACATGCCGTTGACGTCGTCCGTGTATAGGCTGAGTATCGTCCTTTCCTCCTCGACCTTTTTCCACCGTACCGATTGATCTGCCCGTGACCTCGTATATCCCACTCTCTTCATCTCCTCGTCCAATGCCTTCCACCAGTTATATGCTCCATCCATCGTCCCATAGATAGCCTTATCGACCAATGCAACCAATTCTTTCTCATCATCCACCTGTTCCCCGTCTCTGACCTTCTTCCCTCCTGCTGGTAGCATCTCGTAAACGTCGCTGGGTTTCAGAGCGTATCCCTCGGGCTGTTCCATGAGAATCGGAACCTGGTTCTTTGCATTCAGGTACGCGCTCGTGTAGTCCACTTGCCAGATCTCCATGTTGAGGATCGTGCCGACGGTGAGGTTAATCCGGAGGGATTCATAGCGTACTACGGACGCGTAGCTTTCGAAGAAGTCTACCCCAGGAATTTGTGTGAACCCCTTTGCCACGAGACGCGCCTTTCGCCCAATGATCTTCCCGTTCTCGTTGTATTTGTTGGCGAATACCCAGCGATTCTTCATCGTCCTCGCGCCCTTAGGTCTCTCCACCAGTGTCCACACCTCTCTCTCATGCATCCGCTCGATCTCCTTGTCCATCGGCTCTTTCCACATGTCAGGTCGCGTCATAGCTTCGGAATAGGATTTAGGAACCCAGTGGTAGTCGGCGGCGGCATCTGTAGATCCAGGTGTCGTGAGTAGCGCGGTGTTGGTGGAGGTCTTATTATTGCGCGCCCAGTCGAGCCCTTTCCCTGCCCCTTCGTCAATGCGAGCCTCAGTTTCTGCAGCGCCCACAGCCGCCTCAGATGGGTTGCGAAGTCGCTCAGAACGACGCGGGATGACGGGACCTGGAGCTGGAGGTACAGGAGCGGGAGCAGGAGCAGGAGGACCAGGGTCGGGGGCCGGCAAAGCAGGTTCAGCCACTGGATTGATGGGTTCAACGGGTAAGAAGTCATCGAGAGTTTCCCCCTCAGTGGTTGGACCTGCAAGGGAGGTGGTAGTACGGTGAGCGGCGCCTTCTTCGAAGATGACGTCCCTGGATCTAAAAATATGCCCATTCGATCGGTCGAGGAGTTTGTAATCGCCTCGACCAAAATAGCCGATCATGACGCATTTGACCGATCTGGGGTCGAGTTTGCTTCCGCCCTTCTCCTTTGGGACCTTGGCGTATGCGATGCATCCAAACGGACGTAGGTGCGCGACATCTGGCTTCTTCCCTGTTCGCACCTCAAACATCGTCTTCCCAGGGTGTCTCGAGCTGGGAATGAAGTCCATCACGTATACGGCCGTTGCCATCGCCTCTCCCCAATACTTCGCTGCTAGCCCCGACTCGATCATCATGCTGCGCCCACGGTCAAGGATGGTACGGTTAGCGCGTTCAACAACGCCATTCGCAGCGGAGGAGTAGGGGGCCGTGGTTTCATGAATGATCCCAAATTGCTGACAGTAATCCTTCCACAGAACGTTGACAAACTCGGGTCCCTCATCTGTCCGGATGTATAGGAGCTTCTGGCCGGTCTGTCGCTCAGACTTAACGTGGTACGCCTTCAAAACTTCGATTGTGGTTCCCATTTCCTTATTTGACAGGAAGTACCCCTCGACGCCGCCTCCTCCCTGATCCACCCCCAGCATCATGTACACCTTTCCCCCTGTCGTCTGCACCCGCGCCGGTCCCCACAAATCGAAGCATACGCGTTCATTCAATCGTGATTCTGGAACGACAATATCGTCAAAAGGTCGGCGAGCATGTTTGCCTAAGATGCAGTCCTCGCACCTTCCGCCCGTGCCCTTCTTCGTGACATCCAGGCCCAGGCACATGTCCTTCGACACCATCTCGCGTAAGGTGCTTTCACCGACGTGACTAAGTCGGCGGTGCCAGGTTTCAAGGTCGGTAGGGCGTGTCAGGGAGCGCGCGGACATGGCGGTTGGGGAGGGGGAGACGAAGTTGATGCGGTACATGGTGGAATTATGCGCGATGCCCTCCATGAAAGGCTTCTTGTCGGGGGAGTAGAAAATGGCGCGTCCGCCGCCGAAGAGGGTATAGCACCCCTTCTTGTCGAGGCATCCAATGGATACGAGGTTGTGGGTTAAGTTCGGGGCGTGGAGGACGTTGTCGAATGTGAGTTCTATTTTCTTCCCTTCATATTCCACCACCTTTCGCACCCGACCCATGCCCTTGATATGGAACTCCCCTCCATCTGCCGTCGTCCCAGCTTTATCCTCCGCCGGAACCGGCCCGTACGTCTCGAAGTCCCCTCGATCAGCGAAGAAGTGTTTGCTCGCCGCGGAGTCGGCGTAACTGATAAGCGGTATGTTCCTGTTCCCTTCCGGTCTAAGCGAGACCGAGAACGCTAAGCGCTGATCATATCCCTCCGTGTTATCAGTACTGACAATAGCCGAGTGGATGGAGGGTGGAACAGCAGGTGCTGTCTCGGTAGCGTTGGCCGTAGGGTTCGTCGTATTCTTGCTCCCCTTCCACCAGTCAGGGAACTGACCCTCCATCCCGCCGCCCTTCCGAAAACATTTGGGGCCGAGGTGACCCATTCGACCGCAGTTATTGCACTTCTGGTCCGGGTTCCTGAGGGTGCGCTTCCCGTCGTTTTGCGTGAACAGTGCCTGGTTCGACTGAGCAGGGGTGACAGCGGCGGTGTGCCCATCAGAAAGCATGGCGTGTGTGGTAATGGCCGTGATGACCGCGGTGGACGTTCCGGTGTTGAGTAGTGAGCTGACGACGACCCTCCACTCCATCGTCTTCGGCATGGATTTAAGGATGATGGTACGAAATTTCTTGTCATCGATGTTTGCACCCTGATCGTTCGCTCTCTTCCAGGCGGTGCGAAGCGCCTCGAAATGTTTGTCCATCGGAGTGCCGTCGACGTACTTGATAGCGGCAAGCGCTTCCTCGGCATTTATCATGCCAAGGTCCGAGGTTGTGTCGTGCAGGGTGGTAAGTGACTTCCACGTCTCCGCCGCCGTGCCATCAGTCTTTACCCCTTGTCCTACAGGGTTGACGACGTTTAGGGAAACCATGGACTGGGTGTACGCGTCGCGTTGGTCCCATTCGTCGGACGTGGGGGTTTTCGATCCCCAGAAGGTGGTGGGGGTTTCTTTGGCGGCAGGGAAGGAGAGGGCCTGGTGATGGTGCCGTCTAGGTAGCCTAGAAGACTGCGGCCTTTGACGGCTGCTAGGATAGTCGTACTGAATTGAATCCAGTTTGCACCATTAAATTTCTCCTCGGTCGGGAGGAGGAAGAGGGGGGGGTTTGACGACATTGGCGGCTTTTCGGGTTCGGTTTTGGTTTCAGGTGTGTCAGGTTTTTCGGTGGTGTCAGGTTCGGTGGTGTCAGGTTCGGGGGTTTCAAGTTCGGGGTCAGGTTCGGTGTCAGATTGCATTCAAATGCTCGGTGAGACGTTTCCACAAAAAATACAACTGAGTTTAAGCGCAATCGGGGCCCATAACCTGTTGTAAGATATACTCAGTCGTGTATAGGGAATCGACTTATATTGCTAGTACCTGTTGTAAGATATACTAAGAGTAATGTTAATGAGAGGGAATTGTATGATGTAAATAAGACGGCATACCTCAGTCGTGTATAGGGAATCGACTGAGGCATGCCGGTGTCCGTCCGTCCACCATACCCTCCCGCTCGCGTGGTACTGTACAGTACCATTTTGCTTCCGTCTCTCCCTCTGCTGCTCCGCCGCTATCTGACTGAGGGTGTCATGTGACCCAGGCGCGTCGAACACGTCGATACGCGAGTCACATTCCAACACTACATTCCACGTACCTATAGACCTCCAATGTAAAATGGATACCAGGGCTGCAATCCCCAGAGAATTTCCGCATCTGTCCGGCTCCTACCCTGTTCCCTCAGGTCTTTCTCACATCGAATGCTTTGCGGTTTCATGTTGAGGTCGGTCTCTTCTTACCTTGCGCTATCGACCCTCCCGTCGTCGAGCGCCCATCATACAGGTATCATATCGGGATAAATACTTTCCGAGGAATCGATCCAGAATTTCCGAGGGCAACAGGTCCAAGGTGTCTGGAGGGACTTCATGCGAATAGCCGATCAGGTTCCCCGTCAATCATTGTCTTCCATGTCGTAGCCGGTGAGCTAGGTAGCCTGTAGGTACGCATTGTCATCGCGTTCGAGTTAAGCATCATGACCGTGGTCAAATGAACCACCTGAAGAACAAACATGGCGATACCTGCATTGGCAGTTCAAGCTCGACTTGTACATTTTGACTTTGCTTGCATCTATTAGATACGAACGATGACGCCCTGCCAACCACCTTGCCTCCATCTTTGAATGGCTCTCGACTTATCATGGTCGGAGACTTGACTTGTAGCTCCCGCATCTCTCATCAGACCCTCATCGTAAGCTCTTCATCATCCTGGAACACCATGATACTAGGGGACTAAAAACTGGGCCTGAATCACAGTAAATCTATGTGGCAGTACCCAGTTCTTTACGATCGAATCCACCTAGAATTTCTGTTGCACTCAGAGGAGTCTCCGAGTTCTGCATGACGTCCGGGTCACCCTACTTCGATCTTTCGAAGCTGAGCAATTTTATCATGACTCAGAAACTCCCAGCACGATCCTAGTGGCTTCAAGAACTACTTCCTACGTTCAACGTCAAATAATGACCTCGTGTGCTGTCGGCGATTCTGGCTTCTCTCTCTATCGTAATAAAACTGGACTCTGGCATACCCATGGAAGCCAATGGAGGTCCTCGACACGACACGTCTCCTAGTCATCCGCAGAAGGTGCTCAGATCAGAACCGCAAATTGCCATGCTGCCCCAGAAGCACAGCGGAGTCCAGAGTTCTACATCGCCAGGCAGGTTGTAATGCCAGTGGGCCCGCTTCGCGCATAAAGGCGACGTAGAACTTCCACACCTTCTCCCACAAGAAAGAGGAAACCCTCTCCCCCTCCGTGTCGGTGTTTGGATATGTCGAACCCACCAACTTACCAGGTGGCGATGAGACAGCTCGAGTTACTCAAATCTCAGCCTATTCCCCTAGAGATTCGATGTACCGCGCACAAGGCTATGGAGAAGGAATTGTCAAAGCCAGAGATAACTCGTAGCTGTCTCGAGGAGGTCAAGCAACTAATCGACATAGTCATCAAAATCGACCAGGCTTTCGAACGTATCAAGACTGATCTCGGGAAGATCGACAATAGCTACATTATTTGCAAACCTGTCCACAAATTTCAACCGTCATGGATTGCACTCCAACAGGTTTGAACGTTCAGTTCCTTTCATATTTAGCTGAGATGCTGAATGACCGTCTTCGCTAGCGCTTTGCCGTGCTTCTCTGGATTCGCGCACAACCGCAAGGAAGACAGGCGCATATGTCAAGGGTACGCTCAAAGCTCCGAATTCGTCATCTAGAGACACCCACGATATCCGTTAGAGTTCTTGAATGTTATCCTCCCGGGGCTAGAAGATATTCGAAGTAATGCGGACTACAAGGACGCAGCTGCAGACCTGAAAGAGTTCATCGGAGTATGTCTTTTCTTCTATTTTTTGACCGTCTGGCACTGAAAGTTATCTGGGTCTGTCGTAGCGGAAAGATCCATTTCGGACGAAACTTCATTCGAAACAGAACCCTAGTCAACCCCAGAAGCACTCCCAAGCCTTCGCTGATCTTCTGCGCGATATCACATTGTTCAAAAATGGCATCGATTTGTTTGCACAAGAACAAGGGGTCGAACTCCACGAAGATGTCATTCGTTTACATGGAGTAATCGACAGGCTCAATCTGGAGGTCGAATGGTTAGTTTCTGCAGACCTTCTGTCAGCTGGAGCCGTCTAAGGAGGTCCAACTTCTCTCAGCTGCGAAATGATGGTGCATTCACTGGTGTTTGCGATTCCAATGATCTAAAACATCGGACCATGTAGATACTTTCCATAGGCATCGCACTTGGTGTCACTGGTCCGGCTGTATGTGCTGAATCGGTCGCTTCGCTTGCCGCTCTTGGCCTCTTGGGTCCGGCCGTAACTCGCCAAATCTTGGTGCGTTCAGGCAAATTCATATTTTACGAGCAACTGAGCTCCGATTGAACAGTTTGCAGGTGCCACAGCCGCGCTTCCCGAGATCAAAGGCTTGATCGCATTTGTTTCGAACACGAACGGTGAATCAGACTCGGAAAACCTCCCTTTCACATGCAATCTCACATCGCTAAAGATCAACTCTAGAATACGAGAAAGGAATTTCGAGCACCCGCATGCAGGTGAACGATCTCAAGACCGGAGCAAACATCTTGGAAAGGCTCCAAGTTGCGTTGAAAACTCAAGAGGCAGGGATTACCGACACTTGTGGGAGAATTGACCGGTTAGCTGCGATACGGTCCTATGTACGCACGGGAAGTACTCCGATGACAAGGGCTGATGCGTTTTTATCTCCTTCAGGTCGCCCATGATGCTAAATTAATCGCTTCGGAATTGGAAGTCGTTGTCCGCGCTGAGGGCGATCCCTCCAGGAAGGTCAGTGCCTTATCAGGAGTCCCCGTCAACACACGGAAATTTCACGATTCTTAGGCATTCATGGCACGCTTGGAGCTCACTAGAAAGACATACGGGACACTTGCAAATGTTTTGAAGGAGTATGCGACGCAGATTGATGGGCATTCTTTCAGATTCGCTCAAGGAGACCTTGGATACAGATAGTTCCAGTGTATTTTCGTTCAATCCGTACTGTACGTGGACACGACTTGCAACAAGGGAGTATTATTAAGTTTGAGTTGTCACTGAAGCACATCTGCGTGTATCTCATAGAAGCGTGTATGTGAAGGACGAGGCTCGACACGTGTATAAATGGAGGAAACTAACTGTGAAACACTCCAAGTAGTTCACTGAAACCCCGTATGCGTGGCGTTGGTGTCGTCCAAAACATCGATCCAAAATTCAAGACGAGAGCATTTGCCGACCTGCTCAGCGAATTCCTGTAGAGTACACTCCAGGATCGTATATGTGGATTTCATGTTCTCAATTCGTGCCTTCAATTCCTGCGGAAGGTACTGTTATGAAGGCGAAATGTTTGAAAAAATGTTTGGGAACTGACCTCGCAAGTACCAATGCGCCCGAGGTCACTCTCCCTCAGTAACATACCGTCACTATGCGCCTGCGGAACGGGTTCAGAAGCCATCTAATCGCCAGTCAACACTACTTACAAGCTCCCATATCCATGAAAAGCCGCTTATTCTCTCCAGCAAGCCGCTGTCTCGCACCAAGCGTGATTTTTAGTAGGTAGCTTTCGATGAGGTGTAACAGGTGTAACTTACGCGTCAAGTTCATCATACAAGAGTTGCGCATCTGCTGCCATTTTCTCATTGGGGTAGGTCGAATACTTCTTCAGGAATGATTGGACGTCTTGCCTTAGAGCGGCAGTTGCTTCGGTGTGATCGTCCGACTTATTGCCCGTGTGCGCACGCTGAAAAGCAAGGTGATAAGCAAAAATTTGGTTGAAGCTAGAAGAGCATACCTCGAAAAAATGGGTCAGGGTTTCATGTTTCTGTGCAATAGACGCGGTTTCGCTGAGCATGGAAGGAAGTATAACCTTCGCGAAAACTATGTGAGATGAACGTTAGGAATCGACGTGCTGATACTATTTGGTAAAAAGCTCACCTCGTGTATTCTCTTGAGCTGCCTTTGCATGATCGCTAGAAAGTTCACATAACGACACAAAACGCTGTCGATACACCGCACGACTTAGCCGTTTCAAGGGATCCTGGTAAAATTTGCGCCACTTACTTCTTGGTACTTGATCCACGTCGGCTGAAGCTTCCCGACTGTATCCCCGTCATTATCGAAATGGAGAATCCTCTTGTCAACCTCTCCAAGACCCTCTTTGAGGCTCTGAAACGCTTCGTCCACCTTGGCCGAGCGTGCCATCAGTTTCTTCACCTCTTTTATGATGGCATACACCGTCACGGATGGGTCGGGAGGTATCGCGGCTGTTTCTTTGGGCACCATGTTATTCTTGTCGAGGGCTGTGATGGCGGATGAGGATAACTCAAAATCTGGGAAAACATTTCGCATTTCCGAGACGTAGACCAAGACCATAGAAGCGTGACTGCTGTCTGACACTTGAATGAAACGCCAAGGGCCTCGAGCGAGACGAGACGGTCAGTTGGAGACAGCCTATGTCATAGTAAAACACATAAGGCAGGAAGGGTAAGATCCTTGAGTACTTTGGTGTTGAAATAGCTTGGAGATCCAATGTAGCGATTCCCATGTTGCTGTTGGATAATTGAATTTATGCGGAAAGTTATTGAGGTTGAGCGTGAGTCAGGGCCGACCAGTCTGACCCAATTAGGCGGCTTCGTAGGTGGTTGTTTGGCTGGAGCAGCGGGAACAAACCTTTGGATATTTTTTGCCAGTGACGCTCACCAGTTTCTCGGAATATCTCCAGGAACGGGCAAACCACTGCTGGCGTGGTCTCTAATACCCGATAAATGGCCATGAAGAGATTGCAGATATCCCCACCAACCTCAGACGACACGCCTAAGCACAAGAAAACGAAGACCAATGGCCAGGAGACTCCGAACGTCGAGTCTACAGCAGAGACCGATGGATGGACCAAAGTTGAGAAGCGAAAGCAAAAGAAAGTGAAGAAAGCAGAGCTTAAACTAGATGTGTGTGTGTTCTTCTCAACCCTCGACTATGGCGCGGCTTCTAGCGTCCGATCGTTTCTTATCACTATTTAATTCTCTAGGCGACGCAACCTCGTTTTATGTATAATAATGCGGAAATTGTCAAGAGGAATCATGCTATAGGAATTGACGTATGTCCTGAACCGTACTTTTATTTGGAATCCCTGTTGACCTCCAATAACAGGAAATCCGCCAGCTTGTCGTGCACATAATTGCCGACGCACCTCCCCCGAATTGGCTTCGCATAGATGTCGGTCATTCCACGTTTTTTTCACGATTTAAATGAACTGACATCTCAATACCTAGAACACTCAAATCATCCAGAGAGTCGTCGCCTTGCTGATACCGGGTTTAACGCCCGAGGTCCTGTCACTGCCGCCCATCCCCACCTCCGCAACTGTAAATCCCAATATCCCACTGTCAATACCTCTGTTACCTAGAACGCCTGAAGCAGGTCCCCCGCCAAACGTTCCCTTCATCGCTGCAACATTCAGTCACGCGTGTCCGACCCGTGCACCCGGCGACCTGTACCGCATGCACAGCGTCCTTAGTGCGTTCTTCCATGGACCCGTCAGCGGCGAGGAAAGGAACAAGCGGATAGCACAGAGGCTTCTATGTATGTTCTATCTTCGTTTCAACGCCAGGCTGAAGGTGACCTATGTCCCAAATACAGCAGAGAACGTGAAGAACCAGGACCCAGCACAGTATCTCTTGACTCTTGAGCAGATGATCGAAAACGAATACCCGATTCCTTCCTATATGGCCGATATTTTCGAAAAGCCTGTTGGCTGGCTTGAGACGCCAGCACCGAGTAAGCAAGGTCTACTTGATACTCTCTCTCCGAAAGGGAAGGACGCTCCAAAACAGAAGATCTACGCCATTGATTGTGAAATGGTATGTATTTCTATTCCTCACAAATGCAGTCAACTAATGAGGGGAATTCAGTGCTTGACAGAGGATGGCAAGGAGCTCACAAGAGTTTGCATCATTGATTTCCATACCGAGAGAGTTCTCTACGACCAATTGGTCAAACCACCTAAACCCATCACAGACTATCTGACAAGGTGCGGTGCACCACTGTGTGAATATCATGGACCTAATTTATATCATTTCTACAGGTGGTCAGGAATCACAGCCGAAGCGCTTGCCCCAGTAACCACCACCCTTGCCCAAGTCCAAGCTCACATCATCACCCTCCTCTCTCCACCTCCCCCCAACCCCTTCTCTCCCGCCTCTTCCTCTCCCACCCCTCCACCACCCACCCCCATCCTTATCGGGCACTCCCTCGAATCCGACCTCAAAGCCCTCAAGATCTGCCACCCACTCTGCATCGACACCGCCCTCATGTACCACCACCCGCGCGGCCGGCCTCTCAAGCCCGGCCTCGCCTGGCTCACCAAAAAATGGTGCGGGCGCGAAATCCAGACAGCAGGCGAGGGCGGGCACAACCCCGAGGAGGACGCACGGGCGTGCCTCGAGCTACTGAAGAGGAAGATCGAAGGCGGGCCCGGATTCGGGGAGTTCAAGACGGACATGGAGTCGATATTCGAGCGCATGGGGCGGTCGACGCGACGAGCGGGGGGCGGGGTGGGGAGCATTAAGAGCGCGGTGGTGGACCATGGGAGCCCGTCGGTTATGCATGGGAATAAGGCGAATACGGCGGTGGGGTGTGCGAATGATGAGGAGGTTTTGAAGGGGTTGTTGGAGGTGGTTCCGTCGCATCAGTTCGCGTTTGGGAGGTTCATGGCATTGGCGGATGTTAACGGTTGTACGTGCCTGATCTCTTCTCCTTTGAGCATGGCTAAGGAATGCACTTCGATTTTACAGGGACGACAGCAAAGTCGGCACCTGATGCGCCTCCTCCACCGCCAATTGAGCCGCCGACACCCGAGACGCTGAAGCCTATATTCGAGACCTTGAACACCCAACTCAAAACGTTACACACCTCCCTGCCCCCGCGCACCGCTCTCATCATCTTCACCGGCCACTCCGATCCACGCCGCATGGCTGCTCTGAACGCCAGGAAGACGGCGTTCGAGACCGCTATTCGGAGCGGGAAGAAGGCCGAGGAGCTGGGGCCCGATATGCGGTGGAGTGCGAGTGATTTACGAGAACTCGAAGGCGCAGTTGAGCTGGCGAAGAGGGGCCTGCTATTTCTGGGAATCAAGCAGTAGATGGTAATTGGGGGACGTCGCGACTGAGTGTTTTCTTACTGGTGTAGATTGTCGTTAATAGATTTGTCGCTCGGGATGTCTAGTTTATCCAGCCTTATGCAATGCCTTGTCTCTTGAGCAGCGCAGCAGAGGCTTGTCATCATACCTCTCGTTCGGCCTAATCTATCATTCATTATATTTTCACGGGCTCTGCGTGTTTTCGATGCCGCAGCCCGAAGGCGTTGTCGTGTGGCATCCCATCCTCTGATCCGATTGGGATGCTAGGCAGGATGAAGGCAGCCCCATCAGTGTGCTCGTCTCTTGAGGTCGACTCGTGCGAACATGTAGTAGGTGCACTTGTACTATAATCTGATACGTATATGAAATCCGATAACCCGGAGAATCGTTCCCTTATCGTTGTTGATAATAGGCCTTCCTGAGTTGGATGAATCCGACGGCGGGGCAGAGTCAGAAGGAGGCCTCATGGTGGCCGCATGGTCCACAGTCGCCCTGATATGTGAATCGTGGCGGCGCCATCGCAGAGTTGGGAATACGAGGGAGGAAGTCATCTTCGAGTGTATTGGATTTTTTTCCAGCATGGTCTAGAAAATAGTGACACTGTAAGCATCGAGGTGATGAAGGTGTATATCCACTTACACCCAGCCGCCAACAGGAATTATGTCCATTTCCTTACATCGCCATGTTCAGCGAAGTAGCCTTCCTTCACAAGCTTTTCCGCACGCTCCCATATACCAGCCTCTCCACGCACAGAAGCCTCCCAACTCTCCATGGTGTGAGTGTGTTCCACAAGAACGACCCTACGGTCTCCGATCTCTTGTATACGCTGAGCAATGATAGTCGTAGCCCTGAAATGGGGCGGCAAGATTACCACAAAATATTTAAGGTTCCCTGCAACCTTAAGAATTGTCTGTGCTCTTCCCCAATTCTGGGAGCAGACGCCGAAGTGTGTGAGCGACCGGAAGAGTGCAATGGCATTATGGTACTCGGGGTCGGTCACGTCGGAGCTCTTTCTATGTCGTGCAGCTTCTCTTATCTGGAACCAGCTGTAAGGCCCGTCGAGAATCATCAGGTGTGTCAAGGAAGACAGCAGGGAAGGAGGGAAGCTGAGCTCGGAGGAATGTTGGGACATGAGTGATAGTCGTCGAATGTTTTGTGACCGGATAAACGGAAGAAAAATGGTCGGATTCCGTGTATTACCCCAGACTGCGAGATTGACGATGTTCTGGGAACACGCTGCGAGAATAGCTTTGGACCGTTGGAATGTCACTGAGTCGCCAATCGCTAGAGACTTCACATGCGTCGCGAAAAATCCCCGAGGCTTCGATCCAATGGTTTCGAACAGCAGAGTGCCCTCTCGCTGGCTTCGAATTATGAGACACTCATAGAGAATGGGTTCAATCCTGAGCTGATAGTGAGCACGACAGCAGGAGGAAAAGCAGCTCTAGTATGTGAGTCGCACCATTTTCGCACATGCCGGGCGACTAGAACAAGTCGTCGAGCTGTCTTCCCATCTGCTCGTGCTGCAATCTCGAAGATTAGACGCTGCAGGTCATCTGGGAAGCGGTCTGGCACTTTGACCACGAGTTGGTCGGCCTCGACCTTGAGCCTGGGCATGGTAGTTTACCTATAGGTGACCTGGGTTCTCGTCGGGTTTAAAGATGGAGCTCCTTCGATTCTGTGCATGGCCGACATCGGATTCGAAGAGGTTACCGTTTACGACACGACATCAAGTGACAAGATTACTATCAGATTAGATATGATATAGATATCCTGCAGCACATGACTGGCTATCGTAATTTGAACAAACGCGCTTGACGCGACAGGTTGAACATTCTAAAGACTCCGAGCCAAGACATGTATACCATGCAACTTTGTTTCACGAGAGTGCCTGCCACCTTGTTGTCTAGTTTGGCTCAGTTTGGAAGTTGAGGATGGTTTCGGTTTGGATGTCTCTTAATTTTTGTTTTGTACTTTATTTTCAGTAAGTCATGGCTCAAAATGGAAAGATCCCTTTGAATTTGCTTCCAATGCTTGCGACATTCAAGATGGTGATTTCAAGACCTCACACAAAGCAACGCCTGCCCCCCTCAGCCATTACATTCAAAAAGGACCAATTCGGCACCAACGATAGCTGCGAGCTCAAAGTGGTTCATTTGTAAAGCTTACGTGCTTGGCTCCAATAAAGCCTGGTTGTAAAGCTTTGAATTTGAAGCCTTGCAGCCAAAGCCTATATCCAAGTGTCGCGCAGTCGTTCTTTATGGAAATAACGTGGGCTGCGTCAGCATACAGTTTGTCATTTACTTGTACAGAGTGCCTGCGGCCGTCGGCCATCACGGTTGCCGAGGTTTGTCCAACTGCGGATTGTGCCAAGAAAAGAATACATCATGGCTGTGGTTGATGCCATCCCACAACCGGATGAATATCTGGTCATAAGGGGCAATCGCGATGGCATTTGGGCCACAAAGTGTTGACAGGATGGCTAAAAAGAGCAGCAGTTTCTCTTGGATGGATGCATGAGGTTGTACTTACGGAGGTCCGAATCTGTCTGAGTATCTTTTGTCCTGAACTGATTCTGAACAGCCTCCTCGATCATCATACTCGTCCTTGGCTCCACTCTTTGGTCCTTCGTCTCCCACCTTGGCTGTCGTTCTTTATAACCTTCACTGGTTGACGGTTAACCACCACAACGGCGTCGACTATGCTCTCGCTCTCTCTTTCTCTGTTCTTCCTTCTCCCTGCGTTCTCGTCTGCAGCCGCACCTGAACCATTGCATTTTAATCTCTCCCGTCGTCGCTCTGGACGTCATGACATGACCTATTACGCTTCCGCTGCGGAGCACCTACGTGGAAAGTATGGCGGGGGGAAACACACCAAGAGCTCCAAGGGTAGACGAGCCACTGCTGGGATCAGCATGGTTAACCAGGTGAGTCCACCAACCTCTTCCGCCACTGCCTTTGTTCATCGTGCTTTCCCCGCCAGCAATCTGATGCAAGTTACTTCGCAACCGTGAACATCGGGACACCGTAAGTATCTTCGGTTTTGCGGGGGAGGACGGAAGTGTTGATGGGAAAATGTTCGATGTGATGTTCGCAACGTCCACGATGTGGCTGCCACCGTTCAGCATCGTTCCTGTCCCTTCCTGTCCTCGTTCCTCGTCCAATTTGTGCACGTGCCTCCGTCACTCTGTTGCGACAGATCGTCGTGGTTCCATTTTTAGATCATCCGATCCTAAAACTGCTAATTTTATCCACGTTCTGATCACGCCTTTTCTTCAAACAGACCCCAACCCTTTAACGTGATATTGGACACTGGATCTTCGGACTTGTGGGTAGCAGACTCGAGCTGTACATCATGTACTGGGACCACCCCGACGTTCGATGGGGCAAGGTCGACATCACTCCAGCTATCTCCGTCTGGGACGAACATTCGCTATGGCTCGGGCGAAGTCGCGGGCCAGATAGGATCTGATACTGTTAGCATGGGTGGCTTTACAGTCCCCCGGCAAACATTCCGTGAGATGCGCACTACTTGTGATGAGGACGCTGAGGGAACTAACGTATGATTTCGAACAGTTGCCGTCAACGATTTGACTTCCGGACTACTTGACGGTTCCGTTTCGGGCATATTGGGACTCGCGTTCTCCACTATTGCTTCTACCCAATCCACGCCGTTTTGGGAAACATTAGCGAACAATGGTCAACTAACTACCCCGGAGATGTCTTTCTGGATGACTCGGTTCAGGGATGATCCCACGGCAACCGACGAGGAGCCAGGAGGAGTCTTTACTCTTGGTGGCACCAACTCCAGTTTGTTCACGGGTGATATCGAGTTCTTGAATATGCCTGTCAAGACACCCAGTTTCTGGTTGCTGAGCTTAAGTGGTGCGTTGATACCGATTAATGATCAACAGCGGGCCTGACATCGACAATTTCTATCATAGCTGTGACTGTGCAGGGAAAGAGCATTCCAATTACAACTGGCGCTTCGTCGCTGTCGGCCATTGACACTGGTACCACATTGATCGGCGGTCCAACGAAGGACGTCGAAGCCATCTGGGCAGCCGTCCCTGGCTCGCAGACGGTCCCATCCATGGCAGGATTCTTCTCGTTCCGTAAGCCGCACCAAACGAAGCGTATTCATGTATATCGCCCTCAACTCACCTGCCTATCCAGCTTGCAACACCGCCGTCACCGTCAGCATGTCTTTCGGTGGAAAGACATGGCCGATCAATACCGCAGACATGAATCTCGGACAAGTGTCACGGGGCAGCACGCAATGCGTCGGAGGCATCTTCGACCTGAGCCTCGGCAGCAACATCGTCAGCGGGAACGGAAACCCCAACTGGGTCGTCGGGGCTACATTCCTGGTCCGTTTCCTCCCCTGCAGAAACGACTGCGCACTCATACGTTGGCTAACTCCCTTCTCCGTCCCCTTTAGAAAAACGTGTACTCCGTGTACCGTTCTTCCCCGCCTTCTATCGGCTTCGCCCAATTGTCAGACGCAGCGGGGGGCTCAGGTACGACCCCTTCTTCCGCTGCATCGTCATCCCTTCCTGTCCTGACGACTTCAGGCGCTCCCGGTGCTGGCCCTACGAGTACTGGAACCAATGGAAGCAATGGGAGCTCTTCACCAAGTGCGTAGAAGCCTTTTCTCGCAGGTCTCGGTGTATTGATAATTTTGTGTAGGCGGGAACTCCGCTGACAAGGCAGTTGCGGGCACGATGCTCGTCCCTGTGCTTGCGAGCCTTCTGGTTGCTTGTCTGCTGTGATTTATGGATTCACGCGACGCCTACAGGTTTTATCAGATTACGCGGACTCTTGTTGGATGACAGTGCTTTTTAAATATATAATCATATAGCTCCGGTTATACACGCGGATTATAAATGCCAGACTCGCATAATCCATGGGACGATATCTGTCACTGGGGAATCGAATGTATCACGCGTGAGCTAGGTGAATGGTAAGTAGAGATTGGCAAACGATTCCCTTTTGACAGACTGTCAAGGGAACATCTTCGAACGCATCAGTGTCGTCGACAAGGGCACTTCACGCATCCTTTCAGATTGACCTGACAAGCAGATGCATTTCCAGATCATCATCATCGACATGCCATATCCTTTTGTATGTACCACTCGCCCGTACTCTACATCGCATCACGAACAGAGCAGGAAGCAACTCAGGCTTTAAATCGCATCACGTATGACGAGGTTCGGCAGCGGCTTCTTGTCAGGAAGCACCATTACCGCCTTCGCAGTTGGACTCATCATCGCCTCTTTTGAATAATAATCAGCCCACAAGTTCCCATCCGCCACGTACGGGTTCAACACGAGGAACAGAGCGAACTGGTCGGGCGACGCCACATCCGCCATGCTCGGCGGAAGAGCTGTCTCCGAGGATCGAGTCAGATCCGTCGAAGGCGGGCAGACAGAAAAAGCCGTGGCACTACCGTGCGCTACCGTGCACTCCGTGCACTGCCCTGCACGGCTGCGCAGGTCCGTGGCACGGCCTTGTACTGAGTCCCTGCGATGCCGCGCGGTACGTTATGCTTGAAATTGCTGTAAAACGAGGCTCTATGATAAATCAGTCAGAGGACAACAGAATATGTTTATGATAAGTTTTGGCACAGTTCTGACAACAACGACGTCTGTACTATCCTTTAATCTACCAAACTTTCTGGGCTTGGTACTGCACATTCCCGGGAGTACACGAGGAGGCGCAGTACACGTCGGCGTGCTGGCGGAGTCGTATTCAGCAGAGAGGTTAGACCCACGATTTCAGACCCACGAGTCGTTTCTAGCCAGTTTTTGGAAGAGGCTCTCTCGGGTGCCATCGACTTCGCGGGTCCACTCGCTGTCGTGAAGCACCAGGCTGACGTTTCTGCTCTACAAGGCTATAAAGTGCGTGTTAAAAACTGATATGAGAACACAGCAAAAAGCGCGTCATGCCACCATCATATAACAGGCTAAGAGACGTACCGACCCTATCAGCGATACTTGCGTCAAATCTGTCCGCCTCGATGTCAATTCGAGAGCCGGCGGCGGTTTGTGCAGGACTGGATGCTGTGCCTAGCGCGTTATGTCACGACAGAAAGCTCGGGTCGCGGCGTTCTACATAGTTCCCTAGATCTTGCGCTACACCATCAGCCGACCGTTTAACTTTGGCGCAGAACCCACGTACCGTGCAGCTGCCATGCACATACACGCAGCACCGTGAAGTGCCGTGCAAAGCCGTGCAAGCGCCGTGCAGTACCGTGCAGTACCGTGCAAGGCCGTGCAGGTGCCGTGCATGCGCCGTGCAAGTGCCGTGCGATTCCGTGCACCATTCCGCGGAAGGTGGCTTGAACTAGTGCGGGGTTCTTACTGGAGTAGATATCGTGGATGGCGGAAAAAGCAGTGCAGCATCGTGCCTGTAAGGACGGATTGTCAAAGGAGCACTTCAATCCCAGATTTTATGGGTAGGTATGGCTTTACCTTGATAAGATACCCTTCCCAGGATGTTCATGCTAGAAACCCGGATGTGAACAACTCAACGAAGTTCAAACTTGTTGAAGCTTGAGATGGCATGCCAGCCCCGCGCGTCTAGGCAATTCGGACTCCGAAATCCGTGCCGTAAAGACACCACAAGCACCTCAGCACCTGCACGAAATTCAGAACGACTTTCGGTTATACGATAACTTGCGCAAATCGTCGTGAATAGTGGAATACTGCGTTGATTCTGGGTTAAAAGCTTAAATCCGAAATTTTCAGCCAGAATTCGGCGCGATTAATTAGAGATATAGAGCGTACCTGAGCTCAGGAATATCTTGTATGATAGATCGAGGGAAATGGTGGGGCGCGCACCAATAGAGTCCTGGGATCGAGTCTCCGTTGACGCGTCGCGAACGTGAACCACTGTGTTGGCGCGTTGTTTACAAGTGTTTAGTACACCCCGTGTTGTGCTGGATTATGTAGCTTCTACATGCGGGACGTATCTAATTTCTACATGTACATAGTCGTAAATGTGCATAGAGACGAATGGTGCATAAGCCAGAGCTTAGTGGTTGACCCCCCGGGCGTTATTGAGGCATTGGTTCAAGTTGCCCAAACTAGATGATCATGTGACCCATCCATGATCCAAGCGATTTTTCGAATTCCAAGTCTTCCCAAGTTCTCTACTATACTACTACTAGTATGTGTTGGGGCGACTGTTTCGTGAGTGGCTCAGGACTAAATTTATATTCCAGAGGATCAATGAATTACCGTATGGTAATTATTACGGAACCTTTATTTATGTTACATTTATGTTGCGTCTATTCTTTTTCGCCCCACTTTGAGCAGCTTACCTGCCGAGCAGACCGCAATAACCCGCGAGACTCATCTGGACCGTGCACTCACCCTTGAGTACCGAGCAGTTCAGTGCCACGGCACGCACGGTAGCCACGGTACGCACGGTAGTGCCACGGTAAAAAACTGGTGCGAGATGTTTCGTATGGCGAGATGGACGACTTGGATCCAGAAGTAGGTCATGGTGACGTGGAAGGTACGCCCCCGCGTCTGCGGGCTCTCTGCGATGTACTTCTCGATACCGTCAAAGATTATATCTTTGCCTAAATAAGAGTTGTGTCAACTCGCCTTCGCAGACACGAAATCAGCTCTAACCTTTCTGACGTCCGTAGATGGTCAGCAAGAGGAATGCGATCCGGATGTGGGTGTAGTGATCCCATGCCGGAAGGGACAAAGAATGGAACTGTGAGATGAACTCCTGAGGATCCGACTCATTTTCAGCTCTCAACACCCAGAAAGCGATCTTCTCTGTCAAAAGGGATGCGGCGCGCTGGTCGGGCATGGCTTGCATTGTGGCGGGGGTAAGTCTCCCGGCTGCTGCATTCTCGAGGGCAAAGCGAAGCCACTCAAAGGCATCAGGGAGGCCTGTTTTCTCGATGTCCTGATTCGCGGACGTTTTGAAAATACAGGACATGCGGCCCGACAACACTTTCGCAAATGCTTTCCTGATATCGTCAATGGGAATGAGGTTTGGAAGATTTTGCTTATTAGCGAGTCTGCAATGAAACCAACTGTTAGGAGTATCCTGCAGGAGTATGGATTGTCGGCGTACAGCAGAACTGGATAATCCTTGGAAATCCCAGGGTCCCGGCGCTCGGAATCCACAAGTTGTAGAACAAACTCAAGAGTTTCTACGCTCTCTGAGAGTAGATCTCGAGATGAACCGTCTATTACCCAAATCACCGCGTCACCTCTAGCCGCAAATGACAGAAAGACAGGAGAGACTTTCGTATCCGATGCACAACCAGCTCCGAAGTCCCAGCATTCCAGCTTCAAAGGTCCTCCGCCAGCTGTCGGAGCATCAAATGTTTCTACATTGAAGCCGATCGAAGGAATGGCTTGCACGATCTCCCCCAGCTTCAGCAAGTAGAGAAGCGTCGTTTTGCCACTGTCGCGCAGTCCCAGAATGAACACTGTATAACCGTTTCGCGGGTAGAGCTTGTCCATGAGACGGCGAATGATGGCTGACATGATTTTCTTGAGGAAGTTGGGATATTGTCTGCAAAGCTGCTGCCTTTATCCAAAAGGTATTGACATGCTGTTGACAGCACACGTATTTCTGACAGGCAACGTACAAGTAATAGGGCGTGATGCAACAGCGGCTCTGTAATCAGTAAGAACTTGAAGGTTATCTGATTCGAGTGTTGAGGGGCGAAAGATAGGTTGTATGATCGCCAGCGGACTGTTTGAACTTTCAAATCATACCACGAAGCACCGTGCTCTTGACAGGCCACGTACACTGCCAGCATACGTGTTGCGATAGGGCCTGTCTATACCGCTGGCGGTATAATTATGACAAGTCGTTTGATGCCGGTCGGGAATTGCTGTGCTCAGGTCGATAGGCACCTGGACTCGGACTGATAGGCTTATGATAGTGGACGAGACGCTCGACTTGGACCCCCAGCATCGCCACCGATGCAAAGTTAAAATTTAGCCACACAGTATACGTTGCGGGCGTTCCAGGCGTTTTTTATATATTTCTGACTGGAGAAGGTCGAACCTGGGATCTGATCTCAGCACTCTTTCCAGAAAGTCGTTACTTATGATCTCATACCTACAAAATCAGATACTATAATCGAAAACTTGTTTCTCAACTTGCTCCCCGGTAACTTGTGACAGAAGTTCAGATAGCATCGCGCACGACGAGGTTGGGCAGCGGCTTCTTGTCAGGAAGCACCATCCCGGCTTTCGCGGCTGGACTCATCATCGCTTCCTTGGAATAATAATCCGCCCACAAATTGCCGTCCGCCAAGTATGAGTTTAGCACGATGAAGAGGGCGAACTGATCTGGCGACGCAATATCAGCCATGCTCGAAGGGAGAGCTGTCTCCGAGGATTTCAGATCGGTAGATGGCGAGATGTTCCGTATGCCGAGGTGGACGACTTGGATCCAGAAGTAGGTCATGGTGACGTGGAACGTGCGGCCCCCTGTCTGCGTGCTTTGGGCGATGTACTTTTGAATACCATCAAAGATCATATCTTTGCCTAGAAATTACAATGTCAGCTCATCGACTCGTCGAAGCTGATGGGTTCTAACCTTTTTGTCGGCCGTGCATTGTCAGCAGAAGAAAGGCAATACGAATGTGGGTATAGTGATCCCAGTCGGGGAGGGAGATAGAATGGAACTGTGAGATAAACTCTCGGGGGTCTGAATCATTTTCAGCTTTCGACACCCAGGAGTCAAGCTTCTCTGTCAAGTGGGGAATAGAGCGTTGGTCGGGCATTGCTGGTAGTGCCGCAGCCGTGCGTCCTCTTGTAGATGATGCATGCTCGAGGGCAAAACGAAGCCATTCAAAAGCATCTGGAAGGCCCGATTTTTGGATATCCAAGTTCGCCGATGTTTTGAACGCGCATGTCATGCGGCCCGACAGCGCTTTAGCGAACGCTTTTCGGATATTGTCGATTGGAATGGAATTTGGAAGGTCTTGCTTATGGCTGAGTCTGCAATGCAACCGGTCATCAAGGATACTCTGGAAGAGATAGGTAAAGGGCTTACAGAAGTACCGGATAATTGTTAGGTACCCCAGCTTCCATGCGCACTGCATCCACTGCTTCGAGGATGAGCGGGAGAGCGTCGACACTCTCAGAGACGCTATATTGATCGGAGCCATCTACAACCCAGATAATGGCATCAGTCCTGGCTGTGTATGACGCCAGGATCTTATTCATTCGCTTCATATCTGAGCAACCGGCTCCAACGTCCCAGCAAGTGAGCTGTAAAGGTTGTCCACTAGTTGTGGGCGCATCAATTGTTTCCACGTTAAACCCGATCGAGGGAATCGTTTGGACGATCTGTCCAAGCTTCAGTAGGTAGAGAAGGGTCGTTTTGCCACTCCCGCCAGCTCCGATGATGGTGGCGGTATAGTCGTTGCTACGCGGGTACAGCTTGTCCAAGAGACGACGAACGATGGCTGACATGATTTTCTCGAGGAAGTTGGGTTGTTATCTGAAAAGCTGCTGCCTTTTGGCTGCCTTTATCCAAAGGCCATTGACATGCTGTTGACAGCACACGTACTTCTGACAGGCCACGTACGAGTAGTAGGGCGTGATGCAACAGCGGCTCGCCCCCATTGTCAGCAGCGAAGATGAGAGCTCGACTGATGGATGTCGAGAATTGCTATGCCCAGGTCAACAGATGCCCAGGTCAACAGATGCCCAGGTCAACGGATGACCTGAACCCGCCATACGTACTGTATTGCAAATTTATTGCGCGTCAAGCGGGACCGACGCATCGCCACTGATGCATCGATGCCCAACTGATGCGGGGCAGCTGCATTATTTGGTCGAGGTGTGGATGCCAAATACGTTACCACGCAACAAGTTGGACTCGGCCGTCACGGCACATCTTACAAGTTTTGTAACGACTCTAAGCGCTAGCTAAGCGCTTTCCTCCCTCAAGGGTCGCTACAATGGCCGAATGACGGCCAAATATGCGTTCAAGGGTATCGACATAGGGAAGGCGGGTTTGGAATTACACTAGTTTCCAACGCCGTTCGGGACTGGTGCGGCGCAACGTCTTATATGCCTCAGACGAAGCCTCTCGGGTCGAGGTAAGCACTCTCAACGCTCTGGGATCTTATTCGTCGAAAAATTTCGTCCTGCCATTTTTTATCAGGACTCGAACTTTTCCAAGCTTATGCATCACACCCCATCCAGGCTGCCCGGCGAATTGAATAGTAACGCTACTGTGAGAGCTTACGCGGGCTTATTGCATGACACAGCCTCTCAACTAACTCGCATAGGATTTGTTGCCTCGGCTATATGTTCCTGGCGAATTTGATTGAGAGTTTACTAACTTCTCGACGACAATCATAAACATACCTGTTTCAAGGACCAGCGTCAGCTCAGCAAGCAGCACGACGCTCTGTAATACTCTTCATCATCGCTCTGGTAGCTTATACGTATACGCAGCCGACGCGCCTCTTCGCGTCGCGTAACGATGAGGCCGCCGTCCTGCAATTCTGAAACCTTTCCAGCTGCATAAAGGTAGGACCCACTGACCCAGTTGTTGCATCTCCCTTCCGCCCCTTCGATCCTTTTCCTTCTCCTCCTTCCTTCCTTCCTTCTTTTCTTTCTTTCGCCTTCTCCCTTTTAATCCACCATGTACGCTAATCCCTTTGGATCTTGGGCCAGCGGGTCCCAAAATAATTCAAACCCTCCGCCTTCCATTTACGGCGCACTTCCTTACACGGGCATCGCAACTTCCGACCTTATCACTTTTTATTTTACTTCTTTCAAACCCTCTATCCTCAATTGCGTCGTTGTCGGAGCACAAAATGAGGTGCACTATCGCATCGAGTCACCGGACGACGTCCAAGGATACTCTGTTATCACGAACTCCGGAGGCGCAAAGATCGCCTTGGTAGAATGGCGCACCCCCCCTCTCGTGGAACTGCGGGGTCTTGTGCGCAAACAGCCAGTCAACCAATGGCTGAAATTGACTCCAAACCGAAGGTATGTGCCATAACTCCTTATTTTTGTTCTTGAGATTGGTAGTCTGACCATCAGAGCTTAGTGCACGAGAAATGGACGTGAGAGGCATGCGATATGTTTGGGCCCCTGTGGACAAATCTATCAACGTGAGAACACTTTGAATCCATAGTGTTGCCTTCTTTCCTGACGCTGCGCCCCCAATTTTAGTTGTACGCTGGTCCATCTTCAGGCACTACATTCTTGGCCAAGTTAACTCGGGGACCAACATATGTTACACTGGAGATGACTCCAGACGCCGTCCAGTTGGGGCTCTTAGACTCCGTCGTCATTGCCGCCCTCCTACTCCAATGTGGTCGAAACATCGACTGAGGAGCCTTCCAACCCCTTTTATCACGACAAGAACGAAAATGACGCTCACTACATAATTTATCGAATTATCTATCGGCCCCTCGACATCGCACCACACTCCAAATGGGCTTCATTCCTAGACGGACATTATTAGACGGACACATAGCACAATTCCTCTTTATTACTTATTTAGACATACCGGACACTTTCTCTCATCATATTCGGACACAGACTCACATCCCACGGACTTCATAGAGCTAATTACTGTATCCTCGTTCCCGACTGAAAAGAATTGCATGTTTCTTCGACACTATACGCCACGAGCGACCAATCCAAGATAGCAGCGTAGGAGTTGAGCATAACGCGAATACAGTAGGCAGCGACCTGGAACCTAGATCTCATGTTAGTCGAGACTCCAACTCCTGAAGCTCATGCTGAAGTATATTTTGTTTTAATGATCAAACGATTGAAAGTTCGTTCAGCGAGATGATAGGTAGCGCGTGTAACACGCTTAGAAGGCATCGCGTGCGAGAATGCGAGAATGCGCGTCAGAGAGTCCCAGAATGCGAGTACAAGAACGAGAGGAACGCAGAGTGAGGGAGAGGCACGCGAAGGAGGAGGTGTATGCGCCAATCGACGAAGAGATGACCGTGGTTGCGGATCAAGGAGCCCATTTGAAATCCTCTACAGTCGAACTTGTCTTAACCCATGCCTGTAATAACCCATACAACCGTCGAACTTGTCTTAACCCATACCTGTAATAAACCATACAACCCCGTAACCCGTAGGTTTGCGCCGCCGCCAAACAGAAATTTACACCAAAACCACCCTCTCATAACTTATAACCTCCCATGGCCCATAGCCCGGGTCGTCCACCAAGGGGTATGGACTTACAATCACTCCATCGTAAGGCCGACATCGGTCGCTGGAAAACGTGTAACAGAGAGTATCAACAGTTGATTCATACTTTCGACCACTGCGCACTGTGAGCACAGGCCCCCGGATATCGCGCACAACAGCCTCCGTGGATCTTACGCGTATCCCAGTGGACCTGCACGGGGTGCCCTGGATATGTATCCTGGTGAAAGGCCGTGTTGCACTGAAAAAGTGGTCACCCCTTTCGATGCGCAGGAAACCTCAGGCTGCAGGTCGGGCCTTTCTAAAGGCGTTCGTCAAAACTTGCACCAAAAGAAATCAACAGCGATAGCACGATAGATATACGATACGTGTGCAGACGGACAATTGTGTAGTGTATAATAATATTCCATGCAGTTCCTTTAAAGTCCATCCGTGCTCCATCCACCTCCAATTCCTTAAATACGAGCGCAAAATGTCTAAGGATTCACTCGCGAATGTCGGCTGCGCCCTAGCTCCTTCGAGACATAGTGCCAAATATAATGTGACCAGCCCTCCATGACGCCCGCGCCAGCCATGATATGTAGGCAATCACCCGTTGCGTGCTGAGGGAGCGGGAAGTGTCAGGAGGATAAGCCCCCGAGGACAGAAATGACTCACTGCATCAGGTCGTAGACGCCCAGGTCTTTCGATCGCAAGATAGTGTAGGTCGGGGTACTTCTCCGGTACATCAGTAATTAGGTGCTATCGCAAGCCATGTCAGGATCTACACAAAAGCTCATGTGCATGGGTATTCACCTCGAAGACCTCGTTATATCTCCAGATGCTGCCCCAGTTGTACGAAGCCCACTCTGGCGTTTGAATTTCTGACCATGGGTCCTTGATATCGTGGCAGGCGTCGTGGCCGGGGAGATACGCGCGGACAAGGACCTGCCGTTTCCGCTTCCCCCCGTCCTTCCGCGCCATCTCCTTCAGCGCACCCTGCACATCCTCCGCCCACTTGTGCATCGCATGTCCGAAGAAGTCGATAACGCCGTCTATACCATGTTTGGCGCCCTCGAATGGCAAGGGCTTCTTTTCATTGTACGCGCCGAAGAGTGTGGTGGTCCAGTGGCCGCCGGTGCTTGCTATAATCGTGCTGTAGTTGCCTTCGTAGAACAGGGGCATGTAGTAGCTGGGGCTCAGCGACCAGGCGGCCTCCTCTGAGAACAACGAGAAGTCGGGGGAGGTGTTGGGATGGACGGTTTTGTGGAGGTCTGTTAGTTCGTCCTGTGTGAGGAGGAGATCGATACGTCGGAAAGTGACGAGGGGTGTGCCGGTCATGTTGAAGCCAGGTGGGAGGTATAGATCCTTGACGAGGGGTGAGTTGGGGTTGAGGTATAGGTTCTGTGGCCAGGCGCGGTCGAAGTATGAGTTGGGGGTATATATGGGCGTCGCGATGACATGCGGATAGAGGACGCATGATAGGGAGAAGAAATGACCTTCGGTGATGGAGTCTCCGAGCAAGAGCCACCCGCCTTGTTCCACCATGTCGCGCACCATCTTCTCCTTGTCCATCTCTTCTAAACCTTCGCAGCCGTCGCTCTTCCCCACCGTCCATCTATACGACTGGGTCGCAGGGAACCTATCGAATTGCTTCGAATTGTCGGACGCGAGATGCCAGTCAAACTCGCGTCCGCTGGCGCATCCCTCGAAGCCAGAGAAGGCCAATGCCTGAGACCTGTGTGTCATAACGGAGGCATTGGTACGGTAATGTGGACCCGTCCACCGCCCGTTTGCGTACGCTCTAGGTGGGCATCTTCCTGGTATCCTGTCGAAGTCGTGTCCAACGAAGGATTCTGGAAATTTGATGTTCGAAAGAAAGGTGGGTTTGGTGTAGGTGTATAGGAAGAAAAGAAAAGTGATGGTCGTCCCTAGGAGTAGGAGTTTGGAGGTCAGGGACCGTGGATTGAAGCCTGCGACGGACAGGATCATGGTAGTTGGGCGAACACAGCTCCGGGTATATGTTTTCGCTTGAACTTCAATTTGTGTGATGCCCCACACGGCACACGGAGGTTGTCTACACATGTTTGATTCGGGGGTCGTCGTCCGGGTAACGGCGCCACACTACCAAAATTTGCCCCTCACCTGCGATTCTTGATGGCAATGCTGTACTTCATGTGGCAATCAGCATAAGACCTCTGAAAAACAACCTACTTATTCCCTCTCCCTAAACCCGACTACAACGGGCGGTTCAAACTCTCCAATTGGACAAATTCCCCTGTTTTGAAGCTCTCATTCGCCATAAGTCCGACGGCCAGTGCAAGGGCGCCATCCTTCTCAGTAGCTCCTTGCTTCGACGCGTCGCCTGACTCCGGTTCTCGCCCAGGCGTCGGTCCGAACAATACATTCAGCGTTCTCTTTTCACCGCCTCCATGACACGCGTGATCGATCTCGACTGGGATATTTTCTGGCTTCTGCCATAGTTTATGCAAGGTGGTAGTTGCTCCGCCCGCATGTGGAAGGGGTGAGTACCGGGGATTAGGCCGTCTAAGCCATCGCCGGACGATGGAACATGGTATTGGGATTCCACGACCTGGAGCTCTAGTCGTCCCAGCGAGCCGTTGAACATTACGCGGTAACCTTCCCATGGAGAGTATGCCGTCTTGCGGGTTCCTTATGAGAGCACGTCGCCGGATGTTAAAGGAAGGCCTCACCAAATGATATGTCAAAGTTGCTCCTGTGTTGTAACGTACCATCGCGCTTATGTCGTCCTCGATTCATGAGATTCGTATCCCGTAACGGACAACCTAACATACTTACTAGATAGAATAACAGCCGCCTTCCTCGCCTTTCGGAACCGACAACACGCTGCCATCCACGCCAGTCTCGGAAAGACCGCCAATATTCTCGATACCTCTCTCGGACATATTCAGGATGGAAATGGTGCTCTGAACGAACAGATATTCCATGACCTCACGGATTTGCAGAACGAGGATTTGATATTTGCTTTGTAGTATGTACTTTCTATCTATTTCCCAATTGCTTGCTACTGCGACTTTACATGGGATCCCACCGCGGGCTCTACCAAGGCGGATGTGACCCCAAAGGAGGCGTTCTTGTTGCCAAGTGCGTCCGTAAAGTCATGTGCATGGGCACATGGTGTAGTTGGTTATCACGCCCGCTTAGCATTAGCGTCTGCGGGCGGTCCCCGGTTCAATTCCGGGTGTGTCCAGTTTGCTTCAACCAGGTAAACCTTTTGCTGAGCATCTGCGCCATCGGTGCGAGCAATAAATGGCCATCCATTCATTTTTCTTTGGGAAGGTTCAAGGGAGGAGAGCAGGGTGTAGGGCCCAGGGTCCAGGCTGGCAGGCCAGTCAAACTTGACATCGGGCTTGTTGCACTACCACCACCTTGATCCCACCTTCCAAGTAAACACCTGGCACCACCGAACCACAGAAATGCTCTATTCTGGGAGCTTTATAACCGGGAATTGGTATTATGATGTTATTTAGACCCATGCATGCCACCGCTGAGGCTAAGCCTTAGTCGTAAACTTGGGTTTCGTAGCCTTACTTAATCCATTGCTCAATAACGGAACTACAGCACATGGGCACATGGTGTAGTTGGTTATCACGCCCGCTTAGCATTAGCGTCTGCGGGCGGTCCCCGGTTCAATTCCGGGTGTGTCCACTGATCTCCCCGTGAAGGGTTTTTTATTGCCTATGCATGCACCTATCTTTTTGCCGTCGATTCAGAAGAGTGAGCACTGAGTACTGAGCTCCGACTGGCTTGAGCCTTGAGAACTCCCTGAGGTTTGAAGCTGAAGTTTTAACGGATCCGTATTCCAGAGATCGCATGCATGGCGCTGCATGGCGACGCTCCACACACCAAGGTCAATTACTCGATACCACCACGAAATAAGAGGGCTGTAATTTAACGCAGACATCAGCCCACACAAGATGTCGCATAATTCGATGTTTTAATTGAGTAGTGAAGTTCGATGGAGTGGCAGATGCAATGAATGAGACGGGCGTAGTACCAGAAACAGCAAAGGAGTGATCCCAGATAGTGTGAATAAATATTCATAATAGACACCAGACGAAGCACGAAGGATGAAGCAACGAAGAAAAGCGGTCAGGAGAAAAGAACGCCAGCACGCTAGAAGAACTGCAGCAAAGCACAAGCTCGCAGGAAGGCGAAAAAAAAGAACGAAAGACATCCCCGGATTAAATCTCATCCTCAGGGTCCCACCGCGAAATCTTAGCGAGCGGCCGATAATAATACTGCTTATACTTCTTCGTCTCGCTCCTCTTCCCCGGACGCGGCATCATACTCCGTATCAGCGCCGCCCTCTCCTGGTCCTCGTCCAGCTCCGGGACATAAAACCACTGCGCCTCCAACGGCCGATCCGTCTCATCCTAAAAAAAGCAAAAACCCAAGCCAAACCAATCAGTTCAAGTCTCGAAAGGCCAAAAGAAAAGAACCACCCCCACGAACCTTAAAACTGCTCTCCACCTTCCCAAACACCCCACTCCCCCTCGCCGCCTCCCCATCATGCAGCACCCTTTCCAAAATCTCCATCCACTCCCTCTCCCCGCGCTGCTCCTTGAGCGCCGGGTGACACTGCATGACGTTCTTGTACAGCGTCGAGGCGGGGAGACACGACGCGCGCGAGGTGGCCATGCTCTCGATCAGCATACCGCAGATCTCCGTATCCAGCGCCTGCGTCTCTGGGTCCGGCGGCGAGGCCTTAGGTTTCGGTATCGACTCGTCTCTGGGCGGGGGCTTCGAACTTGATGCAGAGGAGGAGGAGGGCGTGGACTTGGACTTGGATTTGGATGCGGTGGAGGGCTGTTGAGGGCGTGACCGTTTGGGCAGACCCCCGTCCTCCGACTTTTTCTGCTTCTTCGTTTTGGGTGCAGGCGCAGCTTGCTTGTTCTCTTCTTCCTCATCCTCCTCGGCCTCCTCAGCTTCTTCTAGCCTCCGTTTACTCTCCTTCTGCGCTTTCCTCTTCTTCTCGGGTCCCCGCGAACCAGACCCAGATTCCTCTGAAAGCGTCCTGAACTTCTTCCTCGCTGGGCCCTCCCGCTGCCCATCCTCGTGCTTCCTCTTCTCCTTCAAAGCGCTCGTCTTGGAGGCGCTGGACCCTTCGCTCTTCGAATCAACCACGCTGTTCTCGTCCTTTGGCTGCAACGCTTCAACCTCGACTTCCCTCACCGGGCCCTTGCCTTTCTCCCCCGGCCCTATCACAACGACCATGTTCTCAATCCCGACCTCGACTTCTATTGCCTCCGCCATCGGGATGCTTACATCCACCATATCACCGACATCTCCGCCAGACTGCAGTACACTCGAGTCCTCGACCATTTCCGTGCTCATCGCTATGGCATCAGCAGCCTCCTCTGCCTTCGGCACATCTTCCTCAAGTGTTGGTAATAGGACAGGGGCGGGGTCGGCGACAGGTGACGTCTCCGCTATGATGACTTGTCCATCAGCTAGTTTGAGGTCAGGCACCTCCGTGCGTAGCACAGGCTCCAGAGAATGGAATGACGCTCGCGGAACGACGCCAGGCGACACTGGCGTCTGTCTGGGCTCTTCCGGATCTTGCCTCGCCTCAGGAGTGGGTGCGGGCACCAGCTGAAAGAGAAGGTCGATCGAGGACAATCAGAGGCTAGGCTCGCGGACTCACCTCTGCTAGTACCTGGACGTCGAGTGATGCGACTGGTTCCGGGTGCGGTGTGGGAATCACATCTCCCTCGTGGTCGCTCTGTAGGTCCATATCCTGGTCGTGGTCTAACGACAAAGAATCCGCGAAGGACAAGGGGGAGGATGGAGGAATATACGGAGACGAAGGTGCGAATGACAAGGGGGAGATGGACCGCATCATGGGGGAGGAAGGAAGAGAGGAGAGCGGGGGCGAAGACGGCGGCAGAGGCGAGGATGGGCAGACCAGATCCTCAAACTCTGTACTTTCTCTGCCACCAGTAAGGGAAGGCAAACTGCTTGGGGCATCGTAAATTGCGGGGCTGGGATGATCGGACGAGATGGTGTCCACGCCGGACGTCGACGGAACTTCGGGGCGGCTATCCTCTTCTTCGTGTGAACCATCTGGCGTCACAGGTGGAGTCGATGTACGACCAGTTGACGGTGCAGGCTCGGATATCGGCCTTGTGAGCAGTTGGAGACCCGAAATTGGGGGAGGAGAGGAAGTGGGGGCAGATTGCCGCAGAAGGGAACGGGATTGGAAATTGAATGGTTTGGGGTCGTATTTCCACTGGCCGCGTTCGGAAGATGTGCGGAAGAAAGTCGCACGGGCATCTTCTTCGACGAAACTGTAGCCTTCGCTATCTTCCTCCTGCTCCTCTTCCTCGCTGTCACAGAAAACTGGTGTGTAGGATGCTGCTTGACTGGGAGCGTCCTTACGGTGGTGTTTGCCGAAAAAGCTAGCTTCTTCGCTCGACTTTTGCGACGCGCCGAGACGCGTAGAATGGGTATTGGGAACCGCGTCTGGGAAGAAGGATTTGAAGCCTGGGAGGGTAACTGATGTATCTGGCAGCTTGGTGGGCGGATGGGGGTAGGAGCGATCCCAAGTGGAGGGAAGCTCATCGATGTAGTCAGAAGATGGATAATGAGCAATTTCAGACCCAAAAACGGGGCTGGAGCGAATGAACGCATGGCTCTGACTTCTTGACGAGAACGGGGTCAAGGGAGGGGAAGACGACTGTGGGGGCGAGGACGAGAGGGACGACAGAGCCCGTCGACCATCAGACCAGCTCGATAACGGCGGTAGGGATACGCTAGAGGCAGCGTTGATATTTCTCCAGTGCGGCGTTGGGATTGCCAGAGGTGGCAGGGTGTTTGACATGGAGGTTGGGGTGATAAGACAAGCGTCACGTGTATTCACGCGTTAATTTCTGGTAAACGCGTTTTCAAGCGGAGCTGGATTTCGATCAACTCCGCGTATCAACGGACGCGTCAGGCGCGTGAGGGTCATGTGAATGGTGACGTCACCAAATGTCGCGTGGCTGAAGAGAGTCGAACACGGCCAGCGCCACTCGACAGCCGTTCGTCGACAGTTTCAGACCAGGGAAAGAGCCCAGACACCCCTAAATGGCAATTATGTTCGGGAGGAGAGGCCGGCTTGGTAGAGGCCATGGTAGCCAAGTCACCCCGGGCAATGGTTCGAAAGCGCTGCGTCGCGTATCGTATCTGTTAGGCGACAACCAGAGAAGGAAGTGTCATGAAATGATGAAGCTGATCAGAGCTTGCGTTGGCAATCCATGAGGCTGTCGGACAGACCTGCGGACAGACGGGTGCGTAGGCTCGGTAAGTGACAGGGGACAGGTGACAACGCAACAAGTCTGCTTCACGTCTTCCAGCCGGAATCCTAGTTGTCCCTCCCCAAGGGGTCGTACGAGCCAGATGTCCCATATGCATGGAGCCCATCCGTAAGTAAGCTTATCGTGCAGGTAGACAGGCTGGCCCGCGACTCGATTGGAAATGGAGGGCCTAGCTCAGGCGTGGAGGCGATAAAACCAGTGAGTACCAGGATCCCCAGTGACCATGGAGTTTCTTTTCCGGCACAAACCAAGCACCACTGAGAAACTACGAGCTGATGGGCTGCAATAGAACAGCGAGGAGACATAAAGTGGATGTCGAAGAATGGCCGCCTGTCGTCATTGAGTCCTCGACTCCTCGGAGCTGTAGAAACACCATGACATGAGAGACATCCGCGGTCCCTGTAGGCCTGATATCTCAGGTCTCTGTGGATGAAGAGGTGCATATAGCTATGCAGCGAGTCGTATGCGCTGTTTATACCTACCATGTTCCAAAGCCCCATTGTTCCCCTATCTGGGAAAGCGACCCATAATAGCTGCTCCGTGTTCTGGTCAAACGTTTCATCCTATGGGATTCTAAAAAGGAGGCAAGTGCGTTTTTGTTTCCGTGGGAAGAGCGACTAGTCATGGTGGTGGTGGTTATGTGGCGAGGCTGTGTGGCAGAGAGTCGCAAGTTCAAAAATAACATCATGCCCGATTTAGAACAGCCGAAAAATTGACGCTGCTTGGCCCTGCTTGGACCAGAAGATGTCGCACGTGTGCGATAATAACTTTCGTCATGCCAATTTACAGACCACCAGCAGCCAGCCACCAGCACCACATTTTTGGACGAAGGTCATGGTGGGCCTCAGATCGCAGAATCTATGGACGAGAATATTAGTTTACTGAGTAGGCATGCCGATATATTGATGTGGCGATCCGGCGCTCCTACGTTGCCAAGCGTGTTACAGGTTAGCAGGGCCGACATAAACGTGAACTTCCCCACCAAGAGGTTGACCCAAAATGCACTGTGAGTACTAAAGCAGCCATGTCGTATATTCAAAGCGATGTACTCAAGTAAAGTACAACACCGCCCCTCGTTCTACGTGACTTAAGCGCGACATAGCACAATGTTGAGCAATGATGGTAGTTGATTGCCTTGGCATAGAATCCCAATATCTCCCATTTGACGTGTACAGTTGCGGGTCACCGCCGCAAGAAGGTTAACAGTGATCTGACTTGACGCGTACCAAGTCATCGCCAAATGCCACCGCTTTCAGTAACCGTCACGTGGGTCGGCTTTATCTTCAACGGCGGGAGCAGCCCAGTCAGCTTTCCTCTGACCACCTACCCATCGATCTGCTCAGCATTTCTTTACCTCACAACCCTCACCCTACACCCTCACTACAATGTCGTCCGACTACGAGATCTCTGATGACGATGAGGACTATTACGTCGACGATGAGGACATGATAGATGGAACCCAGGACGGTCAGACGCTGCTTCCCTTGCCTCGTGTCTGCAATACTAACAGCTCTTTCAGAGGACGAGGACGATATGGACATGGATGCCTACATTGATGACTTCAAAGTCGCCCCGAAGAGCAAGCGGAAATCATACGAGGTCGACTATGAGTCTCTGAGCCAAAAGGATGTCGTGAAGCTCATGCAGTCAGACATAGACCACATATGTGGTATATTCGGGGTAGATGTAAGTGGAATATATACCTGTTTAATGCTATGAGGACGACCTCGCACAACAGGGGAGTACAGCGGCACTTCTGCTGCGGCACATGTCCTGGAACAAAGAGCGCCTGATTGAGAAATACATGGACAACCCCACCAAGGTCCTCGTAGCCGCCGGTGTAACCGTCGAGGAGCCCCCCTCACCCCCCGCACCACACCGATCCCACTCCTCCTCTGCCAATAACAATCAATCAAACAGCAGACGCCCAACACGCTCTTCAAGCAAACTCCTCGGCCTCGCCTCGGGCTCCAAGTCCCCGAAACCGCCCTCCACCACTCCCACGGCGCCGAAATCCTCCAAATCCAATAAACCCACACCCTTCGTCTGCCCGATCTGCTACGACGACTCCCCGAATCTCAACCCCCTCTCCCTCGACTGCGAACACACATTCTGCTCTGGGTGCTGGACCGCCTACGCCAGCTCCAAAATCAACGACGAGGCCGAGCATGCCATCCGGTGCATGGCCGAGGGCTGTGCCCTCGTTGCCCCGGACCCCTTCATCTGCTCCCTTCTCATGCTCAACGCCGAGCCCGTCGGCGATCCCGCGGAGGAGGTGGAGAACGCCGCGACGTGGGCGCGCTTCCAGGAGCTGCTGGTGCGGCACTTCGTCGCCTCGAACCCGAGCCTGAAGTACTGCCCCTACCCCTCCTGCACCAACACCGTCTCGTGCCCCGCCGCCGCGTCCAAGATGAGCCTGGCGACGGCGGTACCCACCGTGTCGTGCGGGGCGCGTGGGATCGGCGAAGCGGCGCAGATGAGCCAGAGCCAGCAGCTTGGGGTGGGGCTTGCGAGCAAGGAGCACAAGTTCTGCTTTGGGTGCCCGATTGAGAGCGATCATCGGCCGGTGGTGTGTGGGGTGGCGAGGATGTGGCTGAAGAAGTGCAGGGATGATAGTGAGACTGCGAATTGGATCAAGAGCAATACGAAGGAGTGTCCGCAGTGTATGAGCACTATTGAGAAGAATGGGGGATGCAAGTACGTCGTTGATCTCTGGCCTTGCCTTTTTCGTGTTTTTTGAGATACCTTTGTTTTTATCAAGCCATATGACGTGTAAGAAGTGCAAGAACGATTTCTGCTGGGTGTGCATGGGTGCGTTCGGTGTTCCCTCCCCTGCGAAGTAGTCCTGACTCCTCTCGAAGGCCCGTGGGCGGAGCACGGCACCGCGTGGTACTCGTGTAATCGATTCGACGAAAAGGGCGGGATCGAAGCGCGCGACGCGCAAAGCAGGAGTCGTGCCTCCCTCGAACGGTATCTCCACGTGCGTTTTATCCAACACTCTGTGACTCGCCCAACTAACTACTCACGCTCTCCCCCCTCCACAGTATTACAACCGCTGGGCGAACCACGAGCAATCTGCAAAGCTCTCGGTGGAGCTGTACTCCAAGACGGAGAAGAAGATGGAGGATATGCAGATTACCTCTGCGCTTACCTGGATCGAGGTCGGTACATGCGGCTGCGGGATCATTCTTCAATTCAGTGTGCTGACATGGTGCCGTTACACGCGCTAGGTCCAATTCATGAAGAAGGCAGTAGAAGAGGTAGAGAAGTGCCGGACAACCCTGAAGTGGACCTACTCCATGGCATACTACCTCGCCAAAGGAAACGAGAAGGAGCTCTTCGAAGATAACCAGCGGTACGCCACTCATAACTTCCCCATCAACCTCAACCTGACTTTGCGTGACTTTGGTTGTACAGCGACTTGGAAAAAGCCGTTGAGGATCTTTCGGAGCTGCTGGAGTCGCCCCTCGAGGCGGAGAATATACCGATTCTGAGGCAGAAGGTCACGGATAAGACTGTATGTTCCTCCTTTTTTGGTTTTTTTACTTGGGGAGGGACTTACGGTTGGGTTGTGTGTAGGTGTATGTGCAGAAAAGGAATGATATTGTGTTGGAGGATACGGCGACGGGATTTTTGGAGGGGAGGTGGAGGTGGAATGTATCGGTTGAGGGGTTCGATGACCCGGAGAAGACGGAATATTGAGTGTATCCATCGGTGTTCTGTACTCCATACTAGATCTTATGATCGAAGATCCCCCCCCCACCCCCGGACGCTTCCTACGTTCCTCCCTTTACATATATATACTGTCGTCGCTGTCCCTCCACTACAGATAGCTATCGTCTCATAACGAAGAAAGACTCAGACAACCTGCATTCCCCCCCCCCCCCCCCCCCCCCCGGACCATTCACCTCGTAGTACATGCTGTCCTGCTAATTTACCAAGCGTACCGGCAAAGGCTGGTCATACAAATACATTCTGAGCGCCAAGAATTGACTGTGCTGAAATACTATAGGATATCAACGACATGAGATATAACCCCCCACTATATGAAATATACAGGCGCGGCGCAGGGGGAGAGCCCCGGGCAGACACAGAGGTTCTGCCCACGAACGGGACTGCGACACGGTCCCGCCTTTGGGCCAATTAACGTCCAAAGAAATGCGTGGAATATATCCGCCTAGCATGCTAAGTAGTGAGTTCCGTGAAGATGTTCTTACAGGCAACAATGCGCTATATTCTCGTACTGATGACAGTTCGCATGCATTCTCCAAGTTGGTGAGGGAATGTATAATTGGTAGGTGCCGCTCTCTAGAGACGTGGAAAGCGCACAGTTTTGTTGGCCACCCACTGGCATGAAAGTCGAGGAGATATTTAACTTTGTGACAAGGTCACACTCGGTGGTCTCATTATAACAGTCATGAGCTCGAGTTGAGCTCGACTATCATCGGAGTGGATAACGATCAAAGGCCTTCAACGGCGACTACGAGATGAATAAGTGATTTCGGGAGACCTCTGTGCAGGTGAGCTTTCATTTAGTAACAGGTCATCTACAATGCACAAGGCAGCGAACCCGCCTCCCGACCAAGTGCACATACTTACTCGACTGGATGCCACGGAATCTCCTCTGTCTGTTTAGCAAGGGAACCTCTACCTATCTTGCTGAAGAGTCAAGTGCGCGGTCAGGTATGTGCGTCGTTCACGTCAGATACCACCCTTGCTACTCAGCTGACCCTCCCGTTCACGCGTCGTTTTATCACTTAGGCATGAAGGAGATATCATGAAGCCTCTCAAGGTCCCAACACATACTGGGCGCGTCCAGTCAAATTTCGATGCCTGAGAGAAGGAGAATATACATATGCTGGTTCTGCACCCGCCGCGATCAATGTACAGGAGTCCACTCATGACGAGTGGACTCCTTCTGCAGAATGAAGCACTTGCTGGTATGTACCTATCAGCTGACATTTGAGTCGACAGGGGATGGAATTGACGAAAAATTGATAGGTTTGAACTTGACAGCTGCTCAATTCCGAGCTACAGACGGCCCCCTTTGCCCGCCGAAATTTGCCAGTGGCACTCTTTCCCATCGCCTTTGGGCAACAATGGCTGGTGAACATACTTCGCTTCCGGCTAATCGACGCCTCCGACATACAGACATCGTCTTCTGACCAGGATTTTGACTTGAAGCTTCCAATGCGCCTTCTATCACCGATATCAATGAAGATCGTCCGATTGACATGTTGTGCTAGCATATCATACCACAAAAAGGACTCCGGGGAAAGTCTATCGCGGTCCCCATCTATCCTAGACGGTTTTCCTTAGACCAGCGAGTCAAAACACTTCTCGCTGGACGGAGATAGATACTTCTCACATCCAGGTCTGCTTGCTGATGGACTTTCTCTTGATGCATCCTGCATGATCTCCCCGTGTGAAGAAATCGGAAAACATGGGTTGTGGACAGAAATAGATTTCAATCTCACTGATTGACATAACCTGAACACAACTGATGGACTCGTTCATGATCAGGAACGCCACGATCCGTTGTATGTACTATGGATCCTCCGTTGATGGTGCACGGGCACCGTAACACCCTCCGAAAAGCTAGCCAGTTTCGTTCCTCTAGTCATGGACACGCCCCGATGATGTTCGGGCGGAGAATGTTTCCGTTTCCGCCTCCCGAATCGAGCGCAATCCGCTGAAGACTGGATTGGGATATGGCCAAAGAATCTTCACGTCCACTATGCAAACATCGAAGTGTCCTCTGAAGCATCTTGCGATATCGGAAAGGATGTAAGCTCGTGCACCACGCTCTCCCTGTCAAGTCCAGGCTTAAATACGAGCTGATTTACCGTCCAGACCCTTCAGACCCATACCATCTATCGCCTGCCTTCTTTCCAGATTCAAAGATGACTTCCTCTCCCCCGTCATACGAAGCTGCACTCAAAGAGCTCGAAGCCCTGAAGGGCCACGAGCTGTCCGCCGCGACCACGGCGAAGGTCTATTCCGCCATGGCACAGAAGGCCTCCGAGTCGGAAGGCATGACCATCGACGAGACGCAGCTCCTCGCTGCGCACGCCATCAATATGGACCAGGCGTTCGAACGCATCAAGCACGATCTCGAATTCGTTGACAAGAACGATTACAAGGATAAGGTCGGCAACCCGATTGGGAAGCTGGCACCGACTTGGGCTGGATATCAGAAGGTACTTCGGTCGCGATTATCTCTTTGGTGTCATGTCAGGTGCTGATTGAACCGGTCCTTTTCAGCGCTATACCGACTTGCTTTGGTTTTCTCGCACCTCGGCGACGAAGACTGAGGGTTATATCAAAGGTGTATATACATTAGGTACTTAACAGTTATTGTACGCGCTCACACTTGCCCCATAGACTTCGTTGAAGTGATCATCCCGACTATCCTCGACCCGGAATCGACGCAAGACGAGAAGATTGCCGATATCACCGAGTTCATGGGTGTAGGTTCAATTTCCCCCCTTTTTGTATGTCAAACTTAGCGTACGCGGTTTGATCCCAGCGTCCCAACCCCAACGGCGCAAAGATTGTCAAAGGGCAAACACAGTCCCAGGCATTCACTGAGCTCCAACAGGACGTGGAGACATTCACACACAAGTTCTCGACTTTTGCTGATGACCAAGGCACGAAGATAACGACCGAGATCACTGGTCTAAATACAGAGATCTCTGCCTTGAACAAGGAGATCAAGGAGTAAGTGGAGCACATTCCTGGCCATACAGGATATTCTGATCATGTCGCATCCGCTGCAGGTGCCAGAAAGTGGTAAGTAGTGTCTTTCTTCGTCTTATTTTACATTCTTATCTCGTTTCAGGTCGAGCAAATGGGCATCGCGCTCGGGATTACTGTTGGTGTTGGAGGCCTTGCTCTCATTGCCTCGATTGCCTCGATTGCCGCACTCGGACCCGCTGCTCCCGGTGTCATCGCTGGTATTTTGGTATTCTACCTTCTTTATGACCTTGGTATTGGAATTTATTGTTCTCAAGATTGCGGGAATTGGAGCTGCCATTACGGAGCTTTCCCAAATCATCGTCAACGTCAAGCGGATGAATGGTAATACTGTTCTTGTTGTTTCTTTCAGTAAAACTGACTTGTCCCAACAGCCGCGAAAGAGGAGCGCAACGAGAAGCAAAACCGGGTTGATGAGCTCAACAAGGAACTCGCAATCTTGGCTAGGCTGAAGGCCACATTGCAACGTAGCGAAGAAGATGCTCAGAATATCTCCGGGCGTCTGGACGGTTTCAGTGGGATGTGGGGAAATGTATTTCATTCGTTTAACTTCACATCATTGGGCAATAGTAATCCATCTGTTCATTCAGGTTGCTCGTGATGCTGCTTTGCTGCTGAGCTACGATCTCCAGAACATTGCGACCAACAAGGTGAGTTGTGGCCTGATTCTTCATTTTTGTTCCTATGATGGTACTCACTATGATGCTAGACTTTGCAGTCCCGCATCGAATTCATGAGGACAACCTATACCGCACTCGCCGGAGGCCTCGCCGTGTATGCGACAACTATTGACGGCTCCGGAATAAAGGCTGCAGCTAAATGAGGATAATTTTGTCCTTGTATCTTAGCTCCTGTAACTTGTGTACTGTATCAGGATGGGAGCAAGCCGGGTTAGGGAGGATGTATCATGAATCTGAGATCTCCGTCCGTACATCGATAATATTAACACTATCACACTCTGCCCCTAACATGTCTAAATAATTGCGTTCGACAACTTTTACGTGAATGCTACGAATCCAAACTGTCACTACAACTTTCTTCCGGTGCTGCGAGTAAGTACCGTAGGACTCGTGAACGTACTCCGCTAGCCTGATCATGGGTTTCCAGTCACTCGAAGATCAGGAACTGGGCGGTCGTCTTTGATTCCGCTAGCGACTCCATTAGTCGTCGGCATAAAACTTCGCCGTGGTGAAGAATTCTGGAAATGTGACCTTTTCTATTCTCAGTTCTCCCTGGAGGAAAGAATATTTACGCGGACCCTGTGCGGCGTGCCTCAAGGGGTTCCTGTCATGAAGGCGTTAACCCAACGCAATCAGGGGAGAGGAAGGGCCAGGCTTGCGTCCAGTTATGCCTGACGTGAAGAAATCAGCATCCTATCCTGGACAAGATAGCGCGTTCTTCATATAAAAGCGCGGAGGCCGTGACTGACGATTTATCAACACCCACATCTCAAAATCACAAACCAGATAACATGAGTTTCGACAATGCTTTCAACGTCGATGAACTGGTGGCCGCTATCAACAAGGCGAATGCTGGTATGACCGAATCTGTCAACAAGGCGATTCAGGATGCGCTCTTGGTTCCAGGCGTTATTACCGGCATTGCACCCTCGACCGACCCCGGTCAACTGGGAACCGACGCTGTTGGGGTCGCCCAGTCCTTCGTTCGCTCGGAAAATGCGTTACAATCGGTCGATGTAAACCAGCCTGACAGAAAATGGCAACCAGAATGGCATACCCTTAGCGACGTGAGGATTTCCATGTATCACGAAGCAACAAATATCTAAAAACATCTGATTGCGACATACTCTGTCTTCAGACCTATGCTCGATTGCTCCGAGAGACGACTACGCTCGCTACATTGGCGTACCAGTATCTCAATGGTAATCGTTCAATGAACCAATTTTCTTCCCGGTTACTTACCACCCATTAGATTTCAAGAAAAACGTCTCCGATCAATTCAATGTAGATGAAGCTCAATGGGAGGCGAACCGAGCTCTCGTTGCTGCCTTTTCCAAGGTATTATTTCCCAATGCTTCGAATCCACGGTTTCTTACCAACACGCGTTCCACAGGACCCTCGTGGCGATGAGATCAAGACCTCGTCCGCAAGTACTTCCCAAGGGTTCACTGATCTCCGCCGTCTAGTTGAGGCTTTCAAGACCCAGTTCTCCGAATTTGAAGCCGGACAGAGAAAAGATTATGACGCCCGATCAGACAAATTGCAACGTGATATGCAGAATCTGCAGGCCGACATCGCTGGGTAAGGTCTTTACTCCCTCATATTCATTGCATGACTGGCTTACCATTTATTCAAATAGGCATCAATCTACGGTAAACGAGAAATCCGCAAAACATCTCAAATTGCACTCATTGGTCTTTATAGGCGGCTAAGCTCGAGAGGGGAATAAAACAAATCCTGGGAATAAACCCTTTATTCTCTTGGCTTATATCCGAGATCCTAGGTGTACGTTGGAAGCTGCTTGGTGACTTCGCCTAGGTTACGTGGCTAACGGCAAATCTCTAGGGTCTGGGGGTTACAAGTGCTGACGATGCCCGCAGAGCGCTCGATGTAACTTACCGCGAAGAAGCAGGTGGGCTTTTTTTTTTTTTATATATATCTCTGAACTGGATATTCATATTCCGTGACCTAGAACTACGTGACAAGAAGAATGCGGTAGATCGAGAAGCGGTAGATGTCAACAACCGCCGCGCATTGCTCCAGCAAGTCCAGCAAGCTTTGGCTGTTCTGGTCAATGATGTTACGGACATCGCGTCCCGCCTCAACCGATTCGCACAAACATGGTCTGACGTTAGTTACTATGTCCTCTCTCTCTTTGTCCGATGAGTCTGATACATTGATCTCATTCGAAGACCCACCATGATATCAGTTTACTCGAAGCGAACATGAGCAGTACCTCAGACTCCGCTTCTAAACGCGTGCGTATTTTTCCTTCAGCTTCCCACATCAGGTGCTCGTTTTGACAGATCCCTTCCAGTCATTTGCTTCCCGAGTTAAGATTCTTGGAGAATCCACCATAGCTCTCTCTGCCGCAATGAATACTTATGTTACTGCCGTCAACATGCCCAGTGTAGCACCGCCCTTCTTTGAACGCATGTAACCATTGTGTCCTGAATGAACATGTAGGTACCATATGTAGCCGACGCATCACTTGTAAGCACTGCCTTCCCCTCGCCTTCCGCACACCTTCGTACGATCTGCTTCGAAAAAGCAGCACACAGGTAATAATCAGAGTCGATTTCGATATTTTCACCTCAGTAAGTACCAATCTAAAAATAGCATTTGAATCAAAGATCGCAAACGGGTCTGGAAGGCCGACATGGCCGACTTGATGTTTGTTTCTGACCATGACCTCGATGTTCCAGTTCAACTCTGTGTCTTAAAGTAATGTACGGCATTGTCGTTGCGTATGAAACTATGCACTCGCTACTGCTGTCATCATCTGAATCCGATATGACGTGACGATTTCGACAACCTCCAGAAGGAGTGGGGGATCCTTCGAGTTGACGCGCTGAAGTCGCGGCTTCGACTAGGCGCGCATCTTTCTGATCCAGACTGTAGCTTCTCAAATGTTTGGTAAATCCTCTCTAGTGCTTTATTACAGCTCCATGATTCCATTTGTGCCATCTATTCAGCTCGCCTGCAAGAAGCTCCAACAATTCCGCCTCGCTCAAGAAGGCCCTCCTGAATTCGATTTAATCACATCCATTGCGATAAAATTGATTCTCCGTGCTTCCCCGCGGAGCTTACCCGTCTACTCTTAGCCTCTTCCGCAGAATCTGAAGGCTCGCGTCGAGCTCAAGGAAACCGACGGTCGATTCGGTCCGAGTGTAGCGGAGTATGCGGATTATGTAATCACGATCGGTCACTCAAAGTTGTCTCAGGAGCCCAGGACAGCCCAGGACCTCCCAGGACTCAAATTGGGGCGCTGCAGCAAATAAACGTTTACCCCAGCTTCTCCCTGCTTCTCCGCAGCCCCCACGTCGATCACAGAATGAAATCACTCAATGCCATCATCCATCGAAGTCTCTTTTCAGAATCATAGCCGAGAGAGCTCACACATGGTCACGCGTCAAATATGGGCCGAAATTGGGCTGCATGACCACGACGCGTCGATACACCGGATTTGTCGCATCCCAAGCGCCGAAACCAACCTGCGCCGTCACTCCAGCCTCAACGCGGTACCGGGCCGGTAGTTGGCAGTCGGTGACGTTTGGCTTCTGGCCGTTCCGCTTGGATCACTTCTGAAAAATGTCCTATAAAGTGTGGTGCAGACTTCTCTTCGATTCTTCACCTCGTGGTCCGCACTATCTCGGACCATGTCAAACTCAAGCAGCACCAAGAATCCAGCCCACGCCGCCGACTTTGTTCAGGGAGCAGCTGCTCAGCGTAGAGCGGAGCTGTATGATGGAAAAGTTGGCGTCAACGCTTTGTTGAGGAACAAGAAGGCTGTTGCTGTTGCTGCTTTTGCATCGTCAGTACCTCTACGGCTCGATCCTTTTCTCTTTACTGACCGAATTCCGCAGGATTGGTGGATTCCTCTACGGCTACCAGCAGGGAGTGCTCGGAGGCACCTTCACCAAACCATCCTTCCAAACAAAGTTTCCAAGGACCACAGAGGCGACAGTCCAGTCCCTCCTTACGGCTATTCTCCAAATCGGCGGTTATGTCGGTTCCCTGACGGCAGGTCTTTTCGGCGAGGTTTATTCTCGGAAACACACGATCCTGTCAGGGGCTCTTTGGGTTATCCTTGGTTCTTTCCTCTGCGCAGGGGCGGAGAGTCTTGATTATCTATATGCCGGGAGATTCTTTACCGGTTTGGGGGTTGGGACGCTGGCTGGTATCGGGTGAGTCTGATGATCCATCCCGAGATATGTTTGCGCTTATACGGGTACAGATTCTTGTACAATGCCGAGCTTGCGCCCCCTGAAATTCGGGGTCTTCTGGTTGCGATGCAGCAGCTTGGGGTGACGTTCGGAATCATGGTCAGTCGATACCATAATTTCACTTTCAATGTACTCACGGGTATCTTGTTACCAGGTCGCATACTGGATTGGTTACGGCACGAACTTCATTGGCGGCACAGGAGCGACTCAGAAAGCCCTCGCCTGGCAGCTTCCTTGGATCATCCAAGGCGTTCCAGCCGTCGTCCTCGCCGTCGGCACCTTCTTCATGCCCTATTCTCCTCGTCTGCTCGTCAACAAGGGTCGCGACGTCGAAGCTGTGTCTACCCTCTCGTACCTCCGGAATCTGCCAGAAGATAATGAATTGATCCAAATTGAATTCTTGGAGATCAAGGCTGAAGCGATCTTCAATCGTCGGGTACTGGAGCAGAGGTATCCACAGCTCGTGAAGGAGGGCAGCAGTATCTGGGTCAGGGAACTTATGGGATATGCGAACCTCTTTAGATCGAGGGACAGTTTCAAGAGAACGGCTATTGCAGGTATCATCATGTTCTTCCAGCAGTGGACAGGCATCGATTCAAGTGAGTCCTTTTCGACACTCTTTGCCAAGAGTTACGGAGCGAATTTCGTTTACAGTCATTTACTACGCGCCTTTCATCTTCGAAAACCTCGGCCTCTCGTCTAACTCAGTATCATTGCTGGCAACTGGCGTCGTCGGCGTGATCATGGTGCTCGCATCGGTGCTCAGCATGGTGTTTATTGATAAGCTCGGAAGGAAGGTTCTATGGATCGCTAGCTGCACGGGTATGGGCCTTTGCATGTTGGTCGTGGGCATCATCACCGCCAGATTCTCGTCAGATTGGCCAGCCCATGCAGCTGGTGGCTGGGCGGCCGTGGTGTTCGTCTGGATATACATCGTGCGTGGTCTCTCCAAAAGCTCGAGTGACGTTCGTAGTGACTGATACATTTGAACGATAGGCGAACTTTGCGTATGGCGCGGGGCCCGTATCCTGGACCCTGATTTCCGAGATCTTCCCTCTTTCGACAAGGACGAAAGGAACTGCAATCGGCGCAACCTCGAACTGGGCTAACACCATCGTCGTGGCCTATTCCGTTCCTCCGATGATCAAGCATATCGGGTTCGGGACGTACATCCTCTTCGCCTGCGTCAACGTCCTCTCTATCATCTTCGTGTACTTCTTCGTTCCGGAGACGAAAGGGAAGACGTTGGAGGAGATGGATCTGGTTTTCGGGAGTCATACGTCGCAAGAGGAGACGGCGTTGCTGGCGGAGATACAGAAGGAGGTTGGGCTCACGGCGCTTCTACATGGCCAGAGGGAAAGCATGAGCGAGGAGAAGAGTTGTACTGAAAAGTTATGAAAGGACAATGGGGGTGTCGCCGCAGCCGTCTGCATCTGTATATATAAAGTAGAAACAAGTTCGAGATTCGCTGCAACGGAGTGACAAGAGAGTAAGCAAGCGTCTAAACGCGAACTTCCACCCGCATCAAACTAGATACAGGTCCATGTGGCCATAGCTGACTGAGTCCCTGTTGGACGCATGGTAATTGGAGAGGAAGCCTTTTGTTTTGGTCGTGTTAGTGTTCGGGTATCTGGGCCTTGTCCCTTACCACCATGTTCTCCAGTGTTCTCGCCGTCCTCTAGCTTGCAGGTGCTACTTAAACACGTCTAATTTATATCTAATATCATTCCAATCTTCCTCTGCCTCATACTTATCAAATGGTCCAACCCGAGAAGCGGCTGCTCTGGCACCCGCGAAACGACAACAAGTTCATTGTAGGTGGAGGGTCGCAGATAACTCTATATGAATGGGCTCCAGACCACCCTGGGATCAGACAAGTTACTTCGCAGCATGATTTGCAGCATTTGAAGGTGAGTAATAACGCTATTCGATGGCCATTGTGTAACGAAACAACAGTGTTTCGCCTGGTCCCCAGACCCCAGCTTCGACGACCTCATAGCAGTCGGGAACTCGAGCGGAAAGATCGAACTACTACGCCTAGAAGCTTCCAAAACCTCACAGCGGAGCAACGTGTTGTCCAATGGCCAGGGGGTCCCTCTTATGGTCCGCAACTCACGTTCCTGCAACTCGTTGGCGTTTTGCACAGCAGACCCCAATTATCTCGCGTCAGGATTCGACAAAGTACGGGGGGACTGCAGCCTGATAATATGGGACGTCAATACCGCGTCTGCGATGCTCTCCGTGCCCTTGGGTCCGTCCACAAGCCAAGACAACCTGAAACGTCCCCCACGTCCGCTCCCTATCATCCCCCAAGCCGACGTCGGCCGAGGCGCCGACAACCGCGTTCTTCAACAACACGCGCCAACCGAAACGGTGTCCACCGTCTGCTTTCTCCCGAAGTCCACCCACCACCTCCTCGCTGGCATATCCCACCGCTGGCTCCGTCTCTTCGATCTCCGCAGCCCCGTACCCTCCACCACCAATGTCGCGTCCAAGGTCCAGGGCATCGCCACAGACCCCTTCGACGCCCACCGTATCGCATGTTTCGGTGAAGGCGTCATCACCGTATGGGACTCACGCAAGCTGCAGCTGCCCGTCCTCACGTTCAGCGAAAAGGACGCCTCGGCGGACGGAGCGTATCTCCGCCCAAATTCTGCGTTTTCGGGCATCGAGTTCTCGAGCACTCGAAGAGGGATGCTCGCGTCGCTTGAGCGGGACGCGTCGTATGTGCGTTTTTGGGACATCATGGATGCACAGGCACATGCGCAGGACGACCCGTCAGATGGCAACAAGGCGCGGGAGCTGGGAAGGGCTGGGCGGAAATCATGGGCTAATTTATCTTGGCCGTCCGGCTCGAGTGGACACCAATCAGCACAGCAGTCGCCCAAGGAGCAGGAAACGCAGTCTTCTGCTGTTCTCTTCGACACTCGGAGGAGTACGTTTCTTTTTTTCCTTTGAAACATCACGAACTAACCCGCTCATCAGCCAAAGGCTTCAACCGCCCTCTCGCATCCTTCGCACTTGCCCCTAGCCCAACGCAGCACCCTCTAACCTCCAACGTCATGGTAGTCAATAAAGAAGGCGACCTGGAGCTCTACGCTGTCTATGACACACCAAAGCCGACCGTATGGAGCTCCCGTGGCGACCTCGCATTCGCCGCCGGCCTCTCCTGCCGCATTCTCGAAGGGACACGGGACTCCGACACCCCCGACGACGCTCCGCTCAGCTCCAGCCAGCTCTTTGGGCTTGCGACAGCGACTAATGCAAATAGCGGCAACGGTTCGCGCTCGCGTGAGGAATCGCTCCTGCGAGGAAGGCAGAAGCCCAAGTCCGGGCCCGTCGTCCCACCGCCCCCGCAACAGCAGCCGCAGCCCCCGGGTAAGCAGACACCGTTGTTTGGGCGAGGAGACGAGGAAGGGTTCCCTGCGCTGGGGTCGGCCCGGTCGATGGGTGGGGAAACTGCGGTCAATGGGATGACGAAGAAGGGGCAGGGAGATGCGGGGGAGTCTCTGGGACGTGCTACCAACGGGATGGCGGGTCGAGCTCATAGTGCGAGCAGGGGAAGACGGGGTGGGTCGAAGGGTGTGAGTCTTATAGTGGAGAATGATATATCTATGGTCATGAGGAGGAGGGCGTTGAGGGGGTATGGACTCTCTGAGGTACAGTTTTCCTTTTCCTAGAGGACGCGATGGCAATCTCACATGGATCTTGTTTAAAGCCACAAAATAATATGGACGTCGTGCGAGAGTGTGACGTGCCCCACCACGGGACGCACATGCTCAGTGACCTATGGGCGTGGATATCTCGTACGTAGGAACAATACGCCCTTCTTTTATAAAGCTCAACCAACATCCATCCTGCAGACTCCCACGAGTACCTCTCCGTCCCTAAGTCCGTCTTGCATGGCTATGATTTCGCCTATCAAGGCCTCCTCGGAATATGGGAAGGGTTTCCGCCCCTTCCCATTTCCGGCAACATGGACCTCCCATCTGTAGACGGCTACTTCGATACATCGCCGTACCATGACCGACGTCGTGCCTATGGCCCTGTCGACGAGCTGCACGGAAATTTCCAGGCAGCACTTGGTGCATTGGCGGTGCGGAGGGCGGGGGATCGTCCGTGGAAGCCGACGGTGGTGACATCGAAGGGGCTGCAGAGGCAGATTGCGTTACAGCTGGTGGGTTGGAGTCTGAGGGAGGATGAACTGGCAAATACGCTTCATAGGTTCGTATCACTTGTATAAATGGAGGCTTGCATCTGATTGGTCTTTTAACAGGTGGGAACGTGAAGGGGAGTTATCGAGGGTGGCGTGTTGGTTGGTGTTCACGAAGCAATACACCAAAGCCATTGCGCTTCTCATGAAGAGCTCTGGTAAGTTCCAAATCAATGTGAGCCCAGACACATGCTAATCAGTCCCAGATGAGTCGCACTGCATGTTGTCAGGCACCATCGCAGCTCTTGTCCCGCACGGATCCAGAAGCACAGAGCTTCGAGAGCATTGCGAGCGGCTCATCGTGCGCCTACAGGATCCATACTTCCGCGCGATGCTCACCCACCTCGCCTTGAACGACTGGTCCGAGGTCCTCGAAGAAGAGGCTCTACCCTTCCGGGAACGTCTCGCAATCGCCTTCCAATTCCTCGACGATAAGGCTGTGACTTCGTATCTCCGCCGATGTATGGACCGCGCCCTACTTAGAGGGGACATCGACGGGATCATCATTCCTGGGCTCTCAAATAAGGCAGGGCTTGATATCCTGCAAGGGTACGTTGACCGCACAGGCGATATCCAGAGCGCAGCGATCCTGGGGTCGTACGTGCGTCCGCCGAGGAATCCGAGTCACCCCAGGAGCATATCGGGTATGGAGCGGCGGGTGGGGAGGTGGGTGGAGGGTTATAGGGATTTGCTGGATGGGTTTAAGCTGTTCCATCTTCGAGTTGGGTTCGATATCGAGAGGGGCCAGTTGGCACTGGGAGGGCGTGGAGGTGTCGTTAGTGGCGGCGGTGTAGGCGATTGGGTCCCGAGGCAGATCATTATTCGGTGCAATTATTGTAACAAGCCTGTCGTTCCCGACGGGCCTGGCGGAGGGATTGGGGCCGAGATTGGCGGAGTGCAGCAGCCTGGGAGAGTGCGTCGTATGCTTTTGCTTCACGTTCCTTGGGCTGATATCTATTCTTCATAGCCGACGGCATGTTACCACTGCAATCGTTCATTGCCTAGATGCTCGATCTGCTTGATGACGCTCGCCATTGTTCAGGATGCAGTACGAGAAGCTGAAATGCTACATTCCCAACCCAAGGGTTCGTTATTCACATTGTCCAGCTATGCTAGACTTACGCAAGACACTGTAGATGCCTTCGACGATGCAATTGTCATGTGCCAAACGTGCCGACATGGCGGACATGTTGCACATATTCTTGATTGGTTCAATGGAGAGGATGGAGGGCCCGCACATGATGTCTGTGCCGTGGCCGACTGTGACTGTCGCTGTGCTGCAGAGACCTAGACATGCGTTTACTGATATCTCTACGCCATCAACTTAGGGACCGCCATGGTGTGGATCTCGCTGCGGACGGCATATACATAGACGCACTTTCCTTCGTGTGTCAAGCATTCCATACTTTGCGAACACTTTGTCTAATGTACAATTTACCCAATAATCCTGTAAATAGACTCTCGGCGCAGTCAACTCCCATTTATAATCTACATACCCTGCACTCCATATTCTGTTTACAGCCCACCACCTGCGGAACATGGTCCGGATGCTTTCAACTCCTTTTTCTGGAGACTCAGCCACGACGTAGCTCTTGCAGGAGACGGCTTCGTGAAATAGAAGACTACATTCCGGAAAATCGTTGAAATCGGTGCATTCTATCAGCGATGTATTCCATAGAGTAGGCAGAATCGAGGCAATGAAAGCGTAGTGCAAAAGTCAATGTTACAGTGGTGCAAAAGGAATCGAAATTAACAGAGAAGAATCAAGCAAATTGAAGCCTGGAACGGTAAAAAAGCATCGTATGATGATCCAGCGATTGGGAATTTCAGTTGTATCGTTTTGCTCCCGCATAAGGTCCAATTCGGCCGTATCAGATTAAGCATCCGGTTGCACTAAGTGCATCGAAAGCGTCCGATTCATCCTCGTAGGCAGGCAGTACGAACATCGCAATGTGGTCCTTCCAATCGTCATCGCTTTTCCAATTCACGGTGAAGAATGCCTTGATGTACTCCCAAAATTCAGGGAACCATCCGCTCCCATGCCAGTCAACGATCGCAAGGACATCGGTACTGGTTGGAGACATCACAATGTTGCCGGGGTGCAAATCGCAATGCGTAAAGACAATTGAGGCATCGTCTGAGAAGGCGTTACGCAGAGACTGGAAGAACGGGCTGTCGGGGTAGCCAGGAACGCGGCACCCCAGGGCAAATAATTCATCTTTGAAGGTTCTCACTGAGTCAAACGGACCAAGAGGACTGCCTATGCCGTTCCAAACGTGTTCCAATATATGTCCACGAAGTAAGGCACCTGGATCAACCGATATGGTAAGAAAATTGGTATTGTTGTTGGAAAGAGACCAACCGATGTACTTATCACCAGAAGATTGCCTCAAGCGCGTCATCGACGAGACCATCGAACTCAATTGATCCACGACAGCCAGTTTCTCCAAAGCGGAAAGCGATGGCCAGCGTTCCTCTACGGTGATGCCTTGAACATGCTCCATGTAGATGAACCTCTCACCACCATCCTCGCACCAACCGTACACCTTTGGCACCCGTATGGACGTCACGAAAGAGAGTAGCCACAGCGTTTGCGCCTCAGATACCGGCGTCGTAGATGTGTCACCGTATTTGACGACGAGCTGAAGTGTTGGGAAGCATACGACGTGCTGTCTACGTGAATTGGTAGGTCTTCTGAGTATTATATGCCCTGTTAATCCGTGCGATGCATTCCGCACTTCAGTTGGCGAGGGCAGAGGTGTAGAGAGTGTCCAGTTATCAAAGAATACCGCTTGGCCAGTTGGAATGCAGCGTTCATCGACTAGATCGCCATCTTGAATGGGCGATTCTGAAGGCGAGGTTGTGCTGGGATTAGGTAAGCCACTGGAAAACGAATTGAACGAAGGAAAGGACATAAGGATCGCGATGATGGAGAGAATTCTAGCGCGTTGCTGTGGGGTTGTGCCACATCTCTAGATGTTCTGAAGTAACACACAATGGAAACTTCGGAGCCCAATGATTTTGTGATAGGATGTGGATTCGTTCTATCATTGGACGCAGCTTCTCCGGCTCAATCGCCTGTCTTCTTCTTCTCAACGTTATTCGCTTAGGTTTGGCGTATCTCCATGCCGCGGACGCGTGTCCGAAGTCGCGTAGAATTGCATAAAACAGCCTATCGCGAACGTGGAATCTCCAACTTCAAGCGATCAACATACACAGCAATGTCTACCACCCGCAAAGTATACCTTATCACCTACTCTGCCAGAAACGGTCGTGACCATTGGGGACTTTTTATCCCCACCACATTCAACGAGGTGTGTGGTATCCTCCCCCTTCTCACTCTCCGTCGCGTGTTCATGGCCTCTCCAGGCCAAGGGCAAGGTTATCGATATCGCTGGAGAGCCTGCCAAAGGCTACATGCATGAGGTCAAACACTACTGGGACTCGGAATCAGAAAGACAGAAATTCACCATGCATCTTCTTGGCGAAACCGATGCCGCCAATGTCGTTGATGCTGCGATCAAGAGCGATAGCATCCCCCAAGAAAGTACCTTCACACTGAACAGGGCCGACAAGTTTGAAGATCGTGCAAGCCGCCTCGCAGCCCCCGGAGGTGTCCCAGCGCATTTGATGCCGGCCGAAGGCTCCACCGTCAAAGAAACTCTGGCGTACTGGGCCCAGGATATCCCTGGCATTAAACGCTGCCAGGAGTGGACCTGTGAACTTATCGACGACTTAGTTGCGCAGGAGTTCTTGCCTCAAACTGCTCTGGCTGTACGCGATGCTGCATGGAATGCGCGTCGGGTCCCTGTCGTTTGAGAATTTACCTGTAAGACAAATCAGATCGCGGTGCTCTCGATGATGCATCCTTACTCATTCACCCTATTGCATCCAAAGGTCTATGTTGCTGCATCAGATCAAGTGTACTGGTGACACCCACATATCGATTCACCGCCGCTAGCCAGACTGTAGCTCGGTCGACCCAACGATGCCATAAATTCATTAAGAATTCCTCCGTGCCCCTTAACGAAATAACTGCAGCAGCCATTCAGCCAGGGTCCGAGCAGAATTGAGGGCATAAGAGCCAACTTACACGTGTCATCTTCATCGTTCTCGAAGATAAAATCCAAGACTTACTTCGCGCGTCCATTTTCCGCACAGATATGCGACGAGGGCAAGTTAGAGAAGGGCGATCTCCAAACATCCAGTAATCTCGAGCATGGCCCTCCGGCCTGGGGCCTTCGTGCCTGTCGACGTTGTCGTTCGAGATCTCGTCGAGATCGCGGAAATTCACGACCACCACGTGCCACTTTTGACACACTGACAAGTGACATCAACAGTCCTTCTTCCAACCCAATCAGTCCTCCCAGTTCTCGAGCTTGCGTATGGGTCAGCATCGCAATAAACTTCCTTCCTCCAATCTAAGAATCAAGAGTACTGACACGACTGCCAGTCAGAACTTTCTAGGCATAAGGATCTCTCAGCATGTCCAAAGGGTCAACTTCCTGCCAAGATCACCCGGTCTGAATGCCGAGCCATCTCGTTCTGTGTCAACGCCGACATCTCTCTCTCTCTATAAAAGCAACATAAACCAGGTCTTGCCATCCCTAGATACGAAAACGGAAGACATATGCTATAAGAAGCCCAGGATCGGCGGAAAACGAATTACTACACCAGTCGGAGTGATCTGTTCCATTAGACTGCTACTGGTGGCTACCAAGTAGCATCTTTCGGTTTGTCATGCTTCGCACTTAAATAATAACCGATCTACCCAGACCTTCAGTTTTTATCTCTTTATTCCCCACGGGCGGGGTTGATCACATGTGAACAAAGATTCTAGCCAACTGAGGAGCTTCGAGGTGAATCCTTTCCCAGGACTCCACTGGTACATCGTCAATGCGACTCTTTGGTGTAACACAGCGGACGGGGACCCCATTCGAAAACGGCAAGATGCTCCACGCAGAGCAGTCTGAAAGGGATCGCTTCCCGCCCTCCGTATCCCGCGACCTCTCTTTCAACGCAGAAAAAACCGTGCTACCCACAAAGGGCTTGATACTTGACCGAAATGGCCTGCCTCTAGTCCCTCAGCCGAGCAGGTTCAAGGACGATCCTTTAGTAAAAGGTTCACATACGTCGCTTCGCGGAATCTGATGATGTGTTACAGAACTGGCCGCCATTGCTCAAGTGGGCCGTCCTAATTCAAGTCAGCTTTATGGCTTTCCTTGGCCCGTTCAACGCTGCTGTGGTGAATCCTAGTCTAGTGCTTCTCGGTGAAGCCTTCGACAAACCAACCACAATTGTCGTCTACAGTACCACCATCGCCATCATCACGGGTGGTCTGGCCGTGAGCCGCCTCCACGCTTGCCCTACCTATATGTTGCTAATGTTGTCTGTGTGATCAGTCATTTATTTGGGTACCATTGACAAACGTCTACGGTCGTCGCCCGATCACGATACTTTCCCAACTTCTTGCAGTTCTTGGAAATATCGGTTCGGCGCGTTCGACTACTTTTTCTGCCCTTTTGGGAACACGCGCTCTAAACGGTATTGGCATGGCCGGTATGATGTCTGTAGGAACAGCGTGTGTTAACGACATGTTTTTCCTCCATCAAAGGGGGGAGACTACGGGGGTTTATACAATATTTGTTACGAATGGTGCTCACTTCGCCGTCCTCGGTCAGTCCAGCAGATATTCCGTCCTCTAATGCTTCGGCGCTGATGTGGATGATAGGTGGTGGCTTTCTTGGACAAAAAGCTGGCTGGGCTTGGGATTTCTGGATGCCTGCCATCATCACAAGTGTGTCTATGGTGGTCGCCATCTTCCTCTTCCCCGAAACCTTATTTTCTCGCGAGCCCCGTTTTCTCGAAGAGCGGAAGGTTGAGCGCACGTACTGGGATATGCTATTCAATCTCAAGAATAATCTCATCCCGCAGCGTCGACTACAGGGCCAAGATTTCCTCGCTTCTTTCTACATGCTCAGATACCCGTCCATATTATTCTCCTTCTGGTACTATACATGGGCGTGGACATTCGTCAACATTCTGCCTGCAATCAGCATGGCAAAGCTGTACTCCGACCGCTATCACTTCAAGAGTGGTGTCATCGGCCTGTGCACCGGGATCCCACTCATCATAGGCTGCCTCATTGGCGAAGTCTCCGCTGGCCGCCTTTCCGACTATATCATGTACCGGCTGGCAAAGCGCCACAACGGCATCAGGAAACCTGAATACCGTCTGTACTTGACCACACTTGGTGCCGTTTTCATGCCAGTAGGCATGATTGTCTTTGGTATCTGTATTCAGAAGCGCACCATGTTCGTTGTCCCGTTGGTAGGCCTTGCGATTAGTACGTCCTTTATTCTCTCTCCAATCGCTTTTTTGCGTTTGACTCGCTATCGGAAGGCGCCCTTGGCCTCCAAATAACTTCAACATGTCTCTATGCTTATGTTTCGGACTGCTACAAGCCGCAGACCCCTGAGAGTGCCGTGCTGATGAACCTGGGGCGTGGCCTGTCGTTCGTTATCGGCTTCTTTGGATTGCCATTCGCGGAGAGGATTGGATATGACTGGGCGTGGATAACGTTTGCGTTGATCCTATTCATCTTTTGGCTACCGATATTGGCGTTGATGAGGTTTGGCGAGAGGTGGCGGGAGAGGATGGGGCCGCCGGGGTTTCACCAGTATATGTGAACTGGTGGGACGATTCTGCAGTGTAAGGTTCGGCAACATGATGCTATTTCTCACGAAAGCTTCAAGATCCCTGATACCCTTTCAATCCCCAGATCGTCTTTTTGTACACGCGTAACTGGTCCTTAAAATCGCACTGGCAGAGTATGTAAATTATATTCGGGCCTTGGCGGCGGCACGCCAGCCCCTCCCACAGAAATAATGCCAAGTCCAAGTTCCTTTTTATATGATTTTCTCCCCGCGGCCCGATGTATCGAGAATGATCTTCTCCTGGATTCCTGATTCCACGGTTGTCTGTCATCTGAGCCGTGGTATGTAGTCTTGAAGGCCACTTGACGATCGCCAATTTGACGAACTTCCTCCTGTGTGAAGTCATGCTACAGAATCCCAGGTGACTCTCTCTCTCAAGGTGCCATACCCAGCAACGCGATTATTGCGTCTGCAGTGTTCCATCGCCAGGGGTTTTCAATAGATATGTATACCTCCTAGAGATTCACATTAGGCTATGCGACTTCTTACGCAGAACAATTATGAAGAAAGGTAAATTCTGAGAAATCCTTAAGTACACCATAGGATAGGCTCTTCGTATAACGAGAACTTGCCCATGTACTGCACCCTCAATCGTCTTCGGTGCCTACTTCAACGCCCCCAACTCCTCGCACGCCTCGCCCTTCAATGCCTCCTCCAACACCCAAAACGCATCATACCCAAACAACTCATCCAAGAACTCCTTCCTCGACCGAATATTAATATGCCCCTCCCAAATCCCCGGGTGCGCCAGCAACCACTCATCTCGCTTCTCCTGCTCCGCCCCATCCTCCATCTGCGTAAACCATCGTGAGCCCACGGACGCCTCTGCCACCATCGCCGTGCGCGCGATCCGCAACCTCTCGTACAGCCGCAAGGTGTCGGGTATGGTGTCGGGCGTGGGGAATGCTTTGAGGAGCCCGCCGAGGATTGCGGCGTCTTCGATGCCCATCGCTGCGCCTTGGGCGAGGTACGGCGTCATGGCGTGTGCGGCGTCGCCGATGAGGCAGAGCTTCTGGGATGGGTGGACCCAGGTTGGGAGCTCGGAGTGCGTGTATAGCTGAGGCTCGTTAGTAAAATCAGATAGAATTGGGAAATCTACGTACCCGCCATTCTAGCACTTGCTTGACATGCTTCAACATCATATCGAGTCTGTTGAGAGAGTTAATGGTAGCTTGCCGGCATCTGAGGTGTATGGTACCTTGGGTCCCAGCCTTGGAAAGCCTCGCGCACCTCGGTGTTCGTACCATTTTTCTGGTTCACGCCGTCCTCCATTCTCGTATCGCACCTACCGCACATCTTAGACAAGATATCCTTCCGCAGAGATTATACTCACGTGAAGACAAGATTAACCAACTTCTCATTAACACCTTCCAGCAGATATGACAGGACCGTTCCGCGTGGGCCGATCCAATGATTGTTGCGGGGAACGGTGATCATTTCCTCTAATTCTGGGATACCCTCGAGTAGCCTTGCCGGGAGAGTTACACGGTATACCATCTGCCCGGTGGGCATGGGAGGACCGTGGCGGCCCAAGACGATGTGGCGACAGACTGAGTTGAGCCCTGCGAACATGAGTTGGTTGTTGTCTGATGCAGAGTAATTAGAGCGAGACTGTACCGTCGGCTGCGATGATGAGGTCCGCAGTGAAGCGCGTTCCGCCTGCGGTCAACACCGAGGGTGCGTCTGTGTCGACATCGATAACACGGCTGCCAAGGTGTGACTCGATCCCTAGTTCCTTCGCACGTGCAAGCAGACCGCGATGGAGATCTGCTCGGTGGATATGCCTATTGCCGATGGTTAGCTCGCAGTTTCACCCTCAATAAGCCTCGAGCATACCAATAGGGAGAACCGTATTCCTTGTGTGCTGGCTCCTTCAGCGGACATTCGACGAGCACTTTCCCGTCTTTCCAACGCATCATACGCAGGTCTACAGGTTCGGTGCAGTATTTCTCAATGTGTTTGTCTACACCTAGCTTTTTCAGGATTCGTGAGGAGTTGGGGGACACCTGTATGCCTGACGGACCTCAGGACTTGCAATTTGAAATTAGGAGTGTGTGGGGCGACGTACCAGCTCCGATGTATGTGATTTCAGCGGCACTTTCCAAGACCACTACCTTATGGCCAGCCATCGCCAGGGATATTGCGATCGTGAGTCCAGCTAGACCACTGCCGATGACAAGGACATGCTACACGGCGACATGATGCGGGGTTAGTCCTCGTTGCTTTCTGGTATATCCTGGGGACCTCACTTACCATGGCTTTCTGCTGAACCAGTGTCTTGGATGTCGGGATCCTTCAGAGCTGCAATGGCAGGGAAAGTTGCCGGTCAAAGGTCGTCCTGTGTAATTGTGAGGGGACTCCGGCGAGTATTCTCATGATCAAGACAAGTGACTTTGACAATCCCATGGGAAGACGCATTCATTGGGCGCAAAGCATGGCTCTGGGAGGAAAGCCAAATTTAGGTAGACCGCGCCGACGAATGACGCCCTACAGTTTGCCAGTGGGAAGATTGGAGCTAGAGAGCAACGCTGACACGGACTTCGAAAATCGGGCAGCGCCGCAATGGCGATTGCCGCGATCACATGACTGAAACTTTCCGCATCCCGGGCCGGAACTTCGAAGATCCTCCTGGCTCCTGCCACTTGTAAGTTGTTTCGGCGACTGGCAAGCGACTGGTTGAAATAACTCAATAAATACTCCAAGTGCAAAGCACCTTGTGACGAACCGCAGGAGGGGATGGTAGTTCGATCAGCAGGGATAACATCAACACCAAACTCCTCTTGATTCGGGATTATCCAAACATCATCCCATGCCATCCCGCGCGCCCCTTTCCCCCTCCAACTCCCCATTCACACCAATCCTGCTCCTCCCAAACGCTCACACAACCCCCTCCCCCCTTCTCCTCCCCCAAATTCATCAACAGATCCAACAGCGCCAGGCTAGCATTACGTTTCGACACTTCTAGATACCTTAATCTTTATACGTAACCGAGTTCGACAGTACTACCAAGTAGCGTGTAGCACGTAGCAAAAAGGTAAAATATGGAATCGCCATCATCCCAGTCCGAGTCTGAGTCCATCCGATGACGGGTCCAACAAACGCCGGCCACCCCGCGCCCGTATCCAAACTAACGAAGAGAGAAGAGAGGAAAGAAAATGCGGATGGTGTGCAGTATGGTTGGTATGCAGTGCGCAGAGTCTGGTAATGAAAAAGAAAAGAAAAGAAAACGTGCAAGAAGACGAAAGTGTCACGGAGCGGCCAAAAAAAAGGGGTAAAGTAAGATAAGAAAAAGGCAGAGCGGTATTACGGATTTTGGTTTTTAACGGTGGAGTGGGTACGGGGTACGGGGCGCGTGGTGATGGGATGGCGGTGTGTTGAAAGTCTGGATGGAGGTCACGATGGTCGGAGCTGGAGGAGGAGACACGGGCGGCGATGCATTGAGATAGCATGGCTTGGCTGGCTGGGATGGGCGAATGGGCGGGCGGATGTGGCGGGCGGGTATAATATGTATGCGGGGCGATGCGTCATGACAAGTCTATATAAAATAAGAGCAACAGGCGACAGACAGACAGACAGACAGAGAGCGAGCCGAGGTGTTGAACAAGCAAAAACCAGCCCCCCCTCACCGCGCATACCCAACCTGCATCTCCACCTCCTCCTCCCCTCCCCTCCTCCTCATCCCCCCACCCTGCCCCTGCGCCCGACTCGCATACACAGGCGTCCCCGCCCCCGGCGTCGGCGAGTCGCTAAACGGCGACGGGCTCTGATCGCGGAACGGCGACAACGGCTCGTTCGCGTACCCCGCCGGCTCCTGGTGCCTATACGGGTTGTTGCTGTTGCTGTTGTTGTGGTTGTTGTTGAGGCTGTGCGCGTTATGATTGTTGTTACTGATATTGTTGGCCTGTGCCTTTTCGTTCGAATTCTGTTGGTCCATGGCAGCGGTGGCAGCCGACGCATCGCCGATGCCGGCACGGGTGCCCCAGCCAGTCTGTAACAGCGTGCACAAAGGAGTTAGTTTTCGGTTATCTTTGGGGGAAGAGGGGGGGGGGGGAAGAGGGGGGAACGTACCTCGTGAAGCGTAAACAGGGCGTATATTTTCATGATCGCAAAGTAGTAGCCGAACAGAATGAAGGCGGGGACGTGGATGACGTCTTGCGGGCGGTGCCAGAGATGCGGCAGGAGCTTGGCTGTACGTGTTGCGGAGAGCCAGACCATGTAAGACAGGAGGATGTTCCTATAGGGGGTTTTGGTCAGGGACGTCCGCTCCGAAGGAAAGGAAGAAAAAAAGAGTTGACGTACCACCAGGGTAGATGGTACCCTCCTTGTTCGACGGGGATGGTACTCTTGTAGAGGAGGTAGGCGACGAGACACGGGCCCACGAGCAACGTGAGCGGGTTGAAGAGTTTGTCAACCTACGAACAAAGATGAGAATAACCTCAGAGGGGGTGGGAGAAACGACGACGCGCACCATGGTATAAGCCACGTAAGGATGACTTGTCCAGATATACCTCTCCATGAAGAGACTCCTTAGATCCGAGCGCCACGTATTCCGCGTCCACCTCAGCACCTGCTTCAAGAACCGCCAATTCGGCTTCATCGTGCTCAACAGCTCCGCCTCCTTGCACACCTGCACATACGTGCTCCACCCATGGCTCACCATCCACCTTGTCAAGAACTTGTCGTCGCCAGAGTTGAGCTGGTACTTCCCCATCCAAAAGTCGTGCGTGAAGCCGTGGAGGAACTCGGGGTCCTTGAGGATGACGGTGCGGTATGCGGCGGTGCGGCCGGAGAGACAGGGGAGACCGCCGTCGATGTGGGTGGAGGAGGCGATTTCGATGTTCCGGATGGTGAGACGGAAGGCGGCGAGGACCTCCCAGACGGTCATATACGAGCCCACGGGCTGCACACGCTGGCTGGTACCGACACCGCCAATCTTCTGGTCCTCGAAACACGCAAGCATGTAAGGCAGCATGGTTGGTGGCCAGATAGCGTCGTCGTCGGCGAACACGATGATGTCCGTTGTCGTGTTTTTGATGCCGTGGCTCATCTGGAGGCGCTTGTTCGCGAAGGGCACGGTGAGGACGCGGATGCGCTCGGGGTCGACGGCGTTGGCGAGCTCCTGGAGGGGCCCGAGCATCTTTTCTTCAGTGATGATGAGGATCTCCTTGGGCTTGCCGACTAGCCAGCTGTTGGCGGCTTCCTTGAACTCCTCGCCGGCATCTATGGTGGGCACAATAATGGTGACATCCTCTGAGGCGATGTAGGTAGGGTTCTCAGGCAGAGGAACGGGGCGGTATGTCCATGCCGCAGCGAGACGTATTAGGTACCAAAGGTAGCGGTAGAAGCTGGGTGAAACTGTGAGCTCAACGTCCACCAACCACTCGCATACTCACCCAATTACGCCGAATGGAACAACTATTGAAAGGGAAGTCAGCCATGAAGAATTTGAAGGCCTGAAAGGCACGCACAGATGGGAAAATCATCAGACGTCAAGTATAGCATCTGTGTGGACTATAGAGAAGGGTAACGAGCGAATACGACGCCAGAGACGAAGTCTTAATGGGCCCGCTGGTTGCAGCGAGTCCCGACGTGGGGCAGGAGAAGACAGCGAGGAGGGGAAGAGGAGGTTTGATTCTCTGATGAGCACCGCTGTCGTCGTCGATACAACCAAATGCGGAGTTTCAATTCCCCTCTTATGCGTTGCAGCTTCTTGCACCTCCCTCTCCTGCCTATTCTTACTTCCCATACAAAAATATCATGCTGCGCATCTATTCTCGATCCTAGAGACCGTCTAAGTCCTGGAGCAAGACGTCTTGCGCGCTGGAACCGTCGCAGTGCTCGTTGTCTTGGCTCGTGTGCGCCAAGCGGCGGCATCGAACGGCAGCCTGCGTTAATCGGACACGACTCATCCGCCAGCAACAAACCCCCGCCACCACTCCACCAGGAGGGGTGGACGCAAAAAACGCAATCCATGATGCATTGACAATCACTGGAGGCCTCGGTCTGGAGGCCGGGCTTGTCACGGCCATCGTGATGGGTCTCTACATCAAGTCCACAACGGCTAGGCTCCCTCCCACACGCATGAGCTCATTGTGAATGCGAAAATACGTTGTCTGATCCCAGTCCCGGAGCGTTCATGATGTCTAAGCCCAAAAATATCTCCGCAGTCCGAACTGCCCTGCCATCGAATGCCGTTCTGTCTCTTTCGAAACAAAGTCTTTATGCTCTTGTTCTGAGTTCAGTATTCATCCTATCGGTCTGGCGTTTACGGGCTGAAACTGAAACTCGCAAATGTATCATTCAGACTTCGCCCCCTCGTCGGTGTATCTCTGCTGTGCGCACCGGCCTGTTGGTTTCAGTCAATAAAATTCCAAAGCACGCGCCCTTGATTCGACCTCAGACCGATCATTGCCGGGTATGAGTGACCGTGGAAGTGTGTCATGGGGTTCGCCGCACGGCGTGTTTGGCCGCCTTGGGCCTTACATACGGGAGACCGTGGAAGAGGAGGTCGGGGATGGTGGTGTAGACCGTTAGATGTGAAGGCATACGTACGTTGAAGCTTTCCATGTGAGTTCATGCTTGCTTCCGTGGCTTAGCCTTTGAGTTTCGTGATGAAAGAATGACGCACGGGGCGCCCCCTACTAGAATATTACGGCCCTTTTCGAGTCAGGCGACTACATATCTCGAGCACTGGCGGTCCATCACAGCACTCACGGGGATGTCGAGTACAGGGAGGGGGGATCACTTTTCCGTGAAGCAGACAGGAAACAAAAACGAACTGCGCACTGTAGTTCATCTCAAAACCGCTACTTCTGTACAGAAAAAGGTCAAATTTATTATTCATTCAGCCCAAACGCTCATCGTGATGAGAGGAACAAATCTCTAAAACAGTTCGTCGAAATACTTAAAGCGAGGGAATCTTTTGTTTTTTGGGTGGTCATTTCCGCCGCCGAGGTACATGTACTCGTCGGGTAATCATGCATCACAACCCGCTCGGGAACCCGGACGACTTCTGACTACGGCACGGGCATAAGGCAACTTGAAGGGACCTAACTATTCGTTCCGATTCCAAAACCACCTGTGATCTCGTTGTCCAGCAGGTCCTCACTCAGTGTGGATTGAATCTCGCGGAACTGCGCGGGAGCTTTTCGAACAGTCAGATGGTATTTGGGGTCATTCACCTCCAAGTTCAACGCATTGAGAAATGGACATGGAGTATGCCAGTGAGGGTCGGGTCTTCAGACTACCTGGGTCTGGATGCAGGTGATGGGGCAAGGGCTCAGGCTAACTGCAATACAGAAAGTACCCTCGAAAAGCGAACAAGGGCTTCAGAAAGTACCAAGCACGCGGGGTCTTGCTGAAAGTCTCTGCCAGGTCTGGTCCCTTTCCTGGACTTCTCGTTGCTGGCGCTTTGATTACCCACCAATAGCATTGTAACGTCAGCAACATACAACACGAGAATCTTCCCTCCCTCTATCACCGTGACAGTCTCCACTTTGAGGTGGTCGCCGATAAAAAAGAAATACAAACTTGAATATCTCCTGAGACAACCTCCCGATCAAATTACATGCCTTGCTGTAGTTGTACTAGTCCCCATGAACGAGCCCGCCAATAGTCTTCCAACGTCGAGCATATACCTGACGAAAATCTTTTCTGCCCTCCACCTGAATTCCAACATCATCGGCCTTCACTCCCTTGGCCAAGTCCGGCACGCGGTCCGACCACTGCGAGGTGAACACGCTTCGTTTGTGCGGAAAGATCTTAGCCAAGATCATAGCTACAACTTGAAAATCTTCGCCCACGGGCGACACAGACATATCTACGACCACGGGATGCCTAACCGCTGGCGCAGGCAAGAACTCTATCTCCGGTATGAGAAGCGTTTCCGCGTCCACAGGCAGGGTGATCTCCCGTAGACTTGCACAATGCCTGGTGAATGACGCCAATGCAACAAGTGAGGCGCGGATGCGAACGGGGGGTTGATGTGGGACCCCACGCGGAGCGTCGAAAGGCATCACTATGAGGCGAAGAGACTCGAGATTTGGCATTAAACGCGCCATGTCGTCGAACTCTTTATCGGTCATATCTAGTGGCACGCGGTGTCGAACGTGAAATGACACAAGACGCGAAATGAATGGGGCTGCGAAAAGGGGCGCAAAAAAGTCTGCACCAAGACCGTCACGCTGCGGCACTGAGATGTGCACTGTAAAATCGAGGGAGAGGTATGTCAGGGAGTGGAGCGCGGGTGATGAAAGGGTGGGTAAGAATAATGGTCTCAATGTAAGCCGAGGGGCGGGTGGAAGGCAGGAGAGTGATAGGTGGGATACTTGTGACGTAAGGGAGGGGTGCATGTACAATGCTTGTGGAATGAAGCCAAACGTTGAATTGACTGTCAGGCAACGGAGACATGAGAGAGACTCTCCCGGTTGGGATACCTGGATCGCTGGCAGGAAATTTCCCATCGGAACTGAGCGTCTCCACTGAACGTACGTTGGGTGGGAGAGAGTTAACTGCTCGAGAGCAGGTAGCCTCACGATCGCATCTAAAACCGGCTGCGCAATGAAGTAGAGCGGAATATGAAGTCTTTTGAGCTGTGGTAGAGATTGGATGAGGGAGGAGAGCTCCGTGACGAGTGCTGAGGGAGGAGGCTCGGAAAAATCGGAAATGATTTCTGGACCCAACGTTAACGAAGTCAGAGACGATTGTGCTGCTTTGACCGATCGTAAGGCATCGGTAACATGGTCATAACGGCCTGCGGCTCCGCAGTAAAAAGAAAGGTCCTTCACGGAGGGTACGAAAAAAGTCCAGATCCGTGGTTCAGATAGATTCTCGAAGAGAGGGTTGACTGAAAGAACAATGCTTAACTTCGTTAGACCTGGAAATATTTTGGACATAAGAGAAGATGGTGAGGAAGGTATAGGTGATGGATCGCCGCCTATTTTCATAATGCACTTGAGTAGTTCTGGAGTGAGCTTACTGTGCACCCGCAGCCAGCGCACCCTCTTCCCGTAGAACTTTAGTCTCTCCAAGTGCTCAGAATATGCAGATCCGTCGAATTCCTCGCCATCTGGATTGTACTCTGTGTTGTATTTCAGCGGTGAGGCAAATGGCATGAGGGCCACGCTGGACAGTTTCTCCCACATCAGATCCAGAGCCGGTTCAGTGAAAGCCTTACAAGTAAGGCAACAGGAGAGAAGATCCAAACAGTCATCCGACCCCTCTCCTAGTAGATTGCGAAAGATAAGATGTAATAGCTCGTGAATTTCTAGGGCTGAGTGCATTTCGATTGTGAAGCGTCCACGGAGGACAGAATGCAAGTGATGGAAAGTTAGTAGGTATTGCCAAGCTGCGGTTTTCATTCCTATAAACCCGGAGCTGTTTGGCTGGCAGGCTGGAATCAAATATGATCTAGTACGAGAATGCATCGACGAAGCTTGAAGCAAGCTTGAATGTCGAGTTGGTCGATAAGGACCTGTTCAGCGCTTGGGGAAGATTTTGGCTCTCTGGTGGGCGAGCATCACCAATGAACGTCGTGACGGAGTAGCTACGGCGGTAATACGGAGGCCAAATGAGGATCCTCGATATTATATGTAGTGGGCTATGGGTGGGCTACGCGTAGTGTTGGATAGCCGATGTCGGTAATATACATGTCCATGATGATTTGATAGCAAACCTTCGAAAGCTGGCAGAACTATCCTACACCAATACTGTGTCCGTGTATTCCATGTAGCAAGATAAAGATAAGGTGGTCGTGAGGTGGTATGTGGGTACAAGCAGCTCGTTCTCCTGTCGTGGCCTCTTATTGGGTTGGGGGAATAGGAAGCGATCTCGCATTACCACTGCTTGCGCTGGTAGTCGAATATAAACTGGCAGAAGACTCGCTGGCATCGGCAGACAATCCAATCGTATAACCTGCACCTCGCACTGCCCCCGGAAAGAGCATGGCAGGGTCACTGCGAGCAGGGACTAGGCTCTCCGTCGACAGATTCCGGCCGTGCGTCAGGCGAGGAGTGGTAAGAAACTGTCCGTGTGTGGCCGACACATCGTCTCCGGAATATGTGCGGTTATGAGATGAGGGAGTAAGGGGCCGATATGCATGCGTTGACGACCCCATGTACATTGAGTCTCCTACGGAATGTACGGAGGGGCTAAAATTCTGGCTCAATTCATCATCGAGGGAAAGCTGCTGGGCATGGTGGCGCGGCGATGAGGGCAGGCGGGCGCCCATTGGCCGGGTTTGGGGGTGGGATCGTTTCAGTGACCCGTCGTCCTCTATCGATTGCTGCCTCCGAACATGGGAGACCGGAGGAAGGTCTAGGCGTACAGGTCTGGGGCTAAGCGCTAAAGTCTTGATTGAAGCGATTCGACCTTGGGGCACATGTGGTTGGGGTGCTGGAAGGTGCGAAGGGCCAGGTTGGTGTGGCAGTGGTTCAGGCGGTATTTGAACCTCGAGTGTGCCGGTAGCAGCAGGCGCTGGTGGTAAGGGGGCGAGTTGTTTGGGTGCAGGGGGTAATACTAGGCGTCGTATGGGATTCTGAGAGAGTGGCATGTGAAATTGGAATGGATGGCAATTCCGAAATCCACTTACAAGCCTTGACAGCCGGTGAGCCACCGAACTACGGTTCTGGGAAGAACGCGAAGATTCGGTTGGTGTCGGAGGAATGACAACAAGATGTGAGGTGCGAGAGTTGTCTCTTGAGCTTGCTGATTCCACTGTGAAGTTAGGGCCATTATCGCCCGAAATGACAAAAACACGATTACTGCTCCTATCTATGTGCGAGATCAGAGAGGTTCCCTCGTCGTCATCCGCTGGCTCATCTTCAAAGATAGTGTCGGGACGACCTCCACCTCCTTCGGCAGTCGCAGAACGGGAATTGGGCGCGCTGGATTCTGTACTTGTGTTTAATGAATCCAGGCGAAAACCCCTTCGTGGTGGGTACGACGTAATTTCGACTGCCTGATCTTTCCAAGGTAAGGGAATCTGATCGGGCAAACGTCGCAGCTGCTGGGCGAAGTGCCAATGTTTCCAGACGGATTTGAGAGGCAGCTGGTATTCCACATCCACGGTCTTAGTCTTGATATCCTTCAAAGAGGGGAAAGGAATGTGACTTCCACGCGGCTCATCGTCGTCATGAACCACAGCGTACTCCTCCAGTTGGTCTATCGCCCAAGTGGTGGTTGGAGGTGCTTGGCGGACTCTGCGTGACCTTCGTGGACAAAGCCAATGCGTAAACTTGATTGGTAATGATTTCCGTTCCCTTGATTTGGTCCTGTAGATAACGAATATGACCGCGACCAAGAGAAGCGCGCCGACGACAGAAACGATGGGAACTGTTATTTGAAGAGGTCCCCAAGGATTGGGCTTTTTGGCGACTTCCAAAATAGTTAGCGGAGGATAACACTGCAGTAAGGAAGAAGCTCACTTAGGATAGCTGTGTTATAATCGAACGTCGAGTCATTCAAGACCCTGATTCTCGCCCAGTCCGGAATCGCAACCTTATCCGCCCACTGTTTTGGATAACTATCTTCGAGAGCCACAGAACTCTTCTGGCATCTTGTACCCATGTCTGTGTATAGCGGATGAGCTGAATTTTCCTGAGAAATGAGACATGCATTCCAGATATTGAAAAACGCGCGGTTGCTGCGGTATGAGGGAAATTTTTTAGCCAAAAATTATCAATTCAACTATCGGGCGCACCAAGTACAGGTTGACGGATCCCAGCTTGTGGGAGGATGTTCGTCCCTTTGCCTGAATGCGCCTGTGGAGAGGTAAATCCTCCAGCACAAATGAAGTTTAGCTGGAGAACTGACGCCGGGTCTGCCTAGCTGAACAAGGGCCAGTCATGATGCTGCACATCTCGCACGGAGAGTGGCCATCCTTATTGTTGAGCTATGAGGATCTCAGTATCTAGGTAAAAACAGAGTGCTGAGTTGCGCACCACTTGGAGGTCATCCTCTCCCCGGGCCTGCCACTGCTTCGCAGAGTTGTTCAAGCTTCCAGCATGGGCGTGGGAAGAGCGAGCCCTTCTCTCCTTCATCACAGCCCCCACGTTAGATAAGCACACTCAACAAGTGGATTGTGCCGTGGATCAAGAAAGACGAACACCGATATCAGATATGAACCAAGAGCGTGTCGCCGGTGTGGGCAGTTGGGTGTTGGTGAAGTCACTGGCTCCTGGTAAGTAATCTCAGTTGACACCAAGTTGCCGAAGTCGTACAAAACTTCTGATCTCATCCTGTCAATGACCACACAGGCTAAAGGGGATACTGACCCGGTGACCCTGTATCGATTCCAAGTCAGGCGCCGACCCGCAAAGCCACTGATGACCCAGTTCAACCGTATCGCAATACTTCGAAGTAAGTCGAGTATTCTGAGCTAGGACGCGACAGTTAGAACATGCAGCGTAGCATCAGCTCGATAAAATGTAAGACTGATTTGATTTCATGAACTATGAAATATCTATTTGGTACCCATTCATGGAGCTTGTCTGATCTTATCAGTCTCAGCGAATCTCGAAGCTCCCTGTGCGAGCATTCGGTGAATAGATGAGTTTCCGCCTTCCTTGAATGGTATCTTTTTCTTAAAATAGGGACATCGTAGCCGCCCGCGAGATACTCCGAGGGATACTTGGGAATCTATGTCCCGAGAAGATGGATAATGTACATGTGCCGTTTCGTGGTGGGGTAGTCATAATATACAAAGCGGAAGCAGAACCCGCTCGGCTTCAATTTAGGCTATAGTCTTACCCTTCTCCTCCAGCAAGTGAATACACTCGGCATGCTCTAAATTTGATAGCGACATCGACATTGGCATGTTACAGTGGTGAGATAACGGAGTTGTATTACGGTAAGAGTGTGCTACTATGATTATTAGACGGTACTACGCATAATGATAGATAAGTATGGGTGAGAACAGCATCATCCCACTCAGCGAAAACTACGATCAGGCGTTCTCGAACCCAAAGAATTGAGCAATTTCCGGTACGGTACGCTTCTGTGGTCTAGCATAGAACTTGGAAACCTTTTCTAGGTCGGGGGATCCAAGAGCCATTCCAACAAGCACAACTTCGTCGTCATCGATAGGTAAATGCTTACGCAGGACTTCGTGGTACGTAGCGATGGTTTGCTGTGCAGTGTGCATGATTGTTTAGCTGAATGAAAGCCCTGGTATTCGGAGAGACCGCATACCTCAGAGACCGTTTCAAGACCACGAGCGCGAGCGGCAAGGGTAACACTTTGAAGAAAGTAGCCGATGTCGATCCCAGAGCCTGCGTCATGAGGTTTGAGTGACAGGCAAGCCTTAAGAGGAGGATTTTCTACGCACTCAGGAGGAGTCCCCTATGTATGGTAAATATAAGACCGACCGGGGCTCCATAGAACAAACTGTGGGTAATGGTAAGTCAGCAACTTCATATACGGCAATGTGCGTCGAAGAACTTACTAGTTATTTCCTATTTCCTCCTGTCGTCCCTTTTTGTCGTGCCTGTCAATATGCAGCGGACCATAGTACGTCCTTCCGAAATTGTGTCGCCTTTGTAAGTATTCAAGAGGCAGCTCATCTGGATAGAAAGCGTATTCCGAGACGTTGGCACCAGGATCGGCAACATAGGCATCCAGCATTTCCTTGGTGATGGACTTTAACACGTCGCCAGCAACGCAGAAGACTTTGTGCCATGGTCTGCCCACCCGTTTAGTCTTTAATACAGCTCAGAACCTACAGAAACGTACTGCATATTGCTGGCAGCAGGAGCATATCGAGCGGCGTCGAGGATTTCTTCCACTATCGATAGAGGCACTGGATTAGGGAGGTAGTAGCGGCAGGAGTAACGATTCTTCATCAGCGAATCCAATATTTCTGCCGAATTTGGAAGTGGCACAGAGGAGTGAATGGGGATCTCAGTAGATATAGCCATGTCGAGTATGAGAGAGGTTTGTTGGGATTTATCAGTAGACCAAGAAATGCAGCAGTATAAGTACTATCCAGCGTGAGCGTTGAATCCATACGGGGCAGTCGATAGGTAATCATTGTTGGCAAAAGCTTTTGTCAGACAAGATAGGCCTTCGCTGAGTCACTGCAATGGTGAGGTTTTCCGAAGAACCGTGCTCCGACAAGTTCGAACGGGATTAGAGAGTGTTTATAGGTCCAAATGTATTGTTGTCCCGGATACTACATATGGGTCCAGAAACCAGATCCATCACGGACGCGGAGTCGATATTGAGCCTTGGTCGCCAAGCTGGTCGCACGCTCGCGGGTGCGCCAGGATAACAGTCCTTGCAGTTTCTCAGCAGTGTTGGAGAAAGCCTGTGTGCCACCATTCTGAGGTCTAAAGTTTTCGCACTTGTTAACCTTACCTCAATTGCCCAGATCGTAGAGAGTCAGTGGTCACTGACAGTGACCGAAAAAAGCTGTGGCGCGTCGCGTGGGGTGGGGCACGTGCTTGCTAATAATGACGTCAAAGCCAGACAAAAACCTCTTGACCTCTTGTTTCTAATTCACACAAGTTTCAACTTTTGCCAACACCGACGAGTCGCCAACGCGCCATCCACCGTGCACCAACTTTGTGTCTAAGGACCTCAGCTGCCCTTCGATTGAATCTATCATGTGGCATTTCCTAGGGAACATGCTCATGAATGCCTCCAGACTTCAACAGAGGTGACGCCACCTCCTGACCTTCAGGGCTTTGACAGATCGACGACTGGACAGAGAATACAGCTCCGACCGCAAACACGGCAAGAAACGCGCAGGTGTTAAGAAATGGTATGTAGTCGAAGAGTGGCTCACTTCAGGAACTCGTTTCGGGCGCGTAAGACGACCAATAGGTGTGTATATGCATTAAAGAGTGTCAACTTGATGCTTTAATCAATTTAGTGAAAACCTGGACGCTAAAGACTCGTGAATAGCGTCATGTTACTCCAGGAATGGACCCACCTCAATCTGTTCAGGCTGTGTACCGACCTGTTTTCCGAGATCTATTTATAGATTGAGGTTATACAAAGTCATTTGGGTGGAAAAATTTTGGGAATTTTTGAAATCTATTTATAGAGGTACCCAAAAAATGAGGAAAACGCGTGACCTCACGTGACCTGCGTCGTCTGTACCATTGATTATGTAATGCTCTCTTTTCCCAGCCCTGTCGGAACATGCGCACGACCGTCGCAGAACCTGTTACTTTTCTAATGACTTCCTTACTTCGCAGTGACATATTTAGCAATAGTCTTTTACTCGTCAGTGAGTATAAGACTTTCTTTCACTCTTCCCATGAGCATGAGTAATCACTCATTTAATGTAGTTGACGCTGCTGGCTTTGGTGCATACCCTACTCCGTGTTCCTCACTGCTTGTTTAACATATCCCAGACTCCAAACCAGTCGCGAGGGCAGTTCTCTCACCGCCACATTTTATTCCCACCCTCTTTTCTCCGAACCTTTTCCGAAACTTGCAACTTGAACTGCCCTCTAGCGACTGGCACAACTTGTAAAATTTGCTTGTATTTACATTCTCGGCATCCCCGGCGATACACACCACGGTCTTTCTCTGCGGCCTTTCGCATAGGTAAACGAACTCTCGAGGCAGTCTGAACTTGCTTTCGAAGCCTTGAAATGGAAGCCGATGGTTTCTTGGGATACCTTGAGGACCCCCCGGCACAGTTGTTCCTTCACCATCTTTGAAGCCTCACAAAAATACATGTTCTGTAGCATGACTATGAAGGTCATAGGTTTCAGCTGCATTCATATAATGATTTCTCACGCTGAATGGTCAATATCTTTTGCCTCGTAGCGAAGATGCGCTTTGAGGAAGATGGGTACTGTGAGGTGATTGCTGATTTTCGCGGAGACACGTCACACTGCGCGGCAATGTTCAGATAATGGCCAAGATCCATTTGCATAGGTTCAGATGATTGCATTCGGTGGTATCTGGTACAAATGCCATAGTGCCGCCTCGAGAATGAGTGCATGGACTCAAGACTTAGGTCGATGTCGGATGGCACAGTGCACATTGCCAGGGATGCCGAAGATGTAAATACAGACAAATTCTACAAGTTGTGCCAGTCGCTAGAGGGCAGTTCAAGTTGCAAGTTTTGGAAAAGGTTCGGAGAAAAGAGGGTGGGAATAAAATGTGGCGGTGAGAGAACTGCCCTCGCGACTGGTTTGGAGTCTGAACATATCCTGACTTCTCTCCTAGAATTTTTTCAAGCATATACATTTCATCACAAAATCTACCATTCACTTCGTCTTGGTCCAAGAAGCGCAGATGGTCGCTTATGGGATATCGTCACACCCATGTACGTCACTGACCAACCCTCCTTCATTAACTGTGCTTGCATCGTGCGTTGCTCTCATGACTTAAGCGGCGCTAATTCACACTGCCAAATCCTATCTCAGATTGAAACCAACATCTCCCCTGCCCTTCTACTCTGCATTATGAACAATATCGAAAACTACCGTTGGACGCGCTGCCTCAGCTCCTGACGGACCACGGCTGTGGATGTGGATATTGTGTTCTACGGAAGTGATGTGGTAGATACAAGGCCCAGCAAAGATCGAAAAACCCTGGACAACCCAAAAGGACAACTCGTGGTTCCCCTTCCTAGCATGGTGGTGCGAGAGTTTGTGCTCCGGCCTTATGAGTAGGTATTTTGATATCCCATTCTCAACAGCTCCCATCAATAACTATGCAGTATGACTCCCAATTTTGTTCACAGGGATCCCCTTTGGACAATGGAAACTACTGGACGATCTCCCAGAAGAAGACCTCTTGATGCACAGAGTCGTACCTTCCCCTTGTTACCCATTACCAACAGATCAAGCCTGGCCTGATGGTGTACAGAGTGCACCCCCGACTCTAACCCGCAACAACTCCCCAACCCTAAAAAAAAGTTCTTGTTGTCATACAGCGCGTACGGCGGTGAGTCGATCATCCTATCATCACAAAGAAGAGACCAAAACACGGCCTGAAAGACAGCTACGGGTTACACTCGAAATCAGCGGACACTGAAGCTTCGATCATCAATATTGGTGTTTACTTAATGAAACCTGGGGCCAACTTTGTTTCAACGGACGACAACATTCTATGGTCCAGATGAAAGCTCTCGCTTGTGATTGCCATTCCTGTCATCCTTGTGCATTTGCGATGCGATGCTGGTAACAACAAAGACTATGACATGTAAGGCGCAGGGCCGGGAGCGGTTATAGAGTATGGGGTATCCAGACAGAGCTTGGCGACAAAATTGAATGTATCGTCAAAGGCAGGGGTGGCATTTGGCGCTGGATATTCATCGTGGAGTCGGATGGACCCTGATGTCGGATTCAGCTAAACTGTGAAGGGGAATCCGGAAGTTTTCAGGGATGCGTCGAACATTGTCACCAATGTGAAATACAAGGCAATTCATAGTCTTTGCCGCTGCTCACACTCTACCCTTGAACTCACGTCAGCCCACTTTTGAGTACGATTTCGAGGTCCACCTCGAGTACAACACCTTCCTACGTTGCCAGTGGCATTCATGTTTGACTGCTGCACACGAACCATTCAATATTCATGAGTTCCATTCCTCTGTCTTCCGACCTTGCGCCAACGCCGTGACCACCAGACCCTGACCACGGCACATGAAGTGCATGTGTTGCGGGGCACACATTATCGCTTCACCCTGCTGCCACGGCCCTGGAGAGCACTTGTCCAAAGGTGCCGGCAGTCGCTGGAAGGCTCCTCACGGAGCTTCCTTCTGCTATGCCTTCAATGGCTCTATGTCGTGCACGAGTTGACTCCGCGTTTCTAAAGAACCTGTCCGTCCTGAGGACCGAACTGCCACCGCACTGCTCGTCAGCGGGCTCGTCCACTTCGACGGCTGTCTGAACTTGGCATGTGCCCTGCGCCTGGTATTTCTGGCCTCGTGGCAGGTGCTATCATATGGATCTATCTAAGTAAACGAAGGTGTCGAGGCCCTTTTTAAGTGGGTCGACGTCTTCATCTTCCTCCATTGCCCAATCGTATCCAGTGTAATGGCAGCCCGTTTACACCTACGAGGGGTCCCTTCATGGAAATCATTCCTGGGTCCCATCCTCACAAGACGGGATCCCGAGAATATGGTGGTTGGGGGGAAAGAAATGAAGAAGTCGTTTTGCGGCCTCCGTCAGACTTATGTATTTCGCGCCAAGTTCGCTCTGAAATAAGAGCAAACAATGGCTTTGAGGAAAGGAAATATTCTGTTGAGATGTCCATGACGATACAAAAGCTTGAGTCGGACGGATTTCACATGTCTATTTGATGAAGTCAATTCATGAAGTCATCTCCAGTTCACAACATTGGCTGAACTTAACCAACCACAAACCATTGGATGTGTTGAGGTTGGGCTTACTAGACCCCTCACGTCGCGACTCGCTAATTATTTCCTTATTCGAACTATTACTATATTTAGGTATCTCGCTTATTCTATACGCCTCGCTGCCGCGCAGCAAGTCTCATTTCTATTCATTCATGCCGCCCATTATTTACCAGTCTTTGCTAGTTGTTATTTTCACTGTGTAGATACTCGACGTACCCACCCGCTCAGCCCTTAGTCATCTTTACACCTACGTGTCTGGACTCTAAGGACTTACATTATTGTGATAATCTACAGGTTATAGGGCCACGTTAGCTTTCACAAGCAGACACGTCTTAGACGAACTCAAACTTTACACTGCGTATATTCGACATACCCACAAGATGTCTACAAAACCCGTCTCTACTCCCATATTCCCTCAGAACGAGCAGTTCGACGGACAAAACTTCGTAGCGTTCAAACGACGCATTATACTAGCCGCCCGCGCAGCAGGCGCTCGAGGCTACCTCGATAAAACCCCATCCCCTATTCCAAAACCGTCCCCTCTCCAACCCGGCACTCTACCTCCCGAACCTACCGACTGGCTGTCGACCACCCCTTCACCCAATGAATGGGAAGTTCGAGACGCGTGGGTGCTCGCGCTCATCTCGTTCAACTGCACGAACCCTGTGGGATTGGGCGTTAAACAAGACGGAACCGCCCTTGAAGCGTGGCAGTCACTCACCGACCTCTATGGCTCCACATGCGAGCTCGCAGCTGCCGCAGCTGAGAAGGCATTGCGCACCATGACCTACTCAGAGGGCTCCGACTTCCCAACCCATATCGCCGACCTCCGCACCAAGTGGAACACTGCGATCGAAAAGGGAGCCGAGATCGACGACAAGAGCTTCCGCGCCATAGTCATCGGGTCTCTCCCCAAGTCGTGGAACATCGTCATAGCCAGCCTACATGCGACGACGACGTCAGCCACCGCCATCGCCGGGTTAATGCTTCATTGGCTACTGGAGACGAAGGACAACCCACCTCCCGGACCTGCCGCGACTGCTCTGCAGGCGAAGGTAGTGCCACACAAACACACCACTAGCAACTCGGACCTCCTCTGCGTAAACACCAACTGTGGACGAAAGGGGCACACTATCGACAACTGCTACTGGAAGGGAGGAGGGAAGGAGGGTCAGTTCCCGGCGAACTTCAGAAACCGCGGAAAGAAGGACTCATCGGGAACCACACCCACTACGACGGTTGCGGCTGTCGCCAACACCAACCCCACACCCAACGCCACTACCACAAATACCTCGCGTGTAACCTACGCCCTTTCCACAATCACAAACGACTCCGCACTCTCGCAGTTCACACCCGCCGCGTTCTTTGACCTCGCCGATGGATACCTCTCGCAGCAGACCACCGCGATGATCGCGTCCTCTGAGCAACTCCACACGTATGCTGACTCGGGCGCTAGCGACCATTGTTTCGTCGAGAAGTCGGACTTTATCGAGTACCAGCCGCTTGCAGTCCCGAGGCAGGGGCAGCCTGCTGATAGGGGAGGTGTCTTCAGGATCGTCGGGCAGGGCACTATTAAGAGGGTAGTGGTGGTTGACGGCGCAGAATCCGAGATCATACTAAAATCGGCACTGCACACACCTGATCTGGCCGCGAACCTCATATCCATTGCGAAGTTCGACGCCGCGGGGTTCACGGTGACGTTTGCGTCGGGAAAGGCGACCTTCAAGGACCCCTCTGGGAGGGTGTTCATGGTAGGGGAACGGTCCGATGGGATGTACCGCCTACACTTCGCGTCCAACCCAGTCCGCGCCATGGTCGCGCGATCCCTGGACGTACCTGTTGACATGGACGTGTGGCATCGGCGTTTTGGACACGCTGGGATCTCAGGGTTGCGGAACCTGGTGAAAAAGGGGTTAGTGGATGGCTTACACGTGAAAGGAGACATGGACGTAGCAGGGTTGTGCGAAGACTGCGTGTATGGGAAACACGCGGCGCGACCATATGACGGTGTCGTGGTTCCAGAGACCGAACCAAACGAGCGTGTCCATGTCGATCTGTGGGGACCAGCAACCGTTGCCTCGCTCGGGGGAGCCTGGTACATGATGCTGTTAGTAGATGGAGGTACATCGCACATGCGCAGCTATTACCTCACGAAGAAGGACGCCACCACCACCTTAACCGCCTTCAAAGGTTACCACGCAGAATCGGAGCGGCAGACCGGTCGGAAACTCCTCCGATGCAGGATCGATGCAGGGCGGGAGTGGGTCAATGCGTTGTGGTTCGAGTACTGCGGTCAGCACGGCATAATCCTCGAAATCAGTACCCCCTATGCTCATCCCCAAAATGGACTCGCTGAACGGTCGATACGCACCATTATCGAGGCCGTCCGATGCATGCTCACCGACAGTGGACTTGCTAAATTCCTCTGGGCGGAAGCCGGTTCCACATCTGTCACCCTCCGAAACCTGATCCCGTCGTCGCGTCACCCCGACGTCGTGCCTGAGGAGGCCTGGACAAAGAAGCGCCAAGCCGTCGCCCACCTGCGCCCATTCGGCTGTAATGCGTTTGCTAAGGTACCGGAGGAACTTGTGGCGTCTAAATTAGATCCACGATCGGTCAAGTACGTCATGGTCGGGTACTCTGACAGCGGATACAAACTATTCGACCCGAGGTCCCGTTCTATTATTACCAGTCGGGACGTGATATTCGAGGAAGGTCTCGGACACCGTTCTCTCACTGTTCTCAACGACGACGACCTCCTATCACCCACCATCCCTCCTGTGGACCCCGCCACACCTGGCGTCGTCCAACCAAAACAGCTGATTGCGCCACGCATCCGTGACACCGACGTCCCCCTTCACCCCGTTCCGCAGACCACCAACACCACTCCGAACCCCTCTTCCACGCATCCCGCGAACCCAACTCCTGACGATCTCCCGCTAGCGTTGCGCCGAGAACGCCGACATGCTGTACCCACGCCTGCAATCATTGCTGCTCGCGAGACCGAGGGTACTGAGCAGGCGGCACGCGCTGCTGGGGAGGATTGGGCGAACGACAATAGGCGCCCTCGTGCGTTCATGGCTGAGGACGCATACGCATTCCTAGCATCCCTCGACACCACTCCCTCTTCCATATCCGACACTTACCTCCCGAAACACTATGGAGAGGCTATTCGGCGCCCGGATTTGTGGCAGGCGCCCATGGGCACGGAGTTAGGGATATTGCAGGGACGCGAGGTGTTTCGCCTGGTACCAGAGTCATCCGTACCCGCTGGGAAGAAAGTAATTGGGTGCATGTGGGTTTACCGTTTACGCGCACAAGCTCGATGCGGATGGGAACATTGTGAAGCGGAAGGCACGCTTGGTCGCGAAGGGTTTCTCGCAGGTTTATGGGGAGGATTTCGAGGAAACCTATGCCTCGGTGGTCCGCCTTGAGTCCATGCGGATGGCTGCTGCTATTGCCGCGCAGCTCGACCTCGAGATCTGGCAGGTGGATTTCGTCTCGGCGTACTTGAACAGCGTTTTGGAACACGTTGTTTACATGCGGGTCCCTCCAGGGTTTTCCGGGGGGGAGGGGAAGGTGTGCTTACTCCAGAAATCCCTGTATGGCATGATGCAGGGCGGGTACGACTGGTGGCATACCTTGGACCGCGCCTACTCGACGATCGGATACAAATCATCACGCGCCGACAGCTGTGTTCGGTCGAAAATCGTCAATGGAGAACGTACTATTACATGCACCTTCACCGACGACATCTTCGGCATATCGTCGACTACCGAGGGAAAGGAGAGGGCAAAGAAGGAGTTAGCAGAGTGCTACGAGGTGAAGGATCTGGGGGAGCCGAAGTATATCCTGGGTATGCGCGTGGAGCGCGATGCGACAACCGGTGCGATCTCTTTATCACAACACGCCTACCTTGAACGTGTTCTGGAACGGTTCGGAATGGCCAGCTCTAACCCCCACCCCACTCCACTTCCAACCGGCATCATCCTCGACTCATCCCAGTGCCCTCGCACCGACGCTGACCGCCACTTCATGAAGGACAAACCCTATCGCGAGTTACTAGGGTCTTTAATGTGGGCTCAGGTGGCTACCCGACCTGACATTTCATTCGCTGTGGGACTTCTCGCGCGGTTCCAGTCCAACCCTGGTCCAGCCCACTGGCGCGCGATGATCCACGTCCTTGGATACATTAAGGGTACTCTCGATTACCGCATCACATACCGCAAGGTTGAAGATGGCCTGAAGCCCATGGGGTTTGTCGACGCTGACTACGCTGGGGATCTTGACACTCGACGCTCGACAAGCGGGTACGTCTTCATGATGGCTGGTGGACCTGTATCTTGGAGCTCTCATCGACAACCCACCGTCGCCCTATCCACCACCGAGGCCGAGTACATGGCTTTGACCCGCAGTGCGCAGAACGCATCGTGGATGCACAACTTCCTCATTGAGATCGATCTCGCTCAGCCACTCCCAGCCACCGTCTATTGCGATAACACGTCGGCCATCGCTCTCACAAAATCCACAAAAGGCCACACCCGCGCCAAACACATCGATATTCGCTACCACTACGTTCGAGAGCGCGTACAGGAGGGCGATCTTCAAGTCATCCATATCCCTTCCTCAGAGAACATCGCCGACATCTTCACCAAACCCTTACCGTGCGTTACCCACGAGTACATGGTCAACCTCCTTCACCTCAAGTAGGGTTCTCGACGCCCGGGGGAGTGTTGAGGTTGGGCTTACTAGACCCCTCACGTCGCGACTCGCTAATTATTTCCTTATTCGAACTATTACTATATTTAGGTATCTCGCTTATTCTATACGCCTCGCTGCCGCGCAGCGAGTCTCATTTCTATTCATTCATGCCGCCCATTATTTACCAGTCTTTGCTAGTTGTTATTTTCACTGTGTAGATACTCGACGTACCCACCCGCTCAGCCCTTAGTCGTCTTTACACCTACGTGTCTGGACTCTAAGGGTGAGCATCTTAACTTACTTCTATTTTACTTACCTTTACTGACTGACCTCGTAGACTTACATTATTGTGATAATCTACAGGTCAATATAGTCGTCTTTACACCTACGTGTCTGGACTCTAAGGACTTACATTATTGTGATAATCTACAGGATGAGTTACAACAAATGATTGTTTTGGGGTAGATTTGGCTCGATTGACTACCGTTTGGCTTGAATAGGCTCAATTCCGCCCGACCGACTTTTCACTGGGCTTGAAGCTTGAAGCCCCCAGATCTAGATCTCGGTCACGCCATGCTCGCAATGGCCCATACTCGCACGTCTCTACTGCCGATATCGCTTGAGCTTCTGAACCACACGGAAACCCGAAACTCAGGCTACCGCTTTCTACGGCTGCTTCTTTTTCGTCCTAGGATGACTCACTAGAGCTCGGCATACCCGGCCTGGCTCAGGTGTGATTTTCTATGATTTGCCATATAGGATGTCGGCCTCACGGGACCCTGCCTCTGCCACCCTGATTTCACTTGATTCGCCAGCGGCCGCAATATGGGATACTCCGCACTATCGTCACTGACCACGCACCGGGATGCTTTCCCCTGCTTGCACTCACGTTAACAGACGTTGACTGATCTCTATTCGACGTTTATCCGATTCTGGAAAGAGCGGACTGTTCACAACCTGGTTCTCATTTGGTGTCTCGCGGGACCCCTGAACATGCGATAACCTGATGGTACACTTTGTATTTCGTTTTGAACGCCCACCCTGGTCGTGTGCTGCGCGTGCGTCTCTTTGCGCCGCCGTTCGTGTCATCGCTCGTCATGGATCAAGTGGATAGATATGGACACACAAGTGGCTACGCCGTGTGTGTATTTAATTTCGAGGCGTTAGGAATCAACGCCTACTCAGACTCTGTTCTGCTGCCCTCGGAACGGTGATCCGGTCTCGGCGGGAGTGCCCTTAACCACGGGTGACTCTAGTCGACCCTCTCCCCAGCTTGCATATCCGTCGCAGCAAAGTCTTCCTCTATGTTCTGATCCAGTGGGGCCTCCCTGGGGCGGCTCGGACTTCGTATGTCCGACTCGGAGGACTATGGATATGACTGCCAATATTAAGTACACCAAAGCAGCGTAGGACAATGTGAGGTAATCGATATTTTCCAGAAGGAGGGTGGTCATCCCAGAGGGTCTTGGGGGCCTTCGGGTTGTCCTGCTTGGGTTCTTGGTCTTTCTTAGCCAGGACGATCGAAAATGATCGGGGGATCTTGTAATCTAAATAAGCCCCATAAAAGGCAAGTACTAGCCGACACGTTGCCGAAGTATTGCTCAGGTGATGTTGTGATGGAAAAGTTCTTCTGAATCTTGACTCCCGCTCTCAGGTCACCGTTAACGTTTCGCCTCGTGGCTGATTACACTGTTCTTCGTGGTCACATTCATATCCAGCGAGGGGCGATTTGAGAATCCTGCTCTTGGATTCAGACTACGACCACCATGGCGCCACCACCACCTATGTGCTTTCCCTTCATTGGCGGCTCAAAACCCAAACGCCGTCTTTCCTGGTCTTCGGGCTCCCAAGCCTCCCATCCGCAGGACGAGATGATCCGGCACCCATCATACTCCCCTACATCGACTTTAACCGACGCAGCAGAAAGCCTCACCTTCCACTCCGACTCCGAAATGTATGACGAAGTCCCTAAAACTCTTCCTGAGCTGCACAAGGATGCCAAAGGCCGTCCAAAGCTCCAGCGCTCAAATACTATGACGGGTACCAAAAAGTCGATGGCCTCAGGCAAGTGGGGAAACGGATATGGATGGGGTCTTGGAAAAAAGAAGGAGAAAGAGGCGGAGGCGGAGGCGGAGAGGGAGAAGGGTCTCGGTTCTATGACGTCCCAGACGGACCTCCCCCTTTATCAGACGCAAACATCGCCGCCAACACGGAGCAACACCAAGTCCTCGCATGCTAGCAGGTCTACACAGCGGTCGCAAGAGAGTCACAAGTCTCAATCCCACCCATTGGCCCTGGCTCAGGACTCCCTACACCGGGGCGACTCTCAGCGGAGCCATGCCAGCAAGTCTAGCCAAGCGACACATGTCACCCATGCCAGCCGGTCCACTCACCGAAGCGATTTGCAAAGGAGTGCTAGCCCCGGGACGCCAAAGCGACCACAGCTGTATCCCAACGACTCTTCCAGCACCCTCGTTGGTTCGGCTCTGGAGCGGAAGATCGCCGAGGTCGACTCAATCCGGGACTACGGGGACACGGCGGACAAATTGGAGGATCTACGTCGAAACATGGCGACCCACACTTTAGACTACTAGTGAGCATTTGGTTTATGAATGTTGGACAGTCATCTTATGCACGATCTAGTATCGTACCAAGTGAAGATGCTCATGGGTCCGAGTATGTCGCCGAGAGCGACCAGCGACGACAATACATCTCCGGGTGAGTCTTTCAAGTCATCACCACAATCCCTTTGCATCTGAAAACCTCGCTCCTCCTAGGTTCTTTGGCACGGCTGGCCAGGCCATCGTCACTATGTCGTCAGCGTACTTGTTCACAGACTCGAGATACTGGCTGCAAGCCAGAGAGCAGCTTGATAGGAATTGGACCCTAATAAAGGCTGGAGCTGTCGGCGAACCGAAGGATTGGATAGAATGGCTCATGGTATGTTGCCCAATTTAACCACTCATTCGATGCTGAAGATGGCCTTTGTCCGTTAGGCTCGAGCCAAGGATTCTAGGATCGGCATAGACGCTCGCATGATCTCTCACGAAAAAGCCATGCTCATCAATGACAAGATGTCTCAGACGAACTCGAAGCTCGTGTATCCGCCTCAAAATCTTGTCGATCTTGTGTGGAAAGACAAGCCCCAGAAATCTAAAGCCCCGATTTTCATTCAACCCATAGAGTTCTCTGGTACGTCAAGCATTCATGGTCATCATTCTATTTCTCATATTCCTTTGTCCCAGGCGTCAGTGCCGCTACCAAACTTGTTAAGCTCCGGGATTGGATCAAAGCCCAACCACCGACCATTCCTTCGTATTCAAAGGGTCCTGCGACACCAGACCAGGTTCAAACCGGGACACTCATAACATCGCTCTCTTCCATAGGTTGGTTAGGTTTATGCTTTTCTTACTTGTGCTCATAGTTAAGATATCTAGCATATCTCTTGAACGTTCGTGGATCCGACATCCCGCACAACCCTCTCTTCCACGCCTACCTATATGTGGGTCTCGAAAACGCTACGATCTTCTTGGACGCGAGCAAGGTCACTCCAGACACTGGGGAGTATCTGAAGTCGCTCGGTGTTGAGCGACGAGAGTATCTTGACTTGTGGTCCTTCTTGCGACGCAGAGAGTGGGGTAAAGGCAAAGTCAGCGACTTCGTATCCCACCTACGCAACCCACTCACGTACTCCTGTTTTACAGATTTTGATCTCTCCGCAAACATCATATGCGATCTCCCTCATGCTTACACATTACCGGTATACGGTTGCGCCATCTTGGATAGAGCATATCATGGCGGTGAAGAACGAGACGGAGCTGGAGGGGATGCGCCGGGCGTACCTCAGAGACGGTGCTTCATTCGTGCGTCTCGTCTGTCTCATTCGCGTCATATCTGGCTCACTTGAAGCAGGTTCGTTTCCTTGCATGGCTCGAGAACAAATTGAATGAAGGATACGACATCACGGAGTACGAAGCCGCATCCCGCCTAACGGAATTCCGCCGACATAACAAGAACTTCATGGGCATCGCGTACAAATCTATCTCAGCAACAGGATCAAATGCTGCACTTCCGCATTATACACCCAGGAAGTCGACAGCACGAATGATCGAGCGAGAGACGCCCTACCTCAAGTGAGTTGCAGATCGTTCCCCTCGTTTCTAACCACCCGTCTGACCCATGAGCATAGTGACTCTGGCGGACAATACAGAGATGGCACCTGTGACACCACACGCACTGTGCACTTCGGGCGACCATCGGCCGAGCAGTGCGAAGCCTTCACACGAGTCCTACAAGGCCATGTAAGTCCATACCCATGCGACGTTCTCCCGAGGAGCTCTACTCATGGTGATCCACCCAGATCGCTATAGATAGCGCCATCTTCCCAGAAGGTACTTCTGGGCATCAGCTGGACGTCCTGGCGCGCAAAGCACTCTGGAGGGATGGTCTGAATTACATGGTGCGTGTCCTGCTTCGAGCCTCGTCGTCGAGACCCGGATCTTGACGGTGCCGCGTGTTTGCAGCATGGGACGGGGCATGGCTTTGGCTCATTCCTGACCGTTCATGAAGGGCCACAGAGCTTCTCATCTAACGTCCCGCTTGTCCCTGGTCACGTCATCACCAACGAGCCTGGCTTCTGTACGTTACCCTTGCTCCCTCGTCATCTGAGATCCGTCGCTTATTGCCTCCAATTTCATATTTATTTTTGCAGATAACGAAGGCAAATGGGGTATGCGTATTGAATCCGCGCTTGCAGTGCGGCATGTCAAGGTATGCTTTTTCTCCGTGCCCGCCCTTGCAAATATGAAATTGGCGTTAATGCGGGGATACAGACGAGAGGCAATTTCAATGGCAACATCTGGCTTGGCTTCGAGCGGCTAACATGCGTGCCCATCCAAACGCGCATGGTGAAAGATGGCATGCTCACGAAGGAAGAAAAGTCGTGGCTCAAGGTTAGCCACTTACCTTGTGGAAGTGAAGCTGTGGTACTGACGTGTGGTCGGGTTTCAGGAGCACAACCAGCGCTGCCTCGAGAAGTTGACGCCACTTCTCAAGGATGATAAACGCGCTATGAAGTGGCTCAAGAGAGAAGCTGAACGAGGCATAGGCCTCGCTACCGGCCCTGGAGGCATGAGCATTGACTGGGACTGATTCATTTGGACTCCACCCCTCCTGTCTACGACGTCTGCGATACCTTTCGACCTGCGACCCGTCCCCTCTTCTCTTTCGCATCCTTTTCCCTCTCAGCATGTCACCAGGACGTGTGAGGTATCTTTTCACCATTCCTCGATTGGATAGAGGATTTTTGTAGTTATTATTGACCTTCCCAGCTCGATCTGTTGTAATTTATATAGCTCCTCCGCGCTGCGGGGAGCTGGGATATTCGATCCGGATTCTGGAATGTTACCTACGTTACATAGTCATTCAATAGATGTGCTGATTTGCGCTCATGAAAGACGGAGTCTAGGTCAGGCTTCAAGCTTCAAAGGTAGGGGATTGTGCGAGCGCCATGGCATGGACTTGGGAAATCGAAATCGGTCCGAGTCGTCATATGCTTGGGATCTCTATCACGTTCATGTGATACGTTGTACGGTCATCCGAACCCAACTCAGGACTACACCACCGTCGGTTCAGGGATGTGGGACCCACCTGGGAAGGCGGGATGTGAAATTTATAGCCATTTTGATGTCAATTGATCAACAATTCAGCAGCGTCAATTTGAGGTCAAGACCTTCGATGCAAGGCTGATGTCGAGTGTCTGAGGTAATATTGCAGCGCCCCCTGCGACGGTTCTATAATCCGTAGCCCGGGTTTGGGGTAAACTTTCATTTGGTCTGGGTTGTGCATTCGTTTGCGGGGATGTATACCATTGTACACGGTACAGTACATACATGCTACTTAGTAAAACTACGGGAAACTTGGAACTTGGGGACGGTGACCATGCACGACCTGACGGCACGACCGGTTCCCCCCATGATTCATCCCGCTCCTAATCCATTATTTTCATGCAAGCCAGCCAACTCTGTGTCCTTCCCTCTTCCCCCCCACCGTGTTTCGAGAATGTCGAATGGCCGCGCCGCAGATCATGACAAACAGAATGCCCTGGGTCGACGAGCGGCTAACGGTTGAGCAGCGAGGAGGCGCTCCACATGGAGTGGGGATGCTACGAGGGCATAGATACCATTAATGAGTGTCTGAGAAACCAATAAATGGGCTCACCATAATCATCACGTCGGCATTGGGAATGGCGTTCGTATGCGAAGGCGGAGCAAAGTGGTGGGCGATGGTCAAGAGCAACCTGCACACAGCGGACTTAAAAAAAAAATTCAATCATAACGCGTGATAGTCTTGTTGATTATGCTTCGAAGGGTCCCAGGTTGGACGTCGGATTGAGCTGGATGTCGAGCTCAGCCTGATGTCGTGGTGTTGAGCTAGATCAGGGCCTTGATCGTGACCAAGTTGAGCCGGGACACACACTATTTGGATGACAAAGGCTTGTGATCTAAACAGCCTCATTTCGACGTGAATATTGTAAAAAAGAAAAAATATCAGAACCACCGGGCTTCGAGCCCGAATGGACACCATATCCGTAATCAATTTGATGTTGCTGAATTTATGCCAAACAAACATGGGGTGTGCAAACGGTGGTGTAGCACCTTACTCGAAACGACGGGACAGATGGGTGATCCAATGTAATCGATGATCAGATAAGGAAAACAGACATAGCAGCATGGTACACTCGGTAGAAATAGAATCCAAAGCGCAGATCAACGTCTTTGGGTCTTGCCTCCCTTCCGTTTTCCAGCGAACAGATGTTTCGGCTAGATAGGTCGATGAAGAAGGGAAGATATGATGAGAGATCTGGGGGTGTGGAGGAAGTAGCGGGGCGTGACATACCATTTTGGTTTTGATGACGCGATCGCCCTCTCCGGCTTTGGCGAGCATGTTGCGCGGCCGTTGTCCAAGGTTGCGTAGCTTGACGGCACGGCTTGCTTGCTGCAAAGTAAAACATACCTCAGTTTTCGGTAAGAGGAACATACGAAGAAAATACGAACCGCCTCGTCCCGCATACCAGCAAACCTCCTGTCCGACTTGGGCGCCCTCCTGTTGACAGCCACCACACCACCCGCATTGCCCTTGGCCCTCTTTGTCGGCGCCTCCTCCCCATCCACATCCATCCACCCTTCCGCATCTCCGTCCTCGTCCCCGCTTCCCTCTGCATCGTCCATATCCACATCCTCGTCCCGCTTCCGCTTCGCACCCTGCATCTTCGCCAGCATCGTCGCGCGCTCCGTGATCCGGCTGGGGTCGAGCCCGGCCTTCGTCATCTCGTCCGTGAGCTCCGTGAGTGTGCGCAGCCCCGCGGTACGCGGCATGCGGGCTTGGTTCTTTTTGGACTTTTTGAGGCTTTGGGACTGGATCTTGTGTGACAGGGCGATGGTGGCTTCTTGGGCTTCTCGCTCGTCATCGGAGTCGAACTGGTAGTAGAGTAGTTGGTTAATAGGTTGAAAAAAGAGAAGAGGGAAGAGGGGAAGAAAGTGGAAAGGGTGCCTACCATGTCTTCCTCGCTGTCGTAGAACCCTTCGGCTTGGAGCCGCTCCTCCTCGCGCTCGAGCGCATCGAGCTTCTCGGCGATATCGGGATCGATAAAGTCGGCGACGTTCTTGCCGTCCATGATCTCAGGAATGATATCCTGCTTCCATTCTGGGTTCGCCAACAGGTAGTCCTCTGTCCGAAAATAACATCAGCACGCAATCCCCAAGAAATACCGAAAGAGACGGGAGACTGACCGCGCATGTTGATATTGAACACACCCGCTCCGCCTTCCTCCGCCTCAACATCCTTCGCAAGCCTCCTCCGCTCCGGATCGTTCTTGTCATACTTCTTCCTCTCCTTGACGACCTCGGGTATAAACGGCGCTCTGACAACTTCGTCCCGAGCCTTAGGCTGCGCAACGTGTATCCTGTTGATCACAGAGTTGATCTTGCTGCCCTTGAGCTTCGTGTCCACGCGGTGGGCGAGGAGCGCGTCGCAGGCCTTGTTTTTGAGGTCCATGACGCCCTCTTCGGAGTGGCAGGAGACCTGGACGCATTGCACGTCCTCGGCGTCGATGATTTCTTGGACGAGGGCCTGGGAGTCGGGGTGCAGCTCTTCGAGGCGCATGACGTCGATTTTGTTGATGACGAGGAGGGTGGGCTTGCCGTTGAAGAGGGGTTTGATGGAGTGGAATAGTTTACACTGTCATGAAAAAACATTCAGCTTGCGTTGTCCAAGGGAAGGGAGGAAAGACGTACTTGGGCTTCGACGGTATATCCGCACTGCTCGCTGAGATCCATAAAATACAACACACAGCTTTTCAAATGCGCGAGCGCGGTGATGCTCTGCATCTCGATCGTGTTCATGTCTTCTAGAGGGTGGTCGAGGATACCAGGGGTATCGATTACTTGCCATCGGAGGTACTTGTAGTCGAGATGACCGACGAAGAGAGATTTTGTGGTGAAGGCGTATGGCTGTACGTCGACGTCGGCGCGGGTGACCTTGTTTATGAAGGACGATTTTCCGACGTTTGGGTATCCACAGATCAGGAGGGTTCGGGTGTTGGGGTCGATGGCGGGGAGACGAGAGATGTGTTGCCGCACTTGTTCGAGGTATGCGAGGGGATCTTTTTGACGGCGCATGATCGTTGCCATACTTCATTGAACCGAGGTGATCAGCTTGTATTGCAATCAAAACAAATTTCCCAGACTTACCGACCAAGAGCAGCCTTCTTGAGCTGCTTGCACCTGTATAAGCTGTCTCCGAATTTGAGGAGACGGCAGTAATCTTTCGCAACGTGGTCGATAAGATGCCGGGCAGTCCGTAGCTGACCCAGGGCAAGCTTGTAGTGGTTTTTGTCGTAAAGAACGTTCATGAGCGAGGACAAAAAGGGGTGAAGGTCCTAAAGAAAGCATAGTCTAATTAGAGGTGCACCAGCAGCAGATAGATGGCTCGAAGTACGCACATCAAGCATAGGGAAATCATTTAAGATTGCAGCAAGTTTTTCCTCGAACGAATCCTGTGTAAACTTGACCTTGCGCATGTAGAAATTCCTGATACGACTGATTTTGAAGTTTTTATGGATAACCTGAGCAGCAACTGAGTGTTAGTCCAGCTCAAGAAAATGTCAAATCTTTAGGCATACTGTTGGTGTTTTCCGCTGGGTTTTCGACAATACAATGTCCAGGAAATCCGTGGCCGTAGGCACGGGCGCAATCGCCTTGAGTCCACTGGTCGACATCTTGACTTACGACGGTAAGGACAGGCAGATAATGGGAGTGAGCGGCTCAGTCCAGTGAGTCGAAATCGATCACTCAAAAATATTTTCCCCACGGCAGGTTTGGCACGTGGGAACCCAATTACTTATATAAGCCTCTGATTAGGCATAATCTTATCTTATCGACCCTCCAGCTGGGTCCGATCGTGAACCTGTCTTCTTTAAATTCTTGCCTCGCCACTACATGTACAGTGTTCTTCGAAATTCGTAGAAACCGATCTTCGCCAGGAGCTCGCTCTACTTCCGATTTGGTCTGCATAATTTTCTTTCTCTCATTTCACCCCTGATTGACTTATGTCCAAAAATGTGCCCACTGCGACGTGAAGAATGGCAGGTTCATACCGCTTTCGAATTAGTCCTCCAGGAGTGCTACTTGTATCCTGTCAAGCACCAGTGCGAATGTTATCGAAGTATCAACTGAAATCTGCCACATATGCCAGACTTTTATAGAACCTCTTGTTGTTTCATACTTGTTTTCATCTTAGGAAACGCCCATCATCATGCGTACTCATGTCATGAACTGAATTTTCGCTTTCTCCCACCACAGCCTTCAATTTAATCCTAGTTCACATCGAACATGTCGAAGGTAAAAATATCTCAAAAAATGATGAAAAATGGTACTCTATCATCAACATCACACCCCCCGCGAGTTCATGGGGCCTATACGCTGCTGATCCTTTCCATCAGGTTACCTTGAAGATAGGTTCATCTCCGACATCCACAGAGAAAAAAACCACCGCCGTCAGCAGACCTCTTCAATCCTGCTGTCCAATACCCAGGATCACAGCCTTTTTTCCAGGCTAATGATGCAAATATGGCCTGTGAACTCTTTGGTCGGACTAGCGCGAATTCGTCACGCCATTCCTTTGGGATGTAGTCTCAGCCCCCTCCTCGTCCGCGATGCTCTTCGTGCCGGTGCCAACGGTGAAGCCAGACGGCGATATTCTCGGAAACTCCTGAAGACCATGGCGTCGAACCCGCAAATCCTAACATACCCGAATATTCATAGGATCGATCGGTCTGGCGCTTATCATAAGGTGATGTTCCCATCATCCCGAAATCACGGCAAACTCCCAGAGCTTCTGTCGGCAAACAACAACATACCAATTCCCCCTCAACCGTTATAAACATTGTGGGATTGATGAATCGAGAGCGACATTAAGGACCTACCAGCTTTACTTTCCTCTTCACCTCCCAATCCATCCTCGCCGCATCCGCACCTTTACCCCGTGCATCATGTCCTTTGAGGTCAAGGAAATCAATGAAGCTTACTTCAATGCTTGCAACTTCGAATCCCTCATGCGAGGTATGAGCTCTTCCCACTTCGGTCCACCCACACCTCACACATAGAATTTCTATAGGGATCCATGTCGCGGTCTACATAACGGCCCTTTCCAAAATCTGTGCGTGATCCATCCGAGTCCGCGGCTCTTTCCATCCGCATCGTCTTATTCTCCGTTGCCCCGTGTTCCAGTCACTGGCCCCGAACGGACCGCCCAGTCGCGGCACCTCATGACGGTGCTCGTTACCCTATTCTTCGTGATGTCAACTATCCATCACGCCACCTATTGGGCGTATGTGCGGCGCGCGTTCATCGCGCGGGGCGAGACGGCTGAGTCTACGGCTGATGCGCTCAATGAGTATCCTGTGTGGTTCACCGGGACGACCGCGGTCTCGGACGCCAACGCTGTTCTTGCCGACTGTGTGATCGTGAGTGATTCTCTCATGTTCGCTCGTCTTGGTGTGGAGAATTGAGTCGACGTGGTAGATCTGGCGGTGCTGGGTTGTATGGGGGAGGTCGTGGAAGGTCACCATTATTCCAATAATATGCACAATGCTCACCACAGGTATATTGCCCCCCCCCCTCCCCTCTTCACTCACTCACAAACCCCCTCCTCCCCACATAGCTTTCTGTATCATCGCTATCTTCCAAACCGTAACCTCCACCTCCTTCGGCGCCGTCGGCGTCGACTACGCAACAGCCCTCTACTCCACCTCCCTCGCCACAACGCTCTACTGCACCGGCGTCATCGTCTATCGCGTCGTGCAAGTCGGCTCCCGCTCAAAAGCAGGCCCCGGCCTCCGGTCGTATCGGGGTGTGATCGAGATCCTCATCGAGTCATCAGCCCTATATTGCATCGCGACGCTCTTCGCGCTGATCGCGTATATCCGCAGTGGCCCTGCCTCCGAATTTGCCTCTGCGTTCTGGACGTCTGTCACTGTGAGTGCCTTATAAATACTTTCCTACTTATCGTCCCATCCATCGCCCTATCCCTACCCTCCCTGCCCCATCCCTGCATGCATTCCACATGGCGCACTGATGCTGACGCGGGTATATCCTTACTTAGGGCATCGCGCCGACCCTGATTGTATCCCGTGTTGCGGCGGGCGAAGCCAGGCCTAACCAGACTTGGAACGACCAAGGCCCGGCTCTCTCCTTCCTTCGGTTCAACCGGACGTACGACGGGAGCAACACCGCCAACGAGCTTGGCAGCATGAGCACGCATACGCATGTGAAATCGCACGGGACGAGGACGACGTATACTGTGGACGACACGGAGACGTCGGCGCTGCCGGGCAAAACAGAGTCGATGTCGGATGAAGAGCTCAATAGAGTGGAGAAGTCGAGTGTTTAGAGTGTGGCAATCGTCATGGGTTGTGGAGTTATGGGTGTCTTTTGCGATCGGTGTGGAATTCGTGAGCTCTGGTTGTATGCTCTGTGAAGGGCCTAGTGTTCTCGTCGTCGATTGGATGAACGTTCGGGAGGCTTGGCCCGCTGTACTACTCAGTCTTCATCTTCAATGCACCTAATACGGGTGGACAGCGCTTGTAAAAGTATTTGAATTTTATGTTTGGTTGCTTGACTCGCTGCTTTAGGTCTGATATTCATCCAACGTACCTATGTCGCAGTTTGACCAACGTGGATAATACCACGCTCTGATGACACTCATCCATGTTATCGCTGATGCTACAGTCAAGGTACAGGCAAGGTACAGGTACGGATTTCTCTGATGCTTCCTACTTGAGCGGTATGAGCATCTCTGCTTGGTACTAAGGACGCGATCATTCTCATAGCAAGTAGCTGATATGAAGAGGCTGAGAGAAACTAAGATCCCAAGGCGTCTGGGCAATCTCTTCTGTCTTCCTTGGACAGGTAGTAGGGACAAGTGCGCATGTGAAAGGTCTTCGATTCGATGTCTTTGCTGCAAATATCGTACCCTACACCTGAACGATTTGGTTCTGCTGAATCTACTCTAGAGTTATATAAGTAGCACTGGCATCGTTCTACTCATCCCTCTCCCGACCCTGACAGAGTTTCAGAGAATCAGTTGCTCTTGCGGAATGCATCGTGTGCGAGTATAATTACACTTTACGCGGTACCTTCATCCTCTATTGGTGCTGGACACACTTGGTTCATGTAAAGATGTTCGTTCCCAACAATCGAAGCAACTCATGAATCATTATTGTAATGATACTACCAAGCCATGATCGTAAGTAGGATTCTTTCATCTCGGCACCGGGCAGGTCACCACAAAATGAACTGGGCAATGGGCAATTCTTTTGATGCCAACTTCGAGTCAAGACGAGATCGGAAACCCGCGGCTATGTTTATGGACAAGGTGGGGAATATTCCAAGACGTCATTACCACAATAGCGAGTAATTCCGCTGTGAAGCCTCGTTATGTACATCGATCGACACGAGTAGGGCGAGCTTCTTTATCAGCAGCCTACTGCAGATGGATCTCCTGCTACTGATGCCAAACATATGTACCCATATTTCGTCAGGCCTGGACACGTTGTCGAAGCCGAACGTTTCTTGGCATTAACTTATTCGCGGAAGCACTATATGGAACAAAGAACTAAAAATAGAAGGATCTCCTCCATTGTCCTGACTATATAGCCTTGTAAGTGGATCCAAAACGGGGTGTCGATATACAGCTAGGCAACGTGGAGGGGCACTAACGAGCCAATCTTCCTGCCAGCGTTCTAGAGACAGCGTGAGAGCCGACTTTATACCAACTTACTTGCAAGAGAGGCTAGGAAGTTGGGCAATGGCGAAAGAAACGGGGTAAGCAGTGGCCTTATGTACTGGGAAGATCTCAACGTGGTAGGTCATGCGGGCGGCCAAATATATATATGAGGACTTACCAGCGTATCCTGTCGGACAATGAATGGCGGAAAGGGGAATGTGATCAAAGCGTTTTGGGTAAAGGTGAAGAAGTGGAAACACAGGCCAAAAGCCGGTCACTGAAGGGAGAGCAAGACAATCTACGCCGGACGCAAGGTATAGGTTGTAGAACGCATGGTCGCTGACTTACGTCGCAGCAGAAACGTGGGCGCAAAGAACGTGTAAAGAGTATGATCACGAGTCGTGTCCTGCCACATCCAGCGTGGAGAGAGCCCAATTATCATCAGCATCGCTATCGAGCTTGGTCCACGGACTGCCGCCACTGAGGCTGTATCTTCACACAGTGGCGACGTAAATACCCTGCAGGTTCCATCAGAGCGTTGATCCCTTCTTCATTGGAGTTCATGAGCGGTCCATAGATAAGGCTATGCGGTCGTCCGGGAGGGCAATGCATCCAATTCTATGGGGAAGAAAGCGTCCGAGAAGGCGCCAAAGGCAGCCTGGAGGTCACGTTGGGTGCCCGGAGAGGAGTGTGGATGTCCAAAGCAGTGGGTCGAAGATGTTGGGGGCTCCATTCGGGCTCGGAAAGTGCTTTGAAAAAGTTGAAATCGTGAATATATGGGGTTAGCGCAGTTTATGAAAGTTGTGAGAAGGTATCACGCCTTGCGAGTGGCACCTTGAATGAAAATGAATTTCGGTTAATGCTCCTAAGTAGGGCGTATTAAGACGGCTAGCGAGAACGATATAAAAGAGGATAGCATGGGAGACAGGTGGAGGAGGAGAAGGAGGGAGTGAAAAAAAACTTGAACACACAGTGGCTGTGTATGTTCCGGAGACCGGCACGGGTGGCGTCGAGGCAGTTAATGAACCTCATGATCAAGGCATGCTGCTGATGATCTCTTACAGCGATAAGAAGACAACAGTATACATAAAGATCGGTAATCGATATCGATCAACACACTGGGGCATGCAGCATCAATCCCGTCTGCTTGCTTGCGGACACCTGTAGGCCCATTGCTGTCGCTGCAGGGTGCTGTACAAGAACAGCCCAGCCAACGAGTCTCAGCGCATGAGCTCTCGTCTCACACGCCCCTCATCCTCCCAGTCGATGATCAACGACTTCGAGCCCATCTCGCGACTTCCCCAAGAGCTCGTCGACCACATCATCGACCACCTTCATGACGACCCTGTAACGCTCAACACATGTGCCCTCGTATGCCATGCATGGCTCCCCACAAGCCGACTCCACCTCTTCTCTAAAATATCACTCAAAGTTACCCCGGCTGCAGGTCACCTCTCCCCGTCAGAATTATGCAAGCGACTCCATCGCCTATTTACCGCCTCACCCTCTATTATTTGTTACGTCCGCGAGCTCGAAGTGTTGGAAGGGTCCCCGTTGGGTGGGCAGGCATCCCCGCAGGCAGCTTTGGGCGGCATCCGCTCCACGACATGGGTCACCACAGAGTGCACGTTCCCCCATCTCCTCAGAATGCTCACGCATCTCAAGCGCCTCGAATTTGGAGCCCAGTCTACGACCCTGCACTGGGCCATGCTGCCTCCATCCCTGCAGAGCGCGGTCCAACACGTGTTTTCGCTGCGCTCCCTCAGGTTCGTACGCCTTAAATCGTGGTCGTTCACGCACGTTGGGGATCTTGCGGGGCTCCTGGCGGGCTCGCGGAACCTCCAAGGGCTGGCGCTGGCATCGGTGTGTGTTTTAGGGGAGCCAGGCGTGCCCGGTCCTATGCTCGGCCTGACGTCAACAGGCGATCTCGATGAAACGCCTATGGTACTTGCGGACGAAGGGGTCATTACATTAGGTCGATCCCGTCTTGATTTTTTGACAATGGAGTATGTGGACGACGGGAATTGGTTGCTGAGCCCACGATCGACGTTCGATCTTCAGGGCCTGCGTGAGCTGCGTGTTGCCCATTTCGACGACATGCCTGCTGTGGAGAAGTTGCTTGCCAAGACGGGAGACTCGCTTGAGCACTTCCACTTCAAGACGGGGATTTTGGATGGTATGTCGTTCGTTCTTGACGAGCGCCACATCTTATAACGCAAGGATGCTGACTCACGCGTGCTTCTCCAGTTTACCCATTCGATCTGAGCATCAACTCGAACCTCCGCTCTATCAAGCTCACACTCGAAGACCCGCCACTCGCGCTCTCATGGGTCCAGACCCTGCTCAGTAGCATCTCGCCCACCAATATCCTAGAACACATTAGCCTCGAGTTCTTCACCGACCTCAAGCAGATGGTCGACGGCTGGGCCGAGCTGGACTCTCTCCTCCTGCGGCCCGAGTTGAGCGGCCTGCGCCAGGTCGAGATCGGGCTCTTCACCTTACCAACGAGCGCCGAATTTGCGAGGGTCGTTGGGGAGCTCTCTGGGTTGCAGGCAAGGGGCGTGTTGAGGATGTATCGGCTGGGCCTGAAGAATCAGAGATCGAGCCAGCAGCTTATGCCGCGAATCAGTCGTTATGAATCTAGCTGAGTCATGGGACCTTGGGACGTTAGGGTTCGGTTATGGCTCGGTGAGGTGGGCAGACGGGGGGCGTTGACGTGTGTAGCTATTGGTGTTACTACGAGTATCATATGGGGCGAGAGAGTTTAGGTTGTATGGTCTATGTACTAGGTATAAATAGGCGGTTATCGAAGGACAGGGAAATGCTCCTTAGGCAAGACCGATCTGTTCGATGTGTCTGCGAAGGATGACTTCTCCCACTGGAAGCGGGCTTAGGTCAGCCTAGACTTACCTGGGGGGTTGCCAAGGGCACTCACCGTTAGCTATGATACTCTGTGTTGCTTTGATATCCTAATAACAATTCCGTGTCAAGACTTGCTGCGGTATGATGGCAGCACCTGACGTACCAGCATGGAAGTGAAATGCTGATCATCGTCGGGGACTCGAAAGTAAATCATGGGATCGAAGCACAGCACTTCACAGGTACTCACCACATACAGCGAACGCTTCGCGATATCCTTCCTCTTGTGCACCTGCACGAAATGTGATCGGAAGTACTCCGATACATTCTCATAGACGTTCGGCCGTTCACCATAGCTCGTGATGCTGTGTCCAAAAACATCGCAGGTCACGTTAGTCATGACAATGAACAGACTTCCGATGGGCGCAACCGGGCTTAGAAATGAAAAGAACGCACTATTTTCGGACCTTCGTCCCAGATGCCAATTTCTTCTTCAGAAGGTCGGCCTGTGGACGGACATTAGAACATTGATAGGAGAATGATGATGAGAACTAATAACCTTGTTTAGTAGTAGAACGAGATGTGCGTTCACGAGAAGCTTGTTTGTGCAGATGGCGTTGAAGAGTTGGAGGGAATCATCGATGCGGTTGGTCTTCGGATCTTCCTCGAGGTACTGAGAGGAGTGGGAAAGGGGGGCAGTGGTAGTGAGGAAGGCGGGGGTTAAAGCGGTGGGCCTTCATTGTACATACCTGATCAAATGCACTAATCGGTGCTGGCGAAGTTGCACATCAATTAGAGCGGAAAAGGATACGATAGTCACATCGACTCACCAAGAAATATTATGGCCGTGGCTGGATATCGGAGAGTAAGTAAGCCGACCACGGAACAGAGACAGCGTGCGGGTAAAGAACGCTAAAGATACAAAACGAATCTCACCATCATCGAAAAACGGAACCCATGCATGTCGCTATGACAAAGCGGTGAAAGACATGCCTTATTTAGACAGTGTTTACGACCACGAATTCAGAGATAACCCATACCTGACCACGCTGAGAAAATCCCAAGGCAAGTATGTCAGAATTTGACAGGTTAGTAACAGGATCCCGACATACCGCGCCTCCAACGTCGTACAGCTTCCAGTCATACATTGCTCCACCCATGTTGATGGGGAATGTATGCTCCATGACGCCCAAGGTTTGTAATCGGACGTTGAGGATGTCAGCTGAGGACCGGGTTAAGTACACGTATGTCAGTGGATCGAGAAGTCGTGCACATACCGTTTGATGGTGAGAAGTCGGGTTCGACTATCCGGTCTATGTCATCCAAGAAACTGTTGGAAAGAATCAGAAAGTGAATCGACGAAGCAATGATAGACTCATACAATGGTGCAGACTCGTCGAGTCTAAGTTTCCTGGATTCTACGAGCCGTCTTACCGCGGGATGCCTCCATAGCGCCTTGATAGGCTCCACCGCCTGCGCCAATGTCCGCGCAGCAAGCTGAATAACCTCTGGAGCATGAGCCTTCCCATTCGGCCTACTGTCTGCCAACGGCCAATTCGAAGTAACCAGGCCCTGCCATCCCGCACGAACGTAGGCGCCCGTGCGTCCCCCCGAGACAGATACACCACCAGATAGCTCAGACGCTAGGGTGTCCTCGATCGCCACGAGGGGGAGGAGCTTAACCCGGAGTTCCCCGATCTCCCTCTGCCAAAAACTGTCATCTGCTGCTGCATTTGCGTTCGAGGGAAGAGATTGGGAGGAGGAGGAGGAGGCAATGGGGACTTCGCTGATGGCGTTTAAGTCCTCCTTGGAACGATTTGAGAACTCATAGTCGAGTTCGTCGAGCGTCATGCGGACGGCTTTGAGGATGTTGAAGTAGACGACTGGACGCCATGACGGCCGTTCGCGGTCAAGAGTTTGGGAGGCGTAAAAAAGCTGGAATTGTTTTTGGAGCGTAGATTTTCCTGGTATAGGTCAAGGTCTTGGCGTGCGTTAAGCGGGGGATGGGAGTTTCGTACCTGACTCTGCTTGTCCAAGCAGCATTACTGAGATCGACATGAGGTTCAATTGTCCTTCGAGCTCGGCATTCAAACGCACCTTTGATCTCCCTTCGTGACGCATCCTTCCGTCTTGCAGACTCTTTCTATCGGGACATTGGGGCTCTAAGCCTGGGCGGATATAACAAAAACGAGCTGCTCACCCTCAGTTCTTCGTCAATGAGATTGCTTATCCTCGTCGCTTTTTCGTCGTAGTTTTCGCCTGCAGTTAGGTGCTCCGGTTTGGCAAAGTCCATAGGAATCAAGTCAGGGGAGGTAGAGGCTGCGCGACCTGGAGATGAGGGCATATTATGTGTGGAGTTGCTGGAGGTGATGGTTCAAGGTCAAGTGAGGGTCAAATCAATTTACTAGATCAGGGTGTGTGTAATGAGTTTATCGTCCATTTTGTACCGGTGTTCTTGCATCATCATGATTGCTCCTTTTGATAGATTCGACACCGTATCAGGAACAGGTCTGTAAGCGGAATGATTTGACTTACTTTATCTTTTCCATTCCCTAACGAGCAGCCAGCGTTCTTCCATCATCTCCGGCGCTTCATTTCTGACCCCCCGCTGAATCTCAGTGATCTGCCTTGTGAAAATGTATGAGCTCCGAGTGCACCGCCATGAAGTTGACGATCATCCTAGGATCGATCAATCAGGGCAGCTGTGTGGGGCCTTGCGAAGTCGGATCGCGTTCTGGTCCGTATAAGGAAACCCCTCTGTCATCGTCAGCAAAACATTGTATTACGGTTCGTGATTTTTCAAACCACCATCCTCTCGTCTTTATCATAACGAATCAGGTGTTGATTCAAATGCTGTTCATTGAAACGTCTTCATGGTGGTAGTCATTCCTCCATCGCTGTAAGTGATCCTCGCGTAACTGTGTCTGACTGTCATTACGTGGATCTAGTAAGGTCGCGATCGTATCCAATGACAACGGTACTGGCACGTCAAGGTAAAGATGCCTCAAAGGACTAAGTAGAGGGCACGCCGCACTCCGAGGCCCAGGCGTTTGTTCGAGTTTATGTTATCGTGAACCCCTGGCGCAGTCACGACCAGAAGCTCCCTTTCATTCCTAAAGATCTTTGACCTCGACTTTTCTTTCACAACTACATGCCATGTCGATTTTGCAAACCGTGGTTTCACCACCGTTAGACCCTATCCACCGCCCTTTGTCTCTCGAGGATATAAAGTCAGAGCATCGCGAATGGCTGGCTATAAGCCCTGCTGAGGAACTACGACCATAATGCCACAGCTCAAACGAACAGATACGGTTTTCCTCATGCCCTGTGGCAACAAGCGCACGCTCTCCGTCGTCAACACCATCCCTGATACATCCCCAAACCGATATTCTCCACCTCCACAGGTCATTCTCACGTACGGGGCTGTCAAGAGAGCATACGGCCGCGAACGATTGATGAAATATGACTATAAAGTGAGTCGTCATATTTTACTACTCCATTCATACCGTTGTATAACCCACTTTCATCGTGTAGGACGTCATCGATCTATTCAGCCGCGATTTCCAGCTACCACGTCCCTCCATGGGCAATAGGGCCCCGACCCTTCAGGTTACATTCTATCGCACACACGGCAGAGGCGGCTACGATAACACTCTCGTATCCATCGACGAGGAGAGCTGGGCACAGTTAATGGAGAACGTCACTCGCATTGACCTCAAGAACCCCCCAAATGATCTCCTTCTCACTCTCGTACGGCCGTTGATTCTCCAGTTAATATCGTTACTGACAGTTAAAACTCAAACAGATCTCGATCTCTGGTGGTTGCGTACTTCTTCTCTTTTGGATCTACCTCAATTTCTTTACTTGATCGGGGCGCCTGCTGCTTGGGATTTGCCGACGACATCATTATATACCTACCTATCCTGAAGATAATAGCTCATCCCAAGAAGTACGCTTGTAATGACCCTCCGCCTTTATGCATCATCCTTTTCCGTGATGTAGTCAGTTAGAAGATGTTGAGAGCGACGTCCAGCTCTGGGAGTGAACTCCCGATGATACCGCAGAAAGTAAACATCCAAAACCTTGGGACCGAGACTTGCTGATAATCTTTGACATCTTGATTTTGCCACAACACCGAGGCTCTTTAAGTTGAACCCGAACGACGGTGTCGCAGAGTGCATGGCGGTGCAAGAAGCACCTACAGGTAAAACTCATTCGTAATTCGTACACCCGAGAGGTCCGTACGCGATCAGTGAGCGACAGTTCAACAGTATTGAATCTGATTGAGATCGCCATTGAAGGCGAATCAAGAGGCTGCCTCTGATGGTCCAAGACCCGAGAAAACGAAAACGGTCTATGGTAGCGATGTGGTGTGTTCATTTCGAACTTGCCTGCCCATCGAAGCCACTCTGAGCGCTATGGCGGACTCCCAAGCTTGAGCGAATATGGACGTCGTCACGATCAGGAGGTCGGCTGCCTACAGGAACTTGATTAAAAGAGTGTATGATCAAGCTGATGTGATCTACGAACGTGAGCAGATGAACGTTGATGAGCGGAACTTTTTAGCGCGTACAGATTGCCTACCTGATGCTGGTAAAGATTAGTTGTTGATCAAGTATATCCATGAACCACCCTGTGGACTGGCCGTCCATCGATCTTGGAATCGCCTGAGCTTCGCTAGTGAAATCACTCCCCAGGAAAATCAATGCCCAACGGTGTGCTAATCGTTGTTCGTGATGCGACTCATCGGTCCGCAGCAGTGGATGGAGAGTCCGGAGTGAAACGTCGATCATTACCGCTACTTGCTATCGCCGGATCTCCCGAAGGCAGTGGTTCCAGAGTATCAGATGGATAGCGATTCTTTCCAAAGCCCAGGAAGTGGATGAGTAGTAGCCATACGGATACTAATCATCGCAAATCCATTCGGCTAGTGCAGACAGCGTCTGCAGCAGGCACCGGGAAGATCAAGGGACCACGATTATGTTGAGCTAAGATTCTGCATGGCACTGAGGTGAGTTAGCGTTACTGGCGCCGATCGGTCTGGGTTCAAAGAAGCGCCAGCAGTTCGGAATGAGCGGTCCTGAGCAGTTGGAGGTCGAACCGCAACCCGCTCAATTACTTGACGTGTCATTGGCCCGGCGTCCATTGCTCGATAAAGAGCCGTCATTTGAGGCGCATGCGAAATATGAGGTGGAGTTTTTATGTTTGTGTGCGGTTACGCCGATATATTGAAGATGATAAAGGGGAATGATGAGCCTCGATCGACCTCCATTCCATGTAAGCAACACTCTGGCCCAATGGTTGAACAAGAGACAACACTAACTTTAATATGAGGCGCTCAGAATTCTCATTTGACGCTTTAGTGGCATTCAACTATGGGACAAGGGTGGGGCATGGTCTCCTACATGATGGTTTCTTCGACACCCTTGCTTTGGCAAACAAGTTGGTGCCTTGTTAAAATCCGCCTGGGATGCGCTTTGGAACGCTTCGAAATTGGGTCATCATAGTAAATCACTACACTTCATGATACTTACCTCGTCTGGGAAAAAGAGCTCTTTTGATCGTTTTCAGAGAATATCGGCCTTCGGATTCGAGATCGAGTTCAAACACTCTCCAGACGAACGTTATGCCATTGATGATGGTCGATTCGGTGAGATAGTGGTTCAAGACAGGTGCAACAGGCTCAAAAAGAGCCTTACAAAAGTTCGAGTGCCGCCAGAAGGGACTCACGCGAAAACACATGATCTGTCGAATTTCAACAACTATCAACAACGCGGTTGCAGAATCCAATCATTCTCCTGGGCCATCGTCGTGACCGTCTCAGCAATATTACAGACTGTTTGACACTCGCACCACACCGATTATTTCCGAGAGCTCTTCCTGCAGACCGTCCGACATACTTGGTTCAAAGCCACGTATTCGGGCAACTTTCTCCCCCACTGCGGCCCACGGGTCATGGAAATCATTAGCCAGATCCTACCCAAGATTTCTGGAGTCCAGGACAGATATCAAACCCGACTGGAGGCCAGTGTGCTAACGAGACAATGCTTTCTACACGGTCGTCTATGACGGCCTGAAACGAACCAAATCCGGCTCAGCAAAACCGACATTCTGGCGTCGTTGCCAAAGGCCCTTCGTCGCGCATCGACTCTTGATTTTCGACAGACTGTACGACGTGGAGAACTCTAAGTAATGCGGCGGAAAACGGCGCGGAGAGTGAGGTGCATGCTTCGTCCCATGTTCGCCACAACGAGGCAAGTCGCAACTCGTCACGTCGTTGATTGCGATTTTGACGGGATCCACATGTCCAGAGCGTGACCGTACCTTGAGCAGTGAGTCTATTTCCCTTTGTCCTACCAATTCGGTAATTGATCATTCCATTCCTCCGTCCTGTGCCCGTTGACCTTCCCAGCTTGTTCCCAGCGGTGACCTCTCGGGCTCCCACGTGCGCCCTCCGCAAGGTCGAACCCGTGATATTTACCTGACTTCTCTCCTACCACCCGTTCGTCGTCCTCTTGGCCAAACCAGAGACTAGAAGCCATGATCGTGTCACTCCTACTGGTGGACTACAGTTTTGTCTAGCCTGTACCGATCTTGAGTCTACTCTCGGAATTACTGTTCATAAGCATAAGACAACGGTATCTTCTATCACCGATAAACTCTATCAGATGTTAACGTTAATGTCTTCTCCAACGACAGACATCGACATACGATCAAGAAGATCAACCGCTGAACCAGCATCCGAAATGCTGTCCTGCATGAAGCTTGGAAGTCCCGGTCGATCCACCATAATCTTTGTAACCGCAAAAAACGACGGTCCCATCGTATTTCGGTTGAGCTGCTTGCATTTCGTTTCCCACACGACCTTGGATCGGCACTGTCCCAGCGCCCAAATAACATGCCTGACTGCGACCCCTTTATTCCCATCGTTTGTGCGACCTTCACGGCCGTTGATTACAAAAATTTTCTTCCTGCTTCTAACTCGGCTTGTGAGCGCAAGCCGGCCTTGTCTTATGCTCCGTTCCCGACTCGAGTTGACAGGACGCAATTGCATTGGCTCCTATTAATACTGATACAGCGGTGTTCTCGTTGGCAGTCGCCTTCCATCTGTCAACCCCTTGTATGACCAAACAAAACACAGTCTGTTGACCTTGCCATGGAGGTATGTAAGATTGCCCATATCCTTCTTCTTCTTCTTGTCTTTCTTCCTTTGAAAACCCCGAAAACATGGTCAGCACTAGTGCAGCATCGACACAGTATGTCTAATTTCTGCATTTTTTAATCCGAGATTCTGATAATCACTTTAGCTTCATACAATTCTGTATTCAGTGGTCTAGCCTTGGTACGCCACCTCATCAGATGTACTATCTAATTTCCGTTAACATCTCAAAAGCTTTACTCTACTATGACTACGTCCTGACCTTCGGCATGGAAGTCAAGTACATCTGGAAACAGAAATTCCGCATTTCGACGGTCCTCTATATCTGCTGCCGTTACGCGCTTGTCGCAAATGTTGTATACCTCCTCACTATCTCTAATAAAATCACTGGAAAGGTATGAATTTTCACGACCTTTCCGAAATCATAAGAGCTAATAACCATCCCGCGGTCTAGTATGATACAACTTTCTGCCGGTAAAAAGCTACTGGGCTGACGCGAAAAGCAGTTGTCGTGCAGGATACCTTGTCAGCAGTGCCCTCAGTGTTTTCGGCAGAGCTGCAGTTATCGGTGCGCATGACGCTCTAATAATCGAACCCGAAAACGCTTAGATTGGAAATTGGTCAGTTGTTTGGGGTATGAGGACGTTTGCTGTCTTTGGCAAGAATCGATGGGTTCTACTGTTTTTTGGAACAATTGGCTTGATGCTCGTCATTCTTGATGTTGTAGGTTTCACTTTTCTTCTTACACCCTAAGGTTTTCGCCGTCCTGAGACGTCAACACCTAGATTGAGGTCCCAGCAAGCTCCTGCAAAGGAAGCATTACAGCACCCATGTGCGTTAATCATGTTTTTGTTCTTCATCGATAGTATCTTACTAAATTACGCGTAACATGCAGTGGTGAACATTTCCATCGCACCAGTGACGAAGTAACCTTCGCTGATTATTGACACAGTCGGTGGACTGCTCGCGATCATGATGGTCGTGTTCGAAATCCTGTCGGCCGGCCTCACCACCATGCGGACTATCCAAGCCATGAATGTGAATGGACCGTGGTGGAAGCAAAAGAAGGGTCTCAACTACCTCATTTTCGAACAAGGTATGTCTGTCGACAGTCGTTTCCCGCTCATCTTTTCTGACTACACAATCCCATCAAGGTATCTTATACTTCTGGTGCGATTCCGCCACTCGGTCATCCTCAATAACTTCCCTAAACCTCTTATAATTTAGTTCGGTCACTGTCCTTACGATTGCCTCCCTGGCTCTCAATATTGTATGTCCTTCCAGTCATGACTGATTTATGAAATGCGGTTAACCCAGCGCCACCCACTAGACGATTCCTGTAAGCGACGTTCCAACCTGACATATTCTGCCACATTTACTTGACGCATCCCTATCCGACTTCAGGGCGGATTCCTGCAACGCCTCCTAAACGCCTATACCATCCCGTACGTCCGCCAAGCCCCACTCTTACCTATACATTCATTAACTCACCCTGCTTACCCCACTATAAAGCCTCTCCGGACTGATGACCGCCCGCTTCCTCCTCCACATCCGCAAATGGGAGGGTAAGCGCGACGCATTCCGGCCCTCCGACGTTAATGGCGAGGACGACGAACATGGTGGCACAGGGACGAGCACCAATCTCGATTTCGCAAGCCGTTCGGGCAGCCGCACGCTCAACTCGGGGATGAGTTCTGAGCCTTCGGAGGAGGATCATGAGCAGGAGCGTGAGGCACGTTCGACGTCATTTATGGATGAATTCGGGGAGGACCCTGTGCGCCGGGCTCGGGCGCGCGGGAGTGTTAGTATCGATATTGGGAGGGGGGCGATCGTGGAGGAATTGAGGGTGTAAGTGTCAGCTACTGTGAAAGTACCATTTATTCCGGGCCTCGATTTTTGGGTGATGATTTGGTAACTAGTGTATAATCGACTCCTAGTTCAGAAAACGTAAGAATTGGACTGGCACTCACGATGGCAGGGGACCAAACGTGCTAGGTAGGAATTGCTTTTGCAAGTAACTCACCTCATGATACTTAGGTCCAGGATATCGACACCCGCCAGAATAAAATCCAAAACGATTATTAAACCCAAATCTAAACGAATGTAGTGAACTAGTACGTCACTGTGACTGAAGTAAATGCCATAACGAGAGTATTATCCAGAACCTATAGTATCGAATCCCTATTCCGCCCTTTAAGCAGCAGTGTTGATGTTGATGCCCGTAGAGACGCTTCCTTGGAGGAGAACCTCGCTGCCATCGGTACCCTTGGTAGGGTAGGTGTTGACGAATTGAACAAAGTAATTTGCTCCCTGGAAGTAGTACCCGTGGGGAACCTTGGGACAAAAGTCTTAGTTCGTGTAACGGAGGGGGTCATCACGTCGCTCTTACCGTGGATGTGAAGGTATCCGAGGTGGTGCCGGCAGGCAATGTGCGGCGGGCAATCACCATGGGGGGCTCGTGACCGTTGTTCGCGGGCGCGGGCACAATGATCGAGTAGTCGAGGAACTTGGGAACGATGCCGAAGCTGTTAACGGCGCAGTTAAGATCGACGTGGACGACGAATTCCTAGAAGAGAGTCCAATTATAGATGGGAAGTGTAAATTGGTATATCTATGTGATAACCTACGTCACCAGGGTTAAGAGGGACATCGTTGGGGGTGACGCTAAGGACACCAAACCTCGTTGCCTGGGGGCAGCTCTGGCGGGGGACGTTGAGAGAGTCTCTCGCGGCGACGAGGCCAGCGAGGGAGAGAAGGGCAGCGGAGATGGCGAACTTCATTATGAGAATGGGAGATTGGATTCGAGTGTAGGAGGTAAGCTGAGGGGGATGTAGGTAACTGAAGGACCTATTTGGCCATCTGCAGGTTTTATATCTCTCCGGCTGCGTTAGAGATGACCCCAGGATGACCCTTGCGTTTGAGATTCAAGGTCTAAAAACGCCTACGTGGGATGAGCATGACGAGCACGAGAAGGTGAACTCCTGTAGCGATGTTACTACGTAACATTCTTCGCCACGCCGACCTGAGGGATGATATCTTAAGCGTTGTCGATGAGCCTAAAAGAGATCAATATATCAAAAACGCGTCGGTACTGAAGTCGGAGCGAATTCCATGCTTCTTGAAATTACGTACTTAGTGGGCGCCGTCTCAAGGAACGGCGATGAACATACTCATGGTAGAGGAGTCTATGCAAAAAGCAGCTAGGATTGATATGAAATGATTCGGTGGTATACACTCGTATCCGATGTGGTGCTTACATGCTGCTCGACGTACAATAGCCCAAGTCGTCGGGTCGAACATCTTTGGAACATCTCGAAACATCGTCACCATGATGCCCGAAACGCCAGAGACATCCGGCGGGCGGTGGCGTTGAACTGTCTTCTTCCGAGCTAGCGTGTTCTTGCCGTTATTTTGGATCATGATGTAGTAGCAGGCTGTATGTAAAAGAGGCTGTAGCGGAATGGGGGCCGATATATTTTAATTCCGAACCACCTTCGGACTTTCCGGACCTCCGAAGGCGCACAGCCACAATTGAACTTTTGTTGAGTATCTCTCGACAGCTCCTTTTGGCCGACAACAAACGTCTGCAGCTTGCCCTACTTTCTATGCTCATCTCTGCTCCAAGTTGGCGTGGTCCACGCGATGATAATGAAATCCTTTGAGTAAGGGCTCCGGGATCGTTTTTCAACTGGAAACGCCATGAAGGGATGGTAATGTAGGGCTTCCTGGAGGACCTCAGATATCAGAACCGAGTTGGTAAACATGAAACTCTTGGATTTCACGCTCTTCGCGGTTTACTTACATATGTACACTACTCTAACACGAGTCCGGGCCACACCACTCCCTCAGCCCTGTTTGGCGTACACGGACGATTTCCTTCTTTGCACAACAAGTGGCCGCGAAACCCGCATGCTGGGCTAAGCTTACTTCCATAGACACCTATGCCATCATGCATTCCGCCTGTCTTGGTCTTTCTGTCTGTTATGTGGGCTGTGGTGTCTGCTGTCATGACTGGTACGCTGCTCTTGCTTAAACTTATCATATGCCCTCATCGCTGGTTCTACCTAAACTAGCACCCTATCATCATTCCGGTCACTGGAGAAACATAGCAGGGAAGACCGCAGACAACAACTATCGAAGGGAGCCGCCGATGGATGGTTTAGTTCTTGCGACCACGAAGGCAGTACAAGGAGGAAACGATGTGGACGAAGCGTCTTAACCGATTCATCACTTTGCATGACGACCTTGCCAAGGCACCTTCGCCTCTAAATAACGTCTCCCCACGTTCTTCTAACCAATGTGCTGTCATCATTGCTCGTGCTCCCCCTCGGGCAGACTTTGCGACGACGAGAAGATATCCATCGGAGGAAGCGGAAGGAGACTCATACGCACGATTATCACCATCGGAATAAATTGGATTACTCCCACATTGAATAATAGACAACAGATAACAACGCTGGGCAGAAGGCGCTAAGTATATCCGATGCTCAAAGATGTTGCACAATACCATATCTCGGTGAGCGCATGGCGAAGGATCTAAGAATGCCCGATGACCTCCTGCGGCTTATAAGGCTCCTCCAGATACGTTATCTCGTCCTCCGTGAGCTTGACATGTGCGCCAGCTGCACACACCCATCAATAAGCCAACCCATAGAAAGGAAGTGAGGGAAGGGGGCTTACCCAGGATATCCTCCAAATTCTTCAAGCTCGTCGTTCCGACTATGGGTGCAGTCACTCCTACACCCCGACACTTGTAAGGGGATATACAGTGTGATACACAGACGCTACACACCTTCTTTCGCCAAGCTCCATGCGATAGCAACTTGTGCCATGCTGATCTCCTTCTTCTTCGCAACCTCCTCCACCCTGGAACTCAGATATATATCAGCCATCTACCAAATAATGGGAGCAGTGCGCACCGTTTCAGGATCTCAGACGTCCCTTCCGCGGCTGAGTACTTTCCGATGAAGCTGAAATACCAAATACGCGCTTGAGTTGAGCTGGGTGCAAGTTGATATATGTGAAGCGACTGACAAATCCGTCTCTCCGCGCTTGGTCTGATCAGTCAGAGGCCGTGTGAGGAGGCCGCGCGCGAGGGGGGACCATGGGATAGCACCGACGCCGAACATCTAGAGGTGCATCGTGATAAACTTTCAGCTCATGAAACCTGCATTAAAAACCCCACCTTTAGAGTCGGGAACATCTCGCGCTCCTCCTCGCGATAGAGCAGACTGTGGTGGTTCTGCATCGACACGAACGGTGTGAGTTTGTTCGCGATGGCATAGTCTACCAGTGATTGTCGTTAAGTAAATGCTTTTCGCAGGTTCGCGTCGAGGAGACACCCACTTTGCATCGCGTGGACTGGTAGATTGGTGGTGGTCAGGCCTAGATGAGAGTGGAAGCGAGGAAGGAAAGAACGTACACTGGTATGCCCAGCAAGAACTCATCCCGATGTAGCGAACGTAGCCGGCTTGGACTATGTCATGGAGGGCTTGCATCTGGCATTCATGAGTCAACACTATCATCGCACGAAAGAACTGCTCTTGGTGTATACCGTTTCTTCAATGGGGGTCTCATTATCAAACCGATGGCCTAGGCATGTCGAAGAGACCGTAAACCGGAGGAAAACAAGGTAAAGAAAAGAGAGACCGGGTACATACATTGTAAGAGATCGACATATTCAAGGTCCAAGCGCTTCAAGCTCGCTTTCACCGCTTCGAAAATGTGCTTGAGGAACCACGAGGTGAGCATAACGTAGCTCGAAAAGCCCGGTCAAAAGGTAAACGCTAACGAACCTTACGGCTGAGACCGTGTTGGTTGACATAACCAGCCTCATCGGGCTTCTGGCCAGATGTAATAAAGTTCGTCCCATGTTCACGCGCAACGGTACCGAATAACTACACAACCGATGGCAAATGAGTCAAGGGGAAGGGTGCGATGGACGTAGGAAGGGGACATACTTTGGTCATGACGACGATCTCGCTCCGGGGTAGTTTGAGCTCTTTGATAGCTTTACCCAGGATGATTTCAGAGAGGCCATTAGAGTATACCTATACAACAGCATTAGATGCCCAGTTCCAGAACGGTTTTGAAGTACTCGTACATCCGCGGTATCGAACGTCTGCACCCCAGCGTCATATCTACATGAAGACATTTGCGTCATCAGCAACCGCCGGACGAGGTACAATCGTGACAAAAGTATTTGGACTCACGCAAACTTGATGTGCTTGATAGCTTCAGCCTCATCGTCAATCACCCACTTCTGCCATTCCGAACTGCCATATTGCATAGTCCCCAGGATGATCTTCGATACCTTCAGACCAGAATTTCCAAGGCGGACTGGCACGTACAACAAAAAGCGATGAGCGAAGACGTTAGGTAGGTATTAAGCAGCATCTTACCATAGGGGATTTTGGGTGTACTAGGGCTCGCCATGACTTCCAGCCTGGTGATACAAGAGAGTGGGAGTGGGAGTGATAGATAAGATGGCTCTATATACTCAGGTACAAGCCCGATTATGCTGACATGATTCTGACTTCAGTAAAGCCATGCGAGATGACGAATCCACAGAAGAGGACATGTGAACACGGCGGAATGTTCTGCCGAGACAAGGTGAGAGAGGAATGGGCGTTGCGATCATGAGGTCGCGACGCAGAACATCGCTTTCAAGTTTGTCGACCGCCAAACGGGCATCAGTGAGATATTGGAACTTCAGAGCTTCATGCCTGCAGGCATCGGCCTCGTTATAGCTTATCAGAGCTATCGAGTTCATCTCTGGTCGACGGGAATAAGGATTTGACAGTGGGGGGAAAAGTTACACTGGGCCGGCTACGGCCCGTACAGGAGGCTCTTCGGAGTCTAAAGCCTTAGTCAAGCAGAGCCAAATAACACGCGTCCTCTTTAGGAAAGGCCTCTTTCTGTCGCAAGTTCTGGACCAGAACCTAGTTCCTCTTAAAAAGACAGCTGGTCGTACGTTCTCTGTCAGATTGGTGAATTTGGCTCAAAAACTGCCATGGAGTTCTGATGAGACTGAGTCGCATGTACAGGATTTGGCCTAGGCTTCCACCGACGTCTACTATGGTAATCCTATCCGCACCGTCGAGTGTGTGGCACATTGGACTGTAGTACCCCCAACACCATATCACCACTGGCACAAAATGTACGCAACAAGTCATAGAGAAGATGACAGCGTTTGCCGTGCAACCTTCGATATATACTTCAAATCACTACACACCACATTAGACCAACGTAAAAGTCACTGTCGACTTATATACAAACTGACATAAAAATACATACGCGCGGTACTCCTGTCCAAGATCGCCAAGTTCCTGACCCGCGCTTGGCATATCAAACATCAAACATAAAATCATCATCGACCTCCAGCTCCAAACCCTGGCCAACCATAAGCACCATCCCACTCTCCCTCGCAGCATCATCACCGCTCTTCGCCGCCGCACCAGAACGCCCCTTCACCGCAGGTTGTGCACCCTTGCCCAGACCGGCACGCGATGGAACGGAAGCACCAGTCCCAGCCGGCGTAGTCCTATACAACGACGTCGCGGTCGCAGGCCGCCTCGTGGAAGCTGTGGTCACAGCAGCACTCCCTACGCGACTGCGCGTCGCCGCGGACGTAGCTGGACGGGAGGGAATGGAGCTGGCAGGAGTAGCAGTGACAGAAGCTTTAGCCGTGCGCAGGGCTGTAGCCGTTCTGCCTGCTGCTGTGTCGATTGTTCTGGGCTTCTGGGGCAGGGGGACACGGGTAGTACTCATGCTCGGGGCGGCGCTCTTTGCTATGTTCGTCCTGGGGAGTGGCTTGGTCGAAAAAGCGGTGGAGGTAGAGGCACCAGGTCGGGGAGGGATTGACTTCGTAGATTTGAGGGCACCTGATGAAGGGACTCGCGACGCTGGGGCAGGCCGAGATACGGGGACAGATTTCGACGCTGGTGCCACTGGCTTGGCTAAGGTTCCAGGACGCGGCTTCGTTGCGGCGGATTTCAGGGGAGGGGGAACTGCAGCGCCTTTCGGTCCAGGACCTGCAACTTGGTGAAATGGGTCCTCACTCTCTGAACAACGCAGAGCATGTCAGTTGTGAGAAACGACGTTGATACAGTAACGTACCTAGCTCCGGCAGAGCTAGCATATCCCAGCCCAAGAATTTCACATCCCCTACATCCACCTCGATCTCAGCTACGGGAGAATCATCATACGGACAGGAAAACGCAAGCTTCAACAGCGTCTTCCCGACTTCTTTGTAGTCCGGCAAGTCAAAGTCGAACGGTGGCTGATAAGGTAGATCTATAACACCAAAAGTCAGTCTGTATACACGAGAAGCCATGAATTGGATCCTTGCACCTAAAGTATTGGGCGCCATATACTCGATCTCGTCATAATCATCCTCGGGCTCCACCTCCTGCACCATCGCCTCAGGCAAAGTAATGCTCATCTCACTAACATCCCAATGGTTCCCATTATTAAGCGGCGTCTCAAAGCTCTTGCTCGCGCTTCTCGGGACCCGGGCGTGTTTCCTCGCCGTGCTCGGACGAAGCTGCGAATCAGGCGTCTTGTTCGGCTGGAGATGCTGCGTTTGGGGTTCAAGGAACGATAATTTGGACACTTTCTGGAGGGGGGTCTCGAACTGTTGGGTGCGGGGGCGGTTTGGGAAGGGCGTTTTGTCGCCTAGAGGACGGGTGGCCGGGCGGGTGGTCAGGATTATTGGCTTTCCCTGGGTCTGAGCACCAGCTGGGGCTTCTATTAGAAGATATAGAAGGCGTTATCAGTAACATGTGAGAAGATAGGTTTTTGAGTGCGCACGTTGTGGTCCGGCGTGGAATGGAGTCTTCATTGCGGCCTCTTTCCCCTTGCCATGGCCGTGGACGGTCATGGGAACAGCGTTCTCGACTCTTCCTTTCATACGTGCTGGAGTTTTTGCTGGATAGAGCTGGGAGTCCATGCCCAGCTGGACTGGACGGGAGCTCAACATGGTGGTGGAGGAGGAGGAGGAGGAGGAGGAGGAGGAGGACCAAGTTCGAGTGGGCGAAGTTCAAGGGTCACATGATAATCACGTGTTCGTGTTCACACACAGCTGGAGACTTTTTTTTTCCAAGTCCTTGAAGTCGTTCAAACTTTTTTCGTCTTAAATGTGGCTATATCTCGTCACGACTTACGATACATGGCAGAAAACATTCTCATGTTTATAGCGACTCGACTAGCATTTTCGTGCTACCATATCATTCTATGGTGCGTATATCATCACCAATATGTCGTTCAACGAAGTTGACAAGCAATTGATAAGAGTCATTGAGCCATCTAGTGTAGCCCATAATCTGAGCCGCCTACGAATGCGGCATTGAGACTTTGCTTGAAACCATGCCTACGGTCTTCTTTCTGCCAAAGAATCAGATGGATGTTCTGATTCATGTGCGCTTCTTGACAGTGCGTGTAACAAATATCACGATGCTGATCGTCAGTCCATGTTGGAATGACATTTCACAGACGGTCGGGATCACACGCCTTCTGAGGACGATGCCATGCCCTGAAGGCAGTGATAGTTGTCGTGCCCGGCCACGTTCTATCTCAAATGCCCTCGTTATGTCCAGCCATACCAGTACGCGACGATTGTCCGATAGGCCTCGGAAAATTGGTCGTTGACGTTTGTCCGAGACCTTTCCGGCAACAGCAAGGAATGCTGATTCCCAATGTCTCTTGCGATATCGCCATTATGCTGCGCTCTTTTGAATCAATTTACGTGTAGCAGGGTTTTCTTGTATCAAGCCACCTTTCCGTATGCCATTGGTTTGACAGTTATTATGATATCCACTCTTATGCACCTCTCCCAAACCATCAGATTGTTCACCCGCATCTGTTTACAGATCATATCACACAGTCGCTCAGCCACCGCCGCAATCAACTCATGACCCGCAGGCTATAGCTTCCCACCCTTCGCTGGCATACACAATGATGATCCAACGGGACTTGTCCTTGCGAATGTAACCCAAGATGGTGTACATCAAGAACACCATATGTTCGCCATCTTGAGTCACATCTATATCTGTCAGCTGCAGCGCTAACGTACACAATTCTCACTATCCCACTGTCCTATGTAAGGAAGAAGCGTAGATGTTCGCTTTCTGTCCCGTCTCTTTTGCGGCAACCCCATGAAGTATGGTAAGTAGTGCTGGAAACTCTCAGTACGTCCCTATCCCTGCGCCTGAGGGTATCGCAAAGAGAAGGTTCCGACGATTAAAGTATTCCACTACAGCCTCATACAATTTTGCATCCAGTGGTCCAGCATCGGTACGCCGTTGACATCCCCTATCGCGTCCCAACGTACTGATTTTCGTTCAACGATCCTCAGCTTTACTCTATTACGACTATGTTCTAACCTTCAGTATGGAAGTCCAGTACATCTGGACCAAGAAATTCCGTATTTCGACTGTCCTTTATTTCTGTTGCCGTTACTCGCTGGTCGCCAATGTTGTATATCTCTTCACTATCGCGAACAAAATCACTGCATCTGAGGTAAGCTTTCCGTCGCGTTCTTGAAATGGGCCTTCGGCTGATTATTCTATCCAGTATGTTTCGTTGCTCTGCAAAGGATAAATAACTGGTTTGACACGGGCGTCAGTTGCCGGTCAGGATTCATTGTCAGCAGTGCTCTAAGCGTCGTCGGAAGGGCGGCTATTATTGGTAGGTACTCTTGTCAATATGCTCGAAAATTCGTCAAACACCGCATCACCAGTAGTCTGGACTGCAAGGGCATTTGCCGTGTTCGGCAAGAATCGTTGGGTTCTCTTATTTTTTGGATCGCTTGGTTTGATGATCGTCATCCTTGATACCGTATGTTTTCCGCTCATCCAATTCATCCATTTGCCTAGTCATCGTTCACTAGATGGACGTGCTCAACAACTCTTGTAGTGGGAATAAGAAATCCTCTCTGTGAGTGGTCCCTACTTCCTGTTCTCAACACCCTTTTCGATAAAATATAGGAGTGAGTATCCGACGTAATCAACATCACCTCTACTAATTTTCTTAAACTCGTAGTTCGCACACTAGTCATGGTGACGATGTGTGTCTTCGAGTTCTTTTCGGCCGTGCTCACCACCTTTCGGTGTATCCAAGCGCTTAGTGTCAATGGGCCATGGTGGAAGCAGAAGAAGTGCTTTACTTACCTCGTTCTCGAGCAAGGTATGTGCAAAAACAGAGAAATCTCTAGTCATAGCTCACCATTATATCTACCTCTAGGTGTTCTGTATTTCTGGTGCGATCCTATCCAATGGATGTGATGTCTTTTCTAAGGCTCTTCTTATACAAATAACAGTGTCGTCGCCGTTCTTACCATCTCTTCACTCGTTCTCAATTTCGTAAGTTTATCTTGTCAGGATAAAGCTGTTTCTAATCGATAACAACCACCACTAGACGATCCATGTCAGTTTCCTTTCGCCAAGCGAGAGTTCCTGCCTCGGTGAATTGACCATCAGTCGCACAACTCAGGGCGGGTTCCTACAACGCCTCTTAAACGCCCATACCATGCCGTGCGTCCACCGCCACGCCTCCTCATCTCAGGAACGACTATTAACCTATGTATATACAGTTTATCCGGTCTAATGACCGCCCGCTTTCTCCTGCACCTCCGGAAATGGCAAGCCACCGAGAGCTCCTCGCCAGATGGTTACGTGCAGGAACATGAACACGATGGGTCGGAGAGGACACATCCCTTGGATGTGTTGGTTTTCTCGGACCCTACGCGCACTACCTATGGGGAATCGGATTCAGACTCGGAGTTGGGTTTGCCTCAGTCGGGATCGGCGTCGATGTCGTTCGTAGATCAGTTTGGGGAGGACCCGGTCCGAAGGGCTCGAGCCATCTCGGGTGCAGACTTTGGATATTCGAGGGGTGACATCGTGGAAGAATCAAGGGTGTAAGGTAGGTGATCCCCTCTCGAATTTAGCCCGCACATACTTATAGGTCCTTTGCGTAGATGAGATAAGATGACGATAAGATATGGACCCGAGAATCAGTCCTCGTGTAATGACATTGATAATCTGAAGATCAAGTTCAATCAAGCACGTCTGACACCCGACTGCCACAGTCACGCGTAGGGTGACAGATAATATTCTCGAAATCAAGGCAGGACTGCGCCTATGCTCTACTCTGGATTCTCAAATCAGTGTTCTGAGCGTACCAAGTGAGGTGCGAAGTCACCCCCGTGTCATCGGCTTTGACCTCTCACGTGCGCCATCCGCTTTTTTGTCCAGCTGTGGGAACAAATATCGACTGGTCGTATCTATGTGGTGGACAACCCTTGTCTGACTTGTATCGGCGACCCTGCACCTTGTCTTGCTATGTGCTGCGCAGGAGCATTGGTACGACTTTTTCACCGGTCACCGGTACCGGTGATGCTCCATTAGTACCGAAGTTGACGTACAACTTTCTCTTGTTGATCTCTCGTTTTCTGACAGTGACAGGTTAGGCGCTGGGTACACCGTGACGGTAATACCTACCTATCTACCTAGATCCTTTCGAAATTGCCAAGATGAAATCATCCCAGCGCCCAGAGAAATATCTGACTGTGGTTGCATCGTGTTCGCGACCTTTACGGCAAATGATCACGAAAAAGGTTCTTCGTGCTTCTAACCCGGCTTATGAAAGAGTAATGACATTATGTGCGGGACTTGCCTTATGCCCGCATCTCCGAATTGCAATGCGGCGATACAATTGCCACCTATCACTGTTTCTCGATGGGCATGGGACAGCATTATCTCATTAGCCGTCGTCGCCCAGCTGTCAGCCCCTCACACGTCTAAACAAAACGCCTTCTGTAGGTCTCGGCGTTCACTATGTAAGGCGGCACTTGGTTCTCTCCTCCTGTTGTGCCCCTTCCTCTGCAGCAAGGTGACCATGGTCAGCACTAGTGCGGCATCGATACGGTATGTATAAGAGCTTCGATTCCGTTGGAAATTCAAAGACCTAATCAAGCTACTTTAGCTTTCTACAGTTTTGTATCCAATGGTCTAGCATCGGTTAGCTGCCATCTTCAATCGTAAAGTCTTGCTTTTCTTGACTACTCCAAAGCTTTACTGTATTACGACTACGTGCTAACCTTCGGGATGGAAGTCAAGTACATCTGGAAAGAGAGATTCCGGATTTCGACAATCCTTTATATCTGCTGCCGTTACGCGCTCGTCGCAAATGTGGTGTATCTCCTAACCATCTCTAACAAAATCACTGGAAAGGTGTGTTTTTTACTCGCACGGAGGGAATCCACGTTAATGGGCTAATTTGTTCAGTACGGTCTGATCTTCTGACTAAAGAAGAAGCTACTGGCCTAACATGGGTATAAGTTGTCGTGCAGGATTCCTTGTCACTAGTTCCCTCAGCGTCTTCGGCAGGGCGGCAGTTGTTAGTGCGTATGACTCTCGAATAGCCGCGATATGGTCTGACGGTATATCTGCTAGTTGTCTGGACTATGCGGACGTATGCCGTCTTTGGGAAAAGCCGTTGGGTTTTAACATTCTTTGGAATAATCGGCTTGATGCTCCTCATCCTTGACATCATATGTATTGTCCTCCTCGTACCACAAACTTTCTCGTCCTCTTCAACTGCATATGCCTAGATGGAGGTCCCGGGAAGCTCCTGCAAAGGAAGCCTCAAAGTACCAATGTGAGTCGTTCAATTACTTGATCCGTTATAATGTCTTAAACGACAAATTTTACAGAGGTGAACATTTTCACTGCACCAGCGGCGAAGTCAACTATACCAATAACACCTTGATACAGTTGGTGGACTACTCTCGATCATGATGTGTGTATTCGAGATCTTGTCCGCTGGGCTCACCACCTTCCGGATTATCCAAGCCCTGAATGTGGATGGGCCGTGGTGGAAGCAAAAGAGGGGGTTTAACTACCTGATCTTTGAACAAGGCATGTACCTGGTCCGCTCGATGATGCGTGGCGGGTGCTGACATCGAGATCTATCAAGGCATCATTTACTTCCTGTGCGATCCTTCTATTCGAGCGCTTTTGACTTCCTCCTGACTCCAGGCCTCCGATGAAATAGTTTAGTCACCGTCATTACCGTTGCCTCCCTGGGTTTCAACGTCGTACGTATTCTTCCGAGCAAGTTTATTTCCAAATTGTCATTAATTCTGCGTAAACACTAGGCAATCCGCAGTGTATGCTGCTCAGTCTTCAATTCCATGGCTTACTGACTAACCGTCCACATACCTGACTTAGGGCAGCTTCCTACAGCGGCTCCTAAACGCTCACACTATGCCGTAAGCCCGCCAAAACGCACCCTCTGATATCATTCACCATTTACATCCCCACTCAGGCTCTCTGGACTGATGACCGCTCGCTTCCTCCTGCACCTCCGTAAATGGGAGGCCAAGCGCAGTGTGTTTCAGACCTCTGGCATTAACGGAGGCCACGAGCATGAAACCGGGACCAGCACAAACATAGATTTCGCGAGCAACCCGGCGGGCAGCGACACGCTCAACTCACGGGTGAACTCTGAGCTGTCAGAGACAGAGATAGAACCAGAGGCGCATACTATGTCATTTATGGACGAGTTCGGCGAGGACCCGGTGCGCCGGGCTCGGGGTCGCGGGAGTCCCAGTATTGATTTGGGTACTAGGGGTAGGATCATGGAGGAGGTGAGGAGGTAGGCCTTCCTCGAGAATAACGCGATGACCCAGTACCCGTAACATTCTGTAAATGAAAACCTAAACAACGGATAGTGAATGCCACTGAGCCAGATCTAGCCCACTAACTAAACCGCAGACTTTAGACGTGTCCGATTCGTGTTATCACGAATCACGAAACAGGTCCGAGAATAGTTGCGCGATGGTCCCAAGTGAGGAGGTTGTTTGGTTCATAGGCTCTTCATCCCTTCCCTCAAACATTGATGCAATTTTCCTCGCCCACGCACGGACCACCCTGAAAAACTATATAATCCCTTTCTCGACATCATTGTTTCCTCAGAACATACTCATCAGGATCTATTTTATAGAAACTGACCGAGTCTCGCATTTTTACAAATGCCGCATCCTTCATATCCACTCGATGATCTCCGCGCTGGCTCGTTATACCGAGAACACGGCCCTGCCCCCGAGCAGGGTCTCGAGGACGTTTGGCACGCGGTTGCGGTGTGCTTGCAAAAGCACCCGCGCTGTGTACCAGCGAGCTCAGCGTCTGTCTGATGGATTATTTTTACGGGATGGTGTTCTTGTTGGGGGGTGCGGCTTGGCTTTCTCTCTTCTCGGATGTAGGTAGTGTTCATCGGAGCGACGTGGCGACACTTGTTGGCGCCCTTGCAATCGCTCCGTCGTCGTCGACGTCGATAGGTCTACTACTTGACCTATCAAATTCAATCCATTCTGAGACTCACATATTCGCATCGCCTCCGATATCTGGATACGACTTCCAAGGCGACCTCGCCGCCTTGGCCTCAGAACTCAGTCCTGGCGTCTTACGACGTACGCGGTGGACTAGTGGCATCCCGCCTCCCATCCTCCGTCTGTACCTGCGTCAGTGTGGCTGCGCTTCATACGCAGCCAGCTTTCAAATCTTGGCTTGACCCACCGAAGCATAACGTCCCACCTGCACCTCGTCAATGGTCTGCATCATCCGAGTTGCGATATTGGCGCCGCCTAACACGGCTTGGCTGCCTTACCACAAAACTCACAGCGCTGCAGATCTGCGCGCTCGGACCCTTGGGCCCATACACTCGATCCACAACATCGATGGTTTGAACTTTGCACTGTCCGTTTTACGATATTGGCGCCGCCTAAGCCGTACGCGACGAGATTATGGAAGTACTCGTACTCTGTAACTTGGCGTCTGTACGGCAAACACGGCTTGGCTGACTTATCGCAAAACTCGCAGCGCTGCAGATCTGCGCGCTCGGACCCTTGGGCCCATACACTCGATCCACAACATCGATGTTGCACCGTCCGTCTGGCGTCTTACGACGTACGCGGTGGACTAGTGGCACCCTATCTCTCATCCTCCGCCTGTACCTGCGTCAGTGCGGCTGCGCGTCATATGCAGCCAGCTTTCAAATCTGGGCTTGACCCACCGAAGCATGACATCCCACCCGGATCCATGGACACCTTGTCAATGGTTTTCCTCATCCGAGTTGCGTGCAATATTGGCGCCGCCTAAGCCACACGCGACAAGATTATCGAAGTACCCGTACTCTGTAACTTGGCGTCCGTACGGCAAACACGGCTTGGCTGCCTTATCACCAAACTCGAAGCGCTGCAGATCTGCGCGCTCGGACCCTTGGGCCCATACACTCGATCCACAACATTGATGGTTTGCACCGTCCGTTTTGCGATATTGGCGCCGCCTAAGCCGTACGCGACGAGATTATGGAAGTATTCGTACTCTGTAACTTGGCATCTGTACGGCAAACATGGCTTGGCTGACTTATCGCAAAACTCGCAGCGCTGCAGATCTGCGCGCTCGGACCCTTGGGCCCATACGGTCGGTCCACAGCAAAACCATCACTGCCCAGGAAAAGCCAGGCCTACCAGACGAACCATGAACCACTCTCATGTATCGTACGACCCAGAGCGCTGCTCGAAAGCGCGCACCCTCACCAACGGACGACACAGGGCGCGATGCCGTGCCCAACTTGAACTTTCATGGTCCTATCAGATCATCATGATCCATCGCCATCGACGCGATGGACGACCTGTCTAGGTCTTACCGGACGACACACGAGGCGTGACGCGACTGTCACCACAACTGCCGCTTACAAGAGCTCGACCTTCAAGCACGCAAGCCAAGTCATCTTGCAGGAGAAGCGCCCCTACATAATTTTTGGACTTTGCTTTGGCTTTTCGCCTTCGCGGCGGTAGCATCTGAATGGTGTCCGCATGTCTTTGACGTGGCGCTCACCTTGCTCTATAATTATTTTGGGACTCTGCTTTTCGCCTTCGCGGCGGTAGGATCTGAGCGGTGGCCCAACGGTGGCCCCATGTCTTCGACGTGGCGGTCGCCTTGCTCTGTAATATTTTTTGGACTCTGCTTTTCGCCTTCGCGGCGGTAGCATCTGAGTGGTGTCCCCATGTCTTCGACGTGGGCTCCCCTTGCTCTATAATTTTTTGATTTGTTTCGGGTCTTCGTGACCATCGTGGTGTCATTTGATGGCTGCTAAGTTTGTTTTGTTGGAGGTACATATGTTCTCGTTCTCATCCCATTCGACGATGTATTGATTCAATCGTGTGTTATAGATGCAGATGGTCGGGCTTATGGAGGCTTATGGTCAGGCTCAGGTGAGCGTATCATAATCTATCAATGGGATACTTGAAAATGCCGTACTTGTCTATGGATAACATAGAACTGTAAGAATCACTGCGAATGGTATCGAAGTATCACCTGCAGGACTTCCTGACGGACCTTCAGCACCTCCATTTTCGATGAACGCCCGGCTTTTCTATCCCGTGAGCGTGCGCATGTCAACAGTCGCTGAACGAGTCCCCGAGAACGCCTTTTGGCGTTGATTGATCTGGCAAGAAAGTGGATCTGTCATATTCTGTTCAAGGTTGTGCTTATGCCGCTCCATGATTCGTTGGGATGAGCCAAGATCGCCAAGGGGCGACGATGAAAATTGCAAGCCCCCATTCATGTCTGGTCTGCGGCCGCAGCCACCGGGGCCGACGACGGTCAGACCGAAAGAGCTATCCGGGAGGGAGCTGCGGAAGGCTGTGCTGTCGTATTTCAGTTCGTGAAGATTTCGTGATGCGGGCTTACTCCCCGAACGGCACCAGGTGGTGGTGGTTGACCGGGACCTCTTGGTGAGCTGCGCGCTCGCCATTCGCAATTACAGATAGCTTGGTGGTAAGCATACTCGTGGATACGCGGTAGTAAGATGTACCGTGTAGCTGAAGCTGCGAAGCTGGGTAGGGTGCAATTAGAAATCGAATCGCTTTCTGATCATCGACCTCGGGTGCTACTCCGCGCCAAGGAATGGGAGGCTGTCCTTGCGAAGATTGTTTTGTATCCGGCAAACGGTCTCCATTGGTAGATTTAGATTAGAGCGCGAGCAAACGAGGTATCCTCTGTGGCGGGGGGAGACAAGGAGATACTTATTGTAGGTCGACTGAGGAGCCCTTGTTGTGGTGGATAAGGACGAAATTTCGGCAGTAGTGATGTTCCAGTTATGGTTGTGCGGGGACCGGCAAATTTCCATATATGGAGCTATCCGGCGAAATTCAACATTAGCATGCTCAACAGGCGGTGCCTGATAGTAAAGCCAGTCTGGCAACGACCACCATGTCGTCCACGATAGCAACTATAACGTCGTCACTGGCGGCCACGGCGTCGGCAGCGACAACCTCTGCAGCGACAAAGCACCTTTCTGCTGGCAAAAACCTCAAGGTGCGCTTGTCCGGGACTTCCACCCCTGATGTGGAGAAAGAGATTGACATCATTGTCTTCAGGTCGTGGGTATTATCCTGGCGATAGTCAGCGGCCTACTCATAGGTTCAAGTTTTGTCTTCAAGAAGAAGGGCCTGCTGCGTTCGCAAGCTGGTGGACCTGCTGGGGAAGGTGTTGCGTATCTGAAGTCGGTGAGTACGGCTCGGACAACGTGTGGCATGGTTACAGCTTATGACCTCAAAACCAGCCGCTATGGTGGCTAGGAATGACTAGTGCGTTTAAACTCCTGGGTCCCGAAGTCGTGCTGACTGGAGTGTGGCAGTGATGATTCTTGGAGAGATATGTAACTTTGCCGGTGCGTACTCGGTTATCTCTGCCGTCCATCTGTCGTTCTGACGTCTTTCTCAGCATATGCCTTTGTAGAGGCCATCGTCGTCGTAAGCCCCGAACCTCTAGGCGCGAGGAACATTTCACCCATGACACTCTTTGTTCCCCAAGACCCCGCTAGGAGCACTCTCAGTTGTTATTTGCGCTATCCTATCATCAATATTCCTCAAGGAGACGCTCACATTCTTCGGCTGGCTCGGATGCGGTCTCTGTATTGTGAGTGCCGCCCAATTCGTCGCCGCGTGCTGTGAAACGATCCTCTCCCCAGATAGGATCAGTGATCATAGCCCTAAACGGTCCCAGCGAGGAAGCAATTGGCGAGATCCGTGAATTTCAAAAACTCTTCCTTGCCCCGGGATTCCTTGCCTGGGGCTCTATCCTCATTGTCACCTCCATCGTCATCGTGGTTTTCTTCGCGCCCAAGTTCGTCCGTCCTTTTGAAACAGGGATAATGATGTATTGACTGGTATTCAGATACGGGTCGAAGAGCATGCTGTGGTACATCTTTGTTTGTAGCATGATTGGTGGTATCAGTGTCAGTGTCACGACCGGTCTTGGTGCTGCCATTGTCCAAACTGCTTTGGGCGAAAACCAGGTATGTGGTTGGCGCTTTCTCTAGGTCAACAAGATATCTGAACATGATCACAGTTCAAATACTGGTTTATGTACTTCCTCCTGGTGTTCGTGGTTGTAACCCTCTGTGAGTTTGTTGTCGTGGTGTTAGCCCCGCCTGATCTGATGCCCTATTAGTGACGGAAGTGTACTATCTAAATAAGGCCCTTGCGCTGTTCAATACTGGTAAGTTGGTCTCAATTATTATGGTATCGACCCATTCTGAGCAAATTTTCCTCTATAGCAATGGGTATGTCGTCTTGCGTCCTTTCTGCTTTTCGAGTATCTCTAATAGTATTCTAGTTACGCCAACATATTACGTTATATGTGAGTTGCAGGCTGCTGCTGCTTCCCTCCGAAATACTGATGACAATCCCCTCAAAGTTACGTTTTTCTCTATGGTTACGACAATCGTGTGTACCAGAACCTTGAGATCATTCGAGTTCAATATTCACATTTCCTTCTTACAGGTCCTGTTCCAAGGCCTCAAAGCCAGTGTCACCGCAATCCTCACCCTCGTCATGGGCTTCCTCGTCATCTGCGTCGGCATCGTCATCCTCCAAATGTCCAAGGTCGACCCCGTCACCCTCAACAAGCTCGATCGGCGCTCCACCATCCTTCTCCAAGCCGCACGCTCAAAAACGGAGGCGGTCGATGAAAAAGACGCACTAGGCATCGAAGATCCAGGCATGGACGCCCTCCGTGGCTCCTTCGGCACATTCGGCAGCATCATCCGCGCCCGCAGCGCCCGGCGCATGTCCCAGAACAGCGGCCACGCAAACCACCGCATCCGCCCCGTCGGCGCCGCCGCCCCCTACGACCGCGACTCCTCCATGCGGCCCTGGTCCGGCACAAGCCACCTCGACGACCCACACCAACAGCACCCGAGCGGGCTCAAGCGGCACCAGCTGTACGACGCGCCTATGCCCCTGACTAGCGATGCGAACTCGACGTCGTCCGTGCATGGCTCGCCGGCGATGGCGAAGCGCCCGACGATCAAGTTCGATAGTCAGGATGTGGTGCACCAGTATGATCGGCCGGGGACGGGGGACGCGCATGTGACGGAACGGAGGTCGGCGGTGGGGTCGCCGATGACGCCTGGGTACCCGCCGTTGCCGATGCTGCCGTACACGAGGACGGAGGGGCTGCCCACCCCTTCGGGGGAGCACGATCTGCTCGGGATAGGGATCCAGAGCTCGTCTCCCGAGGAGGAGGAGGGGAGCAGTGCGGGGGCGAGTGCGGGGGGGAGCACGAAGGCGGGCAGCAGCACGACTGGGAGCGCCGGAGAGAGCACTTTGAAGCAGACGATCATCCTACCGCCGTCACGGTTCGCCCACGACAACGAGGTGCATAGTGCCCCGCCGACGATGAGCCCGCGGGCGGGCTTCTCTCGGCCGAACGCGGGGAGGATGGACTCGAGGGATATATTTGCGCAGTCGCCGAGTACAGGGACGCTGCTGTCGTTCCCGTCTGTGACGGATTCCGCAAGGAGTGAAGCGTGGGAGGGGAGCGATTCGTCGAAGAGGGGGAGCGAGCGGGGGCGGTCGAGTCGGCGGTACCCGAAGGGGGTGGGGGATGATGATCGAGAAGAGAGTGTGGGTTTGTGGCAGAGGGGCGGGGAGGATGACGACAACGAGTCGGAGGATGGGACGTCGCCGGTGACGCAGGAGAGCTCGGGCGGGATACGACTTGTTACACCACCAACGAGGATGGAGGACCGGTTCTGAGGAGGTACCTCGAGAGGAGCTATGAATACCCCAGCCACCGCGCACTGGGCTCCCCTTGCACGCATGACTTTTCGATTTGGATCTGTGTAGGGATTATTACTTATTTGCATTGTTGCGTTAGCATCTCATACTTATAGCTGGACCATTTTTTACTGTCTTTGTGTCCATTCTCAGTTGTCCGGGTGTAATGCTTGTAGTGGTATCGATAGAGCAGACTACTGAACTTACAGTAGCGCATATCTTTTTTGAGTTGTTCTGCTGCGCGAAAGCCTAAATGACCTGGTGGAGGCATACACCTTTACAGAACGCATGTAACATACAGAAAGAGGATGAAAGTAGCGTTACAAAGAATGAGCAGAAATGGGTTGTACACTTTTCAAGGCAGACGGTACCCGCTTCATTCCGTTCGTCAAACTCCCCGCATTCTGGAAACGCCGACGACGTCCTTGTTCAACGAGGACTCGGTCTCCGGCAGGCACATTCGTTCGAAGGCGATGTCGCCTTCATGATTCTCATCGCCAGCGAGTCCAGGGCAGCAACATATTGACGTCGCCATAAACTTGTACCAGAGCGGAGGCGGATTCGCCGATGACGGGCCCTGTAGAAAGGACCTGTATGTTGCCTTTCGGTTCTGGTAGCAACCGGAACATCCTGGAGGTCGTGAGGATCTCCACCCGTCACCGAGCTCCCGCATCTGGGCAAGACTGGACTGCACACGCGAGCTTGAAGCACTCGGGTCTGCCGTTCTCCAATCCCGACGTCTAGCCAACTCTGCGGGGTATAGAATGGAGAGGTTCTTCCGGACGTCTGCGCCCTTCAGCTCCACCTCCCCGACGGAGAATATCGAGGCATCCATTCGCCGGATATCCTCAATCGCCGCTTGTGGCTGGACCTTCGAGTACTCTGTCTCGGGCTCCGATAGATCGTTGCGTTGATTTCGCGGATAGTTATTTCGGGCGATTGGGACTGGCACCGGAAGCGAGCGACTCATGAGGCTGCGAGCGGCCAAACATAGCGGTCATGGCTTCGCCACGGCGGTCGCGGAACTCGTGCACGAGGTAGAACATCTTGACACAGTCGTTGTCGTTTCTGCCGATGATGTCTGCAATGCCGCAGGCCATGCCCGAGACCGTCGAGACCGAAGTGCGTACTCGGCGGTCATCGTTCTCGTCTAGGATGTGGACTGTTGCGCTCGTGCCGGTAGTGATTATGGTCACGTCCATCAGTCCTAAGCTCGCGCCTGCGTCAGGTCGATGGAATTGGATAGTGAGTGCGCTGCTGGGACGGTGGTGACGTGGTGGCGAGAATGTGCTTGTTGAGATTTAGATAGCTCTGCAGGTGGTTGTAGCCCCGACAGATCGAGGTACTCGAGGTTCTTGAAATTTCTGGGTAATCCGGAAGGCAATGAGTATCTTGCTCGATGACCGCAACAATGGACAAGACGTACGAGTTTCAGTCAAACTCCCAATTGTTGACGTTGTATTTCAACAAACTGCTCGCACTCCAAGTTCTAGCCCTTCCCGAGTTCCTACGGCAGCGTCTAGAGCCTGTTCCCATTCATGTAAAGGGTCCATAGCCCCTTCAGCTTCGGCAGATCCTCCTTGGGTAAAATCGTGAGCTTGTGGCCGCTCAAATACAGCTCTTGCAGCTGGGACAGATGGCTGAAGAACCGGTTTGGGAGGTGGCGTAGTCTGGTGAAAGTTAAGTACAGCACGAGAGCATTAAGTACTGAGACGCAAGCCTCGAGGAGAGGGATACACAAGTCTGCATGACTCGCCGAGGAACAGTTGAAACTTCTGCCATCAGCGATGTTTAGTTGAAGGGGTCCGTTCGGTCGCAACGGTCATCGATCCCAACGGCGATCGGTTCCGACTACCGAAACCGCCTACGTCCCATCACATGAGCTCGACGCGTCGACGCGAAGGCGCGTTTACCTTTCATATATCGTGATCCGAAGGGCAGCATATCACGAATATCGCAGTCTGGCTAGGAGAGACTACGTTTACCTTTCCACATCTATCATTTGCGACTTGACTATTTAAAATTGCGTGGATATGATGTCTCTGAATATTACGAAGACCCTAGGGCCTACGACGCTTACGTGCATCAGGTATTAGCGGCGTCGCCCACATCGGTACTACTTTCTAACTACATATATACAACCTGCCTAGGCCCCTGTACACGTACATGCTACGAAAACCATAAACCGGGTACGCGGCGTCCGTCCCTAAGGTTGACCGTCAGCGGTCCACGCGTGTTCACTGAGGAGTAGAGGACCTACGAGGACCTATTATATCCACTACATCCAGATATAATTTACACGGCACCAGTCAGGCCAAAATCCAAATTAAGGTCACCAAAGACAAGGTGGTGCAGGCGCAGATGCGAGTGCGGGTATAGAGTAGACAGGGTATCAGAAACAAGCTGCCATAGTCTCCTACGGCCCCGGGTCTATGCGAGTGCCATCGATGGCGTTATCCATCCAGCTCCGCGTCAGCTCCGTGTCAACCCCCTGCGTCGAGTAATCTCTGGAGTGGAATCGTATCGGCGGGAGCTCGAATTCCGTGGCATGATGATCCTTGTTCATGGTAAACTCCCGGATGTTCATGGTCATCCTCGCCGCCTGATGAAGGGACAAGGGGTGTGAGAAACGTATGCACAGACACCGGATACTGAAAGCATGAATGACGTACCGCGACACATGCCACGACGCAGCAGGGTCTGTAAGAGGGTAATCGGAGTCGGTCAGGGTCAATGTGCGAAGTGTCGGCGCGTGTCGCAGAGTACGTACTGAATTAGAAGGGCACCCATAAACCCTTGACCGTATCTTGCGAGGAAGAGATTGGCGAGAAGAATCACTGTATAGCATGGCAGGTCAGAACATGCGAGCTATCATGCAAATGCCGCTGCTTACAAAAAATGGAGCAAAAGTATAACATCGAGTCTCGGGCTAGAACGCTGAGACTAGGTGTCGGAACCAAAATTAGTGGGTAGAGGTGATCATACTCTGAACACACGTACGTGGGTGACATACTATGAACTCTATCATACTTGACAACCTTGTGTATTGTGAACACGATAATAATGCCTAACGGGTTATTTGAATGTTCATATGCAGAAGCACCGACGAAATACCACTCACTCTCGAAGAACACAGGCGGAATCCTTGGAGTGGTAGATGTCAGCCCCTGAGATAACCTTAAACAGCATCCAAAAATACAACGACATACCAGGCAGCGTAGAAGTACGGTGGGGCCACATAAAGGCATCCCGTGAAGATCACTGACCCAGGCGTAGCTAAGGCGCACAGAAATGAACAAAATGGACACGCAAATACTCATTTTATTGGAGGCTCACCGTCGGTGTTGAACGTAATCGCTAGGGCTACCCCCAGCCAGGATGCCAACGTAGCTGTCGACGCAGATATATTGATAAAAAAGGGTGGAACGAAGAAGATGATCCATTACCAATGTATAACAGGATTAGAAAGTAGGAAACTTTCTGATACCAGAGCGACGGGATAAGCGGGTCGAAGCGGTCTCCAGATCAGAATGTTGGTCGTACCTTGTTCTGGCCATCTTCGGTACAATGCATATGAGCGGTATGAATAAAGTATTTTAGGAAAGCGATACCCACAGATTACCACTACACGGAGGACGAGTATAGCGTCAACTATACCCATTGATAGAATCGTTGGCCTGGGATCAAGAATTATTCTAGGGATAGGAGCGTAGGACCGAGTTTGGTTTTGCGTACCATGCTGTCCATTTGCCGATGAAGTCGCAGCTACGTGTTCAGTCTATTAGCGGTGCTATGGTGCTTTCCAAAAGATGGGCTTACATCTAAAGAAACGTCAGTTGGGATCAGTTTTATAAGAGGGCGAGAACGGGGCGTACTTCTTCTCCGAGGTGAACTGATGGCGCTGCAATTCATTCACGTAAACACATCGTCTGAGCGAGAAGATTAATACGCACTCAGTCCATTAAACCTGTACAGGAGATTATTTTTCGGTCGACATTTGAGGAAAATGGGTACATACATAAGCATCGGGGGAACGATATATCGATTTAGGAGGAAGAGGATTTTCGGGAGTCGCCATTGCAGTCTGTAAGTAGAATCAGATAAACTCTTGCCGACGTGGAGCAGGCTATCGATGCCAAAAATAACTCACGACCATATCCTCTCCACCTGTAAGACTTGTGAGCCAGGCTAGAAACATAGCGTGTACGACACGGCGTACCTCGGTATGGAAGGTGATAATGTAGTCGTAAAGAAGAAGCATCTGTCATCGAGCACGGAAATTTGGCTCATACGTAAGCCCAACGAACAACTTGCTGCATATGACTCACCAAAAACGCGACTGCGACGTGAAAGGAGCCATTATCAACCGTCTACGCCAGCAGATGTAAGGCTTTCCGACACGCACCGTTGGTATATCGCACTACAATGGACTCCTTCAATAGAGTCACCACCGCCTCCATTGAGGCATCCCCCCCGTCCATGACGACCCTGACCAATCAAGTTCGTAGTGATGATCCTCGCCGCGCCCAAGTCCTGCGCTATGAAGGGAGGGAAGACGTACACAGGACTTCCGCCTAAGAGTGATGAAGGAATAGAAGGGAGGATGAGCTGACGGTGCAACGTCAACGCGAGAGGGGGTTCCCTCAGGACCTCATATAAAAATATTGATCCAACACGGGAATCTACCACACAGATCTCAACGCATGTCCGATTACAGCTCCTGTCGTCCCAAAGCGGGCAAATGCTACCCAGGGGTTGGCCATGACGAAATCAGAAAAAGGGCAAGGGGGATCAATAATATTCGAATTGGAAGCATGACCGTGAGGTTCGAGCGCTTCAAGTTCGTTCCGCCCACGATCTTCAGACTTCAATGCGTGAACACCACTTGAACCCATACTTGTGTCGCTCCACAAATGTGGGCTTTCCGATGGGCCCTGCGACTTCCTCTCTTGCGATATCAAGGCATAACGGGATTTCTAGTCTTGCTGCATCCGAAGTCGGCGTCAAGGTCCTTCCGAGCTTCTTGTCACCACTTGTAATAACGGCCAAATGAATAGATGAGGACACGAGTTACTTGTTTTGACTCCTTACAGCCCCGCAGGCGTATCGCATCGCGCCAGGCAAACCCCGATGTGATGATCAGGTCTCTCGTATGTTCAACTATCTTACGCCAGTTCGATCCCTTGCGTCCCAGGCCTCGGGGATTCACGGCGAGAAAATCCCGTTACCTCGCCTTCGAGGGGAGCAGGTATGGTCCCCGGAGAACGTGTCTCCGGTGCGTCAGCCACGCACTTGATCATGAACAATTGACTTTCCTCCTCGTCGACGATTACTTACCCTCTGCCCTGACCTTTACACGATGGAAGTATCGAAAAACAGTGGGCGCATCGTACCGGCTGACACCAAGTCGCGATGGAGTCATTTCTACGCTGGATGCATTCGCCGCGACGCTGTCGGATGTTCATTTCAGACCTTGGGATCACCTGCCAGCGATCGATAGCACGAACTTGGCGCTCATGCTTTACGACACGGTCTCCAGCATACTTGGTCTCCTGATGTCTGCCTGGGTCGCGGGCCCAGCAGGCATTCTTCGGGAGACTTGACTCACTTTTCAATTATCGGCCGCTAAAGTCCGCTTGTGTCGTTGTAGAGGTGGTCGCACGTTCGCCGCATCTGCGCCCTCCCCTTTAATAAGTAGTATTTCGTTGTCGTTGTTCTAACGTATGATCAATTCAATAGCTTTTATAGTGTCAAGGAAGGGTCGACAAGGTTTTTTGCTTCAAGGCGATACCCGAGTCGGCGTGTACCCGTCTCGCACGAGGGTCTACTTGGTCGCTTGTCGCCGCTACCCAGACAGTTTCGAGTGCAACCACACATGACGAATCCCCCACAAGTGCCAAATTAAACCACATTTCCCGTGAAGCCCAGGTTAATGGATAAACGGCCGCACAGAACATCATAATGATCTACGCCGCTCCAAGGATATGAACGGTTGCTGCTCCCGACACCTAGCCGATTTTGAAAGTCAAGCTCAGACTCGACTTGAATTTCCTTCCGTGCTCCCGCCGCCCAAGTTCCTCGAAGTTCGAGCGGTCATACCTCGCGCAATCTATAACTAGCCCGTGCTTTGGTATTGCCTCTCCTGATCAAACATTCCAAGTATGATTGCTCACCCTCAAGACCCCGACAGCTTACATCGATTATATTACACTTATTTACCAGCTGGTGGTTCAATGGGCATGACCTATGCATATGGGTAATTCTGTTATTCCTTGTCTTCCCTGTCCATCTTTAGAATCTTCCTGAGTTCATTAGATATCTCATATACCTCTTCCCGAGGAACCAAACCCCGCGCCGCCAGGTCTTCCAACGTCCATTTCGGCTCCTCCTCGAGCGCTCTTTTAAGAGCCTTCGCCGCCGCCGTCACATCCTCGATGCTCACAATCCATCCATCCACCCACGTCTTGCTCATCACGCTCGATATCCTGATTTGTATACTCCTGTACGGAAGCACATCCAGCGCCGGAGAGCGCTCCGGATCCCACTGCACCCGCACTTGCCTACTCTTCTCCTCGGTTGTAAGATGGCCCCCGCAGGAGACGCTCGCAGCCGCAAGCAGCTGGTGGAAATCCTCGCGCTTCATCTTGAGCGCCAGAATGTGTTCCTGGTTCTTATCTTTGTGAGAGTACCCAGAGCGATACCTAGAAAAAGGCAAAGCAAAAAAAGGAGCAGTTTAGACATGAAGCGTGTGTGAGAGACTAGGGTGGGCGATGTACATCATCCAGCACCAGCTGGGCTTGATCCAGGTCATCCTCGAGGGCTTGAACGCAGGCGATGCTGACAGTTTCTGCTCCTTGACTGCTGGGATAGCGATAGCAGCCGAGTAGGCTTGGTAGACAGTGATCGTCTCGTCGTCATAGAGGGCGCGTATTTGTCTATATGGAACGGGAGGATTGGACTCTGCGCTCGGGTCTGAGGTGGTCATTGCGATGGGGGTATATCAAGTCTGCGATCAGAACTTGCCAATTTTTCAGGTCTTCAAGTTGTCGACTTTCTTGAATACGTACGTCGCGCTACCGGGAGAAGGTGACCGTAAAGCAGTCACATCGCATCGTACCACTGGATCAGTTGCAGGCGGGCGGCGTCGTCGGGCCCAAGAAGTTATAAATAGCGCCATTGCTTGGTTTGTTTAGCGGCAAAGGTGGTTGGCGGTTGCCAAGGCACAATTGATCGTCGAGTGATCGAGGGATCGAGCTGCATGAGTTGCCATATACCCTTATACCCTTCTTCGTTTACCCTGTCAGCAACATAGAACCTCCAACATGAGCGAGAAACTCATCCTAGTGACCGGAGCCACAGGAAAGCAAGGAAGGGCATTGATATCTGCCCTCCGCCCCGCCGCAAGCACGGGCACCAATGGTTCACAGCCCGAGGCTGCGGGATCAAATAACGCACCACCATTCCGTATTCTGGCATTGACGCGGAAGGCCGACTCCCCGTCGGCAAAGCAATTGTCACAGGAGAACCACGTAGACGTCGTGGAAGGGAATCTCGACGATCCACTATCGCTCCGGAAGGTCTTCGAAGATGCGAAGGCGAAGGGTGGTGTCTGGGGTGTGTTCTGTGTCCTAGTCTACCCCGGCCTAGGTGCGAATGCAGATGGCGAAGAGAAACAAGGCAAGGTACGCAGAACAACGGTTATTCCGTACCTCATCCTACTTGCTGAAATTCCAATACTAATAGGCGCTCGCAGACCTCGCGCTGGAATTTGGCGTCTCGTCTTTCGTCTTCTCCTCTAGCGAGCGTGGCGGCGAGAGCTACGACGACCAGCTGACACTCGACCGGTTGGCGAAAGTCAGGATAGAACGACACGTTCGTGGGCTGGGTAGCAAGGGCCTGAAATGGACGTGAGTGCTGCCCTGGGTCTGCTATGCCTTATAACAAACCCAAGTTCGCAGGATATTGCGACCGGGATTTTTCATGGAGAATTTTGAGGGTACGATTGGTTCCGTCACCATAGGCGTCCTGAAGGCTGGCTTAAAGCCCGCTACTACCATTCAGCTGATCGTGAGTCTGCACCCCCTCTTATAATGGTTGCTTGCAATGTTTACGCTACTGCTAAGGCCGTGGATGATATTGGCCACGTCGCAGCTGGAGTCTTCAAGGCGAGCACGGAATTTTGGTTTCGTCCCCAAAGCTTAACGTGATATTAGGCGCCCGAATCGTATACGTCCAAGATCCTCGTCGTCGTCGGTGACATATCCACTACAAGTCAGATAGAGGAGGCTTACAAGACCGCAACTGGACGCCCGATACCATCTATTCCCAGGTTCCTAGCCCGCATTCTCATAAACATCAATGGTCATACTCAGGGACTGTACGCCTCCTTATCTCCTTGCTTCCCGGTGCCTTCTCACTCAACTGTTGTATTAGACTCTCGGAATTAGAGCGCGTTCATCTCCTGCGCGTTGACCCCAGCAACGAAGAGAACGCGATCCAAATGGCTACGACGAGAGAGGCATACCCTGGCATGACAAGCTTCGGTACGTGGGCGAAACAGAAGCAAGGGAAGGACGCGAAGCGGGAGGGTAACTGGAATCAAATTTCAATTGTCCGATTGCTCACGGGCAAACTATAATCCTGCGATTTGTTATCCATGACAGGCGATACGATACCCATGACGCTGAAAGTTCTTCCTCGCGACTTACATATTTCTTCCTCCCACTGGAAAGATATGCTCCTGATATTATACATATCAGTTTTGATACCCGATGATACAGTCTCATCCTGTACTTTTCTATCATTGGAATGGACAAAATTGGATCCAATGCCTGAGGTGCGAGCTTTGCAATACATCCGTTTTGTACAATCTACTACTACTATTACTACTACTACAAATGATCACAGGTCATCTACCGTCTCCAGATCTTTCCCTTCACAAGGTCGTGGTTCGTAAGTCATGGACTTGGACCGCTCTACGATTAAGCGCAAATTGAGACTGCTCTATTCGACATCGAAAGCGGAGGTCCTTGAGTATCGCCCACTTTGTCCATAGCTTCCAGGTCCTTCAGGACGATGGCTGTGTCGAGTTTGAACAGCAAGTCGAAGGCGCGCTCGATAATCGGAGTCATTTTCGCGTCCCTGTATCGCTCTATCTCCTCCCGGGAAACGGCATGCGGCGTCCCCTCCCTCACATGGTGCTCGAACCAAACCAGTGCGTCGGCCTCCGCGATAAACTGGTCAATGCGCCCATGCATCTCTGGTAGAAGGTCGTGGAAGACGCATCTTGCGATTTCGACATAGGCTTCTTCAGCCTTCTCGTATTCCGGCCCTGGTTCCAAGTTCTCCAAAGCGGCGTTGATGGCTACGACCTCCCGACGTAATAGTACAAGTGCGTCGAAGACTGCTTGGAGGTCGTGGTAGAGCTTGGCTGCTCGTTGGCAGCGTACTTCCTCGACAGCGTTGGGGTCGTAGTGGTCCACAGTCAGTCCATGATCGAGGAGCAGCTTTTGGGCCCCGAGGGGTAGTACTCCAAAGGGCACGCTATGATGCGGGTATGGTGGGATGTCGTGACCGACGCTCGGCATGGTGGACAGGACGGTGTGCATGATTGGAGGAAGTATTGAGGGTGAAAGGTTGAAATTTGACGACAGGTTTGAGAGCGAGATGGGGCATTCTAGGGGAGGTCCTGGGGGTTTATATGTCGCGTCGAGTGGCTCAATGGAGCGATGGCCGCTTGGACGCGCATGGGCCATGATGGACGCGCACGTGAGAACCCGATGTAAAAACAATAGGCATATTCTTCCTCTTCCAATGCCATTGTATTCTCCTTCACCATTGCTAGTCGTTTGTGACCCATGCACAGCCTATGCCTGGATATGGAGCAGAAGCAGAAAATCATAGATTCCGGATATGGTAACCTGAGTAGGGCCGGCGATGGCCGACGATGCTTGAACTCAAGACACTCGTGATATCTGGGCTGGCCCTTGCGATACCCGCTGCTTATCTCACATACCGCCACTGTTTCAGCTCGTCGCATTCGCAGACCGTACCCCAGCCCGCCCAAGAAACAGCGAAGAAGCCACTCAAATCCATCATGCAGGCCACCAGAGACGATCTCGCGCCCCCAAAAAGCGACCCCATCACCACAGAGGAGTTGAAGAAGTTCGACGGTTCGAACCCGAACCTACCTATCTATGTTGCGATAAAGGGTGAGTGCGCAGAAGGGAGATGTCTTATGCCAGCTCACCGCTCTTATCTGTGTAGGAACTATCTTCGATGTGACTCACAAAGCCGATGTCTACGGCCCCGGGAGGTCGTACAGCATCTTTGCAGGAAAGGACGGGTCGAAGGGTTTGGGAATGTCTAGTCTCGACCCTGTGAATGCAGTATCAGACTATAGTGGGCTTGACGAGAAAGACCGAAAGGTTTTGGATGATTGGCATGGGTTCTTCTCGTGAGTAGCCTTTGTTCGTCGAAGCGACTCCGCCATGGCCTAACCGCACCTCTTGCTTCTTCCTTATCAGGAAGCGTTACAACATTGTCGGAAAAGTTGTTGACGCAACCGCGTCCGAACCGGCCGCTTCGAGCCTCTAGGGTCCTCGAGTGTTCGATCCTTGCTGGTCGCTTCTTTCTCCCCTGTCCTCTCTCGCTGTCCTTGAAAGGAAAATGGAAATCTATTGGATACTGTACGATAATCGCTTTCTTCGTTCGACGTTTTATTTCATATGTTTTTATTCCTAATTTGCGGAATACATCTTGGTAAACAGTTAACCCCACGTATCATCAGGTCCGCACGTCCACTGGGTTTAGTGCTTCTTTTTGCTCCATACCATCGTTCCATTGCTACTCTTTTATCTCGCAGTTTCAAGATACACCTCCAAGGGACCGTCTCAGATTTATTGATCGGTGGTGGTGCTGAACACGCGTCTGGTGAAAGCTGGGTGAAAGAAGCTTACTTCGAGCCTTGGTCGTTGGCAGAAGCCTCTGACTGGCACCACAACGTGAATACGCGCTCCTAATGTGGATATGGCGACGCTCTAACGAAGTTGTCGATTTTCCGTTGTGCCAATGCGCGGGCGGAGATATATACGTGAACTAAACAAAACAAAGAATAGGCCAGACCTTGGGCTACATGCAATATGCGCCATGCGCCATTGGAAGGAAGAAACGAACAGGAAAATAAACAAAACCCAAAAATAGCCCAACCCCGTGGGCTCACCAAAAAGCAAAACCCGAGCCACGGCACTTGAATCACATTACACACTTTCGACAAGGTGCTTAGCGGCATAAGGGGGCATCGTGCTCTTAACCCCTAGACGAGAGGATCCAAGCTCCTCTACCTTGCACCCGAAAGGGTGGTGGTCCTTAGCGGGATCAGCGACTGGTGGGCCGATCCCCGCCGACTGCTGAGAGTTGTGTACATAGGTTCCATCCTCTTCTGGTTGGGGGGCAACTACCATTTTTGCAAATTAAATGCAACGTAAATCGGGGCATCAATTTCGTGGCTGTTCGTAAAAGGGGATCTAGGCAGAAATCAAGCGCGGCCGAGTAACCCCTTCAGAGTCTGCCCAAGTTTGTTGAGGGTCGCGCAGTGAGCTGCCGGAGCCTCGCCTGGGGTGAACTTCTGCCCCACCAGTTCCTCGCTCAAGGCCCAGAGCTTGACAGCGTTTTGCTAGGGATGGTAATTGTTACCCTTTGTAGTATCGTATCGGTTTGTATCCTCCTCACCTTGTCGAGCGCATATGGCGCCGCCTGATCGTTGGCAATCTTGCAGTCAACGAGATACGACCCGCTCTTATCTGAGACAGTTATCGATGTCATCATGATGTTGCGCCAAATCGTGAGTGCCTTGGATACGTACCAGCGATGGAGGGGCACAGGAAAATCGGCGTGGCACAGGCGTGCAAGCGTGGCCAGGCGTGCATAGCGTGGCACGCTTGTGTCCACGTATGTAGGTCGGGATCCAGGTCGTGGGTCGTTATGTTAGGTTTTTGAGACCCGAAAAGGGTTTTAGGCTACGTACATCCATCATTAAAGTCAAGATTTTGCTCAAAAACTTCGCTCGGTCGCTCAAATCGACGTCAAAATGTTGGGCTGCACGCTAGCACAGCCACATTGGCACGCCAGTCACACGCCACCTGCACGCTAACGCACGCCGACGCACGCCCGCTGCACGCCGACGCACGCCAGTGCACGCCAACAGATCACATTTTCACGCTAATTTTCAGCTTGGACCCATTGCATCTGTGTATGTACTATATGCGAACACTTTGTTATGGTGGATCACAGGTCAGTGTCGATTCGAGGCCCCGAATCAGGCTCCCGATCATATGGTCTGACCTAAGAAAATAAATAGTCTGTTCGGGAACCAGGATGTTGTTGCTCGATATTCAATCGCGCCGAGATCGTCGACAGATGTCCTGTTCTCCCTCCCTGTGCAACTTCAGGAACCAGCTCGAGGCACATCTGTTTGAGCGATCATCTGCGGCACCGGGGATAGCAGGCCACTTGCAATGGATTATGGAGGAGGAGGAGGAGTATATTATACTGGCTAGAGTTCGAAATTTGTCTGACCATTGATGTTACGGACAACGACTTCAATTGGTAGTGAGACTGAGCTTGAGGTAAGCGGCAATTGCTATGAGAGTAAAAACATCTCGCGATTAACTCAAGATTGATAGCGTGGATTCACTTACATAGAATCGGAACCTCCCATCGAACCTGTCGTTGATCAAGATACTCAGGTCGAACGGCCGTGAATAATGTTAAGAGCAGAAGTAGTCATCATGTAGCTTATCCCTAAACTCGTTCCGAGCGCGTAGACTATCCAGTTGCCCTAATTCAATGTGAGTACTACAGTATGAATTCTGACACGGCCCGGAATCCAATATGCCTGAAGGCAACTAAGTTAACATTTGTTCAATACTAGTCATCCATAAGGGTGCACAGCAGAAATTAGATGTGCACGCAGAAAGACTAATCTGCACGCCAATTTCTTATTCGCACGCCAATTGCTTGTAGCGTGCCACGCTAAAATAGGTGCCTTGCACGCCTGCACGCCAGTGCCACGCCGATTTCTATAGGCCCGCGATGGAGGGATCGAAACCCGCAACGATATGACTGTACGCCAAATGTCGTGAATTGTCTGGACACAACGATGAGACTAAGGTTACTCACTTCGCTGCGCATGTCTCAATCGTGCCCATCCAGTCACCTTTAGGTGTGCCGTCCGGGTTGTAATACTCAGCAAATTTCTCATAGTCCTCCTTCGTCATGCTTTGGTGAAGTGAGGTAGCAGCACCTCCAGGCTATCAGGCAAAATTAGCAGCAGTCAGTGACGTATAGAATTAGAATCACTTGCGTGTAGACTGAAGGCCTTCAATTGGGTGTTTTTGTAGCGATCGGCGAGCTCCACGGCGAACAAGATGTTGGCCTATGCACGAAATAGGTAGGTCGGATTTCGGACTGCACCTCGAGGCTTACCGTCTTGCTCTGGCCGCTATACGAATACGACGTATCAGCATCATTCTTAAGTGTCCAAATGACCTTGACGTACTATGCCGCCCACTTCTCGTACGTCTTGCCATCCTCGAATCCGTAGTCCTACAAGCAGGCAGGGTGCGCTATGCAGCAAGTTCCAAAATGTCAAAGCCCACGTACCTCAAAGCGGACCGGGCCCCAGAAGTGGCCACTGGAAGCGACGGAAACCACGCGGGGTGCAGGTGCTTGAAGAAGTTTCGGCATGATGAGGTTCGTGAAGAGGAAGTTACCGATGTGGTTGCTGCCGAACTGAGACTCCAGCCCATCTGCCGTCTTTTCGTACGGCGGGGCCATCTACCTTGCATGAGTGTCGCGATAGACGATCACCGCAACAGTGTACTTACAATGCCGGCGTTGAGTATGAGAACATCGATGGGGCCGGGGTACTTCAGGACTTCCTGGGCTGCCTTGCGGATCGCCTTCTGCGAGCCAAGGTCGAGCAGGAGCTCGCGGAATTTCGCGTCTGGGGCCTCCTTCCTGATGTTGTCAGCGGTTTCCTGGATCCTGCGACGGCAACTACTATGAGACGCTGGAACATGGACCACTTCAGAAGGCCAGGCTGCGTACTTTTTGACGCTCCGGCCCGCGAGGACAACGGTCGCGCCTTTGATGGCGAGCACACGAGCGGCCTCAGCGCCCAAGCCGCCAGCAGTCACGCCGGTGACGATCACTGTGGGGGTGGTATCAGCCATACACGTGTTATGAAAGATAACTATGGGAGGCGGTTGACCTGTCTTTCCCTTGATATCGGCTTCGAAGGCTGTGGCAGCGTCGATGGCGACCGTGTTCTTATCGAAGATCGTCATCGTGTCAGGAGGCGGAAATAGTTAGTCAGGAGGTTATGGGGGCTTTTGAGTCCAAGCTGGGAGTTTCAGGCGAAATGTGCTGGAGTAGCTGCTGCAACGCGTTGTCTTTCCTGCTTTATATGTTATATCAGTATATCAGTGTGCCGTACGAGGCCGCAGCGCAAGATCATTTCCTGATTCCGAGGCCCTATGTCCATCGATGCCCCAGAATTCCGAGGACTATATTGCGGTGCGTCTTCCATTTTTGTCTCTCTCAATTCTTGTATTCAGAATCCTCTCTATGGTCCGAGCCCTTTGCCTATCGATCCTCGCGCCTGATTCTTGGAGCTAAATCGTCTTCGGTTCCATTACTATCTCGTTCATGGGGGTGGTAGATGATGTTATTTCAAAGGAGGCCGGGGGCATATGTCGGAGATAACACCCCGAATCGAGAAAAGAAGCCTCAGCGATAGGTGCTCGTGATATGGTGATGTGATCGGCGACAACGATAGTGATAGCTGAGAGAAATCGGCAACGTCGAGCTGACGATACATGGGGGACCGTAGCATGGCATTTCTCGAGCTATAGTCCAGACGTCGACGACCCGAATTGATTAGAGCATGAATATCGAATACATAGTGTTGGAGAAAGCTCTCTCAGAATATACTTGGAATAATGTTCACAAACATCCCCGCCCCCACCAGAAATACCAAAGAAACATCTATCTCACAGCCAGATACAGACCCTCGATAGCCACATTGGCCTGCCAGATACCGAGCCTTCGAACGGCACGGAGAGCAGCCGGTGCTGGTAGCACAAGGATCATGGCGGGCAACACGAAAACGATTAGTACTAGAGAAAACACGAGAGTGATGCTGGGCTTGATGACAAGGAAGTAGAAGAGAGATTGATAGGATGTAGGATCTGCAAACTGTCGGCGGGGTAAGAAGATGGTTCCCAGGGAAGAAACCAAAAACGAACCATGGCATACGCATTCTTGTAGAAAGATCGTTCTGGAACGAAGCCACCAGACGCAGCACGTCCTGCCTCGACCTCAGCGGAAGTCGCCTCGCGGCGTCGTGTGAATATTGGTCGTGGCGGATACGGCGTTGGATATGACAATGGAGAATGGAAACGGGTTTGAAGAGCGAGCTGAGGTTGCGAAATGAAGGTGAGAACGCGATAGGAAACCCAACGGACGAACCTCTCCTCTTGCAAAGGCTCGAGCCCCGAGAAGGTTGAAGAAACACAGTATAGCGCCTAGAGGCAGAGCCATGAGAAGCGTCGTACCAGCCTGCGAGGAAAGTGAGTATAGTCGACGCGGAATTGGATGCAAGTCTGACGCACCACGGTGAAGATGAACAGGTACACCCACGCTGCTAGTGCGTACGGGAAGTTGAGCACTGCAAGGTGGAATAACGACCTCCAGTACGCTTTCTTCACCAACGGCCTGAAATATCTCCTCCATGACGCTGAGCAGAAAAATCCCCCCTTGTGCCTGTCAGGCCGAAGGGCATTCTCTTCGTCACTTGACAGTGGCAAATAAATCTGTCTTCCCCCATCCAGCTCCTCCGCAAACCCATCCTCATCCTCCGTCCGAAACAAGGAGAAAACCGTCTGCGCCAGCGATGGTGCTGTGGAGGCCGTACTGGTGTGTGAAAGCGTCCTGGGTCGACCGCTTAATCGACGCGCGTGGTTTGTTGTCAGAAAGGGGACCGCTTCCGCAGTCTCTCCTTCCTCGTGCTCGTCCGAGAACGAGCCGGCCGCCAACCCTGTCAGCGGCGACGACTGGGCTTCGTGGTCCGAGAAGGACTCTCCTGAGGGAAACTGAGTATGAATGGATGTCTGAATTCGCTGTGCATGTCGGGTGGGACGGCCTGCTCGTCGTCGATCGCGCGAGGGATATGGTGGTGGTGGGTCTGTGATGACCACATTTAAATTGCAGGGGTCTGATATAGGAGGAGCGGCGGAGGTTGTTTCTGCTGGTTGAGGGTCGTCTACGATCATGGTGAATGAAGCCAAGCTGACTGGGCAAGATTGTTCACACGACTGGTGTCGATCTGTCTTCAACAATCACTGCTGGCGGTATGGCAGATTTGGGAACAAACACGGTTTAGCTAACACGCTTTCGTACTTACAAGAGAATTTTTTGACAAACACTTAGAAGGTTTGTTAATAAACAGTCAGAAAACACGTAACGTGTTTTCTGGAGGTTTGTACCAAAACAGGAAAAAGGTTTCCTGTTGTGTTTTTTGACAAACACGCATTCCTTTGTTTCAGACAAAGGAATGCCTGTTCGTCAAGAAACACAAGAAGAAAAAGGTTATTTTATTGGCAGCAAACCTATAAAAAACAGGTTACATGTTTTCCGACAGTTTCTCAAGAAATCTGTTAGGTGTTTGTCAAAATATTTATTTTTAAGTAAGAAAACATGTTTGTTAAACCGTGTTTATCGCCAAACTCTCGATGACGCCAGCAGTGAATGCACACGACCATATCATGCAACGAAGGTACGATATCGATCTCTATATGTATGAAGAAATCGAAGGCAACCCCATTGTAAATTAATGTTAAGCAGTGTAGCCACCGGGGCAGAGAACCGGATTGACCGACTCAAACTTCTCTGCCTCCTGTTGAAGAACAAGGCTATAGGCAAGCAGTACAGTGGATGGATTTGATGTCTCTTACATACCTCAATATAGAGGTTATACTTCACCCCCTTCATTTCTCGGACCACGCAGTCCACAAAATCAGGCACAGCATCATCGTCATCGTGGTACACCAGGACCTCTTCCAGCGCAGGAAGCCGATTCAGGGTCGACGCAAGCCTGCCAAATGCACCACTGATGCTATCCCATGCACGGCCTTCCTCCGAATCCGAGAAATCGAACGAGAATACCAGAGTGATGCTCTTGATTGGAATATCCTCAGTAGATCTAGAGCCAAACTGACGGCAGCAGGGCTCAGTTGGAACATCCTGAGTGCGTGTAGGCCTGTCAAATCCACATTTCGCAGCTCGGGTAGGAGCCATCTTTGTTCTGCGCCATAGTGCGTGTACTCGAATCTACAATGCAACACTTCAAGGCGGGCTCTAGGGCCAGCTTTGGCGGGAAGTGCCTTTGTTGCCGCTCGACTCTCGGTAGTGTACAGCTTGGAGATCGAGAGGTTCTTCAAAGATGTGGCATGTATGAGGAGGTCGGCGTGGTCGAGCTCGTACAGGGTAGGGTGTGCCGTTATAATACGCCAGGTGATTAATGAGGGAAGTTTGAGAGAGGGGATAATGGCGTCGCTAAGGGCTGTGAAAAATCTTGGTGGATGGTGTATCTTGCTTATTAGAAGTAGTTGAATGTTCTCGAGATGTGTGAGGAGCAGCAAGACAGCGGCGAACTCTGCGAAACTGTCAACGAGGTCGCTGTCTTTCAGAGAATACCGATTGTCGTATATTTCCAGGACGCGTATCAAGGGCGCGTGATGAGGCGAGGCGGTAAGCACCCGGTGCAAAGAACGGGAATGGCTCTGACCGATCTCCAACCTCACCATATGGAAGAAATGGATTCGGGATGCCGAGTACAAGTCACGACAGACTAGGGCACAGCGTTTGAGATCATTGAAGTCGCTGACGTTCGCGGTGATCATTACAAGGAGCTCCTGGGGTAAGGTGTCCATGTCTGCTGTGCCTGGGGTCAGGAAGGGCTGATTTCTCGATGAAATGAATCGACTGTTGGTTGAGAGAGTCGAGGAAAAGCGCACACTCTTATGCAAGTCCTAATACTGCGATGGTTTGAACAACTTGAGGGGGAAATTCACGGGTATGCAAAGGATATGTATCGCGCACAGTGCCACTGCGGGCTATAGCCGTATCTGCTGAAAAGCCTGAGCTGATGATGATCGTGGTTTATCTGCCAACGAGAGTGCATCCGATCTGAACGAAGCGGCGCAGCCGCCATCAGCAAATGTTTAATCTTATCTTATCTCCAACCTGGCAGCACACCCGTCCCCTAACACCCACCAGCAGCAATAAAGGGGTTGTAATATAATAGAAGACCAACATCTCCTACGTAGGGCAGTACTGGGTAGCTTCCGTGATCACATCCTCCTTTGCAAACGCGGTGTTGACCACAGTCGGGTCGACCCATTCGTACACATTGACGATCTTGTCTTCTTCGAAGGTGAACCGGATAACATACTCGTTGATCCAGGGGAAGCCATGCTCCGTCGTGCCGTTAGAGTTGGTCTAGTGATGAGGAAAAGTCCGTTGAGGAGAGTCATTGTATGTAGATTCCAGCGCACATACCCAGATCGTGACAATGTTGCCTGCTTCAACGATGTTTCCGTCACTGGGAGGCGCGATCTGATCAATGGCAAGGTTAGACGGGAGTTTGAGAGTGGTGTAGAATCGCGACGCACCCCGAACTTGATCTTGTTGGCGGCCATGCGAGCAAGGAAGGGTTCTATCGTCAGGTCGGGCACCTTCAAGGACAACGGCCGGATCTGGTCGAGGAAATTGGGGGAAAGAATTTCCTTCATGTTGGACACGTCGCCAACGTTGGTATAGTTGAGCCAGGCGAGGACAGTGGCGATGTGGGGGCTTAGAATCATGGTGGCACTGCAAGTTTGATGACAAGGTAGGATGAAAATCGCTTTGGACCTTCGTCTGCTTTATATGAGAACGGTGGGAGAATATGCGTGATGGTTGGAGGAGCTTAGATGTTTTCCTGCGGCTACCTAGATGCCTACCAAGTGTTTCCATGCGTGTGACATGGCGAACCGGCGTGCAGTACCTGGCCATACAGTGATTGTGTAAGTACACGAACTAGAAGGAGTTGTATACTTACATACATCTAGGGAAGTGATCTTATCACTGGTCTAGTCAAACGGATTTGCAGGCTTTACAGGGAACTATTGTAGCGTGGAGGTCAGGTTATGAGCGAATCGATTGGTTTTGGAACGTACATATGCATGTATCCTGTTTCTCAGGGGTATATGAGGCCCATGTAGATTCGCCATTTTAAAGTGGCTACGGGACTGTCCAAAGTTAGACCGAGGACCCTAGAGATCATGTTGCCTTCGACGTTCGTGAGTATAGAGTAGCCATCAGTATCCGTGTCCAGCGGACAACGCCATATACCACCAGATTCTTACTCATTATATCATTCCCTGAGATTTCTGGCCAGCAGAAACATTGTCGGTAGCCGGCGGCTGGTGACAGACGTGGAAAACGGGTTCAAGTTGGTCATGGGTGATCGGGGTAAAGCCTTATATTTGAATTCGCGGAGTTGGAAGATTTTTCAAGCCACGGCCCCGGATGACCAATATGACGCCGGATCGGGAGTCAGCGCCAAAATTCCTCGAAGGTAAAAATTCAATTTTTCTTCTCAACTATCACCTTCAATACATGTCTGGAGGTCCGAATCAACGTGGTCGAGGATTTCGTGGTAGCCCTCGTGGATCTCCTGGAAGAGGTCGAGGTCAGTATCGCGGACGAGGACGAGGCAGGGGCGGAGGCGGCGGCGGAGGAGGTAGAGGTCGAGGAGGATATCACACATTGGATGATATGGATGATATGTTCCTAGTGGCAGAGAGTGCGTATTCTTGATTCTGCGATGGTGTGATTATGAGATGCAGGTCTAACATCATGTCCAGACAATCAACACAATCCTGGAACGGCATCGCCTCGGGGTAGAGGCAGGGGCAACGGCCAATTTTCGAACCGAGGATCAGGTTCAAATACTCCCAGAGGCAGAGGAAGAGGAGCATCCAACGATTACCAGTCGCCGAGGGGTCGAGGTCGGGGTGGGATTGGCGATCTATCTCCCAGAGGACGTGGGCAAGGTCGTGGGGGATCTAAACTGCGACCAGATGCGCCGCTCTCTGGACTATTGTACCAGGAGAGGCCTTTTCTGCGTCCAATCATTTTTGTCCCATCAGTGTATACCAAGACACTATTCCAGGAGGAGGAGGATATATTCAAAGCTATAGTCGAAGACGTTGGTGAGTTCTAGTTTTCGCCCAAAAAATATGTTGTATTATTCTGACCCGACTCCGAAATTCTCGCAGGTGAAGAAGAACAGAGTCATGTCCCTACAGCTGAGCGCGTCTTCCGCGTCTTCAGTGGAAACGTTCCACAAGTGGTGGAGTCGAACTCAGACGGCAGCGGTGACGAGGATGAACTGGAAGAAATCGACTTCAACGATATGGAGAAACTTTTAGAGGGGCCTGCACGCCCGCTGTCTGCCGATGTACAAGTTGTGGAGGAGAAGTTTTCGGGCATCTTCCTTGGCCCAAGTCCTGCCGGTGTACCTTCGTCCTCGTCGCCAGAACCATCAACAACAGCCATGGCTACCGATGACCTTACCCTGGCTGATCCTTCTGGCGAGCTCGTGCAACCGATCCCGACCAACCTGCCGCGATTTGATATCGACATCGAATCGAGCACTAATACAATAATCAAACCAGAGCGCGCTGAGACATCGCAGGACGAATCTGGTACACCCATGGATATTGGCGAAAGCAGCACACAAAGTCCAACCCAAAGCGCTGCCAAGGAGAACAATGCCCCTCCAGAGGAATTTACAGGCTTCTACATAGACACCGAACCATCACCTATCCACGCACCCCACCGAGGGGCCAACCCTCGGCTCCTCCAAGACGACGACGACGAAGTGATCGTATACGTTGCCCCTCACCCCCGCACCGGCCGAGTGACACCCTTGCCCTCTGGCTCTGACAACACTTCAACCCCGTCGCTGCCTTCCACCTCCATCCTCACGGGAACCACTGTGCTCCCCTCCACAACCACGTCAATCTCCACCCCGCCCAGGACGTCTGCGACGCCGGCCCGGCCAGCACCTACGTTCACGTCCGTATCCTTCTCCTTCACCCCGACCCCGAAGAAGCCACGCGTCTTCACTACGCGCTCCAAGACCAAGGGAGCGCTGAAGTCGCGCAGGCAGGAGGCGCACGCTGTGCGACGACGTATGGAGCAGCAGGCGGTGTTTGGGTCGTTTGGCGCCATGATGTCGGAGGCGCAGCTGCGTGGGGGCAGGCGGGACCCACGCTGGGAGGACAGAAGAAGGGGCGACTCCGATGTTGATTGGGGCGAATCGGACGTGGACGATGGTGACGTAGGCGGTGCAGGAGCAGATACAGGGCTGGCGGAGGGGATGGAGCTGGACCCGGATTTACAAGGAGATGAGGAGGCTATGAGACGGTTTGCGAAGGGGATGGGACGGGATGGGGCGGGCGGTGCGTTCGTGACGATGGATGATATTGCGGATGGGCAGCTTATGCGTATGGAAGATGAGGAGGATGGGAGGGATGTGGGGAGTAGTGGGGATGATGAAGAGGAGGACGGAACGACGGCTGATGAAGCGGAAGTGGATGCGATTGTCCGTGTAGAGGAGGAAGTTATGATGGCGGAGCCCTGGGATGTAGAGCTGGAGGAGAGCGATGATGATGATTCGGACGACGATGGGGAGAGTCCTAGGACAGGTTTCCAGGCACGACTGGAACGGCTAAGGAAGACGCGTGCTCGGGGTAAACAGCCGCAGGCTGAGTCGGAGCAGGTGGCACTCGATGAGAGCGATAGCGGTGATGATTATGATGATGATCACGCATTCCTTGGGCGAGCTGATGAAGACGAAGACTTCATCGAGGAGATCCAGGCATGTCTCCACTTCTTCAGATTCTTCCTTAACCTAATGTCATTGCTTCTAGATGTTTTTGGATGAGAACCGAGATATTATCATGGGCAGGGACCGCAAATCCCGGAATAAGGTTTTCCGAGCTGTGCGCAACGGAGCGTTCGAAGACCTCGACAATTTCAAACCAGCCCGTATGTCGTTACCACGCTCACCCATTCGCATAACTAACCACTTGCAGCAGGCAAGAGCAAGGACAAGTACAAGGATCTTACATCGGAGCTCCAGCAGCAATGGCAGAAAGATCGCGACAAGAAGGCAGAGAACAAGCGCCTCCGAGCCCTAGCCCGTCTCGAGCTCGCTGCTGACCCCATGTCACAGAAGAAAGGCGGACAGAAGGGGCGCAAGGCGATGCTCGCGGCCGCCAAGCTCGATCCGACGATCCGGGTGCTACCGAATCGCGTCATCGATCTGACGACGCTCGTCCAGCAGATTCGGCGATTCCTCGCAGATATTGGGGGGCCCGTGTCGATGTCGCTGCCGCCGACGGACAAGTGGACCAGGAAGAACGTGCATGAGATGGCGATTGCGTTCAACTTGAAGAGCGTCAGTAAAGGGAAGGGCGATGCGCGGTACACAACGCTGATGAAGACGACGCGAAGTGGGGTGTATGTGGATGAGAAGAAGGTGGCGAAGATCGTGCGACTTTCCGGTGGGGGAGGTGGTGGTGGCGGTGGTGGTGGAGAGTTTATGGGATCGAACGGGCGTGGCCGAGCGGCAGCGCCTACTATGCCACGGCATAAGGAAGGAGAGGAAGTTGGCAAGGTGTGTATTTGTTTTGCTGGAACTGGAGAAAGAGCTTACGATATCTCTCTCATAGGCCGCTCCGAAGATTGGAGGAACAAATATCGGATTCAAGATGCTGGAGATGATGGGCTGGTCGGAGGGACAGCGGATCGGCATCACTGGCGGACTCCAGGTCCCTCTTACGGCTGTGATCAAGAACACGAAGCTCGGTCTAGGCGCAACCAAATGATGATCTGGTCGATTGGGTGTGCATATTTTCTTGGATGGTTTCTTGTGACCTTGTGTATCCGCCGTACGCCCTTTTGCATGTCCTACCAGCACAACAGGCGGCCGGATGCTTCGTTACCACTACGAACCGACGAGTTCCTGATAGATCTCAAGAGCAATGTATCAAGCTACTTATCGCTCACTATAGCCAAGTACACATACCATACTCATATCTGAACTCCAGCAAGAGCTTACACAAGTATTTTGCGGGCCTGGAGTATGTTACGGTTCTGGTCGGGCTGGTCAACTTGAAAATGATTATCTTGATCTTATCTCTTCCTCGATCTCAAAGTAAACTCCCACCATTAAACTTGTCCTAGACGGTCTACCTTATACCACAAGATACTTCTGCCGCAATTGCAGATGATTCCATTAATCGGTCGCGAGTTAACAGTTTCAGATGGAACTTCTGCTGAAGCGCCGTAAAACAACGCCGGACTTCGTCGTCAGTAGGCGGTAGAAGTTGTGTGGAACCGCCGTGATGCATGGGATGGCTGGTCTCTCCTAGACAGACACATCAGTCGTACCTCCTTTCTGTATGGGATGGCCAACCCTTCGTGACTTGAATTCAGGTTTCGCCTTCCCGGAGTTGCTGGGCATCTGAAAGTAATGCCAGCAGGCACCCGTGGGGGAGACTTCACCTGGAATGACGGCCATTCTGACACGGAACCTGAGGGTTGTACCTCGACATACCAAATTTTCGCATCATTGCACCCTTGATGGACCACAGCACTATGTGAGTAATGACACTTCATGAAGAATTTAAGTAAACTGTCACGCGAGGCTGTTGGATTGACGGCCTTGTCAAAATAGACGCTTGCTTCAGAGTCAATGCCTGCATATTACGACAGCAAGACTCAAGGTCCCAAACTTCCCCCACAATGCCCATCCATGGTAAGTTTTGTTTTTTATCGCGGGTTGCGATGCCGAGCCTTGCATCGCTGAGGTAATGACCATGATATCACCCCAGAGCCCATATGGTTGTTCATACGGAGATGCGGCCGTTACACCATACCTCGGCGGAAGACCAGGTTCGCCGATGTTAACGGTTCCAAAAGCCAATGAAAATACTGATCAAGCCCTACGCTGAATGCAGTTCTTGGATGCAAAACCTAGTCATCCGTCAGCAGTGGCCACCCAGGGTGAGTTCTGTTACCTCAGGCGCTGCATTGCATTGATTGTCCTGTACAGCAAAGGGCGAAACGGAATCGCTGCTGCTGCGCCGTACCTTACGAGAAGATCACTTGACCCTCGACGGTGATTGTCGAGACAGCGGAAGCCAGGGCAAGTCCTTATACTTACACTGCAGAAATTCAGTACCTCATCATGGCATCAGATCCTTCGCTAGACAGACTAGATGGCAGTACTGACTTCAAGTCTCGTCGTGAAATTGAACGGAATATGAAGCGGAACGTTCGAGCCTTCTGGCCCTTGGTAGCGCACTTTATTCTCTCCATTCTTCTGACCATCGCCGTATTCATCTTCGTCGACGGACGCATGTTCTATCTCACCTCTCGCCGGCCGGTGATCAATGATGCCGATGGTTCTATCCTCCACGCAGATTACCACTTACTACAAAGCGATGTTACGACAATTATATCTGCCGCGCAAACGGTTGTACGATTCGTCGGAGGATCGTGGACAGCTGCGACTATCCGACGTTGTATCTTCATTCTCTTAGAGAAAGAGGGCTTATCGTTGTCAAATGCAAGTTGGATGTTGACGTGGGGTCTCCCGGCGCGTTTCAAACATGCGAGAGTGGCGACTCCTCTCCCGATCTGGATTATACTGCTATCCTCCGTCCCATCCCAGCTTTCATCGCCTCTTCTCACCGGTTCTATCACGTGGAAGCCATCTTACACGCTAATGCATGGACAGAAGCAGCTTAGTGGCATTGCTTCTGTCGGAGCCGACCAACCGTCTTTAGGTACTCAGTTGCGCATATATCAGGAAACTGTCGGTGCAAGTATCTACATACGCGCGATGCGTTTCTCGTACCGGGCATGGGGGGCAAACACGAACCTGAGTGTGACAAGCCCGATGAGGCGGGTGATCGCCAGCGCCGAAAGTCTTCCGGTCAATTCTATCCTCTGGAATGTGACTCTCCCCGCCTTTTCCATACAGTCCCTCCAATGGATAGAAGATCCTGCGACAGAGATTGACCCAAGGAATCTCACTGCATTCCTGAACTCTCGCACATATTTCTCCCCGTTCACGAACGACCCAAGCGTCCCCGCGTTTGCGTTGCTTCCATCCCCCACTCAGGGAAACATAACAGACTGGGGTCCCAGGAATCCCACCTCGCAATTCCCCAAACTCAACAAAGTTTCCGAAACTCGGTTGCTTGCAGTATTTTTTACGAGGTCTAGGATGGCCGACTCGCCTTCGAAGTGTCCCCAGGATAGTATGTTGTATGGACCAATTCCACCCCACTTTGGCATTCTCCCCGTTGGAGTGTCGTCGGGCGACGCTCCAGTTTGGGCAGCCATGTTTGGTCATGTTTGGCTAGACCTTCCGGCGCGTAGTCAGTATGTACCGTTTCGGGCGTCAACCAGGACAACACATAGCATTCGCTGCTCGCACTGCGTCTGCACATTGCGCATCTCAGGGCTTTGTGGCAGATCGGACCACTCCATCTGGTGACAACTGCGCGATTCGACTCACGGTGTCATCGTTCTCTCGCTTTCCTGCTTTCCGTGACTGTGTTACTCTGCTTTCGTGTTTTCGCGCTCTCTGGCCTCTTTTTCGTGTTTACCGTGTTTCCGACTCCGAGTTTTAGCCGCTGAGACTGTCCTGTTATGGCACCAGGAAATGGAAAGAACCATAAAGGTTCAAAAGCGAAGAAAGCCACGATAGCTGCCACATCACCACAGCCGCAGCCACCAGCTTCAACTACTGAGCATGCACCCGTTGTACCAGCGAACCAGATGGCGAATCCGGCCGATACCTTCACCGCCGCAGTCAGGAATTTTTTGAATGCAGAGGGCCGGCCACTGACACTAGACGGCTATATCGCTTTGAAGGAGCTATGGGGTATGGCGCTCGAGATTGGGAGGAGGACGGGCTCTGGAGAATTGGTGAACTCAGGGAAGAATGAGGCATGGAACAGTGGATACGACGCAGGCAGGCAGTGGGAGAAGGATGCGATGGACAACCGGCTAGAAGAGAGGTATTATGATGGATACCGCGACGGCGAGCAGGCTGGACGCGAAGAAGAGAGGGACGAATGGCGCATAGCAGGACATTCTCTGACACAGGCGAAGTGCACATACCTCGGAACGACGAGCGACGCTGGGATACAGACGAAGTCGACACCATCGGCGAACACCTTCGAAATTGCGATTCAGACACCAGCTCCCCCGGTCACGGCTTCTACGATTGCTCTCGTCGATACAGAGACGCCGGTCGAAACCGCGGCACCTGTCAATTGGGCAGATGACGCCGACACAGAGCTCCCAGTACTACTCGCACCGACACCAGCACCAACACCGAGATCACGCGACTTCTCCGTTCTTTTCACGGGATCTGCAGGACCGTTTAACACCCTTCAGCGTCGTGTTCGACGATTACATCGAGGACACCGAGTACCACAGCGACAGCGATTTATACCCCGTGTCAACTACAGTCAGGAACCTATCATAACCTACCGACACCCATCCGGCATTGCACAGGGAAAACCTGTATTCACAGTACTAGTACAGTCGCCACCGCTACCGCCACCCCCACCATCGGCATCAGTATCGGCTCTTCTGGTTGAGTTGGACTGGGATAGAGACCCGCGACTATCGAATCTTCGTAACGCGCTTCACAGCTTGGGATGGATTCGAGTTTGAGAGGTTAGGCTTTGTGGCAGTCAGGGTTTGGGGGACGAGTCAACGATCGCGACGAGGACGTCGCTATGTAAAGGGGGGGCACATGGAGGAGGAGGAGGAGTATATTATACTGGCAAGGTCCCCAGTCGGAACAACCAGTTCACCACGGTTGCTACTTATGTAAGTTATGTACCAAAGTTTGACGCGATAACTACTTCACAAACCCGCAGTACACACGTACCCACCAGAGAGTGTGAAAACAACCACGAAAGAGATGCAGAATCCCTGGCCAATTCGGCAGGATAGCACGGGTAAAACCCTGTGGGAGTCTGACCGCGGTCCCCCACGTGTCAGACATAACTCCCCGCGATCCAGGACGTCAAGCACTACGCATTGTCTTCTCTTCCCAAGAATACGCATGCAGATATTTAGATGCAGATATAGAGATACTTCAGCTACGCGGGGGGGCATCCTCCCCCCGGTATAAATATATTGGCTCAGCGTAAAAAACCTCGAGAATGTCATATGCAAGCATAGCAAGCAGAGAAATAGTAACCCTTTGCGCAAGCAGGTCGCGCAACAGGGCACCGGGGTCGTGGTGCTTGGCACGGAAGCCGGGGAGAGAAATGTCGACTTTGCGCCAGAATTCATCGCGGAGAGTGACCAGAGGGCCATGCGGGCAAGTAATCATGGCATGTACCGCATCTTCCAGGCCGTCCTTACAAAACCTACAGATGCGAAACTGTTTAGCAACCGGATCTCGGCGCCGCTCACCCCACCGTAGGCGCTCCATGGCCAGGTCATGGCACGACAGTACGAGATGTGTCAAGGCCTTCCTGTGCTTAGGAGTCTTCACCCGTAAGTAGTGACGGAATGACATTACCTTCTTGACCAGCTTGTCACCCTCCATCTCCAAGCGCCCTGTCAAGAGGTCCCGTGTTTTGTCGGAGGACAGTATGACACCGTCAATCCATTCATCAGCAGAACACTGGACTTTAAGTACCAGTTCTTCCACTTCCCGCTGCACAAGCCCACCGTCCGGCAGGAACCAGATGACCGGGACAGGCAGGTTCGCAAGTACGATCCTCAAGTCCGTGAACCATGACGCATGTCCCTGCAGTGCTAATTGATAGGATTCCCTCATTGCCCTGACGACCAGGCGGTCAAGAGGGAGAGTGACAACGTGGAGCAGATACTTCAGCGCCAGTATTATCCGCCGATACCTGATGGGCAGCAAGCCAGTCTCAGAGAAGAGCACCGCCCGCATGGACCGTGCCTGGATACCCAGCATCCGCCGGATATAGTAATGTTGCACTTTCTCCAGGCTCTCCCTCTGGCTGGCGACTACATCGAGTGTCACCTCACATCCTGCAGTCAGGTAGGGGTCTACCCTAGCCATGTACAATGTCCGGGACTCCCATACAGGCATGTCCCCTACAATACGCTGTACCCCCAAGCACATGTTTGCCACTCGAAGGGCCTTCGAGGCATTCACTCGGTACTGTTCAACGAATGTGGAGTCACCCGACCCCCCTCTAAAATGGATACCGACATACTGGAAATCGTTAACTTCTTCTAGCTTGTGCGTTGCCAGGTAGAACTCGTGCTTCCGCTTGGGCCTCGCACCCTTCGTACAGAAGACACATTTTATAAATTGGAGTTCACAGCCATTGTCAGCCGCCCAGCGTACAAGGTCATTTAGTTTGCCCTGAAATGCCACGGGGCACAGTGTCACCAGGGCGATGTCATCGGCCTGCGCAAGTTGGGATGTGGGTATACCATCGAGAGTGATGTCACCGGGGTACTCGCTCACCACGAAATCCGCGAGGTGGACGTTCCACATGTTTGGCGACCCAGGATCGCCTGTTAACAGCCCAAGGGTGCACGTAAAACTGTGCGACAGTTGACCATCCATTCGCACCAGGTACGACATGCTGCGATATAGCTTTTGCAGCCAGCTGATAAGTGCACCCGATATCCCCCAGGCATTCAGCTTGACCCACAGTGTCTCCCTATCAGTCCACGGGAACGCGTTCTTGAGGTCGATGTAAGCAATGTACAGGGTCTGGTTCGTCGCTTTTGCTTTGTCGGCCATGGTCCGCAAGATGAAAGGGTTGTTATTCGTGCGAGTGTCGTCGGGCGACGCTCCAGTTTGGGCAGCCATGTTTGGTCATGTTTGGCTAGACCTTCCGGCGCGTAGTCAGTATGTACCGTTTCGGGCGTCAACCAGGACAACACATAGCATTCGCTGCTCGCACTGCGTCTGCACATTGCGCATCTCAGGGCTTTGTGGCAGATCGGACCACTCCACCGTCGGAGAGAGTGAATGCTTCCTGTTTGCACGTGTGACATACCGCGCAGGTGTAGTCAAATGCACCAACTGCCAGATCGTTGCCCCGCTCGCAGTAGAAGCCGGGATCGATGTCGTCACTACGGAGTTCCAGGAGGATCCTATGGTTTCTGATGCGCTTGATTTGGTGCCCAGATTCTCGTCAGATATCCTTGCAGTAAACATGTCGATACCTTCCGAGCTCGATATCGATTTTTTCATCACGGAGGTCCTTTCGCGCTCCTATCAAGCATGTTGGACCGCCCTCACAGAGGAATTGATGTTCCCACCCAGTCTCTCAACAGGCGTCGACATTGCGATTACATCCATCCAGGCTGATGTTACACGTTGGCGAGTCTACGCCTGGCTGGCTTCCAACCTCCTGTTGACGTTGTCCGGCATCGTTTTCTGCCTTCTTCAGAGCGCATGTCAAAAGCCAATGGTAATAAACTCAGAAATCGCGATGCTTCTAATCGACTCGAGCGATGTCCTCCAGAGTGATAATCGGCATCTCGATGACTTATCTATTCTCTCACCCGAGGACACCACCCAAGTTGGTATATTACGGTTGAAGGAGAACCTGTCTGGACGCCGAATGTTGACTGGAAATAACTAGTGGCAGCTCATGCTACAGTAATCACGATCACGACAGGTTGGTGCTGATAAGATTTAATATTATTATGCAAATTCACTAAAGAGACTCATACAGCGGCAGTAACATCGAAGAAACGTGATAGATAGTCTCTACATTGACAGGTTACAACGCCTCACGGACTCAATAGATACCTTTGCACCTTGTTCTTCATAAACTACCTCGCTCACAAATTAAGCACCCCCGGATCTTGAAGGAGGTTCTTTCGCGCTCCTACCAAGCATCAGAGGAAATGATTTCCCTGCCCAAGCTTCCAACCTCCGGGAAATATGTTACATTTCATCGTTTTACTGGCTTACGACTTGTACCCTTCAAAATCTCCTTCCAATATTGGAAGTATATGCAAAAACTGCAGGATTCAGATCGGTTGTTGTCCTATTAGGCTTTAGGCCAAAGCGCAAGTAGCTGCGACTCACCAAATGCTTCTACAACTTGGCCAGATTTCTTCTTAAGTGGGGAACACACCGTTAAGTCGCTTGGCCTTACTGCGTCGGAGGACTAGCATAAGATCGTACGTTCGAGGTCGATGCAAGTATCTTGTGCAAGTATCTTGCAGTTAACTTGGACTTTATGATAGCCCTTACACGTTATATTACTTATAACAGCTCACCGACTCAACAGATACTTATACACCTTATTCTTCGCAAACCCCCTCGCTCACAACTCCATAACCCCCGGAACCACCTCAATCCAGTACCTAAACCAACCCGAGTCAAATCAACAAAAGTCCAAGCCCCCCGCACCGCCAATCGCACTTACCCATCAGGATCCAAAATAAACGCAATATGCCTCATCTTCCCCTCACTCGGCTTCTTCTTAAACGCAACCCCAAGCTTCTCAAAGCGCTCACACGCCTTCTCCACATCATCGACCGTGATCGCAATGTGCCCGAAGCCCTTCCCGGGCTCCTCGTTCCCGCTGGCGTAGCCCTTGAAGTTCGGGTCCGACTCCGTGCCGTGGTTGTGCGTCAGTTCCAGGACGCCTGTTCCAAAAAGAAGGAAAATCAGCGGGTAAGGGAGATCCGAGCGCGTGGGGAGTCGCACCTTCGCGCGCGAAGCGCGATTTCTCCTTCTCTTCGGGGGAGAGCTCGCGCCCGTGAAGGTTGAAAGCGAGGAAGTAGAGCGTGAAGGTTTCGAACTTCTTCTCTGGGGTCGCCACGGTCAGATCTCATCGATATAGATATTCGCGTAGGTATCCGCTAACCAGAGAGAAGGTCCATTCCCAAGATCTAAGTACCCTCATTCGAGGCCACCACGATCAGCAAGGCTTGAAAGAGAGAGTGACAGGGTCAACTCACGTTTTGATAGAAGTCGAGAGAGACCTTGGGATCCTTGACCCGGATCATGGTGTGATTAAACTGGACGAGGTCGAGATGTACAGGTCACCCGTCCAAGTCGTATTGGAGAGAGAGGAAGGTACCTTGAAGCTAGCGGTCTCTGCTGTGCGTGGCATGGTGGTAGGTGTGCGCTGTGCTAGATGGGAAAGTGGGAGAGAGAGAAAGTTGGAGATGCTGAGTGAGACTTTTGATCTTTATATATGGCTCGGCCCGGGCACGATGACGTCGATGAATCGCGCACTCAGGCGGAGAGAGAGCAAAGACTTGGATAGAACCAAGAAATAACAGCAATGCAAACGAGCGTCAAACGAGCGTACAAACTTTTATCGTAGATCACATCCATACTAGTACACTAACAACCGCCAATGTCCAATCCAAACCGCACAACTTCCACTTCCAAAACCTCCTCCTCCTCCCCCATCAATCATCCATAAACTTCCCCTCAAGCGTAAACTCAAACTGCAAAATCGCCGGCCCCGCCACCGTCGTCCGATCCGTCGCCCCCTCCTCACTCGTCGTAATAATCGCATACACCTGCCCCTTCACATCCTTCGGAATCGTCACCCTCCCCCCCCTCACCGGCACCACCTCCTGCTCCAAGCTATTCCCTGTCAAGAACGCCGCCCACAACTTCGTCCCCGGCGGCAGGCGCGTCTTGAACTTGACGGGGACGGTGGAGCCGGGGGAGGGGTTGGGCGGGAAGATGAGGGAGGGGAAGACTTGGACGGGGAGACGGGGGTTGGTGGAGGGGCAGCGGACGATGAAGGGGGAGGCGAGGGTGTAGGCTTGGCTCATCGTGAGGGGGGACTGTGTGAAATAAATATTACTAAGAAGATATGTATGAGTTGAGAGAGGAGGGGGGCTTACGTTCCAAGGACCACCCCAACCCTCGACGCCATTGATATAAGCAGCAATCAAAGCCGCCTGGCGCCCCTCCGTGCCGAGGATAGACGCAGACCCGGTGATGTACTGCTTAGACAGCATGCTCGTAGCGCCCGTGTACGCGCCCACACCCACGTTCTCAAACACCTGGCTCAGCATCGCGAACGCCTTCGGGTCATTAACCGGGCTACAACCACCCACCGCGCGTCAGCACTTCCAATCCCCCAAGAACGAAAAGGAAAAGAAGAAAAAAGAAGAAAAAAGGACGCACAACTTATAAGTACAAGCCCGCGTCGCCCCAGGCCCCAACAACCCCGTCAAAAAATCCACATGCGCACTCTCATTCTCCCCGATCTCGATGAACTGCTGCCTCGCCCCCTCGGGGAGCCCCGCCCGGTCGAAGTCGGACTGGCTCCAGCGCTGGAGACCCCACTTGTAGAAGGCGTTTTCGAGGTGCTCGAGCGTCAGGGCGAAGTTCAGGATCGTGCGGTCTGCGAAACAACAGATGGTGAGGCTGTGTGGGAGAGGGAGTGGGAGGGGATGCTTACCGCTGGGACTGGGTCCGGGAGGAGCGCGGACGTCGAGAGCGGGGTGCGCATGCACGGCGAGGACACCAAGGGCGGCGGTGGCGATCACAACAGACTTCATTTTTTGAGGTAGATGTCTTGTCTTGAGTGCTGTGTCTTGAGTACTGTCTGTGGGGAGACTGAACACAACAAACGATGTTTCTCAGCCCTTTAAACCCCAGACAATAGGGGCCATACATGGAGCGCGTCGAAAATAGAAACAAGAGTGCGGGTAGGAAGTCCCGCTGACGCGTCGAGGGTCTGAGATTTTTTTTTGGCCAAGAGTAGGATTGAGAGACATCGCAGAAGCGGTAGGGGGTGAGCTCCCACGGAAGCAGTTCGTCGCCGCCGCTGGAGCTCTGGCGGTTGCGCGGGAAGAGCACACTGTACAGTGTGTGTAATATTACTCAGTATCGCCCGCAAAAAGATTGTGTTCCACTCCTCCAGAAGAACGGCGCGCAGCACAGTGTCCAGCCCAGCGTCGAGTCAGGATCCAATAGGGACCCTGTCCCTCGAGGGGCGAAAGGAGCGACTCAGCATGACATGACAGCAAGGGGACTAGGGTGCCCTCATCGCACATGATAGCGAAGGCGCTCCTATCGCACTGTCGAGCATGAAATAGCGTCTGAAGTTGCATGTGAACGAGGAGAAGCAGAGGAACTTGGCAACTTTAGCAGCCTGAAAAAAAGTGCTGGCGTCAACAGAGCGTCTTGAAGGTCGAATGTGATTTCCAAGTTGAGGAGATGCTCCTAGATGCTCTCGACAGCGGCGCCAAAGAAAGACAAACACAACGCATGCCGTTTTGGGAAAAAGGCAACGCGGGAAGGTCTGTCAAGGTGGACAAGTGTGAAATTCGAAACAAGTAATTAAGTACGAGGGGTATGAACTGCCTGCTAATGCATGGGCATAGAGTCATCGAGGTATAAAGTCGCAACGGTAAGAAGGCGTCGCAACACTGTAGTAACACATACTACAGAATAGAATGAACCAGTGGAAGCAAGTCGACATATCCAGGCTCTGGCAGAAGAGATCAAAGTATAACATGCGTAACGAAAGGAGGGGTGGAAAGTGAGGTAGAACGTGTCGGTCGTAACTGAAAAAGCGCCGCAGCATTCTGTGGACAAACCTAAACGAGCCACCCATTGGACTTGTATTCAAAGTGCAGGATCGCGGGCCCCGCAATGATATTGTCATCTGAAGCTTTAGTGTCGCTGGTGCTAATCACAGCATACACCGTGCCGATAAGGTCCTTGGGGATAGTGATGCTCTTGCTGTCTGTGATAGGAACAGCAGTCTGCGACAAGCCAGAGAAGAACACAGCATAGAGTGGTGTGTCGGATGGGGCGGTGGCCTCGAAGGCGATGGTCGAAGGCGAGCCTGGTTTAGCCTTGCCTGCGAAGGTGAGGCCAGGGAAAGCTTTGACCGGCAGTGCGGGGTTATCGGAAGGGCAGGACTCGAAGAAAGGCGCGGCTAGGGAGAAGACGGAGTTCAGAGAGAGGGGAACCTGCATATATGCGGTCATTGATCGATGTTCACGGATAAAGAGTGGAATCGCCTTACGTCCAAGGCTCCGCTCCAGCCCGAGAACTGGTTGACGGCACCAGCGACCCAGCTAGCGTGGCGCGCTTCGGTGGCGAGGACGCTAGCAGCGGCGGTGAGATAATCCTTGTTCTCGATGAATTGAGCAGCTCCGGTGTACGCCGACACACCTTGGAAGAGCCGTTAGTTGACTGAAGAATGCTAGTGGGTAGCGCACATACCAACACCTTCGAGGACCTGGGCGAGCGCCGCGAAGGATTTGGGATCGGTATAAGGGCTGATGAATCGTCAATGAGCGCGCATACGGGAGAGGGAGATCATCGAGCGCTTACAATTTGTAGGTGCAAGGCTTGGTAGCCTTATCGCCGAGGGCGGCGCTGAGGAAGTTGACGTGGGCCTCCTCGTGCGCGGCGATCTGAGCAAAGCGACCACGCGCCCAAGGGGGAAGACCTGCGGCAGCGAACGCGTCGTCGTCGTATTTGGCCAAGGCCTCCGCGTAGAACGCGGCCTCGAGGTGTTCCAAGGTGAGAGCAAAGTTCAGGACGGTGGCGTCTGGCGGTGGACGCGTGTCAGTGAGCTCAACGAATATTATTATAAAGGCTGGAATGGGCTTACCATCGACAGCGCGTTTAGCAGGGCCTGGGAGTGCGTGGACAGCGAGGGCGGAGACGGCGAGAGCGATGAAGGAGGCTTTCATGGCGACTGTGGTGCGTTGACTTGAGGTTCCAAGGGAGCGACTGAGTAATTTAGAATGGCTTTTGGCCTTATAACATTCTGACGGGGCGGCGATCTCGGCAGAGCGGAGACTGGACTTTCGACGATGCGGAACGGATCGAGGAGATGAAGCGAAGACAGGCACCTATGACGGAGTGGTTGAGTTGCTTGAAGTTGCTAAGTCACGTCAACCAAGTCAGCGCGAGCCTCTGAGAGCAATGGAGGTTAATTCAAAGCTTGGAGTTGTTACAGATTCATTCATACCAGGTAGAAATTGGCTATAGAAATTGGCTATCCAACCAGCTGCAGCTATATCAAGGTTAATGCATCTCTGGCGCGGGAACACTTGTCGTGCGCGTCCTGTCATTCTCGATGCACGGGCTTCTCGGACGACAGATGTGGAATTTGCGCAAAGTCGCACCACCTTGAAGCTGTAGGTTTACACCTGTATCATTCGAAATAGAATATGTCAGCGTGTGCCCTAGTTAGAGGCAGCATAGAAAAAAAGATGTGTGGGAATGGTTCAACAATTTGAGACCGCGGCGTAGAGATCAACGAGCGCATCTACCCTGTGCCCACCTTACACGGTCAAAAATTGCTAAGGACTTACAGATAATAGTAGATGCATTTTTGATCAGACTTTTGTTCATGAGCGTAGAGCGGCCTCGAGAAGATGCGAGTCGGAGACGCGTCTGACGCGACAGGTGGTGGTATTTGGCTTGATGGCGTTTGCCAAATAATCCTCCCCACGATCATCACCAACCGATCACCAACTTCTTCACCTCACCTTGTTTCGATGTTTGCACCTCCATCTCCATTTCACCGCCCCACACTCGCATAACCTCAGCCTTACCATTCTCTCCCTCACCCACAGGCAAAGTCTTTCTAACGTCGGGTCATAGGAGCTAGCATCTGACCTGCCCAGTGCCAGGCACAATGCAATTTAGTGGCACTGGCACAGCAACGACTGTATCGATGCCAAGGCAAACCTGCAGCAGGTGTTGATCAGATTACGTCTTCTTGGTGCCCAAACGCGGAGAGCGGAGCAGGAAGGGTTCAAGTGAGCAGTGACTTGGCCGATATCTTCACCAGTACTCACGTTCTTCCATCTCAGCTTTCCTATCTCTCTCTCTCTGCGCGTCACTCCCACTGCGCAACGCTTCTATTGATACACCCCGTTCCAGGGAAACCCCTCGACCCTCCGCCTCCCCCCCAACTGAATTCAATCATCCCTATCAACCCCCCTCACGTGACACTATATAGGGACGTCGGGGCACCTCAGACACCACCCCCACCCCTTCCCCTCGCTGAGACCAAGACCAACGCCATGAACAACCCCTCCGAAGAGACCCTCGTAGAATGGGACCGGGTCGACGCTAACGCCATCTTCACGTTCAGCCGCGACGACATGCGGCGCACCACGCTCTCGCTGCGCGGGTTCGGCCCGAGCTATACCGTCGACGGCGCGAATATACATCGGTATGGGGAGAGGGTGCCGGTGGCGGTGGTGGAGCTGAGGGGGTTGTTGCCGGATAGGATTGTGTGGGGGGGGAAGGAGAGGGTGAGGGTGAGGAGGTGGTTGAAGTTCTCGACGTTGACGATGTTGTGGGTATCGTTTTTTTGGTTTTGTTTTCGATTTATGCTACAGCGGTTTTGTTTTTGGGTTGCTCGTGCTGAAATAAAACTTACGTACACTCTTGCTTGTTAGCCCGGTGACGTTTGAAGCACATGGTAAGACCTACGTCTGGAGATCAACGGCAGAGGGTAGACTATCGGTAACGCACCCTACCCAACTCCAAGATCCCCTCCATAGCTGATCCCCCCTTCCCCGACTTTAAAGCTACACCTCGCCCCCCTCATCGACTCCCCAATCGCCTGGTTCACCCCCTCCCGAACCCTCACCACAAACGGGCCCGGCATCCACACGACCGAATCGGCATACCTGACACTCCGGCCCTTGGCCATTGAGATACAGGACCTGGTCATCGTATCGTTCTTGATCCTGGAACATAAGTCGAGGACGGCGAGTCCGCTGCAGGGTCAGGGGGAGGCGATGGCGGGGGGGTTTGTTTATTACTGTGAGTTTTGGGTTTTACTTTTTTGAGGGTTGGGTGTTGAGATGGGGTTGGGGAGTTTGAGATCCGGCAGGTTTTTGTGGATAGGTCTTGTCTTTTTTTTGTCTTTGCTTTGACCTGCTTTGGAGGGCTGTGAGCTATCGTGTGTGTTTTGTATTTGTATCGAGTTGAGCAATGCGATGGGATCTTCGTTGCGGTCGTTTGGCCCGAGTCGAACGGGGGAATGACGGATCGTTGGGGATCGTCAATGACGAAAAGCCAAGTTCTTTGAGAGATGGGATGATCGTATGGCGCATATATACTGTCCGGAAAATACGCAGCTTCGAATTGCGAGAAAAAAGAACATTGGAGGTGATTGAAATCTTGACACAAGTTGGATTTCACAATACTCAACACATCCTGTTCATCCGAGGAATAGCGCAGGTCGTCAGATTTGGGCAAAAGAAGACGTGCAGGTCAAAGCATAGTCCACGGCAATGCTCGAAGCAAGCGCAGACATGAGATCTGATAAGTATCGATCTAAGATGCTGATTAGATGGTGGCTGTGAATCATCCTATCTGCCAGCTACAGCGACCTCGATTCCCCTCCCATCGTTACACAAACGTATCAGGCTACGGGCGACGTCATACCCATAGGTCCCGGTGAAATTGGGCTACCCTCGTGGCAATTACAGATGTGGACGCCGCCTATCCAGAAGGATCCAACAACACAGTACTGAGTAAGCTTATAATATGCACCAGAAGTTACGCATTACAGTGCGTCGTCTCTCAAATATGTTTCCCAACTTGTGCAGATCAATGGAACTGTTGTCAGGATGTGTTACCTTCCTCAAGTTATCCTTAGCCGTGTCGTTTCCTTCATCAAATTTTTTTGAAAGTGTGTTATTTTTCGTGGAAATTGTCAAGCTGCGTTCATGATCACGAATTTGATTATCCGGACAGTATATGCGCGATACTATGATCGTTCTTGATGCTGTAAGATTGAGCGTCAATGGTCCATGTTTCTTCGCATTATAGGTCCGTTTCTGCGTTCTTCTAACCCGTCTATAGGCACGACTGACTCACCCTCAGAATCCGAGTCCATGACGACGAATCCTTGATCTTTGTCAGTTTTGGAAGATTCGAGGACGATAAGAGGCAGCGATGACACTCCCTGTTGAAGGGCCCTGGCTCTTGATGGTCCCGTTTGCTTACCAATGATGAGCACTGAACGGTAAAATTGAATCGCTTCGTCGACCACGGCTGCTTGCAGAACGATCACCGCAAGCATTTTCGTAGATCTGTCAACCCTGAAGCCTGCGCCCAAGTCCTTCCGTCTAGCATTCTCACTCATTCCCCACATGTTCTTCAGGCTCAGATCGTATCACTACACCGCTCATGTAAGTGATACACGATCATCAGCGCCCGGTGTCGTAGGAGGTTCGGTTTCATTGTCAAACCCTTCTCTTCCGTTTCGAAGCTCACGCTCAAATCCTGGGGTCATGTGGGCATCTGACAGGCACTTGACGGATCGTAACACAAAAACAAACGGGGATCCATCATTTTTAACTCTGACTGTTCCAAGGCCGATCCTGCTCTTCGACGACGATGTTCTCCTGCCATTTCCTAGGAACAGGCCCCTCCTCACATACTCGAGCCCAGGATGCCGTCGTGGCTTGGTAAAAGCAAGTCCTCGGACCACAGTTCAAGGGACCTCCCGGCGACGCCCCAGTCTGGTGAATACACGACTCCACCCCGTCAAGATAGCAGTACGTTTGGTGCGTGTACAAGAGTACCCATTTTGTGGTGGTTGAGGGGTTTAAATCTGGCTATGATCTCTGACTTGGTTTGGATTATTATATTAGGCCGTATGGAGTCTGCGACGCACGGCGCGGATCCGTACAAGTTCGTGAACGACTTCTTCTCCGTGAATGATGATTCCTTCGGTTCCAAGTCAAGGAACATCGCGGATTCGGGGAACGACGCGAAGGGCATCGATGATTCGCTGAATAACTTCACAGAGTCTGCAAGGACGCTCATCAAAGGCCTGACGGCGCTGGGGCATCTCCATCCGTTCATCGGAAGTACGTACATGGAATTTACATCCGGGTACGGTGTTGCTTATCTGACTTGTCGAGGAAAGTCGCTGTGGGAGCGTTCGCGTTGGTGGTTACTTTGGATCTGACGAGGCGCGATAATGATAGGAAGGTCCTTGCTGTGAATGTGCAGATGAACGATATGATGAGAGTCCTCGCCGAGTCCGTGTTCTCTGCGTCCTCTCTTGGGATTGTACACAGCTAACACCCCAACTTGTCAGGCTTCGACATATCCCGAGCTCAGATGAAGAAGGCCCCGACGGGGTGACCATCGCTACTCGATTGGATGAGCTGATGCAACAGATCGAGAAAGACATCAAAGCCTGGGGCTCAGCTTGCGATCACTACTTGAAAAAGGGCCTCCTAAGTAAGTGTCTCGTGGCATCCATACCGCCCCTCTTTCGCTGAACCATCCCCACCCCGTAGCCAGAACAATCAAATGCAGCAAATACGAAGCCCGTCTCGCCGACTTCGGCATGCTCTTCGTCGACCACCGCAAAAGCCTCGAACTGGGCCTCGCAGTGCATACCTCGCTAGGCGTCGATTCCGCGAACCAGAAGCTGGTCGACCAGGATGGGAAGTTGAGAGCCATGGACGAGAAGCTCGACATGATTATGCTGTTCCGGAAGCTGGACACGGCGCGCGAGAGGGACCTCGTGAGATTCATCGACGAGCACGGGGGTGCCAAGGCTTGCATCACCAACGATGCGCTCCTGGAGGAGCTCGTGGCGAAGAGCGGGGAATCGTTATCCCGGTTCCCCGGTCGCGATGCCTCTGGCAGGCGCGCGAATGATCTCCCAGATATCAAGAAGAGGCTGCTCAAGGAGATGCAGGAGGACATAGACGACGCGTTCAGCAGGAACATGGTGCTCTTTGAGCGCAAGCTTGAGATTCAGAGCAAGCAGCTTAGCGATGTGGTGCAAGAGGAAGCGGACCATATCATAAGCACGCTTCTATCGGGGGCTCACGACCGGATAACTGATCCTGTAAGCTCGCCATTTATCCTTCATCATCCCGCTCGTATAGGATCTGACTAATATTAACCCTCAGGATCTGCAAAAAATCTGGAAAGACATGGTACGTCAAATATGATTCATGGGCAACGTGGATTCATGCTGACCAGCAAATTCAACCCCAGGGATGGAAAGGCAGCGTTAAAGCCCGTCACTTTGTGCTTGCCCTACACGACTACTATACGGACAAGTTGAGCTCAGCCGATACTCCGACAGCGTCGCACATGTCTGGCTTGCCATCGCCGCAGACGCCTGGGAATGGTCGCGGCAGCATGATGCTGATGCAAAAAAAACGCCAGGACGACAGATGGGCGCTAGCTTACATCAACGCAGCATATGTTCAACCTATCCTGGAAGCAGTCGATGACGATGGAACCGGATTTGTGAGCGTGAAGGAGGTGAACACTTTCGTTGCTGAGAGGCCAGATAAGTGGAGGTAAGGGTGCTATTTATCGACCCAGACTCTCGCTGATGCATTTTTTCCAGTTTGCCACATTGGATTGCATATTGGGCCGTCGGTCAGTTCTCAGATACAGCGGCGCCATGTGGCTTAACACTCACACACGATAAAAAGGCTGGCAAGCGAGCATGTCTCGATACAAAGACAAGATCTACGAACTCGTCCAAACCATGTTCCGAATCCTTGAACATGTCCTCCCATCGAACCGGAGAGCGGCGGATGAATACCTCTTTCATTCGTCCTTCTGGAGAATCGAGCTTCTTCTGCGCTCCACGCGGTCCGTCAGCTCGAAGATCCTCTCGGATCCTGACTTGTCCAAAATGACCGAAAGCTACGAGAGAGATGAAGAGGAGCGACTCGATGCTAACCTCAATGATGTTGCCTATGAGCTTGATACACCCACTACTGTGTTCCGAGATCTATTTATAGATTGAGGTTATACCTTTTCGTTTGGGTGGAGAAATTTTGCAAATTTTTCAAATCTATTTATAGAGGTACCCAAAAAATGAAGAAAACGCGTGACCTCACGTGATTCCTTCGCCTGTACCACCCCTTATGTAACACTATCCTTTCCCTGCCCTGTATATCGTGCGTTGCGTGCTACAATAACTCTGTCTTCCTGTAATTTTTTGTTCTGTACCTGTGTTTGTATATTATTCTCAAGGCACGTTGGATAAATAATCAGGCGGGTGGTTCGTTAGGTGTAATACAGCCCTTGTATCTAACATGTCGTCTATCATGATGATGCTGGATGTTGTCTTAACCACCCCAATGCTACGCTACTGTCCTGATTTTTGGTGATAGCTAAGTTTCTGTGAAATAACGGTCGTCCGTATCACCCTCAGTTGCCAAGATGTCGACGTTACTTCGGGGTCGGTGCTGGCCTGGAGGCGGAATGTGGAACCGCACGCTCACGTCAGAAGCTGAGCTTCCTCCGGTCTCTTGGGACATAGCCAGTAATCTCTCCCTCTGGCCCTGTCTTTGCCTCTTCGACTTCTTTACCACCGCCATCTACAACTATCTGCGCCAATATAGTGGACCAGGCTAAGTCGGTGTGGATATCTACATACATCCAATCGTCCATCCGGAGCAGCGTGACTAGAACGGTCGGCAAATGAATGTCGTGGATATTTAATTGCAATCTCTTGCATCGTATGTCGTCCTCCCATCCGTTCCCTCCGTCTGTAATGTGGATGTTTGCCCTGCCACCTACTCCTTCCACTGTCTGAATGAGAGCCTCAGAGGTGTGGTATACTACGGTGAACATCACTTCACGTGCAGGTATCTGGATGAATACGGTTCGGTGTGGTTTCATGACGGCCTTGCCACAGGGAGACACCTGATCTGTGAGACGGACCCATCCAGTGTAGAGTTGGCGTCCTGTGGTTCGAGACGTGCAAGCCTGGCAGTTTACATCAAGGAATCTGCCGCAATCGGTGTTGTGTAGTTTGGGGTCTGCACTTAATCATTGAGAAAAGTAGCAGGGTCTGCGGGCGGGAGCGCGCGTTCACCAGCTAATGTAATCCATAGTATGTACAGGGATGGGACGCTAAAAGCCTGGCCCTGAAGCCCAGTGAAAACGGGCTCTGGGGTGGTCTGGAAAATGGGGAATAAACTGACCAGATCTGATGTATGCTGAATATACTGAGTCGTCGCCAGAATTGTTTCTGTGATCTGGAATATATGCACAGAATGATGTCATGAGTCAATTGACGCACGGACCTTCCATTCGCCACCAATTCGCGACTTAAGATACTTTCCTCTTCTTTCCACGACCTTCACCTTCCCCTTTCCCGTACCACCACCATCTCCACCACTGCACCTTTGCAGCCGCGGTCGACAAGCCTTTTCCCTCGCGCCATGCGCCTCCAAACACTGTATATCATCGCGCTGGTCTGGGTAGGGGGCAGGTGAGCATCGAGATCCGTTAACCTCGGTGGTTCGAGCTTACGTTACGTGTTGCTGGATCGTTCTCAGCAAGGATGAGTCGAAAGAAGCCTGAGATATCCATAGTAGTCGGCCGAATGTGGGCACGAGGGGCTTAGGTGCGTTTGACAATCTCATAATACTCTTTCCATAAATGACCTACTGTCAAGGTGCACTGTCGCAACATATCATTTAAATCGATCCATCACGCTTACAGCCGACGGAATGGGACGACGTTGCGCAGTTGCGCAGCCATGAACGGCACAGCGCTCTGAGACGCGTGGAGTTTGCATGACCGAATCGGTGCGTTCTAGTTACGCATTCCTCCCAAGTCCCCAGTTTACTCATCCAACTACATAAGAAAGTGTGGCAAGGAGAGCCTTCGACACATATATTGAGCATATCTATTCCAACTCGTCAATAATTGTGCAATTTATTAGGTACGTCGTTCTCGGCTGACCTCAACTTCTGTTTTGGCTGACTTAGTCTCTCTAAGTAGCCTTCTGAAGCCGGCAAGCTGGACTTTGGGCGTGAGCTTGCAAGGCAATCAGACGGTGTCAGTAGATTACAGATTGTACCAGATTCTAAATATATTTCAGTGCCAAATTAGCAGTGACAAGAGCAGACCACTACAGACGGCACCAGAACATCATCTGGAAATGGTAGTAAAATTCTGAATCCCTCTGGAGAATCTGACCGACAAGAAAATACGGATATCTCCGGATATCTCCAGACCAAGCCAGAGCGCGTTTTCACTGGGCCTGAAGCTTGAAGCCCAGTCAAAACAGGACATGTTCGGCTCGGCACATATCAGTTGTCATCGGTTCTCGCTGATGACAACCGACCAAAGCAGAATTCCGGACTATTTGCAGATGAAAATCTGCTGCCATCTGCTCAGATATATGACTTGCAGATTTATTTCGGATTCTGTATGTTGCTACATGTCGACATCGGTTGGCATTCAAAAGCTTATAATAGCACAGGATGGAATGGATAAAACTGCTTTTCATTTTTTGGTACTACAGAAATACTGATAGAATACACAGGAGACCCTTACCCGAGCATACAGGCCCCATAGAACGAACATCCACCACATACCCTTCCCTGCAACAATTCTCTCGCGGCGCGCATCGATGTCTCTCGGAAAAGTATCCATATGTGCATCGGTCCGTGCTCGGGGGCGTCACTTCACCTATACTATCCCATGGAGCTTCGTGGGCATCAGGCTCTGGCGGGCGCGTGACATCGTATGGCAGGTGTAGGAGATGGTGTGGGGATATGAACCTAAAGCGGACTCGACGGACATGAGGCAAGCTGCAAGAAGACGGTGCATCAGCATTGCGGCGGTCAAGCAAAAGTTGAAACTTACAGCCAATCGGATACAGATCCCGAGTCCGTCCGTCCGTTGGGGCTGAAAACGGAAAAAAGGGCTGTTAGACCGAGTCCTTGCTCTAATGAAGCAGTATTAGCATAAGAGAATAACAGAGTCAAGGATATTGGAGTACTTAGGGTGAGTCCCACATGTCCCTTCAAAACCGAGTGTGAGGCCGGCCTCAACTTTCAACAAATACACACCGTCGAGCGCGGACGCGCGCGGCCTCACTTCACTGTGAGAATAGAGCGTGTAAGCATCGTGGAGGGCCTGCAGCCCATGGTCAACGTCTGTGCCGAATCCGTGAGGCCGCAACGCTCACCTGCTGACCAAATGCCGATCGATGATCACCGCAAGTGTCGGATGGTCGTATCACATAGAAGGAGAAAGGAAGTTGGATGCAGAGGAAGAAGATAAGGGGAAGGAAACCATCGTCGATTGGACTTGGTCGAATGTGATGGAGATGAAAGAGAAGTGGTGCGATAACAAAAAAAAGACAACAGAAAAATGCTCAATCCGAGTCAAATAGTGTCAAATACTGTCGAAGGCCCCAATGATTCGTGAATGTGATCTGTCGTTGATGCGACGTTCATGCAGAATTTCGTCTTCATACGACGTGGATTTCAGGTTCATGAGACATACAAATGTTTTCAATCCGATTGTTGCAGTCTGCAGATATGAGCAGATGGATTGGCGACAAACCGATCTCATCAGATCTAAACATACCTCAACATGGCCGATTTTCACTGGGCTTGAAGGCCTGCGCTTAATTATTATTATGTAATCCATAGTATGTACAGAGAGGTTTTGAGATAACGCCCCATGCACGTGACGTCCAAAATAGTGATGTGCACGGCTCGGCTCAAAGCCGTGGGCTGGCCGAGGCCGAGCTCTCAAAAGCCGAGCCTCGCCAAGCCGTTTACGGGGCCTGTAGCGGCCTGCGGCCTGGGCTTAGATTTTTTGAAGCCCCAGGCCAGAGCTCGAGCCGCGGCTTGCAAGTGGCTTGATCGAGCATCCTGAGTCGACTGTATAGTTGTGTTTTCGCACCTGAAAAATAAATCTATTTTTACACGCAACGAGAACATCGCTCAATAGCTCAACATGGCAAGTGCCCGGCCTGTACGGACCCAAAAAGGGACAGAGAAGCTGAGCGCTGATAACGTGGCCCAATCCGAGCTTCCTTCCCACCGCGCAAAAATCGCAGCAGCGACCGCCGCCAAGGTTGCTGCCCTTGATGCTGCTCGAAACGCTGAAGCTGCTCGAAAGGCCCCAGCTCCTCGCAAAACCGGTGAATCCATCACCACCTCTCTCAACCGGCCTGAATCGTCACTGGACCCTGACAGCGCCCCTGCTTTGATCGAGGATGACTCGGCAAACCCACAGTCATCAACACCGTCGTTGCCGTCGAACAAGCGACCAGCCACATCTGCCCTCGAGCACAATGACTTGGATATGGAGGACGAGGGAAGTGATGCCGGAAAACCGAAGAAGAAGAAGGCGAAACGTACGTACTCGAGCCTCTGTTGTGATTTCAACCATGTTGACTTTTCCAGGCAATGACGGCGCTGCTCACAAGGATGCAACGGGCATGTACAGAGATGTGAATGTCCTCAACATCGAGTCGGATACGGATGACGAAACCAGCAACAAAAAGAAGAACAACCCCACCGCCGATATCGACGAGTTCTGGACCAAGCTGCCGCATATCAAGGGAGATAAGAGAGGTCGGCGGGGATGTAAGACATGCAGGTGAGTCTCTATTTATCATCTCAAAACTCCCTAATTGCTGATGCGAATGATCAGCGAAGGATCCGGCTGTGCGAAGCAGGATTCCGTCCTGAAGGACGATTGCACGACACTCCGTCGGCATATGGCCGCATATCATAAGGTCAGTCTGGTTTTCCTTGTCAATTATATCATTTTGACTCATGTATTTCTGTAGGCTGTGTACCGACGCTGGTGCAAGGCAACAGGCTTCGAATCAATGCTGCCAGAAGACTCGAAGGCGCATAAAGAGGCCGTTCTCGAGAAGCTGCGTCAGAGCCAAGTCGACGACCATTTCAAGACCGTCGATCCCGCCAGTCGTGAAAAACCACAACCGTATAGCGACGAACTATTCAAGGAGGCAGCCATCCAGTGGCTGATTGAAACTGATCAGGTGCGTTTTCTAGTAGATTTTTATAGTGTATCTTTCGAGCTAAACCCTTACATAGCCTATACAGGCCTCCGAACACCCGAGCTTCAAGCAGATGATCTCTATCGCTTCACGAGCTACCGGCGAGGTCGTCATACCGAATCGAAAGCAGACGAGGGACGAAATCATCTCACTATTCAAGTTACAGATGAATAAGTTAAAAGAGCGGCTCAATGTGCGTCATATTATTTACTTCTTTCTCGAGTTACTAACCATGCGGCATTTTTTACAGAGTAAGTACGTACAAGGCAAGGTCAGCCTTACCTGCGACGCATGGCAAGCATCGAACACCGACGGATACTTCGCCGTCACGGGCCATTGGATCGAGGAGCGTACCCCTGGCAAGTGGACTCTTGAGAGTGCCCTGCTCGGCTTTACGCACATGAACAGCGCCCACAATGGAGAGAGGCTTGGTCAAGCATTATATAAGATATGTCTGCGCCTCGGGATTGTATACAAGGTCAGTCCTTTGTTTAATTACGTCGATTAAGGTTCTGACAGACATGTGTTGCAGATTGGGCACATTACCTGCGATAATGCTTCGAATAACGGTACGATGATTCATGAGTTCGCTCGCCTCTACGAGCTCGCAACGGGCGAGACATTCGATGTCTCGAAACGTCACATACGGTACGACTTATGCTTGCTTTGAGATTCTACTGTTGAATCTTTGTTTGCCACGTAGGTGTCTCGCACATATCATCAACCTCGCGACGCAAGCTCTCATCTCTGCGCGAAGCAAGTCTAAGTACTACAACCCCCATTCAGAGGATAAAGACGAGCACATTCCCGATCTCGACGTCTTCGATCGTGATGAGTTGGGCCTCGTTCGCGCGATCTCTGTTAAGGTTTGTATTTTCATTTGTCTCTATCTCGCTTTCTACCAATTGACTACTTCTACAGGAACGCTCATCTGCTCAACGTAAAGAGCTATTCAAGGTAGTTCAGCTCCGCTCTGGCGTGGCACAGCCTATCCAGTTGCTTCTTGATATGAAAGTCCGATGGTCGTCAACATACGTCATGTTGAGTCGTGCGTTGACTTTGAAAGCAGTAAGTGTCGCTCATTCTCTATAGCCATGTCATTGATTATCTTCCAGCATGTTGATACATTTGTGTATGAGCTGGGTGTTCGTGAAGAGAATCGCGAGAAGCGTAAGAAGATAGATAGTCTAAGTCTTACAGACCATGAGTGGTTGCAAGTCGAGGTCTTCTGCTCGATTCTGCGTTGTGCAAGTAAGGCTCAACAAGCCTTCTCGTCAGTCCAGGCACCGTCGTTGCACGACGTGCTACCCGCTATCGAGGCCTTGCACGCAGCTTGGTCCAGCCGCATCTCGAAGCCAAAGTATGCAAAGTTCGTGGCATCCCTCACGGCTGGCGCAGACACCCTCGATAAGTATTACAATAAAACGGCTGATTCTGATGCGCACATACTTGCCATGTGTGCGTCCGAGACATCTCCTCTCTCATGCTATTGCTGACATCTCGCTCATCCAGTACTGCACCCAGGGAAAAAAATGTCCCACTTCAAGAAATATTGGTCGAAAGATCTGCAGGTTGACGTCCACAACCTTGTAGAATCTGTGGTATGTATTCTATATGCACTTTGACTTTTCTCACAGTATAGTTGTTATAGTTCAAGGACCGCTACGAGCTTCTGCAGCAGCAGGGAGGGTCATCAGGGCTGCCTGACACGCAATCGAGATCCGAGTCTGCGATTGACGAGCTCGTGCGCCAGAATCTAGACACTGACTCTGAGAATGATGGTGATGACGAGGACGCACCATCAGACCCTTCGAAGCCATGGATACCCGAGTTCCAGCGCTATATGGATACCAGGGACGTGCTACCTGAGGGCATGTCAGTTGTAGAGTGGTGGGGGGTGCGTAACAATAGACATATTAATCATGACCCAACCATCTAACAATTGACATTTTAGATCAGTGCTCACCGCTACCCTACTTGGGCCTCGCTGGCTCGAGATTATCTCGCTATTATGGCATCCTCCGTCTCAAGTGAGCGCGCCTTTTCATCCGCTGGAATTACGATCAGCAAGCGGCGCAACCGGCTCAAAGGTGACATTGTCGAAGCGTTACAGTGCCTCAAGTGCCTGTATCACAATGATCTCATCTTTTGAGAGGTTCCAACAACTTCGGATGTGGAGAAGGACCTTGAGGATATGGATATTGACCAGGAGGTAGTACAGGGCTCAGAGAATTTCTCGTGGGATATGCTTCTCCAGGACAACGTGGACGAGTAGATTTAAATAGCGGACTGAGTAAATAGAGTAAAAAATCGGGGACAAGCCGCGGCCTGAAGCCGAGCCAAGCCGGAGCCGACCATAAGCTTTGGTGACGGCTCGGGCTTGTATTTCTGCAAGCCTGAGCCCTTCAAAGCCGAGCTTTAGCTGTGGCTTTCAGGCCGAGCCGGGCCGTCACATCACTAGTCCAAAACAAGACATTCCTTACCTAAGGCATTCAGCTCGCTTTCAAGTTGAGCTGGCCATCAATGCATCACGCGTGGGAGCATTGACAATTGTCGATCGCACTGACGTCGACGCGTACCTTTTGTCCTCGTACCACAACCTCGCCATCCTTACCACCGTCCGCCGCCCCGCCATCCAGCCCGCAGATCACCGCTAGCTGCATCAGACAGCCTCCACTCGGTAATCCTTTCCATTTATCTCCTCGCTCCTGCTACTGACAACAATCCTGACACATGCCACCGCCCGCTTCAGTTGGGAGCTGATATACAAGCCACCAACCTGTGTTGCTGCCCTGTTCCCTGTATTCCATGCAGTCCTTGTAGGCATAGCTACATTATCTGTACTAATAATATAATGTACTTGCTATGTAATCTTTTGATTGAATTTCTGTGGTTATAAGCTGCCTCCCAAGTACTTGAACAGATGCTTAGGTTGACTCTGCTGGGGACTTGGCCATCAAAAATGCCACCGGTTCACGTCGAACAATGCCAGTTCACCTTCGTCAAGGAGCGAATTTCCTTTTTTAGCAATTTAGATAAGCATTCTCTTTTTGGACATCACGTGCATGGGGCGTAATCTCGCCAACTTGTACAGAGCTTGGACGCTGAAAGGCTGGCCCTAAAGCTTGAAGGCCGTAGATCTAGATCTCGGTCATGCCATGCTCGCAATGGCCCATACTCGCACGTCTTTGATGACCGGAGCAGGAAGGATCGAACGTGTGCGTCCACCATCTCCCTTTTCCACGCTTTACTAAGGTCTGATTCACTTTAGTATGTCTTCCCTCTCATCTACCTTCTTCTCAGACGGCACTTGAAGGTGATGACACTGGCGTGCAATCATGTTCTCGATACAGAAGAGTTTGTCACTTTGAACGATTCTTTGGTGTCAATTTTGTTGGCCATTGATTATCGCATACAGAACGTGGAAGGTGAGTCCTTCATCTAGTCAAATCGGCCATCGAAGCTCACGAGGCCCAGCCATTTTCAAACAGACACATCTCGACGTGCAGTCCCGTCTTGGTAACTTCGCGTTTGGCATTGTACATTCTCGATTTCTTCATGTAGACTGATCTCATCTGACGCTCGATTCAAGTTTCAACTTTCTTATGGTGATATCCGGAGAGTGCCAGCCGATAACTCGTTTGCTTCCTGGACAAGTTCTGAAGCGGACGCGGCCATCGGTCCGAAAATCCAACTCTCATGGGAAGAAGCCAAAAGCATCGCCTCAGGAATACCCCACGGCATTCTCAAGTATGGCATCAAGGATGGCTACTCTGTGACCAACTACTACGAGTTTGAAGATCTTGCCAGTGACCAAGACAGCTCCTCGATCGAGGGAACATGGACGGGACTCTCTCCTCGCCAATTCGGTGATGAGTGGATATCTTGCGTTCTGCGCGTCTCTATTCGCCTTTCCGGGGCGTTTAAGATAGTTGGGAAGGGCGAGGATTTTACAGGGGCATTCGAGTTCTCTGGCGCCATTACCTCCGTTCAGGAATCCTCTCTTACATTCAAGTTCGTCGTTCTGGACGAGAAGGATGGGACTTTACGCACGTGCACCGGAACGCTGGACAAGGCGTGTGCTACTATTACCGCACAATGGAAAACGATGAGAAGAGATGATAGTGGAGATGATGATCGTGACGTGCCATTCACGCTCAAACGAACTCCTCCCACCCTTTTGCGATACAGGTACACGCAGCATCAATTCGCAGAAGATCCCGTTCGTTCTCAATGGTCTTTCGCATGTGAAGCCGCTCGTCATCAGGCTCAAGAGGCTTTGTGGTCATGCCAATTTTTTGAAGCAAGATTCGCAGAACGGAAGAGATATGTGGAGCTCACAACGCGCGCACTCATCGTCCAGATGGGCCTTACCCCACAGATTCCTCTCACGCCTGTCGAGAAAGGGGAGCTCGAATACCTGAGGCAGGAGCTGAACCCTTCTGAAGCACGCTTTTACCAGGCATTAGCGGAGTTTGAGATACAAAAGCTTCCATGGCATCCGTATGTGGCTCTTCAAATCCTGCCCTTATCGTAGACGAAATATTGACGTACTGACAGCGCGTGGGGTTGCGATTGGTGCGAACGCCAAATTACAAAATGTCGGATCCTGTGTATACAGTGCATCTCCGACGACCTGTCTGATAATATAGACCTCTGCGCATCTTGTGTCGACAGAGCACCGACAAAACGGACGTTTACCCATGAAGCTAGCCATGCCGTCGTGAAGGTGGAACAAACACTGCATGACTACGATATTGTGCGAGTCGTGGAAGGCGCTCGGGCCATTTTTGAGCGTGCCAAGACAACTTTTCGCTCTTTGGAGTCTGCCCATCTACGTCCTGACGATGAGCGGCATCTAACCTCGTACGAAGGACACCATTCAAGCCCAACTTGTGCCTGCTGTGAGAAGGACGTTTTACCCCCTTGCTGGGCATGTGTCGTCTGCAGTAGGTCTTTTTCACTGTACAACAATTTCGGTAGGTGCTAACACCCACCCCTCTCAAAGCAAAAGACACCTTTGTCTGCGCTGATTGTGACTCCAAAAGAGTGCTCAGTCAGACACCTGGACATACCCTCGCGCATGCATTGGTCAGAATACGAGATACTTCCGTCAATGGGGAGTCTGCTACCGCTGACGACAGACTCCTGGCACTCGAGCAACGGCTTTTGACGATGGAGTTCAAAGTTGCTGAAGGGTTTGCGGCAATGGAGAACAGTGCGGACGAGCGATATGCGGCCTTGGAGGCGAAGGTGGAGGAGCGATTGGTTGCGCTCGAAACGAGACTGGAGGGCCGCCTCTCAACTCTGGAAGTTGTGCTTCGGCAGATTGCAGCCCAAACTGCGGCATTACCTGCTGTTTATGGCCAGGTCATCCGAGATTATGGTAAAAGCACGTCCATCCGCAAACACTAAGCACTCTTCAGCAGACATCTTATGTACCGATAGACGCATCACATCTGTATCATCTATAGCATCTCAATTATTTTTGACAATTCCTGCACGAGGACTTGAGACGTGTGTTCGAGACAGAGTAAAATGTGCAAAGGGAATGGGCGTATCTTGCACGAGCGATCTGCCTATGAAGACAAAATTATCTTTCCTGGGTGCTGCTGAAACTCGATAATACGTTATAGCCATATAATGCTACATTTGGGCCAGGGTATTGCGATCATAACTAGGACCTTCTACACATGTTTACGCCTTGGCACTGCCAACGTAAACATTATAGTTATCTTCGGGTAGTTGGATCAGCACGGACATATTCGATGGGCAAATGGCACTCACACAGTGTGGGGTTAGTGACATATGTGTAATCCGAAGGCGTCTGCTGGATGGTCGTGGCCCCGTTCTTTACCATCTTGACCGTGATCTTCCCCGGAGAGAGAGGTATCTGGAGTTTCGTCACGCCCGCAGCGACGTTGCTGAATGTTTGTGTCGAGCTGCCGACCGTGAGGGTGACGGTGCTCGTCGAGGTCGAGAAGACGACTGCCCAAAGTGTGTCCTTTGAGATACCGGTCAGGGGTTTGAAGGAAATAAATAACAGAACGGATTAGCGTACGGGTGTCCAGTCCCAGCTGTCCGGCTTTGGAAGAGCATCTGATGATGCTGTCGCAGCGGCAGGGTGGGGCCGCGCCCAATAGTAGATGACGTCTTGCTATATATAAGAAGTCAAATGTACTCAGCGCGTCATCTCTACGTCAAGACATGTTGACTCACAGTGATAGCAGGATATGACCCCGTCTTGAACGCAGTGATGTAGTATTGGGAAAGGTCGTACCAGGCGGTATGGGGGAATCCCGTTGCCCAGGTCGTTCCATCGGGCTGTGCACCTTTGATAGGGCCCATGTTGTAGTTATGGAGGATCCTTTTAGTATGAAATATCTTTTCAGGAGGAGAAGGTACAAACTAGTGTGATTCGCCGTAATCGTTCCTAAGGAACGATGAGCCTTGAGCCACTTATGAAGAATATAAGACCCTTACCAGCTGACCAGCTCGATAAACGTCAAGCGGTCCCGCATGGCCATGAGTTGTTCCCAGCGAGTGAGCAATAGCCAGTTGTCACCCCGTTGGTACCAGTTCTTGTAGCCGTAGTGAGTGCTATACGGCGTGAGTCAGGCTTATAGAAAGAGCAGTGCTTTCCACGTACAACATCCAAGGGCTGATGGTAGTTCCATAACGAGATCCCAATTGACTCATGTCTAATCTTCCATTCAGTCAGAACGGTCAATATCAGCCTTTGAAAAGTTACAATATTCGTCGTCGTCAGTCTATAAAAAAGAATCAGCAAGGTAGCAAGAATTCTGTCCAACATTTCACCTACGTTCTTGTCGATATTGCCAGTCGGCCATGCGCAGCCCCAACTGTAAAGTATTACTCAGCCTGCATCTACACTTCTAGTATGCCGCACATACCAATACCAAGTGTCCAAGCTCGGCCACTCGTTGAAATGCCCCTCCAGGCCCCAGATAAACGGCATCAGATATGCGTTGGTTTGCGCCTTCAAACTCGCCCACCCGGCATTACCAAGGCAATCTCCTGAGAAACTCGAGATCATAACCTTCCCATCGACGCGGAACTGGTTTGGGTGATTCGCGAAGTCGTTCACGCGCCCGACGAGGTCGTTCACGTCGCAGCCCATTGCGGTGAAGTCGAACGAGAGGAAGAGCTTGAAGTTAGTGCCGAGTTGGGCGGCCGCGGCGTATGCGGAAGCGACTTGTGTGCGCTGCCACGTATCACCGCCCATGTTCAGTGCGACTGCGTCTCTGCGTAAGTTAGTGAGATTTTGAGCGCTGTGAATGGGGATAGGATACGTACACGCCTTTGGCTTGGATCTGGCGGATATCATCAGCCCAGTCTGCTTGCGTGTAGGGAAAGCTTCAGTCATATGCGTTAGCGCGCGAGTGAGTGGGTTAGTGTAATACAAACTCACGTATCTAAAGACGGACGAGACAACGTTAAAATAGGGCTGTCAACCCCGTTTACTGTGTACACCGAATAAAGCGCTTACTCCCGACGATCTACACATAAGTACATATCTTCAGCGCATGAAGAGTGTTTAGACAAGAAGAAAAACACACATGATGCATAAAAATATATTTGGCGCCTGCCCGCTTCTCCAGATCATTGCTCAGTGCTCTCGTCGCGTTCACGGACGAAAGGGGTGAGCGCAGTTCATGATGAGTTGCCGCGTCTGACGTGTTGGGTGGGTAGCGGGCAGCAGTTGATGGCGCCACCAAAAAAACCAAGGTCAGGAGCCCGACGAGGGTTCGAATCTGTTGCATTGTGTGGCTTGACACGATGAGTAGAGAAAGTGCAGACGTGACAAAGGCAGACGGCGGCGAGGATGATAGACGTTGGCGAACGAACAGGAAGGTCAACTAAGCGTGAGTGATAGTTAATGATAGTTTAGTTTAGGTGCGACGTCGAGGTAGAAATATCACCCACAAGCACGATCCTTTGCGCACAGAGAATGCGTTACAGAATGAGGCTCTGTTGCAAGATAAAGGAGACGGGTTCTTGTCCTGTGCCCCTTCTTATGTACTACGAGGTAACTCATAGACGTACATAAATGGCAACGGGACTCAGATCGAGCCCCGATCCGCCCATCCAGCACATCAGATGCACAAAACGGTGCGGCCATACGAGTCGATATCACTGGCACCTAGCGATAAGCGCATCCAGTAGTGTCTCTCCGCGGAAAACATATGACCTGTGCTGGGACACGCGACACAGGTGTCTGTAGAATGGAAACGCAAAGATCGCATCGCGTTGTCATCATAGAGCGGTCAGCCGGGACCGAAAAGACATGGATGCATAAGGACGACCGCCATATGGCGAGGATAAGCCGCAGTAGCCTCGGTGACCACATACCCAGATACACAGAACCGTGTAAGGTGGAATCATCAGGTGTACAGCCCGTGATACCCGCTTACTTCGACAAACGATGTCTAGATCGCAAAGCTATGATTGTTGTTGAAGCTGTCGCTGGGAGGCCTGTTTGAGTCTTGAAGCGGTCGGTAAATCTGCGACCCAAACCCCGAGGGATCACGATAACCCCATAGCCAAAGTACACGGGATGTGTTTTACGTATCGGCCAGAATAGGGGACGAAGACGAAGAAACGGTCTGGTCTGCCCATAAAGCCTTCTCAATTGATGCCCTGGAATGTCAGAAGAATGTACAGGTTACCTGCTTTCCTTTCCTAACACAGTACTTCAAGGTCCTGCTGGCGATCCACTAGTGGTGCCGCCAAGATGTTGCCATCGAGCATTCTGCTTGATACAATGCGCCTGACGCGTTGAACTTCATCAGCCCCTTAGTTGGACCCGCAATGCATGAGATTCGAGAGTTGCAAAGAGTTTGCAAATAGTGCAACTTCAAGTCGTCGCTGGTGTGTGGAAAGAAACACGCTGCACGTGGAGCTATTTGGCAGGAGCTTCGAGGTCAAACACCCCTAGTTTTCTCGGCCCGGGATTTCCCAGCTCGTCCGTTCGACTTCCGTCCCATTCCCGGTCGGCTTCTGCTATCTCACGTTTCTTGGGGCCTGTGAAGCTGCTACACGGAAATTGGAAAGGAAAGCGGAGTATCGCATCACCAGCGATTTTCTCTACCTTGGCGCCCCTTCTCCCGCACACTTGGTATCATCCATACCGTGACAGAATGGTACTTTTTTTGACCACTGGAGAGAAGCAGGCAACTAGAAACGGTCACAGGACTGGGTATCCTCTCTTTCAACCCATGACACCACGCCTCCCCACTTACAGTACACAGATAACGCGGAGTTCATAGGCTTGCCCAAGGTTCAATATTGCATTACTTCAGTGACCTTAACGAACTGAGTGAGGTAGATTTCGAATCGGAGGGTGGTTGGCGTGTTATTGATGAACGTATCGCCATGCTTCTATTTAATGAAGTTAGCAAGGACGACCGTTGAAAGGATATGGGTACGAAGCACTTACTGGAATCTCAACCTCCCCCAATGTAACAAGGTCGCGGATGGCCGGAAGGCAGCGCCTCAGCGGCTCAGCCGACCATGTAAGCGTTGCAAAACGCGTCTTCCCAATGCTTTCGAGACCTGGACCCAGGCCCTGATCCACTCGACGATCTTTGAGCTTCGCTTTGGCAGGCTTAGATTGTTTGAAGTACTTGATCGTCCCGCGAATGCGTTTAATCACCTTGCCACAATATCAACCCTCGTTCTAGCACTAAATATCACAATAAAGAAAGGTCCACTTACAACTTTAAAATACGGCAGGGCGGCGATTTCTTGCAGGGTGTTACTTAAATGATGCATGGGATCAGGCAGATTAAGGAGGTTGCACATCGCTGATTCCATAATGGCTCGCGCGAGTTGTGTATTGCCGGTGTCGTCAGAGGACATGGCAATAAAACGTTCAGGCCCAATAGGATGTATTACCTGAATTCCGCATCAGTTGACATTTAACGTGTCGTAGCAGTGAATATGCTTACTGTCATTACGAAATTTGCAATCCATTCTCCCGTATGAGATTCTCGCGTGCATTCTTGTCCCTCAATCAAGAACACCTGTCGTCCTGCAGTCGTGACGTGGACTGTGTAAAATGCATCGCCACCACGCGTGTCTCCGCCATCGAAAGTAACCGTTAGGCGTTGTTGCGTCTGAAGATGGTTGATTACCAGGGCACGAACACGCTCCTGTTCAGACATGATATGCTCGTCTACCAGCCGCGTCCTCGAGGCAGGTGTATAGCTCGGAGTGGAAATCTTCCAGATGTCTTTCCATTCGTCGAGATCAACAACAGCCGGAGCAAGGCGAGCCACGCATACGAACTTGAGAATGGCGAAGTCCAGGGCATTGTGAATCTCCTTTCGGCCTCGCGGTCCGAAGAATTCATCTGCTCGTGGGGGAGCGCAAGCCCGAATCGCAACAACATGTGAACCTGTGCTGCTGATACTCGCCGTTGACGGGGCAGGGGAGAGAGCACCAGATGGAGTGTCTTGCAACGATTCAGACGAAGCGGCAGAAACGAGAGCGCCAGGAGAGTTCTCGGCGCTTGCTGCTGATGCAAACTGCCGCTGCTCGGAAGTCATCTTAAGACAACACTTGCAGTGAGCAAGAACCCGAGAGCGAGTGCGCGGCGACCATGTTTTGGGACAGCCAATGCCAGCACACCGATATTTCCAATGTGTACCACGTTGGCTTTTCAGCTCCACAGTAAGGGCGTCGAGTTCGTTCATGCGGGGACGGCCGGTGGGTGCTGCTTCTTCATCAGAAGAGGCATCGCTCGGAACATTGTCCATCGCAGAAGCAACATCCTGGCCAGGTGCCTTTGAATACCCGTCATTATCAATGGAATGCATCAGAGAGACCAACACGTACTGTCTTTCTTGCCTTGCTTCGCGCTTTTAATTGCTCCATGGTTCTCTTGGGTTTGACTTGGAAAATCGGTGCAATGACTGACGGCACCGTGTTCTTAACCTTTCTCTGTTTAGGCTTTGGCTTCTCGGACGATGCCGTGACGGGAGCCTGGGCGGCTCGGACTGCATTCTTGAGCGCTGTCTTCACAATGGGCTGTGGGCGAGGAGTAGATGTACTGGGAGTGTCCGATGGGTACTTGAAACGCATCAGAGGGAGCGCCTGATCAAGGTTGGAACTCTGGGATATACGGTTAGCTAAGTATCCCAGTTTGGAGCTTACAGAACATACTTTGGAGTTAAACACCATAATTAACCTGCATAAAATCGACATCCGTGCAAGATCGGTCTCCGCGTGGCTCGACCCGACCATAGGAGTGTCCGGAATAAAGAATTGAGCTAGGCCATTGTTACTGAAAACTCCGCAGCTCCACCAGTCATCGAAAAAGTGTTGAGTTGGGCAGGGCATGATTTCAGAATCAAGACGGTCGACGGGGTATGATGGAAGGTGCTTTCAACTTTGAGATGAACCAGGGGAGAGCACCAACAACATCATCATCTGGGAGACCCCCTGCTGGATCACCGTAGGCCAGAGCCTCCCTTACAATGTCCACAGCTGCAGCAACCCAATGGTCGCCGTGGATGTGGAAAATGCCGCCGATCTCGCTCGCGGGAGTTAAGGTCGATCCGAAGCGCTGAAGGAAAGTGTCTGCATTGACATCGTAAAGACTATCCCCGCTCTTGTCTGATCTGTACACCCTGAGTAGCTGACGTGTGAAAATGGTATCAATAAGGTAGATTTCACGGGAGGGATGCGCCTCCCGTATTTCCTTCTCGAGTAGATAGAGCATTTGATCGATTTGCTCGTCAGCTAACCACTCTCGGGATAGGAAGCAAGCTAATGTGGTTTTCGGAAACGAAGTCCTTCCAGCGCTTGCGGCAGAGATGTACCCTGACCACGAAAGGGTGGACAAAGCATCTAGGGTATCACGAACTTCGATATGGTGGGATGAAAGGTCTGGTGATGTGAGCCAATCAATTGCACTCCGCCATGCTAAGCGTGCCGGCTCGATTGTGAGATGAATGTCGCTCCAGAATTGGAGAGACCATAACGGAAGCAAGATTGTCTCGTTGGGAACTCGGATAGATTCTGCGCCATCGAGCCATTTTTGCTTGGCTTGAGGAAGGAGTTGAATGATAAGACTCCGCGGCGGGACAAGAGTTCTTGAAAGAAGCTCGATGTCAGGGTCGGCTCTCTCAGTTGAGAAAAAGTCGTGGCCATCGGGGATATGATAGTGAGCCTCGGATTTGCTGATAGGCGGAATCGAGGTACTAATGAGGTCGAGAACGGAGAGTTTTGGTTCAGGAAGGAGGATGGCGGAATGAACGGCGGGGATGCGGAGCTGGTCGCGAACATAGCCTTGGACACTGCTCGGAATTGCGTCGAATTGGTGATTGTTGTTTCGCCAATGGGGATGAGAAGCATCGATGACTCCGTTGGGCGTCAAGGGATTGAAGGCGGCTGCATCGCCCATTTTGGAATTTGCGTAATTTTCGGTGATGAAAAAAACGGTGCATGTGTATCTGCATGTATGTGGTTTTCAACTGATTTAAAACTGTACAGTTGCCTTGCCGAGGTTCCTGGCTGTGCTGGGAGACCATACAAGCCCAGTAGAGTTTTTTACATTTTATACACTGTGATCTCTGGGACATGTAACAAACAGGTAACTTACTGTAAGTAACACGTGTAAATAACACCTGGTAACAAACCCCCGACTTTTACTCCGACCCGTACCGTTGAGGCCGCTGACACCACCTTGCACGGACGGTAAAAAACCGTCCCGTCACCGTGAATAGCCGTGCATTCGACGGCCGTCGCCGTGCGACGGACGGTGCGCAGCCCTAGGGCCCTTAGCGTTGACGTGCTCAGCAAGCGTTCGGAAGCTCCAGGATAACGAACCCCGTCAAGAACCGGATCTTGCGCGACAGGCAGAATAGAAACGCAGTGCCCACGCCTGGCCTATATCGATCATTCTCCACGCATCAATCCCTCCATCCCTTCTGCGTCCCAGACACCTCATGTCCGCCTCGCTTACTTCCTGAGTGGCGCCCAACCATATCATTGCTGCTGGGAACAGCCGTTGACGAGCTTCTTACTCGGCGGCATTCCGTGATCCCATGCGTAGAGCACGGCACGCGATCATCGGACCTCCTTGCCCGCCGCCGCGTACGCTGACGTACCCCGGACTAGGATACACAAAGGAGTAGGTGGAGCCATGCATAACGTGGCTCGTTTCTTGCTCGCCCGACCTCTGTCACTTACTGTACGAATCAGATTATTATCGCGCCTGCCCCGCCTCTTTTGCTTGACGTGAGCGTGTCAGTCAACGAACAGACAGTCTTTTCTGCGACGACTCACCCGCAATGTCTCATCCAGCTGATCCGAGATACGGACTTAGCCTACTGCGCCTGCTATCTCGTGCCGTCATCGGATTGACAGGCACCCTGCCGTCAATTTGGGACCTTTTTCGTTAGCTCCCTGCGCTCACCCTGACGTCAGGCGCCCTCATCATTTTGCCATTTCATGTGTGCCTCGAGGTACCAGCAAGGTGCCACCAGCGTTGCTTCTTCTCTGCAGTCATCCGTCGAGCCGCCTTTTAATCGATGGCTGACCGACCGAAGATCGATATCGATGGGCGCACAACGCAGGAGAAAGTGTTGCTTCTCCGCTGGACTAAAACTCCCGCCAGGCACATTCGTTCATTTCCACTGTTCGCCATCCCAGCCTCGTGAAAATAGAAAACTCACCGAGGCTTACGCAGCGACTCCAAAAGTATCACGTTCGAGAAACTGATCCCGTGGTTGCTCAAGTCTCCGGGAGCTGTCACTCAACTGTACACCACTCACTGGGGGCAAATCAGCATAATATCCCGGGAAAAATGCTAAACAAATGTAAGAAATATTCTTTATTTGGAAAGCGTTTTTCTCCGTGAAAAATCAAGAAAATATTTAAACTTTGTTCACCATAATTATCAAGAGAAAACCCAAAACAAATTGATAATATACTTACCATTTTTCTTGTATATGGTTTATCATTTTTCTCAGATATACTCCAAATTTTATCAAGTGAAGAATTTAGATAATATTTTAAATTAAATAAACATTTTTGACAAGAAAAATGCTGAACAGATGCTACAAGGTTTCAAAATTTGTTCTGCATTTCTCCAACATCATAACCGTTGCTAAATGCTAGATAAACTTGAAATCATGACCAAGATTTGTTTTCTATTTGTCTTGAATCGTGTTCACAATTTGTTCTCCATTTTTCTTCATCAAAAACACAGGAAAAATGGTGAACACATTTGAAATATTGTTCTTCATTCATTCTCAATATTTCTCAGTTTAAAATACAAGAAAAATGTTGAACACATTTAAAATATTGTTTACCATTTGTTTAGAAAATAGAAAAGATTTTATTGGAGGGAAAATTGTAAACAATGTTTTAAATTTTCTGCTGGAAAAAATGATGGAAAAATCATGAACATTATTTAAAATGTTGCTTGCAAAACAGATAGAGGATAGCCGTAAGCTCAGGCTACGTGAGTGAGCGAACGGCTAGCCTGAGTGAGAGATAAGGCAATGCGCAGACTTGATATCCCTGCCACCGAAGTTGGCTGAGTCAGCCTTGCCACTTATGGTGGCTGGTTGCACGACACATGTTCTCATCTCATGACGCGCGCTCCGTAGGATACGAGAGCGATTGCCTTATCTTGATATATAAGCTTTTGGTAAGTCCACTGGCTCCTGGAGGCCTGAAAAATAGTGTATTTGAGGGCCCAAAAATGGCCAAATTTCTGTCGGAAGATAGCGTATTTGAGACCCAGCAACCCTCAATCTCTGTCATGGCGACATTGCATATTTCAGGCCTGTCCAGAGTGAAAATCTCTGCCACCAATGTTCGGAAGCGTTCAGAGTATATAGAGAGGAGTTTTGAATCCCCGACTCTCTTACGTAAGTACGAGGGAGGGTTTTGTCGCACTCAAACATGAACTGTCCTGCCAACTCTACATGCACGTCACGTATTACATAGGAATGTTCTAGAATGTTCTCGAAAGTCTTCCCCTACAGTGTTTCGATGGAGAATTTGACAAATATACTCTCTTCAACCTAGCTCATAGACGAAGTCGAAGGATGAGCGGTAGTTTTCTACAGATGGTTTTCTAAAGACAGGTTTCTAAAAACGGGTTGCTAATGACGGATTTCCAAAGGCGGAATTCTGCGGTTTCTAAAGACAGATTTCTAAAAGCGGTTTTAGATACTGGTTTCTCAAGACAGGGTCTCTGGAAAACAGCTTTCAAAGACTGATTTCTAAAGAGGGATTTCTGAAAACTGTTTTTGGTTTTCTAAAGACCCATTTTTTTCTGAAGACCCAATGGCGGTTTTCCAAAGACGGTTTTTCAAGGTTCGATTTTGAAAGTTGGTTTTTAGAGTCCGTTTTTAGAGTCGGTTTTGTAATGGTGGTTTTCTGAAGACACTTTCTAATGGTGGTTTTCTAAAGACGGTTTATCAAAGTCTGATTTTGAAAGTCAGTTTTTGAAGTCGGTTTTCCAAAGTCAGTTTTTAAAGTCGGTCTTTAAAGTCAGTTTTTGAAGTTGGAAAGCGTCTTCAGAAAACCGACTTTAAAAACTGACTTTCAAAACCAACTTTGAAACCGGCTTTTAAAAACCGACTTTAGAAACCGACTTTAAAAACCTGACCTGAGAAAACTGTCTTTAGAAAACCGTCATTAAAAAGTGTCTTCAGAGAACCGCCATTAGAAAACCAACTTCCAAAGCAAACTTTTGAAAACCAACTTTAAAAACCGACTTTCATGGAAAACCGTCTTTAGAAAACTGTGTTGTCAAGAAACCGTCTTTGGAAAAGCAACTTTAGAAAACCAATTGAGTATGGATTTGATGAACAAGTCGAACTTGGTGACCCTCGCAAAGCAGACATTGGAGAGTTTGGAGAGTACATGCCAAGATGCAACATTCCGAGGGGTGTTGAGAAACTCATAGAAATGCAAAAATTATGGTTCCCAGTGGTCAGGCAATACTGGGTTTCATCACCGACTTTGAAGACTGACTTTCAAAAACCAACTTTAGAAAACCGACTTGAGAAAACGACTCTAGAAAACTGACTTTAAAAAGTGACTTTAAAAACCAACTTTCAAAAACCGACTTTGGAAAACTGACTTTAAGAACTGACTTTGGAAAACCGACTTTGGACAACCGACTTTAAAGACTGACTTTCAAAATCCGATTTTGGAAAACTGTCCTTAGAAAACCGCCTTTAGAAAGTGTCTTCAGAAAACTGCCATTAGAAAACTGACTTCAAAAACCGACTTGAATGAAAACCGACTTTCAAAAACTGACTTTGGAAAACCAACTTTAAAAATTGACTTTCAAAATCCAATCTTGGAAAACCGTCTTTAGAAAACTGCCATTTGAAAGCGTCTTCAGAAAAGCGTCTTTGGAAAGCCAACTTTATAAAACCGATGATGATATGCGAAGGTCGGTGAGCGACGTGTAATGACACGGCGTTAGAACAAAGTGTCAATAATGATGTTACGAACAAAATGTCTATGGCGATGCAGGCTATACGAAGATTACAACGAGGGATGACGGCCGAGAACCTTGATATACGAAGTGCAAGGGATCCGGTATGCGAAGTGCGAGAAGGAACTCGATAACCCTAACCCATTAGTAAACTGTTTTTGGAAACTCATTTTCAGAAAACCAAAACCGGTCAGTGTAGAGTTGGCAGGACAATTCACGTTTGAGTGCGACAAAACCCTCCCTCTTACTTACGTAAGAGAGTCGGGGATTCAAACTCCTCTCTACATACTCTGAACGCTTCCGAACATTGGTGGCAGAGATTTTCACTCTGGACGGGCCTGAAATATGCGATGTCGCCATGACAGAGATTGAGGGTTGCTGGGTCTCAAATACGCTATCTTCCGACAGAAATTTGGCCATTTTTGGGCCCTCAAATACACTATTTTTCAGGCCTCCAGGAGCCAGTGGACTTACCAAAAGCTTATATATCAAGATAAGGCAATCGCTCTCGTATCCTACGGAGCGCGCGTCATGAGATAAGAACATGTGTCGTGCAACCAGCCACCATAAGTGGCAAGGCTGACTCAGCCAACTTCGGTGGCAGGGATATCAAGTCTGCGCATTGCCTTATCTCTCACTCAGGCTAGCCGTTCGCTCACTCACGTAGCCTGAGCTTACGGCTATCCTCTATCTGTTTTGCAAGCAACATTTTAAATAATGTTCATGATTTTTCCATCATTTTTTCCAGCAGAAAATTTAAAACATTGTTTACAATTTTCCCTCCAATAAAATCTTTTCCATTTTCTAAACAAATGGTAAACAATATTTTAAATGTGTTCAACATTTTTCTTGTATTTTAAACTGAGAAATATTGAGAATGAATGAAGAACAATATTTCAAATGTGTTCACCATTTTTCCTATGTTTTTGATGAAGAAAAATGGAGAACAAATTGTGAACACGATTCAAGACAAATAGAAAACAAATCTTGGTCATGATTTCAAGTTTATCTAGCATTTAGCAACGGTCATGATGTTGGAGAAATGCAGAACAAATTTTGAAACCTTGTAGCATCTGTTCAGCATTTTTCTTGTCAAAAATGTTTATTTAATTTGAAATATTATCTAAATTCTTCACTTGATAAAATTTGGAGTATATCTGAGAAAAATGATAAACCATATACAAGAAAAATGGTGAGTATATTATCAATTTGTTTTGGGTTTTCTCTTGATAATTATGGTGAACAAAGTTTAAATATTTTCTTGATTTTTCACGGAGAAAAACGCTTTCCAAATAAAGAATATTTCTTACATTTGTTTAGCATTTTTCCCGGGATATTATGCTGATTTGCCCCCAGTGACTGATGGCGCACATCGGCCTCCACGGTCAAAGACAACCAAGAAATGCCAATTCTTCGCGTTCGTCTGATCCTTCGTTCTACGGCTCTTTTTAGCCGCTCCTCTGCCATACTCCGCGCTTCTCCCGATGGTGTTCGGCCGTTTCCGTCTCCTGCCTCGCGCGCACGAGCCACATGGTCGCCGAGTCTAAATCAGCCGATCTTCTGGCGCGTTCTCTTTCACTGTGCTTCAGAGGAGGCGGTTCGGGCGAAATGGGGCCAGCAATGTGCCGATTGCGCTCCCGCGCCTCATTTCTAGAGAACGCTTTCGGCATTGTGCTCCCATGGTCGACGCGACAATTCGTATCATTTCCTATCTCATCCGCCTTTTGTCAGCAGCATTCGTAGCGCAAACGCTTCCCAGCATTTTTTTTTACCCTCCTCCCCGTGCCGCTTGAACCAATTCAAATGGTCGGTCTCGCGGAGCGTTGATAGGTTCGAACTTTGATCATTATTTGGCCACTACGGCTGGCAATCATCTAACCTCGAACATCTGTTCATCGCCATTGACCGATTGAGCTCCCGGACACAGATGTGAAAAGGGGCTGTCGATATCGACATCGACGACATGGGTATCGAGCCCCGTTCAAGATCGAACGGCGGCCAGCGCAGTTCCTGGCACCGATAGACGTCTCACTGCGACGGCGCCTTTCTGTACTCTCCTCAACGGAGTTCCCATTGACCATTTGACAACTTAAATCCCCCGGGTGATTGATGTCCGACCGCCTACAAACACCATCCGCGCGCGTCCTCTGTACGACACGCCTTCAAAAACGTCCTCTTTCGCGGCCCACATGACCCACGTCCGCAGCGCAATCGCCCACCATCGGCCCAGAGCCTTGTCGTAAGCAGAGTCGCTCGATACCATGTCTAATGCGGATTGCGCTGCCCATGTCAAGGACCCTCTGATGGAGCGTGCTTTGGAACACCCATCCGGGTAAACTATTCCCTTCCGGAGGAGCGCAAATCAGGTTCCTCGGCATCAAGCTGCTGGCCGTATGTCCGCAGGTAAGACCCGATATGGATTTCTACGGCTGGACTTTCATGAATGTTCTTAGATCCTTTGGGACGTGACGCTGCATTGGTTACATACATGCGTCCTCGCTGGACGCTCAGTAGAACGAATCTATCAGGAGGTTCACGTCCCAGTTTTTATTCTACTGGCTTAGGCTCATCGACAAGTTACTCGATTCGACAATCGGGCCTCGAGCACGTATCTCAGACCTCGTTACTCTTCATGCCTCGTTATCGTGGCTACTCCTACCTTTCATCGGTCTTTTACCCCAACTTCAGCAGCTCGAAACCATGGCCGGACGCCATCCCGACGAATTTCCATCCGTGCTTCTTGGGCCGGGAAAATGGACAAAAGCGGTATCGCATCTCACCACGGATGACATAACCCACTGAGATGACATACTCCATGGACGCACCAGCGCGTCAGACATGGTAAATGAATACCATGTGTTCTTTCAATCATTTTTGCGCAGAAGAAGCCCGTTATCGATGGCTGATTCAGACCAACGGCAGCCGTCACGTTCCCGCGTTCGTCAACAGTTAGCGTCGCTCTCGTGACCCGCACCAGCCACGTCGCCCGTTTCGCAAAGGCGGGTTGGGTCCTCCTCGTGGTATCCTCATGTTGACCTGCTCTTCAATATTCTCCGACGCTCGACGCGCAACAGATGCGTGGCTTCGCACGACTGGTTTGTCTGTTGCCTGCTTCTCGTCGCCGTTACGTGCTGACCTTGGTTCAAAGTATTCATACCCTGCGTCATGTGGAGACGTATGCACTTGGACCTCGTCAGCCTCAGCGCGCCACGGAATCAGACCTCGTGGATCAGTTTTCTGTGTCGTGTGTGGTATGTTTCATCAGCTCTTACGTCTTCTCTGGCCAGATATTCCTGCGAGTGATACGGAGACCCTGCACCGCTTACCCGCGATCCCTGAGCCCTTCTGCAATGCTCCCAACGTCCATGGGCTGCGAGTGAGACGTATCGTCCAACAATGATCGCACTTTGACCGTTTTCTGACGTTAATCTTCTCGTTAACGGGAATTAGACGTGTCGTCAATCGGCGTCCGGGATCTATCTTTGGTGAGTATCTCCCACCTGGTGTCGACGTATGCCAAGCGTCCCTGGGGTCTCATGTTTGTCCTTCCTATTGGACTCCTTGTTCGGTCAATCGCTTAATTGTAGTTCTTCCTTACCAGCCCCGGATTCTATGGTCTAGCCGTTCAGGGACGGCCTTTCAGCCTGCGTTCATGGAAGAACCATCTGACCCAAGTCTAGCCGTTTCATGAATGCGCGCTAAACTGAGGGTCCTTCCTCCCGCTCCAGTCAGATGCGGAGGTACGCTCTCTTCTCTGTGTATTTTGCCTATAAAAGTGGCCTGACAAGACGTTGCCAGACCGAACCCGCTGAAAAATGCTAGTCTTTGTCGCATCATCGCAGAGCCGACGGACTCGAAGTACTATGCCTTTGAGGAGTCTTGCCTCGATGCTGTGTACCTCGTCGCCGGTTGGTCCTTACCAAAGGAACTCACTAGCTGCGTATCCGATCGTCACGAATTGATTTCGACGCTTGTCATGGAGCCAGAAGGAGCCCCAGCGCCTCTGGAAGGGATATGGACAGCTCCTGCAGCGACGTCCAAGAGGCTGCGTAGTATCAGGCCTGCAGATCAAGAGAACGTGAAGAAACTGAGGGATCCTGCGTACTTACAAACTGATGTATAGCCCACTTAATGTGACGACGAAGGACGTTCAAGTTCCCTGCGCGAGTTCGATGCAAGAACAAGGATCATTAATATTGTACGGCACGTTGTTATAGATTTTAATGGAGTCTTAAACGTGTTCAAAAAAACGGAGAATAGTACAAGACAGAACGTGCATTAATAGAACTCGGCTTGAGCGCACAGAAGGAAGATATTTCGCTGACTGCTACGCGAGACGACAACCACGAGCCCCACGGGTTTCCCCAGTACTTATCACATCACGGTCACGGTCCTGCGGCTCATGTGGATAATGGCCCAATGGTGTATCGGATAAGGCAGCACAAGGATACCTATCTATGACGGAGACGGAGGCGGTAAGACGCGGAGGCAGGTTTCGATGCGTGTGTGGGTGATGTCCCGTGAGTCGAGTCCGTCGTCTTCGTTTCGTGTCTTTTTTCTTTGCTACTAGATTCGACGATGAACGCGCTGAGTCCCTCCCTTGGATCTTTCAGGGGGCGGCGGGATGTCGTTGCCGAGACACTGGTGCGCTGTGGGACTGGCGTGATGGAGAGTGTTGCTTGGGGCGCAACGGAGGTGCGGTGCATGTTGAGGTTGATTTTCGATTTCTTATTCGACCATAACACTTGTATGCAATCAATGCCATGACCTCTTTTGTGACAAGAGATTTACAAAGACTTAGCGCTTTACCATTTCGAATGTCAGTAACCGTACGCGACATTCCTTCGTTCCACGAGCAAGGTACACTAATGTCGCTAAGCTTGCGACAAGGCTTTGTCTTTCTTTCCCAGTCCGACTTCGGCCTGCAGTCGTTCAATCATCTCCTTCATTAGCTCAATCTCCCTGTCCTTCGCCCTTGCTGCCTCCTTCGCTGCCTCGCTCTCCTTCTTCGCTGCCTCGCTCTCCTTCTTCGCCGCCTCGCTCTCCTTCTTCGCCGCCTCGCTCTCCTTCTTTGCCGCCTCGCTCTCCTTCTTCGCCGCCTCGCTCTCCTTCTTTGCCGCCTCGCTCTCCTTCTTCGCCGCCTCGCTCTCCTTCTTTGCCGCCTCGCTATCCTTCTTCGCCACCTCGCTATCCTTCTTCGCCGCCTCGCTATCCTTCTTCGCCACCTCGCTATCCTTCTTCGCCGCCTCGCTATCCTTCTTCGCCGCCGCAATCTCCCTCTCCTTCGCCCTGACCTCTTTCTTGCTCTCCTCCTCCTCCCTCTTCTTCTCCTCCTTCGTCACCAGCTGAAAGCAAAGTCAGAAATTGTCGATCGACAAATTCAAATCGCGTACCACTTGTTCAAACTCCTTAACCGCCGCGTCAAACTTAACTATCAGCTTCTTGATGTCGTTGGTGTGTTCCTTCTCCTCTGGATTGAACGTTCGGCCTATTATAAACCACGAGCCCTTCTGCAATAAAGGCGGGATATCCATCTCCTTCACCATGCGGGACTCGTACGCCGACTCGAGCACCTTCATCATGACTCCTGACAAGTGGTAACAGTTATGAGAGAGCAACTGGTACCGCTCATGGCTCTTATGGAAGGTGGCCGCCAGGATGACAATGTGGTAAAGGTAGAGGGCGAGCGACGCGGACTGGGCCGTGAACGTGAGGACACCTAGAAGGCAGTCGCTAGAGACCTTCTTTGGCTCCTGAACCCACTGGATGGTGTCCTTGGCCGTTTGGTCTGCCAAGGATGAGTTGAACGATGCAACAGACCCTTTCTTCTTCGACAAAAGTGGTCGCGGAGCGAGCTGCGAGGAATGAGGGGGCTCAGGAGCAAGTAGGGAAGGTGTAGATGAAGGGGAGGGTGAAGGAGGAGCCTCTGAGAGTGAGAGGGAGCTGCTAGTGGGAGAGGGTGCGGCAGACTCGAGGACCCCCAAATCTGGCATGCGTTCGACACGGAAGTAATAATGTGCTCCACTGCGATTCTTGACTTTGAAAACGAGGTATTCATGCTGCGAAGCACTTTGCTGTTTGTAGAGGGAAACCGAGACAACAAGAAGCTCCTTAGATTCAGCTGTGTTTGTGTAATTTAAACGAAGAAGCTCGAGATAGATTGCCACGTTAAGTTCATTGGGTCTAAACTCGGTGCCGTTCGGAGTGTCAGACATTCGAAAAACGCGTAGAATAGGAGATGCAAGTGAAGACAGCCGTTTCTTGAAGGAGAAGCGCATTCCGAAGAGACGAAAGGAAAGGAGCGATTAAGTATCGACTGTTGAACAACGTTGATGTTGGTGATTGGCTGATTGAGAACACTCTAATCTAATTGATTATCGTGATGATCGACAAACTTGTCAATCAGAACTCGCCGACTCCCCCAGGTAATCCTCCTCCTCCGGCTCCCTTTACCCACCCATTTCAGAGCCTTGAATCGCTCGAAATTAACCACTATAACTCACTGGTACCAGGACGATATTGCCGAGGCGGCTACTCCATTGGTGCGCTACGTCACGAGAAACACCAGCCATGCCCATCTTCGGACTTCCTGTGTCACTGTATCTGCTGACCCACGACCCATGACGTCCCGCCGCTCTCGTCAGGTACAGCGCGGATTGCACGCAGTGGGATCAGATTGTTTTGGTAATTATCCTTCTTCTCCACCATGAATGAGCTTGCTCTTTTAAATTTAAGATCATCTACTACCCAGAGAAGACGGTCCTTCGTGACGCAGTCGGATCTCCCCTCTTCGCTGGCCGTCGAAATCAGCATAGATCTTTGGGACCTCCAATCCTCCTTTCGTCGGTTCAGGCTACGAGGCTTGGATCTCAACCCCCTTTATCTGGCTATTTCGACTCTGCCTTACAATAGTTGGCAGCAGCGCGGTAACGCAAAGCAGCACATGGTACTGGTATAGATCAGCCGTATGAGGATCGGCATGCCGTGGCACCCCAATCTTAATCTGCATGCTTCTGCTTCTTGAGCGCCTATGAGCGTATATAAGTCATCGAAGGGCTATTTTCACGACCCACTATGTATCGCCTCTTCTTGTCCCTTCATGCCCCAAGAAAACTGCACCAAGTGTAACTTCCCGCGAGACTCGCTCCAAAAGTGCTCCAAATGCAAGACGGTGTCATATTGCGTCCGTCCCGTCCTCCCTTTCCCTTCCCCCTCGCCTATCTCACATACAGTATACCATCTCTAGTCCAAGGAATGCCAGACGTCCCATTGGCCAGTTCACAAGCCAATGTGCCGTGTATACTCGCCAAAGGAAGTGTGGGGGGTGCAGATGTTGTCGACGGGCGAGGCGGAGGCGCTCAACATCTCCCGGGACGATTGGACGAAGCGGTGTCGGCATAAGCTTGTCACGAACGACCACGGTATATTCACCCGCGGAGAACTTTGTCCTGTTACGGCGCTGTTTGGCATACCGCTCGTGATTTATAGTCACACTCTGGCCACTGGGACGGAGCCGGTTCCATCGAAAGGAGAAAATCAGGCTGCCGTTTTTCTGAGAATTGAGCCAGGGGATGGGTTCGCCCCGCTGTCGTGAGTCCCATTCCGTTCGTTCTCTGAATGAACTCATCATTGAGTGTTTGGACTCTTAGATGGCAGATAAATGATCCTGGGCAGGTGGATAGCGGCGTTCTTCAAGGATTCGCATATATTCTCATCATGATTACTGTTTCATAGTGCATCGTCGTGCGAAAAGACAGAAAGCCTTTGACTCTCCAGGTCATCGAAACTATCTTGGAGTTCCATCGCTCCATAATCGATGGATTTGGATACCCGAAGGATGATGGCTGGGCCCCGGTTCGCGAATATATGACGAAGGCGTCGTTCCAGATTTTTTCCAGGAATTATTACAAGCAGCAAGATGAGAAGGGGAGACCAGGGTTTTCCGAATTCTATGCACCATTGTAAACAATAATTTGTATGTAGATTGTTCAGTTTGTCGGATTACCATACGAAACCGCAGTCAACGAAGAGGGATCCGCGCGTACCATAAGAAGGGTAAAGCGTAACATCGAGTCAGCAAACTGTCTTGCTGACTCCGTGAGCTGTGCTGGTGGCGATGAGGAAGGTTATCAGATTAGTCACGGCGGAGTTGGAAAGTGAACCCGCAGCGCCACCGACAGCGAGACACGCGTTATCCTCGCTACATTACATATTCTACACCAACCTGTGCGTTACTCTACAACTCGTCCTCGGCTCAACCTATAAAGACTCTCTTTGACACCCTTCTCAGATCATCGTATGAAATTTGCTCTCCTCACCGCCATAGCGGCTGGTGCTGCCCTCGGTAGGCCGCTCCACTTCTCAGACTCTCCTCCTTTATCCACCCTTCCTGACGATCCACACCGATTTCATAGTCCAGGTCGGCGCCAGTCCAATCCGTGTGGTGGTAGTCACAAGCACCAACCAAGAATTCCCCTCCCCCTTCCGCTTCGGCCACGCCGTCCCCCAACCTAATGCCAACCCCACCAACCCCAACGTCGCCATGCTCGTCAGGCCCGCCGTCCAAGCCAACCACCGTGGCTCCTGCCGCGGCTCCCGCATGCGCCAGAAAGCTATCGACATGTCCAATGCCTTCAGGAAGGCTCTCGGCTGGCCTTTGATCGAGGCCACCGAGCGCCCCCACCGCCACCACCACCATGTCCGCCCCACTGGCTCGGATTCCGACCGGGTCCATATCCTTCCCTTCGTCGGTACAATGACCAACACCTTTGTCGAAGAGGGCAGGGTCCGTCCCCACCCCGACGCCGTCCCGAACCCGTACATCGCCCACCCCCGCCCCCACCACGGCGGACTCCAACAGCGTCTGCGCAACTCCTCCACGTTACAGCGTGTGCATGTCGCCCTGATGGTGCTGGGCCCGTGGGAGGGAAGAGCCGTCGCCTTCGTCCTTGGTGCGTCTGCTCCCCACCCCTTTTTCGCGTCCTCTATTGACTTTGGTTCTCGTTTACGTCTAGGCTGTGGTATCGGTGTTCTCTTGAGGATGTTCTGGGTCCTCGCTATCGTCTCCTACCGCCTCATCAAGGGCCCCAAAGAGGACGAGAACAAGTACACTGAGATCTTCGTTGTCGAGGAGTACGAGGACGCCGCGACTGCGGCGGGCCCTGCTCCCCCCACGTACACCTACTCTGACGAGAAGGCGGACAAGAAGGACGGCGAGGCTGTTGCTGCTGCCAACTAGGTAGTGCTCCAGCCTGTCATGTCGTCGTCGTCGTCCCCCCCTCCTGGCTTGTCCGTGTGAAGCGAGTATCATCTGAATGTGTTTCTGTATCCTGGCGAACATGGACTCCTCTCCGTATTGATCTTGATTATATGATGAACCTACCTCTGTATTTTGCTAGATAATGGTAATGAGAGTGTCTCTTGTTGCTGATTACACCTCTCCAGCACCGTCAGGGCCTGGGGTAGGTTTGTGGCACCAGATAAGATAAGAAAGATAAGATCTTGAACATGCTTGTTGATGTATTATATTCCAACTCGCTGCCGACGCTCAAGTTCGTCGTCGCTGTCGCTGGGTACTCCCTCATTCTTCCATTTCCCTGATTAGCTCGAGATTCCAGGACCGAGGATATATGCGCGCGGCGAACAGTGCTTCAAAATTTCAACGACCAAGGAGAGCCGGAATCTTGTGCCATGTTCTTCGAGACGTCGTCGTGTCACATCTATTCACATTTGTGGTTGTCTTCTTGAAGTGCGGCCATGACTTGCGGACTATCTGGAGCTTTCGCCTCGTCGACTCTTAAACTCGTGGTCTGCGGTATTTGTAGGAAGCGATAAGGCTATTGAGCGGATACGATATGAAACGTCCACATGTAGACCCCCAGAATGAATGCTCTGAAGGGAGGGAGAGACTTGGATTGATGCAGAACTGACACTGGCTGTACTCAATTTGCAGCTTTTCTGCCAGCTTTTTTCTTGGCGGGATTTTGCCATGTGGTACCCGCCTATGCACGGAGGAGGAGGAGGAGTTTATTATACTGACACGGTTCCCAATTGGAACAGCCAGTTTACCGTGGGCCCTACTTATGTAACTAGGTACGTAGAAACCAATACTTCAAACCCACGGACTTCAAACTTTCTCGCCCGCCGAGGCGAAGACAATGTGATCACTGATAAGATAACTGAACTGTGTGCTAGCAATCTCACCGCGAATGGCACGGACTCAAAATCGACGACGATGTGCTGTTAAAATGTATGCAAGCCGCTGGCGAACTTGAACTCCTCGCGATCCTTCTTAGATCTATTATTGCATTGAAGAAATTCATGGTATGTAAACCCTTGTCCGAACTTGTCGTGCTCATGTTGGACTTCGATTTTATCATCAGAGATAGTGCCAGTGCCCGCACGCTTCCTAGCCGTCCGGCGACATTTGGCCCAACGACACCTGAATCACGCGCAAATGCTGCATGCATGCAGGGCGGCAGGGAAGCCCTGCTGCCCTACATGGGGCTTGAATACGGATTTGAATGCTGTAAGCCCTATATATCGCCGACGCTTTCATAACGACAGTGTCAACTTCTTATGACTGATCACAATCACAGGGTGTGGCGGCTCCCTCGATTTGAGTAAGAAAGTTCCGGACAGCAGATCTGCACCTACGACGACAGTCACCTGTGCGGAGATGCCGACCGCCTCACGGTGGCTCGACCATCCGCATTATGATAGGAGGTACTGCGGTGCGGTCGATATCTTGGTGGTTCCTGCTTGATGGACCTCGACTTCAAGGGGGGCTTGAATTCCAAGTTCAAGGGCAATCAGCGAGTTGGAATGATATGGACATAAGAGCGTGTAATAGTCAGTACCTCCACTGTTTTCTAAGCATTGTTAGCCTGCGTTGTGTATCATCAAAGAATGAAAAGTTTTCGTGCGAGAGCTCGTAGTCAACGTTAAACGTTAGACTGCGGGCCTGGGCAGGAGGGTCAGGGGTGTTTGGCAATCGCCATCAGACCAAATATTAAAATACACGCCTTGCCTCAATTCAACTTCTCCAAAGCAATGATCTTGCTAATCATATCTTGGGTCGAGCCTACTCGGGGAACAATCGAATTCGATGGCGCCCATTTTCCTGTCAGATCGTGATGGACCATGCCCGTCAGACTAGCGATGCAAGAGTTGTACAAAACATGATGAGATGACAACGGAAACGATCTTTTCCTGGACTCGGATCCACAACGCAAGGCGCCCTCACCGGGCACCCACGGACGCGCCGAGCTAGTTATGATGGGCAGGTACGTCGTCTGTACCCATGTTTGTCAGTGGTGAATTGTTATGCTCAGTTTTTCAACAGCTGGCTGGTACAGGACCTGGTGCTGCTGATTGTTTTCAAAGTCGCAACTGTGCAACACGCAAATTCAATTAGCGGCCAAAGCCTTCTATTCAAAGTCTATCTCCCATCATGCCCATTCGACAGCTCCCCCGAACCGCTGTGCTTCTGGGATGTTCAACGAGGTGTCCCACAACCCCGCTAGCGTAGATTCGGTGGGCCATTTGCTTGCGCGATCTTATCGTTTGAGTGGCAATACTAATTTTTTGATAATCCCGATTAGCGCCGGCAGAGCGCCTGTTCTGGCAGCTCCCACGTCACTTGCCTCAGCGCCAATTCGGCATAGCCTTTTCCTTGCCCCAGATATCTGGATCATAGGAGTTTACCCGCTCAACCACGTACACCCATCACCTCGACTCTATGCCCTTTTTTCCACAGGCACAAAACACCATCATCTTCGGGGGCATGTTCAAGGATGTTCAGGGCAATATGTTAGTCCAACACGGAGACCCTCGTAGGTATCTTCCCCCTCCGTTCTATTCTCCTTCTTACGGCTTCCTCCTATAGTACTTCAAGCGTTGTATCCGGAGACCGCGACGGGCGCGACGTATAACTCGAAGGAGCGATATCCGCCTCCGAGGTGTTATCCCGGTACGCGGAAAGCGATTCTGGAAGAAATCGATAGTTGGGCTGCGGACGAACCTGCAGATCATCAAGGAAGCGTGATGTGGGTGCACGGGCCCGCTGGAGCGGGGAAGTCCGCGATTGCGCAAACGATATGCGAGTCCAGCGCTGGACGAGGACAGCTTGCTGCTAGTTTCTTCTTTTCGCGGGACCATGCGCGCCGCGATTCGGTTGACTATGTTATTAACACTGTTGCGTTGCAGTTGGCGATGTCGACACACGATATGCGGGATGAGATTGCAATGGTGGTATATGACAACCCATCCATCGTGCACGAGGCTATGACGGCCAGCTTGGTTGAGCGTTTGATAGTCAGGCCCATGAAATCGAGGACTACAGGAGTAACGGCGACACGGCCTCCATTTTTGGTCGTCATCGATGGTCTGGACGAGTGTAAAGACAATGAACAGCAGACACTCCTTCTCGAGAACCTTGCCGGCCTCGTTCGCACCGACGGTCTACCGCTACGTATACTGGTTGTCAGCCGACCTGAACCGCACATCGAGCACTTCTTCCATAACATTGATATGTGCAACTTCCGCGTTCTATCAATGTATGGAGACTATCAGGCGGCCGCGGACATCTATTCTTTTCTGAAAGACGAGTTCGACAGGATCCACGATATGGAACGTCATTCAGCCGTCATGGCTTCTATATCCAAACCCTGGCCCTCCAAACTCATCCTTGATATCCTCGTGGATAAATCTGGCGGATATTTCATCTATGCTTCCACCGTTCTCCAATTCGTCGCCGAAGAGCACTTTTCACCTGCTGAGCGTCTGCACGAAGTCATAAACACGTCACCCACGTCGCCTACCACCGCTTTTGCGGAGCTCGACAGGCTGTACATGCAGATCCTATCGACCAGCCAGAAGCCGGCCCTCCTGAAGCGGATCCTCGGTTGTGTTCTGTTACCTGTCGATACACTCAACCGGGGGGTGACACTGTCGATGATCGAGACATTGCTCAACCTCCCGACTGGGGAGGTTATGCTGGCATTGAGAGGGTTGCACTCTCTTCTCTCATTCGGAGAAAACGAGGACGCTCAAATCCCCCTGCCGAGTTTCATCACACATGCTTCGGGGGAAATACATATTAGATCCCTTCACGCGTCATTTGGGGATTTCGTCTTTAGTAAAGAACGTTCTGGGGCGTTTTTTGTTGACATGCAGGAGCATCATATTGATATGGTCTTGACAATATGGAAATGTTTTGGGAATTGGGATGCGATAGTGCCGCCGAGCCATATGGTGTGAGTTCATGCTTTTTATTGAGTGATAAGAGGTTTGAGTACTGAAGACGACGGGTTTTCTTTTTCAGAGCCTCGACGAGGCAATATCTCCTCGACAGCTTCTCTTTCCATTTTATTCAAGTACAGAAGAAGACTCGAGTCCTTCACGAGTTGGATATTGCTAGTCCAGCCACGTGGGGGCCTCTTGTTCTATCATCAAGTAGTTGGTCAGTCGCTGACAAGCACACGTTATTGGAGGCTGTCGACCAGGTGGCGCACGAATTCAAGGTTCTCACATTCCTCAATAATCTTTAATGATGTCCATCCCTCGACTGACTGAGTTAGGCCCTAGATCTCTCTCAGCATCAAGACATGACTCAAAAACTAACCTCCCTTACCGACTTCATATACATGACTCACCTTGCACCAAACGGTGATAAAGCAGAGGTACGACTCATTCAAGGGCTATACCTCATGCATGACGTCCAAAACATGGATATATACGACGTCACAGAATTATTGCGAATATCTCCAAGTCGACGCAAGGATTCTTGGGCAGAAGTAAAACGTTATTTGACCAGCTGGCGGCCTCGCGCCAAGCTACTCGGGAGCCTAAAACGACTTCGCAATCGACATAGCTTTATCAGCTTTATGAGCGACCCGAAGCGATGCGGCGATCTCTTTCTCGAATCAGAGGCTGGCCACACTCGCCTTACACTTTGCTGTCTAAAGTACCTTGTAAGAGGGAAGAAATCCAGCCCAGCAGTTCGGTAAGCTACTGTGGCTCTGAGAATGGGCTTGCCGTAGATTCGTGACCTTTCTTGACCTTGCTCCAGGTATGCACAAGATCATTTATCAACACACCTCTTCCAAACCCCCACTGGCGAGAGAAGTGTCTTGGACTTTCTTCAAGAGTTAGATCTCTTTGACTCCGGTAATGGCATCAAGTCAACGAGGTGATACAAAGGAGGTTATTGATATCCTGGTGTAAACATAGATCTCGTTCGGGAAAGGTTAGATTCTATTGTTCCGGTGCTGATTTCCTGGATGAAGGTGAGCTAAGTACCTTTTATCACTTGCGTTGTGATTTGACCTTGGTGTACGAAGCTTACTCCCGACCCGCCGTTGAATCTTTTATTGAGTTTTCAAGAGTTATTGACCCAGCCATCGGTGGAAAACGTTGAACCTAGTACACCTACAAGTGTGTCAGTGGATGTAGATGAACCTGGTACACCTACAAGTGTGTCAGTGGATGTAGATCAATGTTGACGGCAATACATTTGAGGGTCGGATGTCATAAGACTTAGACTGACTAGCAGGATTGCTAGGACCATCAGGTTCCACGTCAAACAAGTTGAACACAAACACAAGGGAGAGCCGCTGCCAAGGTGTTATAGCCTTTGCTGTGCACCACATAGCACAGCCGTCGCGCCGCCTCCGAGTCTGATATTTTAATCCCGCCTGCCTCGTGGGCCATGCCTGGTTACGTCGTGTCCAGCTATTAAGTTCATCTTGGTTGGGAAATCTGCATTCTATCTCTTCAAACCCACCATGGCACCACCATGGCCACCCCAATTTCCGTTCACTGGCGGTCCAAAACCCATGTCCAGGCGCCGACATTCGTGGTCTGCGTATACTGACACTGGATCCGGATCCCAACGGCTCTCGGAGACGGCCCGGGATGCACCCGTCACGCCTTTGTCGGCTTTAACGAATGTAACAAAGTTCCTCACCTTCTACTCCGACAGTCATGCAGGTGAATACGATGATTCTGAAGTCCCTAGACGTTCCGAGGTTCTGCAGCATACGTTGGCGCCGTTGAAGTTGAACAAGGCCCTCTCTGACTCAAGTCAGAATGGATACTCCAAACCCCTCCCTAATTTGCCGCCGTCACCACCGTTATACGCACATGCCTCGTCCAGCGGTCAATTGGGAAGGACCGTCACTTCTGGGAAAACAAATCGACCACAGTTTCACCGCGATGACCCCTCCAGCACCCTCGTAGGTTCAGCTCTGGAGCGCAGGGCGGCCGAGATCAGATCCACCGGGTTTGTCTTCGTTGAAGGCAGAAAACCCAAACGTCGTCTTTCATGGTCTCCTGGCTTGCAATCTTCACTTCCGCCGGAGATGATTCACCACCCATCGCACGCCCCCACATCGACTTTGACTGACGCAACAGACTCAGAGAGCCTCACCTTCCATTCCGACTCCGAGATGTATGACGACGTCCCCGAAACTTTGCCTGAATTGCGCAATGATATTCGAGGCGGTGCAAAGGAAGTCCAGCACCCAAATAACGTCCCGGATACCAAAAAATCAATGGCTTCAAGCAAGTGGGGACACGGATGGGGTCTGGGAAAGAAGAAGGAGAAAGAGGCCGAATCGGAGGGGGAGAAGGGTCCCGGTTCATCGACGTCTCAAACGTCCCTCCCGCTCTACCACCCACCAGCATCACGCAGCAATGCAATGTCTTCTCATCCTACTGGGTCTATGCAACGGTCACACTCGAGCAATAAGTCGGGATCCCACTCGTTAGCGCGCGCTCTTTTTTCTCTGCAGCGCAGCGACTCCCAACGGAGTCATGCCAGCAAAAGTAGCCACGCTACACATATTACTCAAGCCAGCCGATCCACTCAGCGAACCGATTTGCAAAGGACCGATACTCATGTCGAATCAAGACGACGGCGGCTGTACCCTGACGACTCATCTACCACCCTCGTCGGCTCTGCTTTTGAGCGGAAGATCACCGAGGTCGACGTTATCCACGAGCAGCATGACACGAGCGACAAATTGGAGAGTATACGGTGCCACATGGCGGATTACGCGTTAGATTATTAGTGAGTATCCGACTTGGGATGGTTCGACGGTCATATCATGCATCTATCGTAGCATCGTACCGAGTGAAGATGCTCATGGGTCTGAGTATGTCGCCGAGAGTGATCAACGACGCCAACACATTTCAGGGTGAGTTATTTGCCTCGCTTCGATCCTAGCGTCCTAGACCCCATCTTTGTAGATTCTATGGCACGGCTGGCCAGGCCATTGTCACAATGTCGTCGGCATACTTGATCACGGATTCGAGGTACTGGCTTCAAGCCAAAGAACAGCTGGATAGGAATTGGACTGTGGTAAAGGCTGGAGGTCGAGGCGAACCGAAGGATTGGATAGAATGGCTCATAGTACGTTAACTACCTTCCCTCTTCATTCGATGCCGGGGATGACCTTCGTCCTTTTCTATCAGGCCCGAGCCAAGGATGCTAGGATTGGAATAGACGCTCGGATGATCTCCCATGAAAATGCCATGCTTATCAACAGCAAGATTATTCGGACCAATTCGAAGCTTACCCACCCACCTGAGAACCTTGTCGATCATGTGTGGAAAGATAAGCCCCGGAAATCGAAAGCTCCCATTTTCAAGCAGCCCATAGAATTCTCTGGTATGTCCATTACTTCATTCAAATCAATTCCACACCTCTGATATCCCTCTACTCCAGGTGTTAGTGCTGCGACGAAACTGCTTAAGCTTCGGGATTGGATCGAAGCCCAACCGCCAGCCATTCCACCACATTCGAAAAACCCTGCCACCCCGGACGAGGTTCACACGGGGACTCTCATCACCTCCCTCTCTTGTATATGTTAGTCAATCGTTTCCGCGTTTCTTGCTTTTGCTCATAGGTAAGATTTAACTAGCGTACCTGTTGAATGTCCGTGGCTCGGATATCCCACACAACCCTCTATTTCATGCATATCTGTATGTGGGTCTCGAGAGCGCCACGATTTTCTTGGATGCGAGCAAGGTCACTCTGGACACTGGGGAGTATCTCAAGTCGCTTGGTGTCGAGCGACGAGAATATCTCGACATATGGTCGTTCTTGCAGCGGAGAGAATGGGGCAAGGGCAAAGTCAGCTAATCCACATCTTGCCCCACGCAAATTGTTCTTATGCTCTCGTTTCACAGATCTTGATCTCGCCTCAAACGTCATACGAGATCTCCCGTATGCTTACACATTCTCGGTATACCGTTGCGCCCTCCTGGATAGAGCACACGATGGCGGTGAAAAATGAGACAGAGCTTGAAGGGTTGCGACGGGCATACCTCAGAGATGGTGCTTCATTCGTAGCCTTCTTTTCCTCGTTTCTGTTACGTTCGGCTGATGTGAAGCAGGTCCGTTTCCTTGCATGGCTGGAGAACAAACTTACCGAAGGACTCGAGATCACGGAGTACGAAGCCGCGTCCCGTCTAACGCAATTTCGCCGACACAACAGCCATTTCATGGGCCTCGCATATAAATCCATCTCTGCAACAGGATCGAATGCTGCACTGCCACACTATTCACCCAGGAAATCGACAGCACGTATGATCGAGCGAGAAACACCATACCTCAAGTAATTATCAGTTCTATATTATCCCCCTCATCTTTGTAGACCCGACTGATCCATGGTCATAGTGATTCTGGTGTACAATACAGTGATGGAACCTGCAATCTCACGCGCACTGTGCACTTCGGACGACCATCGCCCGAGCAATGTGCAGCGTTCACAAGAGTCTTGCAAAGCCACGTAAGTACACGCGACGTTCTCGAGTGTTTCCCTAGTAGTGACCCACGCTAGATCGTTATAGATGGCGCCATCTTTCCCGAGGGGACTCCTGGACATCAGCTCGACTTGCTTGCGCGGAAGCCGCTCTGGAATTTGGGACACAAGGTGCGTTTCATGCTTCGCAGCTCGTCATCAAGACCGGACTCTGATCTGCTGCTGGTTTGTAGCATGGAACGTCAACAGGGCACGGATATGATACGTCTGTAGCTATTCATGGGGGGCGCGCGGGCTTCTCGTCTAGCGTCGCGCTAGTCCCTGGTCATGTCATCGACAACAAGTCTGGCTTCTGTATGTTGCCTCAGCCTCATTAATCGATATCCCCTGTTCAACGCTTTCCCTTGCACAGATAACGAAGGCAAATGGGGTATGCGCGTTGAATCCGCCCTCGCCGTGCGACGCCAGAGGGTAGGTTTCCCATGTCCCCGGTGAATGTGAATATAGTACCGATGGTGTCTGCAGCCGCTAGATGGAAATATCTGGCTCACATTCGAACGTTTAACATGCGTGCCCATTCAAACTCGCATGGTGAAAGAGAGCCTACTCACCCATGAAGAAAAGGCGTGGCTGAAGGTCCGTTCTCGTCATCTTCTGGAGATGAAGCCGTGGGCCCATGCGTGTTTTATTCTAGGAACACAATTAAAGATGCTTGGAGAAATTGACTCCGCTCCTCAAAGATGATAAACAAGCCATGAAATGGCTCAGGCGCGAAGCCGGTCGGGGCATCGGCTCACTACTGGCCTTGGTGGCATGAACATTGATCGGGAGTATTTTGATGCCTGCTGTGCTTCCAATGGCTGGACTCTGTTATCTGGTTATGTTCTTCGTTTCTAGTGTTGTGCGGGCTCGGCTCGGCTCAGAAACCCCGGCTTGGGTCGGGCTTCTGGAGGTCAAGGCTTGCAACGATGTCAAGCCGAGCCCTAGGCCCTCAGTCGGGCTAGGCTTCGGCCTAGGAGGGCTCAAGCCCCGGCTTTAGTAGCGAGAGAAAGTGTAATTTAAACTTGTGCTACGAAAACGTCGTCGTCTGAATCATCACTCAGTGTGTCCAGTTCTTCCTCGACGTCATCACCCAACAAGTTATCCCAGCTCTCCTTCTCAGTCGTTTCATCATGCGAGGCCTCATCCTCGTCGTCTACCTCGATACTGACCATCGGATTTTCACGAAGAAGTATGTCTTTGTGAAAGACACACTTCATGAACTGCAGAGCCTCGACGACGTCCGCCTTGAGTCGATTTCGGCGTTTCGAAATGGTAATGCCTGCGGACGAGAAAGCGCGCTCGCTCGAAACTGAGGATGCCATGATAGATAAGTAATCACGCGCAAGGGAGGCCCATACGGGATGCCGCGAGGTATTGAGCTTGATTCTCAGTCAGAACACTTGCGGAAATCTCGAGAACAAACTTAACTTACCCCCCACCATTTGACGATGCTCATATCACCCAGGACATCAGTCGCATCAAGATACCGATTGAAACCATCAAGCCACGGCTTGTCGGAATTTTCAGATGCAGACGGCGTAGCAGGAGCAGAGCCGGCCCCTTCGTCATCAGACAACTCACGAAGCAGTTTGTTCAGCTTGCTACGAGCGGACTTGTGCGTTCCTGAGTTCACCGGCACTGGCCCGTTGCCATACATCTCGAAATACCGTACTTTGTACTGAAGCTGGAATAAGTAGAAGATCACGTTAACTTCGAATTGTAATGACGTACCGTCGTCTCCGCCTGCTCAATTGCTTTCTTCGCGAGATCGTCGCCCCAATACTTCCGTAGATAATCTGCCTTTGACGAGGGGTCAAGAACTAGATGTGATGATATCATTGCTATTTGTTTTCATTGTGCTCCAATAAATTAAACTTACGCATCGCGAACGTATACACCTCAGATTCAGCTGTCCTATCATAATAGTCCTCGATCTTCGCCAGTCCAGCTTGAAGCGAGGTATGGAAGTCATGATACTTATCCCGTTGCGCCCGAAGGGACCAGGCCTTGTGAAGTGCCTCGAGTGCTGGAATAGCGAGGTGAAGCGTGGGACCCTGATCTGTCGAGAACGCATGCTGTGCGTTCTCAGCATGCTTGGTAAGGGGTAAGTACAAGAACGGAAAGCAGGAATAGTGGTCGGTCACTCAACTGTAAGTAGATCAAGGAAAAGTGATACTCGTTTCCATTCTGCCTTCGATGGAATGAGCTCACTGAGCTTCTGCTTCTTTTTGCGGTCCTTTTCCTCTCGGATAATTTCATCGAGGAAAGGCACGATGAACTACATCAAAATATGTGAGATGAACTCAGAACATGAATAAGAATACATACCGTCTTCAGTTTCTCTGCGCGTTGAAGCATCACATATGTGGATGACCACCGAACTTTCATATCAATGAGGAGCTGAAGCGGACTTAATCCCGCCTTCTCTTGAAGCTTGTGAAAAAAGCGTTTTCGCTTTGCTGAGGATCGCTCCTACATCACGTATGAATCCAAGATGTCAATGTCTAAGTGACGTGTAACTTACCTTTACTGTGATGGTCCTAATTAACCCTATCTCATCTCGTTGATTAACGAGGCCAGGTCCGTCAGCATCGTCGTCGGAAACTGGATCAAACTGATCATCGCGGACCGTAACCATGTCATCGTCGGGCTTCTGGGGGTCGTAGTGCTTTGATCGACTATGGGCGGCAATAAGAGCTTGCGTTGCGAGATTGATGATGTGGGCGAGGCAGCTGACCAAATTGCTTAGTAGATATGACATGGTATGCAGCCAGACTTACCGAACTCGACATTGCGCGTGATCATACTTCTTCCCCGTGAACTTCGAGACATGGTACGCGAAGTGAACCATCATCGTGTCGTTATTCTTTGCGCTATCTGATGTTACCCATCCAACCTCAAATTTTGGTGAGCTCACAGCCACAAGCGGAGGGAGGTTAATAGAATACATACCTTGTGTACAATTCCGAGACGAAGTGCTACCTTATACATAGCCTTCCCAAGACGCTTCCCGTTGTGCACGTTGTTCATCTTCACGAAGCCGAGAAGTCCGGTTTCCGCCTTCCACTCACCAGGCGTCGATTCCGCAATCCATGAACCGGTTACTGCGAAATACCCATCGGAATTCGATGCCTGCCAAGCATCGCATGTCATGTTTATGACGCCTTGAACCGTCGGGCCCTGTGTGTTTATAAGTACCCTGGACGTGATAGTAAGAACATGTGAACTCACGTTAAGCTTCGCGCGTAGGTGATTCATCTGCCGCTTGAACATGTCGACAATTTCCCGGCGCGTCTGTTTACGGCCAGGAATGTTAACGCCGTTGGTCGCACGCGCAGCGACATGGATCATTTCCCGAAATTTCGGGTGTTCGAGAGCACTGACAGGCTAATATAGAGTGTTACTGCGACTGAAAAGTTGCGTGAGGAGTTACGGCGCACCTGATCAGTGGCGATAAGCCATTCAACGGCTGCCTGCCTGAATAAGTCATCAGTATATGGTATTACCTTTTCTTTCTCTTTCTTCTCTGCGAGGTGTGGATCGAGGCGAGTCTGCTTGTCGGCCTCGGCTTGCTTCTTTCGTTTCTTCGCATCGCGCGGGAGCATTGAGAGGAAGTCGTTCTTCTCACACCAATTCTGATAAATGGCCTATGTGTATCGTGTCATGTCAGCCGCTTGAGAAATGAGAGGTTAAGAAAAGTACTTACCGAGTGGGCTGCCTCCATGTGCCGCCGCAGCGTCGTCACATCCGAGACCAGCGCGATAGGCTTCGTATTCTTTTTCCTTTTCATAAGAAGGAGTCAGTATGATTTAATACAGTAGAAAGGAGGACTCACGAGCAACGTCGGCACTCCCGTACCGACTTATTACCGTCCTTCATAAACGCCGGGGAAAAGAAATAGTTTACGTCGCGTGTACGATCCGCATACGAGGCTTTCGGCGGTACTACCTCGGTGATGGCATCCCATTTCGCTGTCGGATCCAGACTCGTCAGGTAGCGTGTTACCGGCTTTCTCAGGTGCAGCTGCACGCGACGGATGTGGTGGGACTGGTCCGTCTTCGTCGTCGTCGTCATCTACGATGATGGCAGTGGATTTTCGATGTCTACGAGGGGCGGGTTCGTCGTCATCGACTTCTTCGACAGTCGGACGGCGAGGAATTGGTGGGGCAACTCGTTGTGGGGCGTCTATGCCAGCAGTGGGTGTCGTGCGACTTTCACTGGTTGCAGCAGGGTTCGCGTCATGTGGTACTTGCTGAGGAGTCGAATCTAAATAGAAAGACAAGGGTATACCGGCTTCTGAAAATATGACCTGGGGTCGGAATTATTTTTTCGACCTTGAACGGTGGACTAACCAACTACGTAATCAGGCACATGCCCATATATAGTAATTTGATCGCTGATTGCCTGCGATCAATTGATCAAGCTTTGCGCAATTGCAGTCTCCGGCAATGAGCAGTGGGTTCAAGATATTAGGATACACAGAAGGCGATTTTTTGTGTCCTAAGTTGAAAATAATGACTTACAACATGTGTCCTTCAACTCTTCGGAGGATTACCCACTTGACACTGCTGGTCAACTTACCGTTAGAGGTTCGGTGCTATAGCATAATTGGACTGCTAGAATCTCTAGACATCTAGTTTTCGGCATTTGATACCATTTTCCCTCGAATTCAAATCATTTTCAGTGTCATAAGCTGTCAATGTACCATATATGGCCACTGGTCACCCAAATTTGAGGGTTTTTTGGTGACCTCCACTTTTTTTTTTCAAGCCCGAGGCTTGGACTAACCTACCAGGCCGGGGTGTCGGAGTTTAAATCCGGTATACCCTTGTAGAAAGAAGGACATCAGAGATGTCAGTTCGCGCTTGACCAATCAGAAGGTCGAGATCCATGCACCTTCCATATCTTCGGGTGTGATCCCTGCTGAGGTGTCATTACGCGGCTTCTTCCCTATAAATCGACACAATGATGTTAATGGTTGAAAAGGAAGAGGTGTTCAGCATGCACGAGGCTGGTCTGCCGGGCTCTCTTCAAGACTAAGGTTTGCAGCTGAGGTACCCCGTTTGCGAGTTGCATCCTTCAACTCCTTTTCTTTTTCTAAAACTCGCAGGTGTTGTGCTTTCAGCTCCTCGGCACGTTGGATTTGATGAGTCTTGAGCTGAATCTCGCCGTCGTTGTCAGGATCCGTGAGTTTGTGGGATGGGTTCGCGACGCGTCTGACGCGAGGTAAATTAGCGCCGTCGGGCATAGTGCGCGTGACGTCAGGTGGCCTTTGCGTTTGTTGATATACCAAGCCGTCGGCTGCGAATTTTTGAGAACTCTATTTTATTCACGACTGTATAATTCTACGGGAAAGGCCGTGAAACGGTCCGAGGTGAGCACTTACACCTGGTAGGTAGGCCGGGCTTGAGGGCTTCTGGAGGCTTTCCTAAACATGAAGCCGAGCCGCAGGCCCTACAAAGCCCAATCAAAGGCCGGCTCGGCTCGGGCCAAAGTAAGGCCGGCTTCTCGGCTTCAGGGCTTTCAAGCCCGACCCGGTACAACACTAGTGCGTGCCAATCCCACAATCTGCCGGCACACACGAGACGCGAGACGTAGAGCGAGACGGGGCACGGACGCCGGAGTCACTCTCCTTCAAGCATGGCCCATTCCGACGCTGGGATCAGACTCCTTGTGACCGACGGCAGTGGAGGACAGGCGATAGGTCTTGAGGAGGAGGATGGGGACTTGACAATGACATTGATCTCATTGTTGTCACGTGATGCGATGCGAGAAGTCAACCATCTCTGATCACAAGTCCATTGACTTGTACTCGCACCATCCCCATCGATATCATGCCCGTCGCACTGCCGCTTCAGAGTGTTGCCAATGTACGCTTACCGGATGTTCCAAGGTCTCCGCCTACGCTAGAAGACATCAAAAAGGCTCATCTATACGCCGGAAACATTGACCTCGACAACCGTAAGTGGCATCATCATATCTGGATTACCGTGCATATCCCAATCTGACCTCGCTGTAGAACAGCGACGAGCCAATTCCTCGACTGAAGACGATGTTGTTAGTGTTGTGCGGGCTCGGCTCGGCTCAGAAACCCCGGCTTGGGTCGGGCTTCTGGAGGTCAAGGCTTGCAACGATGTCAAGCCGAGCCCTAGGCCCTCAGTCGGGCTAGGCTTCGGCCTAGGAGGGCTCAAGCCCCGGCTTTAGTAGCGAGAGAAAGTGTAATTTAAATTTGTGCTACGAAAACGTCGTCGTCTGAATCATCACTCAGTGTGTCCAGTTCTTCCTCGACGTCATCACCCAACAAGTTATCCCAGCTCTCCTTCTCAGTCGTTTCATCATGCGAGGCCTCATCCTCGTCGTCTACCTCGATACTGACCATCGGATTTTCACGAAGAAGTATGTCTTTGTGAAAGACACACTTCATGAACTGCAGAGCCTCGACGACGTCCGCCTTGAGTCGATTTCGGCGTTTCGAAATGGTAATGCCTGCGGACGAGAAAGCGCGCTCGCTCGAAACTGAGGATGCCATGATAGATAAGTAATCACGCGCAAGGGAGGCCCATACGGGATGCCGCGAGGTATTGAGCTTGATTCTCAGTCAGAACACTTGCGGAAATCTCGAGAACAAACTTAACTTACCCCCCACCATTTGACGATGCTCATATCACCCAGGACATCAGTCGCATCAAGATACCGATTGAAACCATCAAGCCACGGCTTGTCGGAATTTTCAGATGCAGACGGCGTAGCAGGAGCAGAGCCGGCCCCTTCGTCATCAGACAACTCACGAAGCAGTTTGTTCAGCTTGCTACGAGCGGACTTGTGCGTTCCTGAGTTCACCGGCACTGGCCCGTTGCCATACATCTCGAAATACCGTACTTTGTACTGAAGCTGGAATAAGTAGAAGATCACGTTAACTTCGAATTGTAATGACGTACCGTCGTCTCCGCCTGCTCAATTGCTTTCTTCGCGAGATCGTCGCCCCAATACTTCCGTAGATAATCTGCCTTTGACGAGGGGTCAAGAACTAGATGTGATGATATCATTGCTATTTGTTTTCATTGTGCTCCAATAAATTAAACTTACGCATCGCGAACGTATACACCTCAGATTCAGCTGTCCTATCATAATAGTCCTCGATCTTCACCAGTCCAGCTTGAAGCGAGGTATGGAAGTCATGATACTTATCCCGTTGCGCCCGAAGGGACCAGGCCTTGTGAAGTGCCTCGAGTGCTGGAATAGCGAGGTGAAGCGTGGGACCCTGATCTGTCGAGAACGCATGCTGTGCGTTCTCAGCATGCTTGGTAAGGGGTAAGTACAAGAACGGAAAGCAGGAATAGTGGTCGGTCACTCAACTGTAAGTAGATCAAGGAAAAGTGATACTCGTTTCCATTCTGCCTTCGATGGAATGAGCTCACTGAGCTTCTGCTTCTTTTTGCGGTCCTTTTCCTCTCGGATAATTTCATCGAGGAAAGGCACGATGAACTACATCAAAATATGTGAGATGAACTCAGAACATGAATAAGAATACATACCGTCTTCAGTTTCTCTGCGCGTTGAAGCATCACATATGTGGATGACCACCGAACTTTCATATCAATGAGGAGCTGAAGCGGACTTAATCCCGCCTTCTCTTGAAGCTTGTGAAAAAAGCGTTTTCGCTTTGCTGAGGATCGCTCCTACATCACGTATGAATCCAAGATGTCAATGTCTAAGTGACGTGTAACTTACCTTTACTGTGATGGTCCTAATTAACCCTATCTCATCTCGTTGATTAACGAGGCCAGGTCCGTCAGCATCGTCGTCGGAAACTGGATCAAACTGATCATCGCGGACCGTAACCATGTCATCGTCGGGCTTCTGGGGGTCGTAGTGCTTTGATCGACTATGGGCGGCAATAAGAGCTTGCGTTGCGAGATTGATGATGTGGGCGAGGCAGCTGACCAAATTGCTTAGTAGATATGACATGGTATGCAGCCAGACTTACCGAACTCGACATTGCGCGTGATCATACTTCTTCCCCGTGAACTTCGAGACATGGTACGCGAAGTGAACCATCATCGTGTCGTTATTCTTTGCGCTATCTGATGTTACCCATCCAACCTCAAATTTTGGTGAGCTCACAGCCACAAGCGGAGGGAGGTTAATAGAATACATACCTTGTGTACAATTCCGAGACGAAGTGCTACCTTATACATAGCCTTCCCAAGACGCTTCCCGTTGTGCACGTTGTTCATCTTCACGAAGCCGAGAAGTCCGGTTTCCGCCTTCCACTCACCAGGCGTCGATTCCGCAATCCATGAACCGGTTACTGCGAAATACCCATCGGAATTCGATGCCTGCCAAGCATCGCATGTCATGTTTATGACGCCTTGAACCGTCGGGCCCTGTGTGTTTATAAGTACCCTGGACGTGATAGTAAGAACATGTGAACTCACGTTAAGCTTCGCGCGTAGGTGATTCATCTGCCGCTTGAACATGTCGACAATTTCCCGGCGCGTCTGTTTACGGCCAGGAATGTTAACGCCGTTGGTCGCACGCGCAGCGACATGGATCATTTCCCGAAATTTCGGGTGTTCGAGAGCACTGACAGGCTAATATAGAGTGTTACTGCGACTGAAAAGTTGCGTGAGGAGTTACGGCGCACCTGATCAGTGGCGATAAGCCATTCAACGGCTGCCTGCCTGAATAAGTCATCAGTATATGGTATTACCTTTTCTTTCTCTTTCTTCTCTGCGAGGTGTGGATCGAGGCGAGTCTGCTTGTCGGCCTCGGCTTGCTTCTTTCGTTTCTTCGCATCGCGCGGGAGCATTGAGAGGAAGTCGTTCTTCTCACACCAATTCTGATAAATGGCCTATGTGTATCGTGTCATGTCAGCCGCTTGAGAAATGAGAGGTTAAGAAAAGTACTTACCGAGTGGGCTGCCTCCATGTGCCGCCGCAGCGTCGTCACATCCGAGACCAGCGCGATAGGCTTCGTATTCTTTTTCCTTTTCATAAGAAGGAGTCAGTATGATTTAATACAGTAGAAAGGAGGACTCACGAGCAACGTCGGCACTCCCGTACCGACTTATTACCGTCCTTCATAAACGCCGGGGAAAAGAAATAGTTTACGTCGCGTGTACGATCCGCATACGAGGCTTTCGGCGGTACTACCTCGGTGATGGCATCCCATTTCGCTGTCGGATCCAGACTCGTCAGGTAGCGTGTTACCGGCTTTCTCAGGTGCAGCTGCACGCGACGGATGTGGTGGGACTGGTCCGTCTTCGTCGTCGTCGTCATCTACGATGATGGCAGTGGATTTTCGATGTCTACGAGGGGCGGGTTCGTCGTCATCGACTTCTTCGACAGTCGGACGGCGAGGAATTGGTGGGGCAACTCGTTGTGGGGCGTCTATGCCAGCAGTGGGTGTCGTGCGACTTTCACTGGTTGCAGCAGGGTTCGCGTCATGTGGTACTTGCTGAGGAGTCGAATCTAAATAGAAAGACAAGGGTATACCGGCTTCTGAAAATATGACCTGGGGTCGGAATTATTTTTTCGACCTTGAACGGTGGCAACCAACTACGTAATCAGGCACATGCCCATATATAGTAATTTGATCGCTGATTGCCTGCGATCAATTGATCAAGCTTTGCGCAATTGCAGTCTCCGGCAATGAGCAGTGGGTTCAAGATATTAGGATACACAGAAGGCGATTTTTTGTGTCCTAAGTTGAAAATAATGACTTACAACATGTGTCCTTCAACTCTTCGGAGGATTACCCACTTGACACTGCTGGTCAACTTACCGTTAGAGGTTCGGTGCTATAGCATAATTGGACTGCTAGAATCTCTAGACATCTAGTTTTCGGCATTTGATACCATTTTCCCTCGAATTCAAATCATTTTCAGTGTCATAAGCTGTCAATGTACCATATATGGCCACTGGTCACCCAAATTTGAGGGTTTTTTGGTGACCTCCACTTTTTTTTTTCAAGCCCGAGGCTTGGACTAACCTACCAGGCCGGGGTGTCGGAGTTTAAATCCGGTATACCCTTGTAGAAAGAAGGACATCAGAGATGTCAGTTCGCGCTTGACCAATCAGAAGGTCGAGATCCATGCACCTTCCATATCTTCGGGTGTGATCCCTGCTGAGGTGTCATTACGCGGCTTCTTCCCTATAAATCGACACAATGATGTTAATGGTTGAAAAGGAAGAGGTGTTCAGCATGCACGAGGCTGGTCTGCCGGGCTCTCTTCAAGACTAAGGTTTGCAGCTGAGGTACCCCGTTTGCGAGTTGCATCCTTCAACTCCTTTTCTTTTTCTAAAACTCGCAGGTGTTGTGCTTTCAGCTCCTCGGCACGTTGGATTTGATGAGTCTTGAGCTGAATCTCGCCGTCGTTGTCAGGATCCGTGAGTTTGTGGGATGGGTTCGCGACGCGTCTGACGCGAGGTAAATTAGCGCCGTCGGGCATAGTGCGCGTGACGTCAGGTGGCCTTTGCGTTTGTTGATATACCAAGCCGTCGGCTGCGAATTTTTGAGAACTCTATTTTATTCACGACTGTATAATTCTACGGGAAAGGCCGTGAAACGGTCCGAGGTGAGCACTTACACCTGGTAGGTAGGCCGGGCTTGAGGGCTTCTGGAGGCTTTCCTAAACATGAAGCCGAGCCGCAGGCCCTACAAAGCCCAATCAAAGGCCGGCTCGGCTCGGGCCAAAGTAAGGCCGGCTTCTCGGCTTCAGGGCTTTCAAGCCCGACCCGGTACAACACTAGTGCGTGCCAATCCCACAATCTGCCGGCACACACGAGACGCGAGACGTAGAGCGAGACGGGGCACGGACGCCGGAGTCACTCTCCTTCAAGCATGGCCCATTCCGACGCTGGGATCAGACTCCTTGTGACCGACGGCAGTGGAGGACAGGCGATAGGTCTTGAGGAGGAGGATGGGGACTTGACAATGACATTGATCTCATTGTTGTCACGTGATGCGATGCGAGAAGTCAACCATCTCTGATCACAAGTCCATTGACTTGTACTCGCACCATCCCCATCGATATCATGCCCGTCGCACTGCCGCTTCAGAGTGTTGCCAATGTACGCTTACCGGATGTTCCAAGGTCTCCGCCTACGCTAGAAGACATCAAAAAGGCTCATCTATACGCCGGAAACATTGACCTCGACAACCGTAAGTGGCATCATCATATCTGGATTACCGTGCATATCCCAATCTGACCTCGCTGTAGAACAGCGACGAGCCAATTCCTCGACTGAAGACGATGTTGTTAGTGTTGTGCGGGCTCGGCTCGGCTCAGAAACCCCGGCTTGGGTCGGGCTTCTGGAGGTCAAGGCTTGCAACGATGTCAAGCCGAGCCCTAGGCCCTCAGTCGGGCTAGGCTTCGGCCTAGGAGGGCTCAAGCCCCGGCTTTAGTAGCGAGAGAAAGTGTAATTTAAATTTGTGCTACGAAAACGTCGTCGTCTGAATCATCACTCAGTGTGTCCAGTTCTTCCTCGACGTCATCACCCAACAAGTTATCCCAGCTCTCCTTCTCAGTCGTTTCATCATGCGAGGCCTCATCCTCGTCGTCTACCTCGATACTGACCATCGGATTTTCACGAAGAAGTATGTCTTTGTGAAAGACACACTTCATGAACTGCAGAGCCTCGACGACGTCCGCCTTGAGTCGATTTCGGCGTTTCGAAATGGTAATGCCTGCGGACGAGAAAGCGCGCTCGCTCGAAACTGAGGATGCCATGATAGATAAGTAATCACGCGCAAGGGAGGCCCATACGGGATGCCGCGAGGTATTGAGCTTGATTCTCAGTCAGAACACTTGCGGAAATCTCGAGAACAAACTTAACTTACCCCCCACCATTTGACGATGCTCATATCACCCAGGACATCAGTCGCATCAAGATACCGATTGAAACCATCAAGCCACGGCTTGTCGGAATTTTCAGATGCAGACGGCGTAGCAGGAGCAGAGCCGGCCCCTTCGTCATCAGACAACTCACGAAGCAGTTTGTTCAGCTTGCTACGAGCGGACTTGTGCGTTCCTGAGTTCACCGGCACTGGCCCGTTGCCATACATCTCGAAATACCGTACTTTGTACTGAAGCTGGAATAAGTAGAAGATCACGTTAACTTCGAATTGTAATGACGTACCGTCGTCTCCGCCTGCTCAATTGCTTTCTTCGCGAGATCGTCGCCCCAATACTTCCGTAGATAATCTGCCTTTGACGAGGGGTCAAGAACTAGATGTGATGATATCATTGCTATTTGTTTTCATTGTGCTCCAATAAATTAAACTTACGCATCGCGAACGTATACACCTCAGATTCAGCTGTCCTATCATAATAGTCCTCGATCTTCGCCAGTCCAGCTTGAAGCGAGGTATGGAAGTCATGATACTTATCCCGTTGCGCCCGAAGGGACCAGGCCTTGTGAAGTGCCTCGAGTGCTGGAATAGCGAGGTGAAGCGTGGGACCCTGATCTGTCGAGAACGCATGCTGTGCGTTCTCAGCATGCTTGGTAAGGGGTAAGTACAAGAACGGAAAGCAGGAATAGTGGTCGGTCACTCAACTGTAAGTAGATCAAGGAAAAGTGATACTCGTTTCCATTCTGCCTTCGATGGAATGAGCTCACTGAGCTTCTGCTTCTTTTTGCGGTCCTTTTCCTCTCGGATAATTTCATCGAGGAAAGGCACGATGAACTACATCAAAATATGTGAGATGAACTCAGAACATGAATAAGAATACATACCGTCTTCAGTTTCTCTGCGCGTTGAAGCATCACATATGTGGATGACCACCGAACTTTCATATCAATGAGGAGCTGAAGCGGACTTAATCCCGCCTTCTCTTGAAGCTTGTGAAAAAAGCGTTTTCGCTTTGCTGAGGATCGCTCCTACATCACGTATGAATCCAAGATGTCAATGTCTAAGTGACGTGTAACTTACCTTTACTGTGATGGTCCTAATTAACCCTATCTCATCTCGTTGATTAACGAGGCCAGGTCCGTCAGCATCGTCGTCGGAAACTGGATCAAACTGATCATCGCGGACCGTAACCATGTCATCGTCGGGCTTCTGGGGGTCGTAGTGCTTTGATCGACTATGGGCGGCAATAAGAGCTTGCGTTGCGAGATTGATGATGTGGGCGAGGCAGCTGACCAAATTGCTTAGTAGATATGACATGGTATGCAGCCAGACTTACCGAACTCGACATTGCGCGTGATCATACTTCTTCCCCGTGAACTTCGAGACATGGTACGCGAAGTGAACCATCATCGTGTCGTTATTCTTTGCGCTATCTGATGTTACCCATCCAACCTCAAATTTTGGTGAGCTCACAGCCACAAGCGGAGGGAGGTTAATAGAATACATACCTTGTGTACAATTCCGAGACGAAGTGCTACCTTATACATAGCCTTCCCAAGACGCTTCCCGTTGTGCACGTTGTTCATCTTCACGAAGCCGAGAAGTCCGGTTTCCGCCTTCCACTCACCAGGCGTCGATTCCGCAATCCATGAACCGGTTACTGCGAAATACCCATCGGAATTCGATGCCTGCCAAGCATCGCATGTCATGTTTATGACGCCTTGAACCGTCGGGCCCTGTGTGTTTATAAGTACCCTGGACGTGATAGTAAGAACATGTGAACTCACGTTAAGCTTCGCGCGTAGGTGATTCATCTGCCGCTTGAACATGTCGACAATTTCCCGGCGCGTCTGTTTACGGCCAGGAATGTTAACGCCGTTGGTCGCACGCGCAGCGACATGGATCATTTCCCGAAATTTCGGGTGTTCGAGAGCACTGACAGGCTAATATAGAGTGTTACTGCGACTGAAAAGTTGCGTGAGGAGTTACGGCGCACCTGATCAGTGGCGATAAGCCATTCAACGGCTGCCTGCCTGAATAAGTCATCAGTATATGGTATTACCTTTTCTTTCTCTTTCTTCTCTGCGAGGTGTGGATCGAGGCGAGTCTGCTTGTCGGCCTCGGCTTGCTTCTTTCGTTTCTTCGCATCGCGCGGGAGCATTGAGAGGAAGTCGTTCTTCTCACACCAATTCTGATAAATGGCCTATGTGTATCGTGTCATGTCAGCCGCTTGAGAAATGAGAGGTTAAGAAAAGTACTTACCGAGTGGGCTGCCTCCATGTGCCGCCGCAGCGTCGTCACATCCGAGACCAGCGCGATAGGCTTCGTATTCTTTTTCCTTTTCATAAGAAGGAGTCAGTATGATTTAATACAGTAGAAAGGAGGACTCACGAGCAACGTCGGCACTCCCATACCGACTTATTACCGTCCTTCATAAACGCCGGGGAAAAGAAATAGTTTACGTCGCGTGTACGATCCGCATACGAGGCTTTCGGCGGTACTACCTCGGTGATGGCATCCCATTTCGCTGTCGGATCCAGACTCGTCAGGTAGCGTGTTACCGGCTTTCTCAGGTGCAGCTGCACGCGACGGATGTGGTGGGACTGGTCCGTCTTCGTCGTCGTCGTCATCTACGATGATGGCAGTGGATTTTCGATGTCTACGAGGGGCGGGTTCGTCGTCATCGACTTCTTCGACAGTCGGACGGCGAGGAATTGGTGGGGCAACTCGTTGTGGGGCGTCTATGCCAGCAGTGGGTGTCGTGCGACTTTCACTGGTTGCAGCAGGGTTCGCGTCATGTGGTACTTGCTGAGGAGTCGAATCTAAATAGAAAGACAAGGGTATACCGGCTTCTGAAAATATGACCTGGGGTCGGAATTATTTTTTCGACCTTGAACGGTGGACTAACCAACTACGTAATCAGGCACATGCCCATATATAGTAATTTGATCGCTGATTGCCTGCGATCAATTGATCAAGCTTTGCGCAATTGCAGTCTCCGGCAATGAGCAGTGGGTTCAAGATATTAGGATACACAGAAGGCGATTTTTTGTGTCCTAAGTTGAAAATAATGACTTACAACATGTGTCCTTCAACTCTTCGGAGGATTACCCACTTGACACTGCTGGTCAACTTACCGTTAGAGGTTCGGTGCTATAGCATAATTGGACTGCTAGAATCTCTAGACATCTAGTTTTCGGCATTTGATACCATTTTCCCTCGAATTCAAATCATTTTCAGTGTCATAAGCTGTCAATGTACCATATATGGCCACTGGTCACCCAAATTTGAGGGTTTTTTGGTGACCTCCACTTTTTTTTTTCAAGCCCGAGGCTTGGACTAACCTACCAGGCCGGGGTGTCGGAGTTTAAATCCGGTATACCCTTGTAGAAAGAAGGACATCAGAGATGTCAGTTCGCGCTTGACCAATCAGAAGGTCGAGATCCATGCACCTTCCATATCTTCGGGTGTGATCCCTGCTGAGGTGTCATTACGCGGCTTCTTCCCTATAAATCGACACAATGATGTTAATGGTTGAAAAGGAAGAGGTGTTCAGCATGCACGAGGCTGGTCTGCCGGGCTCTCTTCAAGACTAAGGTTTGCAGCTGAGGTACCCCGTTTGCGAGTTGCATCCTTCAACTCCTTTTCTTTTTCTAAAACTCGCAGGTGTTGTGCTTTCAGCTCCTCGGCACGTTGGATTTGATGAGTCTTGAGCTGAATCTCGCCGTCGTTGTCAGGATCCGTGAGTTTGTGGGATGGGTTCGCGACGCGTCTGACGCGAGGTAAATTAGCGCCGTCGGGCATAGTGCGCGTGACGTCAGGTGGCCTTTGCGTTTGTTGATATACCAAGCCGTCGGCTGCGAATTTTTGAGAACTCTATTTTATTCACGACTGTATAATTCTACGGGAAAGGCCGTGAAACGGTCCGAGGTGAGCACTTACACCTGGTAGGTAGGCCGGGCTTGAGGGCTTCTGGAGGCTTTCCTAAACATGAAGCCGAGCCGCAGGCCCTACAAAGCCCAATCAAAGGCCGGCTCGGCTCGGGCCAAAGTAAGGCCGGCTTCTCGGCTTCAGGGCTTTCAAGCCCGACCCGGTACAACACTAGTGCGTGCCAATCCCACAATCTGCCGGCACACACGAGACGCGAGACGTAGAGCGAGACGGGGCACGGACGCCGGAGTCACTCTCCTTCAAGCATGGCCCATTCCGACGCTGGGATCAGACTCCTTGTGACCGACGGCAGTGGAGGACAGGCGATAGGTCTTGAGGAGGAGGATGGGGACTTGACAATGACATTGATCTCATTGTTGTCACGTGATGCGATGCGAGAAGTCAACCATCTCTGATCACAAGTCCATTGACTTGTACTCGCACCATCCCCATCGATATCATGCCCGTCGCACTGCCGCTTCAGAGTGTTGCCAATGTACGCTTACCGGATGTTCCAAGGTCTCCGCCTACGCTAGAAGACATCAAAAAGGCTCATCTATACGCCGGAAACATTGACCTCGACAACCGTAAGTGGCATCATCATATCTGGATTACCGTGCATATCCCAATCTGACCTCGCTGTAGAACAGCGACGAGCCAATTCCTCGACTGAAGACGATGTTGTTAGTGTTGTGCGGGCTCGGCTCGGCTCAGAAACCCCGGCTTGGGTCGGGCTTCTGGAGGTCAAGGCTTGCAACGATGTCAAGCCGAGCCCTAGGCCCTCAGTCGGGCTAGGCTTCGGCCTAGGAGGGCTCAAGCCCCGGCTTTAGTAGCGAGAGAAAGTGTAATTTAAATTTGTGCTACGAAAACGTCGTCGTCTGAATCATCACTCAGTGTGTCCAGTTCTTCCTCGACGTCATCACCCAACAAGTTATCCCAGCTCTCCTTCTCAGTCGTTTCATCATGCGAGGCCTCATCCTCGTCGTCTACCTCGATACTGACCATCGGATTTTCACGAAGAAGTATGTCTTTGTGAAAGACACACTTCATGAACTGCAGAGCCTCGACGACGTCCGCCTTGAGTCGATTTCGGCGTTTCGAAATGGTAATGCCTGCGGACGAGAAAGCGCGCTCGCTCGAAACTGAGGATGCCATGATAGATAAGTAATCACGCGCAAGGGAGGCCCATACGGGATGCCGCGAGGTATTGAGCTTGATTCTCAGTCAGAACACTTGCGGAAATCTCGAGAACAAACTTAACTTACCCCCCACCATTTGACGATGCTCATATCACCCAGGACATCAGTCGCATCAAGATACCGATTGAAACCATCAAGCCACGGCTTGTCGGAATTTTCAGATGCAGACGGCGTAGCAGGAGCAGAGCCGGCCCCTTCGTCATCAGACAACTCACGAAGCAGTTTGTTCAGCTTGCTACGAGCGGACTTGTGCGTTCCTGAGTTCACCGGCACTGGCCCGTTGCCATACATCTCGAAATACCGTACTTTGTACTGAAGCTGGAATAAGTAGAAGATCACGTTAACTTCGAATTGTAATGACGTACCGTCGTCTCCGCCTGCTCAATTGCTTTCTTCGCGAGATCGTCGCCCCAATACTTCCGTAGATAATCTGCCTTTGACGAGGGGTCAAGAACTAGATGTGATGATATCATTGCTATTTGTTTTCATTGTGCTCCAATAAATTAAACTTACGCATCGCGAACGTATACACCTCAGATTCAGCTGTCCTATCATAATAGTCCTCGATCTTCGCCAGTCCAGCTTGAAGCGAGGTATGGAAGTCATGATACTTATCCCGTTGCGCCCGAAGGGACCAGGCCTTGTGAAGTGCCTCGAGTGCTGGAATAGCGAGGTGAAGCGTGGGACCCTGATCTGTCGAGAACGCATGCTGTGCGTTCTCAGCATGCTTGGTAAGGGGTAAGTACAAGAACGGAAAGCAGGAATAGTGGTCGGTCACTCAACTGTAAGTAGATCAAGGAAAAGTGATACTCGTTTCCATTCTGCCTTCGATGGAATGAGCTCACTGAGCTTCTGCTTCTTTTTGCGGTCCTTTTCCTCTCGGATAATTTCATCGAGGAAAGGCACGATGAACTACATCAAAATATGTGAGATGAACTCAGAACATGAATAAGAATACATACCGTCTTCAGTTTCTCTGCGCGTTGAAGCATCACATATGTGGATGACCACCGAACTTTCATATCAATGAGGAGCTGAAGCGGACTTAATCCCGCCTTCTCTTGAAGCTTGTGAAAAAAGCGTTTTCGCTTTGCTGAGGATCGCTCCTACATCACGTATGAATCCAAGATGTCAATGTCTAAGTGACGTGTAACTTACCTTTACTGTGATGGTCCTAATTAACCCTATCTCATCTCGTTGATTAACGAGGCCAGGTCCGTCAGCATCGTCGTCGGAAACTGGATCAAACTGATCATCGCGGACCGTAACCATGTCATCGTCGGGCTTCTGGGGGTCGTAGTGCTTTGATCGACTATGGGCGGCAATAAGAGCTTGCGTTGCGAGATTGATGATGTGGGCGAGGCAGCTGACCAAATTGCTTAGTAGATATGACATGGTATGCAGCCAGACTTACCGAACTCGACATTGCGCGTGATCATACTTCTTCCCCGTGAACTTCGAGACATGGTACGCGAAGTGAACCATCATCGTGTCGTTATTCTTTGCGCTATCTGATGTTACCCATCCAACCTCAAATTTTGGTGAGCTCACAGCCACAAGCGGAGGGAGGTTAATAGAATACATACCTTGTGTACAATTCCGAGACGAAGTGCTACCTTATACATAGCCTTCCCAAGACGCTTCCCGTTGTGCACGTTGTTCATCTTCACGAAGCCGAGAAGTCCGGTTTCCGCCTTCCACTCACCAGGCGTCGATTCCGCAATCCATGAACCGGTTACTGCGAAATACCCATCGGAATTCGATGCCTGCCAAGCATCGCATGTCATGTTTATGACGCCTTGAACCGTCGGGCCCTGTGTGTTTATAAGTACCCTGGACGTGATAGTAAGAACATGTGAACTCACGTTAAGCTTCGCGCGTAGGTGATTCATCTGCCGCTTGAACATGTCGACAATTTCCCGGCGCGTCTGTTTACGGCCAGGAATGTTAACGCCGTTGGTCGCACGCGCAGCGACATGGATCATTTCCCGAAATTTCGGGTGTTCGAGAGCACTGACAGGCTAATATAGAGTGTTACTGCGACTGAAAAGTTGCGTGAGGAGTTACGGCGCACCTGATCAGTGGCGATAAGCCATTCAACGGCTGCCTGCCTGAATAAGTCATCAGTATATGGTATTACCTTTTCTTTCTCTTTCTTCTCTGCGAGGTGTGGATCGAGGCGAGTCTGCTTGTCGGCCTCGGCTTGCTTCTTTCGTTTCTTCGCATCGCGCGGGAGCATTGAGAGGAAGTCGTTCTTCTCACACCAATTCTGATAAATGGCCTATGTGTATCGTGTCATGTCAGCCGCTTGAGAAATGAGAGGTTAAGAAAAGTACTTACCGAGTGGGCTGCCTCCATGTGCCGCCGCAGCGTCGTCACATCCGAGACCAGCGCGATAGGCTTCGTATTCTTTTTCCTTTTCATAAGAAGGAGTCAGTATGATTTAATACAGTAGAAAGGAGGACTCACGAGCAACGTCGGCACTCCCATACCGACTTATTACCGTCCTTCATAAACGCCGGGGAAAAGAAATAGTTTACGTCGCGTGTACGATCCGCATACGAGGCTTTCGGCGGTACTACCTCGGTGATGGCATCCCATTTCGCTGTCGGATCCAGACTCGTCAGGTAGCGTGTTACCGGCTTTCTCAGGTGCAGCTGCACGCGACGGATGTGGTGGGACTGGTCCGTCTTCGTCGTCGTCGTCATCTACGATGATGGCAGTGGATTTTCGATGTCTACGAGGGGCGGGTTCGTCGTCATCGACTTCTTCGACAGTCGGACGGCGAGGAATTGGTGGGGCGACTCGTTGTGGGGCGTCTATGCCAGCAGTGGGTGTCGTGCGACTTTCACTGGTTGCAGCAGGGTTCGCGTCATGTGGTACTTGCTGAGGAGTCGAATCTAAATAGAAAGAAGGACATCAGAGATGTCAGTTCGCGCTTGACCAATCAGAAGGTCGAGATCCATGCACCTTCCATATCTTCGGGTGTGATCCCTGCTGAGGTGTCATTACGCGGCTTCTTCCCTATAAATCGACACAATGATGTTAATGGTTGAAAAGGAAGAGGTGTTCAGCATGCACGAGGCTGGTCTGCCGGGCTCTCTTCAAGACTAAGGTTTGCAGCTGAGGTACCCCGTTTGCGAGTTGCATCCTTCAACTCCTTTTCTTTTTCTAAAACTCGCAGGTGTTGTGCTTTCAGCTCCTCGGCACGTTGGATTTGATGAGTCTTGAGCTGAATCTCGCCGTCGTTGTCAGGATCCGTGAGTTTGTGGGATGGGTTCGCGACGCGTCTGACGCGAGGTAAATTAGCGCCGTCGGGCATAGTGCGCGTGACGTCAGGTGGCCTTTGCGTTTGTTGATATACCAAGCCGTCGGCTGCGAATTTTTGAGAACTCTATTTTATTCACGACTGTATAATTCTACGGGAAAGGCCGTGAAACGGTCCGAGGTGAGCACTTACACCTGGTAGGTAGGCCGGGCTTGAGGGCTTCTGGAGGCTTTCCTAAACATGAAGCCGAGCCGCAGGCCCTACAAAGCCCAATCAAAGGCCGGCTCGGCTCGGGCCAAAGTAAGGCCGGCTTCTCGGCTTCAGGGCTTTCAAGCCCGACCCGGTACAACACTAGATGTTGTACACGCTCGGATCTACGAGACCAAGCTTATGGCTTCTTACGCTCCCCCGGGTACGTTGTTGCTTTGCAAGCGCCGCCGCCATACGATGTTATTGATATTTGCCATTCAGATGAAGATGCGGCGGCGGCAGAGGCGCCACCTTGGTTCGCGGCTGCCTTGGCTCGCGGCCTTAGGCTTGGTCTTGCACCCCTCACGCAGACCGTCAATCAAGTTCGTCCTGTCCGATCACATTTATAGCCACCCTCGTGTTAATTGTATGATAGATGTACAACTCCCGGTGCGCTGACGGGACCGTCGAACCCTACAAGATCGTACCTTTCAATGACGGGACTCTGCCTACAGCGCCGCCAGTAAGTTATGACTAGACTTCTTTCTTTATTTCATTCTTAACCTTCTCCAGCACAATCTTCCCGCGCTCCTAAACGTGGAGTCTATCAGAACATTAACGGGAGCTCAAACGACCGCATATCTCGACGGGTACGGGGTACCTCCGCCTCGCACTATCAACCAGCGTAAGAAGGAGATTGGCCGAGCGATCGGATGCCGTGTCGAGGTCGCATAGTTTACAAGAGTCGTGGCGAATCGTTTCGATGGCAATGCTAGGATGTACGAACATTCTTCCGTGGCCTTCTGTAAGTTCTTATGTCCTACATATTTCACTCTTGGCGTGCTTGGGAGGATTGGATTCCACTGTCGTCGGACATGTGAGAAGAAATGACACCTGTTCGGGAAGGTAGTCGGACGCACTGGTCAAATACTCACGCTGAGGCGTATGTTTGGGATCTTCGGTTCACACGGGATGGGCAAATGGATCGAAAGACGTCACATGATGATGCTTCCCAGCATATAATGACGCCGACTTCACCGCTTCAGCGCCTTGAACTTCGAGGATGGTACAACATTATTCCACATTATGATGCCTCGTGATCCCGCACTTGCTTCTTCGGACAACTCGTCACTCATTATTCTGACAAGACGTCGTGCCCGATCCCAGGTGGCCATAGACGGCCGTATTCAACATCATCCCCATCATCGTGAAGGTGGAGCATATTCGACCCGTTCTTCTCGTTCGAAGCGGCAGCGCAAAGAAAGAAGTCTGAGTTGTGTGTATCGACGTGGCGTCAGGCGGCCCTCCACGAAGCCAAATTCTAAATTTGGCGGCCCTCAGCCTCATGATCGACGGAACTCTCCTATTGCCACCTTCTCCTTTTCTTACTACCAAGCACCTTTGACGTGATTTGTGGGGCGGAAGTCTCGAGCAGCATGCGGTAACCAAACTATAACATGTAAATTTCCCCGAGTACTGGGAGCTTTCCAACATGTATAGCTCTACGTTCGCCTCCCTTTTGTCTCTATCGATCATCTCAAGCGTTTCTGGAGCAATCTTCGATCTCTCCGAGCTTCAGTGGACGCTGAAGAACAAGAATGGTTCCATCCAGATTCCGGCTTCAGGACCCCCGTCCCAGGCTCACTTGGATCTCGCGAATGCTGGAGTGATTACCGAGCCACTTCTCGGAATAAACGGTGAGTATTCCCAGTATCAGTATTATTGATTGGAAGGTATTCATGATACCCTAGACTTTACTCAACGTTGGATCATCGACGACGACTGGACATATACGGCTGACTTGTCCCCATTCAGTCGTACATTGAACGCCACGGCGGAACAGACGACCCTTTTGGTCTTTTACGGAATTGATACCGTTGCCAATATCGTATGTGTACAGTAGTCATGCCATGTGGTCAAGTGTTCTGACCGTCAGTCCAGAGTGTGGCTGGACACCCTGTGGCATGGGTGAACAATCAATTTCGACAATACACCTTCGACGTTTCTGCATCAGTTGCATCGCCGTCCTCAGATGACAACAATGTCACTGTATCCCTCCAGTCGGCTTATCACTACGCCTTGAACGTTAGCACGCGGCCTGATGCTGAACATTTCCCTGGGAACGGTGGGGTAAGTAGTGTATCCTCATTTCGTACCATCGTTGCACTCACGTCTGCACCATTAGTTCGAATATCCTGGCATCTTTCCGTGGGTCCGCAAGGTTGCCTCCGACTTCGGTTGGGATTGGGTGAGTTGCGAAATTTGATCGCCTTGAGTATGTCCTGAAATAGGAGGTAGGGCCCCGCATTCGTACCGGTTGGGATATACAAGCGAGCTTATCTGGTGACCTTGTCGTCCAATACAAACGTTTCGACCATTCAAACAGGCACACCGCCCATATCACCTTCAGACCCCGCGAGCGTGAACGATGTGGCCGGGCCAATTTTCGTCGATGAGTCTTCTATCGATATCTACAAAACCGGCCAGTCATTCTCTGTTCCTCCCAAACAGAATGCCGACTGGATCGTGAATGTCACTCTTGCGCTTCGCTCTGCTGCTGCAATACCGAAATCCATCCTGACACTCGCTTTCCCCGAGCTCAACATCAGGTCCAAGCCCTTCGACATTTCTAATATCCCGATCTCGACCAATGAGTCATTTTGGGTCACTGCTACCTGGTCAATTCCGGATAGCGTGCCACAGAGATGGTACCCCCATAATCTCGGGACACCACAGCTCTACAACTTGACTGTTGTCCTTGGTACTCCGGCGTCGGACAATGCCTCTTCCAACAGCCTCGTGAACTTCGTCACGAGGACGGGATTCCGGACAATCGAGCTTGCGCAAGCACCGTATTCCAAGGAAGATGTCGGCCGGAGAGGGATTATTCCAGGCGACCAGTGGCACTTCAAGATCAACGGGAAGGCGTTCTACAGTCTTGGGACCAACATCATTCCGTTCGATCCCTTCTACGCTAGGATGACTACTGATCATGTGAGGTGGGTTTTGGAAAGCGCCGTGAAGAGTGGGCAGAACATGGTTCGTTCCCTTTATCCTCACCTGCTGCGGAACGTGTTCTAACGTTCATATCGTTTTCAGCTGCGAGTGTGGGGTGGTGGGACATACCAGCCATCTTCGTCCTCCGTTGCAGGAGGCGGATACGACTTCTACTCCATCTGCGACGAAATAGGAATTCTGGCCTGGTCCGAGCTCATCTTCTCCGATGCCTTATATCCGATCAACGACTTTTTGCTCGAGACTATAGAATCTGAGGTCCGCCAGAATGTCAGGAGAGTGAACAGGCACCCGAGCAATGTTCAGTGGGCTGGTGGAAACGAGATTGAAGGTATTGTCACGTCGACGAATCGTTCCGTGGAGAATGGAATTCATTTTTTGAACGAGGTGTGTTGCCTACTCTGCAGTACCCTCCTTTCCATCGACTAAAGAACGTTATAGTTCGTGACCCTGTTCCAGCACTTCTTACACGATATTGTCGTATCTGAGACCCATTCAGTATGTTTACACCTGAGACTCAATAACGAACGCCTCCTTACAGCTCGAATCCTCATAGGTACCCTACACCGACTGCTCAACAACGAAAGGCGTCCTCAGTCTTGACCCGTACGTCCTTCGATTCGACAATGGGACACAAGGCAATATATATGGCAACGCAGGTACGCTCTATATCTTACAGGTTGACGTTAAGGTCTCAAATGATGCTTTTATAAGAACGATATAACTACGATGCCAGCGTAGCATTCGATTACAGCACGTTCCCAGTATCCAGATTTATGAATGAATTTGGGTTCGTCTATTCCGTCGGGACCAGAGCTATCTTCGGACGACGAGGCTCACGCTAAACTCTCAGGTTCCACTCGATGCCGTCCTTCTACAGCTGGGAAGAAGTCCTAACCTCTCCGGAAGACTTTTCTTTCAACTCCACAGTAGTCATGTCAAGAGAACATCATCCACCTGCGGGCTCGCTCGCATTCCCTAACCCCAACGCCCCGGAAGGCCAGCGGGAACTGACGGTAGCTGTGGAACTCTGGCTCCCAACCCCTGGCACGACCGATACCAATCAGACGTTTGCGCAATGGTGCTACAGCACGCAGGTCTTCCAGACGATGACTATGGTATCTCAGGTCGCCTGGTATCGTCATGGGGCTGGCCAGGGCGAGAATAACCTCGGAGCGTTAGTATGGCAGCTCAACGACATCTGGCAGGGTGTTAGCTGGTCGAGCATCGAGTATTCTGGGAGATGGAAGGTACTGCAGTATGGGTTGACGGGAATCTTCTCGCCGATCACGATCTTCCCCTTCTGGACAGCCGCAAACGAGACGTTGCGCACACTCGTCATTTCTGATCGGTTGGAGGAGGTACAGGGGTCGGCGCAGCTCACATGGTACGATTGGTTGGGCAAGCCGCTGAACACGACATTGTTCAACTTCACAGTCCCGACGTTGAACAACTCGTTGATTTCCCAGGCCTCGGGGTTAAATAAGATACTTCCCGCTGGCAAGGAAGCAGCAGACGTGTGGCTCCTTCTCAACGCGACGGCGGATATCGACGGTCGGAAAGTGACTAATGAACAATATGTCAGGCTGCTTTTAATCATTTGACGACGAATATTGACCCGTTTGGACAGTTCACTCCCACTTCCCTGGCCAACGCCCACCTCGTCGATCCAGAGATCAGCGTCACCAGGAGTCAAGATCTAACGTTTACTTTGTCGGCCAAAGGAGGTGTGGCACCATGGACATGGTTGGACCATCCCGCGGGAACAATCGGGGTGTTCGTTGATAAGGAGACAGGCCTACCCTCGAATGGCTTCTACCTGATTCCAGGGATCGATAGAACAGGTGGGTCCCCCGTATCTTTGCTGGCTGTCATTACTTGTGCCTGACATTTTGCTTAGTATCTTTTCTCCTGAATCCTGCGCTTTCGCGTGTTGCGGCGCCAAGCCCTGCGGATTTCGTAGTACGGTCTTTATGGAACAACACTCACATTTAATAGTGCTTGGGCTTTCGAAGGGGGACCAAGTCATAGATCGGAAGATACTTGTATGATTGATGTTTTACAGCATATAAACCACGTCTTTTATCACTTGCTCTATCGCGACCTGTAACTTTAAGGGGAGCACCATTTTCCCACACTTCGATGTCTTGTGATGCCGCGTTCGCTTTCTCGAGCAATCCGTCGTTCGTCGTTCTGACCGAACCCCTCGTGCGATCCCAGATGATGGCCATAGACGTTTGAATTGATAGACGTCCAAGCTCGACATCAATGATCTTGGTCAGCGTGACGATGGAGCATATCCGTCACGTCCTTCAAATCCTCGCACAGAGCTAGCTCAGCGAAGGAAGACAAAAGAGTCGACTTGGGCGTCTTGACGTGGCGGCAGCCGCCTTCCACGAGCCGGATACTCTAAATCCGGGCGGCACTCAGCCTCATGATCGACGAAGTCCCCCCAATCCCACTTTCTGCTTGTTCTCTGCTGATGCTACCATCCATTTTACGTCACTTGTGGGGCGAAGCCTCGAGGACCATGCGGTACCTGACCTATAACTTGGAGGTTACGCCGAGTCTTGAGAATGGTTGAACATGTATGGCTCCGCCCTCGTCTCCCTTTTCCTCTTGTCGATCCTCTCAAGCGTCTATGCAGCGATTTTTGATCTCTCTGAGCTTCAGTGGACGCTGAAGAACAAGAATGGTTCTATCCAGATCCCGGCTTCAGGGCCGCCATCCCAGGCGCATTTGGATCTGGCAAGGGCTGGAGTCATCACGGAGCCACTGCTCGGAATAAACGGTATGGATTTCTGTTCTATGGTTGGTTGATCGAACATATTCAGGATAAATTAGATTTCACTCAACGCTGGATTATCGACGACGATTGGACGTACACAGCTGATTTGTCCCCGTTCACTCGTAATTTAAATTCTAGGGCGGAACAGAAGACCCTCTTGGTATTCTACGGCATTGATACTGTTGCCAATATCGTACGTGTAGTCATGCTACGGGATCCAGCGTTCTGACAGCCCGTTCTAGAGTGTGGCTGGACACCCTATCGCATGGGTCAACAATCAATTTTTACAGTATACCTTTGACGTTTCTGCGTCAATTGCCGCGCCGTCCTCCGATGACAATAATGTTACCGTAACCCTGCAGTCGGTGTACAATTATGCCTTGAATGTCAGCAATAGGGCTGATGCTGAACATTTCCCTGGCAATGGTGGGGTAAATAACGCAACTATCGCTTCATTCCATCATCCATTCACTTCTGTGCAACCAGTTTGAATATCCTGGCATTTGGCCATGGGTTCGGAAGGTCGCCTGCGATTTTGGTTGGGATTGGGTAAGCATCGACCCTCGCGTACATTTGAGCGTATTCTGAAGCAACAGGCAGGGTCCTGCGTTCGTACCAGTTGGGATATACAAACGGGCCTATCTGGTGACCTTATCATCTGACACGAGCGTTTCAACGGTTCAAACTGTAACACCACCCATATCACCTTCGGGCCCCGCAGGCAGGGACGATGTGGCGGGACCTATCTTTGTCGACGAGTCATCCATTGATATCTACAAGACCGGTCAGTCGTTTTCCGTTCCTCCCAAGCAAGACGCGGACTGGATCGTAAACGTCACTTTGGCCCTGCGCTCTGCCGCCGTCGTACCGGAATCCACTCTCACTCTGGCATTTCCCGAGCTTAGCATCACGTCCACGCCCTTTCATATCTCTGACATTCCTGTCGCGACGAACGAATCGTTCTGGATCACCGCTACCTGGTCCATACCGGACAATATCCCACAGAGATGGTACACCCACAACCTCGGGACACCAAAGCTTTACAACTTGACCGTTACCCTTGATACTCCGGCATCGGGGAACACCTCGTCGGCGAGACTCGTGAACTTCGTCACGAGGACGGGATTCCGGACGATTGAGATCGCACAAGCGCCGTATTCACAGGACGACATCGATGGAAGAGGAATTACTCCAGGCGACCAATGGCACTTCAAGCTCAATGGTAAAGCGTTCTACAGCCTCGGAACCAACATTATTCCGTTCGATCCGTTCTACGCCCGTACGTCGACCGATCAAGCAAGGTGGATCTTGGAGAGCGCAGTGAAGAGTGGGCAGAATATGGTTCGTTCATCATATCTTCATTTTCGCGGAATGGTTGCTGACTTCTGCGTCATCTCAAGTTGCGAGTGTGGGGCGGTGGGACGTACCAGCCATCTTCATACTCTGTTGCGGGAGGCCAATACGACTTCTATTCTATTTGCGACGAACTTGGAATTCTCGCGTGGTCCGAGCTCATATTTTCAGACGCGCTGTACCCTGTCAACGACTTTTTGCTAGAGACTATAGAGCCTGAGGTGCGCCAGAATGTAAGAAGAGTGAATAGGCATCCAAGTGTCGCACAATGGGCTGGTGGAAACGAAATCGAAGGAATAGCCACGTGGACGAATCGTTCAGTGGAAAATGGGAATCATTTCTTGAACGAGGTGTGTTGAATGCATATCGACTAGTGTGCTGCTGTGATTGATCGAGGAACGTCATAGTTCGTCGCCCTGTTCCAGGATTTCTTACACGATATTGTCGTATCGGAGACTCATTCAGTACGTTATCTATATCCCATGGCTGATGATGGACACCTCACATCCTCGATCTACTTAGGTACCGTACACGGACTGCTCGACAACGAAGGGTGTCTTCAGTCTTGATCCCTACATTCTTCGGTTCGACAACAGTACAGAGGGCCATTTATACGGAAATGGAGGTGCGTTTGTACTTCAACCACCAGCGTCAGATATCCTGACAATAGCTCCTAAGAGCGATTCAACTACGACGCCAGCGTAGCATTAGATTACAGCACATTCCCAGTAACGAGGTTCACGAACGAATTCGGGTGCGTCCCTTTCCGTTATGAGTACTTTCGAACAAGAACGCTCATGCTGAGCTTTCAGGTTCCATTCTATGCCGTCCTTCTACAGCTGGGAAGAAGTCCTGACATCACCAGAAGACTTTTCCTTCAACTCCACAGTGGTCATGTCAAGAGAACACCATCCACCTGCCGGCTCGCTCGCCTTCCCCAATCCCAACGCCCCCGAAGGCCAACGGGAAATGACTGTAGCTGTTGAACTTTGGCTCCCCACCCCAGGCACGACCGATACGAACCAAACTTTTGCGCAATGGTGCTACAGCACACAGATTTTCCAAACTATGACCATCGTATCGCAGATCGCGTGGTACCGTCACGGGGCCGGCGAGGGCGAGAACAACCTTGGGGCCTTAGTGTGGCAGCTAAATGATATATGGCAAGGCGTTAGCTGGTCGAGCATCGAATATTCTGGGAGGTGGAAGGTGTTACAATACGGGCTGACTGGCATCTATTCCCCAATTACGATCTACCCGTTCTGGACCGCTGCAACCCAGACGTTACGCACGCTCGTCATTTCTGATAGGCTGGAAGAGGTACAGGGGTCGGCGCAGCTCACATGGTACGATTGGTTGGGCAGGCCGCTGAATACGACGTTATCCCACTTCACGGTCCCGGCATTGAACAACTCATTGATCTTCGAGGCCTCGGGGTTGAATACCATACTTCCAATTGGCAGAGGTGCAGCGGACGTGTGGCTCCTTCTCAACGCGACAGCAGTGATCAAGGGTCGGACGGTGACGAATGAACAATACGTGAGAATGCTGCTTGATGTTTGAATGATTCCTGACCCATATGTACAGTTCACTCCGACATCTCTAGCAAACGCGCGCCTCGTCGATCCGCAGATCAGTGTCACCCGAAGCCAAGATCTGACATTTACGCTGTCGGCCAAAGGAGGGGTAGCACCGTGGACATGGTTGGATCACCCTGCAGGTACGGTTGGCGTTTTCGTCGACAAGAAGACAAGTCTGCCGTCGAACGGCTTCTACCTGATTCCAGGAATTGATAGAACAGGTAAGTTCCATGAATTTCCCCTCGTTATAGTACACTTCGCCTGAAGATTGTTCCAGTGTCGTTCATCTTGAATCCTGCGCTTTCGCGTATTATAGCACCGAATCCTGCGGAGTTCGTGGTCCGGTCTTTGTGGAACAATACTCATATTTGATACCCTGTACTCGGGCTTTCGAAAGGAAATGTAAGTCATGTATTGTAAGTAGGTAGAAATCAGGGATCACGTATTTCGGCTCGTTTCTTATCCTGTGTAGACCATGAACAAAGCGTGTTGGTTGACGATGGTTGCCTATCGTCCGGAGGTTCAAGTTGTTTGGTTCAGAGGCTTTATCCTTCGCCTCAAACATTGACGCAATTTTTCTCGTCCACGCACGGACCACCCTCAGAAACTATATAAACCTCTTCTCGACATCCCTGTTTCCTCAGAACATACTCATCAGGATCTATTTTATAGAAACTGACCGAGTCTCGCATTTTTACAAATGCCGCATCCTTCATATCCACTCGATGACCTCCGCGCTGGCTCGTTATACCGAGAACACGGCCCTGCCTCTGAGCAGGGTCTCGAGGACGTTTGGTGCGCGGTTGCGGTGTGCTTGCAAAAGTACCTGCGCTGTGTGCCAGCGAGCTCAGCGTTTGTCTGATGGATTACTTTCTGGATGGAGGTTTTTTTCTACGGGATGGCTAGCTTCCTATGTATGTAGCTCGTAGCAATTTTTGAGAGGCCTTATGTGACCGATCTACCACTCAATATGATTTGCTTGGAGACATGAGAATCGTCTTCTCACCTTATATTTTCTGTTCTCATGCTTGACATACGCGGTGCGGCGTAGGGCTGTTGGTCTCTGGTTACCTTCCTTCTGTGCCTGACTACTTGCTGTTCTATGAGAGGACTTTTCTAGCCATGACGGACGATTTATGAGAAGGATGAATCATGGGCATGTCGTCTCCTAAAGCTCTGGATATCACCACGTCGAAGACCTCGATCCTAAGTAGAGCTCGCAAGGCACCATTCTGCCATGAGACGCGTCCTCGTATTTTTGTCAAGTCCGCCCTGCCAAGAATTGACTTCGCGAGTGGCGGACCCGCTCCTTCAACGCGGTGCTCGCCCCCGCTTCGTGGTTTTCCAATCTATTTATGGCCTTCCTGACATTCTTGGACTTGTTCGATGGCCGGTGAGATGTTGTGTGTATGTTCTCTTTCTAATGTCTCAATTTATGACACCTATCACTTCTATCCCACTTGATAAAACGATCATTAGTACTCAACACATACTAGTTCATCCTTTCCTTTGCTCGATGACAATTTCAATCAAGTTCCAATTGTAGCGGAGATTCCAACCCTGGTTACATGTTTTTCGCACTCCAAGGTCCTACCTGACATCTCACATTATATTCTCAAAACTACGGCGTGTGCTGACAGACGGCTCTACTCTATTCGGCCACGGTCTCACGTCAAGGGGCTTTGTCGAGATCCTGGACTGTCGGGACATGTCTCTATCAGTGCTCATGCGAAGTTTTGATAACGTTCAGGACTCCGCGGCGCCAATATGTGAACCGCCACCTGCACTAAGTACCACTACCCGGATTGGCCGGACAGATGACGGATCGGGCAGGGAACTGACGAGGGTACCTGTGATGTCGTCGCTGCGTACCGTTGGTCACCATCCCGATGATCAGGTCCCCACCAGCCAGTCGCCAGGACCTATATACGGACGAATGTGGCCTTTCATTAAAGGTGCGCTGGTGCGATCGTAACCGTACTCGCTGAATATGTCACAGGCACCAGGGAGAATTACTAAAATATCGCCGGGGTATACTGAGGTATAATACTGAAGTATATGACTGAGGTATAGGCAATCGAGGTGCTACTGGGTTTGCCCGGAAAGAGGCAAATCGGACTCGATAGTTCGTCAGCTGGACGATGGTGCTGGTGGAGATTTGCGTGAAGGACGTTGAGCAGAATAAGGAACGGCCAAGAAAGCTACTCCTTATTTTTAGCAATGACGCCCGAGTCGCAGGCCTGTACCTGCCACCAAGGAAGGAACCAGATTCGAAGATCAGCGTAGGTGAGGTTTCTATGCCCAGCGATTATCCATGTTTTGTTAGCGCCGCCGGTGCCACCCCGCATGGAACGTACGCCACTTCGCACTTGTGTTGACTGGCATGCGAGTATTCGCCGCATCATAGTAGGGTGTTTTATCGCACATCACTGGGTCATCAATCGATAACGCGAGGTGGGCTCAGATGAGCACCCTTTCTTGGCGGGTGACAGGCGACTGACAAACAGTGTCGACGGAGCATTCGAACTCCCGAGTTGTGTTGGAATTTGGCATATCTCAAAGGTTGGGGAAAGTCATACGACTGGATGGGATGGACAATTACATCACCCTCGAGGTTTGGGACTGCAGCGAGGAATGCATGTGGTGGCGCTAGTTCATATTACTGTATCGTTTTAATTAAGATGAAAACGGGAAGTGCGTGCATACACTGTGGTCGATGTCGAGAGGCGAGGTTGAGGTGCTTGATATTGGGGTTCCGTGGCCCGTTCTATTGGCTGGCCATGTGCTTATACCATTCACCTTCATGTTTGCCAGAGCACCAATGGACTTTCGCATCCGAAGTGGCAGCGCGAGAACCATCTGGCGGCACCAAGGAGTGTGGATTTTGATCACCACGTACCATCACGGTTACAGAAGTCTCCCAATGTTCGGCATTCGCGGTGCGGACATGCTAGCTCGAGACATTCATTTGATTTTCTGACGCTGTCATATAATCTTCTGGTGGCATGATGACGGTGATCCTCCAGTATTGAGCAAGCGAAGGGTCAGAGTTCGGTGGAAGACTTGGGTCGTCGAGGGCACAGCTCTTATGATGACGACTGTAGAGGTCATCCTACGGCCTGGTTCAGCCCCGTTGCCAGAGATAAAACAATGCACTGACCGAGTAGCAACCTGCGGGCACCCCATCATGCTCGATATGTCTTCTGGTGCTCCTGTCAAGGCAGAGGATTTATCCACGCAACAGGCTTCTGGGCCACGACAGATGTAATTAAACGGTGCAAATGAATTTCGGATACGTGTAACGGCTGCACACGGAAGACAGAAACGGAAAGATTAAGATCATCGGCGGCCAAGGCCTGAAGGGGACCGGCAAATTATTTTGATCCCGGATTCCTGATGCAGAATCGGTTGACGGGCTTTCACTGTCAACCTTGTACCCATCGTTGTCGTCGTTGGCCACAGCGTCGAGACTGCCCTCGTCGTCGACCAGCGCATGCTGAGCGCTGAGAAATGTATCTGGTCCAGCGGTCCGCACCCTCAAACCACATCCTCGAGGACCAGCCAAGAACTCAGTCACCTACAAACAATACCCCGACGACGGCAGCGACGCCGAGCAGCGCAGGCAATCTTTCTGTGAACAGGGAGTCGATCATTGCTCCATGGAATGATCCAGTGCGTCTTTCTTTCAGATTGAGCTTGGGTAGCCAGACTAATCTCTCCGCAACGAAACCCTGTCAGCCCTCACCACTACCAAAGACCTCTCGCTCGTTCGGATTCTCATCAAAATCCTCCTTATCCACTTTCAGCAGCTTTCGGCAAGGAAGCGCTAGCACTTTGCTACGCCAGCCTCGGAAATCCGATTCTCATAGCACACTCAGCACCTCGGAAGACAAACGCCGGTCGGCAGACGATGATACAGCTCGTCGGCTGCTAGGGAGCGGGTCTTCGGCGACCCTAGGAGCTCCAGTAGAACTTCGGAAAGCGAAGTCGTCTATTTTCGCGAAGGTCCTGAGCAGGAGTCGGTCGAGAAGTGGCCTGCGGCAAGACTCTATCGACGGGGAACACCCTTCTTTGAAGCCGCCACCACCCATTCCAGATGCCTATCTAATACAAGGCCAACCATTAATCTCTTCTCCACCATCGACACTCGCTAAGAGGGACAAGCGGGAAAAGAGGAAGAAGCACTCGGGGCCGCACTCGCCATCCCCTCCACTGCAGGTCGAACCCGGCCAGCCCGATATCAGAATCGACATGAACTTCGAAAGTATGGACGGCATAATCGACCTCACCCTTCCTCCCGGGCCCACACACGACGCCAGCTCGCCCAGTAGCGGCTTTGACTCCAGCACCGACCATTCCTCCTTCTACGGCCGAACTATACCACTTTCCGAGTTTCGCGACCCGTTCCTACCTACCCCAGTAGCTTCCAAACGCAATGGACGCATTATATACAAGGATACCCGCCACATATCGCCCAAGGACAGGGGTCTCCCCGTCGGCCTAAACGGATACAACGACCTGAAAATGCTACCCGCGCTTGCAATACCGAGCAGCGGCCCCGGCAGCCCCACATGGACGGCGCCAGAGAGCTGGGCGGTGGAGAAGGATGGCACGAACGCCGCTGAGCCGGAGTACTCGAGTTCGGATGAAAGCGTTGCGCATGGCGGCGTCGGGCGGCCGATTAGTTTCGCTCAGAACCCAGAGCTGCCTATGCATGCGATGGTGAACGACCTTGGTCCCGCTAGCCCGCTGCACCCAGGCGCCCCGATCCACCATAAACGGAAGTCGAGAAAGCGAATGGCGCCGGGGAAGGGCAGGTCTGGGGAGAAGCCATTCACGATACGGATTTACAAGGCGAACAACACCTTTCATATCGCGTCGCTGACACCGCTGGTCACGGTGGCCAATCTGACACCCGCGCTGAACGACAAGCTGCTGACGGAGAAGGACATAGAGATACATCGACTCTACTTGAAGGAGAGGGGTCGGGAACGGATACTAGGGCAGGCCGAACGACCAGCTGATATCGTGAGAAGACGGCTTGAACAAGCTGGATACGATCCTGTAGATGGTCTTGAGCTGCTCGGCGGGGAGGGTCTTTCATTTCTTCTCAAGTTTGTGTACAAGAGCCAGCTGCTTGGTCCGACAGTGAGTAGTTTCTCAAGTCACTTCTATTCCATGGCTCACCGAAATATAGGAGGAGGAACTCACATTCGAAACGTTTGATCATATCGACTTGACGGGACGGAGTCTGCGCACAATCCCAGTCGTTCTGCACCAGCACGCGGATCAAATCGTCTCGCTCAAGCTTTCACGCAATCCCATGCTCGAGATCCCGCTCGACTTCATTCAGTCGTGTACGACACTCCGCGAGCTCAGGCTGTCCAATATGGCGATGAAGAAGGTGCCGCAAAGCGTACGCCATTCGGCGTCGCTTAACCGCCTTGATCTGTCCTCGAACCGTATCAGCGACCTCGAAGAAGCCTTTCTTGACCATATCGCTGGTCTGGCCACCCTCTTCGTACAAAATAACCGTATCGAAAAGCTTCCTTGGTACTTTCCTCGCCTCCGCCACCTCGTGACACTCAACATCTCGAACAACAAGTTCCAGGTGTTACCTGGCGTCGTCTGCCAGCTTGAGGCGCTGCGCGATCTGGATTTCTCTTTCAACATGATTGCGGAGCTTCCTGAGGAGCTGGGCAAGCTCAAGCAGCTCGAACGCCTCGTCATCGTCGGTAATCAGGTTTCGCGCTTCCCTGACGAATGCTCGAAGCTCGTCAGCCTGACTACTCTGGATTGCCGTCGCAACAACATCTCCGATCTTTCGATCATGTCCATGCTCCCGAAGATCTCCATGCTCAGCGCTGACCACAACGCTGTACATGGTCTCGACCTTTCCCTCGGGCCTTGCCTTGCGATCCTCGACGCATCCCACAACGAGATTACGCAGCTGTCTCTCCTCCCCGGCCCTGTCGGCCGCCCGCCCTATGCGCTCACAAACCTCGACATCTCGCACGCGAAGCTCTCATCCCTCGACCACCTCGCCCTCGGCCATCTTTCCTCTCTCCGCCGCCTCCGCCTCGACCACAACTCCTTCCGCGTCATCCCCGAAAGCCTCGGCGATCTCACCTACCTCGAATACCTGTCTTGCTCCGACAACAAGCTCGACGCCCTCCCCGCCAGCATCGGGCGCCTCCAGCGGCTCGAAGTGCTCGACGCGCATAACAACAGTCTCACCGAGCTGCCGGCGACGCTCTGGAACTGCGCTTCGCTGATGAGGATCAACGTCACCTCTAACCTCCTTGGGTTCTGGCACGACCCTCCCGTGATGCCCATGGCTGAGCCAGCCAGCGCCAGTGGAGGCGAAGCCCTTGCACCTCCCATTTACAGCGTGCAGCGAAAGACCTCGACGACGTCCCTGGGCACGACTGCGAGTACAGGGCGCATCCTACCTCCCCTCGTGCACTCCCTCGAGAACCTTTACCTCGGCGAGAACCGGCTCACCGACGACGCGCTGCTCCCCATCATGCAGTTCAAGGAGCTGCGCGTGCTGAATTTATCGTTTAACGAACTACAGGACCTCCCGAGCCGGTTCTTCAGTCACCTGATCCAGTTGGAGGAGCTGTACCTGAGCGGCAACAAGCTCACGAGTATACCGACGGAGGATCTGCCGAAGCTGAAGGGGCTAAGGACGCTCTATCTGAACGGGAACAGGCTGCAGACGCTGCCGCAGGAACTCGGGAAGGTGCAGAACCTGATGATATTAGACGTGGGGAGCAATTTGTTGAAATATAACGTCAACAATTGGGAGTTTGACTGGAACTGGTACGTCCTATCTATCGTTGTGGTCATCGAGCAGGGTATTCATTACCTTTCCCATTATCTAGGAACTTCAACAAGAACCTCAAGTATCTCAACCTGTCGGGGAACAACCGCTTGCAGATCAAGGCAGACCCTAATAAGCACCTCGTCAATCGCCGCCACAGCACCACCAAGACTATCCCAGGATCGCAGTCCCTTTCCGGTTTCACCGACCTGACGCAGCTGCGAGTTTTAGGGCTGATGGACGTGACCATAACCACTACCGGCATGAGCGCGACCGTCGACATTCCAGACGAGAACGACGACCGCCGAGTACGCACTTCGGTCTCGACGGTTTTGGGCATGGCCTATGGCATCGCAGACGCCATCGGCAGGAACGACAACGACTGTCTCAACATGCTCGACCTCGTGCATGAATTCCGCGACCGCCGAGGTGAAGCCATATTTGCCATGTTCGGTCGCTCGCAGCCGCCTAAGTCGCTCGCTCCCGGTGCCAGCCCCAATCGCCTAGCCAAGTTCCTCCGCGACAAGTTCGTCTCTGCGCTGCTGGCGCAAATCGGAGCACTCAATTACAAGCAGAACGAGGGGATACCTGATGCGCTGAGGAGGACCTTCCTGAAGCTCAATCAGGACCTCCACGATTCGTTATTCACGTCTTCGACAAGGAAGATGTCGACGGCGAGCGCGACGGGTGGGGGGAGTATGATCGCGGACCCTGCGACGCTGAGAAGCGGCGTGTCGGGTATCGTGGTGTACTTTGTGGGCAAGAGGATGTACGTTGCGAATGCGGGGAATGCGTTGGCGGTGGTGTCCAGGCAGGGGACCGCCGCTGCTGTGGCCCGGAAGCACGACCCGTTCGACCGTGCGGAGACGGAACGCATACGCGCGGCTGAGGGATGGGTATCTCCCCCTGGGCTCGTTAACGACGAGGTGGACATCTCACGGGCGTTTGGGTACTACCACCTGTTGCCGGTGATCAACGCCCGTCCGGACGTCTTTACATACGACATCTCGCCGCAGGATGAGTTCGTGATCGTGGCTAACAGGGGCCTGTGGGACTTCGTGTCGTACCAGACGGCTGTGGACATCGCGCGGACGGAGAGGGGAGACCCGATGATCGCGGCGCAGAAGCTAAGGGACTTTGCTATCAGCTATGGGGCGGAGGGCAGCACGATGATCATGGTTATTGGGGTGGCGGAGACACTGGAGGCGGATGTGCCGAAGAAGAAGAACCAGATCCTGGATCGTGGAATTTCGCGGCTCGATGGGGAGGTTCCGCCGCCGGTCGGGCACATTGCGCTCGTGTTCAGTGACATACGGAACTCGACACATCTTTGGGAAGTCAACCCGGGCATGGCCACGGCGCATCGGCTGCACAATACCCTGCTCCGACGACAGCTGAGGTTCTGCGGCGGGTACGAGGTGAAGACTGAGGGTGATTCCTTCATGTGTTCATTCCCGACTTCCCTGGCTGCCGTGTGGTGGTGTATGAGGGTCCAATACCAACTGCTGCACGAACCCTGGCCGCTCGAGATCCTAGAGTGCGAAGACGGGAAGCCCACCTACGACGTCCACGGTTCCCTCATCGCTCGCGGCTTAAGCGTCCGCATGGGCATCCACTGCGGTTCCCCCAGCCCCGAGCCAGATCCAATCACGAAACGGATGGACTACTTCGGGTCCATGGTCAACCGCTCCGCCCGGATCTGCGGCGAGGCAGGCGGGGGGCAGATCATGTGCAGCGCCGAGATCATCCGCGAAATCAACGCAACCATCCATCACTCCGAGCCCGAGACCGAATACTCGAAGGTGCAGCCGCAAGCCGCCATTGAGGATGTCAGGCGCATGGGGGTGTCGATTTTCCCCGTTGGGGAGGTGAAATTGAAAGGCTTGGAGGTGCCGGAGTTTATATCGCTTTTGTATCCCACGGAGTTGGCTGGGAGGCAGGATTGGGGAGTGGCGGGGGGGAGTGTGGGGGGGTCGAGGGTGCAGTTTAGTGTGGCGCAGATGAGGGAGCTTGGGCTTATTTGTTTGAGGCTGGAGACGCTTACGACGTCGAGGATCTTTCGACCGCTGCCGGAACGGAAGGGGAGCATACAGACGCTCAGCCTTGAGCAGCCCGACGTTGGCGGCGATTCCGCGTCCCACCTGGAACTCTATGGCGACCCCCACACGTTGTTACCCCCCATGGGCTCGCAGTCCACGGACGCGGAGCTGATGGCGCTGCTGGACTCGCTGGCGACGAGGATCGTGAATGCGACGGTGGCGCTGAAACGGATGTACGTGCCGGAGCCGGAGATGGAGCCTTCGGTTTCGGTGAGCAAGGATAGTGTGATGGCGGCGTTTAAGGAGAGGGGGGAGTTTGATGAACGGACGTTGGAGAGGATATTGGAGGTTTTGAATAGTATATAGTTTTGTTTCTTCTTTTCTCGCTGTCGCTCGATCGCTTTCCTTTCTGCTGTGTATGTTGGGTTTCTGTTTCTGTTCGCTTCTCTGTAGAATATCGTTCGCTTTAGTTCTGTCGCCTTTTCGGTTTCGGTATGATACATGCATTTTGTACTGGTGTATACCTATGTAAAAAAGGTCCAGGAATTCTCCCTCCTGCGAAGGCCACGTATTTAAGATGATATTTATTGTTGCCCCAAGTCGGGGTTTTCTTTAGCGTTGAAAGCAATCGAAACAGACAAGGAATTTGAGAGTGTCTTCATACTGTTCAAGTGCGGAAGTAATCATCTAGTTTGGTTCTTGACTGGACAGAATGGTGACGATGACGCGATCTCTCATTGACGGTGAAGGTGGTCGTCGTTGCGAACAAGTCATGGAAATTATGAATCGCATTTCATGTGAATCGAATAATGGACACCATCAGCATGAACAGCAACACGACCGTAAACACAATCGCCATCACCAGCCAAGTCGTACCCCAGCTCTTCCCCCTATGATCCCTAAGCCGTATCCTCTCCTTCTGCATCACATCAAAGTTCCCCTCCAGCTTCCCCTGCGTCTCTTCCACCACCGCCTGGTCCCGGGACAGGGTATCGGAGAAGTGCACGGCGTTTCGCTTGAGCTGGGTGGCCATTTGCGCGAGCTGGTCGGACAGCTCGTGTTGGAGTGCGTTTGTGTTCTGGAGGAATCTGGGTGCGGCGCCGGTGGTGACAGCCGTCGTTGTGGCGCCATTGGAAGAGGAAGAGGAGGGGAGGGTGGGGAGGAGGGTCATGGGTGTGGGGAAGGAGAAGCTGGTGGAGGAGGGGTAGGCGGGGGTTTCGGCGGGGAGGAGGAGGTCGTCTGTGGGGACCCCAGAAGGTTCTGGTTCGCCCTCTGGTGAGGTTATGGTGGGCAGTGGGGGGAGGTCGAGGGTTAGAGAGGAGGGGGCGGGGGGTTGGGGGATGTTTGGTAGGATTGGAGGGGGGCGGGTTGGGAGGGGTGCTGTTCGCTGGGTGGGGAAGGTTATGAAGGATGTTGTGTTTGGAGGGGGGCGGTGGACGTACGTGTTGGACCTCCTTTATGAATGCTTCGATCTTATCTAGCTTTATCCGTATGTCGTTGAGCTGCTGCACGCGGCGTTTGCTATTTAGACATGGGGAGCTGGTCGTGGCAAACGAATGTATTTGGGAGACTCACGGTGGTTGCTCCTCCTCATAGATATCGACGTTCTTCAAGAGCTTGCGCGCATATTTGACTTTCTATTCGTCGAACCTCGTCAATCACACGCCAGAATACACTTCGGCTCTTCGTACCTGTAACGTCCCCTGCGCCTTGATCCAAGCACGGCCTCTTGGCGACTCGTCCCAGTCCTCGGAGGTAGCCTTGTCAAGCCGCCGTACCAGTCGTCTCAGGTTGATTTCGTCGTGGAGTGGGTCGAGGGCATAGCTCATGATGTCGTTGTGGTGGTCGTTGTGGTGGTGGTCGCTGTGCTTGACAGAGTTGGCAGCGAGCGGGAACCGGAAAGTGGAATCATGGACACGTTGATGACGATATTTGGCTGGGGTGGCCGAATCACATATTGCACTGCCACCATATTCTGAGTTGCTTCCGACACTTCCTCCATCGACGTCGATCCAACCTCTTGAAGTCAATGGGTGCTGAGCCCGGTGATCATCTTACTTCGAAAACTGACAATGGTGAGCAAGATTTGGTTCTTAGACCAACAACCCACCTACTTACTATGTTCCATTATAGCATACGACGCTGCGGCAGTGCCAGAGTGTGAACTGGAAGTCGGTAACATGCTAGACGACACGATTCGAGCTCGAAATGCTCTCCTGTATGACAATGGAGGGCCGAATTGCCTGATGGACGTCTTTATGGGAGGTGTAGCGCGCGTTTACCTGTTCAGGCAAGCAAGTTTAGTGCCAGTCCAGATAGAAACCCTGAAGGTACGTTTTCAGGCGTCTGCTTGCCTTGATGATAGGCGGTTGCTGATCTTCCTCTAGGCATTTTTCAGTTCAACTCCCTAGGTCAATCCCTACGGTGTCCACAAGAGACCCTTCCAACTTCTAGAAGTTTTCGTGTCTCGGTACACATGACAGACGCCAGGAATTACAGGCCTACCCTATTACCATCAACCTCCACCACCAACCAAAGCACGATCCTCAAACTCGCTGTATGCCCTCCGCCCAAGCTCGCTGGCCAGTCTCCCACTAAAGTCATTCTAGTACAGGTCCCTTGCTCACGTCATTGGCCATAGTCATGCTTCTACCGACGCCGCTGAAGCCTGCTCAAGCCGGCGGAGTGCACTGGCCTCGACGCTCTCAGCGCGGAGTCCTTGGTCCGTATGGCCATGCCTCCCTCTCTCCTCCTTCTGAGACCGATTCTTCCCCAATAGACGTCAAGAAATCAACCACGTCCACTCCCCTCCGTCGAAGAGCGACTCGGACCCAGCCGTCATGTCCCCCATCCTTTCGCTGGCCCCTGACCTTCATGTCGCGCCCTTCACCGGTTTCATCGAGGAGGGCAGTTCTTGAACCGCGCCGAGGGAAGCTGGCGGGCAGCTTTTCGCCCAGCCAAAGGAGAGTCTGGACGCTTCGATCCTTGATGGTAAGTAATCCCCCTTGCGGCCGTGTTGGTGTAATGCCTTGTTGACGGTCCTCGTTATAGGTGGCGATGACCCTTCTTCACTCCCAGCGTCCATGTTGCGCTCTTCGATTATTCCAAGCCTCGCAGGCCATTCAACCCCGGCCCACCGCTACCTCGACGCCCATAGACGCCGCCACCTTCCTCGGCTCGTCCCTCATCGCCACTACCAAGCCCGCCGCCCATCGTGATATTTACGCCTCCTCCTCGGACTCCTCCCGGATCTGGTGCTGGGAGTGGGAACCGGCGGCGAACAGTGACGTGTTGAGATCTATCAGATGTGTGAGGTTCAGAGTCCGGAGATGAACCGTTAGATTGAGGCTAGGAAGGCCAAGCTTTTGGAGAGGGGCGGGGAGGTTTTGGCCGAGGCCAAGGTCGAGGGCCAAGACGGGAGAGCCTGATGGAGGTTGGGAGACGGTTGACGTTAGCAACTCTATCGTCAGCCGACTAATGCGCAAATCTGGCGCGAAGTCGATGGGTACGGAGAGCAAGGAGCCCGGATGCTGGATGGTGACGCCTGGAAGTCTCAACAGACTCATGCGGGTCTGTGTTCGGGGATGGATCGTCGGATTGAGGCTAGGAAGGCCAAGCTTTTGGAGGGGCGGGGAGATTTTGGCTGACGCGAAGGTTGAGGGCCAAGGCAGGGAAGTCTAATGGAGGTCGGAGGGGCTTGAAGTTCCGACAACGAGCAACGCTGAACTCCAGGCGCTTCCTTGCCGAACATTGGGTCCACACCAAGAATGTCGCAACCCTGCCACGGACCGTGACACCGCTAGCGCCCAGTCTGCCCGCCGGCATAGCGGTTGATGTGTTCCGACCCGGCCAAGCCATGGATATCGAAGTGATTCGTTTAGGCGAGCCTATGAATGTCGATATTCCTGCTATGCAATACGTTCCCAACGGGCTATCGGTGGATTCGGATATTGTCATGGATGTAGACGTCATCATGGCTGATGATTTCGTAGTCGCGAGTGCTAAATGATCGAAAAAGACGCCCAACATGGCTTGCGCCTCTTTACTTTCCTCGAGTCCGCCATCGACTATACTTCCTGCCGTCGACAATACCCCCGCCCCCAGTGGGAAAACACTTGGAATAGTCTGTTCCGTCGTTTGACATCCCAGTTCGCGTTCCTTGCGCCTCTTTTTGTCGGCGACCATTCCGATCGTGAAAAGGATGACATCATCGACCACGAACGATAGCCATCGGTATCGCAAGCTAGGGATGCCTCACCCATCGTGAGGCACTTGTCCTTCAGGATCAAGGTTCGAATAACTCCGCCAGTCATGCTTGTCCGAAGCCCTTTTGAATACTGTCAAGATATTCTTGGTCTGGTTGATTGTTGCCTTATGCCATAGGTTGTTCTTTTCATGCTTTAGGTGGATGTCGGGGGATGGCTCTTGCGCAGAGAAGTTTGTTGTATGTATCAGAGGAAATTTATACAATTTCATCAAAAGGCAACGTTACAGATATCTGACTAAGTCAAGGATGCAATTCGGGAATGGCCACGTCTACTTCCATTCAAGCTTCTTGAGGTGGGCTTCCCACTCCGCTTTAATCAGCCTCTTGAACGCCACGAAATCCCAATCGGAATCGGGATAGAACGGCTCCTTATCCCCCGACTTCGCATCCAGGTATTCGAAATACTCGTCATGCGCGCGATCCGTGTTCGCGTACTGGTAGCACTGAATCGTCACGCAAACGCGATCCGAGTCGTTGTGCAGCTGGTGCACCTGGTAGTTATCGGGCCCAATCCACGTCACCTGGTCCTTCTGGAACGTGAAGTCAGGCTCGAGCTTGATGCCGGACTTGTGGTCGAGCTTGGTGAAGTACGACGCGTTGATCTCGCCGTGTAGAACTTTGATGACGGCGTACGCTTCGCCGTGGTCGTGGATCGGTGACCTGTGCTTCGAAGGCCAAATTTCCATGACGAAGGGCACGCCAGGAGAGTTTCCCTGAAGATTGTTCGTGTCGGTCACGCAAGCGGAAGAAAGGGAATAGAGGCATACCTCATCCGATCCAAGGGTGATTCTCAAGTATGTCATCTCGGGGTCTCCGAACTCGTCGGCTTTCGCCTTCAACTTCTCATAGCAGATCTTGCCGGGGGTGCGAATGCTAAATTCGAGCGCCTGGCTGAAGTCAGGGAAGTTCTTGTCGTCAAGCTTCACTCCAGGGCCAGTAACATTCGCATAGAGACGCTGGCATTCTGGGCTGAGATTGGCGATAGAGGTTGTGGTGCTGATCGCGAGGTCTTCGAGTGTGACCTCCACAGATTCAGCCACGATGGGAGGGAGATCGTTGACGATTGGGAGGCTGCCGATGGATACCTGGCCAAGATCCGGACGGATATCCTGGAAATATCAAACAAGTCAGTGAAGTGGTATCTTCTTGAATTTGGGCTTGATCTCACCGAGGAGGCGCCGGTCACAGAAACGATGGAAACATGCTTTAGGCTTTTGACCCAGATGAAGGGTCCTGGCTTCGTCGCCTTATCCCCAACGTCCACAGTCGCTTTGAGGAAGGTTGTGCTTGCAGACCTGTATGTCTTTCCATACCGAAGACTCCCATTCTTCTGATCGACGCTCAACCAATATAGATCCTCGACTCCTGGCACCAAGAGTGGTGCAGTCGGACCCTTGGGAGTAACGGACGGGATCTCGGTTGAAGAATGTAGAGTGATAGCAAAGAACTTCGCAGATTTCTCTGTTAGCTCAAGCTTGAGACCTGTGTCGTTGTCTCCTAGCTCAGCAGATGGGGTAAGGATAATGGAAAATTGGACTCCGGGTTTGACTTGGACCGCGACGATTCCCTGGCCCTCCACGACGAGTTGCAAAGGGTCTTTGAAATTGGCGACAGTGTCGGTCTCGGGTTCGTCGTCGTAGAGAGGTGGAAGATCGGCGTGGGTGAGGACAGATGGGAAGACGGATGTCATGCCAGCAAGCTTCTCCTCTTTAGAGATGGTACTATCGGTAGTCCCGAAGTAAGCATAGCGGTCGATGAGGCTCTCCATGATTGTAAGGTGTGGGTGAACGATACTAAGCAGTGTGTTCTGGCTTATAACGCTTCCTCCCTCTCTTATTTATACATTTCCTCATGCCTGGATGGACGTTTTTGGATGCGTCGAACATCCAGAGCAAGGAAGCATTCTTGTGATTAGTATGAAGCTGCGCCATGGTACCTGGATCGTAAGAAGTTCTTTGAATTAGAGGCACCTAATGCACAAAGGCTTGCTCCCTTCGTGATCAACTGACAGTAAGAAACGAGGAGAGTCGATTGCGGGGCGTACCTGGACGTCAGCTGTCCTCGCCCATATCACTCTAGCCCTGCTATCTCCACACCCTAAAATTCACGGAAGTTGGAATTTAACATACTCCACTTTCCATAACGCTTGTCATGAATCACGATTTGGAAGCAGGGATCTTGCTTCGTGTTCCGAGATTGGCTTGACAGAATCTTCAATGTGGCTGCGGAGTACGATGCATCTCGCAGGCCTTGCTCCAGTGCGTTTTCCGTGAAAAAAATGTCCCGCTCTGGTGAAGCTATCACTATGGAGATATCCCTGTATTGTGTGAGGACGTCCTCGTATACACCAATGGTGTTTTCATTGATTTTGGATCTGACGCAACCGCCAGCTGCAGAGTCACGGACAAGATCAAGAAAAGGAGGTACGGATTTGACACATCCACGTTCTAAGATATCCAGGATTCCTCCAAGGACCGGCGATATCGTATCAGCTGCAGGTACATGTTCCTGGGCGATCTCCTGAATTCAAGAGCGATCACCTGGGAAGGGCTCTTGCTTCTGATTCCTTCACGCTCCGCAGGTGACTCCTGGAAAGGAGAGATTTCAAACTTCTGGTACGTGGTGTACCCACTCGGAGGGCAGCATGCATCCATTGCCTTCATTTCGATGATCGACAGACGAAAGTACCAAGACCGAGATAGATTAAGCGCACACTGCAATGCATGGAGATGTTTAAAATATCTTCGGTATCAAGCGTAGTCGACGGCGATGGAGATGAATAGCAGGGTCAAGTTGATATGGACGGAGGTACAACGACTTCGAATCCCAAGAAGATGATGATGCGAGGTCCGAGCGCCCCGTGACCACTGCAGCTAGAAGCTACCCCACAGAGTCGCATCGATTGTCGCCCAAGGTGGTTCTTGATATATCGATTGGGGGCTATCGGAAACGAGACATCGATGTGAAGATCAGTGGTCTTCTCAGAGGGATAGGGAGCGCAAAAGACCTACACCCTTGTCCCTTCCACATCGATCTCAAATTTTCTGTGTTATACTCATCGGCGTAGCCCTAGACCGTCTGTTATTGGAGCCATTGCGGTCAATCGATCACCATCTACGGTTGAGGCTCTAGATTCGGGTACTGAATTCGAGGTCAACCGCAATGCGCATGATCACCGTGACCGCTTTTGGAGAAAACCGCATCAGAACAAATACGCTTCAACACCCGCGAGGACGGAATTAGGATTTCTTTTCAAGTGGCCGCCACTTCTAATACTACATAATCTGACTCTCCAGCTGACTCTCAAGTCCTCCGTGCTCCACCATATCTATTCAACGATGCCAGCAAACGGTGAGGTCAAGCTCATTGGACCATGAAGCACTAAGCTATTCGGTTCGGCGATGAAATTAGTATATTAAACGTCACTCTTGGTCAACCGATGCTTGTTCTGCTCCGAGGCCACTATCAGGCGTTCTATGCGTCAAGATCGACAATGGACTAACGCTTTAGCAGCTATGAAGCATCTTGCCTGTCAAGAAGAAGTTCCAAGCTCTTTATAACAGTCGACAGCTAAGCTCAGGCGGTCCGCCCACTTCCAATTCATGGATCCCCAACTCGGAAGGAACGACACGGAATCCGACGGAACTGCATCGGCTGAAGCAGCTGCCCCCCATACTCGACCATCCACAAAGAAAAAACCCTTACCCCTCGTCCAACTCATCATCCTCCTTCTCATTCAGTTCTCAGAGCCGGTAACTTCGACTGTTATCTACCCCTTCGTCAATCAGTTTGTCAGGGATACTGGAATCACAAGAGGCGATGAAAAAAAGACAGGTTACTATGCAGGGATCATCGTTCGTGACCATTTATTTTGCTGTCGGTAACCCTGTTAATCGATGTACACCTATGCAGGAGTCGATATTTTTCTTCTCCGAGTGTCTTAGCGTGTACCACTGGGGACGCCTGTCAGATCGGATAGGCCGAAGGCCAGTACTGCTCCTCGGACCTCTCGGGCTCGCACTGGCCATGACCTCGTTTGGTTTATCGAGCAACTTTTGGATGTTGGTCATATCTAGGTGTGCGCAAGGGCTGTTCAACGGGAACATCGGTGAGCATATCTATCTGTTGTCTGTTGCAGTGCGTTGAGCCTCTCTTCTTGATACTTAGGGGTTTCGAGGAGCATGATGGTCGAAGTAAGCTTGACTAGGATTTGCTTAGACTTTTGCAGCTCGTTTATCCAAGACGTCAGATCACAGACCCGGAAGACTTGCCTACCGCCCTTGGATGGATACCAGCCATGTGGAGTGCCGGAATCACCTTTGGGTATGCGACATGAACATTTGATAACTCAGTTGAACCGCTAACGCGAATTACAGGCCAGTCGTGGGGGGTGCCGCAGCGAGACCCGCCATGCAGTGGCCTGAGACCTTTGGGAAGATCGCCTTCTTCCATGACTATCCATATTTTCTTCCCTGTGCCGCCGCGGGAAGTATTGCGTTCATATCTTTCCTCTATGCATACTTCTTCTTGTGTGAGGTCAGTGGCGTTTCGTACCCACCTTACACGAGTTATGGTACTCAAAACATGCAGAGTTTACCATCGGCGATCCGACGAAACGCCGATAAGCAACGTCGCCAACAAAATGGACATTTTCGACGGAAAGCGTCGAATTCGGAACGGAGTTCTCCTTTGCTCGATCCTAACCAAGCGGCTCTTAACTACGGGACAGCAGAAGGGACAGATCAACGTGGACACCCAGGAGCAAGTGTCGCTGACTATGAAACGCATAGCAAGTCGGAGGACTTCACGCCACCACCATTCTTATCACTCCTCACTGGCTCGCTTCTTATCCCTCTCATCAATCACACCTTCTTCTCTTTTCTCGACCAAGTACAGCAGGTCCTGCTCCCGCTCATGCTGTCGACATCAATTCCTCTGGGCGGCCTAGGCTTCGAGCCGTTCACAATTGGAATGGTAATGGGCACCTGGGGCATCCTCAATGCCATCTTTCAAGTGATAGCCTTCGCGCGGGTCGTAAAATGGCTCGGCCCTCGCGGAGCGTATATCATCTGCTTCGCTTGCTTTGTGTCAACATTTTCAGGGTACCCTCTGATGAGCTTTTTGGCCAAGCGTGCTGGGCATGCTGATCGAAACGTATGGTTCGTCCTTATAGTACAACTATCCTTGCATTGCTTCGCGTATATGTCTTATGGTGAGCTAGGCTCTTATGTTATTCCTGTGGCATCACAGACTCACTCACTTTGGTTGTGAAAAGGGTGCTGCCAACTGTTCGTCATGGATGCTGCGCCAGGCTCTGCATCTCTCGGGGCTGTCAACGGTCTTGCCCAGATGCTGAGCGCCGTCGTTAGGACGCTAGCGCCGACCCTTGCATCTTCTCTGTTCTCGATTTCGTTGCAAAAACAACTTGTGGGTGGTTACATGGTATACCTCGTCATTTTAGCTATCACGCTCATTGGGGTGGCGACGTCTTTTCTGCTACCGCTACGCCTCAAGGGGCAGCTCGGGAAGCTATCATAAGTTATGAGACTGAACAGTATAGATTTCCGAACGTTTATTATGAACCTAGATGAAGGTGCACTCAACATACCGCACGGCCTGCTTTAATCTTCATGGCATAAATGACTCATTCTCAGGCGATCTTTATCATCTGAGATTATAATCTGCTTTTGATCGACTGTCGAGGGCGGGCAAGAGATTGTGATAAAGATCATCCATGCTAACAGTGCAGTCATGTATATTCCCTTCTTGTGCGCACCCAACGAGATCTGGAATTGACCAGACTGACCATGGATCGTTGGCAGCCGCATTTCCTGTGCCTGGTTTTACGCGACGCGACGCAATCACGTGATTTCGTTTTTTCTTCCAAAATTACGCGTTTGAACTTCAACCAGACACTCAGACGTCGCTTCGCTGCCCAATGTCCAAGCAAGTCTTCTCGGGGACCCTCGCTATTTACATCACAAAGATAGCGGGAGGAGTACGTGCTGTTAGCGCGAGAGGTCAGTGGGAATGGGCAGTTCGAAATTCCGATGGGCCTCGGTCTGATAATCATCTTCATTCTATGTCTGCAGCTCCATGTCTTTCCTCTTCGAAACCTGCAAGTGACAGCTTGGCTTCGGGTCTTGGAACCTATGACCCTAGATACCTGCGGACGCCATAGCCCGTGGTGAGATGGCGGACGCATTCACACAAAAGGCGGTTATTCGAGCACCTACACTCATTCGTTCTCCGTTTCCCGACGAACATCGACGATGCGCAACTTCGGCCTCACCCTCGGTGCCTGTCTTCTCTTGGCTCCGCAGGCTTTTGCTCGACTTTATACGATCTTCAACAACTGCCCGCAGAGCGTGGGCCTTTATATGAACGAGAATTACCAAGGAATTCTCGGTAAAGGCGCCACAGCTACGCACCAGTTGCCTGAGGGATGGAGTGGCTTTATCTTTACGGATGCCAACGGAGGTAGCGCAACCGGCGAGAGGACCACCAGGGCAGGATTCTACGGTGAGGTAAGGGGCTGGTCGTTGCCGTTGACTCAAACCACTTACTGACTCTTGTACACCTCATAGGATGACTACTACTACATCGTCATTGATCCCTCTCGCCTCAATATCGGAGTGCGCATCGAACCTCAGGCTCCCATCGTGAGTTTCGTTGATAGCTACCTCATCGATGACTGACTCCTTTGTCACAGAACAACGGTTTCTGCGTAAGCGACATGTGCGACAGCAAAGCATGTCTGTCCGTATTCCAACAGCCACCAACGGGTTTCCCGCCCGCCTCCAATACGACGGCACCCACATCTCCAGTGTACGCCTGCCCTGGAGATAACATCGGTTACAAAGTCACGTAAGTATCCTTCCTCAACTCGTGTGTACCGCATGTCGACTAAGAACCTGCGATCGACCCAGCTTCTGCCCGAGCGGTGGTTTCCCTCCTCCGGCGAACGGCTTCGCGGCCGAGATTCACCCCAATGGCAACGCTGCGAAGTGCTTGGATGTCCGCGGCAATGTTCGGGCTAATGGTACCCCCGTCCAGATGTGAGGAACTGGTTCTTCTGGACGATTGCCTCTGGTTCTAATCCATTTTCGCATGTTAGCTACGACTGCAATGGCACTACGGCCCAGAAGTGGAGGATCGCCGCTGGAGGTACTTATGTAAACCTTGACGGGACCAATTTCTGTCTTGATGCGGGATCGAGTAAGTCACTATTGCTCAATGGCCTCCGTTCTACGCGTCTCATTCACATCCTCGTAAAGACCCTGCCAGTGGCGTCGGCATGAAGATTTGGCAATGCTATGAGGCTCTCCCTGCCCAGACTTGGAATTACAGAGAGGACAAGCGCCTCCAGCTGTCCGGAACCGGTACGTTCACTTCCTTACGTGTATCCCGGTCCATTTACTGATCTTATCTTTTTTCCGGTTTCACAGGACAATGCCTTGATCTTCCCAATGGTTCGACAGCCAATAGCAACCAGGTGCAGACTTGGCAGTGCAGCGCTGGCAATAACAACCAGGTCTGGACGTTCCCTTGATCTTGTCCAGGTACAATTTGGACTACTTTTTGTCTGGACGCGGTGGACCCTTTTGGTGTACTATACTTATACGTTCCTTACCTCTATATCTCGATGGACCTCATCGTGGTTGTTTCGATGGACATGGTCAAATACTGATTCTAATTTTGTTGATTGATGCTTCGCGACCTTGATGAACTGATCATTTCCTGATAACGAGCCTGCTTCATTCACGCCGATCAAGACAAGGTTAATCGATTACGGATGCATCAGACAGAGAGAATCAAACCGATTGTAGGATCGATACTCATTCCCACCGCACCCTTGGACAACAATTTTAGGTTGAATCTCCGACTGACTGGTGAAGCGTGGCTGTGGTACTTACGGTCAACAGGATGACTTGTCCAGCGCCTTGACCTTGGCCACAGTATGCAAATCGCCGTTCTTCACGGGACCCGAGTCAAGACAAGTTTCTTTCCTTGAGCGCAGCGGACTTTATATGCCGACCTGACCGGTTGCTTTGCTCTGGCGTATACAACTGTCACTGGCAGTTGCTCGAGCTTCTGCCTTCAAGTCCAAAGCCATGGTAGCTCCCTTGCTCGGCGACGTATCTTCTGTGGTTAATGGGATATTCTTCGGTGGGTAGCACATATACAAGTATAGCAAGTATCTCTACTGATCATGCGCGCGTCATTCAGGATATGTAGTTTCAACTATGTGAGTACTGAATATGATTTACGAAGGGTAGACGTACTTATCGGCTTCATTACATTCCTTTCAGCCTGTTGGGAATCACCGTCGTACAAGGCTGGATATACTTTCACAACAATGATGATAAATGGACGATACGAAGTTTTGTCAGTTGGGCATTCGAAATCTTGCTTCCTCACGGCTAAACTCTGGGTCATGCAGATTATAGTGCTCATGTATGGCACCCATGCTGCTTCAGAATAACATACTTAGGCCATCGCAGAACACTTGACATCGCCGAAACATGTTGTAGCACTCAACTCATCCATCACTATCTGGTGAGTCATTGTTGCACCCTGCCCGACGATACTGGGTTCTAATCCTTGTCTAGATATCCCACTTTGGCGACGTTTCAATACTGCAGGAATATAGCAGGTATTGAAAGCTTCCTCTAGTCGAGCAGATTCTGGTATTTATCAACGGAAACAAACAGTGTCATTTCAGCCGACTTCGCCATCACGGGGACTACTTTCTTTCTGTACGTCCTTGCTTTGATTGGTTCGTTTTATGTCAGATTCATCAATGTAACACCTTGTATGATAGAGTCCACCTCTACTATGCGAGAAGGCTTTTCATAGGTGCGTCGTGCACACCTCCCACACCCGGATCTCCTCACTAAAGACGTCATCAGTGGGACGGAGCTGGTGGCTTCCAGGACTAATCGTACGTTATCGGGGTTTCTCTCTCTCCCTCCAAGTTTGAATGATAGCCCAGGTTGCCTTATCCATTGCAATGATGAGTGCGACAACACGTTCTTTCTTTGTGACCAGAAAAAACTGATACTATTGATCTCTCACCAAGTTGTTGGCATATGTACGCCGTCGTTATTACGCCTATGGAGTACGGTCTCAATGATCGATTTTACCCAGCTGCGGTTCCTATCCAAGAACAAAGCAAAGGTTCAAGCATAGCTCACCTGGCGGCTGCAAAAGTTGGTTCTCGTCTCTACGGTCTGGATTTCTTCCTGACTGGCACTTCCCTCTGATAGGTTCAGCTAACACTATTTCATGTGTTCGCCGTCCTGATCGATATCTTGATCACTATTGGCCTTACGGTCACGTTCGCCCGAGCACGGACAGGGTTTAAACAGTGAGTTGGATGCAGACTGTCCATCAGGATACTAACGAGGTTCGGTTTGGTAGGACTCGCTCGATCCTTCAACGTCTCCTTTTGTATACTGCTTCTCGTGGAATTCTGGTTACGCTTGTTCAGATTGGGCATACCATTATGTATCTCGTAGACCCCACCAACTACATGTTCTGGTGAGCATTCATTGTTTCATGCGTCCCTGTCGCTCTACTCATGGTTCGTTCGCATCAAGGGTTTCAATACATCTTACGCTCAGCAAATTATATGTCATCTCGACCCGTAAGCCCACTCGTCATAATGATGTATTCACCAACGCTTACCGCTACTTTCCCATCCCTACTCAGTCGCCACGTATGCCACGTCATGTTCTCTTAACGAAATGCATCGTTAACCTGAGAATTTTAGGCTGAATTCGAGAACATCGCTGAAGGCTCGTGGTACCATGATTGAGACGCTGATGTTCGCCCCTACGAAATCAAATACGACCGCCGCCATACGTGATATCGATATTGAAAGGTAAGATGATCTCTTTTCGCAGGTGACTTTTATCTTACGCGGATCCCTGCCAGCCAACATGGAGACAATGTACCAGAAATATCAGCTCCGACACTGGACTGATCATGCGAGGTCCCGAAGAGTCACGATGCCGAACACCCCTCGTAAATCTTATCTAACCTGATCTCTTTCTCTACCCATGTCGGATTTCACTTGAATCGTATATCGACGTGCGATACTGCCGCCGGAGTTGCAGTAACGACCTGCCCCGACACAATGATATAATTTCCCCAGCAAAACGTTACCGGTGCGTTGAACCTCTGGGAGTCCGATGTCACCGCAATTATGCCCAACATCCGATCACACGCTGCTGGCGAATGCTCAGGATGGACACACTCCCCGATTTCGGATTTCTCCAGAACCCTGGACATAATTGTGCCGGGGCCTGATGTCCTTCGATGTACTATTTATGACGGCCATCGATGCCATCATCACGTCTTCTAGCTTCAAACCGATCAACGTCATGGCAGAACCCTTCGACGGCGATATATCCTCCGTAGTAAATGGAATATCCTTTGGTGAGCGCCGCTCGCAAAAACGTCGCGAACATTCTTAATTCTGCCCATGTGATGCAGGATATGTAGTTTCAGCCGTGTAAGCGATTCGGGAATGGAAGGACACAGGCATTCACCATTCTCCGATTTGCCCTTTCTAGTCTGCTAGGAATTACGATTCTACAAGGCTGGATATACTTCCATAATAATCACGATAAATGGACGATACGAACATTCGTCAGTTGACCGCTCAAGTATTTTCTCGTTGATCATTGAAGCGCCTTATACACAGATCGCGGTGCTCATGTACGGCTTCCATTGTTTTCCGCCTCAAAACATCATGATTGGAACTATCGCAGAACCCTGGACATCGCGGAGACGTGTTGTAGCACTCAAATCATTCATTATTATCTCGTAAGTCATACTGGCGCTCGCCCAGCGTTGCTCGCTCCTCACTTTCGAGTCAGATATCCATCAGGAAAAAATCACATGAGTCCGTAGCAGTCCATAGTCTTGATAGAGGTCGTAAGTTGTGATTATCTCTTTCAAATCTGCCTTGCTGTCCTTACGGTTCCATCGCATCAAGGCTTTCAATTCACTTCACCCTCAGCAAATTATATGTGATTTCGACACGTACGTCTCCTCGAAACTGTTTCGGCCTACCTTGCTCAGACTTAGCTTCTTAACTGCCACGTAGGGCTGTAACATCCTCGTAGTCAGAGCTGTCCTTGACCTATGATCCATAGGCTCAATTCCCCAGTGTCCTTGAACATGATCAAAAACGGCGCGGGCATCGAGACATTGAGATTCACGCCTACAGAATCAGATTCAAGCATCATGAGCGGTATCGGATCCGGAGATCTCGAAAGGTGTGTGTGTGCTTTCAGTATTACTTTCCGCTGATACAGACTTTGCCTAGCCAAAGTAAAGGCCAGGAAATTCTATCTGTATTATCAGTCTGACAATGTCCCGAACACTCCGAGTGTAGGTTTTTCCTGATGTCTTCGTGTCAACGGACTATACCCTCAAAGTAACGATTTCGACCAAATGCGATAAGACTACCATCTCGAACCCAAGTGAAAACTGCCCAAGACGATATAGTACCCTTGATGATTCCTGATCCAAGAGGTGATCTCAGCAGAGAGACTAATACGTAGGCCAGTACCCCCGGTATACTGACCTGGACTGAAGGGCCATGATAGGACGACAGCAGTTACCATAATAGTATTCCCTTTGAGTGTACACCATGTCGCACATATCAAATCCAGTTGACTTTACGTTGACTACTTCTTGTGGTTCGAGTATGTCAGCTACGGGTGTTATAAGAGTATTGTAAGGAAGGTCCTTAGAAAGGAAGGGAATTCCGTGGCAGAATTGCGAAGGGTTTGAGAGATTAGACTTGGAAACTGTGAATCCACGTTATTAGAGTCCAACAGGAACCGCTCACGAGCTGCCGAACCCCGTCGACGTTCCAGTGGGAGCTTGAAAATCAGTCCGACAGCCATGAACCAGTCTGAGAATTTTGAATCGCCAACTTTGAACCAAGACAAGCGAAAGCTTCTCTGACAGTATCGTCGAATACCGAGGGAGATCCATGTAGACACTGTATAACCCGAATGGATCTCAAGAGGTGGAACTTTGGAGATGTTAAGGTTGAACAGAGTTTGGATAGGCTCGGAAGCAATCGTTGAGCAGTTAAATCAGCGTATGGGCGGTCGCGAAGGAAGGCGAACCTAAGGACAAGCTGGTCAAGATGATTGTCCGTAGGTAAGGTCGATATGGCCGATTCAAGCCAAACGAGCATCGCAAGCGTTGTCAGCGCATTCACGCTTGCAGAAAAATCGAAGTACAGCAGATTTGTAAATTGGGAAAGATCAAGGCAATCGCCAACTGCAAGTTAAGGTTAAACTTTGTGCGAACCAAGCGGAAGGGGTGGCGAGACTCACGAGGATCCATGACACGAATTCCAAGTGATTGCAGCGAGGAACTGCTGCTCTTTAGGATTCTCGATGTGATGATTGGGCTGAGGCGAGACAGCCACAGTTGAGAAATGTCCTTCAGTTCGACGACGCAGCCGGATGCAAACAACCAGTCCTGCAACCCTCCACATCCATCGATACACAACCACGCTAAACGATGATGTAACCGGAGAGACGACACGATTGGCTCTCGAGGCATGATGGGAACAGGAGGAGTCGCCAAGACAGCTATGCGATTGAGTTCGAGTTTTCTAAGAGATGAAAAATGTTGCAAAAGGTCCTGTAATTCTATACCTCCTTCGAAAAATAGCCAGTACGACAGTTTGAGGCTGACCAAGGATGGTAGCTGAACAGTGGTTTGGATTGACACGCGGAGGACCTGGGGAAATTTATGCCATATCGTCTTTTCCCCTCGGATCTCCAGATGCTGGATTTGAGTGAGGCGTGATAGGATATGCAGGAGGTTATCGATGTCGCCAATGTGACCGCCACCCCTCAAACTCACTGAGGGTCGAGTGAATGCAATCATCGTGGGTGAAAATGAGAAACTTTTAACAAATGAGGCGATGTGGGGCGAGCTTTGTAGTAAACGATTCAATGATGAGCATGGTTCATATCTGAGTAACTCGACGCTGCGGAAACGTAGGGCTTGTGATGGTAGATACCACGATCGACAGACCAGGGCGCAAGTTGCAAGAATGGGATTCCCGTCGCCAAAATTTGCGACGATAGGTGATATCAAATCTTCTGGGAGGGCTTTGGCCATTGGCTTCGCAGTGATGAAGGTCGGATGGCTACAAGGCCACAAGTCACGGACAGTCTGTCGGCACTGGCCGGCTACAGCTTGAGCTTGAACGTTTGAACCTCCGCCGAGTCGGACCGACCACCGGCTTCCCCCTCCCATTCTCGAGCGAGTAACGACGATTTCGGCCTGGCCTTAACACACACCGAACTACATTTAATAGCTCGCAAGACCTGATTCAATTTGAAAATGCTCTAGAATATGACACGGGAATCACTCGTCAATGAACCCGCAAAACACGGATGGAGTGGTGCATTCCGTTAACGTTATTGTCTCGACTCTCTCTCAGTGTTCGTTGGGATCACTTTCCTTCTACCATTTCTCCTTCTAGAATTTCGATTGTTGCAGCGCTATAGCAAGGGCGGTAACTGTGCCATGGCGTCAGTTTGTGGATGGCGGTGTTCGTTCAAGGTGCGCTCGACGCCTGCTTCCACCTTTGATACGTTGTGGCTCGGTCGTTTAGCAGCTCCCGTCGAAGGATGTCGAGCTATGGTGATCAACATAGATCCTAGAATGATTTACCACAAATTTCTTTCATGTATGTGATACGGAAAGGTATGGTAAGAGTTTCTTTCTTAGAGTCGTTCATATCTGATAAAAGCCACGATGGGACTCTAGCATAGGTGCGATGGCTACAGATATCGCTAGTATCCAAGACGAAGAAGTGTTGCAATTCGCACCGGACAATGTAAAATGGCTATATCAATAAGCCAGGGTCCGACCATCTGGAGACCTTGCGCGTGTAGCGGACACCACTATCGTGATCCCGAGAAGCCAGTTATGATGTGGACAACCTTGTTTCCCGTCGAGTCTCCAATCAAACTGGGAAGCTTCGTATCTTTGTCACTAGTATCACCGTTCGCAGTGATAGGAGAGAGAGGGGCTCCATACTCAACGATAGGATTGCGGCTATGTACCGGTGAGGGGGTTCCGCCAGCATACATGACTCTTGACAGGCAAAGGGGAATCACTAATTTGCACAGCACCGGGAAGCTGTAGCAAAATTCCCTCCAATTCTCCACTCACAGCTTCCGCAAAACGCGGTGCCGGAAGTCCAAACTAGCAAATGCCTTCCTTCATATTGGAGCAAGGTGCGTAAACATATGGGTCTTTAGGCGTGTCAAGGCTCCGGAGCATCATCACCTTGTGTGTGTATTTTCAGAACGGTGACGAACCGAAGCCTCGAATAAAACCAAGGCTGCGTACAGTAGTTTATGTATGGTCAATTGGCCAGAGCTTCTTCTGACCTAACCTTCACATTCACTGACGCGAAACACGGGCATCAAACAGTCGACTTCGACTTCGAAAAAGCGAGAGTGTTATCGAGCGTATGGCACGGATCAAGGTCTGCGCCTTCGACTTGCGTACTCAACGTGTACGTACGTTGCTCCCGTGGGTCATTCCTAGCGTGCCACTGCCTCGAGTTGCAGCAGAGCTGTTGTCCTTCCGACTAGTGGCAAATCAGGTGCATCTTGGACACGTCGGGCATACTTCAAATCCTAGCGCGACGCAGTGCTTCACCGCCCATGGTCATGCGACGTATGCATATCCTACTTCGAGCTGAACGAATAGAATCAGCGAGAACGTAGCAGGGTCAGGCGAACCAGGGTGAAGCGCCGCGGGTGCAGCATATCAAGGTGATTCTCCCCGTGCTCGCCTATGTATAGTGTGACATAGGTGTCGAGTATAGATGGTTAGATGGTATTAGGCATTCGGAAGCGACGGAAATAGCCTAGGACATCGAGTAACCTGTAGGCTGTCAAGATTATGAATTAGGAATACTGAGGTGCAATGCATAGCCAAAGATCGCCGCACATCGACGACTTTGAATGAATGTCCCTTGATGGTCAGACCTCTTCGCAGATACGAGTGGGCTTCATACCTGGCAAACATCCTTCATGAAGAAACGCAGAGGAAGTGTCACTGCAAGAATTTTAGAGAGATGGTAAAGTCCAGAGCATCCTTTGGTTGGCTCGGCAAGGACCCTGGAACCCCGATGTCACCAAGCGCACAGTGGAAAGCTGCCATGGTTGGCGGTCGGGTAGATCTCGTTCATAAACATACAGAGATAGAAAACATGCCCAAGAGGTTGTCTATTGCCATGAAAGCAGTCCGAGGACGACAGAACACAGATGTTGACAATCGGAAAGGTGGTTGGTTGACTGTTGAGGGACTCGTTCCCACGTTCACGTCCGTCTCCTCATCCACCACAACTCCGACTCTCCGACTTTCTGACTCTGACAGTGACCATCGAACATGCTCGAAAACCCCCTAATACTATCATCCCAGGCCAAATCAAGGCCAGGCCCCTCAACTTATTCTTAGCTTTCAAACAGTGAGCACTCTCGTTCAATTTTAAAACTCCAAGTTTGGATATTGGAATAAGTCCCGATGGAGGAGGAAATAACGCGCAGCTCAGTCCTCTTCTCTTCTCTGCTCTTCTCAGCACAGCTCCAATGAACTGATTTCGCGCGATCCGATCGCACAGCCCACCCCCCACAAGCTAAGTTTAGAAGCCCCCTGCTCGAGGTGGGTCTCTGAGCTAGTGAACTTACTTGCTGCATCCACGAATCAGCTGCCCGAGCACCTATTTAGGAGGCAGGACCCGAGAAGCGTGCTGCGTCTACAGCGCATGCACATCGAACTAGGTATGGCTTCCAACACATCGCGGATCAGAGAGAGGGCGAGTCCAACCTGTCCTCGAGGTCGCGACTGGCAGCGCCGCCGGTAAATGCTCTGCCGCTTCACACGTATACTCTCCGGGGCAAGTTCATCCTCCCCCGCCTACCCCACCCTTCTCATCTCAACACGAACGGAACGGACCTTCGCGAATCGTAGCGCTTTGCCGCTGGTTTGCTCTATCCAAATATCCGCATGCATCGGCCACGTCATATCTAAGGCGTTCCTAGTACGCCTATACTGACTTATCCGAACGTCATGGGCCCGGGGCGAGTCGTGGAGGTGGCTCGTGGGGCTGCGCACCCACCCTCACAACAAGCCCTCAAGGTTCAACGACAGTTCCTCCTTCGTGTACCTCTTCCCCAGCGGATATACTTCTGCGAGGCACTCGTTAACTGTCCCCGGTCACGAGGACGAAAGTCGATATCCGACCGCGAATGGGGTACTTCTACGCTTTTAGTGATGCGTTCTATGGTCATCCTCTACGAAGAGAAATGTTTGCACTGGCTGCACTCATCGCACGCTAGACGATATGGCACCGTTTTAGTCTTTAGATGCCGCCGATCCCTAGGCGAAAGTTCCCAAATCTCGGTGCGCAACACACGTGTGTAACGCCACCCAAGCTCAAAGCAGCAACACGCCGGCTTTCGCCACGGCCACTCGTCATGAATCATTCATGGGAGGGTAGGGGTCTGATCATGATCTCATAGCGCGCTCGTTCTTTCGTACGCGTGGCCCGGGTGTCTTGATGTCCCAGCTCCCAGCGTGGCGGCTGCTTGTTTCCTTCCGCGCATACATACCCACCCCTCAAGTTCATTCAAGTTCCCGATCTATGCTACGTGTATCAGCATCGCGCGGGCGCGGTCCTATGATACACACGTGTCGGTGCCTCCTGATTGTATCAATTCATGCTCGAGGTATCGCCTGTACTGTATACATCATGCGTGCAGATGCCACATGCACTTATGTACCTATGAGCTCAGCGTGGATGTCATGACATAGGCATAGTAAGAGTAAGTCCATTCCACAAGTACATTGGCAAGTCAACTCTGGCCCGCCCCCGGGGCCGCGAGGCTTGCAACGTTGCAAATCTGCATGCACCCGCAGATACAATTTCAATTCCGATACCCCAAAAAATTGATCTACACGCCACGCAATTGAATTTGATAGGCGTACCACATGTCCGTCATCCCGTCGTCCATTCGTAGATCCGGCGGCGTCCAGGGAAAGGTGTGTGCGTGGCGGCGGGTTGAATTTAAAAGTCTAATTTTTGATCCTTGATCCTGGGTCCTTGGGGTTCTAAGGGTTCTTGGGGTTGTTGGGGTCTGGTATTCGGCCGCGCGTTGAGATTTTTTTGGGGAGGTGCGGGGGTGCGGGGCGGGGCGGTCTAGGAGCGGGAGCCGAGGGGAAAGCTGTATGGAGGTAAGGTCCGTGACGCGGCGTTGAGTAAGTTGGCATATGTTGAGGGTCGGGGGCGGGGTCTCTATGACGATCGTCGGTCGTGCTTACTTAGACCAAACTTAGACTGCGTGCGGCGTTGTGCAATTTGGCATTTTATTTCTCGGGCGTCAGACGGCGACGTTGCTCCCGACGGAATATTGAATTTTCACGAGTGGTCTTGTGGATTGCCTGGCTACGGTCGGCATGGAACAAGTGCTCATAGGTAACGTCAATAATCTCGTAGGAGGGGTGCGTCTCGTCATGAAGCGTAAGTAACTTCATGTAAAATGCCGTAGAGCTGACGTATGCGTTTCAAATTTCAGGCGTTGTATACTTAGAATTCTCCAAAGCTTAAATGAGGTGGAGTGGGAGGGCGGCATACAATTGGTGGAAAGATTTGAGAAGGTGCGCTCATCGTGGTTATAGCGGCGGTCCTGACATATCTGCGCAGCGGTGATAGAGTATGCGTCGTCGAGGTCGTCATTCGTGACCGCAAGTGGGCAAGTTGTTGGGGCTTATTAATTTTTACGGTTCGCGTTTGTTGATCAAGGAGGATATGGATGCCACGCGACGGCCGCCGGCGTTTCATCGGTCTCCTTGCATGGGTCGATTTTTGGGGTTGGCTTGGTTGGCGGGTTGAAATTCAATTTATTGCATGCCGCGGACCAAGTTTCTTGGGGGGTCGACCCTTGAGTGCGCTAATTTGTGCCTTGACCCTTATGTACGCATTTGGGAGATTGTGCGGGTGTTGTTGGGGTTGGACAAGAGGACAAGGGCGAAAGAGTGCAGACAGATTGCTGGGATGGGTAGGAGGGACCTTGGGACGGGAGAGGTCCCGCGCATCTCTCCGAAGATGAAAAGATGAGGATGAGACATGGGATGACAAAAAATAAATAAATTTATTTATGATGATGTTGTAGATCTCGCGTAAGGGCGCTGTTAGCAACGCCTGGTATTATGCAGCTGGACCATTCATCCACAATACATCCACGGCCAACTCCTTCTCCTCCTCTTCCTACGACCACGACCATTGGCATCATCTCTCCCTCTCCCGCACGCCTCGTGGAAAAGGTGTGGGCATAGAACCCTGATGCGGACCATGGGATCTTCTGGATCGGATGGCACACCCCCAAAGTCACTTGTGTCAGACAGACACCGTGACCGGCCCACTTCCCCGCATGCCTCGCCTACTAATAATACCGTGTACCCTTCGTATAATAATTTCCTTTCCCCTTCCACTCCTCCCTCCTCCACATCGCGGCCCCTCCTCGTCAGGCTGCTCTCCCTCTCCCCCGGTCTGCCATCCACCTCAATGTCCACCTCCCCTCGCCGTAGCTCCCTCGTCTCTCCTCCCACCTCTCCACGTGCACCACGCCCTGAGAGCAGGTCGGAGAGGCTCCTGAGAACGACGCTGCTCCGCGACGACCAGACCCAGCCCGCTGCTGCTGCCCGTCCCACACACAGACGACGGCACTCGCACGCTCCCACCCCCGTGGCCGTAGCAGCCCCCACCCACGAGCAGGACTCGCTCCTGTTTCGCAGGCCCCTCCCTCGCCGCACCACGTCCACGTCGATCTCAAACTCAAACACGAACAGCACCCCGATCGCCTCGAGTTCCTCGCCACGCCCCTGCTACGGCGGCGACGCCGAGACGGAGCCAGGCTATCCCTCCCCTTCACCTTCCTACCCCTTCCTCCCTCGCACACCAACACGTGCTGCGTCCCCTTCCCCTTCCCCTGCCCCCCGGCCCCACACTCCCAGCAGTACAAGTACGACTAAGAAGCGCACCACGCACTCGCCCTCGCCCTCGCACTCCCAACACTCCCACTCCCCGTCTTCGCCGTCCCCACTACAACTGCAACAAACGCCCCGCACGAGAAAACGCCAGTCCCTCCCTGCGTCCTTACCCCCAAACTTGAACACGAACACGCCCTCCATGGCTCTCCCTATGACGCCACCTGAAAAGGCCCTGCGGGCCCGGCTTGAACGCGTCCTCAGCGCGGATGCGCACTCGTGCGGACGTGCGACATGTGAGCAGTTTGACACCAGAGAGAGGGAGAGGAGGACGAGCAATGAGGTGAGGGACGAGATTGGGGGGTGGCCGTGGAGGGAGCGGGAGAAAGACTCGGTATGTTGGATATCATATATGCATCGTTTGGATATGGAATGTAGGCTGATTGTATGCGCTTTTCTTTGAAGATATCAACCTCGACGTCCTCGTCCTCCCTCTCGCAATACTCCTTCACCAACCCCAACAGCAACACGCAGTCACAAGCACGCACATCGTCGTCCCCGTCCCACTCGCCCTCTCTACGCAGCAGCAGCAGGAGCCAGTCCTCCGCCCCGCCACGCACCCCAAACTCCGCGTCCAAGTCGCAGCCCCGCCAACGCTCCCAGACGCCCTCGATGCCGCCCCTCCCACTCAACCTCCCGCCTCTCCCCCGTACGCCACGCACACCACGCACGCCCGCCACACCGCGGAACGCAGCCAGCCCCCGACCCCATGCAAACTCCCTCCCTGCCGTACCCACCAGCCCCTCACCCGCCTACGCCCCTCCCACCCCGCGGCATGCTTATTCGCTGCCATCACCCGGCGAGCAGCAGCAGCAGCGGGGGCAGGGACAGGGCAAGCGCCCGATGCTCACGCCTCCGCCGACGCCTCCTAGAGTGCAGGAGCCAGGGAGCCCGAGCCCGTTCCGAGTGCGGGAACTGGGGTGGTCCGATGCGCATTCAAGGTCGAGGTCGAGGCCGAGGTCGGATTCAAGGGCGCAGGCTACGCCTAGTCGGTCCCGCTCCAATTCTCGGTCGTCGCAGTCGCAGTCCCAGTCCCAATCCCTAGCCCACTCCTCCTCCTCCTCCGAAGACCTCCCCCCACCCGCCGCATCCCCATTCCCGCCAACCCTCTCCCTCTCCATGCCCCTTTCCTCCCTTCCACGCCCAAACCACCCCTCCACCACAACACCAACCCGCCCAACCCAATTCAACGCGCGCAAAGCCTCGGAAAGGCTCCGCACGACGGAGGGGTACGTGTCGTTTGCGTCTGTCGAGGGGCTGGGGGAGCCGCCTGAGACGCCTGTTGGGGAGGATGTGGGGGGGGAGATGGAGGAGGTGGGGAGGGGGAGGAAGTGGGGTGTTGGGATTGGGAGGGGAAGGGGAGGGGAGAGGGGGGGTGGATTGGGTGGGTTTTTGGGGGGGTTGTTGCGCAGTAGGGTGGGGGGGTGAGGTGGTCGGTTTCTTTGCGTCTTTTGGGTGCTCGTTGGTCGGTGTTCTTGATTCTTTCTTCTTTTATTTCTTTTTTTGCTCTTGGTGTTGTAGTATTTCCGCTGTTCTTTCCCTCCCCGTTCTCCGTTGTGTTCTTGATGTTGCTAATTTTACTTTCTTAACACTTTTTTCTTTGCATATGAGCATCGTATACATGCGTAGCCTGATTTTCTTATTGTGTATCACCATCCCGCATCCCATATACATACGCACCTATAGCGAACCATGCATATAGCATCGTTTTTCTTCTTCATCCCGTCCCGCTCCGCCTCTCCCATCCCACTTCTGTCTGTGTTTTGGTGTCCCTTGCTGTGCTCGGATTTCATTTTTTCATTTCATTTCATATGTGCACCCCTGGTCTTTCCCATATTGGGGCGTATCGTCTCGTCCCTGCCCAACACACTTCGAACCCTCGATCTAGCGCCCACTAAAAGCCGCCACCCGCCTACGCCATGCCGGTCCGAGCCTATGGAAGGAAGAGGTATGTGTGGTATGTTGTTTCGTTATTTGATTAAGCTCTGGGATCTGATGCTGCCGTTTTTTTTTTATTTTGTAGGAGTGACAAGCCCGCCGTGCGCTGCGCTGTGGAAACTGGATTTTCGCCCGCCCGCTTGCCCTGCGCTTCTCGCCGCCGCTGCATGCCCAACGGTCTTGAAGACCGATCCTGCCACTGTCCATATCGGTACATCTCTCCGTTCCCTGCCCAGCCAGCCCTCGATCGCACCGCATGCATACTAGCTATAGCTCCAACTGTAAGCCGCCGCCACCTACGCCATGCCGGACCCATTACTTGGGCAGGAATCGTCATTACGAGCGTGTGTAAGCAAGGGGTATGTGGTGTTGTCATTGACTTAAGCGCTGGAATCTGATGCTGCCGTTTCTGTTTTGTAGGAGTATGGACAAGCCCGCGCCCGCCTCCGACTCCCGGCCCGGTGCTATGTAGACTGGATTCTCGCCCGCCCGCCTTGCCCTTTTCGCCGCCGCCGCCGCCCCTGCCCTGCCCCGCCCTTTTCACCCCCCCCTTCCCCCCTCCCCACATGCCCAACCCCACGACAAGGGGGTCTCGACGACCCCTCGACACGACATAGATTGCCATGACGCTTTTTTTAAAATTTCCACACATCTGTGATGACACACACACTCTCTACACACGCTACACGAATCGAGTTGAGTTGAGGCGAGAGCAAGGAACGCCCTATGCCGGGACATGTAGGTGTCCCTGGCGCGTTATCTGCTTACCCCCTCCTCCTCCTTTCTATTTTTACGACACGAACACGAACATGAACACGACGATGACGATGACGCGGGCTGCGGGGTCTGCGGCGGCGTATAGATTACGCAAGGCTGGGTTCGGGGTCAGGCGCTAGGACCGCATGCGGGCATTTTGCGGGCGACAAGATGCGGGTGCATCGGGTTTGATCATATCATCTGCGCATGTGTCCAGGCTTGGACTTGGACGCTCCGGCGGGATTGAAGATGGGCACTGGACGCTGGCGATTGGCGATAGGGAGATGGCGATGGTTATCCAGCATGTCAGGGCTTTTCAGGGTTATCGATACAAACGCATGCCACATCGCGATGTGGTTGGGGTCCCCGGCGGAAACCCTTCGACCCATCTCGACGGTCTGGGGACGTGCGCGGATTCGGATTCGGGAGTCGATAGCGGGCGTCCGTCTGGGTTATTTTTGGACCAGGGGCGCAGGGTTGGGGGAGATGATGGGGTTTGTGCGGGTGTACGTCTGGCAGGAGGGTGTCGTGATGAGTTGGAGTTGAGTCGAGTTGAGCGTTGATACGTATCACGCTCCTCCTCCTCCACTCTGCGACGGTCAAGAATCAGGGACTCGGGAGCCCGTGCATTTACCGGAGCGATGTGCGGACCGGTGGGTACATTGGTCGACCTTGTGATTGTACTTCATCCTGCAGGCTTTCAGTTGACGTTTTTTCCTTGTACATGTTCTCTTTGGTTTTTGACACTGGCGGTTGTTCTTTGCTTCCTCGTGGTCCTTTTAATGCGTAATATGTTAGCCTTTCTGCCTTCTCTGCTTCATGGTTGACAATGTTCCTTTCCTCGTGTTGCGTCGCTGTACAATTGTATCCGCATGTTCCGGCAATAATGGCATCATACTTAGCATACTTACATACTATCCTGATCCCTATATACATAATTCTTTCCCCCGCACGTATGTACCCTTCCCCAGAGCAGTCGTAATTAGATTTGCCGTGTCGGTTACCAATCTAATACGCGTGCATCGTGCCCACGTCTGTCCACGCTGAGCAATCCTATCCCAAGCCTCAAGGTTGATGTTGCACCGCGTAGCCGGACCTCCCGTTTGCAGTATCTGAACCCCGGGTACAACTCGAGGATATTCCGGGGCGAGCGCTGACCGCGCATGACGAGCTTAGAGGGACGTCCGAAGGTCCATTACTTTAGTTTTAGTTCTAGCAGCCACGTTGTTTCCATGCTGCACGATCGAGGATCGGAGAGGCTTGTCGTATCTATGATTTCTGCGGTGATCCGTGGGCATGTCAGGGCATGTCATTGCGATACTTGGTCAGGTGAGCCGCCAATGTTCCCAGAATTTGAGTTGAATAAGTATACCGTATGCATTCGTATGACAGCTCGACAATGTCTACGTGGTAAGTCCAGGAGGTTAACCGTGTGTCTGCTCACCTCAACTAGATCGGTGATCAATCGATAATCTCCGAGCGCTGTGATTTCTGAGGTGACTAAGCCTCAGCCTGGTCCTCACCCGCGCTGCAACGTTGAATAATTGACGGAGCCAGTTTGGCTGATCATCGATCAGTTCCGTATGCGGAGAGATGCTTACTGTATTAATTGTCGCCGCAAATCTTGTCTTGGCCGCTTATATGGATAGAGCAAGGGGAGGAAACCCGGGTCCAGTGCTAGCCATGCTGACCGTTTGAACCTTGGAACACACAATCGGAACGTCGTCGCAGGTAAACGAGTTACCATGAGGAAACACCCATTCCGAGTCGGAAAGAGAGACATCATATGAACATTGAATCGTCGTTCGGAAGGGCCGTTACTTACGCCGTGCTGTGAGAACAATGGTTGGGACTTTCGAGACAGCGAAGCGTCGTTAAGGCGCTTTACCTCTCATCAGTTGGGAGAGATCTAGGTCGTCAGGTGAGGCCCCCGGAATCAGAGACCTCAGACCATGCCCATTTGTCCGTGGACTTGAGTTCCATATACATCTGGTGCGTGGTACCATTTGATTCACAGGACCTGGCTGTTCCCAGTCCAAGTCCAGTCCTTCTCGGAGATAGCCTCGACAAACCAATGTTATCGCTGTTGATGCAGCTACATAGCCCCCGCATGGCTTCGTCCTTGTTGTTCGAGCTAGAATTTGGGGTGGAGATCTTCGTCGAAAAGCTATCGTAAGCATATCTGAATGCATCATCCTAAGATCCGATGGACGGTTTGTCAGTCTTGGACACGATGGGACTGCAGACTCTAGAATCGTAAGGTCATGAATGTTAGCGGACGTTCGATGACCCCGTATGGCTGGCTTCGGGATCGAGGAGCTCGGTGATAAACCGCGATAAGTCAGATGAAGATTGAAACCTTCCCATAGCCAAGAGCTGCGATCGATCCTGCTTCCTCTTGGAAATTCGAGAAGAGAAGGTACATCGATGTGCAGGGTTGCAGATCCTGTCCAGTCGCTATTTCTGGATAGATGACCGTTTGGTTCAACAAAAAGAACCCCATCGCGAAGTGGATCGAACGATAGGGCCATGTTGGACCTTGGATGTCTCTGTTTTCAAGCCATTTACGACGACACAAGAGCTCAGCTGACAATTCAGATTCTGCACAATGAAAATACGATGGTCAGACGAAGTGGTCAAGGCAGCTTACATACGTGCTGAGGTATAGATAAGACTAGACAGAGGGGACGATCACGCGACAGCGACCATTCTTGTGGGAACTTGGATGTTACAAGTGCCCAACATGCCGAGTTGTCCGACACGGTGGAGTTATTTCCACCTTCCTCTTCCTAAAAACAGTCTCAACACAGGTATTCGGATAAGACAGATCAACACAAACCATAGTGGATCACAGAGAAATCGTTATTCGAGTTTGAGATGACATGGTTCGTGACGTTGCCAGAGTTTGTATTGGTAACGGTGTTACAGTAGCTGTTTTGGTTCCCGCCGATGGACATGAGATTTAAATGCGCAGAGTGAACAGCAGGGAGCCCATGTTGAAAGCCAGGAAAGGTTTGATGAAGACCAGGCAGAAATTCGAGACACGGTTTCGAATGCGAATCAGGATGGGACGCATGATGACTGGCAGCGAGTGAAGGGAGACCAGCACGAAATGGGTTCGTCTCTGGAAATGGATTCAACGACGCGGTCATCGGCGGTGCTCTCGAAATGCCGATGTGTCGATGATCTATCCTGACTTGGGCAGCTTTGCTTCCTTCAACCTCTGGCGCATCCAATGATAGCCTCGTCGTTTCCTTTTCGGTGCTAGCTATATCGACTCCCCCATTCGCGACTTTTGCGGTCTCGCCCCTCTGGGTTCCGACCCATCCCGCCTTGGTTCCCTTCTCCCGGGTAACCTGATCTTCGGTGGCGGTCTTAGGCTCCACTGCTTCCTTCGCAACGACGTCAGACTTCGCATCTGCCGCCTCCATCAGCACAGTTTCCTGTCTCGAGGCCTCGCCTTTACAAAGGCCTCTGGTATGATCCACTACAGACACGAGTTGTTGCTGGATAGACGCGAGTACATCATGGATGGAGAGCGTGGATTTCAGCTGTAAATAGTTATGTTTAAGGAATGAAAGCGGGAAATGAGATGGAATACGGACGCTGAATAGATCTAGAGATTGTTTCAAGCGATCACGATATTCTTGTATTATCCCCGCATCGGATTTGTACTGAATGGCGCGAATGATTTTGTTCTTGGACGCTTGTATTTTCGTGTATTCGTGTATTTCGCGTAGAGTCCTGCATGCAAAAAGAAAGATGAGGATATCGGGGTACATGGGGAGTTGACGACTCACTCAGCCAATTCTCTTGCATGATTGAGGTAGGCCGGCTTCACACTGGCGACATCAAGTATTATCTTGCTATCTCTGCACAGGATACCGGATACGAGAGCGCAAGCATCACTGGCCAGCCGTTCAAATGCATCTTTGTTGCTCTTCACACACTATTGGGATCAGTGAGTCACTAGGCGCCGAACAACGACTAGATACCCCACATACCTGTATCATGTTTATTATACCCAGAGCTACTGCAGCTGCCTCCTGCAAGTAAGGCACTGGAGTCAGTCTCGCAGCATCAGCGAGCGTCGACAACACCAATCCCGAAGAGTCCAAGGCGATGCTAAACTTCGATGGTCGCTTGGACGTCTTCGAAGTTTGTGGCCCCTTCGACCTTGGGGGATGGAAGCGGACATCTCGACTGCAAAAGGTCGGCATAAGGACTCGAGTGGCAGCCAGAGTCGAAGGGCGACTCACCGAGTACTAGGAAGATAAAAAGGTCCTCCTATGAGTTAAATGCGGTGCACATCAGACGTCTACAGCAAATGCTGTCCTCGCTGTGCACTGTAAGCGGACTGATTAGCGCCTCGGGTCCCAGAACAAGAAACAGGTAGACGTATAGAACGAAGTAACCTTTGCTGTTCGAAAACGCGTCGAGAACCAACAATTTAGATTGCATAGACGTGCGGGCTCAGTTGGCCTTGCTTGGTTGGGGTTTATTTTTTTCGTGCAATAGCACAGCCACCTCATAATCATCTAATCTGATTCTATAGCTGATTGCATCCGATTGCATACTTAGGAGGAGGAGGTCTCTATACCTTCGTGTTCTCACAGCTAGGCGCTGTTACAACGGTAGGCGCAGCCCGTCGACTATGGCTCTCATCGTGGCACGAACCCTATCCTAATAATAAACATGCTGCTTCGAGCCCATGGAGGGTCCTTGGCAGTTTCGGATTTCCTATTGCATTACAGGCTTAGCGCTTAGGCCTTGGCAGTGTGCGCAGTGGTACCACTAGTAGGTGGCATTTTTTTGCTACCAGAGAAACAAGCTGACGCTGACTCTGTGACCTTGGTCTTGCATTTTCAATTCAGCCGCAGGCGGCGTCTTGCGGACTGCTGGTGCAATCCTGCTGCAACTTGGTATGTGCCAGTCCCCGGACGCCACAGGGGTCCACCGGTTCAGCTCGCATCCAGGCCACTCCAGCAATGACATGATTCCCCACCAACGATCTGATATCTGAAGACCGGCTACCGGCGCTTCACAGTACCGATGATGACCTCGTCTCGTCGTACGCTCGCCGACCAAGCTCCCATTAAGGCAACATTGAAGCATTCCAAGTGACTTAGCCTAAACGACATTTCTCGACTGCCCACATTCATTCTAACCGAGTAGTCATCTGAATTAGAAGCTGCAAGCCTTACGGAAGACGTGTTCAGAGGGCTCCCCGTGGGCTGGAGGACAAAGTTCGATGCTGTTACTGCCCATTAACAGAAATTGCGATATCGATCACCGTGCTATGAGCTGCACGACCCCACAAGGATCTACGTCCAAGGTAGCTTATCCGATTGCCTTTACATCTATGCCAAGCATCTTCGTGAACGATGGAAGCAAGCTTTCATTCTCTGCTTGAAGACCTGTCGTGTCGCAGACCTTCGTCTTCTAAAAGGTTCTGTGTCGCGTCACCGGTGCCCCGTTTTCCCCGTTGTCGGGAGATGCCTGGATCCCGCCATACTCTCTATAAAAGACCGCATGTTCAGTGGTGGACTCTCCAACTCGCTCTCTTGCACTCATCGTACGTGACTATTGACTACCCTGCCTCGTTCAGAGTAGCCTTCTCTGACGACCTTGAATCCCAGGATCCTGCTATAAGCGCGCTCTTCAACTCACAAACCAAACCCAAACGTACTCTTCCAGCGTAAGTCGCATATCGCGCTCGATTACTTGACAAGGCCTCTGACACGCACCTCTCAATAGATGCAGCTCATCTCCGTGACCGCCTTCGTCGCCACGCTATTCGCCGCTTGCGCTCAGGTCGGCGCCGCGCCGTCTCGTGCAGAGTCTTCCCTCTTTGTCGAGCAGTGCGGCCGCATTTGCTTCGCTTGCCCCTTCGAATGCCCAAAGAACATGTATCTCAAGAAGCAGGGATCGTGCTATACATGCTGCTCCGATAACGCCTTCGCTCCATTGGTCGCTTTAGGCCACGAGGAAGGGCCCGCCGTATTCTGGTAGTGGTCGGATCCCTTGCGAGGGCACGATACTTATAATGGACTTAGTAAAGTTTCTGTAACGTAGCTTCAGTTGCAAATGTGTCAGGCCTCGTTCGACTATGCAAACCTGACTCTTCCCGTGCTTCGAAAAGGCAAGCTGTCTGGAACGCCTTCAAAAGAAGGAGGAAACATTTTGACCCGGATTTATGAGACACTACGAGCTTGCAATGTAGGCGCATGCTAATCGTTCATGAAATCGTTAGCTTGGCAAACGTCGAGCTGACACAGGGCTTGGAAAAACGGAGAGGGAATGCTATATTTTCGTTGAGAACCATTGTATCGCCCGTCAGTTTAATCACTAGCAGGTTTAACAGCATGGGGTGAAATAGAGCCAGCTGATGAGTGCCCCTCAAAGGTGAGCTCGGCTGCAGACTTGTATTCCTCTCAACGCCGTCGCTCACGTCCCCAGGAATGATAGCAGATTGGTCCTGATGGACCGTGATGATCGTATCGCGTCGTATCGTTCGTAACATATCGTGAAGCCATGAACATCAGGATACTCGAAAGTAACCTAGGAAGAAAGAAACAGACACCCATATAAGTATGAAAGGAGGTATAAATTATGACCAGAAAGTGTAAGTGTATGCCATACCCGCGTGAGTGACCCAAGGAAACCGAACCGTCAACAAAACAGAGCGAAGAGAGAAATCCAATCCACAAACATCCCAGAAATGCTCGAAACCGAACCGGAAACAAGGAACCGTTCAAGCCCCGCCCGCACTCGCACCCCCACTTTGACTCCTTGACCCCATAAAAGGCGACGACACAATAGCTTTAAACCTCCTCGTCCTATCCTTCCCATCCTTCTTCCCATCCCTCTCCTTATCCCTTCCTTTCTCCTTCTTGCGCTCCCCATCCCCATCCCTACTTCTCCCCTTCCCCTTATACCCTCCCATGAGTGACGAATGGCAGTGGCGAAGGTCGACGCGTTGCTGCTTTGAGCCTGGGTGGCCTTGTATCGATGCATGTGTGTTGCGCGAGATTGAGATATCCCCCAGAGATCGACAGCCTCTGAAGACTAATATTGTCTGGCGTGCGATGAGTTCCGGCGATACATACAGACATTCCTCTTCGGAGGTGGGGTCCAGGGATGATCAGCCATGAAGGTGTCTCCGGAAGAGTATAAGTACCCCATCCCCGCTCAGATATCGACCTTTATTTTCATGGCCGAGGATAGTAAAGGAGTGGATCCCCAGAAGTATACAAGTACCAATTCCCGCTCGGAACTAGGTACATGAAGGAGGAACTGCCGTTGAACCTTGAACCTCGCGGGCCTGTGGGGAGGGTGCGCGGCCCCATGTGTCACCCTCCACGACTCGCTCCCATGACGTTCGGGTAAGTAAGTATAGGCGTACACGGTACTAGGAACGCCTACATTGACGTCTGCGGATATTGGGTAGAGCAAACCCCAGGGACATGCTACGTCGATTACGCTGCGGTTCGCGAAGGTCCGTTCCGTTTATGCAGAGATGAGATGAGAAGAGAAGAGTGGGGTAGGCGGAGGTGGGTGAACTTGCCCCCTCTTGCCCCGAAGAAGATATCTGTAAAGCGGCAGACCATCTACCGGCGGCGCTGCGAACTGCGAGCCTCGAGGACAGGTCGTACTCGCCATCTCTCTGATCCGCGATGTGTTGGCAGCCATACCCAGTTCGATGTGCATGTGCGCTGTGGACGCTTTTCGGGTCCTGATACCTTGATGGGTGCGAGTTGGGCTGGAGTTGGGGAGCTGATTCGGGTAGCAGTGCATGTGACCTGGTCCTTGCTCGCAAACATTGACAAGCCTCGCTGGCTCGTACCACCTTGGTACCACCACTGAGTCCCAGTGAAAAGTCGATGCGCGCTGGACCAACCAATGTAAGGAGTGATTCTATTTATTTACATGTTTTGACCCTCTAAGCCTGGCTAATTATTCTTGTTTGTACTTGCAGATATACTACATCTAGGTGAGTCAGGATCTACTCAAGAGTCAAGTTCAACTATTCGCACCAACCAACAAGCTACTTCGCTCTAAACTCCCACTGCCTTTGAATCGCAATGGGTATGTGGATCTCACTCCAGTCTTACGTCTCTTAACCCGATAGACAGAACAAAAACAACCTGGCAAACTCTTGACCTACCGAGCCGCCGAACGCTCGAAAACTGGCGCATTCGTCTACGGGTACCCAGTCAGGGAGGCCGGCCTGTCTTACTGCATCCAGAAGATCCGCGCCTCCTCTGCGAAATCGACCGCGAACCCCAAGCGGAAGCAGGGGCTACCAGCCACCATAGTCGAGGTCGACGCACTTATCGAACACCTTGAAGAGGCATGTGGAACGGTATGGCCTCTGAACAGGATCGCCACAGTATCGTGTCATGACGGCGAAGACGAATATGTCCCGGTCCTAGCACTCGTTGCGTGTGATCGCCCCAACGACAAATATATCCCCAAAGACGAGCAGTTGGTAAGGTTGAAGGAGATTATGGAGCGAGAGGGATTCGAGGAGGGACCGGGGTGGTTTCTTTTGTTTTGACACCGAGTGTGTAAAGGTGAGTTCGTGTAACCTCCATTCTTCTCAGGTACTGTCGATCTGAACAGTGCCACACAGCTCCCACATCCCAGTCGATGACTATTATGACCCAGCTCGCGTATAGTTATATCCACTATCCTCTACTCTGTTGACTCATACCCTTACTTTGTTACTCGTCATACATTTGTTCTCATTCTCTGGTGGCTCTCCACACGAAGTCGTTTACATGGAAGACAGTCGTGATAAACTAGAATCTATCTTGATCACCATACCTCAACATCATCCTCACGCCCCCAGTAACGATAGCAGATTGCCTATGCGCCACTAGAACACATCGTCCTTATGGGCCGTAATAATCGTATCGCATCGTATCGTTCTAACATATCGTGAAGCTACAACATCAGGATAGCCGTAAGTAACCTAGAAAAAGAAACAGACACCCATATAAGTATGAAAGGAGGTATAAATTATGACCGAAAGTGTCAGTGTAGAGTATGCTATATCCGCGTGAGTGACCCAGTGAAACCTAATAGCCAACAGAACAGAGCGAAGAGAGAAATCCAATTCCAGCAACATCCCAGGAAATCTCGAAACCCTGCCAGAAACAAGGAACCGTTCAAGGGCCAGCTCAAGCCCCGCCCGCACTCGCACCCCCACTTTGACTCCTCGACCCCATAAAAGGCGACGACACAATAGCCTTAAACCTCTTAGCCCTGTCCTTCCCATCCTTCTTCCCATCCCTCTCCTTACCCCTCCCTTTCTCCCTCTTGCGCTCCCCATCCCTATCTCTACTCCTCCCCTTCCCCAGCGCCCCAAACCCGAACCTTGGCAAGGGCTCATCGGGCCCTATCTCCGGCAAGGGGATCTTCGGCGGGCTCGGGGGCGGCGGTGGAAGGACCCACGGGGGCAGAGGCTCGGAGGCCTGTGGTAGCTCGGGTCGCGGGGACGTGGGCGGGGAGGTAGGTGGGGTGGGTTCTTGTGTAGGCGGGGCAGGCGATCGGGGTGGCAGTGGGGAGGAAGGAGGTGGGGATGAGGGAGGGAGCTGGACGGGGATTCGAGGGTCCGACGGGGTGGGGGCTGGTGAGATGGGCGGAGAGGACGGAGGCGGAGATGACGGGGGCGCTGGGGTCGGAGATGTTGGTAGAGACGGGGAAGAGACAGGTGGCGGTGATGTAGGCGGCAATGGCGTCGGGCCCTGTTCGGGTGGAGACGCAGGCGGAAATTCTTCTGCTTGCCATGTACCAGGGATGAGTGCGACTGGGAGGAGCCAAGTCGCTGTTAGAATGACGCCATGACCTGTAACCCAGATAGCTTCAGTTCCGTCAGGATGTGCTGAGAAGGTAAGAAAGACCTACCAGTATCGTAGCTCTTGATTGTACCCCAGCTCCATGAGATGAAGGTCCCGATGTACCCTACGTACGGGATCAACGTCTGGAGCAGCAGCACGGCGGGGCGCACGGCGGGCGGGAGGGCGGTGAGAGGAATGTTACTGAAGAACCAGGTCAGGGCGGTGGTGATCATGGCAGCACGCTTGGTGGCTTCGATTTGCTTGTCGTCTAGGATATCGACCACGGGCGGGGGAAGATACCTATATCATGGGTAGTATGTAAGAAAAAAAGAGGTAGGGGCGGGAAAGGAAGGCAGGGGAGACACTTACAGACGGTAGCCCCACCACATGGCTTGGAAGGATAGCTTCGTCGTTGAGGGGACCCAGACGCGTTGGCCTTGGATACGGAGGCGGGCAATTCTTGGGGAACCAGGGAGAGAAGGAGAGCCTGGAGGGCGGGGTGAGCCCACAGGGGATACTGGGAGCGTAGTGAGACTGGGGGGCGAGCTGGTTGGTGCAGATACCGCTGGCACTAGCGTAGAACCCGAAGTCGAATCACTACTCCAAATCGAAAACGGCCACATTCCCATCAATCCAGCGAACTGCGCCGCCGCAGCCGAGTTTCCTCCCTCTTCAGCAGGCGGAGGTTCGATGAGCCCAGAGTCCGCAATTTCCACAAGCGATTCGTTCGTCGGGAAGAGAGGCGAGTACATCATGATGCCCGAGGTGTCTTGGAACACACTCCCACCATCACCATCCCCGGTGCCCTCACCATCCCCCTCCCCGTCCCCAGGCCCATTCTCAACATCATCCCCATCATCCGCCCTTGCCGACCCCAAGCTCTCCAGCACGCTCCACACGCTAACCCTCCTCTCCCTTTCTCCCGCTCCCGCCCTACCGCCGTTCATGATCGTCGCGCTCGAGAGCATCGCGATGAGCTTCGAGTCCTTGATTGGCGTCGCACCCGGGGGTGGGATGGGCCTGCCTGAGCGGTCGCGCGCGGGGGGCTTGGGCTGCTTCGGGGGTATCGGGGTGCGGGGAGAGCTAGGGAGGGGCAGGGAGTCGATTAGGGCTTGGATCTTCCGTGCGAGGTAAGTTGATTCGTCTTGGTCTACAGCGTCGACCTCGGCTGGACCGCTCGGGAATGGCTCGGCTTGGGCGTCGGCTGCGTCACCGGAGGTTTCGAGGAGTATATTGGCGGGAGCAGTCGAGGTGGTATTAGGAGACGCATCCTGGCTTTCCTGTGGTCCGTCCGAGGCGCTGCTGGTGCTAAATTTCCCCAGTCCGAAATTGAAGTTCTTGAACCGGTCGATGACCGCAGCGAGCAGATCCTTCTGTGAGCTCTGCACATTCGTGCTTGTACTACCCCTCGAAGAGGAGGTTACTGCGAGTCCGTCGTGGGCTTCAGAAATGGAGGGTGGTATGGTTCCGGAGGAGAGGACTGGGCTGATGGGGTGGGCAGCAGATTGAGAGCTGGCTTTACCGCTGAGCGTGCGTACCAGGCGGTGGAGAGCGCCTGCGTTGGATGCCTGCGGTGAGCTCCCTGCCGCCCTCTCTGCTGCCATCGAGAAGGATGGGGGTTGGAGTCGCAACAGGCAGATCACTGATGGAGGACGTCGTTAGTAAAGTAGAAATACGCTAAGTCAATCGAGGGAACATCTAAGTCTTGCGCGGATAATAATTTGACATCAATCAATTTATTGTTACTTGTGCTAACACCCTCTCATGCTCATCCTCACCTTGGTCAACGGCTTTCAACGGTATACAGGTCTGCAGGTGAACGCCGAAAGAAAAAAGTGACTAGAGAAAATGTAATTATGTACAGGGATAAAGATTATGGATTGCGCGGGTTTATTTGAGAAATTCCAACATTGAACGGCGAACGCCCATGGGCCATCTGCTTTCTTCGTCAGATGAACTGGAGCCCAAAGTTTTCCTACGAACGCTTTGAATGGTAAGTAGGTCATAAGAGTCACATGTATAAGATTATTCCAGGAATGTAGAGCACGAACGAGAGATGACGCCAAGGAGGTAGTTGCATTGGGGAGGCTGAGGTCTTCCAATGTTGTACCTATGGAGCAGCGACATATGTCCAGGAAATCCATGAGGCCAATTTTGCCAAAATTGAGTGTGGCACGCTGGCCCCGTGGCAAGTCGAGAAAAGTAAGGTTCGACATGAGTTAGAGGTTTAGAAAATGCTTGGTTGAGGCGCAAATTCCTAGGTTCCGGGCATCTCGACCGACTGCGATATCTTCCTGCTTGGAGAGAGAAATATGATCCGGATAGGCCAGAGGGCGTGATCGATATTGAAGGTAGGCTAAGGCAAGGAACTGAGTTCCTCGGGAGTTGGAAAAAGGATCCAACTTAAACGTGAACGTTTGAACACGCAGGTATTAATCGCGAAGTATTTCAGTCAACCGTAAAATGTTATGGCCAGCTGTGAAGGCAATCAGTTGTGTCGACGGTTTCCAGATATGTCAGGCATAGGTTACCACGCGACAGCAGCACGTTTGCGGTATCTGGGCTGAAAGTTATAGACCTTCAAATCGCGCCAAAAGTGTGTAGTTCGCGAGTACAAGCGCCTTCACTGCGAGCATACGCGTTGTGAGCCATCTCAGACAGAGGAGCCGGATTTGATGACGTCCTGCCAGCAGGGAACTGCGACTTGGCCTCCGCTGACAAGGTGTTCGAACACTTCCAGGACAATTTCATGGGGTCAGCAAATGTGCCTTCTTCAACAAATTGTCAAAGGGTTGTTTAGCTTTCACACATGCCTCGAAGGAGAGAAGGTCGAATTTTGCTAGTTCAGGCCTGTGATCCAATGAGGTGCAACGAGGTATAGCCCGAGGGGCCTCAAGCGCGACATGGCGGTCGCGGAAGAAGAAAGGAGCTCCGACCCGATCAAAATATTTTATTATTTCCGGCACAGGCCTTGATGACAACCACAATTGCAACCTTTGTTCATCCTCTCCCTGCACTCACCGCGCCCCCTACATTTGCCTCTGTATACGATCTCCAAGTCATGTATGTAGATAAATTTTGACGTCTCTCTATTATGCTAACATTTTATACGGTTCTCAGCAAGCAGAGGTAATCACGAGCTCGAACAATCGCGTCATCTGGCACGATTCTTGTCAGTCAAGATGCTGACTTTTCCCAAGCTTGAAAGGTAAAGGGGCGGATCTCTTTCTATAAATCATATCTGCTCACCAACTGTCATACCAAGTCTTTCGAACACTAACGACGATGGCATCGAGCACCGACTCCGCATCTGGTGCAAACTTCTCTAGCGTTCCTATCATCGACTACTCGCTTCTCGAGTCAAACAAACCCGAATTCATCGCACAACTACGCCATGCCCTGATCAACGTCGGCTTCCTCTACCTCTCCAACCCTCCAGTATCGTCCGATGATATTTCAGACCTCATCGACTACATCCCTAAGCTTTTCGCACTGCCTCAGGAGGAGAAGGACCGGATCCGGATGGTACACTCGCCGCACTTCCTCGGGTACTCCAGGCTTGGAGCGGAGCTGACGAAGGGGAAAATCGATCATAGGGAGCAGTTTGACCTCGCTACCAAGCACGAGACGAGGTGGAGAGACGGTGAAGATGTTCCGGAATATTGGAGGCTATGGGGTCCATCTCAGGTACGTTCCTATATCCTGGCCATATGAGCCGTACGCTAACGCTCACTCTGCAGTGGCCAGAGGAATCGCTCATACCAGGCTTCCGCGCGAATCAGGAACGTTACCTCGATCAGGTGCAAGCACTGAGCTACGAGTTCATCTCCCTACTTGCCGAAGCCTTCGGCCTCGCTCCAGACGCGCTCAACTACTTTTACGACACTGACGAGAACATGCAACACCGCTCCAAGATTGTCCAGTACCCCGTAGTTACAGATGCAGACGCGGACGACCAAGGGGTCGGGCCACATTATGACGCAGGATTCCTGACTTTTGTTAGTTATCCCTATGTCTTTCATGAATGATGGTTTCTGATGCAGTCCGCAGCTCCTTCAAGCCTCCTCACATAAAGGCCTTCAAGTTCAAAACCTCTCCGGCCAGTGGATCGATGTACCCCCCATACCGGGCACATTCGTCGTCAACATCGGCAAAGGTCCGGGAGCTTCGTATTCCTCAGTCGGCGAGACCTAACATGATACAATGTCCTCGTAGCTCTCGAATTCGTCACCCAAGGCCTCGCACGCGCTACGTCGCATCGCGTTCTCTCGCCTCGAGCCGGACCAGGCGAACCCGCGACGCCTCGGTACTCTGTCCCGTTCTTCCAGAATATCAGCCTCGACGTAAGACTGACCGAGAAGAAGCTAGAGTGTAAGTATCGCCTTTCTTCGCTGGGAGCTTACCTAACTCCTACATCCAGTCCCGCCTGAAATACTCAAACTCAAAGAAGGCCGGGGCGAAGTCGCAGCGACAGATGGTGCATTCCTTCTCTTTTTTGTTATATCTACGTCATTTTTTTTACTGACTGGTCGACATAGCCGTCAACTTTTCAGAATTCGACCAAGCGCCCTCTGGGCAAGTGGGACTGATTGGGAGGGTGAAGTACGTATTTAGATCTATGTATGAAGTGCATCGCTGATGACGTCGACTTTTGTTCTCTGATGATGACAGGAGCCACCCCGACGTGGGACAGAGGCATTACCCGCATCTCTTCAAGAAGTACTTCCCGAACGGTCTTCCAAGTGCTGGGAATGCATATTGAATCGTCATCTCATCTTGGATATCGGCTTTCGTCTGGATGGTAAGAGTATTCTGGTGGTCGATGTGATAGCTTTGATGACATTCGTTTAATAGGCATCAATGGAGTGTATTGGCAAAACATGGGAACGGAAGAGTGAACCGAATCAAGGTATCGATGTACCTTATACGTATTGTAACTGTATATCTTGGTTATCGCGTATGTCTCTGATAGATATGGACGTGACGCCTATCCTCGGCCTATCCCTTTTCGTCGGATCTGATAGAATGCAATACTATGCTACCGACTACTTGGCTTGGAGATCTTCAAGAAGTGCTCGCCAACGTAAGAGAATGCGCATCCTCATCCGCGCATGAAGGAAAAAGGTTACCAAAAGTCACTGGATTCCTGTGTTCTTCTGTCTTTGGAAGAAGTGAGAAAAAACGGTATCAAACTTGTATACACAGAACTCCATGTGGATGGCATCCTTCAAGATTCAGAAGAATTTCCCACTAGAACCACCCCTTCACCAGGAAAATTCGTACAAGGCCATTGTACATCCACGCCAAGTTTCCCGACCCCAACCAACCCCGGCATCGTCTCCCGGAAAAACCCCAGTACGGAATCATTTTCTGAGGCCACCGTCGCCGCTTTGTACGAGTAGATTGGGATCGTTATCTTTACGAGCCGTAACCATACATCATGTCTTTTTCTCGTCAGGAGTTCATCGAGACGTCTCCACGTCCTTGCGTCACTTTCGTTATACAGAAGCCTGACGTCGCCGGTTATGGCAACTTCTGTGAGGTTGTTGATGGGAGGAAATGATTCGAAGAAGGTGGGGGTGTTGAGGAATACTTCCCGGTCCTGAGGGTGCAGCGTGAATGTCTGTAGTTTGTTGATGATCGGAAGAGCTTGAAAGTTGGTTGGCACTGTAAAAAGATGGAGGCAGCGTTTCGTTCAGGATTAGAGCTTGAAAGTGATACCTAAGTACCTGCAAAGATAGTAAGCTCAAGGTCTTCCATATACGACCCTGAGAGCTCGAGCAATTTAATAAGCTCCGTAAAGCTCATGTCGCTCCATATCTCAGCGTTCAGTCTACGAAGTCGAGCGATCGACAAGGGTGAAGACCCCCCAAGCAGCGAGCATTGCAGAGGCCCAATCGTGGCATCACCCCCCAGTCTGAGCTTCTGCAGGTATCCCTGCGTTTCGCTTCCGTCACAAGGCTGACCTGGGACCCTATAAAACCAGGCGCTCCACACATGCAAAGCTAGCAACTGCGGGCATTGGCAAATAGCATGGGTAGGAAAGCCCATTATATTGCGTAGCGTGAGGCTACGCAGCGTAGTAGTCACTAGCAATATCTCGCAAACGTCCCTCTGAAACGATTTCGGCAGGGACTCCCACTTCGCCCCAGCGTCCCTCGCCGTCAGAGACAAATGATTCAATCGCCTCAACCTCGTTAGAGTGCTGGATGTCGTATCGACATCGAAGGATTCCGAGCCAATGAAAATGTGGAGTGCTTTGACGAAGCTGCAGAGCCGAGGGTTATCGATTAGGGTACCGCAGAGAGTCGTGTTACGTGAACGGAGGGGCGGTAGAAGCGAGACATGGATGACTTTGAACAGTTGTCGCTGCGCTGGGTCACGGAATGATGAGGACACGAGGCTGCAAGTACGGAGCGTGGAACTCCATAGCGGGGTGGGAAGCGACTCGATGATTGCGTTGATTATCTCCTGAGGCACAAAGGACGCGATCATCGGTCGGGAAGGAATTATAACAGTGTGGAACAAAGATATAAGCTGGGGTATAACCACTGCCAGAAAAGGAGTTCAGAAACGACAACGGCAGATAGACAAACAATCGACAACGTCGCGTCAATACCTATCAACGCCATGTCATCCGATATAGGCAACTTCTCTTTCTCATGCCATTGGCACTCACTAATTAAGTGGCCGAACACTGTTACAGCAATATACCAGAATGTACCCGAACTTGATGACATACCAAACCACATTTGGATCCCGAAAGTTGAAGCATGGAAAGCTGAATCGTCGGGTCGTTACATAGGCCCATGGGCTCCTTTGATTAGGCAAATATGGTAACAGGTGGCATGCGAGTGGTGTGCTAGGAATTATAAATCTGCCAACAAAAAAAAACAAAAGGTAAAATGAATGTGTAGACGGGAGAGACGGTGTGCGAGTCGCGAATTGTCTTGGGTACAAGTGAATGAGAAGCATTACAATGAGCTTGAATACCGGTGTACAAAGAACGAATACAAGGGTAGCGCGTCGTGGGCACCAAAGCGGAGTGGGTAGGAAGCGTAAAATGGAATCGAAAACGTCCTGTGAAGGGTATGCGGATATGATGTCGAGTTCAAATCGAATCCGACTGCACCAGTGTGTGTGGGCGGGGGGATAATGAGGGCGAGATGGGTTATACTCATAAGGACGGAAGGGTGTAGTTCGTCGGCATCGGCGGATCTAGCCCCTCTTCATTACATGCTTCGATCAGACGTGATCGCAGATCCTCTGACTGGCGCTGTAGAGCTACGGAATCACAAAGGGATATCAAAAATCCCGACTTCGCTCAGAGGAAGCCGCAGGCACACACCAGGACATGGCCAGAGATTCGTCATCACCTCAACTGGGAGCAGAATTGACTTGGCCAGAACAAGGGCATTCTTCAAGCTGCGATCGTAGTTCCAGAGCACCAGACATCTAATGAAACATGTGGCAGGTCAGAATGATCCTGAAGGACAGAAACTGAGGAAGGATGCATACATTGAAAGCTGATTGGCGAACCACATGACTTGGTACGGTCGCCGTGTCAATTGGTATCCTTGCACTCCCCCAAGATGGCTAATGGCCGACCGGACGATCTGGATCACACGATCCTGGTACCATACTGCGAGTAAGAAGATACGAAAAATTAGAATGACGAACGGGTACGCCATTGTAGAAAGGGAAGGCTACTTACGCCACTCCTCTGCATGTTTGCGCTTGAAAATAGGCGGTCCACTGCCCAAACCTTGTAAGCTAAGAAAAGCGTCAAAAATGCAAAGGTACCTACTCAAAGGAAGGAGGCACCAACCTGCGCAACGTCTGTGTAATCGTGATCTGCGTGCTGTTGAACCGCACGTCAGCTCCATTTCCTTGCTGCTAGTATTCGTTCACGATGACCGAACAAGCCGAACGTGGCAGAATAGAGAAAAAAACCAACAAATAGCGGGAAAAATAGAAAGGCGACGGCAACAACGAGAAAAGAAGGATAGGCGGACTCACTTGTACACATATTCCCGACACATGTAAATGAGCGCCGTATCAAGGTTACAATCGTGGATACGTAACGAGTCCTGAAGCGACTGGGCCTCAGCCCACGCGTCATAGATGAGCTCGACCTTTTCGTCATTCGGAGCCGTGCTGGTCCTGAGACGATTAGTGAAGCTCCAAAGGAGCATGCTACGGCAATAGAGCGCCCAGACGGATTCTTTCGTTGACGGAGAGGTGCTCCCACGGTAAGTTGGCGATACACGATCGAGGACTTCGCCAGGGAAGAGAATTGCGTACTAACGATTCCATCAGATAGGCTCTGAGTTGGTGAGGTGGGGTAGAAGAACTCACATTTGAAGAGTCCATCAGGAAAAAGTTTGGTGGATCACGATTGAAAGCAACGCACTGCGACACGTAGTTACACATGAGGCTAAGGGCGCTCCAGCAGAGGCGGCGGCATTCCTCGTCACGAATTTCGCCGTCGGTCCAAGTTGGATCCCACGGGAGGATATACGACCACGAAGAAAAGGGGTTAGGTGTTTGAGCGGCGTCAGACGGTATGCAAGTGCATTTCCTGTCGGGCGAATCGTCACCGAGGGGGTCGAGATTGACCATAGGGACAGAGCCCGCGGGATAATGCACAACGTCGGGCTCGTTGGCGTCAATGGTGGTAAGGCTGGTGGTACGGACGATGCTGTCGAGGTGAAGCAGAGCCTGCTCCACGCGGTCCGGGTTGTACATAGGATGGGCAGACGTTTCGAAGAGAGCAAGGATCTAGAGATGGTAAGGCTCGGGACGCTCGACATGATGACGATCGTGTATTCTCACCAAAGCGGCCTCCGCGAGCGAAGCGTCGATCCATTCAGAAGCCAAAGAAGTTTCCAGATATGTTTGCGCGGTGCCCTGAAGCCATAGAGCACGCTCGCGACCAGGTGCTTTGAATTCCACTTCACTTGATTTCATCAGCGTTGCCATGGCGAGTCCGGCGTAGATGAACGCAGGCTGGATGGATAACCTGAGCTCCTCGTCCGCAAGTGTCTTGAGGAAGTAGTCGAGGTTAAGAAAGCAAAGCCAGTAGCCAGTGTCCTGGAATCTGCTCCGCCGTTTAGCTCATCAATAGAGACCTTCAGGCCACAGATAAAAACGAACAAATAGGTCAGGTCTCGTTCAATGGCTGTCAGCCTGTACAGATTAAACTTAAAAAGAGGGTTATGATCGGGAACAGATACTTTACTCACGGGTATGTCGTCAAGAAGTTATTCCACCACACCTTCTGCCCTTGCTTGACGCTTGGCGAGGCGGGGATGCGAACCTTCTGATGTTGGGTATGTGGCGATCTCATGATGTTGACATCCAACTGGCGAGGAAAGGACGAGTTCATGTACCGACTGTGCTCAAACGAATATGGTATGTGCCGGCGAGACGTCGGGGATTGTTCCTGCTATATAAAGCTATCAGCAATGGGGACCACGAAGGCGACTTATTGGGCACTAACCACTCCGGGAGACAGACCTTCGGTTGTGATCTTCAACTCTATCGGTGATCCAGGATCATGCTGCAGACGTTCCTGAGAGCGTGCATCGTGCAGACGCTCTTGATGCCTTGGTGAGGACTGTGAACGCTTATCGCTCGCCATGTTCTCCTTGACCTTCGATGTAGAGGGCGCAGAGTCGCGGGTGTCAGAAGAGCGGTCGATGGCGGTGCGCTTGCGCTTCGGGGGAGGAGGTACAGATCCGTCTAGAGGCCGCTTTTTACATGACCGCTGGCGCGTACCAGGATTCTTATCTGGACCCCGTCGTTTTGGAACCGAATCGTACTCGCATACGTTGGATCGTCGGACGCAATTGTTACATACGGGTCTCGTTGAGTCGCAACGGATTTTGCGGCTACGGCTATGGAGAGACAAGCAGGGTAACGAAGCCCGCAATCCGTTAGTATTCCGTTATAAGGCTTAATGAAAGAACATAATGGACGTAGAACATACCATTGACGACAGGCTATGACAACTGTGGATATCTCCTTTCGAATTTCGCGTGATCCACTCGCCACAGGAGAGTTCATGGAAGGTTCTTTGCGCTCGGATGATGATGACATGGGAGGAGGTCTGCGATCGCCATCCATGGGCACTGGAGAGGACATTCTGGCCAGTCTCGAATAGGGATGGTCATGAGACGATCCACCAGGCAACCGTCGCTCGGAAGGGCTGGTATAGTTTAGGTCTATAGGTCCGCCGCCATGGACGGGAGGGAGACGAGAATTTAAAAGAGACTGAACAGGGAAGTCATGCGCAATGTGGTTACGATGTGGAAGGGCAACGGGATAATGGCCTGAAAAAGTGACATGTTGGGCGCTTGGACTCGGGAGCTGTAGCGGCGTATCAAGCAGCGGAGGCTGTTGCACGTTTAAAGACGTAGCGTAGTCGTATTGCGGCGCAACAATGGCCGCGGCACGTTGAACTCCAAGAGATTCATGTTGATACCGGACTTTATTGAAAGAAGTTGGGTGAGAATTCATAATGCAAATACTTGTGGCTGCGATAGCAACAACTTACAACTGTCACTGTGTGGAGAGGAAAACGACGTTCCGAAGTGCGTTGGCGAGTGAAGTCCTGACCCATCTTCGCTGGATTGTGCCCCCTCGTCGTGGTTCATGGTGTGCTGGAACGGAGAGTAGACGTCGCTATTGGCGCTAGCCACCATAGCGGACACAAAGGCGAAAGCAAGAGAGACGGGTCGATGACCGCAAGGCCACGCGATTTTGGGTGTAAGAAGGGGGTAAGGGAACCACAGTGAGAACACCCTTAGCTGATTCGAAGATCAGAAGGTCACATATAGATCTGTGTGTTCTTGGGCTTACAACAAAGGAATTGAAGCGGCAGGCTCACACGAAATGACTTGTATCCCTGAACGATGATGAAAGAGGTTGATTCAGATTCCACAGAGGCTAGTAGGAGATATAAAAGCCGAGTTCAGCCCAGTCCCCACCAGCAGCGACCGATGAGGCACGGCGATATGTCGGGTGTGAAGCGCAGAAGGCAAAACATAGATTCTCAGTTGGGCACACGATAACTACACTGTCAAACTCTAAGCCAATTTTGGTCAGTAAGGGTCCATCAGTCCCAGTTTTGGACCTGATTTCCCACAATCGGCCCAAAACAGGGGAATGTACCTGGTCGCCATCCACGTGAGCGCAACGTGAACTTAACGTGAGCCGGAGCGTGAACATATTTCCAGGCTTTCCAACTTCCCCAGAATCTCTCCGCATTTTGGTATGTATTGCACGCCTTTGCCTGAACCAATACGCCATCCCCTTCCAAGTTCTTATACTTTTTAACCAGATTCGCACACTTCTCTCTGTCCTCCATGACCGTCCCTCTCCCAGACTCCCAGTGTAATTTCTGAAGCTTCCTCAATCCCGATCCCAGCTCTATTTTAACGACGAGTCCACATGCGAGCCGTCGCTCGCCACATCTCCGTCTCTAATTTTTCCCTCGCGTCAACGAACTCAAGTTCAGCATACTCCGTCTCGGACAAAGCTCGTGGCATAAAGTTACCCACATGGGTGCGACATACCTTCCCTCCGCCTATCGCTTGACGGTCTATGTGACGCATGACCACTTTATTCAGGTGCTGCACCTTTACTCAGGCTTCCGCAGCCAACGTTCGTTCATCCAGTTTTCCGGCCGAACCTTTTTGGAAACTCCGATCTCGCTATGATTTGGAGGCTGGAACGCTTGACTCTGACCCTATCCTGTACAAACCGCCGCTCGGAGTTGTGCGAAATCGATTGACATCCGCCGCCCTTGATGGTCGCATAATCACGGGATATGGGATAGAAACCTCATATCCTCAGACTTCGGGAATTTACTCCATTGTATGTCCGTGGTGCCTGAGCGAGGAGCGCATGAAGAACAGCGAAAGTGGCATGTATTTACACCTCGTGCGTTTAGAGGACGACAGTCAGGCGCATTTGGAGCCTCTCATATCCCGTCTCCTTCTATTGGATGGCAACTGGCCAGAGCTTGCAGTCAGTTTCCCCTTTTGACGCGGATGATCATATCACGCCTTCCACGCCCCCAAGAACCAGAACCACGTCTCACGGAGCGCTGGTGATAAGAATGTATCCTACGTCTGACTTGGCTCTGACTAATCTGCCCGAAAATAAACGGGCTAGACTTTCGCGCAATGGTCTGAATGTCTAGTCCCGCTTGTCTGCGACGAATCCGACACGTAGGCTAGGGCCAAGGAGAAATTCATTGTTTGCGAAGGGGTGAGCTGAACAACATCTCACTCGTCTTTACCCTGTTAACGCGACGCATTTTCCCTCCTAAGGGCCTCTCGACCCTGAGATGATTGATGAAGTTGTACCTCCCCCATTTAATTTACAGTCCATGATACCCCAATACATACCGATTTCAGACGACGTGCGATGTCTCGCAGCGATGGCGAACCAGAAGAAAAATGCGATATACCACGTGGACACAAGACGCAGGACTCTGTACGTTACCGGACTCGTAGCACCTTCGTGGCAGGGTTACTGGATATAACGCAAGGATTGGTCAAACCTGTCCCTGACATCAGTTTCATGCCAACGAAGCGAGCTTTCAAGAAGATTAGGAATCCGCACTTCAAGCACAAGTTTCCCTGAAGGAGGTTAGATGCGGAAGGAAGTCAGGATAACGACGCCACCATATGAAAGGAGAATGAGCCAATGTCCAATGAGCCACGCCACCTCCATCTCACGGAGAAGAAACTTGTGCAGCGAGCGCGATGGGGGCCCGACCGATAAGGGAGGTGGGGAGGCGGCGTCGAGTCACGATGCCAACATCCATGGTGGGTTGACGATGGGAGGTACTTCAAATGCCTTGGTTGACTTTCATAGAGCCGTCAGGTATTCATACTTACGGAGCGCCGCTGTCAGTTGAGAAGAACAACTGCATTTTCATACCAAGCGCGTGACGAGTTTTTCTCCGTGACACGCTCGGCGATAGCAACTCCGGTCCAGAGAAACCATACGAGGGGAAGGACCAAGTTGCTGGGTGTTTTTTCCCTGATGAAGGCCATCCAAGTATTCCAGTGGCGACTTGAATTTGTGCCATGAAAGATGAGCCGGAACAGCCGAAGACCCAAGGAGGGGTAACAAGAGGTCTAGCTTGAAAATTCAGAGAAAGGTGAGCATGCCGATATCGGACTTCAGAACAGCGGAGGAACTGAGGCGGAGCGTGATTGTCTATCAGCTTTACAGAACCACGAGAGAAGAACTTCTGCCATGAGGTGGACGCGTGTGGCGCGGACTTCCATGACCGTTATTTGCCATCGCCTTCCCAATCGCACATCTCAACGACTGCTCCGTTTTATAACTTCATCCCTCGTTTCTATGAGTTATCACAAGCTTCTCCGCGGGCTGCTCTTAGCACATCACACACGAGCATTTCAAGACGAGAGACTACGCACGATAGCAGGCTTTTGCAAGAGTTGGGAGCCTTCCAATATTGAAAAATGGGCAATGCGCACAGGTTGCATGCGTTGAGGTCATGTAAACTCTACGCAGATCGGGGACCTGCTTGTTCAGCGTGATCATCGCCCAGCTCTTCCTGACAGGTCCTGTCTCACGGCATCTTGTGCTTCGGGAGCTTTCACACCACTAATCACTCCTTAAACGTCACGAGCAGATCCTGCTCAAAAGCAGGGGCAGTTTATCTCACTCAACTCCTCACGGAACGTCACGATAAATAAGATAGCACTACATATCTCGGCCCTCGAGGGAATATGCGCTCAAATTAGACGGCCGTCCTGCCAGTGGGAACGATTTCCTCGTCACAACCTCCTCCGCGGTGAAGGACTTCGTTGAAGCCATCATCCATCCCCATCAAGATTTTCGCTTCCACCGATAATCCAAGAGAGATTCTATCACGACGGGGTTCGGATGTAGCACTAAGTTCCTGAAGTACGGGTCGAATTGTACATCACGACTTCGCTCACTAAATGCGAATCCATCCTGGTCATATCATTCATTGGTCCTCGAGGGGTCGGTTCCAGGATTAGCCTAGCCGAGGTTCTCTTTTCTGTAAGGAATCTGTTGCAGCGTATCTATCGACGACGACGTCAAGGGAAGACCTTACATTGGGGCTCCAGATTCTGTCAGATTTAATTGACGGTGACCATGGATGATGCCGTCACATATATGACCTGGTCGACGCCCACCCAAGCCTAGTAGAACTGCGATCCCGTGAGTGATTCGGACACTGTTTCTCGAGTTCTTCCTCCTTTGTTACGACTTCATTTGATAGCTCTTGCTACTGGTGTTCAGCATGATCAGTCATCTCAACGAAGTCATGGCCCTCCGGGCCGCCTTTTGACACAGATATATCCACCGTGCGCCTCTGTTAGTAACGCTCTCTTCAGTCCAGATCTAAGACTGTGGAAGCTTCCCCTCGATGGCTACGTAGAGTTCGTAAATCGGCCCCGTCGGCCACTTCTTGTAGTTCTGAACGATGTCATTCGTTAGTTAGTGACAGCTTGTCTCGGTGACGCCGGTTTGGCGTACACAGTTGCTGTTCGTGGAACTGGTGCCGTGTAGTTCTTGGTGGAAACGCACTAGGTCTATCTTTCATAGTGACGAGGACAGCTGGTCTGGCAGTGAATTAGTGAGGGCGCACGTCATGATGACTATTGCTTTAAAATTACCATCAGTAGCGTCTGCTTTGTCAGCTCCATTGCTTGTTGACGGCACACCACCGTTATCTCTTCCAGCGAGAGCAGAACGAACCGTCATCAAAATGTCTTCTGGGAAAGACAAAGCACAAATGTTGCTCAACTCAAAAAATGGCACCACAACTATCTCTACGCATGTCAACTTGGGTGCACAGAAGTCAACGCTAGCACCACCATCGACCAAAATTCGTCTCGCGATCCTAGCGACAGCGATGGTCGACGCACTCGGCGGACCACCAGAATTCCATGCCCGCTTCTCATTCCCGCTCGTAACCACTATGATACCCAACAACAATTTCTCCCTCCCCCCGGGAGTCTGGACGGACGACACCTCAATGACACTCTGTCTCGCACGGTCTCTAGCCACCTTCACTCCTAAATCAAATACCCGCGGCGCGAGGACAGGTGGTTTCGATGAGAAAAACCAGTTGGACACGTATACCGCATGGCACAGGGAAGGAAAATTGTCCGCGATCGGACGTTGCTTCGACATCGGAAGCACGATCCGGCGAGCCCTATACATCTACGGTCAACACCTTCTCCTGGATGAAGGTATCGATGAAGCCCTGCACCATATTGACGCCGAGCTGAACGATGAACACTGCGCGGGGAATGGGAGCTTAATGCGCGTCCTACCGATTGGTCTGGCATATTGGCGCGATGAGGGTATGGCGAAGGAGTATGCGAGGCGGAGTAGCAGGACGACGCATCCCAATGCGATGTGCCAGGAGGCCTGTGAGGTTTGGACGGCGGCGATTGTCCGGATCATGCAAGCATCGGTGATAAAGGATGGAGGAGGCTATACCAAGTTGGACTTGGTCAAGTTCTTCGGAGCGTTTCCTTACACGAACGACAAGCTCCGAGAAGCGTTGGCACTCCCATCAGGCGCCCCATCTCCACCTGCGGCAAAGGAGGAGCACGAGATATACTACTGGACCCATCATCCGATCCTGCGGCTGATAGCGAAAACGCAGACGGGAAATCTTGCGAGGGGGTTCTCCAGAACGATACCCACATCCGACGACCTCCCTTCGACAGGTTATGTCCTCCATAGCCTCGTGGCGGCACTATACTGCTTTCTCGCTACAGAAACCTTCGAGGAGGGCGCTATCATGGCAGTGAACCTGGGGAGCGATGCGGATACTGTGGGTGCGATATATGCAGGTATAGCAGGTTGTTGGTACGCAAGCGGGGAAGGGGATAAGGTGGAAGGGGTGTTCTGGACTCAGCGGGTGATAGAGTGGAGGGCCAAGCTTGTGAAGAAGGAGCTTGTCGAAGAGGTCGGTGACGAACTGGCAGAGTTTTCGGCGAAATTAGCTTGATAGCCACCACAGCGCGTCTGAGCAATGTGACATATTTAGCAGCTTACAACTAAACACGGTGAACAAAGGTGACTTACCTGGGCCTCGTTACTTTTCATCAGACCCCTGCTATTCCCTCTCCTGTAGGGATACATGACTCTGGAGATGATAGGTCAGTTCTCGTATATGCGAGTTGTAGGGACGTGGTTGGAAAAGTTCAGTATAACTAGGATTATGATGACAACACATTGCGCAACGTTCCGTGGAACGGCGTTCGTTTAAAGGTCAAGAATTTCGCATCACATTGATTGGAGATCAAGGCGAATCTACATACCGTATGCGTCGATACGGGTCCATATTGGTTTACCAAAGTACGAGAATGGCCGCCCACAGAGTTTTGGACCGCATGCTGCAGGCTTAGCTATGCAGTGCTGAGACGCTAACCCTCCCGGGGAGACGCAGGTCTACAGGCCTAAAGACATGATACGTCAGCGGTTGGACCCAAAATACAGAGACCAAATTAGTGTTGGAAAGTTCAGTATAACTAGGATTATGATAATAACACATTGCGCAACGTTCCGTAGAACGGCGTTCGTTTAAATAAAGCATTTCGCATCATGTTGGGAAGATAGGACGTATACACGCACCATAGGATTTCAAAGCACAAAACCTGGCAGTGAAGTTATGACAGTCGATGAGATTCCCAGTATGCATCATGGGTCCGTGCAGTCATTGGAACGAGGAGGGGAAAGGAAGAACGAAAATTTCGCTTTGATTAGGAACGGAGGACCCCAAACAACAGCCAACAACGCGTGGTTCTAGACTCCGCAGGAGGACCGATACCAGCTACTCTCAGCAAGTGGAGAAAAGTCGAAAGAAGGCTGGAATACGTATGAAGACAATAGGTCAGCAGTCGTCTTCGCATTGATTTGTATATACTCAATTACCGTAGGGAACCTGAACACAGATCAGCCAGCTTGTCATCAACGTGATTTGCATAGGCTCCGCATCGCACGGGCGCCATCAGCTTTACTTGAGTTATATCACAGAGTTCAAGGATAGCGTCCACATACCCAAAGTTTGAGCTTCGGTTGATGTCGGAGAGGACAGTTTTACCGCGTCTATTAACGTGATGATCAGTAAAAAAAACTACAGGGACATATTTGGGAGAGTTCAGGGAGTGTTCAAAGATTATAATAACGCATTGCGCAACATTCCATAGAACAGCGTTCGTAAGTTATAGTAAAGATGTCTCATCATATTGGGAGACCTCAGCAAATGCACTTACCGTACGTTTCGAAAGTATTTCAGAAAGAGCATCAGGTAGAATGATGATTTTGGATTGAACGGGTAATAGGTCATGCACGTTGAATTTTGGGAGCGCGTAGAAGCCCCAGGAAGTGGTCGTCGACGGGCTAGCAGAGTTTTGGGAGAATTCAGCGGATAGGGACCACCGCAAGCGTCGCGTGCGGAACTGTGGAAATGGTAAGCCTATACGCAAATCAAAGGACAAATTTGGCATGAATTCAGATAATAACTTTAAGAACACATTCAACGTTCCGTAGAACGGCGTTCATAGAATAGATTGAAATTTTCACGTCATGATATCATACTGGGAGCATACACACCGGACGCTTTAAACATGGGTTCATACTGGTTTACTAGACTCCGAGAATGGCCACCGATGGAGTTCCGGACCAGATGCGGCAGGGTTGACTGCGCAGTGACGAAACCGTCTAGAGGCACGCTGAAGAAATGCTGCGTCAGCACTTGGACTCGATATACTGAGACATGCTCGATATTGAAAGGTTCAGTAAAACTAGAGTTATGTCAATAACACATGGCGCATCGTTCCATAGAACTGCGTTCGTACAGGTAAAGCAAATTTCTCATCATAGTGAGAAGATTGGACATATACACGCACCATAGCCTTTGAGGGTGTCAAAATGTGTCCATCATGGTGCCGCTGTACAGAAGTACAAGAATCGCCGCCCATGAGTTCTGGACCAAACATTGCAAGTCTGGAAGGGCTTCATTCATCGAAAAGTCTGGAGAGAAATATGGATGACGAGGGAGCAGGGCTCACGAGGGGAGGGGTGGTGGCGAGACGGCAAGGAAGAAGTCTTAGACAATGATGACATTAGTGCACGACAATAGCCAACAACGCGTGACGCGTTCTGGGCAAAACTTGGCAAGTGTGACGGTGTGTTGCGTGTGCCCGGCCTTTCTCAGCAGGTAGAGTAAAATAGGACGAAGGCTGGAGTATGTATAACCACTGTATTCAGTGGACCATCAACCTTCTTCGCGTTAATTTGGATCTACTCTATTGCCGTAGGAAATCTAAACAAATCACGAGGATCGTACTTCTTTTTGAGAGCAGAGAGTCGAGCATAATGAGCGCCGTAGTAACGGAATTTCCCTATGCGAAAAGTAAAATTTCAGCATGTGTTAGTATCGATGAGGACGGACATACAATCAGCCAGCTTGTCATCGACGTAGTTTACATAGGCGCTGCAGGACACCATCAGCATTGCCAACGAGTCTGAAAGTAGGGTCTAGTTACCCGTAGTTCCAGTTTGAGGGGCTGTTAGAGACAACAGAGTACACCGCTCCTATCGATGTAACAATTAGTGCGGTAAGTCGCATCTTCCGTATTTTTCAACGTACCGTCCAAGAATGTGAATCCATATTGAGGGTATGGAGGCACCTTGCCAGGAGAAGATGCATAAAATTGGAAGGTGAATGTTGAGCTCCTATGTACGAAGGACGTGGCGTCGGCAGGGACGGCATTGATCGCCGAATTCATACCACCATATAGTTCGAGTTGAACGAACCATTCCTAGTAAGATTTCTTCGTTGCGCCGGATTGTATAACAGAATGTCAAACAGAACATACCGTTTTGGAGGCGTACCCCTGAATTGCTAGGTAGCGACTTAATGCCAATATCGCTGCTTTTGACATCGGTGAACTGGCCGGTGTCATCAATGACTTCACATAGAATGTATCATGCGTATCAGGTGCTGATTTCGTGTCCAGTGATCCGCCTGCCAAAGCAGTGACGCTGTTCAGATAGGATCCTACGTTGAGTTTTGTTTTAGGCTTGGGGGGCATCTGGCGCAAAAAGGGGGCTAAAACGGCTTTCAGGTCCTGCGGAGGTCCGTACCATCCGCCCGTAAGGGTAAAGGAGACGAATCCTGAACCGGATCCCTTGCCAAAGTTGATCTCTGCACCAAATTGGGGAGGAATGTTCGTCTGAACAAATGATTGGAAAGCTGAAATGCCTTTTGCTGTAGCGCTCGCGTTCAAGTTCCATGCGTACTCGAAGACCGTAGCAGATGGGGGCGCTGGGAAGGTTTTGAACTCATAGGAGGTGGCTATCCCGAAAGAACCGGCGGACCCACGTAACCCCTGGAAATTAATGAGCGTTGTCGTAAGATCTCAAACAAGCGCCTCACCCAGAACAATTCGGGATTGTTCTGATTTGTGACTCGGGTGATGGTACCATTCGGAAGGACCAAGTTGACCGCTCTGATGGTGTCGAGGGTCAGGCCCCACATGCGGGAGGTGAACCCGAATCCACCGTAAGCTTTGGAGTTCGTTGGCTGCTTGGAAAGCGTGAAGAACATCGGTCACGACATACCTGCATGGCCACCTATACCGACATATGCACATGTTCCATGAGGAAGAGCCCTTCCAGCGTTCGCGAGGGATGTTGCGATTTCTCCAAGTCGAAGTCCAGTCTCGATAACTGCGGTTCCTTTCGCAGAGTTGATGGATACCTTTCCAAAATTCCGTAGGTCAACAACCAAAACACCGTTGTGACCACCAAGGCCATTCGCGATGTAACTGTGCTGTAGGTCAGGCAGGGTTAGCCGGTGACAGTCATTACAGGATAGCATGTAGCTTACTCCGCCACTTCGTGCAGCAACGGCTAAGTTCTGAGAAGCACCAATCTTCACAATCTCAGATACCTGCTGGGGTGTCTTGGGATAAGTGATGGCGGCGGGTTTGAGAGTAAAGCGCAGGTTAACTGTGAGCATAATCGTTACCGAGAATAAATTTCATCGGGTGCACAGCAAACTCACATGCACTGCTCGCTGAAGCATAGGATGGATCTCCAGGAAACGAGGCGCTGATACCAGCCGACTTAAGACTGCCTCTGATGTCTGCGGTAAGAACGACAGGCGTGAAAATAACCAAAAGCAGAAGTTTCGCAAAGCCCAACATTGCCTTCGGTCCAACTTGTATTGTCGGCAAATACAGAAAGGAGTGAATCAACCATCGCGCCCTCCCACCTCGCAATATATATGAAGACGGTCATATTATGCCGTCAGGATAGGAGGTGCTCGGGCCCAGTGTAATCCCTTAACTCTACCAGAGCAAGGGAAAAGGGGAAAGCTGAAACGCCACGCAGCTAAGAGGTCCAAAATGAAAGCCAGACGGGCGCAAAATGATTACCAGCCAAAGCTAAATGTAGTTCCAGGACCTCAAATAGCCCTTTACCGCATCAGCTGAAGCAGGTGAAAGGTGAAAAATCGCCGTTGAGGAGATCCAGGTAAGCTTGTTGCGTCATCGTCAGGGAGTCTGCGTTGATGTTCGTCATTTGATACCGGATTAATCGTATCTTAGAGAAGATTCTGGAAAGACCGTCAATAATTGAGTACAGAGCTGGCCTACGTTACAACTTACCTGCACAAGGCATACCTATTAGCTTCGACATCTATATAAGAAATGGAAGTGATTTTTCCCCACGGTAGATAAACGTCAAATTCACGTGACCTAAGTGAGCATTCTGATTGGCTGGCCACCAGACGAACGTCGGAGACAAATCGAGACAAACTACTCAGCGGGCCCAGAAATTCGAGAGCCCAGAGGGATCGTGAGCAGGAGGCTCACAATGAGTGCAAAGACGGGCTGCACAATGCGACATCCGATGGACATGAGATGGCCTCAAAATCATGAGACATGGGATGGTTATGGGATGTGAGGGTAGTAAGATAATGCAAGAGACAGGAGGGTACAAGTCGGGCCATGGGATGGGTGGGAGTCAGCAACTTAGGAGATAGGAGAAGGGGCAGGGTACAGGGTACAGGGTGCATACGAGACTGGCCCAGGGCATGGGATGGAATGCATATTCTACACAATTTTGCAAGCGACGTATTGCAAGTGGTACTGGCAGTACTTGGTACAACCACCGCCGGAGCCAATTGAAGGTGGCAATGACGGGTGCAACGGGATTAACATTGATCTTGGTTTATCAAGTTACCCGTCAACTATGTATCAGTATTAACCAAGATTGCACACCGTGGGTAGCACGGGGCACGGTGCCGCGACATGTCGCGGCGCCGTGCCCGTTGACACATGAGCTGGGCATAGGACGAGATCGATGCTCTATTCGATTTTTGAGTGACTTTTTGTGTATCGATCTTGCCAGTTGATAAATTCAGCTGTCGACTATCGTCCAACATCACGCTCCGTGCGCAGCACGGGTTACGGCTAGTTGGTTTGAAATCGAAGCGCCCAGCGGGCCGCCGTGGCTGTGCTGCCATTCACAACACGCCAACACAGATAAGATTCTGATCAGATAACATAGTCCGACGAGGGAAAGTGGCCTGAGCTCAAACGTTGACGCTGGGACCGCGGCATGCGACAACATAGGTTCAACGACGCAAATCAGGTCATTCGCCCATTACAACATACAGAGTATGCGCGGGATGCTGCAATGAAAGACAACCAAAGTACGTTGTCTGGTGCGTGTTCCGGAACAGCGACGTTACATATGAATGAGTAAGGTGTATGTCCGCTAATGCCACTTTCGTGTCATGACGGAAGTTGGGATCGAGTTCGAGACTGTGCACTGACAGGTTCACACTCTTGATCGTACTGGTCATTGATTATTCGTCGATGGAAGTTGGGAAATCAAAGATGTCCGAAGGGTCGTACTTCGCCTTTAAAGACCGAAGGCGAGTAAAGTGAGTTCCGTAATACCGTATCCTCCCTATTGTAGATGTGAGTTATATGGATGCTTTGAGTAGGGAAGAAATTTGGCTAACAGTCGCTCAGCTTGTCGTCGATGTAATTTGGATATGCACTATGGCTCAGCACGTTAAAACCTCATACGTAACCATTGCCGATTTGACACTCACCCGTAGGGCCAATGCGAGGGACTATTGGAGGTGATACTGTTCACCAATCCTGAAATCGGAACATTGAATTATTGGCGACTTAGTATCGCAACTGAAAACTTTACCGTCTAAGAACGTAAAGCCCGACTGAGGATAGGGTGGGACGTTGTTCGGAGCGGAGGAATAGAATTGAATTGAGAATATGGATCGCCTGTGCGCGAAAGCTGTTGCATCTAGTGATACAGCATTGATGGCTGAATTTCTGCCCCCATACAGCTCCATCTGAATGAACCAACCCTAAGAAGCCTATAAGGGTTTGATTTACGCTGTGTGCATCATTATAAACTCACGACTTCGGCGGAGAACCCTTGGTTTGCGAGATACGTGGTATAGGCTAGAATCGCCGCATCGGACATGGGTGAACTGTCCGGTGTCAACAATGATTTCGCGTAAAACGTGTCATGACCATCAGGTGCGGATTTCGTATCAAGTGACCCGCCTGCCAGATTCTCAGCGGTTTCTAGGTAAGTTCCCGTGAAGAAGGACGTCCTTGATGGCGCTGGTACGCGACGCAGCAAAGGATTAACCGTAGCATTGAGTTTCTCGATTGGTAAATACCAGCCACCCGCGAACGAGATCGAGATAGTCCCGATCACCGCCCCACGGAATAAGTTAATCTCGCCGCCGAGTTGAGGAGGAATGTCGCTTTCTTTGACGAATCGCTGAATGGCCGAAATTATCAGGGTCGCGGTCGTGGTGTTCAAACCGTCCCAGCTATATTGGAAGATTGTTCCCGTTGGAGGTGCGGGGAAAGTCTTAACCTCGATCGCGGTGACAATTCCGAAGGAGCTAGCGGAACCACGCAGAGCCTATCATAGCCAGGATAAGCAGAATACATGGGTGATCAGACTGAATCTCACCCAAAACAAGTCGGGATGGTTCTGGTTGGTCACTCTCGCGATAGTCCCATTAGCCAGGACCACATTGAGGGCCGTGATTGTGTCGAGGGTCAGACCCCACATACGCGAGGCGAATCCAAAGCCACCGAATGCTATTCGATTAAGACTTGAGGACCGTTTGTCCTATCTGAAAAGGGTTGGAGAGCGCTACCTGCATGACCTCCAATACCGACGTACGCACAACTACCATGAGGTAATCCGCGCCCTGCTTTTCCCAAAGCGGCGGCGATGTCTCCCAGTCGATTACCTGTCTCGACGACGGCGGTTCCTCTTGTCGAATCAATGGTGATGTTGCCAAAGTTGCTCAGGTCAACTACCAGGGCACCGTCCCGCCCACCAAGGCCATTGGCGATGTAGCTGTGCTATTGAATGATTATTCGTCACCACGACTCGGAAATCTTGGTCCGCGGACGACGTACTCCTCCGCTTCGTGCGACAACTGATAACTTTGCTGCACCACCAACTTCGACAATCTCCGAGATTTCCTTTATGTTTTTTGGGTAGGTGATTGCGGCAGGTTGGAAGGCGAAGCGCAAGTTGACTGCGTATATTCAGTACAGTATCAATCTTCAAAATGAAGTACAAGACTCACATGGGCTGCTAGCAGACGCATACGTTGCATCACCCGGAAATGAGGCAATAATACCCAATGACTCTAGGCTCCCTCTCACATCGGCGGCGAAACACGAAGATGACGTGACAAAGAGGAAAAGAAGTTTGTTAATCCCAAGCATGGAAGGGAAGTTGGAGGTGAACCAGAAGGATGGCTCTTGGTTGGCTGTATTTAACTCGTTTGCTTGCCAATTTGTCTGATCAGGATCAGACCAGGAGGGTGTTTGGTCCGTTTTCAACGGTCCTGGGATCCAGCTAGACAATGCGTGAGTAAGGAGAATCCGTCGTCAAAGTGGACATCTATCACGGCTCACGATGGACAGAGTCAAGTAAAGCCTGGGATTATTTCGAAGCACCACTCCATGCATTCCTAGCGCCATGCGGTGGGACGAGTGCTAGTTGTTAGCCCGTATCAGCATCCTCAAGTATGTGTGATACTTGTAAAAAAACGTACGAGTCTCCGTGGCTTCAACGAAACGATGTCGATGGATAGATTGAAGCTCTACGGTCGAAGAAATGGTAGCCCTTGGGTCAGACTAAATCAAGCCAGAGAAGAACATCGGTGGTAGGTCGGTCGAAGTGCCACATGGCGATGCCACCAAGTGGCGGTTCGTTGTCATGTGGCCAGGGAAATGTGATAAGATTAGATTATACGTATATACTACGTAGGGAAGCCAGCATCAAAGATCGCTCAACATCTTGTCTTATTCGTAGGTGGCAGAGCCGCCACCAGGGAGCTCATACATTGACGGAAAGGAGTCCTCTCCATGTGGTCGTTGGAGGATCAGAAGTTCATACGATGATGTGTGCCGCTACATCGCGCAGCGATGGCAACGCCTAGCACCGTAGTACCGCGAGGCGCTTCCCAAGATGCTCGCACTGCCGGGCGTCGACGAGGATGTTATAGTTCTTCACGGAGTCGAAAATTTCGAGTGTCGTAGATGGCATCCGGTCGATGAATCGAATCGGATGTGACGGTATGGTGAAGTTAGGGATGAAATGGGATGGAGAGAGATCTATGATACCTTGACAACTGTCAAAAACTGTTGCGATTAGAATGATGGCCTCGGATTATGAGATAGTGAAATACAAGATCCCTTAGCTCAGTGGTAGAGTGTGTGATTCCAGCATTGGGACTTCCACAAAGTCATCCGTTCAAATCGGGTAGGGATCACTCTTTTTTTGAACTCTGCTGATTAGGGAACGTTGTTGATGTCTAGAAATTGGAGGCGTCAGCCTTCCTCGACTGTCCAGTGTCCAGTGTGTCCAGAATGTGTCGCTAGGCTCTGGCGGTGTCTCACGTTGTAAATTACACCATCAAAGACACCAGCGTGACGGATTCGTTTGAGGTCATCAACGTCTGCTTGCCACATTGTCGTCGTCGATTCGTATCCCGTACATAGGCTATAAGTAGTCTCACATGTCGCGCGACCTTTACGAAATGGGTGCATCTGATCGGGAGTGAAAAACCTGCCTGCCATCAGCTGCAAAGCACGAGGCCAAGTGTGCCTTGCGCACGCTCAATGTGCGCCACAAGCGGCTGCTGCGCTCTGAAGACGATCTAGGAAGTTGCATTTCGGACATTCCGCCGAATATGAGGATAGGTGATGCCACTTGAGGTCTCGTGCCACGCACGAACGGCACTGGAAGTGGCACTTCGAAGCCACCCTAATTTGCCTGGCACTCGGAGTGGTGGATGATATTCTCGAACGAAATGTCGTGGTCACCAAGGAACAGCTGCGACTTGAGGAGTAAGGTCATCAACGTCGCAAGGTGAAATGCGTATACCGAAGAGAATGCACGATATGCTCGCTGAACTATCAGCGATTGAGCGAATGGGCTGGAGGGGGAAGGGCTGATATGGGCACAATATATCGCACTCAACGAGGCAGGGAAATTAGGCCGAAAAGCTCAAGGTCAATGAGATGAGATGACCTCGTGAGATTGGCATCGCAGATAAGGAAAAAGCGATCTTAGAAGGAATTCGAAGGGTCCATCAGCATCTGCTCCTCATTTGCTCTCGACATTGACGCCGGGAAGAGAGTAACACCGGTGACGAACATAAGGTACAGCACGTGCTGGACGTAAGCTGGGTAATCTTGAACTCAATCGAGAGGGATGAATGAGGTAGAAATCCCATATACAGCGTAGAACATGTCGCGGGACACGATTGACAGGTGTACGATGGGCAAGGTGGAGTGATCGTAAAATGTCCGTAAGCAGCGGTAAAGCCTCGAGTGAAAGGTGAGGGAACGGAGAGCGTGAAGGCTAGGGAAAGGAACGTCCAATGAGTCTACATCAAGGAGCACCAAATTAATATTCGTAGGAAAGTTCATCGGGGAAAAACGCACGTTATAGCACGCCAGCATTGAACGAAGAGAGCGTCAGAACATCCCACCCTTTCCCCGCCTTCCAACCACTTTTCGGAAGACACAGAAGGTAAGGTTCGATCGAACCTCGGTTGTGGAGGTGTGGGGGGATTGTGGATCGGTATTGATGTTCTCCACCTAATTTGCATAGTGAGAATAGATTAGTACGAGTCTCAAAAGGGCTCACCGCACCTTCTATCTCCCGGTTCCCACTGACTCCAGATGCCCGCCATATAAAAATCTATTATGAACTCGACGACCCATTGATACCCAACGGAGGTGTCGCATATTGATGGAGCTGAGGGACGTTCGCACATGGACCCTCAAAACGTGCCGCTAACTGCGAGGGGGGAGGCAATGAAAAAGGAAGACCCTAGGTTACACCAGCCCAAAACGACGTGTTTCTTAAACAACGGCCGTTGAGTGGGTTCGAGCTCCCATTTGGCGGCTCCAGGCGTCGTCCGCGGAGGGTGTGGACGCCTTGGGTTCTCGGCTATGTACTTCTCAATGCAGCCTTCGTATAAGGAAAGTTGTAAACCTGGTAAGCGAGTACTGAAAGGGCGCTATTTCGTCCCGGTGGATAAATAAAAGGGAACGGGATGATGGGAGATGAAGGGCGAACTTACATCGAGTGCTTGGGCAGCTCGTGTCCTGCTTCGAATAAGTTTAATATTTGATGCATGTCAGGTCTCTGCAGCATAATAGGCGAGCCTCAGGCACTAGGGCAAAGGCTCAATCCATCGCAAAAACGATGCAGAAGGCGGGAGGGCGACGGCCGCGCGTCTAGTCGATGGATAGGCTTCACGACTGGGAATGCCGAGGAGGACATTCACTGCGGAAGGAAACGCAAGTGAACGCCGTACGGAAGGATGAGGAAAGTGTCATCGGGGCGCCGCTGCAGTACAACATGACTCGGCTGCGGGCGGTGGGTGCTGTTATCCGGACAATGTTTCTTGTCCCAAGATGATAGGAAAGAACCAGCAATGGGGTCGCAGAAGGCAAACGAGGCATCACTTTTGATCCCTGTCCGTCTTCAGAAGTTTCGCGTAGCCTACTACCTTCAAAGCGCAGACTGGCGACGTCGTCAGTCCTATACAACTATATCCGCGAAGCCCAGCCATGAGAGGAAAGACCTCCATTGAGCTGGAAGTCGACTGCGTTGGGTATCCTCCCGATTTTAGACTGGTGCCTATCACGTATTATTCCATTGAATAAAACAAGGACATTAAAAACCTCACTGCACTATGCCCGAAGGAGATTTCTGCTTCGCGATTCAAACATATCTTCGCACTTTAAGGCTTGGGAACGTTTGCTGTGTTCTCCTCTCAATCTGGTACGTAGATCTGGTTACCCCTTTCCGACAGGATGAATGAAGCAAAGACAGGGTACAGGATGATGGGAGCCAGGGGAGGGACGATAGTTACGGAGGGAGTATAATGTCCCGAGACGGTGTGACCTCCAGCTCGAGTGGGGAATGGGCCAAGCAGTCATAACTCCCAAAGTCTCGAATTGCGCTTCACAGTCGCCGAAATAGTTGCAACGATCGCTCGGCACCACAGCGTTGTCAGGTAGAGGTGTCGTAATAAACGTTCCAGCCAAGATGGACTCAAAATTTTGCGTGGCGGGACAAAGGCGCGGGACCTGACGGAGTTTGAATTCCCCTTTCGTCCAAACACTATGTTCGCTTATCTTTGTTTCAGGGTCAACTGTGGTCTCTAGAGGAACGTAGGCTTATGGCTCATATTCGACGTAGGTAGGCTTGGAATGGCTAAGTCTTTCTTTCTTTTTTCTTTTATTTTTATGGATGAATCGAAGACTGCCGCTCAGAGTACTGAGCGCTTCACGTATCTTGACCCTGGTATTAACAACGTGAGTTTCACTTCAGGTCATTACTTTGTGCCCTCACTCTTCGATGAATCTCGCTGTGAAGCGAACAACGCGAAACCTTGCCTTTGTATGCAGTCGGACTGGATAGATACATCCCGACCCATAGCTGGGCCTTAGCGAGTCGGATTTACAAAGAGTCGAAGCCGACCAAGGAAGGTCAGCCCTTCAAAGCTTCATTACCCTGAATATGTTTATGACCGACGATGTCACGATCCAGTTCTTGGCTCCTATCTTGAAATCGGACCCATAACTCTACTCGAAAACTATCTAGATGCCGAACGCGATTAACGATCAAGAGTGCCTGCCTGCGGTGCCTCATTCGCCATATTTCACTTATATCCAGGAATTAGCAGGATAATTTGATCAGATTTCACCAACGCGAACACCGCCGGGGTACTTGTGGTCATGGGTTTGATTGCAACCAACTCCACCTACACGTCCCGAAACGTCTGCAAAGGTGCTGCGATGTCGGCCTCATTTTTTTAGAGTTTGTTTGACATGGCGCGTCTTGTGGTCATTTCATCTGGCCAGCTTTCAAGCGCGTAAGGGTGTTGAGCGCCCACAATCACCGCTGTTCCTCTCGGGATAAGTGATCTGGTGACTATGCCTGGAGGCATCCATCGTCATTTCTTTATGATGCACTTCTTGGCGACCTCGCTGATGACACGAGGCGGTTGAAACGCGCGTCGTCGCAGCATCAAGCTACCCGATCCCGGACATGGGAAGTGCCGTCAGCGTCCCGGTATATCTTCCCGATGCTTTTTAGGTTCAAGAAATGCCAAAACCTCTCGAGCACCACGTTTCGATGTGTCAGGCAGATTATCTATCTGCCATGCTACTCCATGTTCATAGGATCCTATATGTTGCTTACCGCTACCGCTTCGGCATATGTCGGTTCTCCGTTTGGCAATGATGAAGGCGCGAAATTCATTGAAAATGGGCGAACAGTCTGTGCTCTTCGCAGTACCCTTCGCCTCACATCGACCTCCAGCCCTCACTTAACGTTGCTTTTTCGCCATCATCTACCATGACAAACTACGGAATGGCATATTTTCTCGAGGACAAGAGCGGCAAGCTTACCGGATCTGACTTCATCGACCTTCATGAACGAATGCGCCTCAGCTATCGATGCACTGCACGTGATTCGACTCAAACAGCGTACATGATCTACGATACCACAACAGCGTACGGAGGGGTACGGCCGCTCCTCGCGCTCAGCTTTGGCCCCAATAACGCGCTCGGTACCATCAATTTCACCCCTGAATCCTCGATGCCGATGAAGAAGTACCTAACGAAGGTTTCGCCACTGGGCAGGTCAGCCTCATGCGATGGTGCTTCATCCTAACTTATCTGATAATCCTATCTATTTAGCACGAAGTCGCGAAAGTTTTCTGGATCGGATAAGCAGGAATATCGATGGGACTGGCGGGTCAAGGATGATCAGGAATGGACCGTGAGCTGCTTGTTGCGATTCACGCGCCGGTCGTCGGATTGATGGTTATTCGCTAGTGCATCAATGCACGCGGATACCTCGTCGCTTATTATAATCTTAAGACACCGGGCGAACCGGAATACTCTGGCTCTTCCGGATGCATGCTTACGGTTGAGCAACCATACGCTCTGCTTGTCCCAGGTGCGCTATTACTCTATCTACACAATACCCGCGGATCTACTGACGACCATTTGCACATAGAAATGCTTGCGTCACTTATGATCATGAGACATATCGCGGAATACAACTTATAGTTCGATGGAAGTTCTCGCTGCGCTCCGTAATTTATCACAACCTGAATCACGACTCCCAAAAGTTTTGAACTTGTACATCTATAGCCGCATGTATATATAGTATTTATGGATCTTCATACATCTCTCCCGCTTCTGGGACTAGGCTATGGATAGTCAGATCACCGAGGCACTGTTCATCGACGAGCGACACACCTTCTATTTGTTACATAGCTTCACAGTTATTCCGTCTCAAGCGCTCACCACCATCAAGTTCTGCCGAATAATCTCCAAATCCTGGTTGCTCATTCCTGTATGGAGAGGTGAAAGGCAATCACCAGTACAATGCACCAGGCAGGGTTCGGAAGGGCGGTCTCGGATGTGGGTGAAGAAGATGTTGAAGGATGGTCCCGCCGTTTTGAGACGATCTTCATACCGTTCCACGTGTGTCTGACATAGCATTGCGAAACCACAACTGAGTTCCTTCTATTGAGAACGGAGAAGATCGTACTGCAACCTCATCTTCTTGGAACCGCTTCAAGTTATCATTCTCGTTCAGTACGGTCTCTATAAGCAGCGGATGGAGTATTGAGAACTCACAGGACATCCAAGCCATCGGTGTTCCATGCTGCTTCCGTCATCGCCGGCGCCTTAACAAACCGTACCCCTTCGATGTCCGGCGACGCTGATTGGTAACGTGCGATCTCTGTCTCTGAGCCGCGTGTCGAAAATGGTGGTGATTCCCAGTACGAGTAACTGCGCCTTTCCGTGATCCGTGATTCCTGACAAGTCTCCAGAGCGGAAAACGTGAAGGGGTTTGAGTTGACTTCTTGGCGCCTGGCCAGGGATGGAGTAACCACCAAGCGTTCTGACATTCACGACGCCTTCAACAGTGACGAAGGGCGGGGAAGCGAAAACATCGCGAGAGTCGAAGTCGGACGGCGTTTCAGATGACATATTTAGATCCTAATTACTGAGAGAAAGAAATTTGGGAGGTGAGGACCTCGTCTTATGTTGGGAAATGTAATGTGACTCACATGGATACCCATTAGGCAGGAGTTGGATCATTTCGCAGTTTCCAGTAGTCGCGAATACTAATAGCTTGGTTCGGTCGTCTACGTGACAGCAATTTCGATAGGCCGCGGCGCTCATCTTTCGACCGCCTCAGCTGCAATCGGATCGAAAGAGTCTTGATGCTTAAGAGTTGGCGGACAATCATATGGCGACCCTGCAGCGAGATCGTGTTGGCGTTGTGACACGAGAGCAGGGTAGCGAAGCCCTACCAGGAGAGACATGTCAAGAGCCCAAGAACAACTTGGAAGCCAGAATGTTGTATGCAATGGGGTTCGCGAAACCCTGAGCGATAAAGCCAATTCTCTGCCAGCGGATCGAAATATGTAACAGGCGAGAAATGTCTTGGGTCAGGTCACTGTCGCAATGTGCAGCACGCAAAAGTCGGTAACTTCGTGAATCTCGCGGTGGTGTGGAGTTTCTCCGACTGTGTAGCATGATAATCGTGAGCGACGTTGACGACGAATGCAGGAGATGCTGTCAGATCACAAGTCCTATGATGACGTGTGGGGCGTATCGCAAGCATGGCGACGAGGGATTGATCCTTATTGATAGTAATCGGACATACCAGCCTACTGTCGTCCTTGGTCGTGAGCGAGGGCGATGAGGGGAAGCTCAAGAAGTTCGAGAAGGCGGTGGTACAGGCTGCCGCAAACAACGCGTGCGAGATCTTATCGCATAATCTGATGTAAAATCTTGATTGAATCTAATCTCACCCTCAGGTTTTGTTCATCTCCCCGTTGTAGATTCCAGTCGTATCTTGCCTGAGAGCCGTCACCGTGTCAGATCAGCTGAAAATCTTGCCCTCAACATTACAGCTTGAACTATGATACTAAACATCAGCGCTTCAGCAGCTACCTTCTGCACCGCCCGCAATAGCCCATCACCGGTGCACCTGTCATCGACACACAGCCGCATCTGCCAAGATAGAATTCCTGCCCTGATTCGTCCAAGTCCGGCGTCATTAGATGGACACTAGCACAATACCTTTAAAAGGACGACATCGTCGAACCCTGCCTTCATAGTCCCCATTCCCCCACTCTCACCACCTGTACAATGTCCTACGTCCCGCAGGTTTGTTCTCGCGGTTTGCTCAATCCCGATCCCCAGAGTTGACAATTTTTGCGGTGCTTCTCCAGTTCCCGTCCGACCCCCAGGCCGGCGCCCCAGCGCCCAGTGCACCTACTCCCTACCAACCAGGATACGGTCCCCCTCCTCCGATCCCTACCAACCGCCCAGGAGCACCCATCACGGAACCCCAGTTCCCGCCTCAGCCGTATGGCGCCTACCCGCCGCCACCGGGACAGCAGGCAGTCTATTATGCCCCGCCAATGCAGCCGCCGCCCCCTGGCAACGAAGTCCTGGCCATGGCCCAGAATGTCCTTCCCACGATGCCTTATGCAGGACTCGTCGTGCCGAATCCGCATGCCCCGCCTTTAGGGTATGGCGTTGCGAAAGTCCAGGGATACAATCCTGCGGCGGATGCTGAGAACATTAGAAAGGCAACGAAGGGGTTTGGGACGAATGATGATCTTCGTACGTGCTAAGGTTTCTTGTTTATGTGTAGCCGTGGCTCACCGCCCGTGTAGTGATCAAGACCATGACGCACATCCCGATTCTGCACATGGACGCCCTCGCTGATTATTATGTGACCAAGCATGGGAAGCGGTTGGTTGATCTCTTGGACAGCGAGACGAGCAGCTACTTCGGGTGCGTAATCTGATCGATCGCGTCATGCTCATCTCTTACGATGGGCGCTTCTCGCAGGATGGGAATCCACGCGCTGGCGACCGGTCCTCTCGCTTGGGACGTTGAACTCTTGAATAAGGCTCTTGCTGGTGCTGGGTATGTCAAGCACGTCATGTCATCCATAATACGCGAGTTCTGACGCGTGGATAGCACAAACGAGGACCTCCTCACCGAGATTCTCCTCGGCCGCACGAACGAAGACATCTATCGTCTCACCATGGCATTCCGTTACAAATATGGCACCGACCTTTCTGTCAAGATCAAGGGAGACCTCAGTGGAAAGACTGAACGACGTATGTGCCAACTCTGTACCATGTCCAAGGCGGAGAGTTGACAGGCCTTCCCAGTCTTCATGATCGCTTTGAACGCCCAACGCCCACACGACGACGCGCCCGTCGATCAAGCTGCAGTCACTAGGGATATCGAAGCCATCTTCAACGCAGGGCAAGGCAAGAGCGGTACGGACCAGGTACGTGGGTCCCGTTCATTCGGTTGGGACGGGCTGAGACTTTGACTACAGATGGTCTTCTTTGATATTCTCCTCACGCGCTCCCAACCACATCTCTCCGCCGTGTACGTCTTGGAATCATGAACGTCCGGTGCATGTGCTAATCTCAAGGTCCATAGTATCGGCGGATATGGAAATAAGTACCGCAGCTTGACGAAGGTTATCAAGTCTGAATTGTTCGTGTCCAGCCTGTCTCGCGTTCTATCATTGTTCGTCTAATCATCTTCCATAGCTCTGGACACATGCGCGACAGCCTCCTCTACGTCGTAGAGGGCGCGAAGCCCAAGCGAGATGGCAAAGGAATTTGGCGCGACGCTAAACTTATCGATAAGGCAATGGTTGGGTTTGGCACCCGGGATACCGAGCTTGTTTGGAGGTACGCTCCATGTTGGACCTCTTTATGTGAGTGTAAACTCAAGGCGTCTGGTTCAGGATTGTCCGAGCGCATTGGGACCCAACACGCTTGCATGCGATCAAGGAGGCGTATACGCGCCGCACCAGGAAGACTCTGGAGGAACGAGTGGGCAAGGAGACGAGCGGGGCGTATAAGAAGTTGATGCTGGCTCTCCTTGAGCAAGCGCATGCAAAGGTTACGATTCCAAATCCCAACGTCGCGGCATCCCATTAGTGTTTCTTTGCCTTTCGACTTTGATACCCGTGTACTGTACCTGTGTGACTGTTTCGGCTCCTTTCTTCTTCAGCCCCGCTGATAAGCACTGTAAAAGATACCTCTCGGATTGTACTGTGCCAATATGATCACTTCTTGTGTCAGATCTCTTTGAAGAGCGGGTAGACGAAATTTTTGCTGGTCAAAACCCTCCTGGTCAATGGTGTCCTTCAACGGGTACCCCATTTCTAAGTTGGGTGCATGAAGAGGTTTCCTTCATGTGACGCTCAAGATAAGTTGGACACGAAGAGCAAATCTATCACCTCTTTCTTGATTATCTCGACGAATCACATTCGGCTTGTCGCTGCTTCCATAGCAGGCTACTTGGATGAGTTACTCTTCGCTCTTGCAAGGCTTGTACATAGAAAGATAAGAAAGTCCTTATCTTATCAACCGTCGACATGGCTGTTGGGGCTCGGGAGCAAAGAGCGTAAAATGATGAAATTGTAACCCTAACCCCCATTTTCACTCTCTCTTCATTGCCCCCATTCGTCGAGAGTCGCGGGTGCATGGCCTCGTTCCTTCTCCGCGTCCTCTTCTGCCTAGGGAAGCGCCCTAGGGACCCAGTACGCAGCTTCCCGTCATTACTCCACCACTACTTTACTGACTTATCTCTGCGATACAGACGATACCTGACGACAGGTCGAGGCTTATCCCTGCGTCGGTCGTGGATGGGGAAACTCTGTAGGTCCATCAGGCTAGGCACGTAAATGATGAAAGCGCGACACTGATATGGCTCACCCTCTGACCTTGCAGGACGGGCGAAGGGGCTGGTCCGAATGCCAGGGCCGCGTTTGACCATGTGATATTCAAGGAGAGGCTAGGGTGCATCGTGCGGTCAAAGGAAGGGTGAGTACATCCACTATCTGCGTCGTGGTGCACCCCTCTGAATCCTATTCTCTTCTCCTTTGATAGAAAAATGGTGAACGTAACCTCGCCGCTTCCTTTCAACTTGCACAACAAGCCCCGAGCCCTCATCGACATCATGTCCCAAGGGAGCTACATGTCCTCCTCCTCGCGTTCCGCATCCACATCGACCTTCCACGAGAGCCAGTCGCCCCTTCCAGAACGCCGCCGCACCTCACGGCCCCCTCCCCTGCGCCTGCGCTCAGGCCTCCGCATAACGCCCCTCCATTCGGAACCGCCCTCCCGCTCGACCTCCCGGTCCCGTTCCTCCGCTCCCTCATCTTCGAAAGACGTGGGAGAGGATGGTCATGGTGAGGGTGGGGGAGGGGAGCCGGTGCCTGAGAGGGTGCCTGGCGTCCTTGGAGTGCGGCTGGTGCGTGGGTATGATGTGGGATACGGGCTGATTGGACGTCGGGGGCGCGCGAAGGTGAAGAAAGATGCGGATTCCGAGGTGGGTGAGGACGCACCGAAGTCGCCAGAGCGTGCTGGGGACGCCTCAGGGGAGTCGGGAGCTGGTCCTCGGACGACGGTAAGGAACCTTTGGTATATGCGCCGAACTTGGTTTGATCAAGCGTGAACAGGAGTCTGATCAGTCAATGACGACGACGAACCTGGACGCTCTTCCTCCTGAAGTAGACAAGCAAGGGCACTGTCCGCCTCCCGAACACCAACCCCAACCCGAACTCTCCATATCTCCAACCTCGGAGACTCCCGAGTTCCGCTTGCGCGACGTTGGCGCTTTGAGCGCGAGCTGGGGCGAGTGAGCCCCGTCCCATCCCTATCTCTCCCCCAATCTCTTTCTCCTTCTCTCACCCGTGGCACTCTCTTCGCCTCTCTTGGTTCTTTTCCTCATGTTCTCGTTCACGATGGAAGGAACCCGTCTCACCCCTCTCCCCGTCCTATCTGCATACACCCATCGTTACCCATACGCATGCACCACCGCATTCCATTCCATACCCCACAACCAAGTTACCCGAGGCGTAGACCCGCTTCAGCCTGCCCCATGACTCACACCACACACCCACCACTCACTACCTCTCGCCACTTACCATCCACGTTCTTTGATATATCCCGTGTATCTCCTAGCCTTCCTTATGTTCCCGTTTAGTCTCTCATTCCTAGCCGTTGCGGTTTTCATGTCGTTTCTTGATTTGGGACTCATGCTACATATCGCCGGGCTCGTTCATGAACTTTGCAAATCCTACCCTCATTAAATGCTTTGCGACGTTTTCTTTCATACATACCTGCTACCTATATCATCTTTCTATCAAATGCATAGCGCGAGTGGATCGACCTCACAGTCTCATAATAAGTGTCTGGCTGTACTGCGATACTGAAAAACGATAGAGAGTTCCAATTCGATGAGTACGCGCTTCGTGACGTGGTCGTATACAGCTGAGACAAAGTGTCAAAAAATGTTGATCCCTACCCGACTTGAACGGATGACTTTGTGGAAGCTCCGAATACTGGAATCACACACTCTACCACTGAGCTAAGGGATCACGATAGAGCTTCACTCCAGTCGCTTGACAATCACGTCCAGCTGCAAAATTGAAACGTTGGGCGTCGAGGAATCACCGCTAGTTCAAGGGTGGCTTGTGAGCCCACATAGCTTTTTCCTTATCCAGGCTCATCCCCCAGATTTCGGCACATTCTCATATATGCGTACGAGGCGCGTCGATTAGATTTATTGGTATATATATTCCAAATTCAGATGGTATACCCCCCACATCCCCAAAAATCCTGTCTACATAAGTACAGCCCACACACATCTAGCTAAGCCCACAATCATGCGTGATCATCCCCATGAATGCCCCATGCAAAGGGACACCTAGAGGCTAACGCACCAAACCTTACACCGTCCCGCCCACCACACTCCTCGACGGCACATCCGCCCACGGATCATGCTCGTGCGGAAAAAGGTTCAGAACCGGCGGCCGGTGCTGCTGCTGCTGCGTTTTCTCCCTTGATTCTTGTTCTCCATCTCCGTTTTTGCCCTTGTCCTCATCATCCCCATGGTCTTCCAGCGCTGTAGTGGGTGTACCCGACGGCGCAGCTGGTGATATTGGTGATGGTGTATCCGACCCCGGCTCAAGCGCCCTTACGACCTCCGCCTCCTCTCTACTCCCCTCCTCACTACTCCCCTCCCCCTCCACATCCACTTCCACATCCAACACCCTCTCCCTCCTCCTCGGCGTAGCAACATCCCCCTCCCCCTCATAATCAAACGGCGTCGTCGGCATGCCCAGCGGCTCCGGTGCAGGGAGGCGTTTCGGGATGGAAGAGAGGGACGGGGGGAGGTTGGCTTTCGTACGCGGCGACGATGGGGAGAGGGAGAGGGAAGGCGAGTCCCCCGTATGCGCGTCTTCGAACGGGGGTGTCGGGCTCTCCCCCTCTCGTGATGACGACGGCGTGGTGGTATCGGTATCGTCCTGAGGAGTGGGAGACGCGACGAACACTGGCGCAGGGCTCCCTGCCTCCGAGGCGGGCCGGGACGTCGTACGTAAGAGATGCACGTTCTCCCCCTCGAGGAGCTTCAATGCACTGCGCAGCGCGTCTTTTTCGAGGCGGGCTTGGCGCAGCTCTTCTTCGACGTCGGCGCGCGCCATGCGTTCGGATGCGACCATTTTGTTGGCCTAGAGCGATGGGGGGTTAGGGTTATGGTCAGGAGAAGGAGAAGGAGGATAGGGAAGGGGAAAAGGGAAGAGGGAAAGGGAGAAAGGGGGGAGGACGAACCTCTTCGAAGAGGGCTTGGGAGAGCGACTCGAGCTCCGCTTCTAGATCCTCCTTCTCCTTCTTCGCAGCTTCCCTTCCCTTCTTCTCTGTTTCTAGTTTGCGCTGTAGCTCTTCTAGCTGCTCCTTCTGGGCCTCCGGGAGGGCGGGGAGGGATGCCGAGTTGAGGTTGTTAGCTAACCCACTTGAAGGGATAGAAGGGGAGGGTGTGCCGGGGCGGCTTGAGGAGGAGCCGGGGTTGGGTGAGGAAGAGGATGAGGAGTTGGTGAACCGGAACTTGAAGAAGCGGGAGCTCTCCTGCGTCGTCGAAGCCGGCGTTGGCGGGTCGACCGTAGGCGTCCCCGGTACGCCTACGGGTGTGGTAGGTGTGTACTCCCCCGACGGTGTGGGCGTGTGCGTGCGTGGAGAGGAGACGGAAACGGAGTCGTCGGTGGTGTGCGCGCGTGCGGAGGTGCGGCGCCACCCGACGTCGCGTGCGCCTGCGGGCTCGCGCTTGAGCGCGTCCTCGAGCATCTCGTTGTTGGAGATGACGAGTTGCAGATTGGATTTGGCGACGTTGAGCTGGACTTCGAGGTCTGCAGTTGTTTTGTAGGCGTCGCTCAGCATCGTCGACTGTCAATATCAATTCCCCTTATCTCATTAGCCACAGTTGAAAGAAGAGGAGGAGGAGGGGGAGGGGGACGCACGAGCTGGGAGAGGCGGTCGATGAGCATGTTGAGGGCGAGACGGAGGTCCTCTTCTTGCCCGTGGGAGTGGACGCGGCGGGCATCGTGGAGTTCTTCTTGGATGGTTTGGAAGATCTTGTGGGAGGCGGACTTTTGTTGGGTGGCGTTGAGCTGGAGGCTGTCGGATCTGCGGGGCAGCGCTGAGGTGTGCGCCAGGGAGGAGGGGAAGTGGATCATCGACGATGCTGGGAGAGATGATCGATGATACGCTGTGACAGACTTCGTGACCCGGCTACGGTTGTTCCTCTCGGATTTACACATTTCTCTCCTCTAAACTCTCCCGAAATATACGTAGCCCTTCCTAAGATGCAAGAACGACAGCGCAGTCAGTAATTCGCAAGGAACTCAAGTAAGCAAGGCTTACGATGCCTTCATCGTAATAACGTTGTCTTACTCTCTCTATCTCCAGATTTATGGATCTCGAGTACACCCTCCCTGGCTTCGCTGTGAGCCCTTGAAGCTGCAGGGCTTCCGTCCCATATCGCTCGTTATCCACTCTGCCCTCAATGTTCACATTTCCCGCTGCCATCGATATGTCTTCGGAAATTATTCATTCAAACCCGACCGTGCCGGAGCTTTACGCGTCTTATGAATGACTCTAGGCAAAGCGAAAGCCTGCATCGAGTGAGGAGCCTGCCACGGCCGTTTTTCGCTGCTGTTGGTCATCACTTGTGGAATCGGAACAACCTGTTTTGTTTTATTCGTGGGTCACGTATACGCGGAAGAAAATTGCATAGGGGCAGCCTGTTCCTGTTCCTGCCATATCGCAGAAATTCGTTAAATAGGTCTACCAATGCATTCGACTGCATGTATTTGACCCCTGGTTTTTCGAATCGTACTCAAGACACAAAACTCGAATACGCTACAAGAACTTTTACTCCTGATGTTCGTTTTCGTTGTGATAAAATCATCCAGCGCTTATTTTGACAAGCCCACGTGAACGTGACATGTTTCCAACCCATCCTCGTGTACAGCCGTCGCGGCGGGGCCTATGCGGACTACGCCCGCCATCCCTTGAACCCACACTACCATTCGCACATCCACTTGGCCACTAGTACCTGCTGCGACTGCCATGCCGATGTTCCCCGGCGCCCAAAATTTTAACATATACGGCAGTTCCTTCACAGAAGTTCAGGGGTCGATGCATAATTACAACGCAAAACATGGAAATATATCAGTTCAGCATGGCAACTCTAGTAAGTGCCCTGCTTGGTTCTTGCTGTCTGGGGCCTTACCAATACAGCGATGTGTTAGTTTTCCAGTCTCCACCTACCCCACGTGCAGATGCTCAGTCGTATCCCCCCTCCCAGCCGCCCAGCCACGCTCTATTCGCCAGTATGAGTCAGTCAGCCGCTGAAGCCAACCACGATGTAGCCGCCCAGGACGCCACTCGCGCCCATGATCCGGGCTCACAGCGATGGCGCCAGAGCTTTCCTATGACTCGTCCGGCACCCGCAGATCCCGAAGTTAGAGACTCAGCGGAAAACGATGGGGGACGCGCAGGAGCTGGTCGTCGACGTGGAGGAAGCGCACGTGGACGTCGATGTGGTCGAGGAGGACGTGGAGGGAACGATGGGACAGGAGGGGTGGATCTCAACCAGGAGGAATCCGACCAGGTCCAGGACGCTGTCGACAAAACCGCCAGTTCCTCTCCGATTTCAAGTTGTCCATTTCCATCTTCTGCGCTTGAAACCCTCGGAACTATACATACATATGTACCCCTTCCTAAAATCTAAGGATGACAGTGGAGGCGGTTATTCGCCAGTAAGCAAGACTCGGCTGCCTCGCCTTGCAGCGTCAAAGTCCGTTTGAAATGACGATGTACCAAGAGAGAGAGGGCATGCGCTACAGGTCGCCACGTTCTGATTATGGTGTCTCCATCATGCCCGGCACATATGTATCCTCATTTTCCACTCCTTAAACCAGCGTTACAAGAGAGGCATAACCCGCCATGACCGAATGATCTAGGCGATGACCTTCTGAAATACCTAAATGTGAGTCAACACCAATGATCGCCTGCAATGCATATGCTCTATCTCATCCACCATCCAGATGTATCAACAGAATGAAATCCGGCGAACATGGCGGTATTATGTTCTGTCTTGGAGCGAAGATAGGTAAGGGGAACCCCGGATGCCGATTTAGCCGTGCCCCAGAACGTAAGGCTATGAAGCCGAGGGCACGCAACTATGAATGACGTGGCTATTTTGCCGCACGAAACGGGATGCAGGCCATGTCTCTTCCATGAATCGTCATGCTCGGCTGGAGCATCGTTGGCCGGGAGATACAGAGAAAGCATGTCGGTGGCACCCAGGACCAGAATTTCTAGACATGGGAACCCGGCCAGTGCTTGGAGAAGTTTATCTTGATCATCCACTGTCGTCTAGCCGCATCAACCAAAAGGTCAGATGCACATCTCCCAAAAAAATCGAGTACGAGTCACTCACTACCGATGCCACACGAACAAAGGTCGTGACGGTCAAAGAAATCAATCCCGGGGCATGTTCAGCGATACATCCTATCATCTCCGCTGCGGTCCAGTCTTCTATGGTTCCAAAAGTGAGATCTAGAGTATGGAGGGTGCTCGAGAGCCTCTTCAGTGGAATAATGGCTTTGAGAGCTTGGCTCTTCGTGTATACAGGATCTACAGATACCAGATTGAGGAATTCGACTGGTCTGCCTGACAAGAGTCGTGCTTTATCTGCATGGACGAGGACCACCTGGCGCAAGCGAGGGAGGATTTTTGGGGGGAAGGAATTCCACGATTCAAGGAACGAAACGGTTGGAGCCCAATACTCGATGTCTGGGTTTCTGGATAAGAGGTCCCACATCGGCTGACCACGCAGCACAGAGGTATCGCCTCCCAAGGTTCTGAGGCGGAATTTGCAGTCCATGAGGGTCGATGGTTCAATGGAGGGAATATGCTTATCGTTGGTTTCCTTGGTTCCCAGCAGCATGAGGTGCTGCAAGTTGATGAGCGCGTTGAAAGCTCCCATGGTCGCGCTTTGGATTCGTTGACCGTCTTCTTCTGTCGATGGCTTGTCGACCGCCGATGGGAATCTCAGTGAGTGGACGTAGCGTGCTTTCTGCTGCACGTTTTTGACCGTGTGACACCAAGAAAGAATGCGTTGTTGATCTGCGGCGGGACTGCAGAAGTCGATGTGGAAGTAGAGGATAGTCTCCGCTTCATGCTGAAGGGTGGATGAGACTCGGGATATAGATGCGAGATCATGGGGTCCAAGGTATAAGAAGATCTCGTGAAGCACCTCGACTGGCAAAACTTCGCGATGGTCAGGTAAGATACCACGCTCCGCAGCCATTGACATCATGTACAGGGTATGGGTGTCTACACCACGATAGGGTCGTGAACAGGCCGGACTAAAAACGCGTGAGTCCTAAGCTTGAATTTAGAGAATTTTTACTCACCAGTTGAAAGTTCGAGGGGCTAAAACTCGAACGGGCGGTGAATTAGTACTTATCACTTTAGAAGACGTGCACCGCGTCCGAGGTATTGATATAAATGCAAGTTAACGGCGCCTAAACTCATCACAGGTGACAGTGATGATCAAGTCATAGGCTATACAAGTCAAATCGGGCTCTGGTATTCGTATTGCTTTGGCGTACGACACAGGATGTAATCGAGCTGTGCTGGATACCGGCAGTGTAGCCCTTTCGAACTCGGGAGCGGAAGAAGCGCTGGCTTGTCAACGATGTGTGTTTATTTCCCCTATGCACGGACAGAAGCTAATATCAGAACGTCACAATCATCACGAGCTAAGGTGATGCTGGCCAATTCGTCCGCCAGGCCGTACCGGCGCAGACGCGAACAGTTCACGCCGTAAAGATTGTGAACAGGATTCGAAGCGTCCGAATGACCATCACTTGAGGAGCATCCATGACGATATTCAGCATGGCAGTGTGCACGTCTTGGACAGGGCAAACTTCTTTCTATGTTCCTCGTCCAGCGTCTTTTGAGCGCAAAAAGAAAGTGTTGCGTAGACCCCTGCCACGTCAAATAGACCCATGTTGGCTGCCCTTATTTCAGCTACCTACACGAGCTTCAGGTCCATAGACGTGGAAACCGTACCAAGGCTTACCATGTCCTCGCGCTCTCGATGTCCAAATCCCCGCTCATTCCGGCGCTCCTCCATGCCGGCCGGGATACGAATACATAGAGCCCGATGTCCCCGCTGCGTTCTTTTATAGCTGCGTACCAGGACCCGGGTCGCCATGACTATTGGACATCTTTAGCGCCCGGCCTATCTCTTCGTATTCTGAACGTTCCTTGCCTAGAAACCGTCAATAGTTGAGCAAGTAATGACATGGCATCGGACATACCTAAATAGAACCTTCACTTCCGACCTGACATGCAGTAGAAGGAGCCGCCTTGTTGGCGGACCAACCGCGCTGCGGGGTATCTACGTTGGTATTCTAGTGGAAGCGTAGCAGGATCATGATGGATAGTCAGCAAACGGCAAGTGGGACAACATGCTGGGACTGTAGCTTACCCTAAGACAAGATCCCCCATTCTGCTACCCAGGGGACCGGGAAAAGCGTCTGGAAGATCAACGGGAGTCGTGCTCGTGTGGGGTGATGCGTAGCTTGAATTGTACTCGAGTGGATAACGGGGAGCGTTGACGGGTTAGACGAACTGAAAGGCTATGCCAAGTAGTTGTAGCGGACGACTGCGATCGCATTGTTGATGAGAGCGCGAAATCTGACATGGACGATGTCTTCCCAAGACTCTGTTGACTTAGCCTGCGGTAGGAAGTCGCAGTCAGCGTTCCAGAAAAGGCGGGGCACGTCCGAACTCTGCGCACTTGGGTAATTTATACTTCATTCCCGTCCAATAATCGAAGGATCCGTTCTTATATATAAGAAGCCGCAGCTGGCTCCGCTGAAGACCACCGCGACCATTATGAACGATGATGACTCCTCTTCGCTATAGAAAATACTATGTTTCAGTATAGACAGGCGACTAGAACTTGGGCGAGGTTTGCGAAGAAGAAATATAGGGAGTACAGAGAGCTCACCAACTTTTCTCAACACGGCAAGTTGCGACGGAGGTATGAGGCGATCGGCTAGGAATGGTCTTCAGATTTCCAGCATTGAATATGGAGAATTCTTCGATAACGTCGAAGTCGACTCGGGGGAGAGCACGGAGGAGGCAGGACGACTGGAATCAGACAACTAAAGTAAAATGGATTTTGCCGGAGCTTGGCGATGTCCTCTGGGATAAACAGCCAAACACGACCCTGGCCGGGCCAGACACCCACGGCTTTGATGTACATATTGCTCACTGGTCTGCTCGCCTTATCAACCTAGTGCCATCGGTAGAGGTCTTGTACACACAGTCCGGCCCCCCAACTCCGTCCTACGTATGTCTGTTCTTCCCCGAATTCCCCAAGAACTCGTCAATAAGATTTTAGAGGAGTTCGACAGCCTGGACGACGGCGATCGGGACACACTACGAACTTGCTGCATCGTATCCTCATCGTTCCACGATCCCGCGCAAGAACGGTTATATAAGTCTTTATATTTGGCACTATCGTTATTACCTACCCTCAGAGCCAGAAACGATGCTCTGATCAAAATTCTAACATCGAGTCACCGGCTTCGAAGCTTTGTCGAATCACTCTCCATCAGATTCCACGTGGGGGAATCATCTTACTGGAACTTAGAATCAGATATAATCCTAGAGCTCCCTCGGCTATCCCACCTGTCGCTATCCACCTACGAGGAGTTTGGAGCCCGCGCGTCTTGGTCAGCCTTGCGAGGAGGACTCAGGACCAATTTGTCCGAATTGCTCCAGTCATCCTCATTGCGCGTACTATCCATCAGTCACGTTTGCTTTTTTCCTGCCTCACTCATTTCTTCATGCGCACATCTGCGGGAGCTTCATCTATGGAACATCCTCTGCCTGGGTTCAGGCCAGGATGGGAACGCTCCGCACACCCCTTCCATTCACCCCACCCAGACTTATCTCGAATCACTCTCTTTGCGTATCACTACTCTGCCTCGGCGGCTCTATGACACCCTCACTCATCAGGCTTCTGCCTTGTCTATTGCTCGTGTGCGGAGACTCAGGATTGAGATCTGGGACAACGAAGATTTTACGGGATGTCAGGAGCTTCTCGAGTTTACGGGGCCATCCATCGAAGCATTCACGCTCAAATTCATTCAACGTAGGAAAATTCCTGTTCCCTTCGTTCATGCATACTTCTATGATTGAAACATTTTATGTTCCAGCACTCCTCGGCGATCTCATTCTCCCTACCCTTCCCAAACTACAGCACCTCACAATCATAAAAGCAGACGATAGGACCATCAAGCGCTTACCCAGTCTCTTCAACTCCACCCACATCAAAGATGTTTCGCTCACCATAGGCGAATATCTATGTAGCCGGGATGGTCCCTTCCGCTTTGTTGCACGGTACTGGCAGCAAATCGATGAGGCGATGCACACTACACATCCTTCAGCAAACCTGCGAATCACGGTCGAGCACACCATTGGAGCGAGTGTAGACCCTGGAGGTGACGCTCGCAACTACTTTATATCCAACACGCCGCGATTGTTCGCAGCTGGTCACCTATCTGTAGAACTCGGCTGGCGTGATTTTCAGCCTCATCTGGAAACGGTGATTCCGTTGAACCCCACTTCGATTCACCGACCCCGAGAATGAGTCAGGTACGCTGAGACGAAGCCTAAATATTTGTCGTGTAATTCCTCCGCTTCATTGTTACCATGCCGTCATACCATCAGGAAACTTCTATGCTTACGGAACATCGGGAACCACCTACCTGGGAGCTTTAAGGATACGATGTGTAACTTACCTTTCTATGGTTGACACTGCGGAGCAGATCAATAAGAAAAGGGCTCGCATTACGAACCCATTGACCGAGGCAGAAGTGGGTCCTATGATTTCCTGATTCCGATTTGGATGCACATGCTTGAATTAGTCGTAGCCAGACCGGGGATAATTCACCACACGACCTTTGAACGAAGACCGACTACTGATCAATACACGATTCGCAGTAGCTGCGCAAGTTGTGCTCAAGTGTCGTGTGCGGAAGGAATACCTGTCAGGAGTCCAGTACCGGTATAGTCGTGACAGCGGTATATTCTCATTCTCATGTTCCTGCAATACTTATTTCTTGTGCTAACCCCTCCAACCGCAAATGGAGAACGCAAGTCCTCGGGAGTCGGGACGATAGTCGGGAATGTGTGTAAAACTCGAAGAAGTCTCCATCTGCACCACTCTACACACATGCGCTATGGACGCTTCCGCCGTTGATGCCGGAGCCTGGGCATGGCGAGCGATAGATGAATTTCTTACGCGGAGCGCCACGACACGCGACTGCGGCGTGCGGAAATAGTGGTGACCATAACGCATTCGAATGAGGCTACGATGATCGATCGTTAAGGCATTTGCTACGCAGAGAATGTCACGGCTCCTCAATCTGGGTCGCCTTCGTGTAGGAGTCGATGGACTCCGAGGTCATGGTCGCACAGTTGTCGTTCCGCTAGGCATCTCTTGAGCACTGTTTGCAAGTTGTCTAATATCTATGAGCGCCGCACCTCGCCATTTGTGATATCGGAACATGAGGCGGGTCCACAAAACAAGTAACATCGACCTATAACGCTACATAGAAGTTCTGCTGGTAGAAGCTCGACCCCTCTTTTCTTCTCTCCAGAACTTCGGCCCCGAGCTGACTAAGCCATCACCATCTGACGACAGACCTTTTGTCGCCAGCACATCGCTGTCAACGATCGACGATAACAAAAACCAATCATCCTTCCATGCCAATCGCAATTCCCCAGGAGATCATCGACAAGGTACTCGAGGAGGTCCCATTCAATTTATCCACGCTGCGAGCTTGCAGCATTGTATCCTCTGCTTTTCGATATCCAGCGCAAAAAACTACTATTCAGATCGGTATTTTGGTCCTTGAATCCGCATGGGAGCAGCAGGGACCGAGCTCTGAATCGAGTTTTGATGTCCAACCCTCGGCTTTGCTGCTACATCGAATCTCTCTCCTTCTTGCTTCCATCATTTGGATCTGAATTTGATACATCCTTCCCCGCCCTCCCAAATTTGATTCGGCTACATACTACGACACTCGCGGCCGCTGAGCCTGGTATACTCTGGCCGTGTCAGCCGGACAGCTTTAGGACCGCTATGCAGGAACTACTGCAATTGCCCACATTACGCATTCTGTACGTCCATAATGTGCAACTCTTCCCAACCAACATCCTCCGTCCGTGCTTCCATCTCGAAGCTATACATATGTGGGGATGCGGCATAGTACACAATATCGTTACCGACAGCCCTTCTACCTTACCGCCATCCGTTGACCCAGACAACCGTGGATATCTCCACACGGTCAGCCTCTATGGTCCTATGAATGATGAGCGACTTCGAGCCGCCCTGCGTGACTCCAAGTCGCCTCTGGCTAGCTCTCGCCTTCGTACAATCGCAATCAATATCTGCAGCGGTTCGAATACTGATCCTAGCAGGATTCTCGAAATCACGGGGCCTTACCTAGAGCAGTTGGTGCTTTACCTCGATTCAGGTAAGCGTGGCTTTCCTGTCTGTCGCCTCATGTGCCAACTTCTCCTACCCGAAAGCCGACATGACGACAACCGCGATCGATTTTCACGTTTTTGAGAAGTTACGGATCATCACGTTGGAGCTGCACGACCTGGAGGCCCTACTCTACGTAGAACGTCTTTCGGAGTCGATCTCGAACCTCCAACATCTCACAGATATCAGATTTTTCCCTGACGACGAAGTGTGTTTTTTGAACAGTCCTGAGGGTTGCGCACGGGCTTGGAGACAGATAGATGTGCTCCTTTCTAGAAAGGACGCTGTTCCTCAGTTGCGTTCCGTGAAGATAGTGATATACGCCTGCGCCGAACGACCATATAATGCATCCCGAACGTTGTTATTCCAGCAAGACATGCCAGGGCTACTCTCGAATGGTCGTCTTTTCGTCGAAAGGGACGGTGAAAGAGTTATCCCGTCGAATCTCCTCTAGCGCGAAAGTCGCAAACATCAGACCTGTTAAAACATCCCAGTGCGTGTATTCTTGGATTTCTGCTGACGACCGAGTTGACTAGCCCCATCCACTTCACCACAGCCTTAATTTCTTCGGATACTTCCGTCGCTATAGGAAGGACTGACTGTACGTTCAGCCACAGAGTCATGTATCCTCCCGTACGATTCCCGAGTCGAAACTTCCTTCGGTGGCAAGTACTTTACCTCGGCTTCAAGAAAATGTTCTTTCTGGTCTCTCAAGGAAATACATAGCATCGATTCCGATTGTTAAACCTAGCGCTGGTGGTACGCTGCCAGCGCTCTGCTTCTGCACCCAAATTACCCTTTATTCAGTATCGATGACCAGCTTTCTTTACTTTCAAGCGTTTTCGCGGTGTATCTAGATCCAACGCGTTTCTCCGTCGATGTCCTAAAAGATGTGGTATGAGCTGGTCCTACTCGAGATCGAATGTAATCCTAAGGCTAGTGCGAACTTTGGGACGTTGAGAGGTTCGTCCCAGTGTGGTTCATGATGGGAGCGTCACCAGGAGACGTGCTTTGGCCTCACATATCCTGGCCTGCTTTGACCGGGGTATCGGAGATATAAAACTAATCAGGCCAGCGGCGACGGACAATTGACCATCGAGGACCCATTCCCACAAACACCATTAAACAACTCAACCACACCTTCCACTTGTTTCTCTCCCTCCATCCCGACGACTTCTCGTACCCTACATGTCTGTACTCAGGGTTATTGCCGAAATGTGGGCTGCGGAGGATCCGCGGGTCAAGGCTCACTATCGACGGCGCGCAACAGCTAGAAGAAATCAGCGAATCGAGCCCTACCCTTCACACTTGTGCATGAGTTGTCTGGACAAAACCGAGGGGAAAGAAGGTTCGACAAATAGGTCGAAGGAAACGAAGTCGAAGGTACGCATATCTATTATCACGATCACAGGATTCTGACACACGAACGCAGAAGAACGACCCCTCACCCAGTCTCATTCACGTAGACCAAGAAGTTTCAAACAAGACTGTCGAGCAGTTTCCCAATAAATCGTCACAGGTCGCAAGTGGCAGCGGCGGGGAACACGTAGAATTGACTGGCGATGGCTATTCTGAGTTTGTCCTCAACAGAGATGCGCCAGCAGACCCAATGGATTTCGAGGGCAGGCATGTTGAAGGGTTCGATCAGACGACCAATCCGTCACTCTTCGCTGGTGACACGACGCAGATCAGTGGGGCAGGGCTTCCTGCCTTTGAACTCGACGCCACATACGACATTCTCCTCGCTGACTTTATGGAACTTGAGCCCGATTTCGATTTCATTCCGCCATCGCAGGCATCGCGGTTATCCCGATCCTGGTGATCCTCCTCGCCTCCACAGTTGACGCGCCTACTGTTATGGGAGCAAACAATTTCACTCAATGGTCGTATACTTTGATTATCCACACCACCGCATCAACTCCTATTGTAACTTTATATCTCAATTATTCCCCACCATATTCCATAGTCACGTAGCCAACCTGTATAGAAATAAATACGCGTGCATTCTGAATTCTCATTATGTAGTGGGTATACTAGTTTATAAACGTCTCCCCATGCACCTCCCACACTGCCTCGTTCCAAGCCAGCACCACGCCCTCGATTACCCCACCCCTACCGCATAGATACATCTCAACCACCAGACATGATACGAACGTCCATACACAACAAGAAACGAAGAAGTAAAATAGACAACAACTACGATTCGAAAAAGATTAAAAAACGTGTACCTCCCCAGCACAGACCACAGCACAAGAACATACACACAGAAACAAAAAAAACGAAGCAGCAACAACTTTGAGGAGTCCGAGGCACGGCCAATTGGTAAAGTAATAAAAGAAAAGCATTACAGTGCAAGGTGAGTCCATGGGACGTATATGAGTAAGTCAGTGGCGTAACAGTGTGGTCGATTTCTTTTTCATAAGGGGGAGCCAAAAAGATTAGAAAGGCAGAGCTCATATCTCAGCATCCGCTTCCGCCTCCGCCTCCACTTCCGCCATCGCCACATCAGCCTCAGCCTCTCCCGTCGCGTCCGCCTGCCCCTGCTCCTGCTCCTGCGCATCCACCACCTCCGCTTCGCCTGGCGCATCCACATCCGCCATACTTTCGTCCTCTGCCTCTGCCTTGGTTGGCCCCGGCATATCCGCTAGGCACAAGTAACTTATCAACATCTTCTTCACCCAAACCAAGAAAAGAAAAAGAAAAGACCCACCATCCGCATGCCCATTCAAATCACCCCCCACCTTCCCCTCCTCACTAACCCCATTCGCCCCCTCCTCCGCCTCCGTCCCCGCCCCCTCATCCTTCCCCTCCTCCTTCCCCTCCTCCTTCCCCCCACCCCCATTCACCTCCTTCTCCCCCTTCTCGCCCCCCCGTCCCGCCCCCAAGACAAGCTGCCACCTCTCCACCAGGGCCCTTGCCCGTTCCCGGAAGCGGTACTCCCCGTCCAGCGGCACGCGGTCCTCGGTGAGGAGGGTGATGTGGCGCATGACTTTGCCGATCTTGGAGAATTGGAGGTAGGCGACGGTCATGTTCTCGTGTTGCTCTACGGTGGTGAAGAGGGCGTCGAGGGCGGGCATGTCCTAAAGGAAAGGAGGGGAGGTCAGTCGGGTTTGTTCATAGGTGGAGGAGTGGGATTCGAAAGGGAATGGAAAAGGCGAAGCATAAAAAGACAAAAATACAAGGCAAGGTCGAAGATTGGGGTTAGGGTCCCACCACGCCACTCCCCAGACGAGTCAAACAACCAGCGACATCATCCCCTCGAAAAAGGGGGAGTGTGGAAAAGAGGCACACGGCGGCCATAACGAGGCAAACAAGGAGATCGAGGCCAATGCCGGCATGGAAACAAAAAGTGAAGGAGAAGAGACAAGTCCACATTCAAACCCCAATCAGCGAACCAGAACAGCGAGGAAGATCTTTAAAGACCAGGCCTAAATGTACAAAGCGGCAGGCAACAGGCAAAAGGGTCAAGGCCCCACTTCAAGAAAACGAGAACGAAGGCGTGGACAGAAAGGGAAAATACGAAGCAACGACCCATAAAAAAGGGGGATAGCGGGGTGTTGCCAATCAATACGGGAGGGTGCAGATGCATACAAGGGGCGGCGCCGCACAAACAAAAAAAGCGACCCGAAAACCACGAAACAAGACATATGTCCAGATCCGCGCCACAACCTGCCTCGATCACGGACAAAAAAAGAACCAACAACAACCACGAGCCCCCGCTCGCCCCCACAAAGCGCACGCCCACGATCAAAAGCGAGCCCCACACATGCTCCTGAAGACGACCCCTCCCAACCAGCCAAAAACGTAAAAACGTAAAGCAAGCAGTGCGGCTAGGGTTAGGGTTCCACCCGCCCCCAACCGCCCAAACAAAGTCCCATTCCAGTGGATGTACCCCCCGGAAACGAATAAAAGGCAAGGAGGGGCGGGAAGGTGGATAGATGGAAAGGAACCGCAAAACGAAGACGCCAAATGTCAACGTAGCAAAAAGAAGGGGCGGGGAGATGGGTGACGGCACATATGACGAAGAAATCCAAACGGCCTCCAAGAGGGGCGCGCAGGGTGAAGAGTGCAATGAACGAGCACTGGGGGTGTATCGAGCCCCAGGCCATGGAACCAAAATCGGAGGATTCAGATCGGATAGGGAAAAATCCCGAAAAAAAGCGCAGCACTGCCTTCGAATGGCACATAAAGGCATCCACAGCATGAGTCAAAACTGACACCACCCACGCACGCACAACCACGACACCGAATCTAAGTCCCAAAGCAGCAATGAAAAGCAAAAGCAAAAGCAAAAGCAACGAAACGTCCGCGGCTAGGGTTAGGGTCAAGCAAAGACCCAATATCCGAAGAAAATGCGATGACACGCAAGGCTCGAGCGCAAGACGAAGGAGAAAGGAAAGGAAAGGAGGGAAGACAACGTACCGTCTCTTCAGGTGTAGTCTTGCTGCTGAGGAAAGCTTTTTGCAAGCGGTGGCGCCATTCCCGGACTTTAAGCGCCTCCGAATCCGCGCTCATTTTAGCTGCAAACACTCAAATCAGCACACTGCTCCAGCACAACAAGCACAACAAACCCACACTCCTCATCACCCTCCTCCTTCTCCTTCTCACCCGCCTTATCCCGCTTCACCCTCTTCGCAGGCGGCGGACTCGCCTTCTTACTCGGCCCCGCATCCTCCCCCTCCGCATCCTCCTCCTCCCCATGCTCATCCTCACTCTCCACCAGCGCCTGCGCCTTCGCCTTACTCTTCCTCGGCTTCGCAGGCGCCTTCTTCTCCTTCTTCTCCTTCGGCGCTTTCGGTTCCTTCGGTTCCTTCGGCTCCTTCTTGGCCTGCGGCGGCTTTCTTGTCTTCGCCGCAGCAGGCTCGCTCTCGCGTTTCCGCTTCTTCGTGGTTTTAGCAGCCCGCTTGGCCTCGTCGTCGGTGTCGAGCTCGTCGACCTCGTCTTCGTGGGAGGGCGGGGACGCGAGCGCGGAGGCGAGGGCGGAGGCGCGGGTGGCTTCCCAGGAGGTGGGGTCGAGGGCGGTGCGGTAGCCTTGGAGGAGCTCGCCGGATTTCTTGTAGGGCTCGTTGATGTAGGATTCGATCTCGTGGGTTTGGAGTTTTGAAATGTCTTTTGCGACGAGCCACGCGCTATTGGAAGTGACGGGGAGGATGAACACAGAGGGAGAGTCAAAGGGAGGAGGAGGGGCACGTGGGTGGCGGCACCAGCAGGAAAGGAAAACGAACATGGAACATGGAAAGAAAAGAAAAGGGGAGCATCAGCGCTTATCCATGCCGTACGAAGAGAAAAAAAAACGCCACGCACTAGTCACCAGCCGGGAAGAACTGGACACAGTAAAAGTTGGCCTTTTTCGCCGGTCGTTCCAGCTGCACCGCTTCCGGTACCGTCTCCGGGTCCACAACCTACCCACGCAACACACACACACAAGGGAGGGTTATGATCAGCCTCTCGCCTGCCCAGCACGCAAAAGCCAACGTACCATACCGGGCCACGGGGGGAACCCGCGTACTTTTCCAAGCACGATGTCGCGCTGTGCGTACGACGAGACCTCCTTGGGCGCGGCCTTGCTGGCTTTTTTGCTCATGATCGCTGAGTGCACAGTCGGCGGTGGTGGTGGTGGTGGTGGTTAGTGGTGTGTGGTCGGACGATGAGGAGGGACAGACAAACAACCTAACCGTTTGCGTTTCCCACGCGCGCACAACGTGACGTGTTTCCACGCGGGTCTGTGCGCGATCATCGATAACTTCAGTGTCGTCATCATACCCATGTCCCTACATCCCTAGCAGACGACGTACACGATGAACCACCCCCGCCGTCTCATCATCACATCATTCAGCCACCGCCGCGGCCCCCTCCACCCCGCACCCACCCCCGGCCTCCTCTTCGACGTCCGCAGCCTCCCCAACCCCCCCATCAGCATCCGCCAATCCCACGACGGCACAAGCGAGGCCCTGCGGAACCACCTCATGGCCGACGAGAGCGTGCGCAGGAGGCTCGGCGATATCACCGGCGCGATACAGGCGCACCTGGGGAGGGCGGGCGAGAAAGAGGAGGTGAGGGCGGGGCTGTGCTGTGAGCTGGGGCAGAATAGGAGTGTGGCGTGTGTGGAGGAGCTGAGGAGGGTGAGGTGGCCGGAGGGGTGGGATGTGCAGGTTGAGCATCGGGAGCTATGAGGGAGGTAGGTGTTCGGGCGGCATGGGGAATGTGGCAGGTGTTAGATGTAGACTAGAAATGTATTCGTATCCATGTATTTTTTGCACTCTCTGTAATTAGACTTGACCATGCACGCGTTCCACGCGTTCCACTCGCACCTCTGGCCCCAACCTATACACCGCACTCTCCCGTACCCTATTCAAATTGGCTCGTCTCTTCCGAACCGGGAGAAAAGTAGCTCGAATCCTCCAGTACAATCTCAAAGGGTCCTTCGATCTACGCCCTACTCACCAAAGCCTCATCACCCTCATCACTCCCCCGTGTAAGTACCAATTTGATCGCCATACACCGACGACGAAGTGAACATCCACATTGCCTGTCCTTTGCCCGATGCAAGTAAACCTTGATGCTTGATAAGTCGTATATCGCTCTGTATTCCAGACGTACTCGACAAATGCCGTCTGTACAGGCGACCACGTCAACTACGCATGTAAGGTTGTTCCGGAGTATAGTCACAGACATATCAGAAGTTCCGAAACTACAAAGTGAACCTGCCGCGGCCATGACCACCACCACGACAACGGCGAGAACGAACGACAGGGGGGTGGATAACAAGTTGTTACATGAGGTGCCCAGAGAAGCACCGAATAGTAACAATCTCCCAAAAGTGACCCCCTCCAACCCTCTGTCCAGCATCTACGCCCTATCCTTCGTCCCTTTGTCTATACCCCAGCTCACCTCCCGCGACCCGGACAGATCCACTGACCGCTGCATCTCGTTCCTGCTGACCAAAGGGCCCCGAACCCCGCGTAACGCTTAACAGTCTCTTAGAGGAATCAAGTTACAATGACCGCACCAAGTCATGCGAAGGGCGAAGCGACTCATAGAGGAGGATGCCATGCCATGGAGCGTTGGTCCCTGTGGATGGAGAAATGCATGTCACGCGTGTTGGGCATGAACATCGTTGCGTAATGGTTCCTATATCGTCTCTCGAGGGTCGTGGAGAACTAAAGGCAGGCGTAGAGGACTGCAGGAATGAGCATGATGAGGTAGGGTTGGAGAAATGGCGGGGACCGAATACCGTTAGGAGTTTAGGCGGTCGGCGATGCCCAGCTCTTGAGGTAGGGAACGAGGGACCCATGAGAATTCACGAGTCAGAGGGAGACGTCCATAACTGCGCCAAGTCTTAAGGGATGTCGTACGGGCCGCTGAAGGCTCACGGTTCCAGTGTGTGATGTTGCGAACCAGTCACATAGGGAAAGAATGTTTTTGGTAGTGATGACACCCCACGTCCTAAGAAACCATGCGCGGACCCACTACGAAAGAGTCAAAGGCTGCGTGTAAAAAAAGGACAGGAAGACGTACTGGATCACACGGTGACTAACGGCTAAAGCGTCGACAACCCTCCGCGCCCGCCTCCGCTGAAGCGATTACCCTGTCCTACATACCTTATCAGGATCCACAGATGATTCGCATGCGATGGGCTCGATGGTGACCGAGACTTGGTGACCTCGCGTGGTTCGAGATCTGCCCATGATGTCGATAGTGGAGAGATAATTTATCCAAGAGTTATGATTTGTCGGCCCTGTTGCCCGCGATAAAGTATAGAAACGGTGACTCCTGGGTAACAGCTAATGCCTTGATCAATGAGCTATGAAGCTGTTCAGGCCTGGTGAGTTGCTGCTAACGAGTGGAGGTGGGGGTGTTGTAGGTCAACATTGTGGTCATGGTGAGAGCCCATCTTTGGATCTCAGCTCATCGTCTTCGATCATCTTCGTTTGTAAATTGTTTCTGACCACTACCTTTCTGCATCAAGGCCCACGATACCGAACCCATCTCGGGAACAGGCTGATCCGCATCTCACGCTTCTCAATGACTGCTCGCACTTTAGTCCTCTGTTTCATCAGCAAAAGCGTGAATTTCTGTTATTCCCTGATCGATTTGACAAACATGATGACGGCGGATAAGGGCAGCTAATCTGTCAAAATGGTATATCCGTCGAACATCAGCATGGTACACGATTGGCAAGACGCGGCAAGGCTGATGCCAGTCGTACAAACGTCCCAGTGTCCCACCCGCATGGTGTCATCATTATATACAAAGCACGGCATTATGTATGACTTATAAAGTGTCGAGCTGCGAGATCATGTCTGACATTCTCCAGACAAGCTGTACATAGCGCAGGTGAACAATCTGCCTTGAAGCGCGAGTAATATTTTCATTAAGAACTGTAAGGCTGAGCTACAGCCTACAATGGTGCGTAACCCTCCTCGTCCTCCAACTCATCGAGCCCTCCCTCTCCGTCTTCGGGACCCAAGTCATCCTCACCCTTCTCACTCTCGTCTGACCCTGGCTCGGACTCAGATCCACCGTGGTTCTCAGATTCGGAGCCTGAGCCGTCCTTCTCCAATGGCACAGGATGCTCGACTTCGATGTCCGGCAAATCTTCAATAGTTTCCTCAGGTTCGTCGGGTAGCGTGACACGGTAGTGGCCAACTCCACCACCAAGATACCGCATATACATATCACGATCAACGAAGCTGTATGAAGCATAAGGTATGTCATTATCCAATAACAAGCGCAACGATAAACTTACATGTCAACGTAATAGTAAACCCAGTCATCAAATTCGTCGTCTGCGCGAGCGATTGATGGAGAAAAGGTCTCCGTAGCTCCATAGTAGAAGGCAGGGATTATGTGGGCGCCGCGAATGACTTCGTCGGGGTTGAGAAAGCCGTAAGCATCGGGGTCTGAGTCAGGCATGAATTCGAGTCGATGGAGGCGTTTGCGTTTGAAGCCGGCTCGATATGACGTGTCTCGTCGATACCACCGGACGAAGAGGAATTCGATAGATACGGGGATAGCACTAGCGCCGGGTACATTACGCACGACATCGGCATGGAAGATACCTATGATGCGGGCATATGCAAATGGATGTTCCGTATCGTCTTCGTGAGAGAGCGTCATGATGTCTGCGCGTGTGCGGGGGTTCATGGAGTCTTGGCCTCGCCGGACGTCGTAGCTTGTGTCATTGACACGAAGCACCTTGTGAATGTAGAGTCGATCGTTTCGAATGAGAAGATTGAAATGCTCCTCGGGTGTGAACTCGTTACCATCTCCGGTCCAATCTGGATGAGATAGACGAGCGAGCAGATGATCCTTGAGTTTGGGCAAAAAGTCCTATCATGGTGACGGAACATGAGTAGAGAAACATATGGAGTAATGCAGACATACCTGGATTGCTGGATCACCAGCATTCGCTGCGAGCCAGGTGGGGATGTCCAGATGAAAGTTGCGCGACGATGATATGTGGTGGTGGACTTCAGGCGGAGTGAGGGGTAACACCTCAGTCTCGGTGAAAGCGATGCGTGGGTTCGCAGTTTTTCCCTTCTTACCCTTTTCTGGCACTTCTCGCGCTCGGCAGTGCTTTCGAAGGGCCCTTTCACGGCGCTCAAGCTTTGTCATCTGCCTTACTGCCTGATTTTTGTTCGTACGGGCATAGAACTTCTTGACGCGTAGATGTTCAAGTTCTCCCTGTGATATGGTTAGTCCCGAGATAATGCACTACTAACCGAGACTTACGGGTTGGGTTGAATAAGAATCAGTGGTTCCAAACCACCGAATAGTACGCACATAGTCCCCTAAGGCGTGAAGTTTATAAGTAAACATATTGAAAGTCTTCTTTTTCGGTGGTGACTTCTTGGGTGCCGCTGAGCTTGGCTCTGGGTCTGTGCTGGGCTTCGTCTTCTTCTTCGCTTTTCGTCGACCACGGGCGGCTTCTTCACGAGGGAGCTCTCGAGTGTCAAAAGCCAGACAGACGTCTTTGGAGAACTTGCGCAGTTGACGCCCAAGGTCCGTGGTGCAATCATCGAGACGCTGGAGTGTCGAGTCCGTGTGAAGACACAGCTTTGCGAGGCAATGCCACTCCGCAAGAGTGAACAGGAGGTCAATGATGATGTTGTTGTATGGTTCGGGTAAGAGGCCCTCGAAGACTGGTATCGCACACTGTAAACTGATTAGTCTATCTCGGTATCAAGGGTAGACATGTGACTACCTGCAGGAGATCTTCGTAATTCCGTGCCGCCAGCTTTTTCATGGCGGAGGCGTTTTCCGAAAAGCGGCGTATTGTGGAACGTCCAAACGTCGGCACCATTCGATAGCTGGAATAGAACATCAGTATAGTGTAATGCCTTGTGGTATCACAGGTCCTCACCGCTGATTGAAGTGTTGGACGGCGGTCCCTCCAGAGGCGACCAGTATCCGAACGATGTGCGTGAATACATGCTTCCATACCCCAAGCTCGAACTCGTGCATGAAATCAGGAACTAGCATGGTGAATAGGTTGAAACCGAATTCCGAGAGGCCGGAGAATGCATTCTGCAGGACCGTCGTGAGCCATATGTAGAAGCAGGAAGTGGTCACTGCCAGCTGGCTTACCACAGTTGGAACCAGGGATTGCTCATCGAGGAGGCGTTCAACGACAACACTCTTAACTACAAAACCGAGCCTATATATAGCATCGCGTGCCCTCTCGATCTTCTGTCTGAACCATAAGTCGGCGCTACGGGCCAAAGTCTGTCGCCGTGCTGCATCGGGCTTTGTACCCATTTCTGGAATGCGTTCCTTTGGAATGAGGCACCGAGGGCACGGACATTTCCCTAAGTTGCGTATAGTGGCTAATAGGACTCTGGGATGTCGATGAGAGGAGGAAGACTATGATGGTAGCTGCGACGTACTTTTCTGGGTAGTCTGCTGAATATGTAAAGATACGTGGAAAGAAACGGCGGCTGATGCCATCCGGGCATTCAATCACGATCCCATGTTCATAAGCATGCATGAAGTCGTCATCGAGGATTAGCCGCCAGACAGCATGCATGAGCTCACGCCGGCAATGAGTAAGGACGTCAGCAGGTGCACCTTCACCACGAAGACCCTCGAACCAGTCATGGAAGGAATCCGGAAGCTTAATAGATTGATATCAATATTGTGGTCAGTCGATAGATCATATCATGCACCTTCGGAATATATGCGACGTGGTGACAAGCACCAGTTCGTGGTTTCCCCCGAAGCCACTTGGACTGATTAGCGAAATAAAGATACAGGGGCCAGAGGGAAGCAGTGCCGAAGTTGGCGAGATGAGTCGAGTCAGACCAAAACATGAGACCCACGACAACACGCTCCAGGGTACACCCTGGCTCGGGGGGTTGCATTTGAAGCTTGGTATGTTCTTCGATGAAGGCATCTGACGAGTAGAGCTCATCATAAACCCGTTCCGGCTCTTTGTCGGGATCCCCTTGCCAAAACTGTTTGAATGGTGTATAATGAAAGCAATGGGCACTGGCATCGTGGATCGCGCTCTTGATAACCTCTGTTAGTTTCCGCATATGGAGCCCCGGTACTTCGAATATGGGTATGGCGCCTGGTATGGGATGGCGAAGTCCGTCGGGCACCTGTATCTTCACCTCGGCTTCTTTCCACCCATCTTTCGCGACTGGTGAATCCTCCGCCTCTCCCTCCAAGATATCATCAAATCGTCGCGTCTCTGTTCGGATATCAAACCCTTCGAGGTCTTCTTTCCGAAAATCTTCGGATTTGAGGAAGTCGACAAGCTGCACCATTTCGCCGAGAGACTTCATCGCCGAACCACTCCACATCCAATTCATCAAACCAAATACTGTAGAATTCTTAAATGGGGCGTAACGTGAGCCGTCTGCTGGATCGGCGGAATTGGTGCGGAGGCCTAGGCGAGAGACTTCAGGCAGGGGAGCTGTTCGAACCAGAGGCGGCCCAACATCAGAAAGATCTGCGAGTGAGGAGCCGTCGTCCGAATCGTGGGTGGGCACGGCAGGATATTCTCGGTATAAACCAAAAAGGTTGCGAACTGTTCGTATAGGGTCCCAAATGACTTCGCGAATGGTAGGTGGTGGAGTTTTGTCATCATCTTCTGGCGGAGGTGTTTCCGCAGGAGCAAAAGGCACGGGAGCCGGAGGGTCGGGGAGTAGTTCGAGGATCTTCCATGTCTGGCGCCTGACACGGATTGGGCGTCCTGCTTCGTTAACAGGGGTCGGTTCACGGGGCATTTCAGGTTCGTCGAAGGACATGTCCACATCAGGTACCTAGATAAAGGTTGTTTAGTGAATCTGAGGCGGAGGAATAGAACATCCTAGTAGTAGATACCTCATCAGCAAACCCTCCGTCGTCGAGAGACGACTCAGGTATGGGGCTTGTTCTGAGAGAGCCGTCGTCAGGTGTCACCGAAGGTTGGGTCTCCTCCAGCAGTCGTTGACGTTTGCGTCGTTCTTGATAGAGCTCGTGGGCGTTAGCCAGGCTCTCGTCCTCAGCTGATTGGAAATATTCACATCGCCTTTGGTGGACGCTCAGCCCTCGCCCTGTGCTATAGGTCTGATTGCATGGATCTGGGCAGCGGTGGGACATGAATAAAGCTAGAAGAATAATGAAGATGGCTATCCAGCGCATATCTGCGCTGCAGATTTGAAGGAGAACAACTATTGAATTGCAACTTATAAAGCTCCAACGATCGGAAAATTTCAAAACCGAATGGAGGCGGCAGACGGATGTTTCATTCAATAGAATACCTAATACGGTTGACCCGCCGGCGAGCACTGCGTGGTATCGGTGGGCGATCGGGTGTAACAGCACACCAGGTAGTACTCGGGGAAAATTGATGATAACAAAATCCTAGAGGGTCACGCTATTAAACAATGTCAGATAGTCATATGAATTAAATCAGGATCACGTACTGTATAACATAACGCCCAATCAATAAGTTGGTTCGACTGGTAGTCGTTAGCAAAGGGAATATCAGTTAGTGAGATAACATACGATTGCGGCGTTGCACGGATCCCGGGCCAGGCGCGACATCCCACGGATGGCTTGCTCGAGAGATGTGACCTCGGACGCAAAAGTATCTGGGGCCCAACGAACCCAATAGGGCGCGTCAGCAACATGTCTACCTGACCAGATACTCTTGATTGCTTGTGGGCTAGCGTTCGCGTTGGCGTCTGAGCTATAACACTTATCCCCTCCTATCCAGGCTTGCTCGATAAGGATATAGGTATCAGTGGCCTAGTAGACGTGTCAAGTCTGTCCTTTATTACTTTCGATGCAAAACATTACTCACCTTGACATATTCCATCCAAGTTTCCAAGACGGCCTGCCGTGATGTCAACTCCTCGAGCCTTTCACGATCGAATTCCTCGTTAGAAGACTCTTCCTGGTCAAAAGCAGCTTTTGACGCGAGTCCCTGTACAGAATGTGAGCAGAAAAGCCAAGGTAATGCATTTCTAAACTGACCTGAAGACAAGGTGAAGGCAATTTACACGTGGAGGGAGATTTTGTGGGCGTCTCTGGTAGACTACTCAAACTCAAGGACTCGGAGTCTGTGTCACTGTCTGATGCTTCACCAAGCTATATAATTCAAGCCACATGAATACAAGAAAGACAGAAAAAAGATCTAGGCTACTCACTCCATGAAAATCATATTGGGGGAGTGAGTCCAGGTCCTCGTTGCACATATGACTGTTGAGATAAAAGGCCGTTCAATCACGGTATGATATACAACTAGATTTCACACTTACAAGCCAATTTCCAACGTCCATATCTCTGTCCCATGCCTGCCGACTGCCGAAACCGAGGGTGATACTTTGCCCGACGGCAAGATGCTGAGCAAGAGCCTGAGGGAGTTGAAATCGATGGATTGCGCGCGATATGACACGATCATGTGACATCTCGATTAAAAAAAAAATCACCCCGTTTCCGAGTTCAAGCACTATATGTACTCTATGATGCCTTGTCAATACTTTTCCTCCACATCATGCCTCCACGACCTCCCGCTACCCCTGCTAGGTCATCTGGTCAAGCCCCTGCTCAATCTGCGCCCTCGGAAAATGATCTAGACAGATCTGAAGCGGATGTACTCCAGATAGTCCAGCAGAACATCTTGCGTTCGACAACAAACAGGAAGAAGAGGACAAAAAGGTGAGCATTTTCATTCCCTTCGAGCAATATCTACCTCTTATCCTTCTACAATAATTGGACCCACTCCGGTGGATGCTGATAACGATGCTCACGAAAACGAGGAAATGACCTACACCTCCTATGGCCGGCATTTTGCTCGTCTCGGCGATCTTTATAGTCGTGTTTCGGTCATAGTTGACTATGGAATTCGGCTCGAAATCCAAGATATCATTGGGGTCGAGACTCGAGTCCAAAGAGTAAGTCTTCGCTGGCTCCTTATAGTTCACGGGCTTATATTCTACGTGGTCTATATCAGGGAAAAGCGCTTGGGCGACAGCTGGAATGTACTCAAGAACATTATTCCCAACTTTGCCGAGCACATGTGCAAGCTCGCACAAGACCGTCGCACTCGAAATCAGGCCTGTATGATGGTACGTACACCTTTCTTCGGTAGCTCCCTATAATAATTTTCCAAGATCAACAAAGCGCGCGATGGCTGTCGGAGCGATGACACAGGCGGACTCAAGAAAGATATCATTAGCTACATGATGGTCTCGAGGGACACCGCCGTCTCTCCACCGATACCCTCCACAGGCAGCAAAATGGTTCGTGGCTGGTCACATGTTCAAACTGCGGCTCTATTATGCCCTATTGAATATGACGCGACTGCAGAGTAAGTCCATATTTCCAGGAGTCGAACCCATTTGTAACTGATACTAGGACTTATACTCGCATCTTGTCGGGTGCTCTACGTGTGACCGCTGATCAATTCCCTCGTTTCCTTTATCCAGATGGCCACATATACGACCCCGAGGACCTTACCAAAGGCATCCTTCTTGGCCATCTCGGGCTTCGCGTACGTTGCACTCGTTACATAATGGCCTAGGTATCTAACTCGCTTTGCAGGTTGCCAAACATATATTTCAAGGGCCTAGCGCTGCCATGCAAGGCCCGGGATATTGTCGAGGCAAAGGCGGCAATGCATCCATCCACGGGATCACCACAATGACCGGACGCTCCATCGCTTACATAGCGTGTCAGGTATGCATCCATTGTCTCGTCTATCACGCATAAGTGACGTCGTTCGCAGGCACGTTTCGCGATCTCATCTGCCGAAAGTTGGGCCTCGTCCGACCTGGGTTTTAGCTACGAAACATTCTATTGGAACATCGTTAAGCTTTTCGACAGCGGAGAGGGCCAAGACATCATCGACGAATACAATTAGTGAGTCCTCGCTGTATGTTGTGTGCCTGAGACTCACAGCTTGACACCGCAGTCAGATCTTCGGCACTACTCGCACTACTGTGCCATCTAGTAATGAACAGCGCCTCCCCGTGGTTTCGAGCTTCGATCTGTTACAACAACAACGAGCTGCAAAACGTGCACACATTGCAAGTCAGTCATCCGGAGACGGTCAGGACGGTAGCGAGGGTTTGGAAAACGGAGGGGATGCTGGAGACGCGCCAGGTGCCGGAGAGGGTTCAGGTTCTGCAGACGACGGCGGGGAAGGCATTGGGGCCCAGTAGATGATCATTTTTTTTTATTCCTATCTATTTGGTCGTTTCGTATGCCATTCAATGCAACGCCGCTTTCCCCAATTTTTGCATTCGCGTGATTCCTGGACCAGCTACCAATGGAAATTCAATGGACAGACCAGCGTGAACCATGCTTATCGTACCTCATAAGCCATATCATGGTGATAAGCCGGGTGCTTCATGGCCCATACCGAGGTCCGGTATAAGCCCTTTTCACCGTTATAAGACGCACCTACCTGTTGAGCATTGTCAATGACCATAATATGACGAGGATTAGGAATAAATAGGTCCGGTATAAGCCCTGTTGAAATTTTGTCAGGCAGATGATACTTTATCCTGGATTATGGACATTATGTACCTTGTAAGCACATATCATATCCTCCCGGTTTTGCTGATGTTATTGGATTTATTGAACACTGTGACCGTTTTTTCGACCCGGTCCTCAACGAACGCGCCAGACACGTTGCTCCTCTCCCCTGTCATCCTAGCAAAACATCCGGGCCACCGTTCATAAACCATCACCAGCGCTACGGGCCTGGCATGGGTGCGAGAAGAGATCGAAATTGACCGAAGCCTCCAGAGCCTAGAACGGTGCCGCCTTTGTGACGCCTTGACAAGTGTTCATGATCAAAGAGGAAGTAGATCCTGTCGCCAAGAGGCATCTCGTTTATCCTTGTTTCATTGCTTAGCGGCTCATTCAAGTTCATTTCAGGACGAAAAACTTGCCTACTTGCGTGATGTAGTGTGCAACGGCGCACAAACCGCGGGGGGCGCTTCGGTTCAAGTTTCTCGACTGGCATATGCAGCTCATGAAACTCGTCAAGACTCGAAGTCTCCAGGCTATACCGTCACATTTATATATCAAGTGGCTGTAGTTAGCGTAGATGCGTGATATAAAAACGGTTGTAGTTACAGTGTCACGTGACCACACCAACGCAGGCCAAATACCCAGCATTGCCGCCCTGGGTTGGTCGCTGCTGGGCGGTATGCGCACACCCCACCTGCCGCCCACCGCTCTTGTTTGTTTGTATTCCATCTGCGCATCAATGCTTCGTTGTCACATCGTACCTGAATCTCGTCCCAAATCTGTTCACGGCTATATTTGTATCAAATCTATAATTGCCGCCTCCACCACAAATCATCCGGAAAAAAAACACGGAGAATAACATACCGTAACTAATAGAAATAAAATAGTAGAAAGCTCATATCGACGCTTCCCACTTAGATCAACCAAGACAAATATCAATCTATAGTGTGCGTACTTTCTCTGATCTATATTTAACTTCTGATTTCGTCATAAAACATATCGTCGGGAATGGCAGATGCCACATTGGGGAGGTATTGCATGCATTAAGTTTAGGAATAGGAACTCCCCTCCATACCACACTCCCTCGCATTGGTAGCACTGTATACTTGGCATCATGAAAGAATTGTCAGGATACTCGTGGGTTTTGCAACATGAGCATTTCAATTTGCAAGTTATGTACCGTCTCATAGCTCATTAGTATACCTATTAATGGAGTATACTATGCTGGAATAGTGTCTTTATTTCCCTAGAACAATTTATAGCATAATGGATTGTGCCCGCTTTGTAGATGCCGACCGAGGATTGTAGCTCGGATGTGCGAAACTGTGATGCCTTTGCTTGACTTTTATTGTTCGTCTTACTTTTACTCCAGGGTCCATGATCGGGCCAATTTTTTTTGTGTAAGGCTTTAGCTATATCTGAAGCTATTTTCTGCGTTGTCCTGGTGCCACTCAGTGCAAGAACCCATGTCATAGACCACAATCTTGAAGCGATGGTCAGCCACATCATTGTTTGTCCTTGTATTCATGTCAGCGATTCTGGTCAATTTTCAACATCACAAACTCGTCTGTTGACTACTCACCGCTGCAGCTCCTGCCACCCCGACTACATATCGTTTGCGTTCATCGGGATTCAGCTGGATGAGGAGGGAAGGATGGGGCATTCGATGGAAGGAGGACAGATTATGAACGACGGGTAAGCCTCAATGTTTATCTTTTTATCTACCCTCCCCTTCAATTCGACGTTCGTCTTGGTGACAGGCGCTTTGCAGGTACCGTGGTTACTAGCGCTACATGCTGTCAAGAATCCTCTCGTCTCCAGTCCACCGGCCCCGTCACCAGTTCCTGCAGTGTCGTGGTGCTCGTCCCGAGCCGGAGCGCAGTTCCCATCTGAGCGTCTTGTAAGGTACCGCTATGCCCAGGCTGCCGCTATGCGAGCCTAATGACTATTTGTCACTCCATGACCCGCACTTTCCAGCAGTCGGGGGAGGGGGCTGAAGGATATGGAGCGCCTACAGGCGCGGTGCTCCATATTGAACGTCATTAGTTAACAGTAGTTCAGTTTGTCTCGAAGACAATATTTCGTTAAAAATAACATATCAATGTTTTCACTGTCTATCATCGCAGCAACAGCAACAGACATACATACTTTAAGAAGTTGAGAAACCGGCTGATTTAAAGCCGAGGCGGATAGGAAGAGAATTCGCGCCCAACGTGATGTAGAAACGTCAGTTTCAGGAACTGTTGGACAAAAATAGACCGAGGCGGGTTTTTCTGAAATGGGAAACCCCGGCGGCGTGCGTACGTCGCGAGCAACGACGAGCATGCGCTGTTGTCACCCGTGGGATATCCTTCAACACCGACTAACAGGTGGCAATCTTTACAGGCAGTCTACATTTCAGATCCCGCTGTAACTACAACGATTTTTATATCACGCTATTGCTCTAATTACAAGGGCTTGATACATCATCCTGCCAAGGTCTGGTGAAGTCTCATGCATCATGCATGCAATTGCAGCATACCGCGTTCCCAGAAAGGTTCCCAATATCGATGGACAATGTCACAGGCCGTCCGACTCTGGTAAGTCTATGATAATCTAAGTGAGTACTGACAACATCTTATTCCTTCCTTATTCCATGCCAATATTAAAGGGCCTGGAACCGTCTCAGTATTCTGGCTCAAACTTGGCGCATACAGCCTACGGGTCAGACAACGGGTATATGATTATCAAGCTATCTAATGCAGAGTGTAACTAACAACACGAGTCCGATGGAACCTCGCAGCAGCTTAGGCATTGACGTTGATGGGCGTGCAGCCCACGACAACGAGGCCATTCTGAAAAAGTTTATCAGCGCCAGTACACATGACGGTGACGGAAGGACAGGATGGATACTCACGAATTGGTTGCCGGTACAGCAGACGGGCTGGGATGTGCACGAGTTGCCCGCGATGCCGATTGCTGAGATGGGACTGCAGCCGACTGAAGACGTGAAGCGCGGTGAGCTACAAGATCCTTGCAATGAAGGGAATGGACTTACGACCGACTTGGGCAGTGAGATCCTGAACAGCGATGCCCAAGAAGCCGAGGAGGCTAGACACGTTCTCATCTGAAGCCTGGAAGGGATATGAGCATACGGGTGAGAGAGCATTGACCGGAGGGAAGTTACGTTTTTCACGCTGTTGCAGCATTGAACCTCGCCGGTGTTGCACTGGCTAGCGATGGCGAGGAGAGGGAGAGCGAGGAGGAAGGTGGAGGCACGGGCGAACATTATGGAGGAGTGGATGTGGTAGAACGGTGGGGATCGTTGAACTGATTTTCTGTGGTGTCCAGCTTCACCTTTTATACCACCCCCATGCCGGCCTTCGGATATTTCTCAATTCTTTTTTTCGTCTAGCTGCAGACTAGTTTCCTTAGCGGCTGTCTCGCTGTCAGGAGCTTCTTTTCATCTTCCGGTGTGCCTTGCACAACGTTCACAGCGCGTTTCGCTTGCGGCGTAACTCGAATCACTTAGAATTTTGCTCGCTGATAGGCTTGGTGCCAGCTATTCAAGTAGCAGACGGCTTTCACGACTCTAATCATTTCTCGTGGATGCGACCCGCGAAGTCGGATGCTCACCGGCATTGGAAGTTGCTCACCATCGCGGACTGACCACAGGTTTCCAAACTTCAAAATCAATTTGGACCCTGAGTCAGGGTTGGCTTTTTACCTGTCCGAGTCGCTGGAAATGGGGAAGCGAATAACCGACGCATTCGCCGAAAATCCCAACATAATTAGCTCAATCATACCAATAACACTATGTATGCGTCGGTGTCCTTGACTTGAACATGGTTTGCGGCTTATTTTGCACAGTCGCCGTCTTTCTACGAGGGCTCGACTCATCGTGCAATCTTGGTCTTATTAATCGTCGATTACGACATGTCATTGTGGTATGTAATTCCGCACAAGGGCGCCTTGCCCATTGGCGCGCCACGGCGTACGACGGAAATCGCGGAAAGTAAATTTTTGACACAGACCCTGAACAAGCCTCTTGCGACCCTGATTGCATTCCAGAGCGGCGAGCATTCATGACATGGAACCTCGCGTCTTAGAACGCACGGCGAGGGAATTGGCTAAGAATTCGAGGTGAGGAAGACTGGGTTGGCTTGTGTAGTGTGGGGCCATGATTTCTCGCGCAGCGCGACCCCTTTCGGACGTTGGCTGGCAAACTCAACTATGTCAATGTACCATGATAAGGTCATAGAGAATGCGGGGGTGACGCCCATCGTTTCAAAGTTTTGGAAGCGAACAAGGGACGACGCGTTAACGTTAAGGGGCGCCTCAGCCTCCGCCAGCGCAACGAGACGTAACAGGACAAGAAGCATGCTAACTCAACTAGTCTGAAATGAGAAAACGGCCGACAAGGAGGAATATCAGGAGCCGGACCTCGAAGATGGCATAAAAGGTGAAGCTGGACACCACAGAAAGTCAGTTCAACGATCCCCACCGTTCTACTACATCCACTCACTCCACAATGTTCGCCCGTGCCTCCACCCTCCTCCTCGCTCTCCCTCTCCTCGCCGCTGCTAGTCAATGCAACACCGGCGAGGTGCAATGCTGCAACAGCTTGAAAAATGTAATGTCTCTCCAGTCAATGCTCTCTCACCCGTATGCTCATATCCCTTCCAGGCTTCAGATGAGAACGTGTCTAGCCTCCTCGGCTTCTTGAACATCGCCGTTCAGGATCTGACTGCCCAAGTCGGTCGTAAGTTCATTTCCCTCATTGCAAGGACGCTCTTGGTTGCTCACCACGCTTCACTTCAGTCGGCTGCAGCCCCATCTCGGCAATCGGCATCGCGGGCAACTCCTGCACATCCCAGCCCGTCTGCTGCACTGGTAACCAATTCGTGAGTCTCTTGTCCTTCCATCATGTGTAATGGAGCTCATGTACCTGCTCAGAACGGTCTTGTCGTCGTCGGCTGCACGCCCATCAACGTTAACGCCTAAGCTGCTGCGGGGTTCATGGGATTGATATGGTTAGCTACGCCGTGGTAGAGAGCTTCATAGATATATACCCTTTCTCTGGCCAATGCGCAGTAAGAGAGACTCAATAAGGTCACGACAACCTGTGATAGATGGCTTAATGGATGTATACCGTTTTCGATGTTTCATTTCGATGACTTACCTCAAGTAGCCATTGTCATCCTTCTTCGTCTAATATTGTACAAAACCACGAGTGACCTGAGAATCCACGCGCTGAGCTCTGGGTTTGAACGCTTTTCTGGTTGTTGATGGTGATGCTAGCAGAACCCTTAAAACCCGTCGGTCGGCAGAATCCCGATAGACAGTTGCATCGATACATTGACAGCTAGCGTCAAAGTACTAGTTCGAGTTCGAAATTTATCGACGGCGCTGTATGAAAGGCGCGATTCCGCGAAGCTTAGCGATCGCGACGCCGTGCCACCGCCAACTACAATACTCAAGTTCTAGGGCAAGCAGACCATATGACGTATTCAAAATTGTGACGATTGGCGGCAAGGCCGGATTCCGATAAGGCGACCTGACGGTATGCATGTGAATAACCATAATGACCATAGTGACTGACTTGAAGCTGACACTGACACTGACAGTTGGCGATGGAAGATGGCTATGTGGCAGCGAAGTCGGTCAATGATAGGACATGGCTTATCGGCGGTGGGCGGAGTATGAGGTTAATGGAAGCAAGGTCATGCATAGGTGCCATCCGTACAGAGATGCAGTGGTACGAAATACAAACGTCAAAAAAAACAAGAAAGGAACAGTCCAGAGGGAGACAGAAAACGAAACGGAGGGGGAGGGGCAAGAGCGAAGAACGAAGAGAGTAAGTAACGAGTATTAGGCACACCAGCCGAGCAACGTGAGTCGATGATACACAGCCCCCTCAAACCCACTGTGCCTTGTCCCAAGCAGGATCCTGCAGGAACGCACAAAGCACTTTACTCCCCGTCTACAAACCACAGCGTCAGCGTCGTCATACCCACCAGGACAAGAACCGCGAACAAACGCACCTGAAGCAAGGGGTGCCCCGCGACTATACTCAAGAAGCGCTCCAGCCCCTCCCTCCTGCTCTCGATAACCTCGTCCGAGAAGCGGTTGGTAAAGACCTTCCCAGGGAGCGGAGGGATGTTGACCCGGGTCGATTCGTGCTCGAGGATATCCCGGAAGGCCTCAAAGTCGGAGTACCGCCGGCGGACCAGCGAATGCCTCAGCTTGAACGCCGGGATATTTGTCTGAAGGTCAAGGCATATCATCAGCGACGCCTAAGCACAGAGGGAAGGCAGGGCTCACCTTGCAGACTATCTCATAATCGGTGTACATCTTCCTCCCAAACCCTACAAGCGCCCATACCATCAGCAACGCCCTCACCTCCGAACAGGGGTAGCGGTGCGCTCACCATGAGTCTGGGGGTTCCTCACCTCGATTTCGAGGAAACTTTCAGGTACGCTGTACATTTCTTCAATCTGTCATGATGCTGGTTCGTGTTAAAGGTACAAGAGAACAGGGAGGGCGGGGAACGGGGCCTTACGGTTTGTTCGCGGCCGGTGATGATGGAGTCTTCGAAGGTTGTGCTCCGTGCAAAAGGGGAGACGGCCGCCATTGTGGATAAGCCGTCGGTCGCCACGGAGGACAGTGAGGAGGGTGGTTGAGATGAGCAATCTTCTCCCAGTCATCGTTGACATAAGCATGAGAACATGTGACATGCACCTCCGGAACGGGAGTTTGCCGGACCAGTGACCACTGCCTCTCGATGCGATGAGAGTATATTGTAAGGGTCTACTTAGATTGAACGGTGCTAAATGTTACATAGAATACGTATGGCAATGATGCATATTATGTATGGTCAATGAAATTAGTCTGCGAGATAAGAGGTGGATGAAGAAGCATTAGGAAAGAGGTGACGACATGATATTACCTCACCGCCCACGAAACTACGAGCCCAACCACCAACGCGACACACGAAAAAATCCCCAGCGCCGCAAGACATCGCATCGCCCACTTCGTCTCCACCCTCCTCACCTCCTCACCAAACTCCGCATCCACCTCGGCCTTCCCGTCCTCCCCAAGCCGCATCGACGCCCGCTTCTCATCGCGGCCCCGCGACATCAGCGGAAGCAGGAATCCCAGCAACCAAAGTGGTGGAAAAACTACCATGAAAGGGGGAAAATTAGAATCGGTGGTGAGTGAAGTGTTGAAATGGGACTCACGGAATCCATAACAGAAGAACCGTCTCGACAGCGTAGGCGGTTCTCCCACAAAGTAAGGTGGCGGATCTCGAGCTGGCATATAATCCGCCACACGACACCCATAGCAGTTTTCGCGGTCCGACGCTGAAGGGGGAGCCCCACCGAAAAAGCTGTCAGTCGATTCCATCGTCCATTCATGTTCGGAGGAGGGACAACCAGGCCGGTGGAGGAAGGCATGCCGGGGAGTGTGCGGCGGGGCTTTGGAATCGGTGAACGGCGCTGGCATGCTTTTTGGTGTTTGAGAGCGACAAGCGTTAGGGTGGACGGGGGTGTCAAAGTACCAAACGTGGACAGCATTGTTGGGCTCCGAGTGTTGTACTCTTCAGACGCGACCCACAAGGGAGAGAATAGGGGGGTCAGCGCCACTTGAGCCAGATACATACTCAGAATAGTGGATTCATGGTATGCCCCTCTTAGTCGGGTGAGGACTTGCGGGGTCGTTGGCCGTGCCACATGCGGATCGCTTGTGGGGTCGCCCTTTGCGACTTCTGGAATTATGCGAGTGTTCAGTATAGGAGAACATGCTTCGAAGTGCTCAGAAAGACGTGGTGGATTTGAATGCGATGACCAGCTGTGAGTGAGCACCATTCATGTTCGCAGCAATGGGGGAAGGTTGGGTGGGGGGAAGGGCAGAAGGCGACGATCGGGTATCTCCTAACAGATACGGACGGCCTGCCATGAAGTAGTCGCGCGCAGTCAATAAGGATGTCATTGACTCATCTCTTTCCGAAGACCCCTTAGCTCAGTGGTAGAGTGTGTGATTCCAGTTATTCGGAGCTTCCACAAAGTCATCCGTTCAAATCGGGTAGGGGTCACTCTTTTTAGTCGACGGCATCGATCGCATTTTTTCCTGCTATTGGGCCCTCACTGTCCAAATTTCGAAACATCCACTCCAGGCTAGATTCGACAGGTCGAGTCCCTCCCTTCGCACGTCTCTCGGATAGCGATAGACTCGTGATTTCGATGAGCATCGATTTTGCCAAGGTGGGAAGGAAGAGGTCACCGCAAGGTATAGCCGTCAGCCTTGTGATGGATAGTGCATGACTCCAACTTCGAAATGCTCCAGCAGTCACGACAAAAAGACGTGAAGAATTGGCATATCTGACGGCTGTGTACCGATCTGGGCCTGTACAAAGGTGTGAAACATGGGGCATTCCTCCGCCTCTAGCATCCGACAATCACTACACCGACCACTAGGAAATCATCGTCATGAAGGTCCGTGAGATACACCGCTCACATCCCCGTCTCCTTTGGCGGATGCACAGACAGGTCATCCCGCCATCAATCAGCTCCCGCCGACCGACTCTCAGCCTCACGAGTGACAGAACCAAATCCACCTGCACATCCTACCAAGGGATTCTCTCCGGCACAGTCGACGGCGTCATAACCCTGAAGAACGCTTCGGGCATAAGCTGCATGATCATCACCGGCGGCACCGAGGTGGGATACGCGGGCGTGAACTCGCATGCGAACGGGTTCAAGGTCGATGTTCGCCATCAGGCCAAGTTGGACGACTACATCACGACCACGTTCACGAGGATTGCGAACCGCGGAGATGGATTCCCGCAGTGGCAGAAGGCGAGCGGGAATCTGTATTGCGTTCGTGGATTGCATTGAGGGTGGTATGCGCAGCTGACGACTTGATACTTACGGGATGAGGGGTCTCATTGGGATATCACGTACCTTTAACGTCCAACAGGATCGCATTTCGAATCAGAACCCCATCGCAGTTCCTCATGTGTGACCCTGTACGCGTGAATCCTGCCTTTGGAAACTGTCCTGGAACTGTCGTCCATATACCGGGCAGCTGGCTCATTCCCATACGCCTATGCTTCTTCAAAAATCCTTCCAACAGCCATCGTTAGTTGCAGTGACCAAAATGACAGAACAAGGAATCGGAAGAATCAGGCTAACAAGGATTAGAATGTAAACACTCCGCGTACGCGCCTCGATGAGACACGGCGTTCATTGGGTTGAAGACAAATAATGTCTCATCATCAATCGACGATACACGTCGAGGACGAGTCTACGATTGAGAAGATCAGCTCTTACCTGCTTCATTCCTGTGCTCAATATGATCAATCCCTGCAGGTGGACGGTATATCGCAGAGATGGTCCAATTCAGCCGTTGGTCGTTGTGGTTGGGAAGCAAGACAAGACGTGGGAATATCACGAGGATAAGGCAAGTTGACTTGAGTCTCGACAGAACCTTGATGGTATTAGTCCGCAGGGGCGTTAGCAAATCGGCCTCGGGCTGGTGCCATCCATAACGTGGTTCTGGTGCGGTGAAATAATAGGCTTCAAGTCTCGATCCCAAAAAAATACGATTAGATTTCCCATAGGTTGTATGTACAAGTCCGATTGTCCGATTGTCCAGGAACACCAACGGAATACAAGACCCCTTCGCCACGGACGAATTATTGATCTGCGATTCCGGTAGGGAAGTCAAACACGCCATGGGGATCGTATTGATCCTTCAACGTTTGGAGGCGGGCATAGTGTGCGCCATAGTAGCGTTGTTGCCCTAAGAATCGAGTACTTGAGAATTTGGCAGGAGAATGAGGCTCATGTGAACGTACAGTCGGCAAGCTTATCATCCATGTAGTTGGGGTACGCCCTGAGGAAAAGATGTCAGCCGAAGGAGGAGCTCGTCATGAATACGATGCGCACCCGTAGTCCCAGTTTTGCGGGCTGTTGGAGGTCAGCGTCTTGACCATATCTGAACACCGTGTTAGCGAAGTAGAAGGAATAATTAAGGGCGACATTGCTACCATCCATGAAGGTGAAGCCAGACGCAGGATAGGGCGGCTTGTATCCGGGAGAAGAGGCGTAGAATTGGATAGTAAATGTCGAGTTTCGGTGCGCAAATGCCGTTGCGTCTGGAGCGACAGCGTTGACTGCCGAGTTCTTGCCGCCATACAACTCTATTTGAACGAACCACGGCTATATACAGCTCAGCAATTGATTTCTTTAGCTCCAAAAGAGGGATTGAAGGTTTACCGTCTTCGCTGAGGAGCCTTGAGTCGTGAGATACTTGGTAAAGGCGAGTATAGCGGCGTCCGACATTGGTGAGCTGTCCGGTGTCATCAATGATTTAGCATAGAACGTATCATGTTCGTCGAGAGAATCCTCAGCAAGGATCTTCACGCTGTTCAGATATGTTCCAGTTCGGATTGTAGTTCTTGGATTGCTTGGCATCTGGCGCAAGAGAGGCGCTAACGTTGCATTCAATCCACTCACCGGTGCATACCAGGCTCCGGCAAGGGAGAAGTACACGGTGCCCGCACTCGAACCAGTACCAAGATTGATTTCTGCGCCCAGGTGAAACGGGATGTTGGTCTGAACGAAAGATTGGAACGCGGAAATTCCCTTCGCTGCCGCGGTCGCGTTCAGATTCCAGTCGTATTGGAAGATGGTTGCGGATGGAGGTGCTGGGAACGTGGTGACTTCGATGGAGGTGGTGATGCCAAGAGAACCGGCAGACCCTCGTAAGCCCTAATCACCAACGTCTCATGAGCCAAGAGTCACTGCGAGGGCGATCATGGTACGTACCCAGAATAGATCAGGATTGTTTTGAGCAGTCACTCGAATAATAGTGCCGTTTGCTAGGACAGTGTTGACTGCTATGATGTTGTCAAGGGTCAAACCCCACATGCGCGCGGAGAAGCCGAATCCTCCATAAGCTTCGTGCCGCACGTTAGGAGCGAATAAAGAACGGACGAAGCTTGAGCAACATACACGCATGACCGCCGATTCCGACGTATGGACAAGTCCCATGGGGCAACGCTCGTCCGGCATTACCCAGCGCAGCAGCGACATCTCCGAGGCGGTTTCCACTTTCGATGACCGCAGTACCTTTCGTGGAGTCGACCGTCACCTTGTTCAAGTTCTTGAGATCAACTACAAGGGCACCATCCTGCCCGCCAAGGCCATTGGCAATGTAGCTGTGCTATGATCGAATTTCGCTTGAACTTACGATGAGTTGATCAGATGGCAGAAGTAACTCACGCCTCCGCTGCGCGCAACGACGGTCAAATCTTCGGCTGCCCCAACTTGGATAGCTTCAGAGACTTCTTGAGGATTCTTGGGAAAAGCGATGGCGGCGGGTTTGATCGTGAACCGCAAATTGACTAGTTGAATCATCAGGTCACCGGGTAGCGAATTTTTATGAAGTGAACGTACACGCAGCGCTGGCAGTAGCATATGACGCGTCTCCAGGAAAAGAGGCGTTGATTCCCAAAGATGTAAGGCTGCCTCTCAAGTCAGCAGCAGCCGTCGGAAAGGAGGCAACTAAGGAGGTGGTTAGCGCGAGGAGCAGGACGCTCGTCAGTCTATACATGGCTGAAGGGCTCAGAATGAATCTGATCCCGCCATGATGTTTATGTACCAGCCGCCGCGAGGCGTAAAAGCGGCCGTCGGTGAGTGGTGACCGCATGTCATCATAAACAGGGCCGCTAGGACGAACACCCGGGAACGTGAAACGACTGAGGTTGTTTTAGCCTCCAGGCGGCTCCAGCAGTTTGGGCTCGGCGAATTCAAATTGCCATCAGTGTCAGCGGGTACGGAGGAGGGCGACCTTGGCGCTGTCTTCCGTACTGCCCTAACGGGTAACGCTCCACCCCGAAAAAAAAAAGAAAAAAAGAAAAAGAAAAAAAAAATTGCCATCGGGAATGAGAAAAGCTAGAGACGGGAGACACTTTGAAGTCCTAGACGAAAAACCATAGATGTGGCGTGGTGTTCTTGTTCAAGTGAGGCGTAGCTACTGACAGTGATATGTGAGCCTGATGTGAGCCTGATGTGAGCATTGCAAGGGGCGTCCACTGGGTGTTTGGCATCGTTTGCTGTCAAATTGTGATGGAGGCTGTGCTATCACGCCTGTTTGAAGTTGTTTCGTGTTTCGATTAAGAATCTGATAAGATCGATAAGATCCCCCGAACGCCTTTCAACTTCAGAATCACAGCCATGACTTCGGCCTAACGGTGGGGTCTTTCCAGCTCCAAAATTCTTTCAACCATCTCAATAGAACGGTGCACATCCACTGGGATCAATGGGTGATGGCTTTGGAAACTCAAACGTTATTCAGGAGTCAGAGCAACTAATCCTGCTTGAAAGTACGATCAGCGTCCTCTACGATATCCCACCTACTCCCACCCGTTTTCCACGTCGTTGCAATTGACTTCTTACGAGGCGAAGTTTCCGCGGAATCCGGAGACTACCACTTACAACTGTTCAATAGAATGATGAACACTCAACTGTGAAGCCATTGAGGTAACATGATTGCAACTTCGAATGCAATTCTCCGACCGTCAAAGACTATACACCTCATGCTCCGGGAAACCCTCAACTCATCTGCTACCGTCTCTTCTTCAGGTAAGCACGTGGGCATGGTTGTCAGAGTGACGGGGCTGATTTCTATAGCCGAGCTGCCGAAGCCTGATTTCAATCTAGCTGATATTGAGGATCCACACGTTCCAGTTGCATCATACGCCTGTTCTGGTTCCGCCAACTGCTCGCGCCCTTTCGGTATGGTGTCTATCACCGGTTTCCTCACCACCCTTTGCTCCGTGTCTGACAGCTACTTGACACTCCCACTCGTCTCTTCTGCTCGATCTTGGGTGCCACGTGCGCAAGGTCAACATGCGAGCTCAACGCGCGTTGCAATCTATTCAGATTATGCTCAGTTGACCGCATTGTCGTATGGTTCCCCACGTGTATGGTAATACTTATCTCACCTTCACGTCTAGCCGATGTATGTCTCTTGGGCTTGGCTCATCAAAGCTTCACGCTCAACATCGTGGTCGGAAAAAAGAGGGTCTGAGAAACGATATAAAGGCGCAGTTGTAGGTCCTTACCCAGTAGCTTGCTCGCCATGAAGGTGTGTACAGTGCTGCATCTCGCCTTTGATCGTTTTCCTTGACTGACACACTTACTTGTAGTTCTCCATCTCCACTCTTACTATCCTCGGTCTTTTCGCTGTCGCGAACGCCTCCCCTGTCGAGCTCGACAGCCGAAGCGGGACCCCCCTCACCCAAGCCCAGGCCGAGGCGCGCCTCATTCCCAACGGCATCACTGCCTATTCGAGCGGCGGCTGCACTACCAAGTGTGTCTCCACCTTCCACCTTCCATCCCTCCCATACAAACAACTGACCCGTCTTTGCCAGATCCATTTCGACCTGCACCTCCTACTCCGGTATCCTCTCAGGAACCGTTGACGGCGTCATCACACTCAAGAAAGCCTCCGGCGTAGGCTCGCTTGTCATTACTGGCGGCACAGAGGTTGGACACGCGAGCGGTACTTACTCGCACGCAAACGGCTACAAGGTTGACGTACGTCACTCGACGACGCTCGACAACTACATCCACTCTGCCTTCACGAAGATTGGAAACCGTGGGGATGGTTACCCACAATGGCAAGCCGCCAGCGGAAACATCTACTGTGTAAGTATGATGTGGCTTCTGCTACCATGGGTCCGTTCTGATTTGCTTTTGCGTGTAACAGGACGAAGGCTCGCACTGGGATATCACATACTACTGATTCAGAGACCTTTGTACTCCTGTATGTACTACACCAAATGGTTTATCCAAATACTGCCATGCACGTCCAAGAAAAATTTACTAGTATCCGAGCGAATGAACGATTAGCAGAGGCAGAGATTGGACTCCCTATTTCACCGATGAAGCAGAGTCTGATAAGATTATGTTTAGGGCCACATGGATTCTTTAGTCATCTGCTTCCGATCTGTCCAAAGACCACGTCTCCGACCTTGAACGTCTCAATCGAAAAGTCATTGGCAGATCTTCTCTACCACCGCATATTATCATACATGGAACGTCGCTTGATATCGCAGGATGGCAGTGTTCAAGCGCGAAACCGTGAGCATCGTAAATGCCGCGCCTATCCCAGCCGCTTCTGCCATTCATGCTTTGAATCCAGATGTCGACCAACCCCAACCGGAACCATGACTACTGCTCTCCATCCCGAAGTATTGGGTGGATTCCCAGACCCGCCATGCGACCTGATACGTGTAACGTCTTGAGCACGATATCTGTTCTTTATGCTCTTCATATGTACCAACCACAGAAATTGAATTTCATGATCAATCCACCCACTAAACCCTCGCAAACCAAATCTCCGCCCCCTCCTTCCCAGTACCCTCCGGCGCTTTCGCATCCGGACCCTCCATGCCCCATATGCCGCCCCGAAACGCGAGTCCATCCTCCTCCCCATCCCTTCCCGCAACCCACTCCACCTCAAATCGCTCGTCCAGCCCAATCAGAATTCCGTCACTATCTCCATCCTCGCCCCCGGCAATCCCCTGTGCTTTCTGCTGCCCCTGATTCCCCCAAATGACGGAGACATTGAACCAAGGCCCACTCCAGTGCGTAAGTCGCAGGTGCGTCGCGAATGTGTGGCGGAAAGGCACCACGAGCGTTGGAATGTCCTGTACGGGCGTGTGTGCAAGTAGGAGCCGCGTCGTGGGATGTTGAAGGAATGAATCACATGCTGCGGCTCTGTCGTGGTCCATTTCCGTATAGTGTGACAGGGTTTGGGGAGAGGTAGAGATGTTTGTTCGTAGCCCCGGGGCGCCAGGGGGTACATAGCAAGGTCTGAGCACGCCGTACGCCGGATGGCTGAAAGTATAGTTCTGGAGGCTGGGGATAAGCTGGGGCGGCGGCTGCGGCTTCTCGGGGCGAGGAAGAGCTGCGCGGCGTTTCTTCGCGTAGTACTCGTCTTCTTCTTTAACATATCTTTACATCGTGGTGAGCTAAGGAACCGCGTGATTGAACGCCATGATGATCACCTTGAATACCAATCAATCTCCTCTAAGCCTAGTAACGCGTCAGCGATACGCCATTTCACACTCTCATGCACAACACCCCCTGCCGCGTCGTTCGAGAACACCGCGATGCCCAGTCCTGTCGCGTTCGGGAAGCGTGAGATCTTGCCGTCTACGGAGTCCGAGTCCAGGTTAGCAAAGACCTACCAATCGGTTTCAAAAAGATAAATCGCAATCTCGGCTAGACCGACAAGAGAGCAAGCGATCTCGGTGGCGAATAGACGGGACGAGTGTGACGTGGAGACACTCACCAAGATCAGGGAAGCGAGCGACCTGGGTCTTGAATCCAGGATTATTTCCGCCGTGCTCGATGATTTCATGACCCCGGTAGGAGTACCGCCACTGAGCAGGGCCATATACTCTTGGAGACTACCGAAAGAGTAGTTGTCAGCGTAAGCAACATGGTCAAGAGGACGTGATAGAAGGATGTGATGGGGATGCCATGGCGTGCGTAAGAATCCAGAGTAGCTGGAGCAGTCTTAGGGACCGAGAGAATACTCACGAGTTCCGGAAATTGGGCCTTTCCGTTAGATACACTAACACCTGTTTCCAGACGGGCAAGAACTGCAGGCGGGATGAGCGTCTTATTCGTGTGTGGGACGACGCCGCCATTGAGAAGCGTAGATAACCAAGGCACCTGATAAGCAACTTCAGCAATAGTCGAGATGAGGCAAGAATACAAAAAGCCAATATAAAGGGAGCGGTAGAGACCTTGCAAAAGAGACATGAACGAAAGCGATACGAAACGTACCATATCTCTAACGGATGTCAATACTCCCCCCGCTCCAGCCCATATGCGCTCTTCCCCTGGGCGTACAAAATAGGGCACCGTCGGACGCAGCGTTCCGCGCTCCTCAGCGTAGAAATCGCTTGAAGAGTACTGGTGCCCTTGCGCGAAGACTGGTATCGCCTGCCCTTCCATACCGCCAGGAAACTTGTAACCAGGTGGGTATCTGCGGGCCTCGGCGTCCTCAACACTGTAGGTAGAGGAATTCATGCCTGCGGGCTGGAATATATGCTGAGCGACATAGGATTCGAACGAGACGTTGAGAAGACGCATCGGGAGGTGAGAAAGGGTTTCGAACATCATGTTATTGTACTGGAACGTGCTTCGGAAAGGGGCAGAGGGACGCAAATGACGGAGGTTCGCGATCTGTACAGCGAGGGGCGGTTGTGAGTGCTTATGAGGGGTATAAATGGGATATAACGCACCATAGCTGGAACACCTCCATCCAAGGCCGCACCAGCGAAGTCATGCCTGGGCATGCCAGTGCGATGTACGAGTAGATCAAGCAATGTTGCCTCCTTGCTGGCAATGGGGTCCATGAGCTTCCACTCCGGGATGACTGACGCGACTTTCGTTGTCCATTCGAGATTCAATGAACCGTTGGAGATAAGGAGGCCCGTAGAGAGGGCGAGAAAGAGCTTGCTATTTGAAGCGATCGCGAAAAGCGTGTCGGGAGTGACCGGCACGGGCGATGGTGAGGTATGGGCATGACCGAAACTGAGAAGTTGGTGCCGGAAACCGGTGGTGGTGCTAGGGTCTTTGAGTACGACGGCGACCGCAAGTCCAGGAGATGAGTGCCTGGAGAGGACATTGTGGATATAGGCTTCGACTTCAGGAGCAACCAGCTGCTCCGTTGGCGATTTCTCGGTTGGGAGGATGAATGGCAGCTGGACGCAGGATGCTAAGTGGATCCATAATGTGAAGAGGAGAAGGGCGTTCAGCGACATCCCTGGAGCGGATTTGTGCATCATCGCTCGGGAGAGAAGTGCATCATCAGGTCCCGACTGACTCCAAATTTCGGATGATTGAAGAACCGATCTCATCATTGCCAAGTTCAAGTTCGCCGAACGTCCGAATTCGATCAGAAAGGACCGTTCTTGCATTGGTTCGCTGCCATGCGAAGTAAAAGGCCATGTCTAGGTCTTTCCAAGATACGCTGAGAGGTGAATCCATCTCGAGAGATGAGAGACAAGTGCTGAGTCTCAAAATTAATTTATATCACAGGTGCTAGTGTGCGATAAGGATTCTTGATATGTAGCGATGCTGAAGAATATCGCATGCTGTCGAAGTTCACCAGAAGATCGCTCTGCTAAATTCTGCAAGAAGAAGAATCTGAATCATGCTCAGAGATATATTGAATGAGAGCGAATAATAAGAATTTACGCTACAGCGATGCCGGTTGATCCAGATTGCAGACTCCACTTCGGATTAGAAAGCCTGGCAGTCCGCTGAATACCTTCACGCTGTCGAAGGCTCTAAAATGGATGGAGCAGATGTTTGAATGGTCAAGTGTCCAGAATTTGGTAGAAAGTACGAGGCCAAGGTTAGCTTTTCGCTGAATTGATGACGTAGATAAGATCAAGATAAGATCGAAAATTTAGATATCATCGTCCTCACGCTTTGCACAGCGCGGGCAGGAGGCGACGCTTGCTTTTTGTCAAGAAAAATGGTAGTAGGGAAACGTGTGCGGTATGCTCTGCGACAAACGCGTCGATAAGATAAGATACACTCATCCCCAACGGTCAACGATGCCTCCTGATCTTGCATGGTGCGATAGAGTATTCATCCCGATATCATCCGTCGTCCCCCACCTCTCTTCCTCGCTTGTTCTTCTCTAAGTCCGGCGAAGCGATTCGCTTGGGGGTCAGCAAACCCTTCCTGCGACAGGGCCCAACCACGTATAGGACATTTGCAATACAAGAGATCCTGTGAAATAACCTTTGACGGCACTTCAAATGTCGCCTCGCTGCGTGTGATTAAATTGGCACGGAGGGGCACATCTTCCGTTTCCTTCCGCTCAATGCTTCTTACAGTATGATTATGTCCACGGCAGAGCCCATGACGTCCCAGCGAAGGAACCATCCAGTAGGTCAGTCATATATCTATTGGGACATTGAGACATTCTGAATAACACATTTCGACCCCCACGGAGGCAAATTACGAATATTTGAGTCAAGTCCCTATTCCCTATCACTGCTATAAGACCTACCGAATCTTCTTCCATCAGCCTGCTTCGTCCCTGCTTCGCCACAATGACGAAACCGCAGACCAACAATCACGTCGCCAAATCTTGCTCAGCATGGACCGAAGCGGACCTGCGACTCTGTAACGTAAAAATCATCGACGCCGATGTCCCTACCTTCTTCGGTATACAGCGCCTTCCATCTCCAAGCGTCAGCCCCGCAGTGCTTAATACCAAAGCCTCCTCTTCTTCACAGCCTACACATAATCACACCGCCCTGACCAACGAAGAACGCATGTTCTTCAAGTATCTCCAGGCCGCCTCTGTACCCAGCGAGCACCAAGAAGCCGACATTCGCGAATTCACAGCACACCTCCTCCAACTCCTCAGCTACACTGCGCCCAACCCCTCCAAACAGCATCCAGAGGAGGCGAGCCAGGAGCGCCGTGTCATCCGGAAGGAGCACGATCTACCCCTTTTCATGTGCGCTCGCACTGTCCACGCCATCGCCGATGTCTGCCTCCTCATCCCTAGCACATCCACGCACCACGGTGACTCGATCCTTCTGATCGCAAAGGCGTCCCCCACCACCGCGTCCAAGTCGGAGACCAGTGCGTCTGCGTCTGCGACCGCGTCGGCTTCGGAGGCTCGGCTCGTTGCGCAGGCTATCGCTGCGTACCAGTCTCAGAATCGCGCACGGGGTCGGGCGCGCCTTTCGCCCGCCGAGAAGCATATCGTCCCAGGGTTGATCATGTCGGGGACTATGCCTGTGCTTTATAAGATCGGGGTCACGGCAGAATTGGTAGAGAGCGTGCAGACCGCGCAGGTACCACCGACGGCGACGGAGGTGCAGAGGCTGGTGTTGCCTGTAGAGGGCCCGGTGTCAGTGCAGGAAGGCATGATACCGCTGGAGAACAGGAAGGTCATGCTAGCGTGCTTGGAGGCGTTCAAGGCGCTCGTATAATTCGACAGTTCCCACCCCCTCGCTTTCTCGCAGACTAGTACGCGCTTTCAAGTCTTCGTCGTTCTCGTGTACCCCCGTTATGGACTATCAATCAATGTAGTTTCTACCTTTGCCCACCGAGTATCGAAATTCATGTTACCTGGACGCATCTTTGCAGAAAACTGAAAGTAATTATTGAATGGGGTTGCGATCAACACGTCGTATTTCCCGATGCTGGCGGGGAAGATACTTTTTTGCGCAGCAGTGGTTATAGTGTGCCATACGCTACCCGACCATCAATGACAGTCGCCCGCACCTTCGTCGTCAGGATATCCTGCGGCGACACACTCATAATGTCCTTCGACAGCACGACGTAATCGGCGCGCTTGCCACGCTCCAACGACCCAAGATGTTTGTCCGTAAAAGATGCATAGGCCGGGTCAATCGTCATTCCTACGCGCTCGCCCATGGATATCAAGAAATAGAGAAGTAGGGCGTGTAAAACGAACCTCGGAGCGCCTCTATCCTTGTCAATCTCTGTTCTGGGAACCACCCTCCAGGCCCATGCGGCGAGGTTCCGTCTTTGGCGACCCGGGTGATGGCGGCATAGAAACCAGCCAGCGCGTTCACATCTGCGACCGGGAAGTCGGAGCCCAAGGTGATTCGCGCCCCACCATCTACGATTCCACGGAAAGCGTAGAGGCCCTTCACGCGCTCGGGCCCCTGTAAAGGAAAAGAACATAGTAAGACATCAGCTGGGTGGAGTAGTAAGCAAAAAGCACGAGAGCAACGCACGAGACGGTCCTGGGCATACCACATGTCATCCGTGCTGTGTTAGGGATGGACATGAATGGAATTGTTCATACGTAAATCAATATGGACATACGCATGGGTTGGCTGGACACTGGCAATTACTAACGCCAGAAAAGAGGATATCAGGATTATAATTAGTAGAACGAAGATGAGAAGTAACTACGCACCACCGAGGTCCCCGAGCCGGCGCATGTCCTTCTGCGTCAAGAGTTGTACATGCTCAATGCGGGGGCGAAGCGCGCGAATGTTGATGCCAAGCTCTTGCTGAGCACGCTCGAATGTGTCAAGGATGATACCATTGGCCCGGTCGCCGATAGCATGGATGTTCTGGACACGAAAACCGGGACGCCCGGTCAGGGGGCGTCACTAAGATGGCAGGAAACGTGTACATACCACCTGCCAGCCATCCCTCAGGAATCCAGGCACGACGCGGTGAAGCAGCTCAGGCGCGATGCGCATCAACCCGCTCGTAGAGGGATTGTCTGCATACGGTTCATACAACTGGCGTCCTCGTCAGTCATATGGCTTCCTTGTACATACGACAGGCAATACTTACCGCAGCTCCTCCTGACCTAAGAGCACCTTCAACCCCGGTAAAATTGAGTGTAAGGTGGGGAATGATGTCAAAAAAGCACACCGTCAGCGAAGATCTTGACGCTCCTGGAGCTCAATCTAGTCCCCTCCTCGTCACCTTCGTATGCAGCCAGCAGCGGCTGAGTCGTGTTTCCCCAATAAGGTGCATGCTGCTCTACGTTGAAGTACCGCATGCCGTAGATTCGCAAAGGCAACGGACCGTGTTCGGTTTCCCTATAGTTACAAATCCGCAGTCAGCGTTCATTTCAACTTGTAAATGGATCGCGATGGAGGCAGAGGGATGTAATGCTAACTTCGTGAAGAATGCAAAGCTTTGGGGATCGAACCCAGCATCGTGGAGCGACGTAAGTCCAGTCCCAAGAGCATGCTTCACCGTGGTCTGGAACCGCGCCCCGAGGTCGGAGTGAGTAAGGTTGGGACGCTTGACGAGGTCCATCGCGGTGTCAAGGAAGGCACCTGCGAAGAAACATCTCAGTCAACCGGAGAATGAGAGGGTTCATTGTGGGAAACTCACCAGTTGGGAGTCCATTTTCATCGCGCACAATCACTCCGCCCGCGACTTCCGTATCAGCGGGGTAAGGGGCATTGGCGGCGAGTGTGGTTGCGGAGACCCAGACAGAGTGGCCGTCACGTCCGGAGAGGATTATTTGGCGCCCTTGCGTCGTGGGATTGGCTTCGAAGTCAGCCTGGAGGAAGATGATGGATGCGAGGTATCAGAAGAGGGGTAGAATTGACGAATGATGGCGGAAAATGAGGTCGTCAGTCAACGGATAGAAGAAAAGAAGGCAAGAATATAAAGCGGCTATCCAATTCAGAATGAGGCACGGGGGGGGGAGAACTTAGTATGAGCACTTGAGGCGTAATAAGGGCGTGAAAATGAGCGCAAAAGGAAGACTAAGACGTCAAGTCCCAAAAGCGAGGACAGCGAAACGAGTCGCCCAACGAGGACAAGAGGAACGTACAGCACTTGGTAATACGGGAATGTCCCATGACGTGTGATCATAACCCCACCCTTCCACGACTTTCGTGCGGTCTTTCGAGAGCACAAGGTCAGCGTTGATATAGTCGGCCAAAATTTGCACTGTTTCTATTTTAATTGTAGACGTGTTAATGGACGAGCAGGAAGGAGCGGCGGACCAACCTTCGGCAGACTGTCCACTCTGGAGGTCGACAAGCTGGCTAGCGCCGTATTCGAGGATATGACAATGCGAATCTTTGCATGCGAGTCAGCTCCAGCCAAACCATCAGAAGTCATAGGTTTACGCACCACTTAATCCTGGCACAACGACCTCGCTGTCCCCCAGGTACTTGAGCTGCAGTTCGGGACCGTCCCAGCGTGACTTTATATCGTCTAAGGCGCCTGTATCCACGACCCGAGCCCCCCGAACGACGAGGCACTGCACCTGCGTGTTATTCGGGTCGACGGTATAGACTGGTTTCCGAGTACCCTGGCCACACATAGCGTACGCCTCCGACGGGGTAGGAGACACTGGTCGAGTATACAGAGCAACAGCGGACACGATGGCGATTGCGAACAGCGTCAGACGGACCTTTCGCGAGAACGATGTGGGACGCTGATCAGGGCCGGGTGAAGTCTGCCTAGATGATTTGACCTTTTCTCTTGGCCGCGTTCCCGCAGGTATGGATGCCATTCCGTGTTAACGAGAAATGAAATAGACGCTACTGGGTCTATCAACGTCGTAGATGTGTGAAACGTTGGTGTAGATATGAGTGAATCGAAGACGGGGGTAAGCGCCGAGTTCAGGTACCATCAGTATGGGTTCATGGTCGGAAAACCCGGGACTAGATAAAGCAATTGAGAAAATTATTCTTTGTCCGACTGTCGAGTGCTGCCTTCGGTGAGTGTTCCCTTGTCACAATTGCGGATTGCTGCATGTAATTTTAAGGACCGTGGATCTTCTGAAATCCCGTAATACGTACATAAACGGTGGTACGTCCCCACCGACGCCTACAGACTTAGCCCAAAAGGTCAAGATCTGTCCAGACCTAGAGGCAGCTGCGATTGAGGGGATGGGACGAGGATCCATTTCGCCTATATGGTATACCGACGCTGGGAAGATGGTACTGGTAAGAGAAAGACTTGTACTTGGTCAACTTCTTGTCAACTTCACAAGTTCAACTCCGAAGACTTGTTTGGCTAATCAGGCTGAAGGAGCAACACGTCAACAACGCGTCAACCGCGGCAACTTCCGATGGCGGTGACACTTTTCACGATTCAACTTTTTCTCCTCAATCGCATGCTATGAATTTTCCTCCAAGGGACACGTATCGCTCAAGCACATGAACCCTGCAAGATATATGAAGTAATTGTCGAAACTGTGGGGCACGCTAGGCGTGATGGGCGATGTGTTCAACAGCCCGTCTGGTATGTGCATTCTTCCCATCACGCCTCCGTCATACCTCAAGGATGCTTCTTTCCACATGGATCCAGTATTGTATATGCATCATGCGGACCCCGATCGCCTCCAGTGGTCTTGGACTGAGTGCTCAGTTCGTCGTCCCTGTTTGGCGATCGAATTTGCCCTATAGCGTTAGCATACCGAGGGCGGGGACGCCGCTCGACGAGTATTTATTCGAGGGTGATTTAGGGTCGAAGGTAGAAGGTTCCTTTGTGTAGATATCACAAAATCGCGACGCGCGGCGCTCATAGATATCAGACAGAACGGTGCTCAAGAGGCGCCTAGCGGAATGACGACTTGACGATCATGATCGAGTCGATCGACTTCTACGCGAAGGCGACCTAGATTGAGAAGCTGTGGCATGCTCTGCCTAGAAAATGCCTCGATAGTCGTTTCTTCGTCTATATCCATCATGATCACCACTACTGCCACACGCCGCAGTCGCCTGGCGTGGCGCTCCCGCGTAAGAAGTTCATCTATTGCTCGCCATGCCCAGGCTCCCTCATCAACGGCGGAAGCTTCCATAGTGCAAGTATCGAGAGTGGTATAGATGGAGACCTCTTCGAGGTTATTGGGGCGAGGGACGGATTCGAGGATGCGGGACACGTGAGGGATGGACGCGAGATCCTCGAGGCGGAAATGGATGTGTCGTAAGTTGTGGAGATTAGGAAGAGCAGGATCCCCGGTAATAACTGCAGGAAGGGTTAGTATTCATATGCGATACATGGAAAGGAGACGAGCACTCACGGTGGAGCCGACTCAATTTCAGCACTTCTAGATTGCATCCTACAAGCTCAAGAACTGCTTGCAACGCGATGAAATTGGTGTCGTCCCAGATCTCAACAGTGAAGTTTCTGAGCCGAGTGATGGATAAGAGCGAGGATGCGTCTTCCAGGGCAACCAGAAGCGGTTGAATAACGGTATCGCCACGGAGCCAGATCGTCTCGAGAGACCCCACATTTGTGGGATCAATGGGTGGGTCAGAGACAGGAGAGATATCGGGCTCGACATCGGTGTAAAAGGTAATGTCCCATATCTCTAGCATTTTCAGGTTTGAGCAGAGCTGAAGATTGCGGATGGGAATGTCTTTCATAGCGATGATGGACAGCGTGCGGAGTTTGGGACGCGAGAACATATCGCGGAGATCTCTCCTAACAGCCGCGGGTAGAGACATCCATCCTATTCCCGGTGTTCTATGGTCCGCCATGATAGTTATGTCATGCAACCAAGGGAGCCTAGGAATCCCGATGCTCGCGAAAGCCACATCACAAGACTGGGTCTGGACCATGACAAATACCATCTCCACATAACTACAAAGGCGCGGACTGGACGCTAGAGTTGAAAGAAGGCTAAAGAAGGTTGCGATCCTGAGAGGTGATGATATCAGTGAAGGTTATGAAGATCACTTGAAATAACCGTCGCTGCGCTGGTATGCGAAAAGACGAGGACATGACGCTGCATTTCTTGAGTATCTGTTTATCCTTGGTACCTGAGAGCTCATCGAAAATCTTGTCAATGATCTCCTGAGGAAGCGTGGGGAGGAACGGCATCTTTGGCAGGTTGCGAGTTTCTTCACCGGCGATGTTGTCGGCCTGTTATCCGATGGTGTTTGGTCCAGTTTTCTCTAGTGGCGGAGTTGATTGGCAAGTCCAACTTGAACCACCGAGTACGTCGATTCCTCCCCGTGGGCACGGTCAGTCCTGAACGTTGAACGTTGAACGGCCATCCACTACAGTTACTTAATTGGGCTTCAGAATTATAGGCATTTCCTGTTTTAATCCTTTACGTTCGTGATAGATCCGATATCTTGCTATCTCGCTGAATCCCTCCAAGATATCGCATCGAGACCGTGTCAGGATATGCGAACCCTACTTCCCTTCAAATTTCAAAACCCCGGTTCCAGCCATGTCAATTCATTCGAATCATGAGGACTTAGTCGTCTCCGGGCCTCCGCGCAAGCCTTACATCTCGAGTAGATGCTCAGTATCGAAAAATCACACCCATTCCTGACCTTCTTTGATATGCTTCGCGGTGTCAATCATGTAAAGGTAAGTTACACATCGGATCTCTGAAACTCCTGGGTAGGTGTATTCCGATGTTCCCCAAGCATATAATTCTCCTGATCGCATGACTGCATGGTAACAATGAAGCGGAGAGATTACACGACAGATATCTAGAATTCGACTCAGCGTACATAATTCATTCTTGGGGCCGATGAATCAAAGCGGGGTTCAACGGGATCACCATTTCCAGATGAGTCTGAAAATCCCGCCAGCCGAGTTCTACACATAGGCGACCAGCTGCGAACAATCGCGGCATGTTGGATGTAAAGTAGTTGCGAGCGTCACCACCAGGGTCTGCGCTCGCTCGACTGGTGTGCTCAACCGTGATTCGCAGGTTTGCAGAAGGATGTGTAGTGCACATCGCCTCATCGATTCGCTGCCAGTACCCCGCAACAAAGCGAAAGTGATGATCCCACCTACATAGATAATCGTCTATGGTCAGCGAAACATCTTTGACGTGAGTGGAGTCGAGGAGACTGGGTAAGCGCTGGATGGTCCTATGATTTGGATTTATGATTGTGAGGTGCTGTAGCTTGGGAAGGGTAGGGAGAATGAGATCACCAAGGAATTCTGGAACAGAAGATGTATTTTAGGACGTATAGATGGAGGGGGGGGGACACGGGTTTTCTCACGTTGGATGAATTTGAGTGTGAATGCTTCGAGAGATGGCCCCGTGAGCTCGAGAAGCTCCTGACATCCCGTAAAATCTTCGTTGTCCCAGATCTCAATCGTAAGCCTCCGCAGGCGAGTGATAGACAGGGAGGAGGCCGGATGAGTAAGGGTATCGCAAAGCAGTCGAGGCCTAGCGGTGATACGCAAAGAAAGTGACTCGAGGTAAGTCTGGGTGGGGCTGATGGAAGGGGTACACGGAGTGTTCCAAGGAGCGTTCCCATCCTGGTCGGACTTCAGAAAGATGATGTCCCACAGATGAAGCTCCCGCAGATGTGCGCATGAAGAAATGAGTAAGGCAGGAATGAAGCAAATGTGACTGATGGATAGTACGCGAAGTGAGGACGACCGGAGCAATTCGGAAAGACTACTTCTGAGTCCTGCTCGCAATACTAGCCAAGACACGCGATCTCGAGATTCCTTCTCATTGGATAGCGTGAGATGGGATAGCCGAGGCAGCTTCAGCGTTATATCGAAGTACGGGTAGGATGATTGCCCGCCCTGAAATCTAATAGCGAGTGATTCGACGAAGCTTCGAAGGCGGTGACTCGATGTTAGAACGTTGATCAGAGCGTCGGCCGTGGCTTTGAGGGCGGGGGAAGAAGATAGGGTCATAGACAAAGACCTGTATAACCGTTCCTGCGCATGATCGTGGAACGATGATGATACGATGCAGCACGCTCGTAGCGTGTTCCGATCGGCGGCTTCCAGGCTGTCCAACTCCTCTAAAATCTTGTTGACGAGTTCCTGAGGAATGCGGGGAACGAGAGACATATGTAGGACAGAGTTCAAGTTGGAGGTCTGGATTCTGCGTACAAGACGTTATATATTTATATCTTATCTGATGGGCGTTTGCCATCTCCGACAACACGTCAACACGTGTTGTCAACTTGCACTCAGTCGTCACCTCACCGCACCCCCCTGACTCAACTCTCTGTTCCGTCTAGTTCTATGTATAGCTAGCGTCGCGGTATTCGTCCAGATGTTTTGATCATTGGCGGTATCCCCCAGCTCTCAGCTCTCCGCTCTACAGCATGCAGCGTTCCTTGTTGGACTTTTTGCGATGTCCTATGGCTCTCGTGTATGTGGTAACCGTCGTGTCTCTTTCCGAACCGCCTTTTCACCTTCTACTATCATTAGAATGGCATTACGCTAGAGAAGCATCGTGCAAACTAGCGGAAGACTCGATCACATCTGTCGGTCAATATACATCTGTCGGTCAATATCCCATACCCTCCCATACCATCAACGCCCGTACCATCGTTTCCCGGTAACCGCGACTCATGATCAAAAGCGCCTCCTCATGTAGTCCGCCACATGGCACGCTTGTATGCGCGATGGGAGTATGAGTTTCGGGAGCGGCAGCAGTTGCAGAGGGGGCATAGCTTTTTGGCGGAGCGAAGTGTGGAGTGGGCGCGAAGGCTATCTTGCGTAGTCGTGATACTACTCAAGTGTCCGTCGTTGGGAAAGCCGGCAGCAGGGCTGTCTCGCTCATGCTCGAGGACATACTCAGAGGGTGCATGAGAGACTTGGGAACGTACTCTGATCGTCCTATGCCACGGGTCGTCAGCCATAGTCGTCGCCGCTCCGATCGCCGCCTTACCCTCCTTCTTTCGGACGCCCATGTAAACGTTACTCTCCCCCCGCCCTTCTCTCCCAGTCTGCACTTGTTTCCTCGTCCGACGTCGTATATTGAATCGCCGGCTTGCCTCACCCACCCATTTTTATCTCCCCAGCTCGCATAGCGCAATCATAAAGAGCATCTTGGCGCTGGTACCGGATCGGAGGGAACACCCTGCTTGGCGTCCGCTCCAGTTTTCAGGTCTCCGATAGCCGCACTTCGAACGGACGAAGGAGCCACTCCTCTACGACGGATACGGACCCAGCGATCGAAGGCCTTCCCGGCTTCTTCGAGGTATTGCCGCCAGCTCCCTGATTCGCTCCACCCGCCACCGTCGCAGCACGTTCCGCCAGTCCAATTTGAAACCGGGGTTAACATCATTCATGGGAGATCCAATCGCCTCTGCTCAAAGACGTGGACGATGGCCGGGACGCTGGTGAAGGACCTTCGTCTGCATCGTACTCATGCCACCCACAGTTATCACGGGGAAAAGTTAGTTACGACGTTGAGCTCAAGTGATACTCCATCTTCAGGGCGTCGTGTGTTGGACCTGGCACCGGAGAGCCTTCAAATGTCGTGACGTGTCAACGATCGGGTGTCTCTAGGCCTTCGGTACGTACTTGATTGAACCTTTCTCCCCTCCGTGCATGCATATCTGATCTGAAGCCCAGATCGCTTCGCAAAATACGTTGAACGGACTGCGATTTGGAGCGCCTTGGTATAACGACCGAAGGCAGTTGTTGGGTAGCTCATACCGTATGGTACGCCCACCCTTGTTGATCTCTGCTGCACTGATGGTTAAATGAGCTCTACTTTTCGTCCATCCAGACTGTGACACGCAAGCAGCTGGAGTCTCGCACCGCCTCGTCATACGTATGGATCCTCACAGGGATACAGATCTTCTACAGCGTCGGGCAGCCATCAACGCAAATTCCGGATTTCGTTTGCACGGGCTGAAACGAACGGCAGGACGACGTTCGCCCAGATACGATGCCGCAGAAGCTTGTTTCGGTCGTACGTTGCCCGCTGGACGCTGTCGATCCTGGTCATTCGTTTGCTTCCGGACCCTGCTGTATGGACCCTGAAGGTCATTATTAATCGGAAGGATATACGATCTTGAGCATAGAGGATTAGGCGTCGGTACGAAGTTGGGTAAGGCGCGTCACAGCTTAACCGATTCAAATTTAAAGATCACTTCAGGGTACTGTAGTCTCTTCGCACTTGCGCTTTCTCTTGAACGCCTCTCATCACTACCGGGGTATCCGTGTTGTCCGTCGATAATGAGAGTCTTCGACAGGCTGAGACCCTGAGCAAGAGGTGACTTTAGGCCCCTGGGCTGTCCAGCGGCTCACGTGGTGATGATGACGTCGTATGTACATATGTACCTCGAGGCCCGCTCCCGTGCTGACATGCTCATTACCAGCACAAGCGTCGTCGTGATCTGAACAGCGATTGCAACGTGGAGTCACCGCCGCATGGCGTCGGGATAATGCATGTGCAAGCTATAATAGACCATAGCCCCGAGAAAGAACCATAGACGTAAGCTTCAACTTGGAAGTTCCGAGTTTAGTCGGGAATACATCCTCATGTTGGGCAAGACAGAAATGTGGGCTTCGGCCACTCATCCCCGTTCATGAGGGACGCGAACAAGGTCTTCGGTGATCGACGTAAATTCAGCGGAACCTCGGAAGACTAAGAAGAGCGCTAGTCTGAAGTCGGAACCGGACCTCGAATGAAAAAAATCTGCCAGCGGATACGGAGGCTTATAAAAGGTGAGCCACAATACATTCAAAAGCCAGTTCAACGACTTACCCGTTCTACCACACTCCTCTATCCACTATGTTCGCTCGTGCCTCTGCCTTCCTCCTCGCTCTCCCTCTTCTCGCTGCTGCGCTGCCCGGTGTAGCCCCGGCTGCCGACCAATGCAACACCGGTGACATTCAATGCTGCAACAGCACTCAGAATGTAAGTTCGTTTGGCTCGTCGTAGGCGTTACTTGTTTCTCAATATACCTCGTAGCCTCTGGACCCGAATGTGGCTGAGCTCCTCGGCCTCCTGAGCATCGTCGCGAGCGGCGTCAAAGGCCAAGTTGGCTGTAAGGTCTTTTGTTTTCGGGTGATTCGTCCCGCTAAACCGATGTTGTTCCTTTCCAGTGGACTGCAACCCCATACAGGTAATCGGTGTCGCAGGAAACTCGTGCACGTCTCAGCCTGTCTGCTGCACTGACAATCAATTCGTACGTGTTCTGCATCTTTTCGAGGGACATGATTGCTGAAACGGCGTCGCAGAATGGCCTTGTCGCCGTCGGTTGCACCCCGATCAACGCCAACGTCTAGATGTCGGTATTTCGAATCCTTAATGAGTAGTAATAGGCTGCCAGCCCCATTATATACCCTGACTGTCGATCATCGGATAGAGCCCATCGCCAATAGAATATTACGAGACTCGAATTGCGGTGCTCTACAGACTGACATTTGTTGTTCTAAGGCGTTATACTTAAACTCTTAAGTAGCCAGTACGCGTCGCTACAAGATATCGGGCGCTATATCTCAAGAGGGTTCAAATCAATTATCCGACCTGACGGCAAGAGAACGGCAGCATTGATCAGATCAGTACGGCAGGCTTTCGGCAGAGAGATTTAGATAGCGAAAAGAGCTCAGGTTGGGTCCAAGTGAATTTACAAACGAAGAACTGCTAGAGAACTGCTATTTACATATCAACGAAATACATCGTCATTGTGACTTTCTACCGAGGAGTGAGCTCTCGATGAAAATATCGGTCGTGGTATGGGACGTGGATGTGCAGCAGTACTACTCGGGGTGAAGTATCGAGGCCGCCGAGGAGGCTGCCTATGGCTCAAAGTCGCGTTCTCGAGCCCCTTCGTGGGTCTCTCTGCGTGGCGCTTAACGGCTTTGATGAGGGAACCGATGTTCTGGCATGCAGAACACGCCGGGGATGAAGTGGGTGCACTTCTCGTGCAATGAAGAGACCGGACACGAATTGTCGAGCGCTGCGTGTCGACAGAGCAAATGGTATAGCCTGGAGTGAACCGCGACTCGGGATCGTGAAGAGCGAACGGGTATGACACAAAAGGTGATCCTGAATCCCAATGAAACACTGTACCATCGCATATCGATGGGTTTTTCTGGCTGCTGGGCTGTTCTAGCGTTATCAAGTCCCTCGAGGATCCGATCTACGTTGTAAGGAGTGAGCAACAACGAAATAGATTTTACAATTCATACGAACCGGCAAGTGCCAATTTACACTTTTGAGTTCGTTGATGTTGACGCAGACCAGTCGTTGTAATATTATCCTTTCCGTGATTAATATATGTGTGGCATATGGTACAGAGTACTAGTCGGTGTCCGCTTGAGGCGTCGACCTTCTCGAGCGGTAATGTAGAATGTGAATGAGTGGTGGTGATCCCAAAGGTGGCCGGCGTGTGGATGGGGAAAGAAGAAGTATGAACAGAAGAAGGAGAGTATACCTCAAATACACTATTTACAGTGTTGAGGTTCCATGTTAATAGAGATATGTCGAGGCGAACGCGTCTCGATGGATAGATAAGAACGCGATGGCGAGATCGAGGCGAGATACTAGCGAGATAAAGGTCGTGTAAAATTTGACACGTCACTCGGCGTTTGACTTGCCGTGCTCAGACGGCCGCGTTGCCGTTCACCAACACAAACCACAACAGTATCCTTATTTGGGGGGGGAGGAGGGGCCTCCCCCTCCCATCAATCATGTCCGGGATCGACAGATCTGGAACCTCTTGCTATATCTCCTTCGCAACTCCGTACACTTGATCGTCTGGTCTAATTGAAACGTGCCCCACTCTTGTATACCGCCCGTAATACGATGCACATGATCTGTCTGATACGACTCAGACAGGCCTGCCCCAACGTCATCAACGAGAGATAGTATACGTCCCTTCCTGATGGACGGGCCCTCATGATACCTACCGTGACACGTCCAGCACATGCTTCAAAAGAATGCTAACGTATCAGATCGAAGACCTGAAACCTTGCAGAGTTTATATGTGAGGGCTTCGCTTGAAATTGAGATAAAGATAAGGTAGATCAGGAAGACGGATCGGTAACGGAAGAGGAGATGGAATATGTGAGAGGTCCTATAAAGTAAATAAGACAGCGGGACGGCGATAGGACCTATCTGATCATAGAGTCCTACAGTCCGAGAGGTATGCATCTTGTAAGACAGATTTGAGTGCAGACAACGAGTCTTGACAACGAGGAGATGTGAACTGGAGCAGTTGCACGAAATAAAGTCTGACCTACCTTTAACTAACTCAGTGTCGGTTGCGCACGTAAAAAATGCGTAGAGCTGCTTGGACTTTGGATTTTGATTCAAATCAATGAACCTGTACCGGGACACGCGGGTTAGATATTACGCAGACAGCGAAAGCACTGGAGATGCGGATGCGCGCCCCACGACGTTCGTCGATATTCCGTTCTTTCCAGCCTGAAAAAAGTATCTATAATAGCCACATACCGTTGAAGTACATATTCACAAGCCGCATCGAAATCAGCACCGCCGTCGAAATGAGGGAAGATATCGGACAATGGACTCCGTGGAAGCTTTTCCGAGAAAATGTCGATCTTATTAAGAAACAGGATCTGGTAACAGTCGTCAGACAAGGAACTAGTTACGACTCCGGCATCGCGTACCATAGGCGTCTTAACAAACCACTTGGTATTGCATATTGATTCAAAGAGCGTGAGCGCTTCCTGCATTCGATTCTACACAAATGAGCGGATCAGAGGCAGATATCATGATAGAAAAGGACGAAATCCACGCACTACGTTCTCTTCCTCCCATAGCATCTGGTCGTACTCACTTAGGCTGACCAGAAACACGACCACGTCAACGTTCTCGAAGCAATTGATCCACTTCCTTCGTTCACTCCGAGGCCCGGCAACGTCAAAGACATTGTACGTCTGCTCCTGCACCCTGAACGTGGTCTTTGAGATGCCCGTCGTCCTCACGCGGCTGCGAAGGATATCTTGATTCGTAGGCAGATAGTTGTGCGCGGCTATACGATCGATGGCGCTAAAATAATACGTGGCGTTGTCGTTGAGTTGGAACTCGCGCGAGCGTCGGATGGCCGCTTTTACAGCGGGATCCCGATAAAGTTGGCGGACTGCGTCGGCGATGACACACGGGAGATCATCAGTGCCCATCCACGAGCGTAGGACGAATATGGTAGTGTGCCAGACGTAGTTGTCTGGGGAGAGGGTTAGATCGAGGCACGGCATGGCTTCGAGGATCGCTCTTCGAGGGCTTGAGTGCAACGTACTTTCAGTGAGAACGAGAATGGGCGTACCGCATGGATTCTACGATGTTTGCAAAGATTATTTCCTTTTGTGAGAGTCGCTCAGAGGTGTTATAGTCGCCTTGAAAGATAAGTCTCATCTGCTTGAGTATCGTTGACTATGCCGGATGTTACACGAGGATGAGATATATCGTTCAAGCACACGCACCTTGCCGCATTCCCTTGTTCCCAGGAGTAACAGCTTGATCTCTCGCTTCTCCAAGCCTGACGGTTTCACAGGAGCCGGTATCGCGCTGTCACGGTGAATATTGACTGTGATCGGTGCAGTACTTGAAGACTGTACGCAGCCCATAACGTCGATGTTTGAAGATCGGGGTCGAGGATGGAGTGAAGGAGAGTGCAAAGATAGGATATGTGTGCCAATCTACGGCTCGTGGTGATGGCTGGACGAAACGCGGGGTCAGATTCTTGATTGATGGAGTGAGCAAAACCTTGACTGGGTGATGTACATATGTACAACGCAAGCAATGGCTGGGAGTCAGGGCGTTTGCCACGGATATGACTCATCTCTCGAAGGTCTGCGCTATACTCACTGCTAGCTATCGAATGATGGTTCGGATAGCGAAGGGCCACGGCAAATGGTGAGAGGCGACGAGGAAGCGCGCATCCAGAGACGGTGAACGTCACATCACAAGAATCAATGGAGCGCACAGCCTTCGACGTGACTGGGCGAATGCATACACATCAACATGGCTGTCGTCGGTCGAAGAACCTATTAGTATGTGAGAGGAGTTTTCGGCCACGTGTTCAATGAGAAGCGTCTTCATCCGTCCGTTCGTACATCACCAGCCTAGAGGACGTAATGCAGGATCAGCTGCGAAGGTATAAGGATTTGAACGATTCAATGGCGTTGATCCGTAGCCGGGAATTCTGCATTGCTTGTGAGGAGGACGTGTGTTTTCCTTGATCACGGGGAACTATAGCGGCAGAAGGCGGAGCTCAATACGCGTATTCTGGAGTGGATAGACGGAGGCAGCTCACCTTGGATGTAACGCTCATTCACCTTCGTTAAGATGCGGCGAAGTGGATGTTCGGTAGACCTGGTACGCATGAAGAGTTGTGAGTAGATGGAAAGAAATTCGAGGTCAGGGGAAGCGCATTGGACGCGTCATCGTCTGAAACGCGCCAACCAACGCGCCTGGAGGATGGATTCGGATGAACGAACGTCACTAGGCGAGGCCATAGGTTGCGTACCACCCATACTGTCAAAGGGGAACGGAGGATCAAGCACTCACCACGGGCATGTTCATGAAGGAAGCTAGGCCGGGTTACAGTGTCAATGTGAGCCCTGGCGACAGTCAACGATGGAGCAGAGAAAAGCATTCGCGAAACGGTTGGTCCTATTCCGATAGGCGGTATGATCCTGATTGTAGATGTTCGTGTTGTGAGCGCGTTCAACGGTGGTTTCAGAGGACTTGTACCGACGGCTCCGGCAAATCTGAACTTCAACTGGAACGATCATGGAACCTACGTTTCGCATCATGCGTTGAAGTGGGCTTAAGAACGCTCTGCGTATCGAACTCTGAATTGAACATGAACGTCGAGGTCAGAAAGTCAGAAAATTGCGTTTGATAGCCGGCCCAGCCTAAGTCCCCGACGGGTCAATCTCTCGTTCATTCGTCGACCATCACAGCTAGCCAATAACTCTGTGCCGCTCAAACATAAACGCTGCGAGGGGAGAATAGATAATTCTCGGACGACCTTCAAGCTTTTTGCACATGGTCCGCATCTCTCAAGCATCTCCTCAATCCGTCACCAATCAGTGGGGACAGCCTCCTTTCTGAGACAACTGTCAGACAGCGATCGACACCTCGGAGCGCTCAATGGCCTGTCACTATCCAAACGTTCAAGCTCAAGGGTCTGAAGTTACAAGGTCGAGGTGCGAATCTTCCCCTTCAAAGCTTCCGTCTACTCATCTTCCAGTGAGCGTCGAGTCATAACCGGCAGCGTTCTTCATTGACCTTCGAACCCTCGACCGGCCTTCCGTCGGAGTGCACATCGACCGCTCGAATGCGCAGTACGTATAATCTATAGCCCCATAAGACCGTCCTGCAATCACATAGCTTTACACTGACGCCTTCTCAGCCTGACATGGACGGAGTACACACTGATCACGCGGCGGCTCCTGCGACAAGATGACGTCCCGGGGAGCTCGGACACCAAACGGACGACTTCTCTCTCTTCTATGTCCAGCCATGCCTCGGTATATGCATATCGAATGGGCCACGGATTCACGAATCAATAACGTCCGTCATCCGATGATCATGCTGACGCCCACAGCGACGTCGAAGACTGATTGTAGTGCGGGCGCGTTTCGAACTGACGCGCGTTATGGTATGTCTTGACGGACCTATGATTCTGAAAACCTTAACTCGTGACACAGTCCAGCGGTACTTCCGTTCGTCTCGAGAGCTGACAGATTCGAGGGATTCCGCGTCCACCCGGAGCCCGAGCATAAGTTCGCACTCGGCTTTCTGGAAATCAACATACTCCTGCAAGTCCCTTGGTGGCAGCTCCGTCCGGACCCACCCCCGCTTCTTGTCCCATCCGAATCCAGATCCGGCGTCGCACCGGCGCCATATCCGTCTCTCCGAACTCACACACCTGGCATGCGCGACCAGTCAGCTGCGTTTACGATGTATACGTTTCCATTCGAAATAGACCCACGCCGCCTCCGGTGACATGCCACGGCCATGTGCTTGCTCGGGGAAAGATACGTGTATCCTGTCACGAAGTCTATCAGTTACATCGCCCGCTGTCATATACGCCTCATCCATATCTGGAAGTCTCTTCGTATCTACCCACGCCCGAGAGTTCCGAGTTCTCAGTACCCTCACCCGGCAGCTACGGCCTCCCCACACGACCAAGAAAGACCCACTCAACATACCTACCCAACACAAATACTCAAACAAGACGGAGCGCCATCCAAGTTACCAACGACAACGAAGATAACCCCAAGTCCGAGAGGGCCGACGAGACAAGCACCCGGGTCCAGGTTCCAGGATAAGGAGGCATGTGTATTACTCGATATGATACAGCGAACGGGATATATGAATAACTAAAACCAAAACAAAGGCCCATGACGACGAGCGTGAACTAGAATTATAATGGGGCCGTCACGGGTAAGAGGTGGTATCGCGGGGCGCGCGTGGTCTAGTGTGGTATGGTGTGGTAGAGTCGAGATCGCAACGTAACGTAGACGTCGCTGGAGCAAGGGGGAGACGAGAGGGCCACAGCGCGCATGCAGGTATAACAAGCCAAAAAGTTAAAATCCATTGTCGGACAGAATCCAAGACAGCGCAACGTACAGCGCGTATAGATCATAAAAAAGGCAAAAAAAACACTTCAAGAAAAAAGAAAAGAAAAAGACAAGTCAAGGAACGTGATTCAATCAGTGGTTGGTCGGGGGTAGGTAGGTATTTGGAATAAAAAAAGATGCCAGGGGTGGGTGATGCGCAGACCAAGTTATGTATAAAAACGAGAAATTATCAGCAGAGATGGATGTGGGTACGTGGGAGGAGGCATGATTTGACGATGAGACCAGACCGGACTAGAGAGCGTGACAGGACGACGAAACAGGGTACCAAGACGACGACGACGACGGGGAGGGGAAAGGCCGCCGCTTATAGCAGGCCGCATTCCCGTAGGTGGAGCTGCAGGAGGATGTCCTGGATGGCGCTCAGCACGACTGTGTGGGGAGGATGAGAAGTCAATTATGGGCTGGGAAAGTAAAAAAAGAGGGGGAGCGTACACTTGATCTGTTGTGTGTCGGTCGCGCACGTGTAGTGGGCGTAGATCTGTTTTGTCGCTGCGCTCTGGTTGAGCGAGACGAACCTGGGGGGCGAAGCGATCAGACATGGGGGTCCAAGCGCACGAGGAGCATGGGAGGGACTTACCGGTGAAGGAGGTACTCGCAAGCGGCGTCGTAGTTGTCACCGCCCTGGAAGTCGGGGAAGTAGTCGCCTAGCGGCGAACGCGGCAGCTTCTCAGCGAAGAGATCGATTTTGTTGAGGAAAAGAATCTGTGTCGACGGTCAGGTGGGGGTATGGGGAGGTGCGGAGACGTGACTTACAATCGAGGTCTTGACGAACCATCGAGAGTTACATATCGAGTCGAAGAGGGTTAATGCCTCTTGCATACGGTTCTACACGCCGAAGAGATGGGTTAGCGAAGGGCAGAGGGGATAAAAAGGCAAAAGACGTACGACGCTCTCATCCTCGTACAACATCTGGTCGTACTCGCTCAAACTAACCAAAAACACCAGCGCCGTCACGTTCTCAAAACAATGGATCCACTTCTTCCTCTCACTCCTCTGTCCTCCCACATCAAACAGCTTATACGTCAGCTCGCCGACCTTGAAGTTGGTCTCCGTGATACCGGTGGTCTTCACACGCGAGCGGAGGATGTCCTGGTCAGTGGGGAGGTAGTTGGGCGCGGCCATACGGTCGATGGCGTTGAAGTAGTAGATGGCGCTGTCGTTGAGCTGGAACTCGCGGGAGCGGCGCACGGCCTCCTTGATGGCGCTGTCCCGCCAGAGACTCCGGATGGCGTCGGCGACGTCTCGGGGGAGAACGTCGGCCTCGATTTGCGGGGGGAGGGAGAGGATGGTACCGCGGCGGGCGTCGTTGGCGGGGGCGAGGGCGATGTCGAGCTGGGGCAGGGCTTCGAGGATGGCACTGGGAAAATGTTAGTGGTTGTGAACTTAGGAAGTTGGACATGACATACCGCATTGACTGAATGGTGTTTGAGAAAATAATTTCCTTGTACGAGTCCCGCTCAGACTCGTTGTAGCCGCCATGGTGAATGAGTTTCATCTGCTTCAGGACGGTGGACTAGCGCCATGTCAGCCATGGTCGGCAGTGGACTTTCGGTGGCGAACACACCTTTCCGGACTCTCCAGCACCCAGGAGCAACATCTTGATTTCATTCTTGGCCATCATACGATCCCGCTTGAGCTGGCTCTCTATTTCGTCGTTGCCTGTCGGTGGTTGTTAGGGGGAAAGGGCTACGAGGAGGAGAAGGAGTGCACTTACGGGCCTTTGCCTCATCGTCAATGCCAGCTGATTGAACGCAACCCATGACAGCAGAAAGGTAGGGTGAGGGTAGGGGTCGTAAAAAGAGCGGAAGGGAAGGTATGTAGGAAGACAAGGTCAACGTCAACGCCTGATCACCGTTGCCACAAAAAAATATACAAACAACCTGACACATCACTGATTATGTCAGCTCCTTCCACAACTGCTTCCGTCCCCCACACGCGTTTCATCGTCTGTCCATTGCACTCTCTCCATTGTCCACCATCCAGCGAAAACTTACAAACGC